>OZ010795.1:77690048-79096275 GCA_963932465.1 Maratus speciosus | reverse complement strand
AAACCCTTTTCTGTGATATGGGTAACTGTTTAAATATTTAAAAAATAATTTCATATGTAAAATTCAAATAATGGACATATAAATATGTACATATGAATTGCACGTATAAATTTTTAAATATAAAATTATATATTTTGTACAAATTACATTAAAGGGGAACTTTACATTTAGAATTATATCGATCATTATGAAACATCACGTTCTAAGTACTATATATATTTTTATTTTTTTCCAAGGACAGTGGTAGAAAAAAAAAGTCAACAACCCCTACTAACTCTGCAGCGAATTATCGTAGAAGAAAGTTACAGGTACCAAAGTATTGGAAATAAAGTCGATTTTAAAATGACGTATATAATATAAGTGATGCTTAGGGGGTCATATACATATAAAAATGAACCCAAACTTTGTTTTTTTTTTAATACCAAGTCTCGAGTTTGACACTATAAATACATTCTACAAAGTTAAATCAACCTAAATTCAAAGTTTCATGAAATTCGTAAGATTAGTTTTAGCGATATTAATTATTTTATAAAGACCATTCTTTAGGGGATGTATCCAAATTAAAGTTCTGTACTCGATTGGTCAAATGCTACAGAATCACGATGTCACCTCTATTAATGTATCATTTCTTGCCAATATGACCATTTAACTCGCTTAATAAGTTTCTACTCTTCCCAGGGCAAATATATTCATAAAATGGCTAATATATATATATATATATATATATTTAATTGTGCTTTTCTGAGCATCATAGACGACCCCTTAAACCATCATTTTGGCGTTCTTTATTGATAATTCGAAAACTACTTAAAAGAAAAATTTGAAATTAAGAATTCTCATAAAGCACGACATAATAAATATAAAACTATCATTAAAATTGTAGGTTTCAATTCATATGTTTTTCGAATATTAATTTCATAATTGAAGAGCTCACTGGAAGAACATTACATTTACATTTGAAGAAATTTGATGTGAAAGTTTTCGCTGTCATTTTTAATGATTTATTTTCTGTTTGATACCATATGTTTAAAGTATTAACAGGTGTGGTACTAAACTCTATCAAAAAAACTGATTCATATTTAATTTTTAAATATTAAAAAGTATTAATATTATTTCCATTATTAAATATTAAAATATTCAATATTAATGAATAATATCTTAAATCTTCAAGGCTAAATATAACTTTGGTATTTTAGCTTTACCATGTGATAGAATACCTGATAACACCTTCGTCCAAAAGATAAAATAATTTTTAAGAAAATGTATCATAACATGTTCTCCCACTCAGCTCTTCTATTCATAATTCATATTATACATTTTTTAAAACTACAAATTGAAAGTATTTTTGTTTGGTCTTCTTAGTGTTATAACCACACACAGAATTATCACATTAGTATTATAATTTCAGGAGATATTAATAAAAATATATGAAAATGTAATTTAACCCATTAACACCCAAATTAACAAATTTTGGAAGTTTTTCCTTGAAATTGATATACACGTGTAGAAATGAATTAAGAGTATTTCAAAAGCATTTTGAAAATATTTAACTGTAAACATATTTTTTTAAGCCGTCCTCATTCGATGAAGCTGGGCGTAGTGTGTAAAAATCCAAAATTTTAAGAAATGGAAAATTTATATATAAAATTATTTAGTTTTAATATATAAGCAAAATAATGTTAAAAATCAAAATTAAGCTTTAAATATGTAAGAAAACTTTATTTTTACATTTTAAAAATTGATTTTTAGTGTCAAAAAGAGACATAATCGTATGCATAATGTTGCACTGCATTTCATACAATATGTTCTTGACTTTGAAGAACAGTTATCATATTAACAACGCATTTCTTTCTCCCTTTAGCCAATAATATGCTATATTTTGCCAAAATTTATGTCTGGAAGCACATTGGATCTGGATGTTTTCTGCCTTTGTTCTGGTTTTTCCGGGATTGCATTTGAAGTGGCTCCTTTTTAAAATAGTTTACTGCAACAAACCTTCTAAAATATATGATTGCCATCAACTTAGAACGATGGATCCCTTTATAAATGTCATAGACATTTACAACAGCCATATCTATCAGCGTAGTAATAAGTCAAAAATACCATTTATTTCCTCGTATGGCTATAGAATGTTTCTCAGGAAGCCAATCATGAAGGTCGAGACCTCCCCCCTAAATGAGGCATAGGAACTTATAGTATGACTTTGATTAACTCTTACCATTTATTTATTTTTTTTCTACACTCCATCTTTGTACTGAAAATATGGTATAAAATTAGTGGTCAAAGAAACATACATCCATTCCATTTAACGTCCTTCCATTTCACGTCATTCCATTTAACAACAAGAATTTAAGTTGTTTTGTCACATTTACTATCATAAAACCCTCTCATTCATTTTCATATCATCTATTATTGTGCATTTTTCAGTACAATTTTCTCGAATTCTTCCACTATCTCTGAACTGCATTTCTCTAATTTTTTAGTAAAATATGACTGGCAAAGAAGCTATCAAAATAAACACCAACGTCTGTTTGGATCTTCAACAATAGATAATAAATTTAACACCATTATTTTGCCTAAAATAAGATTTTCAGTTTCAGAAGTATTTGATGCTTTTCAACAATACAGTGTAAAATTGCAATAGTAATTTTCGTTGCCACGCAGAGGCCAGAGTTTATAGCCAAATCTAAAAGGTTTAGATTTTATAAACTGTTGCAGTTCATGACGACCATAATACAGAATTATCATCAACGCACACATTTTCATGGAAAATGCCCAAATTCTAAAAATTCTTGGAAAACATTTCTATCAAGGGACGTATTTTGAATCATTTAACATTTTTTAATCTTTCCCGCGCATTTCTACTTACTTCCAAACATATAGCATAAAGCAAATTTTACATGCATCGTTTAAAAGTAAATTCCATTGCCAATCGTTTGGTACTAGTAACTTTCTTCTATTTTAATTATTTGCAGAATTAGTTGAGGGTGGTTACTTTTTTTTCCCATGACCGTGCAATCTAAATTTACATATATATATATATATATATATATATATATATATATATATATATATGTACATACAATATATACATACATAATTTTTCTTCTAAAATATTATCAGCAAAATGTGCAAAAATAATTTTAAGCAGATTTTATCAAATGCATAATGTAAAATGTGTAAATACGATTTTTAAATTTTGTACTTTGAATATTAAAATTGTTTAGATTCAGAATTCAGGTATTGTAATTTGCATTATTTTCGGAAAGAAATTATTCAGAGCAAAGTGATTTACATACATTATGCAACAGCTTCTTCAAGAAAACTTATCTTGAAAGAAATGCTGTAAATTTGTAATGGGTTACACATCAAATTACAAATGAAAAAAAATTTGCAGTAAAGTTGTCTAATACTCAGCATGTTGTTTTAAAATGCATTGCGTAGTGAAGTACATTACAAATTATGGTTATTAAGACATCTACTATTCTTGTTTTGGAATATTAAATCAGTTCGATTCGCAAACACTTGCAAATTTTGAAATTGCTATTTGCATAATTTTGGAATGCAAACTCTTTAGAATCATGTAAATTAAAATTTTATGCTATTATTTGTTTAACGAAAATGTATGTTTAGGTTAGATGCATTTTATATGCATTAACAATATTATAGAAGAAATTTGTTAGTTAATTATATTAAAAAAAATGTTATATTCATGTTCAGCGTGACATATAGAACTGAAAACTTATAGTACTAAATTTGAAATATTTAATATATTTATTACTTTTTACGTAGTGTAGTACAAAAATAATTGCTGTTGTAACCCATTTTTATTCTTACGGCTTTAATTTTAGAAAATTCTTTATTCTTAAGTTTTGAAAGAACTTGTAATGTGGATTCTATTTCAATTTTGAGTGCACAGAAAATTTAAATATAAAAAAAATAACAACATCTCTTCATTTTTAGTTTTAGGAAAAATTAAAAATAATATTCCACAGCATAATATAATTATGTTTTATGTATATGTGTGGAAACTAGAGATATAATTTTATTATTTGGTCGCCTTTATCCGCAGACGATAATTGAGAAAACAGCGAAGAGCTCTTCCACATTGTTATTCTGCGTTTGAGACTTTGGAAACTAAGTTGAAAATTTAGCCTGCGCAATGAATATTTAATGTTCTATAATTATTGTTTTGTATATAGTTTAAAGTTTTAATTTAAAAGAAAATATATTTTTTTATTAAGTACAACGTATCCTTAAGCGTGAATTGGTGACCCTCTACACGTTTTTGAGCTGAGCTTGGTTCGCTTGGAATGTATTCTTAACATATAACTTGATAAAGCTGTTATGATATTCAAGAACAGGTATAAGACTTTGGATTGTTTACTTCTTGTTGCATTAATCCTCTGAGGCTGTTTATTATTTTCAACTTTTTCGCATTTTGATTCAATAGTTCCTTTTCCTAATTTCGGGCTTGATGATGGGAAGTTGTTTTTTGTGCAGATGGAACCTAGTTTTAGATTTGAAGGAACAAACTAATTTTTATCATTTGTAGACCTCATCGAATGCCAAAACATTATTATAGCTTGCTTCAGATATTATTTTCACAACTCCAGAAGAAATCGTGCAGCGATCTTAAATTACGGCTATTACTAGCATTTGAGATTTCATATAATTAGAAAGTGAAGGCATTCCTTGAGGATTTATAAATATGTGGTATGTCCCTCTCAATTTTTTTGCATAAAATGAGATAATTAAGTCAGGGTCATATTGACGATGATTTTTTCGAAAAATATATGGCTTCGAAGATTACCGGTATCAGTGTATTAATTTTTTGTCGCCATCTCTGAGAGTTTAATTGGATTGGCGGAAATATCAGATAAGATTTGTGAATGCTTGCAGGTAGTTGCGAATTCTCTTGATTCTCTACAGTATAAACAAACGCAGTTTAATCAGAGAAATAAGCAATTGGATCAGCTGAAATTGCTGGTTGAGGAATTTTCAAAGCTAGATAGAGCGGGTTCTTGTCCCAAGTCACATACGGAATCATACCAGCGTAACTGATTTAGTTCAATCAATAGGTTACATAAAGAGGCTATGACTAACGTAACCTTACTTTATCACCTATTTCAAGTTGAGGGATTTGTACTTATAGCTGATTGCAATAATTTTGGTATGGGTGTGGTGTTGCAAGACTTTTCTCCAATTTTCCGACTTTTCAAACAACTTGGAGTTTTCTCATGTAAGCTATCCTCTACTCAGTGCAACTGTTCAGCATATGACCGTGAATTGTTAGTAGCATATTCAGCGATGCAATGTTCTAAGTATATGTTGAGGGCTCGTGTATTTGCGTTGTACGTGAATCAGAAATCCGTAATATTTGCATTCCCCGAGAAACAAGTAAAATGTTCCCATATTTGCATTCAGCAATTTGGTTTTATATCATAGTTTACTATTGATATATGTTATTTTCCAGGTAGGGAATTTCGTTGATGATAGTTTTTCGATAATTTGTGAGATTCAATTTTCGACACATGCTGATTAAGAGTTGTGGGCAAAGTTGTAAATGGAGAATGATAAACAAAAGGCTTTTTGGGCGGAAAAGTTGAGGTTATCGGGAAATTAGCTAAAGTACAAATCCCGGTAGCTACAACATTATTGCATTGTGAAACTTCTGGTTAGGCAAATAGGTTTTATATCCTTCATATTCTAAAGAAAATGGATGTTTGTGTCAATACATGGGTTTTCGTATCTAGGGCATTTAGGCAGTTCAAAATGCATTTGGCTTAGGCAAAATAAGAAATTTGTTGTGTGATGTACAACATGCACACCCTGTTAAAAGACAAAGGTACATTTTCATACTAAAACTTTTTTAAATAAGTAATATGAATACTTAATTCACAATTAATTTTTACTAAATAGGTGGAAACATACATAAGTTTAAAAAATATTTATAACTATCAAGATGTAAAAAACATTGGTGTCAGAAGATGTTAAAATCCCTCGCGCTTTCAACGAAACATTAGCCGTCATCAGAGAAACTTCTGCAGACTAAAAGACAACCGCCGGTTAAATATCAGAGGGGAAAACCAAAAAACAACAAGTAGGAGGGTGGGAAGGAAAGAAGATAGAGAAGTTGGTACAGAAACCGGAAAAAAAGGGGAAGAGGAGGGAAGGTTTATTCAAAACCAAATAAACCAATTACTCCAAGCATGTTGAACCATATCCGTGATGTATTATACGATAGAACATCATTACAGGTATCCTTTCCTCTTGTCAAAATTTCCTGAATCCCTCTCATTATACAAATATTATATTGTGAAGCATGTGCAGTGACTTTAACGTCTTTAAATAGGATATGAATATATGTATCTTGATTTAACCCGATAGAGCTGTGGATAATTTACTTATTTTATCTCTGTCTTGTGTATTTTAATTCTTTCTAGTTATTTTCGAGTGGTCATGCCTACATATGTATGCGTTTCAGAACTGCTATTAACTTTAAAAGGATAATATAAACCCAAGCTTTATCATATTTATATATGGGATAAATCATTCTGTTGAACATATACTCTAAATTTGTCGGTGGTTTAGCAATAAGAATTACATTATATTTCTACAAAGCATGCCTAATCCGTTAAATAGTTGTGGAAGATATTCCATACTACAGAATGCGGTCATGGGCTTTTCTTTAACTTTACTAAAACTTGTAGATATTTTATTACTATTTTATATTCATAAATTAACTTGTTGATAAATTGAGCAGAGTGACTACTTTAAATATGATAATTTTGATAGTTTTATTTTTAATGATTGTTTTATCATGATTTGTTTAGAGGGGCCGGAATATTTCCGTTGAGAAAAGAAAGTTCTAGCAGTAGTTAATTTTTTCAGACTTTAAGTAATGTATTTTGTTGATATGGCAATCTCCTGGGTAATGATTTAATTTGATTATTATTTCAAATATTGGAAAATGTAAGATCTTATATTTTCACATATTTGCTTACAAGTTACATATTTTAAGTATATAAATAAGCATAAAAACTAATTTCTTTAATTAATGAAATATTTTTTTAAAGAAAAGTTACAAATATAACTTTAGATTTAATCATAACTGGATAAAATCCGTTAAACAATTAGTAACGTCAACATATTTGAGTATGTTCCACTCCACGGATAAGGACGAAACATGTAATATATAAAAGCAGAACCAGGCATTTTGAATGCGAATTTCATGTTAAAGTGTCTTGAGAAAGAGTCACCACACATTTAGTTTATTTATTATTTTTCTTTGTCTGATATAAACATCATGTAAGCAGACAACCAATCATTTGCTGTAAATATCAACCTTGTACTAGTACATATTTACTATTTTGTTAATATAGGTGCTAGTGTAGTAATGCCTTTCTCAAACAAATTTCCTGAAGGTAGTCGCAATTATAGAAATTATATTTATGAAACTCTGAAAAAAGGGTTCTAGATATTACTAAAGGGTAGATACTATTCTACAACATGTATTAAGCTAAGGAAATATCGCTGAATTTTTTTCAATACATATCATAACATTAAAGAATAAGATAAGAAGTCTCAAAAAAGTAAGCTTCCAACACCTATTTCTTTAAAATAATTTTTTTTAAGAACTGATAATAAGCGAATTTAGCTTAAAATTTTCTTTAATAAAAAATATCTTTTCATGTATTCATGGTAAATGATTTTGAATATCTTGAACAATTATAATTTTTGAATAAAATTTTGTTTTTGTTCATATTTATGAAAAATTTGTGTTTTACGTTTTAAAGATGAAATAAGTTTTTTTTTTTTTAAACTATGTTTTATTAATGTGTCATGATAGTAAAGATTACTTGTATCACACGGATTTTAAGACCTATTCAGTGATTTTCATTTGTGATACAAAGTCAGTGAATGTCAGTACTAAGGTGAATTTGTTTAAATTAATATATATATATATATATATATATATATATATATATATATATATAAAACCAGTATTCCTTGAAACTACTAAATTAGAATTTTTAAATTGGCATTTGATATCTTGGAACTAAAGGGAAATAACTAAAAATTTTTTAAATAAAATTTTCGATAATTTTCGGAATTTTAAAGTCAATTTCAGGTTTAAAAAAATGCAAAAAATTCAATACTATTGACGATACGAAAAATGTCAAGTTAATAATTTATAGTATTTAATTAACTAGAAACTTAAAGCCATATTTTATACAGTTAGATATATTTCAGATATATTTGATAAGAAAATTTTTAGTGAAATGTCAGTATGAAGATATCAAATATCATATTTCCTTCAAATATTTATCTCCTAATACTCTGATTCAGAAATAACATATCAAATGACAGTGATAATGCAAATACAAAATAAACATAATACTAATTATTCTATGGCATCAAATGTTGAATAAATATTCTTATGATGTCTAAAGACGAGAACGTTTGAGAAGTGATGTACATTTTTCATTGATATATCATTACTGCAATGACAAGCGTGACATACAATGTTTCTTAAAATGAATTTTATTGTTATCTACAACACGTTTTTTCTGTATAGGTGACATGGGTATTTTTATTAAAAAAGTGCCGTAGTTGTGATATATTTCATAAGTAACTATATATATTTTTAATTTTACAGAGACAAATGTAAAATTAATAAAGAAATAAAAATTACTTAAACGACAACAGATTATGGCATGAAATTCTTATCTTCGATTTCATAGAGACATTTATACTTTCTATAATTTATACTTTTACAAAGGCAAATGAAAAATAATAGAATGCTATATGAATAAAAAGTGATTAAATAATGATATTTTATGAGATTAAAATTTGATCTTCGGTTTTTTAAATGAGTCGGGATTCTGAAAATATAATTTTGTAACTTAATACTGTTTATTAATTCTTACAATACATTTTTTTTAAGTTAGTATATAAGAGCTCATATTAAAAAGTGCAATTTGCATTTTTAAATAAAATGTAAATTTGTAGGTTCGATAAGCTTAAAATTAGTTCCTAAAATATATTATTTTCTGACGATTTAAAACGAAGTTTGTTTCACATTAAAACTGTGAATTTGTAGTATAGGGGGCACATAAGTTATTAAGAATATTTTGGGTAATTTTTATAAAATATTTACTGAAGTTATTTAACATAAAAATGTTTTATATTTAATAAAATATAACGTCCACATAACTTAGTATTTCAAAATGAATTTCATAGAGATTGTATATGTCATAATCGTTTTAGTTTTTAAAATATACACTATTTTGAAATGAAATAACACTTTAAATGAATACATATACTTTTATGTCTCTATTACATTAGATAGCTTAAAATGTATTGATTTATCTTTAACATAATAAATTGCCCATTATAATTTTTGTGCTTCTAGAGTTTTTAATATGAAATTCGTTTATAACATAACTAAATTATATTGTTGTAAGATATCGGACGACCACACTATATCAAGAAAATACATTTAAAAAGAAAAATATTCTGAAAAATGTTAGACATGAAAGTACTGAGAAAAAAGTATATTTATACTGAATGATATGAGTCATAAAACACCTACGGTAACAAAATGCTGGCTTGCACTGGAAAAGTTTATATTACTAGGGGCTTGGCCCCCTACGAGCTACGCTCGCCAAGCCCCGTCCAGACACCGTAGACTCTAAATGCACGCTAATTTGATCGACTCTAAAAAGATTTCGAACGATTGAATTATAATTTAAAAAACAGTGGCGATCTCTCTATAAACGGATTTATTCATTTCTCTTTGATTGGGCAATTTTAACGCCAAATCCGTTGCGGTACAACTTGATTATCCCGTCGACCAATTTCGCCAAATTATACAAATTGGCATAATTTTTATTTTAAATAACGAAAAAAAAAATAAATTAGTACAACATTAATAAAAATACAAATAAAACTTCGAAATAAAAATAACTTGATGACGTAGACACGTGTAACAACATTTCAAAATAAGCTAATATAAAAGGAATTAAGTAAACAGAGTCTTTGTCTCCTGGTATTTTTTAACAAAGTGAAAAGAAAGTTCTTTTAAATGAGACATTTTAAATTAATCGTTTTTAATCTGACGTAATTTTGACCAAACTATTCTTTCTCTTTTTAATATTCACGTGAAAATACTTGTGTTAGAAATTAAATATTATTTGCGATTTCCTAATAAAAATAGTTGAAAAGTATCCTATTAAAATATCAAATAAATATCTAGCGCAATTTCTAAATTTAAACCGTTTTGCAATATTATTTTGTGTTCATTTTATGTAATAACTGTAATGTGACGTAAATATGACGTAATTTCTCCTATTTAAGACTTCTAACGCATGTTAATAAATTTACTGCTTTACAAATTCCTTTCTCTCTTAAAATTCACGTGTAATTATAGTTTTTATGACGTAATTTTTAATAAGTTCCTGCTTTTTGTACATAATTATTTAATTCTAATTCCAAATGTTTTTTTTTTCTGTTTATAATAGTCACGTGTAAATAAATTTTTAATTTATTTACACGTATAAATATATATATATATATATATATATATATATATATATATATATATTAAGCAAACATTATTGTTTCCGCTGTTTATACAGTTGGCAACAGTTTAAATTAATACCACTTTCTAAAATCTGTTAAAAATATCTCTAGAAATGCTGAAAATCTGAATTTAAAATAGAAATAAAACCTCAAAAAATGAGTCAAAATAAAAAAAAAATAATGCAATCTGCACTCCGGCAAATTCTAACGCATAAAATGATCTAAAAATTATTAAATTCCTATGAACAGTTTTTGCTCCTATAAAACTTTTCTAGTGGAAGGATTTTGTCCAACTTTAGCATTAAATATCTCTTAGAATAATTCTTCGATCTGAAAACTGTCTGCATCAGCGTTTTTATCAAACATTTCTGTATAATACTTTCGATTTGCATATTTTGGGATGCATTATTTTTCTTAATATTAACGAAGAAAGACCTCCAGTCACAAAAAATTCAAAACTGGCGGCGGTGACAGCGGTAGTTACTTTTTTTTTTTTAGAATAGAGAGATATTTTATGATTTACTATAAACTTAATTTCATCCATCATTTATATTTTATTGCACTTGAATTCACATGCCAGTTCTCCACACACCCCAATAAAAGATACAACGTTATCTACACAAATATTAGACTATTTTTTAAAACTAATAATAAATTTATTAATTTAGCAAGGAAACGTATTATTGTGGACATACATAAAATAGAAAAGTGGAATAAAATTAGAACAGTAATAATTTAAGAATGCAAATTTTTGAAAAAGCTGTTTTAAAAGAAAACGGTTCGTTTTTGGAATAGAAATTAGCATAGCTGATTTTGGTGTTTGTAGCAAAATCCCATTTTTATGTGCGTTCGTAATTAAATAAATACGTAGCACTTATAGTCGCCGTTCTGTCCGGCTGTCTGTCCGTCCGCATATAACAGAGCAAAAACTACGCAACTGAATGGTCTGAAATTTTAAATATATAATTGTTGCATAATTTTGTCGAGTCATTTAAAATTTTATGAAAATCGGATGTATATTTTAATTACAGGGACAGTCAAAAGTTTTACTTTACATTACTGCCAATGGGAAAAAGTATTCAAGTGAATTTTAATGATTTTACAGCCTTCCGAATGGTCTGAAATTTTAAATATATAATTGTTGCAAAATTTTGTAGAGCCATTTCAGTTTTTATGAAAATCGGATGTATAGTTTAATTCAAGAGACAGTCAAATTTTTCCGTTACATTACGGGGAATGGAAAAAAAAAAGTACTGCAAATGCATTTTAATGATGTTACAAACTATGCACTTATGAAGCGCCAAAAAAATATTCATTCAGTACAATATGGAGTGCAAAATATATTTATAAAACTAGTTATAGTACGAACGTATCTCATTTGCCACGTTTGACGAGCAATTTCCAACTTGTTGTATATATCATAGCGTATAATATAGAGTTAACATTGAAATATTCAGAATCACAAATGTTGCGACCAACAGTAACATCATTCGCAATGGTTTACCGATGGCATGAGGCCAATAATAAAATGCATGTTTTTTGTAGTTTCTTGCCAATATAAGAAAATATTATAATTGCAAAAAAACTATCATAATTCTCTTTAAAAGGTATTTCTTTTGTACGTTCGGTACACCAAGCAGCATGTCTGTAATCATTAGTCTGAGCAATTCGAAATCGATTGCCTTGTTACTTTAATACAACATTTAAGCGAGAATGTTGTAAAAGGTAGGAATTAGTACTAATTTAACTTTGCTTTTCACAGCATGATTTTAGAATTTCATTTGGCAATGTTAACTCAAGTATAGAATTGATTATACACCCTTATGTGTGTGTCTGCGTGAAATTTTTTTATTATTGCAATCTCCGTAAAACTGAAATAGAATTTTAAATTGGCTGACGTTATTTTCCTATATAAAGATCATAATTTGAAACTCTTAAAATTACTCCAAGTTGTTGAAAAATATGACCGATCGGCAGTTTCGCTTAAATCAGTTTTTATTATAAGACATGGAAAATTTTGTTAAAATATTTTTATTTATTGCGATAGATGCTATTTTAGCTATTTTTGTTTTCAAATTTCAATTCCATGTAAACAAGATATTTTGCCTATAGATGTAGACGCATATAGAATTTTTTTTTGTTGTTCATACCCATTTCCATCTGTGTAGATAAACTTATACCTCGCAAATTGAAATATTTCCAACAATGGGATAAATATTTACACTTAACCGCAAATTAAATGTTATTTAATATTCACACCGTGACTGAATTATCGAATAAAGTCTTTTTTCATTTTTTTCTTTAGTCGAATTACAATGAGAAAAGTTCATGAAAAATGAAGAATATGTATTCATATTCAATAGATCAATTCATGTATACAATAAGTATAAAAATTGAGCGTCTTTAAATAATAAAAGTAATCTTTCAACTAAACAATATCTGTAATATTAAGATTAAATAATAAATTTCTTCTACTGTTAAAGTAATATAAAGAAGAATAAAATTCATTCTTTATTATATTCCAGCTCTGCTTTCAGACACGAAGCTTCAAATCCCCAAATTACTGAAACATTAAAGTGCGCTAATGCACGAGTAATCACATTTTTTCAATCATATATATCACATTTCTGCATGTCTGATGTTGCCTCATGCAACTTTTGCTGTCTGAAAAGTTGCCTAAAATCTCATACTTTAATATTAGTTTCATCTTGAAGTGAAAACTTAATGTAAATAGGCGTATATATTCTTAATTTCTTCTTATATCAAAATTACATTTTAAGAATAATATTAGTTCATTACATTTAATTAAAATATGGTTGTATGAAAAAAATAACCTAGACTTTCGAGCCAGCGGTGAATCAGGATTAAATCCAAAGACAATTTTAATATTACAGGAAATAAAAAAATACATATATGCTTTCTTATTAAAATATATCATTTATATTTATCAGAGGGACTAAACGAACAATATTTCAATTCTACGAATTTTTGATTAATATTTATTGAAACAAAATAGAAATACGTTTATAGTTTTAAAAATGCCGAAAGGAAGTTCATCTGATTAACAAATTTACAAAAATCATAATCACTCTTGTTTACTTAATGTTGACTATTTTTGAAAAACATTTCACGAGACCTTCAGTTTAATTTTTATTAGGAAACTATTTTTTATCCCAAGTAGGTTATTAACTTTTAACACAAGAGAATATTGATAAAAAAAATGCTCTTCATTATTAGCATATGCTTCTGCGCATGAAACAAATGCATATTGAAACTGTTATCCATGATAATATTAGTAGTGTCAGTAACTTCATACAGGTTAATGTTTACGAATTTTGAAATCAAGAAAACCATAAAAAATAATAATATAAACTTTTAAATACAGAAACCCCATAAATACCAGTATGAAAATTCGTAGCGACCGCCTTACCATTTGTCTTAAAAATATGTATGTGTACCACGCACTGGACTGACTATTGCTCAATGGCCGCTCAAACTGATTAGAAACTGATATGTCTGCTTCGGCTTTTATATTAAATATATCTTAAAAATATTTCTTGTGAGTATAATCCAATAAATATGTTTCCACGGATAATTTGTTATTTTCTTCTTCTATTTTTAAGTCATCTACAAAACGGGAGTTTCAAATATATATTTTATGCAAATATTTAGTTTAAGCTTAGGGATAATTTGTTATTTTCTTCTTCTATTTTCAAGTCATCTACAAAACGGGAGTTTCAAATATATATTTTATGCAAATATTTAGTTTAAGCTTTTTAGTTACTTACACAACAAGAAATTGTACTACTGTTTTAAATATGCCTTATGAATCTCTTCAAAGTCTATGGCAATTATTTTCCGTACATACAATTTGTTTCGTATAATGTTTCATCTGAGTTGATATTTCTAGATAACTTTATATCATAAACGTAAACATAAACTTTTACAATATTAATTATCTAAATAAAATCTAAACTATTTTCCCAAAATGCCAAAAACATACTTTTTAAAGAATTTTTCTATATCCCGAGGGAAAACATTTCTAATAGCTAAATACTGTCACTTCCATAACACCTTAAGAAAACATTTCAGTAAAAATCATGCATTTAAAAGTATTTTGCATAGCAAAAAGGGAAATTTAATTTCCGAAAACGTCAGATTATGTGACATTTACATAATATTCGAGAATATTCTTTAAACACTCTATGCATATGCATATTATTTTAGGCAAAAGCTGTCGTTTAAGGAAAATATAATTTGCTTGAATATTATTTTATGGATAAAAATATTATTTCCTATGTGTTAAAGAATTGTTTGATGTATTGGTTTTGCTCTTGTACAAAATTTGAAACAAGGAAAAAAAAAAAAAAACATACATAGCGATAAATAATTATATAATGACGATTAAGATTTATGCAAGTATTTATCTAAAAATTATTCGTTTTTCCTTAATATTTGTTTGACCTATATGTATACAACGAAACTAAAATATACCTGTCATATCAGATGAGAGAAGAAATTCTAAGTCAGACTTTTATGAAATATTTAAGTAAACATAACACAATTTACATATAATTAAGAATAAAAATAGGCATTCTTAAACCTGAAATTATATTGGAATTAGATTCTTTTTTTTTTCTAATTACTTAACATAAAAACGTATGCGTAATTTTGTGAAATTAAATTAATTCATTAAAATTAGTTATACTTTAAACATCTAATATTGCAAAAAAGTTTTAGAATCGACATTTACAATCGACATTTAGAATCGACAAATTAAAAGAAGATACATGTCAGTATTTTTGCGATTTTCCATAATAGTACTTTAGCAAAGAACGCTAAAAAACATTTGTTATAAAAAACGAAAAAAAAAAAACATTTTGAAACAAACATGCTGAGTATGCAAAATGAGTAATAAATAACAGTTTACCGTATTGAAAATAAGATTTACACGAAAAAAAAATACCGCAAAAAATTTTGAGAAATTCACAAATCCTTACAAAATAAAACATAAATTAAAATGAAATTATTTTAGCCAATCTGAAATATAATAAAACTTAACTCAATCGTAATACCTGTAAGATTTTTTTCAAAGGGCAGATACACATACTTTCTTCGAATACTTTAAGCACTACGTATATGACTTCTCAAAGCGTAGCCGAACTCATTTTTGTGTTCTGATGGAGAAAAGTGGTATGTTATGCATTTTTAAAGTTTCATAACTTGATGAATTTTAGTGGTATATGAACGGAACTTGTTTTATCTTACTTGTAAGTGTAATAGAAAATTTTACGAAATATAACTTATAGGACCAGGGTACCGAATAAAAATTTAAATTTCGTAATTTTTTAAGAAATGTTTTTGTTGACTCAAATCGGTTTTAAAATATTTCTTTACCTCATTTAAAACATTTTTGTAATTGGAACAAGTAGAGAGTAGCCGAACTTGGATCACTTCACATATTTTCAAGTGTAACTCACTTAATTTTTGGAATATCTGCAAAAGATCATTACACAGGGTCAATCTATTAATCTACTAACTAAATAAATATTTAGATCACTTTATTTTTGAAAATCTTAAATTTTATTTTAATTTGAAAAAATTCTAAATAGTGGTCCAAATTCAGCAACTGGTCGCCTAAGTTGGACCCCTAGTCTCCTAAATTTGACGAAATAATGTCAGGTTGTTTTAATGACTAGGGAATATAACTAATTTTATTAAAAGCAATGTTTGCGATTAATGAAACAATTAAACAAAATAACAGCAATGGAATATAATGAAATAAAATATTTGAAAATAAGAATAATTTGTTTAAATCAACATACATTCAAAATATAAATCAAAGTTATCAGTAATTAAGAATAGAAATTATAGAACTAATTGTCAGTTACTTGAATATCATGTGAGGAGTGAGATGCAAAATTTATACATGGATTTTGTTTATTGTTTTTGTTTTCCAGCACACACAACATGGAACCGTATATGGCAATCTGAATACTGAATCATTTCTGCTATTCCATTTTTCTTACAAATTAGGCAAAACAAATCATCACTGTCTAGTCTTTTTAGATTCTAAATTATGAGATTTTTTTTGCAACTGAAGTTTTCTTTACATCATGTTTGTAGTTCTTCTCTTCTATCATTTTTTTGCTAATTGCGTTACGCCTATTTTTTATAACTCTGTGTCCCAATTGTTTTCGTGCTGTGAAAACTTTTTTTTTGTCTTTTTTTTTTCTTTTTTCATTTCAAGATTTAGTTTATATGGCGATTATGTTACAACAACTCTTTGTTCGCTACCTCTGTACTTTGATTTAACTGAATTTAGCAAGATAAATAATATTTATAATGATTTTTTTTTGTTTTGGGGGAAGATTTGTAGCTGCAGCTTTGTTACAGGTGAATTTCTTCACAGCTTAATGTCTGATTTTTGTTTCTTATATCTTTAACAGCTTTTGCTGTCACGGGTGTTTTTCTTGCAGACTGTTTCTCTATGTCTTTTTCAACATCAAGGTTTGAGATTTTATGCGTTTTAATGGCAAAAAAGTATAAATACACCCACCAGAACTGTAAAAAGTCTTCGATCACAAATATCCAACAGGAGGAAAGTGTTTGAATGCAACTCTGTAAATCAAGTATTCCATAGGAATAAAGAATTCAAACAAACTAAATACAATTACATACATGGTAAAAGACATTGCAAACAGAACTTATTGCTTAGACATGCAAACATATTTTTATGGTTATATAGGCCTAAACTGTATAAAAAATTAATCCAGATAAACAAAAAAAAAACTTGCATGGAGATAGTAATCCATTATAAAATGTATAAAAAATAGCGTACAAAGCGTTCCGTCCTCGAAATTCTTTACTTACTTTTCAAATTTATGACCGCATATCTGGTCCAATTTAAGCAACTTTAATCGGTCCAATTACGGGAACTGCGCCGTTTTTTAAAACAGTTAATTTCAAGACTAAGGACAAAAACGAAATCGAACAAATCCGCGTGAAGAATATGCCCAATAAACAGTTGAATTCATACATGTATATGAAAACATAAGATCTTACCTTAGTTTTAAAATATTCACTTACGTTTAGTAGGAAAAAATTAGATCAAAGGGCTAACTTTAGGTTTTTTTCAAATTGTCTGAAAACAGTACGTGGTAGGCGGCTGATTCTTCTAATCATGAGTTACGTCATTCTAATGAGTAGGATTTCAGCGGTAGATGGAGTCTCTTCCTGTAATTAATGGCATAATGGCAACGGTCCAATTAAAGCGGCGGTCCAAATATGGCTACTCTCCCGTATGTCTCGGACTAACGGTTCAGGAATTAGCCATTGGACGCTGTTGAGAATGTATATCTGTATAATATAGCGATTGTTATAGACGAATGTTAATTTTTAATATTTCAGTGATTAAATGTACACTAAATGATATACATTAAACGAGCAAGGGATTTTCCCGATTATGAATGATATCGTAAACTACTGGATCGATTTTCATGAAACTTGCCTCCTATACTAAATCGAGCACAAGTAAAACATCTAGTTAGGTCCCGAATTCAAGAAAATTCGTTTTTACAGGGTAAAACAAGAACTTAGCTGAAACTTCTGCTTGATATAAATCGAAAAAATTATCATGCAATTTTCACTAAACGTGTTTTCTATACTAATTGGTACACTAGAAACACATCTAGCTAGTTTTCGAATTAGAGAAAATTCGTTTTGACCGATTAAAACAAACTCAGCACTGAAAATGTTGCTATATATATATAGCAAAAATAATCACAGGAGAATATTCAGGTATCGAAGTACATATTCCGCGAATGACTCTCCATTCAAGCAGAGGTCAAGATGGATGCACGATGCAAAGGCATCAATTTCATGTGACGCCAGCATTTGCAATAACTATACATAAAGCTCAAGGTCAGACCTTCGAATTTGTTGACGTCGACTTACGGATACGTGTTTTTTATGCATGGAATGCTCTACGTTGCTTTTTACAGGAATGAGAGGCAAAACAATTTGAACGTACTTCTACCTACAGAAAATTCTCATCATACTCATAATGTTGTATGAAAAGAAGTATTCAATACACCATCAAACAATCAACTTAGTATTTAAAAGACTGCAGAAATACGTACAAAATGGTTTACTAGAAAGTACTAAGAAAGGGATATAGATTTCTCAATAAATAAAAAGCTCAAAAACGAATATTTAGTGTGTGTTATTAGTATTTTTAGAAAGGAGAAATGACATTTTCATGTAGAAATAAATACGTTTAAACAATAAATAAATAACATTTTTTCAATGCAATATAATCACAGAATAAAACAATCACCGAGTGATGCTCGGTGTACCAGGTACTTTAGTTTAAATGAGCACATTTCTTTTCTTTTAAACTAATGAAAAACCGTTCGCACTATAAATATTTAATCATTAAAATTTTTTTTAATCTGTACATCATTTGGTATACAAACAAGTTATGCTGAGTTACAAAAGAATGCTTGCTTTCAATATAGTATTATGTACACATCTTAATTTAAACTGCTTTATTAAAATAAAATGCAAACGTTTTAGAAATACAAAAGTTTTCTATACATACAAGTGTAAGCATAAGTAAACATTAGATAATGTATTATGTAATATGAAAACAATGACACTTTTTTTTTTTTTACTTTAAATTATTTTCTCTTTTGTTAATTTATTGCATACATGAAAAATTAAAATTTTCTGTTAAACATATATACAATGTTTTTAAATTACTCGTTGCAATTAAAGTATTCTTTTTAAATGAAAAATACAACACACGGTATTCATAGTCATAATACAACTTATATTGACATTATTAAAATTATTATTTATAACGTAAATTGTAAGTAATTTTTTCATGATAATTTATCTTTAAAGTAATATATTAACAAATACTTTCACACAGTATGGCCATTTTAGAAATTTGTTTTATATATTTAGCTATACAAATTATGATAATAAAAACTAAATTAAACCTAGCTTTCTTGAAATTTTCTTTAGATATTATCTACTTAAACTTGATTCTCTGACTGTAATGTCAGAAATTGTAAAGTTCATAACCGAAAAAATACTTTGTGTTCACTTCCATACATATACATCTACAAAGGTAAATAAAATATAGAATATTTTGGAGGTATTTTTTTCTTTAAAAAATTTCTCTGCTTCAGTAAATTTCAAAATCATTCGCATATTTTATTTGCAATTAACAAAACACATGTTTACGCATACTTAATTTCTTTTAGTTATGAGTAAAAAAAAATTATTAAGAAGAAACATCTTTTATTTCCTAAAACAATAAATAAACGTGAGTTACGCGGTACATATGTATATATGTATATTGAATATTTCTTTTTTGTATTCAAAATTGTTCGCATATTGTTACATCTAAGCATGTGTTATAAATTAATTTAACATTTATTAGTTACATTTTTTCAGAACCCATTAATATAAATTTAATTATTATTTACCGCATGGGGTAATTTTCACAACAACTTCATTTTATACTAATTTTAATTACTAAAAAGTACAAATTAAAACTTTAAAAACAATAAAAATAGGTTTACTTGAATGTTTACATGCTTCGACTCTACCCGAGTCATTATCAAAACAAATAAATAAAAATATTCTAAAATTACACGGTCTAAGAAACAACATCATTCAATCTTTCACATTTTTTTCATATTATGCACGTTATTTTTATTTTATCTTATTTGGATGTTTATTTTATTTTCGTAACCATTGAGTAGCTCGAGCCACAATTTTGGTAAATTAAATGATACTACATCGTTAGCTCGAGCCACAATTTTGATAAATTAAATGATACTACATCGTTAGCTCGAGCCACAATTTTGGTAAATTAAATGATACTACATCGCTAGCTCGAGCCACAATTTTGGTAAATTAAATGATACTGCATCGTTACATATTGAATTTTTGCGTGTTACTGTTTCTGTGGTTTCTTTTATAATAGATGGGTAGTTTAGATTGGGGGTAAAATATCTTATTGCCATGGAAATTTATTTGGATGGTTTCTTCTTGATATAATCTAGCCAGGGCTGTGGTGTTTCTATTAAATTTAACCATTAAATGCGTATTTTTTATTTTGCTTCAAAAAAGTATATATGATTCTCTGAAAGGTTTATTACAGAAGAAAAATAATGAAAAAATCAGGGATACATTTTTCATAATGCGTCAATCTTTTTCTTCTGATACACATCTCCAATACAAGTAAAAACTACTGTCGTGTGGTTGTTTCACGCTAAAAAATTGCAAATTAGTAAATATTTTAATAAGTATGTCTCCAAATACCTTATTTTATATAATCAGTTATATTATAAAACTTAACATTTAACCCTTTAATTTCCATGATAGAATACGTTCTAGAAATTACGTAATTCAGATAATATGATTTTAAACTAGAAAGTTTAAATGGTTAATTTCGCATTATTTAAATACGGAATGTCTGTTATTATTTAAAGCAGATATTGCTATTTTAATTTTCTGGTGTGAATTAGGTATATATGAAAATAAAAAAATCTATTAAACTCAAAATACTTTGTTTACATATATGCAAAGCTGTGCACTAAAGGGTTAATATCAGCTGTATGATACTCTTTCTATATCTAAATTTCATATTATTCAAACCAATATAGTAATTCTTTGATCCGTCTGCTCTAATAAAAGGTATTTCATAAACTCCTGACTAATTCTCAAAAGTAATTGGATCAATTTTAGCGCAAATGATATTGTTTAATAATTGCCATCGTTTAATAATTTATGTTTGCTATATATAACTTCATTTTATTTAATATTCAAACTGTTGAGCACGAAAAATACGCCAGATGCATTCGTATTTTTAAAATATATCCTCACTAAATTAATATTCTTAACTTCTTTTTTCTCCATACCTTTCTTAAATGGTGCCCACTAATTTCTTAGCTGTTACAATGTATGGCTATATTATAATTAATTGAGTTAAAATATTACCCAAACTGAGTAAAAGTTTAATACTTCTACTAAAGTTATATATATTTTAGAACTATTTTGAAAACATCCAACAAACAATGACAAATCACAAATCCAACTAAAAGGTAAAATCCTTTAAGAAAGATACACAGAACCTTTATTTTATTAAAAAATATATGATATATGAGAAATACTAAAAAATATATCTGGAACATTTTTTGAACTACATAAAAATAGTTGCCAATTTAGAGTGAATATGCTGCATACTATTCATACAACTACAAAATATGTAAATACCAAATGTTACGAAATATATTTTTGGAATTATTTGAATAATATAAGAGATGAAACTATTTTGCTTTGTATATCTCGAACTAGCATATTCTTCATATAGCCCTTTTTCCAGTCAGAATTTTTTATTTTCCTTCCGCTTATTAATATGTGATAATTTATAATGGTTATGTAACTTTACTAGATAAAAATCTACATGGCCAACAACAGTTCTGGAAATCCTTGAAAAACTTTATATTAAGCTTAAATTATTTAAAGCATTTGCAACACATGATATAGATAAGGTTTCCATTTTGATTGTATTCATATGTAATAACACTCGTTTCAGCTTTTCTTTATACATGTTTTTGTATAATAAAATAATATATTTATTAAAATAAAAATAACAAAATTTACCTTTTTGACATATTAATTTATACTAATAATATTTATTATACTATTTTTTTTCAAAGTGAGATAATATATTGATCAAATATAGTTTTTTAAAAAATTATTATTAATTACATTAATAGCGATCATCACGGTTATAAAAATTACAAATTGTTATCCAAAACTGTAAACTAGAAATTTTTAAATCGTGAATTAAATGATGAATGAACTTTCAGCCGTTACCCCTTTAAAACGCACTGAGACATGAAATTACTCATGTGATTAATCATTATCTAACGCACCCTTTTCACGGATTTATGATTATTGATATCTGAAACCGCCTGACTTTATCCTCAGATGAAAGTTTTCTATCTCTCAGAAAATAATTTTAACTTTTGTAAAGGATCATTTAAAACATCTTCATAAAAGTTTTGGTATACAGACTTAAATTTAACTTTTTAAAAGTTCTGCAATATTTCTAAGATATAAACATTGGCCATATGTTGAATTGCTATGCATCTAAATTAAAGTTAAAAAATAGTGTAATCTTTAGTGAAACAAACAGAAAATAAACTTATAAAAAAATTAATAATTTAAATAATATACAATTGTTTTTTAAGAAAAACTTTAACTAATTACAAACTACCCTTAACTAACATTACAAAAATAAACACAACAATGTAAATAATATACAGATATCTGGAGATATAATGAACTGATAACAAATTACAAAATAGGAGGTGTAATTTTTTGGTTTAACATTTGTTAAATTTTTGCCTAATTGTAAGCGGGCTCGTAAACGAACATAAGTTGCTGTAGAAATGTGCAATGAAAATATACAATATAAAGCCGTATAAGAATTCATTAGTTTTATGAAACCTCGGTAAGACGTATACATGAAAATGCGAAGAAGAATAAAATGAAATCTTGAAACTTTGTCAAAATGTTCATCCACATATTTATAAAAGGTTGACAATTTCGTTTAAAAAAAAATATATAGGGGAGATCGGGGCTAGTTGGCTACAGGGATAAGTAGGCACAGTCCTTATAAATCAGCTGTTTGTGAATAGATTACGCACCCAGTCACAGAGTACCTTTCTTCTTGCTTTTTACAATCCTCATTGTAGTTTTGCCGCGTTACCTACGTCAGTGGACATTTATTGCGTTTTTTCTATTTTTTGCACTCATAAGTAATTTTTTGTTGCTTCATTCTTTTTCTAATTTCTAATACTTATCTTAATAATTGCTATTTAACTTGAGCAGTTTTTCTTAGTGTATGATTAACTGTACCTACCCCATATGTGATTTACTAGGATTATTTATGCTTAGATGGTTACGTCTCCCTTTTGTGAAGAAATGAAGAAGAAGTTCATTATGGGGCTAGTAGGCGCATTGAACACGCGGCAAGTTGGCTCGATGTCTGGTGTGTGCTGGTAGCTTGAAAAACAGAAAATGCCAAAAAAGTGGTTGCAGTGCAAGATTTTAGGAACACGAGGCTTGCCCAAACGCAGAAACTCGTTTTTTTTTATTTGTGACAACTGTAACTCTGATGATGATATCGAGTAGGATAGAGGTTACTCATTGTTAACGCTTTATTCATTATTTTTATGTCTGTACAATTTAGAATTTACATTGAACAGTGATAACGCCTTTGTTTAAACTTACTGGTAATAATGAAATTGATTTCTCTTAACTGCGTGTCTTATTTAAATTTTTATAAATCGTGTGCCAACTTGCCCCGCGACGGGGTAGGTTGGCGCACAATTTCCCCTTTACTTTAGGCTTCCGCTAAACATGAACTACAAAAGCTACAAACTCAAAACTCCAGGTATTTATAGCCCAATTCCTGTTCTTTAAAAGTACAGTTAAAGTTTCATAAAAAACTTAAATACAAAATTAATAAAAATCAATAACTGAAAACTGCGCCTACTAGCCCCAGTCTCCCCTATATACATAAAATTCCGAATGTACACTTTATTAAATCAGTCTAATGAACCTTAATTGGGTGATTATTTTGAATTATTAGAATTCTTAATCAAGATTTATATAACAATATTTTTTCCTTATGGGAAGATATTCAATACAATTAGTGAATGTTTATTAAAATGTGCCTACACTGTAAAAAAAAAAAAAAAAAAAAAAAAAAAAAAAAAAAAAAAAAAAAAAAAAAAAAAAAATCTGTAAAGTTACTAAAGTTTTTCTAGGAAACTGGGATTCCTAGAACTTTTTATGTAATGGCAACAGCAAAAAAATTTTTGTTGTTGTCGTTACATAAAAGTTCTAGGAATCCCAGTTTCCTAGAAAAACATTAGTAACTTTACAGATTTTTTTTTTTTTTTTTTTTTTTTTTTTTTTTTTTTTACAGTGTAGGATATTAACGATATATTTGCAATATTAGTATATTTGTTGATCATCTTATAAAAAAAAAATGTTAGTCAAAATATAAATTTATTCACCAGCAATATATACAGAAACATATTTCATATCATAATATGTGTATTAGAGATTCATATTTTTCAATTGTAGCATTATTTCTATACTTTTATACTTTATAATTATTTTTTTCTGTTATTCTTTATTGATATCACGTAAGTGCGACTACAGAAACTCATTCCATGAATAAATTTGTAAAGTGTTACAAACAAGATAGGAATTACGATTAAAATGAAAAAAATAATCTTGACGTTAATTTTCAAAAAGTTGAAGTTTTTAAATTTATGCCCTACGCTTATAAGTTCATAAAAAAAAACTTTTTATCTATGCTTCGAGAGGGCGATAAGAGAAAATTTGAATTATCTCCTATAAAAATACACTATTCTATAATACTCTAAATTTTACGTAATTTCAAACCTTTCCAAAAAAAAACAAACAAACAAACAAACAAACAAAAAAAACGTGTTTTTAAATCAGAGACATCAGAAAAAGCAGAAAATTCGAAGTATCATAGCATGGAGAGTTTGCTAGAATTGTAGGGGACTAACTACTACTTTCGTATAAAATATATTTTGTTTTTGAGTGCAAACGTTTTGTTTGATGTGACTGTGTGCGTGAAACCGTCATCTATACTTTGTCTTTTATTTTAATTTTCTCAAATGAGTTTGTGGCTCAGGGAAATTCATTACAGTTTTACGCTGTAGTTTTATAGTGAGAAGAATATACTGGACAATCTTCAGCGTAATTGAAATGAAAATTTGGTGTCGGTTGATTTGGCTCGACTCCTTTATCACTGAGGAAAGTAACACCAGTGATCTCGTACACTGAGGTTTAACGCATACCACGTTCATTCAGAGATTTGGAGTTCTGAGTTGGCTCATTTTTGTTTAACCCCTTGTCTGTTTCTTTTTTTAAACAATAAATTAAAAATAAGGACCCGACACTACCTTTTTTACAAAAATATTTGGCTTTGTGCAATCGAAAAAGTCATGCCATTTAACAAACCAAATATTATAGTTAAAATTAACTAGTATTCAAAATCTTTTAGTATCGAAGACTGCAAACAATTTTTTCGATAGGCACTCGGGCAAAACATTTAAGGGGTTTTAAGTAGTAATTTCGCCAAAATCCAAAAACATTATACAACATGTAAGTATAGATGTGCACACGTAATTCGAAGAAAAATAAATTAAAAGGCCATTGAATGATAAAACAACGGGTGTCTAGAATTTAGTGACATTTACATAGTTTATTGAAGTTATGAGCTAATAAATTACTTTCAGCGATATTAGGGTTCCACATCGAAACCCTTTTGTATATCGTTTGAACGCCCAGATATCCATGGGTATGTTAGTTTGAAATTTAGTAATTTTTCATTTTCATATTGTTGAGGGCTGATTCAAAGATTAGATTGATTTTCGATCAGAGTAATTTAGTCTAAATTTAAAAGCTCCGTCGCAGTACTTCCTTATTTTCATATAAATATATAGAATTTTTAACTTGAATAATACGATTATGAATGTATTATCACGTATCGCCTCGGATGGGGTTATCACATGATGTAATTTTTATTGTTTTGCTTGTCCGTACAGGTATAAAATTTTGCATAATGGCATACAGGGACTGTATCTCACAGAATCGTATAAGTTTTAAACCACGTACCGTTGTATAAAACTAATCTTAATTCCTGCATTACTGTGAGCAATTTTGTAAATTGCATTGCCTACCTATCTTGAGTAGCTGAAAAATAAAGTTTTTAAAAATATTTTGTGGTACCATGTATATATATATTTGTGTGCGTATGTGTGTACCTTACATGTTACAGGATTTAATATAAAAATTTGTTGAAAGGATGTATACAGGCTGTTATCAGAGGTTCTTTTTCTGAAACGTGCATATTGTCGAAAACATGGCTGTACAAAGAAAGCAAAATACTCACAATTAACAATCGTAAGTGCCATATAAATAAGGGATGCGTCCACAGTGTAATGTGAGACCACTTTCAATACGGTGTGGCATTCTGAGAACAACATGATTCAGTAGCTGTTGAGGCAAAAAGCCCCATTTCTCCTTCACTGCACGGATGAGGGTTTCCTTTTTTGAGGGAGGAAATTATCGAGCAGAAATAAGCCTCATCAAGGCATCCCATACATTTTCAGTGGAATTCAGGTCAGGGAGAGGTGCTGGACAGTCTCTGCGATTAATATCTTAGGCCTCAAGAGAATCTTGTACAGAATGTGTGCGATGACAAGGTATGTTATCGTCCATAAAACGAAACTTTTCGCCGACAGAACCTCGAAAAAAATCGATCATGTTTAAGCAGGATGTCTTCAATGTACCGTAAACCAGTCAGGGACCCTTGGTCAAGCGCATAGAGATACGTGCAGCCATTGAACATGATGCCTGCCCACCATGATACTTGAAATCGCATATCGATCTCTTTCTGTAATATTTTCACAACAGTAAGCACTACCAATCTCGCGCCATATCAGTTTATGTCTACAATCAGACGATATACTGAATCTACTCACATCAAAGAAGAGTATCGTAGACCAGTCGTCATCAGTCCAATTGCGTTGCACACGGCACCACCGTAAACGGGCGCTACGTTGGCATCTAGAGTGGGACACACATAATAGGTCTTCGGGCGTATAGTCCTCACTTTTTCAAACATCTTGCAACAGTTTTCCGCGATATTTTGGTTCCTGTCAAAGCTCAAAGTTGATTTGCTAACTGACAAGCTGTGCTGCGTCTGTTCCTGTTTGCCAAAATAACAATATAGCGATCTTCTTGGGACGTCGTAGTGCTAGGACGACCTCATCTCTTGCGGCTAGTACATATTCCATTCTTTTGGAATGTCACCCATTGCCTAGAAACAATATTATGCGCGATGTTAAATCCACGGGCAACATCTTTCATTTCGCATCTTTCTTCCAACTTTCCGATTATTCTACCATGAGTAATATCATCTAAATGATGCCTCAAAGAAATGTTCAAAATTCCAATGTTTAAGCTTCATTCCATCTCCTTCAATTTTTACATATAATGACAACTCACAGCATCTTTTATTTCTGCGGTCACATGAACGACAAAAGTGAAATTACAAAATTTGCATAAGTTTCACAAAACAGAGTACATAACGAATTCATGCAAATTCACACGTACTGATTTGGATCTATTTCTGGCTGCAATCGTTCAAAATAACAGTGGTCCTTAAGTTTTGTTCTCCAGCGTACATATCATGAAACCATGAATATGAATCCGTGATATGCATGAAGAAAGCACACGATGAACAAGTGAAGAGTTCTATATATTTCAGCAAAATGTGTTAATTGGTTTTTTCTGCGCAAGGCTTATGGAAATAGCAAAATATGCTTTTTATTGAACAGGCAAAATGCCGTTGTTCAAACTATATATTGAACCATTTTATAAATGTTTTGAGTTTGTTTTGTATTTCAACACTCTCCTTGTTGTTACGATAATACGTATTTACTCAACGTAATCCGACAACAACATTGGGGTATCGTCCCGGACGGGGGATAAAGCCAATATTTTATGCCTTGATTTCAATAAGAAAAATATTTTAAACGAGAACTAAAATAATAGTTAGAACACTGCTTTACTATTGAACTTGCGGCTTATTTTCAATTCATTAAACGAAGTTCTCTAAAATTAGTTTTCTTGGTTGAAATAAAAGGAATCGAGCACTGGTATTTTGCATTTTTACAAACCATGCAGTGTTTGCTAACATGTGCACGTGCTACGAATTTAAAGCCTGGAAAATATATTTCCTTTAAAAATTCCCACTATAACTATACTTTATTTTATTAATACTTCCATATATATTGCCAATGTTTGACCCGCTTTTTATTAAAAAATAAATACAACGAAACTGAAAAATTAGACATTGCATCGACGTGATGAATAAGGAAATTGTTTTTAAGTTTTTATATCTTTTGAGGTTTAACAACTCAAAAATTATGAAGTAGATATATGTTTTTAAATATATAAAAAAATATCTGTGTAAGCAATGTAGAACTATATTAAAAGAAGTATAGTTCAAACTTTTCTATGGCATACTATTTACCTGGAATTTTAAATTATTGATAGACATGCTCAATCAAAACGTCTCTGGAAAAAATTTTAAAATGTAATTTATTTGTGCACACACGTGTCATTTATTTTTAAATTTCGTTTTTTTTTTTTAAATATTTACATGGATTTAATACTGTAAAATGTTTTCGTTTAAATCTGTACAGGAAGTTTCAGCACAGCTGCTATAAAGCTTCAGGAGGGATAGAGTATACCTAGACGATGGGAAATCAAACAGCAAAGCATGGTCGGAAATACTTTCCTGGCACGGTAGTGAAGACACAAAACACAAGAAAGAAAGGACACAAACAGGGTGAGAAAACATTTTTATTATTCTTAGTACAGCAAAAAAACCATACCCAGCAGCTCCACGTTGCGTGCAACAAGTTCCTCACCACTATCCAGCACTGTCTCAGCATTTTGGTGGTACCAAGATTAATAAACATATCTTCTCACTCTGTGCGTGTCCATCCTTTCAAGTGTTTTGTGTCGTCACTACCAAGCTAGTAAAGCCTTTACGACCATGCATTTCTATGTGATTTTCCTTCGTCTAGGTGTATTATATCTATTCTGAAACTTTGTAACCGCTGTTCTGAAACACACTGTATATATGAATTATTAGCAATAGAATGTATGTTAATGCATAATAAAATCAGAATAAAAAACAATAAATATCTAAATTTTTAATGTTTGTCTATGCTAATTGCGCATTCAATGACATGGTAAAACAATTATAAATTTAGAGTTGTCTATTAAAATGTATAACTTTTGTTGTATAATTCAAGAAAATATTTATGTTTGCCTTATGTAATTCAATAACAGAGTTTTAGTAATTTTTTGTGACAAACTGCGTTGAAAGATTTTTTTTTAAATATTATTTGTCGGGATTTAACATCCATTCAATTTTACGCAAACTTTATATGGCTTTCAGTAAGGCAGTCTTGTAAGTTACTCCAAAAGAGATGCTAACAAACGCAAGCTTTACAAAAAATGAATAATTATATTTGTAAAATAAATTGTGTTTAAAATTTTGAAAAAAACGTAATTTTAATGCTTCATCAAGGTTGCGGATTTTAATGCAATTTTTCTCAAGGTTCTTTGTCATTACTAAAAAAGAAAAAAAATTCCTTTCGTATTAGTCCATTTTGCTAATTTCATACACGGAGGACTCAAAATTGTAGAGTATAGATATATGAATAGATAAATACTAAATAACTGTGACAGTTTTGGTAAGGGTTGCGTTTATATAAAATCAGATGATATGATTAGATTATGTTCTTATGTAATAAAACCCAAAATCCAACGTGATAAGAGCACAGTTTAAAATATGGATATTTAAAGACATAGAGTTGTTTCCGTGCATTTACGCTCCACCATGAGTTTGATTGTCATAATTCCAAAAAATAAATTCATAAAACCATTTAGATTGCAGGAAAAACAAACCGTTGTCAAGCGTGAAAAAACATTTTATTAGTTACATATTTACAATAATAGTTATTAGCCCCCGGTATGCTATTTCTTTCTCAAAGATTATTTGGTGTAGTTTCCAGAAAATAACGTTGCTTTGTGTAAGACATCCGCAAAACAAAGCAGAGGTATCATTGTACGATTAAATACTCTACAGCAATATTATAAACTTCTAAGCATCGCACATTTTCAATTTTTATACCGTCCTATTGGAACAAATAAGTAGTTTTAAATGCAATTTGTTTGAAAACTGCATCTCCATTTATTTTTGAGATATTAATTTTTTGTAGTTTTTAGCGCCATTTGAATAATTTGGGCAACTCAATCAATCCATTTCTGTAGAAATTAAAGGAAAAATCATTGAAAAATAACAATTATATCTTTTTCTTGCCATTTTCTCATAAAAACTGAAAGCAAAAAATGGAATTAAAACACGTGCTATTTTAAAAATATCTAAATGAATGATTTCTGATTAAACATGGAGCTATTATAAAATAAATTTAATTTTAAGCATCTATATTAATATTACAAATAAATGAAGGATGAATCATGAGATTTTTTTCTAGTTTCTTGAATGATGAAATATTTTTTTTTTTGGATTTGCGTATTTTTCAGAGATAATCACGTCCTGTGCATATTTCACTGTAGATGTTGTTTAAGACTGGGTCGTAAATGAGGAATTCTTTAGCGTATGCGGATGACGTTATTTTATATAAAATAAAAGCGCGTGTTTGGAGTCTTTAAACTGAACTATCTATATTTATATACAAATATATATATTTTTTTTCATTGGGGGCAACACTAAATTCTGAAAAATCAGAATCCCTGTTTTCTAGTTTTGTCTCTATCATTTTATAAATAGTTTTATAATTACCTACTATATCATTTAATGATAATGTTTATTGCTCTAATCATATTAATGATAAAGAAAATAATGTATTGCTTTTATCAAAATCGGATAGTGACACTGCAGCATAAGTTTGCTAATTTGTTATCGCTTAACCATATAGCAATTACGTGAGTCATTAATGACATTATAATTACATTTTAATTTGTCAGATGCTACATTTCTGCCACTATTTAAGAAAAAAAAATATTTAAAACTAATTTTCTGATTTATTAAAACAATTAACAATGTAATATTTCGACGAATAATATCAGGTCAATATATTTGTTTTAATAAAATAAAAATAAATGCATTGATATAAGAAACAGCAATAACACCACAGTGATTAAACTGGTGTTTTATTTATTTCAAATAAAATAAATTCATTAAAAGTGCTATCATTTTATGTGAAAACCAGACGAATAAAACTGATATGATTAAGCACTACAAACATGCAGAAATAAGAACTACACATAGAAATTATTTGTAATGAATCACTTATGTCTTTCATTACATTCTTAACATGTATAGTTTTTTTACTATCTAATTCTGAAATAAATAAAGATATTAATTATACTTTTCGAAATAGTAATGTAAAAAACATTTCTTCCAATAAAAGCAATTATGGTCATACTCAAACTCACATGCATTAATTTGATATCGCTTTACCTAACAGTAATTACTCGTGGGTGGTTAAGGATATTATTATTATTATTATTATTATTTTTATTTATTTATTTATTTATTTATTTTTTTTTTTGCGCGAGATATATTTTTCATGCGTTATTAAAAAAAAAAAAAAAAAAAAAAAAAAAAAAAAAAAAAAAAAAAAAGCCTTATGTAGTAAAAATTTATCTATTTAATATAGATTTGCAGAATAAAATCGTCTGTAATAGCTTAATAGCTGTAATAGCTGTTTTAATATATTTTATTAAAACAGAAAAAGGCTGTTGATATGCAGGGAAAACAAATGTGACTTGGGTTCTATTTTTTGCAATTTCTAATTTTTTTCAAGTTAATTATTTTAGATGAATTGTTGTGTATTGTGTGTGGAATCTGCGCAAGTAAATTGCAAATGTGACAAATTTTAGTGATACCCGTGCTTAAATATTCTTTTAAATACAGGGCCATCGAAAAATAATACCTAGATTTAAAAAAATCATAACATCGAAAACTTTTATGTTAAGTGAGTAATTGTTTCACTACACGATAAATGATGAAAGCAAGTTTGGTTTTAGTTCACCAGAATTCGTTTGCGTGTCTGTGTTAAGCGCGGATTAGTTGCGCAGTCGTCAAGGTCAGCCGACGTGCCCGACTGCAGCTGCTCAGTACAAATTTTTTTGTCTTCGAAAAAGAAAGGTCCAATAACTTTGTCATGAAATAACCCGCATACCAAATCACGCACTGTTCTTTTTGTTGCACGGTCAACATCGTACTGAGCAGCTGCAGTCTGGCGCGTCGGCTGACTTTGACGACTGCGCAACTGATCAGCGCATAACACAGACACGCAAACGAATTCTGGTGAACTAAAACCAAACTTGCGTTCTCCAGGTATCGTGTAGTGAAAGAATTACTCATTTAACATACAAGGTTTCGATGTTATGATTTTTTAAAATCTAGGCATTATTTTTCGATGACCCTGTATGTTTAAAGTTGATATTATGTCATTTATAAAAATAAGAATAGAATTTTTTCAATGAAGTTTATTTTATTGAAAATTTGATTTTAAAACGATGTTCTTCATAAAGGACAATATTTGTATTTATTTACCATACCTGTTTAACGGTACACAGGACACATCGCCTTTTTCAATGTACCAAAACCGAAACAATATGCAATTAAGATCTTTTTTCCCCTTCCTGCCTTATACATATATCCTTAACTACATTATCCAGAAAAATAATTTTTGTATGTACAAGATTTATATTTAAATTTTAAATTTAAAAATTCATATCACTAATGCGTGTTTAAGGGCTGCGCGCATGATAAAACTCTAAATTATGCATATAGAAAACAATCTTTGAACAAAATAGATTCATTTACACATCTACGTCTAACTTAAAACCAAAATACATGCAAAAATATTTGTTTGTAATTTAAATTTAGCACAAAAAAAAAAAGTTATAAAATGTAAAAAAAAAAAAAAAAAAAAAAAAAAAAAAAAAAAAAAAAAAAAAAAAAAAAAAAAAAAAATTTCAAGTTTTTCAAGTGCAGGGAAGTAAATAACCAAAGTATGTGAATTGTTTTGGTTTTAGCATATAGACTACAAAGAAACACACATTTGGTTACTTTTTACTTTCTTCTCTCTTTACAAGAAGAAAGTATTGGTTTCGTGAAAATTTTTGACTTCCGGTTTTCGACGGATTTACTCGTTTTAAGGGCCAGAGATTCCGAAAAACATGTTTTTACAACATGTCTGTCTGTGAGTTTGTGACTCTGACTCTGTCTGTGAGTATGTATGTATGTACAACAAATTTTGTGGGCGCTCTATCTCAAGAAATAAAGCGCGCAATTTAATAAAAATTTATATTTAGTTATTCCCTGATATAATTTGCTGCTGATTAGTTTTTGGTGTAAATCGCTCAACAGGTGGCGCTGCTATGCACCATTTTTCACGATTGCCACAATTGCTCAGTATCCATAACTAATGAACGGATTTTCATCAAATTTCAGATTCAGTTAGTCCTTGACATGAATTGACATTTGATACATTTTGGTGTAAATCGCTGAATAGGTGGCGCTGCTTTGCTGCCTTTTTTGCGATTTCCGCAATAGCTCTATCTCAAGAATGAATGTTTGGATCTTCCATAAACTCCAGATTCAGGTATACCTTGATATGAACTAGTGCTGTTTATGTTTTGGTGCAAATCGCTCAAAAGGTGGCACTGCTATGCTACATTTTTCAGAATATCCACTATAGTTCTAACGCAATAACTAATGTACGAATTCTCAACAAACTTCATATTCAGGTATAGCATCGATATCATTTAGGGCTATTTATGTTTTTGTGTAAATCGCTCAACAGTTGGCGCTGCTGTGCTACATTTTTCAGAATTTCCGCTATAACTCTATCTCAAGAACTAATGCACGAATTTTCATCAAACTTCAAATTCAGATATTCTTTGATATGAATTTTTGCTAAATTGATGTAATTTCTTGCACTATTTAAATGATTTAATTGACGTAATTTATACAGAAGAAAGATTTGTGATGGACCCTACATACTAGTTTTAAGCTGTAGCTTACACAGTTTGAAAGTAACAGTACTCGCAAACTTCAAATTTACTAATCTGAGAAAACTCTTTTAAAAGTTTCAATATCTATGGACGTGCAATTATATTCGCCATATATATAAATGATTATAGCTGAAGAAATAATGCAAATTTTCGAATGGGATTTTTGGCATATTGTTCAGAAATTTTTAAAGGCTTAGAAAATTAATTGAATAAATAAAAACTCATTTTTTTTTAAGTTTAAAGTACTGTGCTCCCTTAAAGAAATAAGAATAGATCAGTATTATTCAAATATTATTATCATGCTATAATTACTATATATTTCCTCAACGAGAATTAGTTTTTTTATATAACAAACACTATATATAAATTTTTAATAAAAAGTAAAAATATGGAATAGGAAATCATTCAGCATTATCCTAATTAACCCTTATTTTTTCTATTCCACGTTCAAATATTTCTAAGAAAATATTACTGATATGATAGATTAAAACATTTTATGCATTATCTACCGGGTGTCCCAAAAAGGACTGACTGATTTTAAAATTCAATAACTTGCAAACGGTGACAGATATTTAAAAAAATTCTTGCAGGAGGGTTATGCATAAGGTCAAAAGTTTTATTACAGTGATTTTCGATTTTAGTTCGAATTACAAACAATAGATGGCGCTGTAAGCAATAGTCGCTAAATACAGGCTCGATTTCTGGTCCTTTCTCTTGTTCCATGCTGAAAAAGGAGATGGAAATGTATTATCCGGGCCACGAAGTTCCAAAAATCGAGCCTGAATTCAGCGTCTATTGATAGCAGCGCCATCTATTGTTTGTAATTCGAACTAAAATTGAAAATTACTGTAAAAAAACTTTTGACCTTATGCATAACACTCCTGCAAGAATTTTTTAAATATCTGTCACCGTTTGCAAGTTATTGAATTTTAAAATCAGTCAGTCCTTTTTGGGACACCCGGTACGAAGAATATTTAATTTGAAATTGTTTTAAATTGGAATCTCTTCAAAAGCAGGTATCTTTGTTTTATTTTTCCCCTAGTAGTATTATGAAAAAATTCTTTCATTATTAGACACAAAATTGATGAAAATTTAAAAGTATTAAATAAATAATGTATTATTTATGTTTTTCATTTTAAATGTACATAATTTAATGATAAATCAGTTGTGAAATATAGTAATATAAGATGCGGTATACAGTCAACATTTATTCATTTTTTCTCATTTTACTTTCTTCCATCTTTACAAGAACAAAGTATTGGAATCGTGAAAATTTTCGACTTTCGGTTTTCGACGGATTTACATGCTTTAGAGTTCAGAGATTCCAAAAAACATGTTTTTACAAAATGTCTGTCTATGAGTCTGTGAGTCTGTCTGTCTGTCTGCATGTATGTGACACAAATTTCATGGTCGCTCAAGAACTAACGCACAGTATTTAATAAAAATTTATATTCAGTTAGTCCCTGATATAAGTTGTTGCTGATTAGTTTTTGGTGTAAATCGCTCAACTGGTGGCGCTGCTATGCAACATTTTTCACGATTTCCAATCAATCAATCTCCAGTAATAATTCTTGGATTTTCATCAAACTTCACATTCAGTTAGTCCTTGACATGTGTTGAAGTTTTGTACATTTTAGTCTCAATCGCTCAATAGGTGGCGCTGGTATGCTGCATTTTTTGCGATTTTCGCAATCGTTCTATCTCAAGAACTAATGCTTGGATTTTCAACAAATTTCATATTAACCTTACCTTGATATGAATTAGGACTGTTTATGTTTTGGTGCAAATCGCTCAACAGGTGGCTCTGCTATGCTGAATTTTTCAGAATTTTCACTATAGCTCTATCTCAAGAACTAATGCACGAATTTTCATCAAATTTCAGATTCAGGTATACCTTGGTATCAATTAATGCTATTTATGTGATTTATATAGAAAAAGTTTTGTGGTGGCCACAACATACTAGGTTATATATCACATGTTTAAAAACCAGCTTATTATTTTCTGTACTAATAAAGAAAAAGTGTATAATATAGGGGAGAGTAGCCATATTTGGACCGCCTCTTTAACTGGACCGTTGCCATTCTGCTGTTAATTACATGAAGAGAGTCCATCTATCGCAGAAATCCTACTCATCAATATGACGTCACCCATGACTAGAAGAAGCAGCCGCCTGCCACGTGCTGTTTTCAGACAATTTAAAAAAACCTAAAGTTAGCTGTTTAATCTAATTTTTCCTAGTAAACGTAAGTAAATACTTTAAAACTAAGGTAAGCTGTTATGTTCCCATATACATATATGAAATCATCTATTTATTGCGCATATTTTTGACGTGGATTTGTTTGATTTCGTTTTTGTTCTTAATCTTGAAATTAACTGTTTAAAAAAATGGCGCAGTTGCCGTAATTGGGCCGATTTAAGTTGCTTAAATTGGACCAGATATGCGATCATAAATTTGAAAAGTAAGTAATGAATTTCAAGGACGGTACGCTTTGTCGACTATTTTTTTTTTTTTTTTTTTTAATATTTTATAATGGATTACTATCTCCATGCAAGTTTTTTTTTTGTATATCTCGATTAAATTTTTTATACATTTTAGGCCCATATAAACATAAAAATATTTTTACAGGTCTATGCAATAAATTTTGTTTGCAATGTCTTTATCTTGTATGTAATTGTATTTATTTTCTTTGGATTCTTTATTCCTACGGCATATTAGATTTACAGAGTAGAATTCAAACATATTACTCCTGGAGGATATTTGTAATGGAAGACGTTTTACAGTTCTGGAGGGTGAAATTATACTTTTTTTGCCATTAAAACGCATAAATTCTCAAACCTTGGTGAAAATGTTGAAAAAGACATAGAAAAATACCCGTGACAAAAAAAGCTGTTAAAGATATAGGAAAAAAACACAGACAGTAAGTTGTGAAGAAATTGACCTCGAACAAGGCTACAGCTACAAATCCTCCACCAAAGCAAAAAAAAATCATTAGAAATGTTATTTCCCTTGCTAAATTCAGTTAAATCAAAGTACAGAGGGAGAAAAAAAAAAACAGTTATGTTAACATCATAGCCATATAAACTAAACCTTGAAATGCAAAAAAAGACAAAAAGGAAGCTTTCACAGCACAAAAGCAATTGGAACATCGAGTTTTAAAAAATAGGCGTAATGCAATTACCAAAAAATGATGGAAAAGAAGAACTACAAACATAAGAAGAAAACTTCTGTTGCAAAAAATAGTCTGATAATTCAGAATCTAAAAAGAACAATCTAGACAGTGATGATTGGTTTTGCCTAATTTGTAAGAAAAATAAAATAGCAGAAATGATCCAGTACTCAGATTGCCGTATACGGTTCCATGTTGTGTGCGCTGGAAAACAAAAACAATAAACAAAATTCATGTATAAGCTTTGCATCACTCCTTACATGATATTCAAGTAACTGACAATTAGTTCCATAATTTCTATTCTTAATTACTGATAACTTTCATTTATATTTTGAATACATTTTGATTTAAAACAATTAATCTTATTTTCAGATGTTTGATTTCAATATATTTTATTGATGTTATTTTTTTTATTGTTTATTAATCGCAAACTTTACTTTTAATAAAAATTAGTTGTATTCTCTAGTCATTAAAACAACCTGATATTACTTGGTCCAATTTAGGAGACTGGGGGTGCAACTTAGGCGACCAGTTGCTGAATTTTGACCACTTTTGACAAAATTTTCAAATTAAAAAAAAATTAAGATTTTCAAAAAGAAATTGATCTAAATATTTATTTAGTTAGTAGATGACTAGATTGACCCTGTGTAATGATCAGTTGCAGATATTCCAAAAATTAAATGAGTTACACCTGAAAATATGTGAAGTGGTCCAAATTCGGCTATTCTCCCCTATACGTTTGAAGACTATTTTAAACCGACTTTTCACTTATGCATTGAAAATGACGTGATTAGTTTTACAGATTATTATAATACAATAAACTTTAATATGTGAAAATGAAGATAGATTACATTGGTTCCGATGGGAGTTGAACAAATGACGACTTGAATAGTCGACAAGAACCTTAGCGTGGAGCAAAAGGTCAATCTAATTACTATAAGGTAGTAACCTGCTTTATGCTGTTTATGTCAAATTAGATTGCTATACACTGAATCCACAGTGAGTAAGACTTTTTCTTGTCGAAAGACAAGTGATATGCACCCGTGATGCTATCAGTAGATTCAAGATAGTGAGTTTAACCACATGCAGGGCACAGCTGTAGAAAGATTATATTAGCGCCTGTGCACAGTAAAACAAAATCTGTAGTTCTACAGATGTAAAGTTACATGCTTACTAAATTTTCATCTATAACTGTCAAAAAACAGCTTCAAATCTGCAAAACTAATTTTTGTAAAGCTACGGAAATCTGTAACTTTGCAAATGAATCTGCTAAAATTACAGTAATCTTAGTAAAATTTTATCTGTAACCCTGGTTGCAGTTACATGAAAAGTTCCTGGCATCCCAGTTTCCTAAAAAATTCTTAGTAACATTGCAGATTTTTGGATTTTGTGTGTCTGTTACATGAAGTTTTGTTTTTGCCGTTACATAAAAAGTTCTAGGAATCCCAGTTTCCTAGAAAAACCTTAGTAAATGTACAGGTTTTTTTACAGTGTGGTAGTTGTACCAGGTACTTCTTGAACAATAGGCGAGAATTATAGGGTCGAGCAAGGGGCCAAGCCAGTTACTCTAAGCTAGTATCTCTCTTTATACCTTTCAGGTGAGATGAGATCGCTACAATAATCAAGATATGTGTTTCTGTATTTCTCTAACATCTTTGTGTATTTGAAATAGTGGTCTAAATAATATCTACTATTTACGATCACTAAGATAAAAAATAAACTCAGTAATATATTTTCATAAAGTATTTTAACATTAGAATACCAGAGATAGATAACTCATATGATACTGAACTTATCTCATGATACTCCACTGAACACGTTCTATTATTTCCAGGCTATAAATGTAGCTTAAAATTGCTAAAGAAATTAAAAAATATATAGAAACAATATTTCATATTCTTTGGGAAAAGAAAATTATAATACATTAAATATAATATGCGATATTAAATCATATAACAAATTTTTTTTCATTATTTTAATAAAACTGGTATCCGTGCTAAACGAGTATCTTTAATTTTAAAACATATTTATATTTGTACTTTAAATAAATATTTTAATAATAACGCTGCTGAAGTAATTGATAATACTTATTAATATAATAAAATGTAATATATAAGGGAATTGTTTCGAACACGTGATTTGATGAACCCATACTTCATAAGAAGGTTTTTTTTTATATGGATGAGTAATTAAAAATGATCAAACATACAAAAAACATTTAAAAGTATAAACTTACTAAATCTGAACGTTGTATTAAATTACACTAAATGTTCAGTCTAATTATAAAGGATGAAATAATAATCTATTTAATCCCAACACATATAAAATAATGAAAAGTGTTTTCGTTTTTACCCGTGATTTACAATATCTATAAAATCACATTTTACGGAAACGGATTTGGAAAAGATATGAATGAGTTGCAATTTTTTCTTTATAAATTAATTTTGCGGTACTGAAATAGGAAGAAACTGAATTTTGTGTGTACACGTGAGTAATTAAATGTATATTTAGACAGCTTTCAATATATTATTTTAATATTAAATAATATTTGTTATAGGATATTTGCTAATCTATATATTGAAGTCTCAAATAGACAATTCAACATACTTCCGCTGTACTTCAAAAGGTTTTCGGTCGATATTTTCTATTTTAGCGGCGCATTTTTGAAAATAAATATTTTAAATACAAAATAAACTACAGAAATATAAATTAATTCTTTTATTAATGTTTCTAATATTTTTAAAACAACCAATATAACCAGTCAAAAAATAACCAATTTTAATAATTAAAAAATAATTATCAATAATTCTCAATCACTTTAATTATAATTTAATAATATATTTTCTTAAAGAAAAATTATGAATTTATACGTATATGAATTTTTACCAGCTATGTTGAATGAACACTAATGCCGGTACTTGTAATATCTAACCTTAGCTAGTCCAGGAGGAGATAGGCTCCCTTTACAATACCATTATTTTCAATCAATAGTCCCTAGTATCTGTCTATTGTGAATGTTGTAAGCACTTATTAGTAATTATTTTCTTTTAAAATCTAAAAATAAACGACTAGTTGTAGCTCTTCTTGTAAATTTTTGGAATACAAGATTAGTTTATACACTGTAAAAAAAAATCGGTAGTTCTACAGATGTAAAGTTACATGATTACTAAACTTTCAACTGTAACTGTACGAAAAAAGCTGCAAATCTACAAAACTAGTTTTTGTAAAGCTACAAAAATCTGTAACTTTACAAATGAATCTGTTAAAATTTCAGTAATCTTACTAAACTTTTATTTGTAACCCTGGCTGCAGTTACATGAAAAGTTCTCGGAATCCCAGTTTCCAAAAAAATTCTTAATAACCTTACAGATTTTTTGATTTTTGGCGCAAAAGTGTGTCTGTTACATGAAATTTTGTTGTTGCCGTTACATGAAAAGTTCTAGGAATCCCAGTTTCCTAGAAAAACTTTACTAACTTCACAGATTTTTTTTTACAGTGTACCTCCTGAAAAGTGGGAGGTTTGTTTATTATTCGGATGAAATAAAATATAATATACACTGTAAAAAAAAAATCTGTGAAGTTACTAAAGTTTTTCTAGGAAACTTGGATTCCTAGAACTTTTCATGCAACGGCAACAACAAAATTTCATGTAACAGACACACTTTTGCGCCGAAAATCAAAAAATCTGTAAGGTTACTAAGAATTTTTTTGGAAACTGGGATTCCGAGAACTTTTCATGTAACTGCAGCCAGGGTTACAAATAAAAGTTTAGTAAGATTACTGAAATTTTAGCAGATTCATTTGTAAAGTTACAGATTTTTGTAGCTTTATAAAAACTAGTTTTGTAGATTTGCAGCTTTTTTCGTACAGTTACAGGTGAAAGTTTAGTAAGCATGTAACTTTACATCTGTAGAACTACAGATTTTTTTTTTTTTTTTACAGTGTACTCCAATTAAATATTAGGCAATATTACAAATTTTTAATCACCGAAAGTCACAAATTTCAACCAATTAATTAAAAGCTATATGAAGTAATAAACTTCAAATACGCCTTCTTCAGTTGCCATATTGTTCAGAAAAGTAATTTAGGCAAATTTCAAATAATTAGATTTGGTTTTTAATAATCAGAATGTGGGAATAAAATTTTAAATTTAAGTTACTGTTGTTTTACAGAAGTTCGTTAAATGTATCCCTTTATATTTTATTTTAAATAAACCCTTGGGTTTTTAACTATCATTCCATTATTTATTTCTCGAAAAATAATTTGAAAAAATAAAAGGCCAATTCTTTAAATGTATGACTATTATTAATCTAGTTACTTCAAAAGGAAAATAAAGTTATTGCAATATATCAGACGATATAACGAATATATTTAGAAGTAATGCATTGTTAGAAGAGAGAACATTTCATTTCTTTTTTGTGTGTGCGTGTGTATCATTTATGACCAAATTTATTGTCTGACATTAAGTTTAACTTCAGAAAAAAAAAATATATATATACTATAACACTGTATGTTCAAACAAAGAATCAGGTTATTGTGAAGACTTGATTTGACGAGATTGAATTTATCAGAAAGGTCATAAGGATAATTTATAATGTGTAATGACATACACAATTTTTAATTCTAGTTTTTTGTGTATATTAATCAGCTTAAAGATTAAAACTAATTAAATATACGAAACATCAACAGTTACATGTTTTTTTTTCATAAATATACAGTTAATAATCTGTTTTATCTGTTTTAAAAAACTATATACAATATATTTGAAAAAAAGTTTAATCTTGCCGATTTATATCAGGTGTATTTTTAATCCAGTGTGTTTAAATTGTAGTAGTCATTTTCAATATTTAAATATTTTGGAGGCATTTATTTATTTTTTATTATGTGAAAATCAAAAGATAATGATGTAGTCGTTTTTCTTATGTAAATAAATGTCACAAAGTTCCCTAAATAATAAAAATATATGTATTTTACGGAATTTATTTTTAATATTCCAGAGTGTGTAAATAAAATTATAAGTTCTAAATCCAAAATATTTTAGCATTTTTTTTTTCTTTCGTAAGATTAAAGTTTTGGCAAGAAAGATTATTAATACTCATTTTAACCAGGTTTTATTGTTGAGACTAAACAAATATATACTTACTGAAATTTTAAATTGTTAGTTTGGCATTTATACCATTGAATTTTATTTTGCTCAAAACAAAGGTACTTTTATGATGCTTCAACGTGAAAAAATGCTTAATTTAATATTATTTACCATTTTATAAAATTTTTCTAGATTTATTTCTTTTTAACAATATTTTCGTAGGCTACTTGATATTTAATTTCGTAAGCTGCATTCACTCTGTAGTGCAGACTATTGCAAATATACTAAATTCTGTTTATGGTGGAATCGATCGGGACAGAGAAAATTTTCTGTAATGAACAATATTCCGCTTTAGACAAATTTAACTCTATGTCTATGGACTCGCAGGGATTTTCAATCAGAGTTAGACAGATTTCCGTCTTGCACAGAGTCCACCATACAGAGAGTTTACTGTAATTGTGGGCGCCGATAATTTGAATGTCAAATAAATCACAAAATCCAAGTGAGGTGGGAGAGCGAATAGAGATAAAATAGTTTATTAATAAAAATGAAATAGTATATGTAAATTCCATGCATCATTAGAAATTAATCCTTAATCCTAGGGTTCCATAATAGTACCATTCTCTGTATTTAACAGAGCCAAGTTTCATTATGTTCCCTGCTTGGTTGCAGAGTCAAGACTACCATTATACACTCTGCATTAAACAGAGCCACGATTTAACCTTACATCTCTGATTAGAGAGGACTAACCTTTTCAAAAATGAATAATAATAAACATAAAAATAAAAATTACAATATGCTGGTTATAAATCTTCTTCAATTACTTTAATAATAACATAATAAACCACACTAAATTAGCTATAAATTATTATAAATAACTATAATATTCATTGAAATGACATCAAGTAATTATAAAACTAATAAATCTATTTAAATGATACCAAAATAAATATAACTCATAAAATTACATCAAGAAATCACATAAATCTTCATCAAAAATTCAAAATTATCATAAAAGCGAATAAATCTATATTACATGACCTTAAAATCATAATATTACTCATAAATACTGATCAAGAGCCAGGATTATAAACAAATTAGATTTTCTGTCAGAAGAAATCAATCAGTTTTATAATTATGGTTCATAATATAAAAGATAAACAAAGTTAAATTATAAACAATAAATTTGATTTCTTCTTCAAGGGCATTTACGCTGAAACGATAAATGCATCTTTATTTAAGATATTATTGATTTTTTGTTATCCTTAGGCAATTTTTCATAATATATAATTCTATTTAATATATATATATATGCAAAACTCAGGAAGCTTTGAATATATAAAATATAAATCACGTATCTCAATTTTATTTTTATTTTCCAAAGCTCTAATTATTTATTTAAACAACCCTTGTCAACTTTAGCAATGCCAAATTTGTGTAAATGCTTATGAACAGATATTATTTGTGTTCAGTTTTCAATATTGAATTATGAGTCAGTCAATAACCTGATTATAAATATATATGCAGGAAAAAATTACTAAAAACGATCATATATTGATGAGGAATAATTAATATAATTTCAATCATGGAAATACCAACTTTTATATAGGACAATTTCTAGTAAACTATTTAAAATTTAAACCAATTTTTTTTTTTTTTTTTTTTTTTGTAATTTGCTATTACAATGAAAAAAAAAATGCTGTAAATTATTGAATTCGACGTAATAAACCAACAAAGATATTGCACTATATAGAAAAATTTTCTGTTGTTCAGCACTTTTTTAAAAAGTTGAGAAAGAGTTTAAAAACAAAAATGGTTTTCTTGCGCCTGACCTCTACCATAAGCATGCGATTATGTATATATACTTATGCAAAAATATTAATGTTTGCTCTGTGAATAGACATTCTCTGAACATAATTATTTGTCAACCAACAGACATAACAATTTAATCAGATTATTCTAAGCATCCTGTGTATAGTCAAGATGGGTAATTATGACCACTTTTTACATTTTCAACATTTTTTTTTTTTTTTTTTTTTTTTTTTTTTGCTCATTTCTATTTGGAAAAGTGGTGTTTTTAGTACATAGGAAGTAACTTTGATCCTTAAAGAACGCCTTTTAAAAGTTTTAATTCTCATAGTTGTTCTTTTTTAAAGATAAAGGGAGGGTTATAATTACCCCACCAAAAACACGCAAGCAAATAAGTTTGGAGTAATTAAGACCAATTTGTGGAAATTATGACCACTATATATTCTCGTTATACTTGCAATACACATTTGTTTGTGGTAATTGTGACCACTTTGAACTCCAAAGTGACAAATTCGTTTATCAAAAATTATATAGGCCTAGTTTCAAATTGCTATTTGGATCTCAAAGAGGCTTCATACTAGTAATAAAGAATGTATAAGATGAAATATACATTATGAGGTTAATATATAAGCTTGAATCAAAATTTTACCTTAAGCAGTTTTCTCCAATATGACGACGGTCATAATTAACCCATGGTCATAATTACCCCACCTGACACTACATACATTCGTAATAAATACATATAATAACCTTAATTATCAAATTTGGCTTTAGTATGATATTGTTTTCGGTGATGTATTTACACTGCTTTTTTATAGGAATTTATAGGAAGTACATTTTGTAGATATATTACTATATATAAATATGTATATTACTATATATAAATATGTATATTACTATATATAAATATGTATATTACTATATATAAATATGTATACATATATATATATATATATATATTTATTTATTTATATATAAAAATTTCAAACTTGTACTATTTTATTTATTAACATGGAAATCGAAATAGGTTCAAGAAAAAATCATGTCGCTATGAATTAAAAATTTGGTCACTTTGTTCAAAAATATTTTTTTTTTTGTAGTTTTGCATTATTAACAAAATCTACAAAAAAATCAGTTTCAAAATATTATTGCACAAAATTGAGAAATTTGTATATTATTTTTTTAATATTTGAAAAATATAGAACTTTTAATCTATTTTTGTTTAGTTATAATTTGAGATTTTATTAAAGAAAAATTAATATATTGTACATTGACATTTTGGTATTCACTTAATTTTTTTATTGAAATTTTTATAAAAATTTTGAATATCGTCTGAAAATTACGTAAACATGATAATGTTTTGTTAAATATATCCAAATTAAGGATAACAAGTACACTTTTAAAGCATTTTTGTCTTCGAAAGTAGTCACATTATGCACGAAATAATTTTTATTTTAGTCTTGGTGTATAAATAAAAAATGATGAAAATTATTGATTTAAAAAAATATGTATAACATATTTTAATAAATCAATACTCATATTCATTAAATAATTAAAATTCTCCAATGTCGACATTTTTGCGAAATTTCTACATTTCGAAAAGTTTATGTTGAATTTATTATTGACTTTTATTTATTTTCTTTTCCCTTGCTTGTTTTGAAAACATGCCGCTTAACTTTGATAACATGTGTCCTCTTCTGCTAAAAATTCGATTTAAATGTTAAATCCATTATGCAAACTATTTCCAAACTTTCTAGTAAATTTCAAAAGATTAATAACCAAGTTTTCCGATAAACTTTTATTTTAGATGAAGATGTAAATATTGAATAACTACTTGTTTATTCACTTTTGATAGAAGAAGAAAATTTGCTTTTAGCGACACGACGATAAGTGAAAGGAAATAACTGAAAGTAAAAATTTTATGTTTCGAAAACTTGTTCAAGTTTCTGAATTCAAAAGCCAGTCTTGGAGTGAACGAATAAACTTATTTTTCAGAAATCATTAAACATGTTTTTATATTCTCTAAATATAGCTTGATATAATCATACGTTGTTTGCAAACGTACTGCGTGCTGTGTGCTTACAAAATCTATATTTATGAAAGCATGAAAATTCATGTATTTTATTTTTGAATTATATTAGCAGTGTTGTGGTACAATAGGTTAAATTTCATACGTTTATTGCACACATTGCATTAACAATGTGTATATATATATTAAGGTGAACTTGTAGTTTTTAAAAATACAAAATGTAGTACATAAATATATAAAAAGGTATCATAAAGGATCAAAATCATAAAATAAATTCATCTAATTATATTTTCTCGCATAAGTAAACGTATTTGTACAAAGGCAATAGTTTCAGTTTTTTTTCGTCAAGATTTTCAAAAAAATATTGAATTTCTCAAACTGACATATATATATCTATCTACCCTATATATATAAAATCTTTATGAAACGAATTTATGTAACGATTCTATAAAACGACTGATTATGTTTCAATACGATTTCTCCTAAAATATGGAATACATTGCGATGAAATTAACACCAAAAATCCGTATTGATCCACAGATCTCAAAACTGGTATTAGAATTTTTAAATTCAAATTAGTTTTCGAAATATCATTTTTTTCTAATTTTAAATACTTTTTTCTAATGAATGCAACTCAAATTCCAATCATAACAGATATTTTTTTTTTTTTTTCAGATTTCAGAAAAGGTTCTAATTTTAAATAAATTTGGCGACCAGTTTGGCCTCACTTGAATCTATGCTAAGAAAAATGCTTTTTTTTATTTCGTTATCATCTTATTTAATACAAAACTTTCCTTTAAAACTGAAACATTTAAAATTAATGGTTTTCACTTCGTTCCTTTTTTTTTTTGAGCGAAACAAAAAGAAAAATATTAGTCTCACATGCCCTATTCGCACCGTGGTACCTAATTGGTGCCAAAATGGCGTTATTTTGCCTGACATGGTAACCCGGCTATTGTTGCTTATTCATTAATAGATGTTTATTTACATTTCTTTTCTTTTTATTAAAAAAAAAAAAGTTGCAAATTGCTTTGTTCTATAGTTATTAATTATTTTTTTTATTATTTATTGTTATTTCATTTTAAAAATAATAGAAAATAATTTAAAATAAATAATATAACTCATATTCGAAAACGAGGTTTTCGCCAAATTGTCCTAAAAAAATCACGCTAAACTCAGTGCTTATATGACATCTGTGTTAAAGTAATGCAAGAAATAATGACATTTAATTTCAAATTCAAAGCAAATGACCAATATCGCCAAATTATATAAATCGCCAAACCACTCGCCAAATTATACAAATTGACATAATTTTTATCTTAAATAACGGAAGAACAGATAAATTAGTATAACATTAATAAAAATACAAATAAAACGTCGAAATAAAAATCAGTTGATGACGTAAACACGTGTAACTTGCTTATAGCCAAGTGCATGTGACATTTACGATCAACCATTATTGGCATTTAATCTTATAGTTTGGCGATAGATTTTTGGTCGACGGGATAACTAAGTACTACCAAAAATCCTTTTCACGATTAGGGTTGAAATAATTGGTGCATTAGCATACATTTTGCATGGTGTCCGTATAACGGGAAAATACCAAAAAAAAAAAAAAAAAAAAAGTTATTGGCGAGATTTGAACCCGGCTAACATAAAAGTACCAAGAAATATTTGCGATCATGGCAACTATTATGTAGTTTTATTCGAAAAATTAACTTTGATTCTTTAATCAACATGAAAACCTTTCTTATTAAAAGCGAAGGAACTGTTGATGATCGTCACATGACTTAGGCTATTATTATAAAAATTGTTTTCAGTTCTAAAAACAACGCAAAGAATAATATTTCCTAACGATTACAAATTTATTTACACATGGCTATTAAAAACAGAAAAAAAAAATAAAATTACTATTAAATGAGTACGTGTTAAAAGCAGGAAAATATTGAAAATTATGTCTTGAAAATTGTATTTACACAGGAATATTAAAAGAGAAAGGAAACTTTAAAATAATAGATACATTGATATGCGTTTAACCCTTTCAGGGGCAAGGTACTTTTATTCGTAAAATGTTGAAATCAGTGAATGGCACCGGGATTTACAAATAAATTTCGAAATACGAAAATGCTTTTGTTCACTTACTTAATATAAGAAAAAATTTCATTCCAATATTCTGGTGCCAATGTGGCATTTAAGAATTAAAATTGAGTGGTCCAAAAATGAACCCTTGAAGGGGTTAAAGCAGTAAATTGTAGTAAATATCGGTCGGTAAAATATCGGTCGGCAAAGACTCTTTTTACTTAATTCATTTTATTTTAGCTTCATTTCAAATGTTTAACTGATCTTCTGTAATCAAACACGAAAGCAACCATTGGACGTCTTAACAGCAACTGATTCGGCCTTAAATTTTCGCAATTAAAGGGAATTGAATGGAAACCCGTTTACAGGGAGATCGCTATAGGATTTTTCTTCTCTAATCTTTTAAAAACCGACCAAATTAGCGTGATTTTAGATTATGCGGTGTCTGAACGGGGGTTGGCGAGCGTAGATTGCAGGGGGCAGAGCCCTCCTAGTATATATATATATATATATATATATGATGATTCCATGATATCTGTTATGAATAATGAAACATAAGGTCATTCAATTTTAAATGTGTAAAATATATTCCTTGTAACATTAGCAAAATGGTTTTAAATTCCGTTCTCGTGCCTTACAAAAAATATCATTTGTATATTACCGAATATGTAGAGCTTAAGTCAGCTCCCCCCCCCCCCCCACGTCTTATATGGTTAATTGTACATTGGATACTATTGGTTACCAGATAACCAATTTCTAAAATCAAATAGATATTATAAAAATTTTTGAAGGTAATGCTAACATAATAAATGTCACCTATATTTTTAACTGAGCAGGAAACCGTAGAATTTTTGTGGAGTTTAGATGAAACTGATTACAGTGATTTATTTGACATAGGCAATGGATCAGTGATATTTTTCCTCATGACCCCAGTCCATTGGGCGACACTGTGGAGATTGATGATTCACTTGCACAGAGGATAGAAGAAACTATGTGTAATGAAGTACGTTCAAATAAGGTTGTGGATATGATTGAAATTTTAATTTTTAATAGCAATGAAGAACATAATGTAAACCAGCATCTGATTCTACTCCAATTAAAGGGGAAATTATAGAGGCCTTTATTTCATAATGCCTTTGAAACATCATTAGTTGCACCATGGAAACTCAATCAGCTATTTAGTGATGATAGTCTGAGACTACTTGACATTTTAATACATATAACAGTTTCATATTTGAAACTTTCTACTCGAAGGAAACAATTTTGCATAAAACTGGTGGTTCAACGGGAAAGATTTTAAGGAAGATTTTCTATAAAGCTTAACATTTTAAACCTTAGTGTAAAAAAGCAAGAAAACCAACAAATAAGATGCCAACTAACAGCCTCACCTCCTCAGTAAATCCAACAACTATCTGTAGAAAAACGTTATGTTTGGGTATGCCGCCAACTAACAGCCTCACCTCCTCAGTAAATCCAACAACTATCTGTAGAAAAACGTTATGTTTGGGTATGCCTAAGATGCTTTATCCTGTCCATCTAAGTAACAACGAATATTGTGCAATTGTCCTACTTTTAGGGCAGCCTGTAACGATAAAACTAATAAAAGTTTGGAAAGATTTTCGATTTTATGTTTATACATAGGCTTGGAATAAACACATACTTAAGAATTTATATAAAAATATTAAATTTTCCAATGTTTGTTACGATATGGGGTTAAAGAATCAGGTGATCTCACAATACGTATTGAAGTTGTAAAAACAAACAAACAAACAAACAAACAAACAAACAAAAACTACTTCTTAGGTTTTATCTCATTTATAGTTTGTTTCTCAAATTCTAGCTAATGATTATATATGCACTGAAAAATAATTACATTTTGTTTATTATCTATGTAAATATCTAGAAAAAAATTAATGTATTTTATTTTTCAAAAAAAAAAATAAATAAATAAATAAATAAAATTTGAAACATGAACTAACATGCAGAAATATATTTGTCTATAATATCTAAATATTTTATTTTTGTTAAGGAAAGAGTTAAAATTTTATTTCATAAGTAGCTCACTTCCAAGACATAAATAGCGTATGTTGTTAACGAATGCAGTTTTGAAGTGTGCAAAAAGTAAAAATAACAATTGAACATTTTATATCTTGTATATGGTAACGTCTAAACAAAATCAATTTATAAAAAAAGAAAATTGAAAAGGCCTATTCTGTTTAAAAATTCCTTCAAATTATGTATATGAGAACACAATAGATATTAACTTTGCCATATAACGTAGCTCTCTATTAATGATATAGCTAATTCGTCTTCATGGGTTTAATATGTATGTTATAACAGTTTGAAACTAGTTGTTTTCTTTCATGCTGGATAATATTATATCGTGTGTTTATTTAATATGACATTTAAAATGTACTATTGACAAATTTAAAATTTCAGCACTATTACAAACTTCAGATTTTATATTTATGACACATAATATGTAATCAACATGGAGATAAATACAAATTGTTACCTAAAACTGAAAACTGAAAAAGTTAAAATCCTAAGGAAAATATATGAATATATAGTCAGAATTTTTCTATTTTGAAATTTTATCTAAAGCACCTTTTTCACACATTATCAACTGAAATTCACTTTAGGAAATTTCTCCATCTGGCTTTATTTTTTGAAGAAAGGTTTCAACCCATGATGGAATAATTTAAAGTGTTCAAATTTTCTAAAAGGATAAAGACTATTTCAAATATTCTGACATTTAGAATTTATTTTGGTTTTTCAGGTGTTACGTAATATTTGCTGGATTGTTTTTTTTTTAGTCTTATATTTAAAAGATGGAAATAAATTAAATATTAAAATTAGTGTAATGTAATTTAATCTAATAAAAATTCCGTAATAACAAAATATCGATTAAAAAAAAAGATTAGTTATTATTGAAACATTTGAACTGCAGGTACCTTTAAAATGTTAAACACAACATAGAAGTAGATTTAGTAAAAAATAAATAAATAAATAAATAAATAAATAAATAAAATAAATTCAAAGATTTAATAAAACTTAAAAATAACAACAGTTTATCGTCAGTTAATAAAATAAATTACAGAAGTATTTTTGTGCTGTATAAAAGCTTATATTACTCGGTTATTAAAACATTTAAATTGATAAATAACGAGTGAGTATGTGTCACAGCCTCAAATGCATAATTCAGAACGTGAATAATTGTAAACAAAATCTTTGATATTTAATTGACCTTTGTTCACATGGGTGTCTGGTACATAGTTTGAAACGTCTATGTAAATCACTCTTTTACGTGATATTTTTTGTAATGTTTCATAGTTTTAATAAATATCGAATTTAAGTGACATTTTAATCTTATAATTTTGATAATATGTAAAATGATATAATGATAATAACGTAATATGTTATGTTATTTTGAAAATGATAATATATATGTTTTTAAATATTTTCTGAATGTCAATAACAGTCCAAGGATATTACATCCTAATTCTGAAAGCTGGGCACTGTACTTGTAAATTGACATACGAATAAACTGAAATACTCTCGTTACAGGTTCATGTAAAAATAAATGACAGTAAAACTCAGTTTAATTAGTATAATTTCTTTCCGTGTGTGTGTATGACCCTTAAAGTACTTTTTTAATTTTTCATTTTGTACAATTATGCAAACCTGACAGTATATCACAAACATAAACTAATGAAATTAAATTTTGAGAATACCTAGAGAGAATATTATTTTATTACCTATTTACCTATTTTGAGAATATTAGAAATCATAATCAGGATTTCTGGTTAATTTTTTTTTTTAGAAATCGATTGCTAACATTTCGTTTGTATATTTTTCTATCTGTATATGACGCAAAAATTGTCATCGCGATAACGTTTGAAATACTGAAAAGATCCGATTCAAGTTTGGACAGTGCATTGATATTAAAGTCTTTCTGGATTAGTTATAAGAGTATGCTGATTGTTTTCTGGATCTCCATCCACATATATATATATATATATATATATATAATACAAAAAATGTCATCACAGTAACGTCCGAAATGCCTGACAAATTCCAACAAAATTCAGACCAGTACCTCAATTTTCCAAATATTTTCATTAAGATCGTTAATCAAAAAGATTCGTTTTATCATTCGAAATAAATGTTCTTTATGAAATCCGAATTGCCAAACCGTAAATATGGCAATATTTTAAATACATTTCTTTTTTATATTGTTGTGATAAACTTCTGCGACTTAATTCAAATATATAGAAGATTTCCCTTTTTGGGTAAGATATATTAAAACATTTCAATGACATTCACTGAGTGTTTTGGGTTCTAAACTAGTTTGAGCTTCGTAACTATGTTATATACTATGGTCGAATTTCTAACTATAATTTAAACAAACGTTTAGCATTTGTCACATAATGGCCTGGCATTTATTGAATTTGGTGATGCAAGTTTAAAATTCGTCAGCAATTTAATTTCATTGCAAAAATAGCAATCTTAAATATGTACGTCGTATCTGATAAATTTCGATTTATTAAAATAAAATAGATCGAAAATAAATGTTAACATAAATTTATGTGCTTTAGAGAAAAGAAATCAACCTATAATTCCGACTGAAGCGGATTTTAGTTTGAAAATATTTCAAGATAATTAGGATTCCATTTATTAACACTTTCACAAGATTGATATTGTCTGTCTTAAATCTATCATATTTCGAAGAATAGAGAAATAAATTATTTACTCTTCATATTAATGTGAAATTATTAGGCAACCACATCTTAATTTATGTAAAATAAAGAATTAGTTTTAACCAATGCATAAAAAAAAAAATCCTCCTAAATTGTTGCTTGAAATTCAGAATTTATTTTTATTGCGATTTCTATGATTTCTTAACTGTCACTTCCTCTTAATCCGTCTCTTACGAATGCGCAAATCACTAATTAATTTAAAATTGAATTATTATTATTTGTTTTTTAAATGAAATATCTCAAACATATTCCTTTTAGTAACAAGACAGTGTGAAACTTAAAAAATGATTTTTATTTATCCTTTTTATGACATAATGATAAAAAATTACTTTAAATACCAGCGGATGAATCTTGAAATACTAAACTGCGTTTATTTTTAAATATCACTATCGTAATGGTTTCGTATATATTTTTTCTTTATTGCTGACACAGGAGGGTTGTTTTAATTTTATATATGTTTATGTATTAATATGACAATATATTTTAATTATAGAGTTTTGAATGGGGTAAACTGTAAAAAGATTTTAATTTAAAAAAATACTGCTTCAACAAAATGTATACAAAATTCGATTTCAATGAAATAATATCATCCTCTATTAAAAGTATAGTATTTAGGAATTCATAAAATATAAACCCTTATCTTTAGAGTGTAATCGGATTAAATTAAACTGTTTAACAGTTAAATGTCTCTCTCCAAACAAGGGAGTATCAAGCAAACTTTAATGCAGTTTGAGAAGTGAATAAATTATTCCGCATGAGTAACAGTTCTTTTAATGGAATTTCTGATTCAAATACACGCGTTAAACCTAGTATCTTACTGATTTTAAGATTACTTTCTTGTAAATAATGACTTCGAAGCATCTTCATTTGCATTTATCAGTTGTAACAGCGCAAGAACATTATCTTAAAGTAACTTAACACCTTAGATTTTATCTCTCTGAATGAAAGTAAGGTATATGTACTATATTTATAAATATAGCAGAAGGTGCAATAACTTATGTATATAGATTTAGAATCCGTTATCTTTAATTTCATTTATGTATTTTGAAAAAAAAAAATACGTTTATCCCATTTATTTTTTATATTGAGTTGGATATTTCCTTGATTTTTTTAAAAATAGTAAAGTAGATTACATTATAAATCACAAGCAAATACACTATTACTGTTTTGTCAAACTAGTGCTACTGTAACTGATATATAAAAAAAACATTTTCTCTTTTCAGCTAGTCTAATTAGAATCTCTCAAATCATTTTTTATTGAAAGTTTCAACAGTCGTTATGACATTCACTATATTTTCAATTAAACGTTGAGTGTGATTAATCATGTTAGGAATGTTTCCTACAGTATTAGTTGCTTAAACTCTTTTAACCCATTAAGCGCCTCTATATTAAGCGCGTTATCTAAATAAAGTTTATGAATATTTTTTATATACATAAGATGCCAATATGATAAAGCAGTTGAAATTTTTTTAATAACTGTAACCGTTTATAATATATAACATGTTCCCGTAACGGGAGCAATCGCGTCTAATAGGGGTTGAACCTTTCTATGAATCGGAAAGTTGGTTGGTTGTATTTATGTCGACCAATTATCAGCACGTGGGATATGGGCCCTACGGGGGGGGGGCGGTGCCTTCCGTGGAGGTCTTTCTAAGGGAGCCTAACCCGTATTAACGCTTGGAGAACCAATGTTCGAAGAAAACCACGAAAACTCCGAACGATTAGGCCGACGGGCGCGATTGGGATCGAACCCAGCACCTCCCGTCTACCAGCTTCGAGAGCAGAACCTATCGGCCACTGGTGGGGCCCGAATCTGAAAGAAGCGCACGTTATTTTCTCCTGCCCCAATGCAATTGCGGTTAGAAAAAATTAATAAAAACTTCCTTTTTGGCAATCTGCATACAATTTTATACAAACATATAAATAATTACAAAAAATACATATATTAAAAATTTAATATTAATATCTGAAAAATACTTTCATTAAACTTTTCTGAACAAGTAGTGAAAATATCAGAAATATAAAGCCACTCATACACTTTTTATTATTTTCCTTCGCGTTGCCTACACGTTTTAGGAAAACTCTGATGTAACATTACATTGCATTATACACTACACATACACACACACATATATATATATGTGTGTTTAGGTTTATTCTATGTACTATTAAAGTAGTATGTACTATTAAAGTAGTTTATTACATGGACACGTTTTCCGTTAATTATAACTATATATACTCCTAAATGATGTGTTAAATTTTCCCTTTTATCTGTTTCAAATAAAGCAATTGTTTTACAAAGGAAATTAAGACATCTTTCATGTAAAAAAATAAATGCTTTCACGCAATTTTTGCCACACTGTGCTATTCAAATTATTTAATAAAATACATTATTTTTTATTACTTCTGTAATAATAGGCCTGCGGGTATTTAAAATTTGATCTGCACTAGTATCGTCGTTAGTAAAATTAATATAAAATGAAATAATTCAGATTTTTCGTAATTTTTCTTTTCGTATTTGGTATATGAATCTACGTATGGAAGTCTATTTCAAAAATAGCTGCTAAGTACTACTTTATTACACCTTTATTTATGCTTAAATTTCTTGTTACAAGAAATTAGAAAAATTCTTTTTTAATGTTTTACTAATAATTTGCAATCACTCATAGCGCAATCCTGTATCTTTTATCTTTTGTATTTTAAATCATCTTCCTTTTTAAATTTCTAAAAAAGATAAACACCATAAATATAGCTTTTTTTTTTAAGGTGTTAGAAATGCTTTTTATTAAATCTAATCTGCTTCAAAAAGATTCTGTTTTTTGTTTTTTCATATAATATTATACTCAAGCGAACTGAAATATATTGCAATTCATAAAAATGAATACAAAATGCCATTTGACACAATTTATAATCACTATATCCAATAGTCATATGGTCTATAAATCATCTTTTTTTATAGGACAGTTTAACTGATTTCTTTTCACTTATTGACTAGAAACACATTCTTTCTTTATGGAAGCACGCTTGCAGACAAAGGGACGGAATTGTAAGCACAAGCCGCCAATGCTCCCTTTGTGGGAACATTCCAAAGAAACCTGTCTAATATAGCTTTAAATGGATATATTTACTTCGGATTAGGAATGTATGGTCAGCTGAAATGTAGACTTTAAATATTCAGTCTACTTGTAAAAAAATAAAGGATATTTTTCTTTCATTTTTACTGCTTTTACTTGTGATAGTCGAAAACTCAAAAATTCTCTTAAAAAAAAAAAAAAAAAAAAAAAAAAAAAAATGAAAAATATATATATTTCATTCTGAAAAAAATATATATTAGACTGCATAATAATAACTTTTAAATACAAAACGTATTTTGTAATTTGTTCAAAAATATTTTGAGAAAAAATAGTATATAGTTGTTCACGCAACGGGAGCGTCGGCGTTAAATGGGTTAATGCATTAATTTCTGAGTCAAAATGAAAGAAAAAATCACCTTTGCAGTTACGTAAAGTATAATTTATATTCTATTAGTGGAACTTTCCCGTTGTTATTTTGTCTTTTGGTTTCGCTTCTTATTCAGCGGTCACAAAATTGGTGATATAGGGGGAACAAAATGATGATAATAATTTAGCATACCCAAGAATCTCCTCAGATCGCTTGCAGTTTTTGGTTTTTGACAATCAACGATCGCTTTTTCTTTATATTTGTATGGAACACAGCCCTGTCTATTTATAGTGTGGCATAGAAAATCTATAGTTTCTTTACCAAACTCACATTTTGATTCGTTAATTATAGCCCCGTAATATCCAAATCGCCTAAAAACTTCCTCCAAGTGCTGCTTGTGCTCTGCGTGAGTTTCACTCGCAATTAAGATGTTATCGAGATAAGGGAAGCAATAATCTAAACCACGTGGGTCTTCATTTATGAATCGTCGAAACGTCTGCGTGGCACAGGATAAGCCAAAGTTTAGAAATGGAAATTCAAATAAAACAAAAGGCGTTATAATAGCAGTTTTCGGGATATCGTGAGGATGGACCGGAATTTGACGATATGCCCGGACTAGATCCACTTGCGAAAATATTTTTTTAAACTTTTAACAAATATGTAAAATCCTGAATGTGAGGAATTTGGTATTTGTCTTGCCCTGTAATTCGATTAAGCGCCCTATAATCTCCTGTTTGTCTCCAATTTGACGCACCCCCAGGAACCATATGCAATGGACTGGCCCAATTACTTTTACAGGGCCTACAAATAACTTTCTCTAACATATAATCAGATTCCTGTTTAGCTGTTCGGAGTTGCGCAGGATATAACCTACGAGCTCTAGCTATAACAGGAAGCCCAACAGTAGGGATAAAATGGTCTGTATCAAGTTTTACATTTTGATTGTCCCTATTGTTCAACTGAGTAATCTCCCTGTACTTTTTTAGCAGTTCAATCTATTCAGAATCACCAAGAATATTCTTAACAACTGGGATATCACACAGATTTGCGCGACCGCGAGCAATAATATTAGTGACTGGGTCTAATAAACAACGCTTTCTTAAATCAACCAATAAAGCAAAATGTTGCAAAAAATCTGCACCAATACTCGGTTTAAATATCTCAGCTATGATAAACGTCTATTGCCATTTACGTTTCAATCCAAGATAGAAGTCAACAGCATATTACCTTAAGTGAAGATTTTAGTTCCATTGGCAGCATACAATGTTAAATCGCTGTTGCTAGTATCCTTAGCCAAAAACAACTTAGGAAAACAGGAAACATCACTACCACTGTCTATCAAAAAACTGGACTGCGAAATTTTATCAGTGACATAAAATCTGCGACTCAAGCCTATACTTGCAAAAATCACCGCTACTCCTGCAAGCGATGATCGTTTTTTGTTTGGTAAGCACACGGACAGACACACTTTCGTGCCTTTTCCCTAAATCGAAAATGATACCAACATAGCCATCTTTACTTTAACTCTTTCCTTTGATTTAAATGAGTTCCGTCGGAATGTTTTCTAGGTGGAGGGAGACAAGAACCTGAACTAACCAGATTTGAAAGTTCATCAACCTGCAATTTTATCTGAATAAGCTGCGCCTGTTCAGACATTCGCGAATCCATATAATTTACTTTAACCTGAGTGCATCCGCAAATCTTATCTGACATTTCCTCCAATTTATTTAAACACTCAGAACTGACCGAAAAAAGTCTTTGCACTGACACCAGGAACTAGTGAAACTTTATTAACATTTTTAACATAATAATAAAATATAATTTACTTCAAAATATTAAACGGGAGAGAGAGGAAATCCACAAGTAAGGGCTACGCCTGAGCGTACCCTCAGACTACAAGGTCTTTTTACGTGTTTACATTATGAGAGCAGAAGTTAAGGAGTGATTTCATAAGAAACATAAGACTTGGCGCAACAACATCGCCCGATTTCAGCATTATAAAAGTGTACGGATAGCAGACAAAAGGTCATATTTACACGTCAAAATGATTAGCCCTGAATCTAGCATCCCAACAACAACAAAAAAAACCAATAAAATTGCGTAATGTAGAATGGTTGCCAAAAAACGGTTCAACCTATGTATATATTACAGACTCCACTAAGCCGGCCATAAACTATCAAAACAAAATGAATATTTTCGATGATTGCTACTTAAAATTGCAAAATACTGAGAACGATATGTTTTAACACAACTGACAAAGAAAATTAAGGTACTTGAAAAGTAATTTAAAGACCGCATCAATAAACATTCATTTTACATTATTAATATATTATTTCAACGGTCACTTTTACTTAAAAGAATGAGCGATAATTATATCTCGCGTGGGCGATGCAAAAGAAAAAAAGCAAAATAACATTCATTGAAATCAACATCAGGTGCATCTGATTCTTCTGTTTATATTTTATTTTTAACGGGCGCAGATGTTATTGAGAAAGCAAAAATAAATAAATGAAATGAAACTTACTGCACTACATTCTAGAGGATATTGAAAGAAAGAACAAAACGAACTGATAAGATTCTAAATGCATTCTAAGCGTCGAGTTAAATAATAAATTTTACATAGCGAAGGGGAAAAAACGACATGTTTCAAAAGCCAAAATAAATGAATCAAATTAATTTTGAAGACCTAAGGATATGTGATAGATCTCTGTCAAAATACGTCTGAGAAAAGTTCCGTCACATTGTCTTTAAAAGTTTATACAATTTATTCCATCCTGGCATTGGTTCTTCCCGTAAGCTTATCCAACAGAAATTTGTGTCACATGGCATGGCAAAAGATATTGCTAAATGGGCACGCTCATGCATGAGTTGTCAGAAATCCAAAATTCAACGACATACTCATATCCCTTTGCAGAAATTTCCTTTTACATCAGAGAGATTTGATCATGTCCATCTTGATATAGTAGGACAGTTACCTCCATCAGATGGATACACTTATCTGGTTACATTTTTAGACCGTTTTTCTCGCTGGCCAGAAGCAATTCCAGTACAGGATATTACTGCTGACACCATAGGCAGAACATTCGTCAACCACTGGATCGCAAGGTTTGGTGTCCCGAAAATTTTGTCCACTGATCAGTGACGCCAATTTGAGTCCTCCTGTTTTCTTCCTTAGCCCTTTAACGGTCGCTTAATATTTGGAAAAACCATAAAATGTACCTATTTTTTATTACAGAAATTGAATAATTATAAGGTTTCTATATAAAATATGCGATTAGTTTTTTTTTTTTTTTTTTTTTTTTTTTTTTTTTTTTTTTTTTTTTTTTTTTTTTTAAGCAAAAAAAAAAAAAAAAAAAAAAAAAAAAATGTTATAGAACAAATTTACATTTGTGGAAAAGCCATCATGCGAGAATTCTGTGTTTTAATGTTTTTTTTTAATGTTTTTTTTTTTTTCACCATACAAACTAATGCGAATCAGACCTTTATTTTTCATATCTTAGATCATTATTTATCATCTTCAAAAAATTTTTTACAAATAATATTTGAAATAATATAATATACATTAAAGTTTAATTATTAATAAATTTTTTTGTGTGATATATTTTGAAACATGCAGTACAAAGTCCAACATAACAATCAGCGCCAAAAACCAAACCCGAACGCTAATATTCAAAGACTTCACACGGAAATGCTAGTTAAATATTTCTGGTTTCAGAAGGTTATTCAGCAATAAATCTCCAGCCCGGAAATTTGACGGGCAAGAGAAATAACGAACGACATCTCAGTCCGTGATATTGACGGGAGCGAGAATTAAGGAGTTAAGAAAGATTTTAGGCATTCACATCATGAGGACGTTTCCATACCACCCATCTAGTAATGGTCTTGTGGAAAGTTTTCACCGTACTTTGCAGCAAGCCCTGAAGTATTACAACCAGGCACGATGGACAGAGTCCTTGCCTATTGTACTTCTGAGCATTCGCTTCTCATTCAAAGAGGACCTCAAGGTTATGCCGAGATGCTGTATGGCACAACACTATCTCTACCTGCTGAATTTTTGCAACCTTCCAATCCCACTGAACTGTTTCACAACGACCCTGCAACTTTCACCCAGCACCTGTGTGACACTATGCGCCAATTAACTCAGGTTTCAATATCAGCGCATAACAGGAAACTTCCCTTTGTTTTGGTGCACAGTGACACTGTAAAAACACCATTGACAGAGCCATATAATGGTCCCTTTCTTCTTACCAAACGTACTGCTAAGTGTTTTACTGCGTTCATTAAAAAAAAGAAACAGTAATAAGTATTGACCGCCTCAAGCCTGCCTTCCTCATTCAAGAGTTCATAACATCTACGACTTCACTTACCAATTGAAAAAACCTGCCAACTCGGTCTATTAATCCAGACCTTACAGAGATTGCACCAGCATTACCTACCACCAAGACTATCCGTTCTGGAAGTACTGTGAGGTTTAAACCTCGCTCTCTGTGATGTTGTTAGTAACACCGACACTTGGGGGGAATACTCTAGCGGGTTAACTGTGACTGTGTAGCTGCAACTGTGTACAAGCATGAATTGATACTTGAGCTGTAATCCAGATACAAATTTTGTAACTGCCAGTTCAACTGACTTTTTCATTTTTAGTAGCAGTTAGGCAACTCAACTTGCAAGAGTTTTTATCTCCTGTAACAGTACCTGCAGCCAGCCGATTTAGCCGTTGCTACCTCTGTAGCATGCGAAAATGCTTATTTTGTACATTTTGAAGTTTTCAATATAATTAGTTGTTTTGTTTTAAGTGAGTCGTTCCAGATTAATTTCTCCAGCAATCTGCGCATGTACTCTCACATGAATTCACATACATTGATGTATTCTAAATAAATGGCCGGCTGAAAATATTCAGTCGCCATATATCCTACGCACGAGGGGGGATGTTCTAATGAATGGCAATATATGAAGGGGTAAGCGCGATCCAGGTTTTAGGCGTCGAGGACGGTCGTTGATGTTCATCAGTGAGATATTCTCAAGTTATCAAAATTAAATTAAGAGTATGACTTATGGAGTAACACAATTTCGGTATACAAGAAATTCCTAATTACACCCAACAGATGTGATGACGAGGTATTCAAGCCTTAATAGTATTTTCATGTGTTGTCTCTTGTTAAAATCCTCATTTCATGATGAAATAAGACTGACCGGTGTTATCATTTTTCAGCATTGGGTCAGAATAGATCTATACCTATAGATTAGAGACGATGTACGTCTCTAATCATTTAAAATAGTATAAACTCTTCTATTCAATTACTTTTGCGCTAGTGCCTGCGATATATCTCCTGGCGATGTTCACACTGCTCAGATAATATACAATCCATCATCCCACTGATGTATTTTTTCAATGTTATCTTCAAAATGGTGAAATTTATAATTGTGTGCTTTGTTAAGATTTAAGAAACGTGAGCGGTAGTAGTGAAAACTTGTGAGGTTTTAAAATTGTAATTCATAATTCAAGTTACGTTACATAATTGATTGGTTTTTAAAAGTGTAACTTTATCGTAATAAGGGATATTTATTTAAAATGCTATTTAATTTTATGATTGAAAACATCGAATAACTTTATTATTCGATCGTACATTTTATTTTTTTCCCTTTTTTTACATTTATAAAACTTTACTCTTTGTACTTTTACAATTGAAAGATCGATTGAGTCACAATCTGATGCAATTTATACAAGTGTTAAAAATTAAATTAAATTATATAAGCTTTGATGAGATTTTCATGCCATCGAAATTAGTGTTAAAGTAGTATTAAACGCCTTTCTAGCTAGATGTTTGTAAAGAATAGACTTTCAGTATCGATGTTTCTTAGGTGCATTTCTTAGGCTTATAATTTCCCTGTACGTCAATTGCTATTGATAAAAACAAATATTTCCAAAAAACTTCAATCTATATAATCGCTTTCATCTACTGTAAAGGCTTCTATAATACACCTGAATTGTCTACGTAATACAAACGAATTACAGGGTGCGGAACAAGTATCGATAATTTTTTCTTAATGTTTGTGTGTGTCTTTTAAATGTTGTAGAAATATTTTTTTGTATATATTTGCTCTTTATAATCTAAATATTGTGTTATAAGTAAGTATTTTTGGGTTATTGTTTGCATTTCGTCTTCTGTGCCGAAAAACTGTTCACTATTGAATAAGCTGTTAACCAACAGAAGGACTGCATATTAGCCAAAAACAGTAAAACTGCTAATTCAAGTGGTAGCATAGTAGCCAGAAAAGCTCATCCAGCCAGCGTGATGGTTTTTTGGCTGCATCACAAGCAATGGGAAATGCCCTTTAGTCTTTGATGATGCTGGTGTCAAGATTAATTAGATCAATTACCTCAACGGTATTCTAAAGCAGTTCCTTCCATGGCTAAATTCTCATTTTGGAAACAACCCATATATGTTCCAACAAGATTCAGTACCAGACCATAAGTCTTGCCAAGCGCAACGTCCAAGCAAATCTTCGTGATTTCATTTCATCTCAAGACTGGTCTCAGAATACTCCGGATTTTAATCCTCTTGATTACTCAGTATGAGATTGTTGCAAGCAAGAGCCTGTGCTAAGTCACACAAAGATATCACTTCTTTAAAAGCCGCTCTGACGCGTAAATGGAACGGTCTCGATGCAGACTACTTGCGGCGCACCATGAATGCATTCCCGCACTTTCTCCGCGAGTGTATCAAGGCAAAAGAAGACAGAATCGAAAATGAATGATAGAATATCAATTGATACTTAGTTGTTAATCTTACGCAATTAAAATTATTGAAATAATTGTATCTATGGCGTTGTAGTAGAGATTGATTTTACTGTCAATACTTTCTCCGCACCCTACACATTGATTGATAAAATAATAATCTCATGAAGACTACTTGCAAAAGTTGTTTGATGACATGGGGAATTCTCTGACCCTAATCATACAATGCTGCATACATTGTAATCCAAAGGATGAATCCCTGGACATTTATCTTTTATATTTTAGGGATTGTTTTGGTTGTGAAAATTTTATCTGTTATTGTGTTATTTAATTTCTCTCTTATGGTATAGAGACATATTAAAATGTATGTAAATAATGGTAAAGTCGAGACTAAATAACGTTTTTCCAAAAATACAATATAGGTATCATTGTTAAGTCTAACGCCGTTTTTAAAAAAATTAAGGAGATATCACACGCCGCTCACTGATGATAATGCACTTAGACAGTTCGAGGAATGCGTCTGAACAGAACTGTTGATACGCCAGAGGTGTCAGTGAAGAACAATCTGACGAATCGTCTGTTAAAATTTGTGACTGGTCAGGGATTTTTCATATCATACAGAAACAAAATCAGTTCCACTTCAGAATTTTTCAATTAGTTAAAGAAACTTTTAGATCGGAAGAATCGATGAAGACATGGAATTATTTTTTTAAAAATAAGGGATGATTTTCTGAATTTTTCATTAACAGTTCCTTTCGATTTCTGGATATTTTCAGATGTTTCGATTATTTCATTCGCATTGTTTATGGTTTATTTCACACTTTTTCGTCATCTCTTGCCTACTACTTACAAATTTCGTATAAATATTGGTATGAGATTTTTTGCAATTCGTTTGCTTTTGTGGGATTCTGTAATCGACCTATATATTTAGATAGCGATGTCATACAAAATACTTTATAGGTCGCAATGGATCAATAAAATTGAAATTAATTCCGTAGTTTGGATGTAATCGTAACGCACTATACTATTTTAAACTCAATCAAACTGATTGTTAAAAATATAATGCCGATTGATAATTTTCCAATTGAAGGAAAAAGTGTTCAGGCAGAGAGTCGAACACAAGAGATTTGTCTTAATTTGTCAAAGTTATGCCTATTGAGTTACTTAGACGACAACCAGCCGACATATAGAGAAAAGCCATAGAGTGAAATAGAATTCGTCACGTTATTGCGGTGACATGTTCCAGTCAGTTGTTATCCCAGCAAGCTTGATTTGAGCAAGTGTTGACAATTTAATCTGAAAGTCTATTGTTAAACTCTCCGTCTTCACCTGCTTTTACAGAGTTCGAAAAACTTCAAAATGTATTTTATCATAATGACATGGAACTTTGTGCAATTGAGTGTTTGTAATAGTTCGATTTCTAGAGAAATCAACGAAAACAATAACTGAGTAATTACAGAAAGTATATTATTATTTTTTAAAAAGTAAATGTAAATACGTATACCATTTACAATGCGATTTTCTTTGATTCTATGTGAGGTCCTTCCGAATTTCGTATTCAATGTATTCGAAGAACTCTTTGTTGCTAAAGCACCCTATGTACAGCTCAACCACGTTTCTTTTTTCGTAGGGATATATTGGTACAAATTATTTATTATATGACAATGTTCTTACAAGGAAGGTCTCCATACGGGCATATTCAGAAAAATCGGAAAAAATTACAAAGTGATCTTCTCATGTGGATATATATGCTTATATATATATATTTTTTTTTTTTTGGCGGAACCTTGATAGAACTTTCGTAAAAAAAATAATGAAAATTTCGTTTATTTGGCAATTTATCATCGGTTGGCGATGAAATGAAATTTTGAAAAATGCTTTTTATATGAGAATACTCTTTAAGATAAAAATGTTTCATATTCAACTTGTTTAAATAAATTTAATGTAAATAACTTTAGTTTTGTCAGTTTTAGTTTGATTTAACTATAGTTTTGTCATATATATGTATATATATATATATATATATATATATATATATATATATATATATATATATGTATATATAACGAAAGTTAAATATCAGATTTTAAGAATTAAAACAAAATTAAAATAAATTAAAATTGTTTCAATATCTCAAAACTAAGTACAATTAACACTGTCAATTCAATTTTGTTGCTATGGAAACGCAAAATTCTTTGATATTAAAATGAATAACTGTTAAATGAATCTTGCTTTTATTTTAGAATACGCTTAAATATATGAAAATATTTTTTCTATATGAAATTGTTTTTAAAGTAATAAAATTCAATAACAAGCAACATAAATATGTAATACGAAAAACTGTATTTATTAAACTCTCTCATTTTTTATGTTTAAATTCATTAAATACTTTTTACATGCATTCTAAAAATCAATTAACAAACAATTTTCAGGCGCAATAAAATCGTTTGTTTGGCGAGGAAAAGTACTGCTCGCCAAATCGCGTGACGCTTTCATCTTTTCGCGCCAAATACTCGAAAGTATTTTATTTTTTTACAGACTTTATACTGTAATTCCGCCGCTAAATTTGACAGATCCTTCATTACATACATAAGTAGTTTAATTGGTATTTTTTTCAAAATATTCTGAGTATGCCCAGTAAGGAGACCTTCCTTGTTAGATACCAGTAAATGACGGCAGATTGCAGTTTCTCTTTCATAATTTTATATTAATTTTTAGGTTAATTTCTTTCTTATTAAAATTATAAATGATACTAGTTAGTTGTCAGCTTTGAGAATAATTCAAAATATCAATTCCATTTACAAATATAAAATATTGAAGTTTTAAAAAAAGAGTTTGTGCATGCCGATATTTTATCAAATAACCTGAGACATTTGTTACAGTTATAATTTTTCACAATAAAGCTGAATTTATTTCCATTAAGTGTAACTTGATTAAATTAAGCTATTTAACATCCAAACGCCTTTCGCCTAATAAGCGAGGAAAGTTTCTATCGAGAATTTAGTGGTGAATAATTAAATATGTATGAGTTCGAGTTCTTTTAATGGAGCTTTTGATCGACATATTATATCTTGTAACTAATTGACTTTAACATTGTATTCTTGTAAAATATCGGTCTCTGTATAACTTCATTTGCATTTCTTATTCTTAATTGACGAGAGCATTATCTTAATATTATCCAAGAACTTAGAATTTAGCTCTTTGAATCGAATATTTGAAAAATGTTTCACAGAATGTAATATATTTTGTTTATACAGATGTAGAATGAATACATATATACATTATCAAATAAAACACTATTAAAATTAATTTTTCCACTATTAGAAAACATAACGAGCTTGGAAAAATGTTTGTGTTTAAAAAAATAAACATTCGTAAATAGAATGCTGTAAAACATTTTAGTTTATAAATTGCACATTTCGAAATATAACTTCATAAACTAGATCGTACAATAGTAGTATAAACAATTAAGATGGCAGATTACTTGCGAATATTCTTAGTATAGTAAATTGAAAAGGGAATGGAGCAATTGAAGTAAATTAGAACCGAGTAATTGTAGAAGTCAGTTATAGTTTTTCGGTCTAAACGTTGAACAATTTTAATTCTATTTTGTTTAATTGCTTAAAATTTTTATCAAACTATAACTTCTATTTACATGTGTATTTATCATTAGAAGTTTACAACAAACGTTAAATCACTGTAAGATATTCTGACGTACGCAACTGACGAGAGTTGAATTTATATCAAAAAGCACTTTTTGTAATGTATAATCATACACAGGAATTTTGAATTAAAAAATAAGTAAAAATAGCAAACAGTAAATTTTAAATATTAACATCTGTACATTAACTAGGTTCCATTTGCTCATTTCATGTATTGAGAAACACTATTTAAAATTTTAAGTAGCAAATCTTCCAAATTTCGTAATAATTTTTTTCTGTAACTTAGCGACATGTTTACATAAAACATATACTTTCATATCTACGCATTTTTATAAAGATTACAATAACAATTCAATATATGCAAAGAAAGTCCTACAAACATATAGCTGAAGTTAAATTTATATTTTCCAGCTCTTCGTATTTTGTTAAAATAACATAACAAAGTTATTGTTTATGACTTCAATTTGTTTTGAATAATGATTTTTATAATTTTTTTTAAATTTATGTTGCCCTTGAAATTTCTAACACTTTGGCAAAGAGTTTTCATAACACGTTTTTTAAACTTTCAGGAATCTCTATAATAATAGTTTAAGTCGTGTGAGAGTCATCAACAGTTCCAAGCTGATCACTTCGATTTTTATATGTCAGGCGATCATTTTGGTACTTTAACGTTAGCCGGGCTCAGGTGATAAATCGTCAAATATTACTCCATCACCATCGTTTTATCTATATTATAATAGTCCAAGTCATATGACTGTCATACACAATTACGGGCTGACCCTTTCGTTTTTCAAATGCAAGGCGACCATTTGTAAATAAATTATTTTTTCTAATTAAAATATATAAAAGTTGCCATGGTCGCAAAGAACTCTTGGTACTTTTATGTTAAACTTGCTAAAATTACACCAATAGCATTTTTTAACTCGACAGTTATCATTTCCTTTCTGGTCTATTTTTTGTATTTAAAGAAACAAGTGAAATTCATGAATTTTAAATGTTTGTGCTTTAATTTAAAGTTATGTATTTAAAATAAAAGGTACTTGTTACTTATACCGTCGACCAAATTACTGTCACCAAATTGTAAGATTAAATGTCAATAATGGTTGATCGACAATGTAACATTCACTTGACAACACGCGTGTTTACGTCATCAAGTGATTTATATTTCGACGTTTTATTTCATTTTTATTAATGTTATGCTAATTTATTTGTTCTTTCGTTATTTATAATAAAAATTATGTCAATTTGTATAATTTGGCGAGTAGTTTGGCGATTTATATAATTTGGCGAAATTGGTCAACGGTATAACCACCAAGTACCAAATAGGTAGGCTGAAAGAATTACATTTTAAATGAAATTAATGAAATACGAAAAATTGCTTGTGAACAATGTTTGGCGATTTATCACATGCACCTGGCTAACATAAAATAAACAGAGTTGTTGAATTCGTTATCAGAATCATCTGATTTCGAGAAGGATTGAGCAAGTAAATTATAAAATAATACAATGCTTAGTATACACTTAAGGGAGACAATTTTGGTCGCCAAAGGTGGCTAGTCTGAACAAGAATCCTCATAGAACTATTGTTTAATTGGCCCATAGTTTAATGGGTCCATAACTAATTCATACTTTACTGATTCATGGTAAAAGTAAGAATTAATTCTATTAACTAATAGTGTTTTATTTGCAATTAATTTGAATTATGTGAGCATTTGATAAAAACCCACATAGTAATCGAGTATTACTTTCACTGTCCTTGACAATAATTGAGTGTATTAGAATCAAGAGATCTATTAAAAATCCATTAAAGTTATCGGTTAATAAAATTAATTAATGTTGATTCATAGTTACTGGTTTAATTTTTTAGAAGATATTCACTTAATGTGTAAAAAGAAATCAAATTATACTAAAATGCTTTAACTAACATTTGAATGCTTATTGTACAAGGTGGCCATAATTAAATTGACAGTACTCTGAGTGTTCAGTAGCGCGATCTAATTGAGAGAATGACGCCAAATTTTGTAAGAAGATTAAAAAAAAAAAAAACAGGGCACGATGGATTCCGCGAAAAAAAATAGTTCCAAAAGTCACCGTTAGGGAAATACGTGGCGCTGTGTAAATGAAAAGAGGGTTTTAAAAAATGCAGAATCAATACTGAAATAAAAGTGCCTTTTATTTAGCACATTTAACCATTTTAGTTTTAAATATGCATTTTTTAAACTCTCTTTTTGTTACACAGCTCCACATGTTCCCCTAGCGGTGACTTTTAGAATTTGTTTTCGCGGAAGCCTTCGTCCCCCGTCTTGTTTAATCTTCTTACAAAATTTGGCGTCATTCTCTCTTTTAGATCGCGTTACAGAACACTCTGAGTACTGCTAGTTTAATTATGGCCACCGTGTATATTATAGATATCTTAACCGTTACTCACCGTTGGAAATTGTATCTACGTCCTTTCAATTCACGTCAAACAATGTGAAGAATTCTCACATTATTTTTTTTTATCTTAATAGCCTTTCCTTCTAAAATATGTATTCATTTTCTCATTGGTCGGCTGGGAGAAGTGATACTATCATTTTGTAATCAGGGGACAATGTGGGACGACATTTTCTTACCAGTATTTTATAATTATAATAACTAAATCGCATTTTGCTATACATGTTATTAATACACTTGAAATATTTGTGAATGTGAACAGTCGGTAGATTTTTCAATGCAGAAAGAAAAAAATTCCTGACCTTGCATGATTTTTCAGCCTTTTTTAATCTGTAATGTTTAAAGGCTAACATCTTGCTCAGAATTGTTGGAATTGAGGATCTATGACCATATATATGGGTTATTTAACGCGAATATAAAGCATAAAAAATTCGACATTTCTAAAACATTAACCGGGCATTTAAAGATATAATTAAATAAAAGAATATATTATTTTTAAACAGAAGTTTCTGTTACATTTTTAGCGTTAAATCATAAGTTAATTAAACCTGTCTATAAAATAATAGTAAAAAATAAATGCTTCATTGATATAATTATTCCCCCGTAAAATCCTATATTTTTCGGTGACATGAGTTTTGTAGTATAAGTCACATTGCTGATAACTGCTATGCTTGTTGGCCACAGTTATTTTCAAAAATTTTGCTTATATTTTTTTCAAGTAATGATGTATCTCCCATAAAATAAGTCATATTTTCTCCGTTCTTGAATGTTGGTATTCAAAAATCGTAGCGTGTGACTTACACGACAAGTGCTCATGTCATCAGTCATCAATACCCATATATATATAAATACATATATACACTGGTGGACAAAACTTAAGGACCAAGAAGAAATGTACACGTAAATGATAATCTACATGAGATTGCAGGTGAAGGAGTAAACAATACTATTAACATAATGTTACACAGGATTAAATATAAAAATTTTGTTGATAGGATGTGTACAGGTTTTTACCAGAGGTTCTTTTCCTAAAACGCGAATATTGTCCGAAAACATGACTGAACAAAGAAAGCAAAAATACTCACAATTAATAATCGTCAGTGCCATATCAATAAGGGATGTGACCTCCGTGTAATGCGAGATAACTTTCAGCATGGCGTGGCATACGCAGAACAACATGATTCAGTAGCGGTTAAAGCAAGTTACCCCATTATTCCTTCACTGCACGTATGAGGGTTTCTTTGTTAGTGGTAAAACAAATGTCGAGCAGCAATACGTCTCCCCAAGGCATCAAATACATTTTCAATGGTACATACTTTTTCATGCATTTTCAGGTGAGGAGAACGTACTGGTCAGTCTATGCGGTGGGTAACTTCAACATCAAGACAATCTTGTACAGATGTCAGTAATGTGTGCAGTAGGGTGGTCACAAGAAATCAATTTTCGAATTTTTTATGGGAAACCGTCCCCCCCCCCCCCCCAAAAAAAAGTTGCAAATAGACTAGAAAATGAGATTGGGAAAGTTTCATCTCATTTGGATAATATTAACCCGTGCCTCATTGAGGTTTAATGTTGGAAAAAACGTGATTTTTCGGGAAAGAATGGTGTTTTTCATTCCTGAAATAAATACAATTGAATCTAGAAACATAATTCAGGTCTCATTTTATAAAAAAAAGATTTGCTTTGAAGAACGACACACTATTTTGTTCTAAAAATGTATAGATTTAAAAATATGCGCATTTTTCAGGACCAAACTTCACCCGAATCCTAAAAAATTACTTTTTATGAAAATGCGAAAAAAAAAAATTGTAACATTCTATTTCATCTGCGTTCCACCTTTTCTTTATCTTTTTTTTCGTTTTGTATATAATATAGGGTTTAATTAAAAAAACAAAATGCAAAGAAAATTTAAAAAAAAATCTTTTTTTAAACTGAAATAATTAAAAATAGGGGGCAAAGAAAGTATAAAAATGAGAACAAATAATGCTCAAATGAATTTTATTATTAAAGTTTTGTTGCAAGAAAGGAAGCATTATAAAGAAAAAAAATATTATATCTTACAATTGCAACGTTAACCCTTTCCAGTACAAAAAAAATATGTTCGTAAAATAATGAAATGATTGGCTACACTGAAATTTACAAACTAATTTTTTAGAAATTAAAAACACATTACTTTCACTGTAAAAGGAAAATTTCATTAAAATATTCTTGGTACCGTTTGTAAGTCTGGAATTAAAATTAGGTAGTCCCGACATTGGACCACTGTGCATAAAGGATTAAGGTGGTAATGGTTTAGATAAGGTGACTTTTGAAGAATCTTGAAAAGTTTTTCTACATTCAGATACAACTTTTAGCATATACTGTTTTTGTTTTTCGTCTTTTGTTAAACAGGAATTGAAATCTCGGGTTAATGTTTTCCTCTTTCATATGTGTTATTGACAACTGTAAAACCATTCACTGTTTTCTTGCTTTCAAATAAGGTTTATTTTCAAACCATACATTGGGATCAGTATTTAAAAAATGCCTATTAATATAAAATCTATTAAAAAATTTTACAGTTTGAGATGAAACAAAAACATTGACTTTTTTGTTCAATAAATAATCCACTTCGTTGAAACCTTTTGTTGCTCTTAAATTCCTATCATCATCATCATCATTTCTTCTTCAAATGGCATTAATTTTATAGCCATACTTATGTTGACTTTTTTTCCAAAGTATCATCTACCAAATGAAAATTCAACTTGACCCGAGTTAAGATACCAAAAGCGGTTTAGATTTTAGCGAGTTCTTTGTCTGCAACCTATTTATCTATTTTTCTGTAATGAACAAGTATTTTATTATTTGCCGGTCTTGGATTGGAATCCAAAGTGGGAGTGGGACTATTGAAACATGTTTTTACATAAATATTGATTAGAAATAAGCAAATGTCTCTAATATGCTCTTTTTTCTAAATTTGTTACTGAGATATTATGCCTGAAACAATATATTTTGAGAGAATAAATGGCCTGTACCATCCATCTGACATGATTAAAAGCACCAGGTGCTCTGAAAAAAAGTCTTTGCAGGAAGGAGTCCTATAAAAATCAAACAAAGTTGGATAAACCTTTTATAATCATCCCTGAGCTGTTAATTTTTAAAAGGTCATGTAAGAAAGCTTGAAATTTGTTTTGAATTAACTATTTATATATAGTATTTCACCTTAAATAGCATTTTTATACTTACTCTGGTTTAATTTAGACCACCCAATCATAATTGTTTTTTGAAATATCCGGCTGAAGGGCAATGATTAAGCCCACTTCAAAAAATCAATAACAGCTCTTAGGATAATTTCTAAATTATGGTGGCCATATGGTATTTACAGAAGAATTTTCAATTAACAATTGCTGTAGAAAAATGGAGGTTCCTCTGAGGCGACTGGTGTTTACTGCAGTTGTATCAAAACATATTGTCTGGATTTTACCAACTTCCTCCCACTCTTCAACTGCTGAAAATACAGGTTTCGCCTGAATTATTCCGATACTATTTTCAAGCTGTGGAATTCATAGTAACTGTTCTTCATGCCCACAACTAATTAAAACTTCTATCCACTCTACATTTCTTTATTCAAAAAATTGTGAAGCAGTTTCCCACCCCAGTGAACAACAGTTCTCTCTCAACCGGAATTTTTAAATCTGTTTTTGATGAGCTTAGTTCTTTGTTTACGAAATAGTTATTTGCGGAGTCAATTGCACTTCTACTTAAAATTAAAGTCTGTGGTTAACTGGTGTATGTACTCAAAGTCCAGCAGCTTCTCTGGCGTTCAGTGTCATTTTGCGAATATTATAAAATAAAATACATAAAACTTGACAATTATTTTGTAGCTTACTGTCAAAGATCTGATTAGATATGTGACCAATTTAAAAAATCTTACATTTCTCGCATTATATCAAAAGGGGGAGGGGGTTTTACGGAATGTTTCGTCAATTCTAAAAATAGGTAACGATAACAGTTAACAAAAACAGCCTTGTGATAAAAAGAGAATTTCAGAGGTTCAACTGCAATGCAAACCGAAAAGCTCTTTCTTACTAGACACAGAACTAGATAACTAATAATCAGTGGTGTAGTCGTAAAAAAAACAAAGGGTATACGTTCTAAGCAGAGGGTATACGCTCAAGGCAGAGGGTATAGCCTAGTGTATATATACTATAGCTTTCTTGAAAAACGGAGGGTATACGGTGTTCCTTAAAAAAATCCAGAGGGTATACGGCGTATACCCGCGTATACCCTCCACTACATCCCTGCTAATAATCAATTATTATTCATGAAATATTTTTAAAGTTACGAAAATTGTTCACTTATTTTTGCCTATTAATGAAAATAATACAAAAAAATTATCAAAAGTAATAAAATTATTAATTTGTCATTTTTCACTTATGTTTTAAAAATGCACAGTTTGAGGGTATGGTTCACGATTTGACCTGAAAAACACTAAATGTTCATTAACCCGTCAATAGACGAGCATTGGTCTTTTCCCCGCCCGAAATTCGTTATCTTCCTGTAACTCATTTCCCGTTAAAGTTACAATAGCCAAATTCCGTGTAGCTGACCTTGAGTGTAGTAAAATTGCAAGTCCTTCCTGCTGTTTCTTAGCATTTTATTGCATTCTTAAGTTTCTATCGGTCTAAATGACCGCGTTGCGACCACTTGCGTTAGTTGAATCCCCCCCCCTCCTATTCATTCTTTCCCATTTCCCCAAAATCTGCGGAGGAAAGTTTCTTCGAAGTGCGGATCTTCTGTCTGTTGTTATTTCGTCTTTCTTTCTTTGTGCTATTTTACCCGTTCATAGAGTACTTTTTTTTATTTTTAAAATGTCACTTAAAATTGTTTTATTATATTCCCTGTGAAATCAGTTCGCACGAAAAACTAATGGATGGTCACTTACATTTTTTTTTTTCATTGTGAAATGTTGCGGGAATAAATTCTCAAATTGATAATCGTTTAAATGTGGAAAAAAAGGGAAATTCATCATCATTATTTGAAAGAAATTGCATTCAATTTATTACCGGAACATATAAATGAAAGAAAACAGACAATAACACTGCCAAACAATTAAAAAAGAGAGAAGAGAATTTTGTGGGAATTTGTAAAAAAAAAATTGCCGTATCGCCAAAATCTGAAAACACTTTTGTACAATAAAACAAATAAAAAAAAAACTAAAACAATTTTCTCAGAAATGTTGTATGTATATCTGCAATGAACATACATATAATTTATCTGTATAATATGAAAAATAATGCGAATTTCATAATGTAGAAGAGATATTACGCAAATAAAAATCTTTTTTTGGATAATTCAGTGAATGTTTTTACTATAATTTAAAAAAATTCTTAAGTATTTTTCTAAAACTTATCTATTTTTAAATTTTCTTACAGTAAGTAAAAATACATTTTTTTTTTTTTAACAATGCCGCAGAAAATGTTTTTTTTTTTAATTATTGAAATCCAATAGAGTCTTGAGGACGGTATCTAACAAATTTAAATTTGTTGTCCTTCATCAATTGTTCAGACTATTTTTCAGAATAATGCTTTCCAGACTACGAGAGAAAATTCATTTAACTGAAATTATTGCTACATATTTATAATTTCTGGGAAAATTTTCTTATTGTTTTTATTATTTTAATGAATGTTATAATAAAACGATAAATTGTAACATTAATAGCTTATTTTGAAATGTACAATTGAATATTTATTTTAATTAAATGGTTGCTGTAAAATACATCCCTTTATCTTCGGTTGGCGGTTAGTGCTAGAACATCGTCTAAAATAATTTTCGCGGCTTTTATTCCTCAAACTAGTTTAAATGTATAAAAATTAAAATCAACTTGTGAAAATTGATTTAGTTAATAGATTACTGCTTGTTTATGATGCTAGGGAAATTTGCTATATCCTTGTTCTTATTATTTCGATATTGAATGTTAGAAAATTTTTAAATGAAATGTATATACGTACGTGGATATATGTATATTTTGTAATTAATTGCGAAATACATAAAAAATGAAACTTTCAGTGGTGCTATTAATTAAAATAATTTATCAATCTTAAGATTTAAATCTACAATCGCAAATGTATTTAAATTAAATATATAATTCAATAACTTATTTATTATTTACTTTATATAAGCGAAGTTCGTATCCAGAGATTTTATCCAAGGGCGCTGCTGTCACACTGAAATAAGTAGAAAAACTACAAAGAGTACATTTTCATTTTAAAAAATGAAGTTAATCACAAAATCTCGAGACACCCCCTCCTCTTCCCCCCCCCACACACAAAACACAAAATAAATAAATAAAACGTTTACATTTATAATTTCGAAGTTAAGCATTTTTTATCTTTTTCTTTATTACATATATATATATATAGTAGTCTTTAATTGGTTATTGCATCAAATTTGATTGTTTTTTATATGTTTTAAATGGATGAATCGTCCGCAATATGCTGGTGAATTAGTGGTATTGTATTTAATATTGTGTTGCAAGACATAGGTTCCATTTGTATTTTGTGTAATGTCAGTGTAATGTATTGATGCTAAATTTATTAATTTTATTTTATTAAATGGATATAGATGATGAATTGTAATTATATAATGCTTACACACACACACACACACACATATATATATATATATATATATATATATTCTAAGTAAGAAATATTAGAATTGAATATTGATAATACTTATTAATAACATGTCCGGAAATATAACAATTTATTTAATTTACATAAATAATGATGTAATATTATCAATTTCAATTGGACCCTAGTGCGGGAGTATCATAAAAATCTACCTAACTGTGATTCTGTCCATCCCCCCCCCCCCAAAAAAAAAAAAAAAAAAAAAAAACCTACATCTCTATAACGGATTCAGATTCAGATTCGTATTTTTTTTCCCCTATTTATCGATTCATAGTAACATCAGAAATCCAATTAAATTCTTTTACTTTTTATTTTAAATATATTATGCACTTATGTTTTAAAAATGCACAGTTTGAGGGTATGGTTCACGATTTGACCTGAAAAACACTAAATGTTCATTAACTCGTCAATAGACGAACATTGGTCTTTTCCCCGCCCGAAATTCGTTATCTTCCTGTAACTCATTTCCCGTTAAAGTTACAATAGCCAAATTCCGTGTAGCCGACCTTGAGTGTAGTAAAATTGCAAGTCCTTCCTGCTGTTTCTTAGCATTTTATTGCATTCTTAAGTTTCTATCGGTCTAAATGACCGCGTTGCGACCACTTGCGTTAGTTGAATCCCCCCCCCCCCTCCTATTCATTCTTTCCCATTTCCCCAAAATCTGCGGAGGAAAGTTTCTTCGAAGTGCGGATCTTCTGTCTGTTGTTATTTCGTCTTTCTTTCTTTGTGCTCTTTTACCCGTTCATAGAGTACTTTTTTTTATTTTTAAAATGTCACTTAAAATTGTTTTATTATATTCCCTGTGAAATCAGTTCGCACGAAAAACTAATGGATGGTCACTTACATTTTTTTTTTTCATTGTGAAATGTTGCGGGAATAAATTCTCAAATTGATAATCGTTTAAATGTGGAAAAAAAGGGAAATTCATCATCATTATTTGAAAGAAATTGCATTCAATTTATTACCGGAACATATAAATGAAAGAAAACAGACAATAACACTGCCAAACAATTAAAAAAGAGAGAAGAGAATTTTGTGGGATTGCGTTCCGACCACTTGCGTTAGTTGAATGTTTTCCCCTCCTATTCATTCCTTCCCATTTCCGCGAAATCTGCGGAAGAAAGTTTCTTCGAAGTGAGGATCTTCTTCCTGTTGTTATTTCGTCTTTCTTTCTTTGTGCTATTTTACCCGTTCATAGAGTACTTTTTTTATTTTTAAAATGTCACTTAAAATTGTTTTATTATATTACTTGTGAAATCAGTTCGCACGAAAAACTAATGGATGGTCACTTACATTTTTTTTTTCATTTTCAAATGTTACGGGAATAAATTCTCAAATTGATAATCGTTTAAATATGGAAAAAAAAAAGGGAAATTCATCATCATTATTTGAAAGAATTTGCATTCAATTTATTACCGGAACATATAAATGAAAGAAAACAGACAATAACACTGCCAAACAATTAAAAAAGAGAGAAGAGAATTTTGTGGGAATTTGTAAAAAAAAATTGCCGTATCGCCAAAATCTGAAAACACTTTTGTACAATAAAACAAATAAAAAAAAAACTAAAACAATTTTCTCAGAAATGTTGTATGTATATCTGCAATGAACATACATATAATTTATCTGTATAATATGAAAAATAATGCGAATTTCATAATGTAGAAGAGATATTACGCAAATAAAAATCTTTTTTTGGATAATTCAGTGAATGTTTTTACTATAATTTAAAAAAATTCTTAAGTATTTTTCTAAAACTTATCTATTTTTAAATTTTCTTACAGTAAGTAAAAATACATTTTTTTTTTAACAATGCCGCAGAAAATGTTTTTTTTTTTTTAATTATTGAAATCCAATAGAGTCTTGAGGACGGTATCTAACAAATTTAAATTTGTTGTCCTTCATCAATTGTTCAGACTATTTTTCAGAATAATGCTTTCCAGACTACGAGAGAAAATTCATTTAACTGAAATTATTGCTACATATTTATAATTTCTGGGAAAATTTTCTTATTGTTTTTATTATTTTAATGAATGTTATAATAAAACGATAAATTGTAACATTAATAGCTTATTTTGAAATGTACAATTGAATATTTATTTTAATTAAATGGTTGCTGTAAAATACATCCCTTTATCTTCGGTTGGCGGTTAGTGCTAGAACATCGTCTAAAATAATTTTCGCGGCTTTTATTCCTCAAACTAGTTTAAATGTATAAAAATTAAAATCAACTTGTGAAAATTGATTTAGTTAATAGATTACTGCTTGTTTATGATGCTAGGGAAATTTGCTATATCCTTGTTCTTATTATTTCGATATTGAATGTTAGAAAATTTTTAAATGAAATGTATATACGTACGTGGATATATGTATATTTTGTAATTAATTGCGAAATACATAAAAAATGAAACTTTCAGTGGTGCTATTAATTAAAATAATTTATCAATCTTAAGATTTAAATCTACAATCGCAAATGTATTTAAATTAAATATATAATTCAATAACTTATTTATTATTTACTTTATATAAGCGAAGTTCGTATCCAGAGATTTTATCCAAGGGCGCTGCTGTCACACTGAAATAAGTAGAAAAACTACAAAGAGTACATTTTCATTTTAAAAAATGAAGTTAATCACAAAATCTCGAGACACCCCCTCCTCTTCCCCCCCCACACACAAAACACAAAATAAATAAATAAAACGTTTACATTTATAATTTCGAAGTTAAGCATTTTTTATCTTTTTCTTTATTACATATATATATATATAGTAGTCTTTAATTGGTTATTGCATCAAATTTGATTGTTTTTATATGTTTTAAATGGATGAATCGTCCGCAATATGCTGGTGAATTAGTGGTATTGTATTTAATATTGTGTTGCAAGACATAAGTTCCATTTGTATTTTGTGTAATGTCAGTGTAATGTATTGATGCTAAATTTATTAATTTTATTTTATTAAATGGATATAGATGATGAATTGTAATTATATAATGCTTACACACACACACACACACACATATATATATATATATATATTCTAAGTAAGAAATATTAGAATTGAATATTGATAATACTTATTAATAACATGTCCGGAAATATAACAATTTATTTAATTTACATAAATAATGATGTAATATTATCAATTTCAATTGGACCCTAGTGCGGGAGTATCATAAAAATCTACCTAACTGTGATTCTGTCCATCCCCCCCCCCCCCCCCAAAAAAAAAAAAAACCTACAACTCTATAACGGATTCAGATTCAGATTCGTATTTTTTTTCCCCTATTTATCGATTCATAGTAACATCAGAAATCCAATTAAATTCTTTTACTTTTTATTTTAAATATATTATGCAAAACGAAGAAAGAGTTATTAAAAATATTTATCTAGATTCCAACTAAATATATTTACACGAAATAAATAATTGCTGTAAAAGGATGTAAAATAAATAATTGCTGTAATCTGTTAAAGTTTAGTCAATTTTTTCACCCTGCGTTCTCCGTTTTCGATCATCTGATAACACCGGGAAGTTTCACCTACGTTTTCGGCCTGCTGGTAACTGCGGCAAATGGACCGAGCGCGACTACTAACGTTCTAAAGAACGTCGCGACTACTCTCGGGTTAAATATAAGTTTTGATGAAATTAAAAGACCAAGACAACAACAGTTTCTATTAAATAAAATAAGAATCAGGTTTCTAAGACAAACAATTTTCACTTAAAGAAAGAAAACAATAATTTTTTGCCAAAAACTGCAAATTTTCAAGAATTCAAATTCGATGAGGCACGGGTTAATGTCATTCATTTGAGCTGAAAATTTGCCAATCTCATTTTCTAACTAATTGGCAACTTTTAGGAGGGTCCCCCCGAAGAAAACGTTAAAAATGTTTCCCATGTTTCTTGTGACCACCCTACTGTGCAATGACATGGTGTGTTATCGTCCATAAAACGAAAGATTTCGCCGACAGCACCTTGAAAAAGTCGAACATACGGAAGCAGGACATTCTTCAATGTACCGTCAGCCGCTCATGGACCCTTGGTCAAGCACTTACAGATTCGTACGGCCATCGAACTTGATGCCTGTCCACACCATGATACTTGAAGTCGCATATCTATCTCTTTCTAGACTGTTTTCGCGACAGAAGTACTACCAACCTCGCGCCATATCAAGTCAAGTCTACAATCAGAGGATAGACTGAATCTACTCTCATCTGAGAAGAGCACGGTAGACCAGTCGCCATCAATCCAATTGCGATGCATAAGGCACCACTGTAAAAGGGCGCTATGCTGGGGTCTCGAGAGTGGGACACACACAACAGGTCTTCGGACGTATAGTCCACTATTTTTCAAATGTCCTGCAACAGTTTTCCGCGAAATTTTAGTTCCTATGGCAGCACAAAGAAGGTTTGCTAATTGACCAGCTGTGCTGCATCGGTGCCGTTTTGCTCAAATAACAATATAGCGATCTTCTTGGGACATCGCTCTCCTAGAACGACCTCCTCCCATGCGCCTAGCACATATTCCACTCCTTTGGAATGCCGCCCATAACCTAGAAACAATGCTGTTCACCATGTTAAATTTACGGGCAACATCTCTCATTTTTCGTCCTTTTTCCAACTTTTCGATTTTTCTACCACGAGTAATATAATCTAAATGATGCCTCGAAGGCATGTTCAAAATTTCAATGTTCAAGCTTTACTCCAACTCCTTCAATTTGTACATCTAATGGCAACTCACAGCACCCGCCGATTGCCTAAAATCTCTTATCACTGCTGTCACGTGATCGATTAAAGTGGAAGTACAAAATTTTCATAAGTTTCAGAAAACAGGGTACATCCCGCATTCATACAAATTTACAAGTGCTGCTGTGGATCTTTTTCTAACAGTAATCGTTAAAAATAACAGTGGTCCTTAAGATTTGTCCACCAGTGTATATTGAGTTCATAAGAATTTGTTAATTGAGTCTTTCTAGAATTCTTGCTTTTATGACAATATCTCCTAGGACAATAAAATTATGTTATTTCATTCATACATACATAGTCTGACAAACATTAGAATACGTTTTACAATAACAAAGAATAGTAATGAAGTAAAATCAAATTAAATAGGCTAGTTCTATTTGTGAAATTTTGTGCTGAATAAATAATCTTATCTATCATACATATGTAAACATTTGAAAGTCAAGTATATTTTTCAAAGATATATCGTGATCGTAATGACAAGCTTTATTTATTTATTTCTGCGCAGATAGAATAATTAATATTTTTACCATATTTTACTGTATATTACCTACGGGGATTTTTATCTTACAATTAGCATAATGATTAAATATTTAATTACAATGGATTTTTTAAAATTATTATTCGTGTATTTAAAGATTCGGATACAATAAAGGATTGTATGAGAATTAGTTAAGTATGAAGAAATATCATGTTAACTTTTAATCGTTGTTGTCTAAAATCATAATAATAAAGATACTAAGAAGTTCGCTATTAAGTATTTTTTTATGTAATATTATTACAAAAAATGCTTAAAGTTTTATTTTTTTGTGATGGTGTATTAAATTGTTTAAACTTCAGTTTAAGATGAAAACAAAATTTTAAATTTAAATACTTATAATACTATTTTAAATAATAGATTTCTTTTGCTATCAATAACACTTCGAATTTACCTCAATAATAAAGAAATACGTGTGTGTATTTTAATTCACAACATAGTCTTTCTAAATGGATTTTGAGTTACTTTAATACAATTTTTTAATAATATCTAAGTTTCTAAATGTTATTTTCTTGAAGTGAGTCTTTCGTCATAAATTAATATATAGTAAACATTTGGGCATTAATAATATTAAATCGTTTTCTTTAAATAATTGTGTTTCCTATTATCCTACTTTAGACAGTAGCACTTTCTGCATTTCTTCATTTACACTTTAATAAAAAAGCACACCTAAATTATGTATTATGAAACTGTATAAAATTAAATCTTAAAAAGAACACTTAACATGAAATAAGTTTATTTAATATTTTGCTATAACTATAAAGAATTAGAATTAGCTTTGCAAATTCAATGATATTCATTATAAAACTTCCATGATAACATAAAAAAGAAATTCAACCAACAAAATGTATAATATTTTTTTTTAGAGTTTTAGAGTTGCTATAAACTGTAATATGTTCAGCTATTATATTCTATTATTGTTCAAAATCATCCATTACTTTGTCTCCAAAATAGAAAGTATAGGGATATTTATATAAGGGTTGTCATATATTATAAAGTACAGGTGCTTACGTAATTAATTTCCTGATGTGGTATAACTTTAAAGTACAAATCTAAGAGGCAATATTGAACTGCTAATAATTCATCGTTCAACCCTTTTTTATTTAAAATTTTTTTTATTCATTACATATATGTGTTTTCAATTGAGTAAAAACTAGAATATATATATTAACTTCGTAATTAAATATACTAATATCATTCTATCTGTTTTATAAAAATGTTCAACTACACCAAACGGAAAAACGTGGCGTGAAAAATGGTTCTTTTATTTGAACACTCATAAATTATTCAAGCTTGTGATTGCTATCATGATAGATTATAGGAAATATAAATCATTTGCCATATGTTTACATTTATATGAAGATATCATAAGATTATTTATTCAACATGAATATAATTATTATGTCTTTCTTTTTGCTTGCATTATTTCTGTCATTTGATACATTGAGTCATACTTTTCTTCAATGGCATTAATTATTAGTTGTTGCACTTAAGCAGGAAATCCCTTGTTAAGACATGTAACATTACCGAAAGAGCGTCGATTTCGAAAATAAAAAATGTTACACTCCCAATTTAATAATATTAAAATTTATGCACTTCACAGGAATGACATTCCAACAGTAATATTTTATCCTTTATGTACTGAATTTGAATGACTTAGTCTTACAAAATCTTTAAAATTCAAAGTATTACTTTGCATATGTGTGCATTCTGAGCATTTCTATTAAATTGTAATTGGAACATAATAAATTTATATACGAATTTCATGAGTGGTCTATTCTACATCAATATACAGTACATGACTGGTTTTCATGCCATAACCACAGATAGAGAATGGTTTTGTTTGGTTTCTGTTTATGACGGCCAATTATTAAGACGTGGGATATAGGCCCTGGGGGAGGGTACTCTTCGTGAGGGGTCTTTCTAAGGGAAACAACCCGTATTTACCCATGGAAATCCACGGTTTCAAGAAAACCACGAAAACTCCAAAACGGTTAGGCGGACGGGCGCGATTGTGTTCGAACCCAGCACCTCCCGTCTACCAGCAGAACCTCTCAGCCACTGGTGGGGCGATAGAGAATGAATTTTAACACACACTGAGAAAAAAAAATATATACCGCCTTCACTTAGAATGAATAGGTAGCCATTTTCTGTATCCCTAAACGATAAATATAGATTTCCGAGCTATGCGAATAGGGTAAAGAACTAAGCTGAATAGACGAAATGATCTAGAATTTCTAATCTCTTGTTTTCTAGGTGACGAAACAATAAAGAATTGTGTCAATAGCGAGAAATTATTGCTTAATTTCTAAAATGGTTTCATAAACAAGAATTATAGTTACTAAAACTAACCTCTTGTGTTCGCATCTATTTGCAGGTATTTTAAAATAAGTTTGACCACGAGAATATAGAAAAACGCTCTTGAATTCTAGTAGGAGACTCTAGAACTCTCTATAAAAGGGAACTAGAATTTATAAGGATGACATGGAACTATTTTTTCTAGAGCCACAATTTAGATTCTATATGCCACAACTGTATTTTTTTTTTCCTCAGTGCAGAAAAAAACATCGCATGTTACAGAAAATAATGCAATATATATTTATTAAATAATCTACTTGCTTGATATATTACACATATGCGCATGATTAGTTTAAAAGAAATTAATTATTTTATAATTAGCTTATTTTAGAGCTGTATCCAAACTAAAGTTCGATACTGTATTGTTGAAATGCTACAGACAGACAAAGTCAATTCTATTAATATATTATTTCTCGCAGTTATTGCAATCTCACTCCCTTCCCTCTGAGGGGTTTGGGCGTATTTTTCCGTTTCTCAAAAACAACTTTAATCTGTTGTAGACAAAAATATTTTAAGCATAATTGTATTTCAAGCTGTATAGTAGATAAAGCAGAGTGAAAAGTATTTTTGAAACAAACAGGGAAAGAAAATTTAAATGAAGATTATTTTTATAAGTATTTTTATGAAAATACAGGAAAGCTCTCACTGTAAAAAAAAATCACTGTAAATTTGCCAGCCCAAACTGGATCACAGTTGAATGTACTGTATATTCTTTGGTTTCCTGAATATTTAAACATGAAAAATTCAGTAGTTGCGTAAAATTAACAGTACAATGTACTGGCGATTTGGACGCATTTTTTTTACAGCACAAACTACTGGCGTCCAAATTGCCAGTACATTGTTCTGTTAATTTTACGCAACTACTGTACTCTCCATGTTTAAATAGTCAGAAAACCACAGAAAGATACAGTACATTCAAATGTGATCGAGTTTGTGCGCGAGATGAACAGTACTTTGTACTGTAAATATGTCGTTTTTTTACAGTGCTGAAGACTCTTGGAGGGTTAATATGTTTCGGCTATTGCAAGCCCGAATGTTTTAATGGAATGAGCAATTTTTTTTTTTCAAATTATGCTTTTTATAGCATTATGCTTCACAGACCAAGAGTTTTTTAAACATAATGTGAAAACTACTTGGTTGAAAAGTTTGATATTTTGCATGCGCATGACTTAGGAGGTAATAAATATAAAACCATAAAAAATTGTTGGTTCGAATTCATAATTTTTTCGAATATCCATTTCATAATTCATAATTCATATTATAAAATTACAAAAATTACAAATATAATGTATTTATGTTTGAGTTTATTAGTGTTATAACCTGATAAAAATTATCACATTATGATTGTAATTTCAGGAGATATTAATAAAAATATGAAACTGTATTTTAATATTAGAAGCCCTAAATTTTGTATGTTTATAAGTCAAGCACAGTTATTACACAAATCACTTGAAAGTACGTATCTAAGCACATTTTGAACTGAAGATGTAAAATATGTTGTAGAATTTGGGTGTTACCATTCAAATTTCAATGTTTCGATTTATTTTGATTTTTAGATGGCACTCTAAATTATATACATCATTTTAAAGTAGATATTATTGCCAATCGTTTGGTACCAGTAACTGTCTTCTACTATAATTTGTTGCAAATTTTCGCGGGGGTGTTCACTTTTTCCTCGTACTGTACATATTAAAATGAATGAATGCTTCTTGCATGGAAAAGCTAGAAATATTATTAAATGTTAAGCTTTTTTACAAAGGTCGATTTGTTCTTCAGTAAGAATTAGTTAATTTATAATACAATGGAAAACCAATAAAGCAAATGCTGTTTTATTAGGGTTTCGTTCATCTGACGTAACCCTATTCGTCTTGGTCCTATGTCTGTCTGTCTGTCACAGAATTAAAAACTATAGATGTTCTTTGGAGACTTGAAAATTTGCATACGTATAGCTGAATACCTCACATCAAACGGCAAATCCTTATTATTATTTTTTTTTTAAGTCATATATTTAACCCTCTGGGCTTTAACTTGTGCATTTAAGTTTTTTTTTTTTTTTTTTTTTTTTTTTTTTTTTTTTTTTTTTTTTTTTTTCTAACTGAGCCCATAATTAAGTTGAAGACTTGAAATTTTGCATACTTATAGCTGAACACTTGCGATCACACGAAAAATCATAAAAATTTCAAAAAAGTCTTATATTTACCCTCTGGTCTCTAACGTGTGTATTTTAAGCAACATCCCCCCATTTCTAACCTCCCCCCATTACACCCCGTGGTTACTTTTCTAACTTTTCCCGACACCCCTCTGACCACTCTTTCATATTCTGCGCATAGCCTTATATCTTTCAATTCCACTTTTTACCGCCAGTGGGCGCCTGCCTATCCCGGGTGCTATGGGTCCGATCCCCTCGACTAATATATCTACGGATAGGTTGGAAAACGTAGTTTCGTTCGGATAGAGGTTTGTGTAGAACAGAGTGCGCCTCCTGGTAGCATATGTAGAACTAACAGATTTTGCAAAAGGATAAAGGGTTTTGAAAGGAATATTAAACGAAACACTCTGTGCGATCTGTGATCACACATACCCACTTGTTTATTTATTTTTGTATGGTAAATTACTCGTAAAATCTCTTTTCGCCATATAGATGCGAGGGTAGTATTTTCCTGGTAAACAAAATCATTCATTTCAAATAACGCATTGCATGTAACATAAGGTTTTTTTTAAACAATACATCACAATCCAAACATTGTATTCCTTATAATAGAATTTATATTTCTGAATGAAATTGGAAAAAAAAAATAAAATTTTTAGTTAAAATATTATTAACTTGTCAAATATATCAAACTTAGGAAATTCAGTTATTTTATTTAACTATAGAAAATATAACTAAATTAATCAGAAAATAAAAATGTGCCTCTTAAATGCTTGCCGTAAATGTAGTGGAACCAAATGTGATCAGATCGTAGCCACAGAGAAAACTTTAAGGTAAAGACAGGAGAGATCGCGCACAGAGATTCGACGGGAAGGAGTAGAGTGCACGCGCGGAGACTCCAGGTAGTTGTGAAGCAGCATTAGTGCAATGTCTACATGAATGTGCATATTGATTCTTCCAAGCGTCTTGGATAAAGCATTGCTATTTTGTTTTGTTTTTCCAAAGTAAGTGCTTAAATTTCCATAACTGTTCTTCATAATTTTTATAGAATGTCAGTAGTACAAAATATTTTGAACTTAAACGATTTTTTTATAAACTATTAACCTAGACTAAGGATGCGAACACCAAAAATTCCTTTTAGAAGAGGCCATGTTTAAATAAAAGGCTGTTCAATCTCTCCTACCCAGTAGAGTTTGCACATCAGCTACTTAGGAGAGATGGCGCATTTCCCCATGAGTTTCAGTGCTAGGAGAGATTGCGCAGCTTATTGGTAAATTTGCATGAATTGCAAATTACGTGTAAAACATATGAATGAATCAATTGTGAAATAATTTCGGAAAAACACATAATTATCGAAACTAAATTTGGCAACAAATTAATCTCCAAAAAAATACTTTTGCAGACAAAAAAAAAAAAAAAAAAAAAAAAAAAAAATTAATAAGTTAATTATACAGTTGTTAGTAGATTAAGGTAATGTACTTATTGTTGTTAATGAATTAATAATATATTTGTTAATAAATTTATTAGATATTTATATATTTCTTTTAATTTATGAATAATTAATTTGCTAATAAATTAATTTTGTTAAGGTGTCGGTGGACGTTATTTTTTTTACATCATAGCAATATGGAATTTTGTGCATATATACATTTCACCAAAAGCATATAGAACACCTTCAAAAAAATTTCCAATCTTATTAAAATTTTTAATTTTTTTTAAAAAATTTAAAAATGTAAACGAAATTTTAAAATGCTCCTTGCGTCTTAATTTTTGAGATATCTTCTCGATTTTGCATTTTAATCACTTAAAACTCTATTACAAACAAATTTGTGTAAGATTTTTTTAATCTCTTGAATAGTTATTTCTTTTCTTAATTCCATATCGATTTTCAGCAAAATTTTGCCTTTTAATAAGTAAAAAATCATATTTGACTATCTTAAAGAAGAAGAATTTTAAAAAGCTTACACAATTTCTTTGTAAACAATATCAGGATACTTCCTTATCATTTCCATAAATATTGATAAAAAAAATTACGACTTAAGGGGCATTTCAAAATCTAAAAACGCTGAAAAATTAGTTTTGAGAAAAAGAGGTTTAAAATATATATAAATACACTTACCTTTATTATTTACATCTTAAAAGCTGCATAAATGATATTTTAATAGGAAAAAATGTTTTGGTACTATTATACCACAGAAATAGACCTTTTTTTACAATATCACTATCAATAAGGCTTTAAAAAGTATTTCGTTGCATTTTAAAAATTCGATGCAATTTCATTTAATTAGTGTGTATGTACTGATAAGTAATTTTTTTTACTAAAATACACAAATATTGTTATTTTTATCTTCCTACAAACGACTACATTATGCTTTTGTAATAATTGTTTTAATTTAGTTGTAATTTTCTTTCTCATTGATGTATGGGGTAGGTAATAAATTGACGAATGTTGTTCGACCATCACCATCATGTATTCTTCATTCATTTCATTAATTGTAAAATACATATATTATATTCATTTAAAATAGATGCCTTGCACTCATTTTATTTAAAATACCCCTACCCCCTCAAAAAGTAAAACCATGAAAGAAATAAAATCATAAACCAAAATATTTTATTTCAACGTCAAAGCATTGTTTCTGATTTAGACTTCTGAAAAATAAAGGTGAGTAAAAAATGCTACTTGCAATTTTTTGCAAATGCTAAAATTTACTGTGTAAATGTTTTCAGTAAAATACTATTTAGTACATATATATATAATAATTTGGCAATACCTTGTACAAAGAAAATCCATGGATTTACTAATCCCGCCCCTCAAAAAAAAAAAAAAAAAAAAATTAATAATCAAAAAATGTAATTCATAATCAAAACATTGTGTGTAATTTTAAACTTGCAAAAAATAAAAGCTGCTATAGTCGAATAAAAAATGCTATTTGCAAAATTTGTACCTGGCTAGCATAAAAGTACCGATTTATGTAACATTCCAGAAACATATCATTATAAAATCTTCAAATTACTGAAAATGTTTTCAGTAAAAAAATGTTTAGTACATATATACATACAATGTTTAGTTATATATATTTAAAATGATTTGGCAATACTTTTTACAAAGAAAATCCATCGCTTTTACAACCCCCCCCCCCCCCCCGCACACACACACACACTACTACCAACAACAACAAAAAAATCTACAGATTTATGTAGCATTCCAGAAACATTCCATAACAAAGTCTAAAAATTACCGTAAATATTTTCAGTAAAATACTCTTTAGTACCTGCATATATATATAAAATGATTTGGCAATATCTTGTACAAAAAAATTTCATGGCTTTACTAACACCGCCCATCAAAAAAAAAAAAAAAAAAAAAAAAAAAAAGAATGAAAGAAAAAGAAATATCAATAACCAAAAATTTTAATTTGTACGTTGTCACTAAGATTGGAAATCAGACAAACTCATCTAAAGACAACACCTGACACATGTGCAAGAACGTACATGTGCAGGAACGGTTTCGCCATCTGAAAACAAACAGTACTGTAAAGATTTTCCGGAACTAAACACACAAATATATACACTCCTCAGCAAAAGTTTAGACACTGGTGAGTTTTAACCTTTAAATAAAAAATACGAACACTTGGGTTATACAAATGACTGTACTTATTTTTAAATATATTTTAAACGTTTTAGGACAGAAATAACGGTTTTAATGTAGGATATTATTTCATTTAACTGAAAAAAGTGAATTTTGCATATTGCAAAAGTTTAGACACTTTTGTGATTTTTTGGATATTGTTCACCGAAAACCGCATATTTCAAACTTATGACGTCACATGCATGAAGTATTTAAGTGCACCTCGCAAAAGCATCGGTTATTGAAGATGCGCGAGCAAGAAATTTTCAGTCAGATGAAATGATTAAAGCACGGAAGCTGAAATCGAAAGGGAAGACTGTTGCGGAAATTTCAGCTACTTTCAATCGGCCAAAGAAATCTGTCTATTAAGTACTGTCTAAGGGTGACTCTTTCAAAGCAAAACATAGATCTGGAAGGACTCGTGTGGCCAGAAAACGAGATTATAGAAGGATCCATAAACTAGCATCTAGACAAATGATGACTGCTAATCGCATTAAAAGTGTGTTAGAGCTTTCTGTGCCAACGGAGAATTTCGTAGATGCATTATAGAAAGATGTAAATTAGTTTACATGAAAATGATAAAACCACCAGCCTTGAAATCTCACAACAAATTGAGCCCTTTCCTGTCGCGGAGTAATTATTTTTATAAACAGATGAAATAATGGACTGATACCAGAATTTATAAACGAAGTTATTAGAAAATATGAAATTGCTTATTTTCACGTATATTACAAAAGGAAAATTTTAATTAAATATTCTTGCCATTTTTGGAATTAAAATTATGTGTCCTTTGCCCTCGAAAGGGTTGATGACTTGGGCCTCACTTTGTTTTAATTCTCAAGTATCTCTGGAGTTTCTCAGTGGTCGCCAAGCTACGTAAGACTACATACATACATTGGAAAACAATTTATAGCCATTTGGCGAACTTTTATCTCTTCCAAAGTATTATTTGAGCAAGATAATGCATCTATTCATGTTGCATACAAATTAAAAAATTGCTTTAACTATCAAAATTTTACTATTCTCTACTGGCCCGCGTGTAGAACTGATCTGAACCCAATCGAAAACTTTTGTGGCATCATATCTCATATGGTTTATGCAATTTTTTAACAATGTTCCTCTGTAAATGAACTTCGATCAGATGTTGAACGTGTTTGGCACGAAATAGACCCCCAAGTGATGCAGGATTTAGTTTCTTCGATGGAAAGTCACATTTTTGCATTAATAGCAGACAATGTAGGTGCAGTTCGATTTTAATTTATGGATATTTTTCTGTTAACAGACAGATTGTCTACACTTTTGAAACAATGTTAAATTCGTTTTTTGTCATTATATATTATGTAAAGTGTATAAATTAAAATGTATTGTTTGTGTATGAAGGATAAGTCCCCAGTAATATATGACAGTTGAATTACAACAATTCGTTACATACTTCTCAGCACAGAAGCATAATAGATCATTGTCTAAACTTTTGCTGAGCACTGTATAAATGATTTGGCAATACCTTGTACAAAGGAAATCCATGACATTACTAACTCCCCCTCCCCCACGAAAAAAAAAAATTTTCAAACTAAAAAATTATACAAAGCATTGCTTTGTAATTCAGACTCGCGAAAAATAAAAGCTGCTATTGGAAAGTATAAAACGCTATTGGCAAAAATTGCTTCTAGCTAGCATAAAAATACTGATTTATGAAAAATTCCAGAAACATTTGATTATAAATTCTTCAATTTTCAGTAAATGTCTTCAGTAAAATAGCATTTAGTATATGTAACAAAAAAAATTGATTATGTAAAAATATTTCAATAAAATATACTTTTTTGATATATATACATGTGAAATTACTGCGACACTCCTGTACCCAATACAAAAAAAAAAAAAAAAAAAAAAAAAAAAACATACCTGTTTGTTCAAAGAAATCCGTTTATTTTTTTTATTGCAACTAAAATCCACCAGCGTCATAAGTTTCACCTTCCTTTTTAGCAATTTGATTATTTTTTTCTGATTTACAGATTTTTTTTTACTATTCCTGTATTCCTTCCATTCAGTTGTGCACCTTTTCTTACTTTGATTAACACGACGTTTATCACGCCTTTCTGCTATGGATAAAGAGAGCGAATTTGCTTCTTCTTGCTCAAAACCTAAAGTATTCAAACATCCAAAATTAAATTCACTGATAGAAGAAATAACAGACATTTCTAAACGTTTTTTAGAAATAAAAACTTCTTTTGAGCAGTTGTTCCAAATTTTCCCGTGCACACTTTCATTAGCATTGTTCGTTTTACCAGAAATGCATCTTGAAAGTAACTCATTATTGGTTAAACTTTGATATACGGGCAATATCTTGCAATGTACATCCTGTGATAACTTGTTTTTCATCAGTTTATGCGATTTTGGTTTTTCTTTACCAGCAAGCGCCCGCTGGTAAAAACACCACGATGCCACACCAACCGGATATTTAGAAAGTTTTGGTGATTCGTCTGTGGGAGAGCAATGAAACAATGTGGCATAAATTGCTTTTTTCATCTTTTCTAGATCTGGATTGCCCCGATTGTTCAGTGTTGCTGAAATTGTAATCATTCAAATAACTCATGTGTATATTAAAAAAAACCCCAAAATACAATTGACAATAAATTTTTCAAACAATGAAACTTAAAGTATACAGGCAAAAGACTGTCTATTTCTCTAATAAAATCTAAATATTGTCCAAATACTGTAACTTTAATCATATTAAAAAGTAAACAAAACATTAAAAATGATGTATAAACAGAACAAAGTTACTGAAATTGAATTGTAGTATATATGAAAGCCGAAAGTCTAGCGCTCACCCATACCTACAATATAAATGAACAGAAATCGATGTCAAATTTCAAATAAGAGATGTTCTTCACCTGGTATGAAGAGAAATGAATCTTTATTCCATATCCAGAAACATAATCTTCAAAAGACAAGTCTGCCCATTCCTGCGATTGGAGCACTATTTTTTTACAGTTTATTTTGCAATATTTAATTGCAGATAATTCTGCCATTAGATAAGACAATCAAAATTACTTTAAAATACTGCTGTCCAGAGCAATCGAAGCCCCGATTTACCTGACAACACTAATCATATCTCACATATGTAATCGGATCAAATTAAGTTGCTTTCCCTTTAAGCCATGTTCTCTACTTTCTTTTCCATGTAATTTTAATCTTCAAATGTCACATTGACACACGTATTTTTAAACAAACTTTTTGGTTTCTTATGTACACGAATAAATACAAATATTGATTTACAAACAAATTTGATCTTACATTCCTGTCCCATTGTGATATTTGGGAATTAAAATTAAGTGGGATAAAATTCATCCTCCTGAGTTGAAAGAGTTCAGAGAGATTTATTTATCCCACCAAAATAGAAAATTTAAATCTCTGAAGAAATTTGAGGCGTTCATATCTATGTCTTCATGGGTTTAGGTCTTATAAAAAACTGTGATAAAAATATCCCCACTAAATGGCGTTTTAATTGTTTTTATGATTGTTCTTTTTAATAAAATATGGTGTGTATCTGTACCCATTTTTGTTGATCACACGCAATTGAAGAAGAAAATTATCTCGAGACTAAGTAAAAACTTAGTTTTTTTTTTTTTTTTTTTTTTTTTTTTTTTTTTTTGCCTGAACCAACTAAATGAGAAATTTAATCTTCACGGAAATGTATATATTTTACATACATACAGATTTAGAAACTAAGATTATTTATTTTTGAATTTGAATTAAATTATCAAAGTAATTTTGTTCAGTTTCTTGTGAATGGAAAAGCCCTTACACAATTTGAAACATGAATATTAGAGTAGTAGACCTCATGTAATGAGCAATAAGAAGGAATTGCATTAAATACCCCCCCCCCACACACACACACACACAAAAAAAAAGAATGTTGTGAAATGTGTCATTTTGAGCAACATAGAAATATTTATTTTAAAATGAAATATCTCTGATCATATATCTCTTTCGATTAACGAACTACAGATCAATCACAGATCAAATAGAATTTAAAGGTATTCTACTACTGCTAATGATGAACAGCACATTCAAAGTTTCACAAATAGAAGAATTTGTAGTCTGCGAAATAATTCTCAAATGAGTTTATAAATTTTAGAGACCTTTAAGATTATTTTAAAGAGATATAATTGATAAGGTTCATTGAACTAATGCAATCACTCTGAATTTTCTTTTTTACAAAAAAAAAAAAGGGTGGAGCTTAAATAGTCCTATTTAAACGAATAATAAATTGAACAGTATACTTTTTTTTTTTTACTTATAATATTGAATAACTTATTGAAGTACATATAATATTGAACATTTTTGCTTAAACCACATAATTGTCCAGATAATTGTTTAGAAATGTATGTACTAATTATTCTTTTTCACAGTCTCTAAATTTATACGTCAATTTATATATTCTTTTTAGATTATAGATATTTAGATTTTAAAGACCATTAAGAATATTTTAAAGAGATATAATTGATAAGGTTCATTGAACTAATGCAATCACACAGAATTTTCTTTTTTACAAAAAAAAAGGGTGGAGCTTAAATAGTCCTATTTAAACGAATAATAAATTGATCATTATACTTTTTTTTTACTTATAATATTGAATAACTTATTGAAGCACATATAATATTGAACATTTTTGCTTAAACCACATATAATTCCAGATAAATGTTTAGAAATGTATGTACTAATTATTCTTTTTTTACAGTCTCTAAATTTATACGTTAATTTATATTTTAAATTATCATCAAACATATTTCAAATTAGTAGGAAGTATAATAGTATTTTATTTGCAAGGTCTGGAATAAGTAAGAAAACGGATGTACCCAGTACAACATGTTGAACTATTGGTACTAAGGAATATGATGTTGTAATTATGTGCAAAAATCTTCACATTATTTAACTGTAGCTGTTTAATTAAATTCTTGCAATTAAAAAGTGGGATGATTACTCTAAAAAATAACTGGTGTCCTTAGTCAATGTGTTCTTGCAAGGTCTTCGTAAAAAGACGTTTTGCCTTCATTAATTACCCTATTACTACTGGGTTATACGAAGAAACGTCCGTGTATTTTACTTCTAGAATACGATAAATAAGTAATATATGGAATGTACTTATAATGCGTCTGAACATAAATTAGTGTATCATGAAATATTTATAGGATATTTAAATATTTATTTTCAGGTTAAATGAGGAACAACTCCATAAAAAGAAAAGCATTTATAACGTAACAAAAATACTTCTTCCTTACAATTGAGTCAAATTATATTGGAAAATGAAAAGCATGGATTGGAAGTAGATTGAAGAAAATATAAACTTTTTTGTAAATTTTGATATAAATGGGCATTTTAAAGTCAGCTGATTTGCTCATATTATTACGCAGATAACGAAAGATTTTAATTGCTATTTATTTAGGAAAATCAAACATTTTAATTTTTTAATACAGGTAAAAAAAAAAAAAAAAAACTAGTTTAAAAAAAGTCGTTTATAATGTGAATTTGTTACATAAGTTTTGATTTTAAGCAAAAAACAATGTAGTAATTAAAAAAACAAAATACAAATATCTATTGAATTATTCCATTACGCGTAATTATGCCGATTTACTGACTATGTATTTCACCTTAATGAACAACGATTCTCACACGCCATTCCTTATTTTAAAAAATTATAACTTTCAAAAGTTAATGGATAAGTCATCCATTTTCTTAACTGCAGGTGAAAGATTATATAAACATGGGAACAAATCAAATATTAAATGAATATGGATGTGTGCAAATAAAACAAAGACATTAAATAATCAAACTTTTAAAGTAAAGCGATTTTCTTTTATATCAATTGCTCTCATTGATATGATACCAAGATAAACTATTCCAAATATAGATGCATGTACGACATTTATTTTTCAGTTTTGTATTAGAAAAAGATAAATTCTTTGTTCAAACGAACTAAACATACATTTTAAATTACTTTTATCTCTAAAAAGAAAATGTGCAGTGACAGAAGTTTTTAATGAGGTAGTTTACAATTCTGTTTCCAGCGAACAATTTTGTGCAAAACTAAATGAGTACGCATTAGGGAAAAAATAGGTATATCGATTTCGGAAAGAGAAAAGAAAAGATGGAAAAAAATTGCGATTCATTGAAAGAGAGAAGAGAAAGATTGATTTTTTTTTTTTTATTACAAAAAAAATAGTCCGTTTGAACATTTATATTTTTCATTTCGGTGAAATATGATTCTTTCATTGTTTTTAGGAATCTTTCAGTTTATCACAACAAAAGTAAATGAGTAAAATCCTAAGACGAAAAGCAAGATTTTACCGTGATTAAAAATAGCAAACTACCGCATTAAAAACTTCTATCACTTACACATTCTTTTTTTAGATTCCCTGACGATGGTTGAGGATTTTGCAGACCGAAAGTTCCCAGAAAATTTAAATAAAATGCATATTTTAAACTTCTAACATCCGTAGTATTATTATCTGCTATATTATAAGTTAAAAGAATACATTTTAAAGTCCGTATTGTGTAGTTTGCAAATGTAAATTTTTAACTAAAATTCTGAAACACGATATTGTGTTAAACAAATATCAGTATCCTATTAAATTAATAAATTTAACATTTTAGTAAACATTGCAATATCAATCTACTGACTGAAAAATGTTTTATATATTCTGGAACATTGCAATCACAAAAGTTTTGTTATACATATTCCAAATATTTTTTTTTATTTATTTATTTAATGTTGTGCTTTGGGAAAAAAAATCAAGATCCTTTGAAACTTCCAGTTTTTTCACTTAAATGTGTACATATTATACTGGATATATATATATTTTTTACTTTAACATTAAAAATCACATAAAAATTAACAGAATTCTTCATAAAATATGCGTAAATATATATAATTTTATGCTGGATATGTCTTCTAATTTATAATTTAAGAAAAGCACGTAAATCCAATAAAAGGAATCGTATACTGGGTTATACAATACATAATGAAAACCTAATCAAAATGCCTATGTTGGTAAAATAAATGAAATTGGAAATAATACTTTTATAACAAAGTACACTTTTAAATAATGTATATGAATTTTATTATTATTATTATTATTATTGTTGTTGTTGTTATTTTCAATTTACAAAACAGTTTTCTTCTATGTTATAAGGAGCTTTTAATAATATTTTCAAAATTCAAAAATTCATCGAAAAATAAATCAAGGACTTGTGTTGAAAGGAGAAAATACATTTTTAAAGGAAATTTATTTAAATGAATATATCTTAAGAAGACTGCTACATGAATTCTATAGAGAAATAATATATCACTTATTATTATTATTATTATTACTAGTGTTATTATTTTTACGTAATATTCTATTGGAAGAAAAATAAATATTAATAACTTTAGGTTTCCATTTTTGAATCAGAGGTTGGTGTCATGTTTTTTTTCTTTCTTTCTTTCACGTACAAATTTCTTTTGTAACAGTTACGAGACAGTTTGAATTTCTTTAATCATAGAGAAGTGTACACAAATACTTTAAGCAAATATTTTCAAATTGTAAAGAAAGAAGCATATTTTCTTAATTTGAAAATTTAATTATGTTTTAAAAAGAAAGCAGTTTATCGGCATTAAAGGAAAGATAAGTTTCTGCTTAAAGATGAAAATATCTGGATGAATCTATTTTCTTTTTATTGAAATGCAAATTCATTTACTCTTACGTTTACGTTTACGTGTTTTAAAGCAAAGGTATAAGTGATGGTATTTTTTAATTTAAAAGATTCATTTTTTTTATAGTTCCGACACAGTTTACATTATCTTTTTTCTTAAGACAGTCTGCACGAAAAGTTAAAACAAATATTTAGACGAGAAGAAAAAAAAATGTTAAAGTGTAAATTATGTTTAAAAGAGAAAACAAATAACTTCTAAGTTTTCCCAACATTATGTGAGAAAAAAAAGGTTTTGCATTAAGATAAAAATACCTGGATGGGGCGATTTCATATTACTGTTTTAGAGAACTAATCCCCGCATCAGATCTTTATTAGTGAAACATTTTAACAATTTTCGATGTTTTCCTTTAAATCGAAATATTGTAAAACGGGGAAAACATCTTGTAAAATACCTGTTCTTTGCACGACACCCCCCCCCCCCAAAAAAATTAAAACATAGTACGACAAAAATTATAGGCGTTTTTTAAAACAAAGTTTTTGTTACCGTTAATTTGTTATCGAAAAATACCTGGTGAATTTAAAGCTCGTTTAAAGACGAATAGTTAAGAAAATCTATAATGATTAAAAAATATATATATTGAAATTAAATGGTAATTATTTGCGCCTAAAATGAAGTAAATTTTTAAATACTTACATTGCTGTATGGAAATTAAAAATTTGATTCAGCTACTTAGGATACTTGAAATATCTAAATAACAAAGAACATTTATACTAAAATGAATGTTATCTTTAAACAGTGTTCGCTAAATGACAATTTAATCGCAAATACTCTTTAAACGCCATCGTGTTTTCGCACATGCACATATATAACATGGAGAATGCTAACTAGTCGGATGGGCCAATCCCAAAAATTTCATACGAATCTTATACGTCACAAATCACTGTCCCAAAATTAAATGGCCTTCTGTGATCATCATGACGATTCTAAAAAGATTAAATTACGCGCATTTACACCAGAATCAATTCACCATCAACTTATGAGAACGTCTAACTGAATATGAAGTTTGGGAAAAATTCTTGCATTAGTTATTGAGATAGAGCTATTGCGCAAATGCAGCATAGCAGCGCTACCTGTTGAGCGATTTATACCAACACATAACCAGCAAAAATATTAATCAAGGTATACTGGAATCTGAAGTTTGAAGAAAATTCGTGCATCAGTTCTTGAGATAAAGCTATTGAGGAAATCGTGAAAAATACAGCACAGCAACGTCACCTATTGGGCGATTTTCACCAACACGTAGTCAGCATCATTCCATATCAAGAACTAACTAAATCTGAAGTTTGATGAAAATGTGTGCATTAGTTCTTGAGATGGAGCTACTGGAGAAATCATGTGAATCCTGCAAAATATAGCAGAGCAGCTCCACCTGTTTGGCAATTTCCACCAAAACGGAAACAGCATACTACTCATATTAAGGACTAATAGAATCTAAAGTTTTATAAACATCCGTGCATTAGTTCTTGAGATAGAGCTATTGTGGAAATCTTGCAAAGTGCAGCATAGCAGCGCCACCTTCTGGGCGATTTACACCAAAAACTAATCAGCACTAATTTATATCAGGGACTGCCTGAATATATTTTTTTATTAAATTGCGTGCATTAGTTCTTGAGATACAGCGCCCGTAAAATTTGTGTGTCACATACAGGCAGAGGGATAGACAGACAGACTAACAGACTCACAGCCAGACATTTTGAAAAAAAACATGGTTTTGGTATCTCTGACCCTAAAAAGTGTAAATCCGTCAAAAACCGGAAGTCTAAAAAATTACGAATCCTGTGCTTTCTTCTTGTAAAGATAGAAGAAAGTAAAAACAACAAACATTAACTTTGGAAGACTAAAAACGTACAGTCGTGGAAAAAAAAAAAAAAAAAAAAAAAAGTAAACACCCCCTACTAACTCTTCAACAAATTATCGTAGACGAAAGTTACTGTTACCGAACGATTTGAAATAAAGCCTACATTTAAATGTCATATATAAAATTTGTTTAGGGGGACATCTACATATTAAAACGAATCCAAACTTGCCTTGATCAAGAGTTAACAAGAGTTAACTCTCTCTGTTAACAATCGAGTACCGAACTTCAATTTGGATACAGCCCTTAAAATACGCTCGTTTTAAAATAATTAATATATCCGAAACTTATGGTACGAATTGCATAAAAATTTGTTTTTAGACTAATTGGAGGGCGTAGAGTTCATTTATGCTGTCAGAATTGTGCAATGCTATTGAAAAAACAAAGTTACGGTTCGTTTTAATATGTAGATGGCCCTCTACGCAAATTTTATATACATCATTTAAAAGTAGTCTTTATTTCCAATCGTTCGATACCAGAAACTTTCTTTTATGATAATTTGTTCAGGAGTTAGTAGGGGCGTTTACTTTTTTTTTTTTTTTTTTTTTTTTTTTCCAACGACTGTACATTATTTTCCACGGTACATTTCAGACATACATTCATCACATATTCGTTTTAAAAATGATCAAAATATAAAGATATACCAAAATTTCAATTTTATTTTATCATGATTGTTATTCTTTCCTTACGTTAAATGTGTCTGAAAAGTATAGATTGACAGACATAATATCCTAAACATTAATTAGTAGAAGAAATCAGTGTCAAAACTCAATTTCAGAGTATAGAGGAACTTCATTCACATAGAAAAGGAGTAGTTGATGTGGTGGGTGGTAATATATAAACTTATGTGAAACAAAAGTAAGAGCAAAATACACACAGTTCAATCTGCAAAAGAGTTTTCTGTCTTGGCAAGCCAGCTTACACAGAGCACAGAATTATTCTACACTGGAAAAGAAGAAATTGAAGAAAGAGTAGATAAGAAAAATCCTTCAAGAAATTTAACTAAAATCAAAGGAATATCAAGCCACAATATTGTTGAACTGAAGCAAATGAACCTAGCATGTCACAACTACTGCCTGTCGAAAGAAAAATAAATACTGAAGCATTTCAACAATCGCAACTCCAAATAAAGGTCTAAAATTTGGAAAAAAAAGATAATTTTGAATTATGAGGGCAAGTTTTATCAATAAAAAATTACCAATAAAGAAATGATTTTTTTTTTTTTTTTTTTTTTTTTTTTTTTTTTTTTTTTTTTTTAATGGTAATAAGTCTGAGATATTTTCAAATGGTCCAAAGATCGAGATGAAATTTTATACAAACATGAAGAAATAGCAAAGGCTATTTATGAGAAAATTCTTGATAATACTAATTGCGCTTATAAATATGAATATATATAGAACTATGCATTCAAGCTTCTAAAGTAAAAGAATAAAATTTGTTTTGTCATTTATTCTTAACTTTTATTATTTTATTGGTATTGTTTTTTTTTTCATACAATTTATAACAGTGAAAACTTAATTTTAATATGCAGATCTTTTGTATTTTACTATTGTTTATTCATATTATTTTACAAAATTTCTTAAATCAATGTTAAGTTATTTTTTTTCAATTAATAAGCAATAGATTACAGATTCATAAATTTAGGAATCCGCATGTTCTAGTACGCGTGACAAGAATGCCCTGCAACTGACACCTATTAAATATATATATATTACTTGTACTAAACTTTTTACCTTTTCAAAAAAATAAAACATTAAATAGTTACTAAGGAATCTCAGCTATGCAGTAAAAAAATTACAGCTGTATAAACACAACAGATTCAGATAATTTCAGATAATTTCTTGTTAGAAGCTGAGCATCTGAAAAGTCCTCTCGTACAGATTTTCTTGCACGTAACAGGTCTAATTCATAAATTTTATTTCATTTAAAAACGTGATTTTTTTTATAATGTCACATAAATGGCGTACTTGTAATATCACATAGGGGTCATTCCACGTAAAATGAGCAAAAATTAAAAAAAAATTGTGGCCACATACTAACCAATTTTAATAAAATTCGATGCTCAGGTTCAATTCATATTCAAGTAATGCTCTGCAAAATATCTTGACAAAAAATAATTTTTTTTAGCAGTTTTGGACATTTAAAAAACTTGTGATATAGAATGACATGTGCGCAATCGTCCAAAGTTGCAAGTTTGAAGTTCGGTATCTTGAAAACTGTTTAACAGAAAGGAATTTTTTTTATAATTTTGTAAACTCTGAAAAATTATCTTCTTATTTACTGAGTTATAATAATCAAGTAACACCATGATTATTTATAAATTGGTTGCAAAAATTGAAAATTTGTGAATTTTGAGAAAATTAGAAACGTTATAAAAATCAAAGGAATTAAAAAACCCCTGTGAAATTAATGCCTGATGTAGTATGTCATATGTAGATCGAATTCCGCAAGTTTTAAAGTGGCCATTTATTTCCTTCATCTTCAAAAAAACTTAGAAACTTTTAAAAGAATTACAAAATCATGATTTTTCCTCTTCTGTATAAGCAAAACATAAATAAAGGACAGGCCCGATATTAACAATATTGCTCAGACATAAAGATTAATAAGTCCATGATACGTTAAAAAAAATTCAAGATTGCCTTTTGATTCCTATCATAAGAAAAATGGGTTCAAAATAGTAATGTTTTCTGCATTCCATTAGCTATACCTCTTTGAATTCGCCCGCGTATCTTAAAATATTGCACGATTGCATGGGAAAAAAAATTAGTGCTGCCATCTAGTTTTTTTATTTGAATTTAGAATTGATATATAGCTTTTCGTTTAGCTCAGTCTGATTTCTACTCTAATTTAAAATTCTCTTGAGGCAAAAATAAACTGAAAGCAAGAACAAAAGTTTCTGCATTTAAAGTATACACATTTATCTGTAATATAAAACAATTTAAAAGTTTAATAAAGCTTTCCTTGACTTAAAAAAAAGTAATAGAAATATTGCATTTTACCCTCAACATTTTTTACTATTTATTTTTTTTTTCTCATTAAGGAATAAAAAAGGCATGAATGAAACTTCCGATATTTCAAGTATATACTTTTAGCTGTAAGGTGTAGCAATTTGCAGCTTGTCAAGGCTGTCCTTCGTCTGTAAAGGATTAATAGAAATATTGCTTTTTTCTCTTAAAAATTTTCAAAAATAATTTTTTTCTCGATACGAAATAAAAATACAATTACTAACTTACGTCAGTCTGTTAATTATCATTCATTCCTAATTATAAATAATTTTTAATATATTCTTTCCATTACTAAGGCTAATATTTGAAATTGAAATTTTAAGCACGTAGACAATACCTCGATTTTACATTCACTTTTAATGTAAATTTTAATACTTAAATGAACAATCCAGAAATCTATTATTTTGCATTTACTCATAAATAGATATGATCTACTTATAGACTGATTTTGATTAAAATCTGTGACATGTGTGCCACAGCTGATTTGCTCATTTTGCATGGAATGACCCATAGTGGTATTACAAGTACTCACATAAGTACTGTGTGTCAGAAAAAAGAAAAGAAAAATCAACCTTAAATGAGTTTCATAATTTCAAAAGTTTTCATGAAAATATAGTCCAATTGCACGTGACAGTAAAATTGCTCTATATTTATCAAACTTTTATATCCCGGATTTCTTTGACACGTACGTAGATAAAGGGGTCGGGGATATTAAAAATGGTCTATTTTAATCTAATAAATAATACCTTATTGTTTTAATGCCTTAAGTATTAAAACAATGTTAAATAAAAGGCGATTTCATTCAGATACAATTTAGAAAGCAAACCGATAAAACATGTAAATGAACTTGTATTCCAAATCTTTAAAACACGCAAATGTGCATGCAGCGCATAATAAAACAATAATAATTAGATTTTAAAGCTTGTTTCATGATTTAAAAATGTGCATATTAAACTTTCCGCATGCTGTATATTCTCACGCATTTGCTTAATTTTCCTTATCATTCGTTTTAAATTTATTTGAAATATTTTTTTTTTTTTTTTATAATTCTAGAATATTCTAAATTATATATTTATTTTCAAGAAAAACAGGACTGCATTCTTAAAAGGTTAAGAGTACATTTTTAAAACGTTAATTTTATTATTTTCCTGATAAAGCAATATATGCTAATCGGATTCTGTTGTAAATACTTTGAAAGGTATAAATATTAGATATAATCTTTAAAATACACATTAACGAAAAATATTCATATAAATACAAGAGACACGAATGATGAATTGAATGAGGCCCGATGGAAAAGTGCCCCTAAAAGAGTCTTGCTAAGGGAATCAAACACGTATTTATTCATGGAAATACAAGGTTCGAAAAAAACCACGAAAACTCCGATCGATTAAGCCGCGGGTGCGATTGGGTTCGAAACCAGCACCTCCCGTCTACCAGCAGCTTCAAAGGCAGAACCCCTCGGCCACTGGTGGGGCCCACGTTATATGGATTATAAATAAGTAAGTTTCCCTCAGTTATTAATGAAGACGCGTTAATTACTACCCTCACAAGCGCAGATATACTTTTTTTCTATTTTTCTATACATGCCAAAATACGGAATGTTAATAGGATCCATTATCTTCCATGATTTCTTTAACTTCTACCATGTGGCCTAACTGTTGATATTCTTTTTAAAATTTTGAATATCATTTTAAATACTCAGGATCTTTTGCTAGACGATTCCATAAAGAAAATTTTTTTTCGTTGCAACTTGTTTAGAATTTCCCAAAGAAGGTGGATAAAAACTCTTTTAACAACATATTTACCCTTTTCCCTCGTGTATAATTTTCTATAAAATATTTCTCACAACTTACAGTATCTTTATTTTTGGTTTTACAACATCGATATTTTCTATCTTGAAGAATGATTTGCTCGCTTTGTCCGGGTTGGTTTCTTGCTTTAAAAACTCACCATGAACTTTGTTTTCATTCTGTGTCGGAGAACTGCCAGATACAACAAAACCGATAACTGTGCCTTGCAGAATAAGATCAGAATTATTAACACGAATTTGCACCGGTCTGTCTGAAAACTTAAAAAACTATAAAAAACTATAAAAAAAATTACTGATCCTACAAGCATATCTACCTGTTCTTTGATCTTAAATCTATCATTTGGAAATTTTATATTAGGAAAATCCTCTCAATCGGACCCGAAAGCGACACATCTGTAGTTATTTTTGGAGCTACCAAGAAATCTAAATTTTGCGCGAAACTTTTATCTATTTTGCACAATGATGTATTAACTTTGTGATTTATTACAAAGGTAACATCATTTAGACTGGCACTGAAATGTTTGTTCTCACTTTTTTTAGTTGCATCAGCTATATTAAATGGGGGGATAAGAAATTATACTCTCTGACCTACATCTAAGAAGCACTTTATATTTACATCCCGTTTTATGAATTATAAAACATATATGAGTTGGAAGTAAAACTTTTCTCTTTTTATTCGAATAGTAACTAATAAAATTTTTCTGAACGAATATTTCAGCCTTAACGTTAAAGGTTGATGTTCAATAATTTATTGGCTTAGAATCTGAACATTCTTCCACATTGACATTCCATTGTTTATTTTAATCCGATGAAACATATTATTTTACGTATGTGTAATTATTTGTTTTGGTGAAATGTATAGTTTTTTGATGATGCATTTTAAAAAAGCAAGAGTACTGGGTCATTCCATGCAAAATGAGCAAATCAGCTGTGGCACACATGTCACAGATTTTAATCAAAATCAGTCTATAAGTAGATCATATCTATTTATGAGTAAATGCAAAATAATAGATTTCTGGATTGTTCATTTAAGTATTAAAATTTACATTAAAAGTGAATGTAAAATCGAGGTATTGTCTACGTGCTTAAAATTTCAATTTCAAATATTAGCCTTAGTAATGGAAAGAATATATTAAAAATTATTTATAATTAGGAATGAATGATAATTAACAGACTGACGTAAGTTAGTAATTGTATTTTTATTTCGTATCGAGAAAAAAAATTATTTTTGAAAATTTTTAAGAGAAAAAAGCAATATTTCTATTAATCCTTTACAGACGAAGGACAGCCTTGACAAGCTGCAAATTGCTACACCTTACAGCTAAAAGTATATACTTGAAATATCGGAAGTTTCATTCATGCCTTTTTTATTCCTTAATGAGAAAAAAAATAAATAGTAAAAAATGTTGAGGGTAAAATGCAATATTTCTATTACTTTTTTTTAAGTCAAGGAAAGCTTTATTAAACTTTTAAATTGTTTTATATTACAGATAAATGTGTATACTTTAAATGCAGAAACTTTTGTTCTTGCTTTCAGTTTATTTTTGCCTCAAGAGAATTTTAAATTAGAGTAGAAATCAGACTGAGCTAAACGAAAAGCTATATATCAATTCTAAATTCAAATAAAAAAACTAGATGGCAGCACTAATTTTTTTTTCCCATGCAATCGTGCAATATTTTAAGATACGCGGGCGAATTCAAAGAGGTATAGCTAATGGAATGCAGAAAACATTACTATTTTGAACCCATTTTTCTTATGATAGGAATCAAAAGGCAATCTTGAATTTTTTTTAACGTATCATGGACTTATTAATCTTTATGTCTGAGCAATATTGTTAATGTCGGGCCTGTCCTTTATTTATGTTTTGCTTATACAGAAGAGGAAAAATCATGATTTTGTAATTCTTTTAAAAGTTTCTAAGTTTTTTTGAAGATGAAGGAAATAAATGGCCACTTTAAAACTTGCGGAATTCGATCTACATATGACATACTACATCAGGCATTAATTTCACAGAGGTTTTTTAATTCCTTTGATTTTTATAACGTTTCTAATTTTCTCAAAATTCACAAATTTTCAATTTTTGCAACCAATTTATAAATAATCATGGTGTTACTTGATTATTATAACTCAGTAAATAAGAAGATAATTTTTCAGAGTTTACAAAATTATAAAAAAAATTCCTTTCTGTTAAACAGTTTTCAAGATACCGAACTTCAAACTTGCAACTTTGGACGATTGCGCACATGTCATTCTATATCACAAGTTTTTTAAATGTCCAAAACTGCTAAAAAAAATTATTTTTTGTCAAGATATTTTGCAGAGCATTACTTGAATATGAATTGAACCTGAGCATCGAATTTTATTAAAATTGGTTAGTATGTGGCCACAATTTTTTTTTAATTTTTGCTCATTTTACGTGGAATGACCCTACTTTGATAGACAATTTGCAGATGAAAGTAAATTTAAACAATTAAAGCATAACATGTTACATTTTATAACGTCCACCTTTTCATGAATTAATAATTTAAAATAATACGGGAACATTGCAAGATTGTTAACTTCGGGGTATAAAACACAATTTAATGTTTTAACATCAGATAAAATACATTAGCTACACTTTTGGAGTTAGTATACTTATGTTTAATACTAAAATTCTCAGTAACAGATTTATCGCGTTATATGAAATGAAAATCTTTAGTCCCAATTCTTCTGGTAAAAACCATTTATCAGCTTGTCTCACACTAATGTGAAAAGCTGTTTCTTTAACTTATGTGTTTGTAATTTATCCGATACTGTCAGTTGTGTAAGATTCTTGAAATTGGATACATTTCTTAAATTAAAATAATATTCGCAGTTGGTCATTAGACGTGAAGCAAACTGCACATGGATCTTAATTGGTTGTTTAAGAGATTTTCTAAATTGCTCTAAGCAAAAGTATTGCGTTGCTTGAAATACTTTTATTTTTTCATAATTCTTGATATACCTGTCATATAATTAACTTATTATTTTAGATGCTTTATCCCCTAATAAATTTAACAGAATTTCTGCTTGATGTTCTGAAATATTTTTAGTGTTAAAACCTCGTTCTGAAGAAGAAATGAAAAAACCCAATCCTTCAGGACTCATAGGATTTTTTACAGTTAAAGTTCTAATGATTTTTATCAATTGATCTAACGATTCTAATTTTATTTCACTGTCGCTAATATTAGATTTACCTTGAGATTTAATTTTAACCAGTTCTAATTATTATTTTTTGATTTTCAAGTTCCATCTTTTCCAGATCAACTTGCTTTTGCTCTACAAGTTTAAGATTTTCAATGCTAATGTTTGCGAACTCCGTTAAAAAAGCTGGTTTATTTATTTATTTTTTTTTTTTATTTCACTGTTTTCAATAATGTCGTTTAAATCAGAAATTGTCATTTTACCTTTAATAGTTAAATTTATTTCAGTGTCTATAAGCCTCAAATGCTCTGTTTTAGCTCCTTTAAACGTTGTATATAGGGGAAAGGTCCAAATACCAGCTACAAAATTAGTAAAAGAAAAAGTGACAGCAGGGTACCTTGATATGTTTTACACTTATTTATAGAAGAAGAAATCAGTTTAAAAAGCGTTTTCTGTTTATAAAAAGCAAAATTCCGAAAGTCTTAAAATTTTTAGTTTTGAAAATGGGGTCTTAATACCGGCTTCCTAATTTTTTTTTCCAGAAGATCGCACAAACGGGGTAATGACAATTATTAAGCAATTAGAATATTATTTTAATAAATTTTATTGATTAATAACATTTCTTATGTACAGAAAAATTACGCAATTATTAACCCATTAAAAACGAGCCTATTTTACATTTCTTTTAATTCTCCCACACCAGTTTTTAAATCATTGTAATTTTGAATTATTTAATCGCTCAAAATTTGAGATTAGATAACGTGAAAATTTCCAAACTAAAATTCTGGTATTCGAATTTAGATGTTTCTTTCACCTTACATGGCAAAATTTCTTGCCAACCGGCTTGAATGAGTTAATAAACAAGCATTTTGTGAAATTTATAAAATTTTTAACGACTTTCTCTTACAGTCTTCTTTCCATTATGTTTCTAATTTTGTTTTTTAACGTGTAAAATAAAAGCTTGATGATTGAAATGAAAATTATTTTATCTGAAAAAATCGCGACATAATACCACTATCTGCGTCAGTGCAGTCATTATAGCCCCACAATCGCACTCTTAACATTTATACAGAATCCCCTCTCCCACTCTTGTCCGCAGAAAAAAGCACCCATGCAGAAGACACAAATTGCATCATCTTTCTCTGTTGGATATCATCCTTTTTTCACTTTTTAAAAATCCAATTTCTGCCAAAAATTTGAAATCCAATGCCTGTCAATCCAATCCAATTTCACCTGTTTTCCTCCGTCATTTTTCTTCTTCCTCTTCAAATTTATTGCAGGCAATTTTGGAGTGTCCAACAGCACTTTTTTGTGAAGTGATCCGGTAACCAGTATTGCTCCAGAAGAATTACGGACACAGTTGCTTTTTTTTCATATTGCGAAATGGGACTGGGGGTATTTCTGAACCATTTAAATTAATATATTAATTATGGAACTATTTAAATTATTTTGTTTCCTCCCCTTTAACCAGAGTAACCGAGAGAGGTCCAAATACCGGCTAGCCGGTATTTAGACCACTGAAGGTAGCCGGTATTCGGAGCATTGCTATGGTTAAGTTAAAACCGGTAATACGCATTCATATAATAAAATACCAAGAACGTGCGAGTGACAATTGAGAGCTAAATATGTCTAGAAAATAACTTAATCTTCAATTCAAGCTAGTATTCGATCAGTATAATTTTTAAAAATGAGAAACAAATATCTGAAAAACTTTTGATGTTCCAGATCACGTCATTTCGACACTTTTGCATTTGCTGTATGTAAATGAGACAGACTTCAGCGACGTACTTCTAGTAACTTTCTTCTCTCAATTAAAGTTCCAACTTCTGCCTATTCTCCGCTAGGCTGCACTGAGCTCAGTTCTCAGAACACCGAGTAGCCGCTATTTGGACCTAGCTTGTATTTGGACCTTCTCCTGTATTTTATAGTTTATTCAATGGCATGATAATTTATCATACCTGAATCGTTATGTTTAGGTAATAAATTATTTTAATGCACATTTGAAAACACTCCTACCAATTTGGTTTACAAGTGTGTCGATAGCGCAGTTTGATACTGACAAACTTGTTAACTCATTATAAAGTTAGAAAAGGGAAAGTTATTCCTTAAGAGACGATTCCACAAAATGTTTTTTTTTTTTTCTATTAGAACCTACCGTTTGTTTTGCCTGCAACTTTTCTTATATAAGTATTTTTGTAATATTCTGATTTTAGTTGGCTTTCATATTAATGATACTTTTAATATTCATATTGTAAACATAATTTCATACATATTGCAGAGATACTCAATATTATACATTCTGTAGATCGTTATACATGAATAATATTTTTTTAAATATTTTAGCTATTATTCGTTCACCAAATTCAGGTAATATGAATAAATTTATTTTATTTTTGAAATTTTTATGATAAAGATCACTGTATAAATATTTACATATTACAAAATTAAAATAAATATTTATAGTTTTTTACCTTTAACTTAATAGATTGAAAGTAAAAAAGAATGCTTACTTTCAAAATATTATTATGTACATATTTAAATTTAGAACCGCTCCTAGAATAAAGAAACCGCAAACATTATGGAAATATAAAATTGTATGCATATACACAAGTTTAAGCTTAAGTAAGCATTAAAGAATGTATTACGTAATACGAAATAATGAAAGAGCTTTTTTATTTCCTTTGAATTATTTTTTTCTTTTCACTATTTACCATTTATTGTATACGCGAAAAAGTAACATATTTCTTTGTAACATGTACTTTGTTTTTAAGTTACACATTCCATGTAAATTAAAATTTTGTTTATTTATTTATTTATTTATTTATTTTTTTTTAAATACACCATATAATACTTTTAATCATAATACTATATTAGTCACTTTTTGTAATCATATTTCTAATGCAAAAAGTTTTTGTTAACTTTTTTTATTGAAAATACACCATATAATACTTTTAATCATAATACTATATTAGTCACTCTTTGTAATCATATTTCTAATGCAAAATGTAAATAATGTTAAATAAAAATTATTTTAAATCAACATATTAACAAGTACACTTAAAAATAAGTACTGTTTTAGAGCTTCATTCATTTCATTTAGTTATCGAAAATATAATTAAAAAAAATAATTTAAAATTTTGTTCTTCAACATTTTTACTAGATAAAGTATATAACCCATTAAAAGTTACAGACTGTAATTACAACAATTGTAAAGTTTCCTATCGCAAATTTACAATGCTTTTTCTTTAATCTCATTTTTAAAAAATCCTCTACGACCTACATAACTGTAAATCTATGTAAAATTTATCTTATTTTAATTTATTTTTCAAATCAGAATCGATATTTTAGGGGTATTTGTTATTTTAAAAGAAATTTTCCTGAGCTCTAACTTTCACAATCGTATGTATATTTTATTTGTAAAGAAACAAAGCACACATTAAGGTAGGGTGAGCCCAATTCACCCATAGGTGAATTTTTTTTATCAGCCAAAAGTTTTTTTTTTTTTTTAATTTTATATATATTTATTTATGTACATGCAATTAGATTTTTTTTTCAGAAGTGCGATATAATCTTAGGACATTTAGCTAGTAAAAGATAAAAATATTTTTAATATTTCCTTGTTAAACGAAACTAAATACATAGCCGAATTAATCCTTTGTCTAATGACTGTACTTATAAATACCACTCATTTTAAACTTTCGTCCCATAGTCAATATTACTAATATTCTAATAGTACTTTGCAAAAACCCTCTTTTAACTCCACTTTATCCGGGTACATGGCAGCATTAGTTCCAAGTTTGTTATTTTAGTGAGGAAGTGGGCTATCTTTGAAACAGTTAATGTGTTTTGTGCTGACATTCTGTATAGTTTGTCACGCTCGTATTTTTAATGCTGCAAACACAGTAAAGGATATAAGATAAGTGTTGGATTTTTTGGCGTCTTCATTATGATCTTAGAATGCAATTTGACTAGCTGTTTTATGTGAAAGGTGTATGTATTTGATTTAACAGTTGAATTACTGAATGGTATTTATAAGCACCGTCAATACACCGGTGTTGGAGAAAAAAAATCTTGTTTACATTTCATTGCCGTAATTATGAATCGTTTTTATCTGCTTTATAATGTAATTTCTAAATTTTACTGTATTAATGGTTTTCCTGGTATTTGTTTTCTGTTTCATTGTTATTTTTTATTGGAAATCGAGAACGTTGTGACACCAGCTCTTTATGTCATGCTAGAAATGACTTATGTAAATTCATATATTGCATATGTGGAGGTGCAGGAGAACATGGTGTCCGTGGAATATAGGCGTTGCATAACAAAAACAGCTAACAAGATCGAAAGCTAAAAAAAAAAAAAAAAAGCTTTTTTTAATGCCTTCAAATTTCAATTTTTACTCATTTTTCATGTGTAAAATAGAACAATGTAAATTTAATTATTTTTTATAGTTAACTTGTTAGTGCCTTCTTATTTAGCATTTTTAAGAGTTTAAACTTTATTTCAAATACTCTGTGGATTTTCTGTTACGAGATATTTTAGGCATAGCGTACTGGTCAAACTTTAAAGTACCACTATAATTAAGTACATCTAACGAATTTAATTTCGCACGGCCGAGTATTTTTTTAAGTATATCTTTAATTTCCATTCTAGTGAATGAAAAAAAAAAATACATGAAAAAATATCAGTAGATAAAGGATTAAACAAAACATCTTACAGCTATTTTAAAGATCGAAATGTTACTTTTGTTTAAAATTGTGAACTTTTAGTATTTAAGAGTAAGTAGGGGAGACTAGGGAGGGTTGACCTACTTTTTACAAAATATTTTTTATTTTATTTTTTAAATATTGAACGTAGAATGAGGTTTTATATATCATTTTATTTGTTAGTCAATCTGTTATCAAAATAAAACTGCTACATAAGTCTAACATATAAGAAATTTGAAAAATGATTGATTTTAATCATGAAAAAAGAATGGGTCAAGGCTCCCTACATGTGGGAGGGTTAACCACTATACGGGATGCTTGGCACACTTTGTTTTATATTGCAATATTTGTGAAGAGAAATAAAATCAGTTTAACAGCCTCGGACCTGGAGTATCCTATAGGATACACATCTTTAAATTTTTTTTCCTGTATATAAATAATGATTAAAAAATTGAAAATGATGTGAATGGAATCTTAAAAGATAGCCAAACTAAAGAAAAATAGCTATTTGTTTCTTATAGTGATTTTTTCGACCATAAAGTGGGATTTGAAAATGACTTGTTGAAAAAATGAGGGAAATATACAAAAACGAAAGGTAAACAATTATTTTATACGTTAAAATACCACATGGAGAGTCCATTAAAAATAAAAATTTATTAAATGCATAATTGTTCATATTTTTCATTATTTTTTGCATGCAAAACAAATGAAAATGTCATAACAAATTGTCAAAAAATCTGCTTATTGAGTCTCATGTGTCATATATGATATATCAAATTTTATGTACAAAAAATAAATTAATTTTTTTTTTTTTTTTTTTTTGCTTTTCAATCTTTCTTAGTTATCACTTTGCGAATGAAAATTCATAACTGAAGTAAAAAAAAATATATGAAAATAAACCCTGGGGTCTGAAGAGGTTAAAACAAGCAAAATAAGTTTATGCTATATGCCTTAATTATTATAAAATAATATTTTTTTAAAATATAATGCTAAAACAAACCTGTTGAGACCTAATCGCAAGTCAGCGGAGAAAATTTTTGTTTTCAACTGGTTTTTCCCTGAGCGGGTATAATTGTACAGCAGGAAAAAATGAAATTTTAACATTTAAGGCAGTACTGTGTTAGGGATAGGTTCCGTTTTCATAGTGTTTCATATTATTGTCTCCTGAATTAGGAGCCACTGTCCCGCTTTTTTGTCTCCTTGCCCTATTTTTTGTGGCACTCGACCTGACAAACTTGCCACATATTTTGGCTTCATCTCACTGTACTCATCCTGGTGAAATTTGTCTAGATACCTTCCTAAAGTTTTTCAATCGATGCTATGTTATTTTGCAGCCGCAAAAGCACTTTACTTATCATTAACATTATTTAAACTTTTAAGGGGCAAAGTATTTTCCGTCCTAAAATGTTGAAATAAATTACTAATACCGGAATTTACGAACAATTTTATTTGGAAATATAAGAAAAAGTCTATATTTCACATACATATTAAATGGAAAATATTTTAGCAAAAATATGCTGCCATTGTGAAGTTTCGGAATTAAAACTAAGTGGTAAACATTCCACTGCTCCGGAAAGTGTCAAGACTACTGCTTTCGTTCTTTCTAGGCTTTTTATTTGTCTATTGTAAGTAATATTTAAATGGAAAAATGTCCCTATCAACTTTTCCATTTTCTAGCAGTTTTTCACATCTTTCATTATTCAGTTTTAAACGTTCTTTTCCATCACACCATTTTACTGTAGCTTTACAGAATAAATTTACATTCTTTTATATATATAACCATTAACTTTTCCTTATGCACAGTGTATAATAAGAATATTTCCAAAACCACTTAATTAAGGGAGCTTTGAGCATCTGGTGAACCCTCCCTCACATTGACTGGGTGCCTCAAGGTGGGTCAAGCTTCCCTATATAGACCTTTTATAAAGAATAGCATTATGTTATGTCTAACATAACATAATTTCATTTCCTTTATGTACAATCTTTATGCCTGGAATGAAAGCTCGATATTTCTGCATTACTTTAAACCTACTTTCTTAAATTTCTATGGTATATTTATCTAAAAAAAAGCTTACAAAATACTTCTAAAAAACACAAGTTTTTGGTTGAAAACACCTCACAATTGATTTTATCCACACCTATTCCTATTATCTCTATGAAACGAGGACTGATGTTTGAGCATTCCAGTAGCGTTGGTTGACACCTATTGATAAAACTCTGATATTCTTTTAAATAAGAAAATTGATGGGTGAGTCAAGCCTCCCGTATGGTCAACCGTCCCTACTCTCCCCTACTTACTTAGTATTTAATTCTAAATAAATATTATGTACATATAATAACAACAGTCAAATATACTTTTTTATAAAAAAGTGAAATTTTCATCGTAATTTATTTAATAAAGACCTTTCTTGCAATATAATAAAGACCAAACAATGCTTATTCATAAATATAATACGTACTGTATTTATACATAGTTTAGTGCCTTTTTTTATTTATTAATTTTACTTATTTCTCCATTTTTTTATTAAAATCATTAGTTGAATGATTATCAATTATTTTTATTGATTTTCATGCTTATTTTTTTAGTTTCAAATGCTCATTGTATAAAATAAATTCACATGTGTTGAAAATTCACTTTAATTATTAAATCCATTACAAAATAATTTCCAATCTTCTGTATGAATTAAAAAATATTAAGAACTAAATTTTTCAAACAAAAGCTTAACTAGCTAAAATGTAAATATTTAATGACAACTTGTTTCTTTCGGTAGAAAAGTTAATTTGCATTTAACCGAATCGAAGACAACCAAAAAGAAATAATTGAAATTAGAAATTTCAGGTATTCATAATTTGCAAAAAAAATAATAATAATGTCTTGAAGTAATCGATTTTAAAATTCATTTGGAAAACTATTAAACATTTTAAATACGGTAATATCATGCTCAAACATTTTAAAGTTTTTTTTTTTTTTTTCTAAATTTAAGCACATATTTATAGAATATGAAGAGATCACACAAACATTTCTCATAATATATTTAATTGTAATTGAATAATATTGACATATTATCATAAATGTCAGTTTTTAAAGCATACATTGAAATTGTGTTTTATTTTTTTTCCTTCATTTTAACATAAACATGACAAACATAAAAAATACCGCTGTTATAAGGGAAAAAAAAAACGAAAAAAAAAAAAGCAATCTGTATCAAATGCTCAAATGCAAGTGAATATTCACGTAAATATTCACGTATATCATGTAAATACTCTCATTATTGATTAAAATTTAGTTTACCCTGTTTTAAAAATTTCTGTAACATATGAATGCCATATAGCTTTAAGCGAAATAATTTCTGTCTTTAATGTCTCTCCGCTAGATAGAATTAATTTTTTATAAAAAAAATGATAAATAGTAAATTTTTCATACACAAAAGAGCTAATTTAGATAATATGTGTTTCAACCTTTAAAATAAAACATACTTTTAACCAAATGTTGAATACTCTTTCACACAATTTCGCCCCACCCCAATCAAAGATAATTTTTTGAAAGCGGCAAAATAAGAATTTTCGAAACCCAGAAAATTCCGTAAAATCATGTATATTTAAAGTATATTTTGTTAACAATAAATATACTTCTTAATTTTTCATATATATTTGAAAATTTCTACAATTGCAGAAAATATTTAATCTGGAATTAAGAAACTTTTTTTTTTTTTTTGGTTTTAAATATAATTTGTTTTATAATTAAAAAGAAAATGGAAAATATTACGAGGAAATGTCCGTAAGTAGGTCATAAACCAATATGAGAGTTTGTAAATTGGTAGTAAATTGTTTCCAAATATGCCAATAGGTATTATACTATCCAACTGCAAGATGTTAATTTCGAATGTATGAGACAACAGTTGTACAAAATGAGCTGGAGCTTTCAAAAGTTGTTGATGAAGAACAAAGTGGTCGTCCTGTTGAGATTGCAACAGAAGAGATAATGCAGAAGGTTGATTAAATAGTTAGAGTTGACAGGCGAACAACAATATATAGCAACAATATATAAAAACGAACAACAATGCGAACAACAATATATACCAAATGCAATAGGGTGTTCACATGGTTTATTCTACAACCGACTGATGCAGACATTGGGAGTGAGGTACATAGCTATCTGAGAGTGCAATACAAAGACTTTTATGCAGCAGATATTGGAAAACGCATGAAGAGATCAGACAAATATATCAATGTAAAATTTACATTGTAAACGATGATTATATAGAGAAATAAACATACTTTTTAAGTATGTCTTGGTTTTTCTTTTTTTATTTGCTTTTCTAACCGATTTAATCCCTTGCCCTCGTATCTATGTTTCGCAAAATAAGCGACTTTTTGAAAATTTCTGAAATTTCTATAAAAATAATAGATAAAGATTTATAATGTACGGCTATGCTGTCACGAGGTGTATGAAAGTAGAAATTATTTCCTATAGATTATTTTCAGTAAAACCGCATAATAGACGAACACCGGTATGTAGACCTGATATTGTATACAGATTGCTAATTTCACATATTAATACATTGGAATTGAGAAAAATAAGACTAATATTGAATAACGTTTTATAAGATCTATAGGTGAAATATAAAGAGGTGACCGTCCCGAGAACCCATCTTTCGCTATTGAGCGTAAGTGTAATCCCGGAGGGAAAACGCAAATCCCTCAACAACTAAACCGCACATTACGACGCCCTAACAATACGCCAAAACATACAACATTATTTTTTACAATGTAATACAATACTTATGAATATAAAGCAAAATAAATTAAATTTTCTAGAGTAACCTCTAACTTAACATGTGCTATCAATACAAACATTGACTTGCATAAACAGTTGCAATATGTAATTGTTCTTACAATAAAATACAAATAAAATATGCAACTTTGCACACATCACTGACAAGATATTAGAGTTAGAAAATATTAAGTGAAGCGCATGTGAAAACAATAAAAAAAGATTTTAGAAAAGTGCTAAATAAAACAGTCCAACCGAATCAAGTATAATATTTATATAACTTACAAAACAGGAGCTCTTATCGAAAAAGGGAGCATAGAACAGCGGAACGAGTCATCCAACTCAAAAAGGCAGACACTTTGCAAATATACATTATTTGCCTTATAGAATTTTCATAAAATCCATGTTGCGTTGAAAAACAACTGTACGGTTAAGCAGGTAAGTTTGTCAGACATACAGTGTTTTCTGTTGTGGCTTTTTAAATTTAGCCTATATATATAAAATCCTAATGAAACGGATTTATGAAACGGATATATGAATCGACTGATTAAACAACTGATTATGTTTCAAGCGATTTCTCCTAAAATATGGAATAGTTTGCGATGAAATTAACACCAAAAATCATCATTGATCCGCAGATCTCAAAACTGGTATTGTAATTTTTAAAATTCGAATTAGTTTCGAAATATTAATTTTTTTTCTAATTTTATATACATTTTTCTAATGATGGCAACTCAAATTTTAATCAAACAGATATTTCTTTTTCATATTTCAGAAAAGGTTGACATCGTAACCCGGTTATTGTTGTTTATTTGATAATAAATATTTATTTACTTTTATTTATTTTTGTAAATTATATAAATTATTTTGTTCTATAATTATTAATTTTTTTATTTCCTTTAGAAAATAATAGAAAATAATTTAAAAATACGATACTGCTTAGTTATTCCGTCGACCAATTTCGCCAAATTATGTAAATCGCAAAAACACTCGCCAAATTTTACAAATTGACATAATTTTTATTTTAAATAACGAAAGAACAAATAAATTAGTGTAACATTAATAAATATACAAATGAAAAGTCGAAATAAAAATCCCTGGATGGCGTAAACACGAGTAATTTGCTTAAAGTCAAATGAGTGTGACATTTACGATCAACCATTATTGGCATTTAATCCTATAGTTTGACGATAGATTTTTGGTAGACGGGATAATTAAGTAATACCAAAAACGCATATGTAACTGGTATTTGAAAACGAGGTTTTCGTCAAATTTTCGTAAAAAAAAAAAAAAAAAAAAAAAAATCTGGCCAAATATTTCCACTCAAAAAAAAAAAAAGGCTAACTAGCGAGTTGAAAAAAAAGCTATTGGTGTGATTTGCATCCGGCTAGCGTAACAGTACCAGGAATTCTTTGCAACCATGGGAAATTTTATGTAGTTTTAATCGAAAAAAAGAATTTTGACTTTTAATCAAAATGGAAAATTGAAATGGTACCATATTGGCGCGATTTTTTTTTTCATACGCCAATGACACATACGGAACGGGCACTTAACTTGCGCCAAAGTATCGTTATTTTGGTTGATATGGTAAGCCGGATTTTGTTGTTTATGCTGTTGATGCGTTCCCCAAATTGGCGTCGTTCAAAAATCGCGCCAATATGGGACGTATATGACATATGTGCCAAACTTTTATATGAACGGCGAATGGATCAGACCGTGTTTGTTTATGGCAGTTGATGACTTGAACTATTATAATATAGATGAAATGATGGCGATAGAATAACATTTGGCGACCTATCACCTGATACGTAATTTATTTTATTTTAGTTTCTTTTCAAATGTTCAAATGATACTCTTTAATCAAAAACGAAAACAACCATTGGATGTCTTAACAGCAACTGATTCGCCCTTAAATTTTTGCAATCAAAGGGAATCGAATGGAAACCCGTTAACAGGGAGATCTGCACAGCTTTTTTCAGTAAATTTCAATCTTCTCTAATATTTTTAAAACCCATCAGATTAGCGTGTTTTTAGATTCTGCGGGGTCTGAACGGGTGTTGGCGAGCGTAGCTTGAAGGGGGGAGAGCCCCCTAGTTCGACTATATTGTTGTAGATTGATGTTAGTGTACATGGTAAAATGTAGTGTAATTATGTTAATAAAGATCCACAGCTAAAAAATATGTCCATTTTATTAATAGTATGTAAATATTTAAATAAAAATAGAAAAAAAATTCTGCTTTTATTTTATTTTATTTATTTTTTTTTTTAAACAAACTGTAGAATATCCTGTAACATAATGGCAATTTATCAGAAAATCGTATGCCTCTCTAACCCGCTGATTTTTGTATTGCATTTTACTTTTGATCCTTTATAATTTGAAGTACATGGTATTTGAAAAAAATTCAAAACCAACTTTTCAATTTTCCAAAAATAGTAGTCAAGAAAGAAAGAAAATATTGCTTGCAATTCATTATAATACAAATATAAACAAAATAATACTTATAACATATGTTACGGTGTATGATTTTGGAATTAGTCGCGAATTATATTGTTTGCGCATATTATGTATTCGAATGAGCATATTAATTACGTACTCTTTTAGCAGTAAGAACATTTTTATTTCCATCCACATACAAATATTTGACAATGTTGAATGAGTATATTAACAGTATTTCGTAAGAATATGCACTTTTAACAACATTTAAAGAAAACCCTTAAAGAACTTTATATGAAAGTTTTTTATTTAAGAAATTTGTAGAAGCGTACGCAATGCCATAGCTAATTTACATAGTTAGTGCCATAACCGAAAATAATTAGTAAAATTCTGTAGAAATCTTGTGGCAGATGACTAAGGTTGATTTTTTGACGGCCGATTATCTGCGCTAGGGATATAGGCCGGATGGGGGAGGGCCCTCCGTGGGTGTCTTTCTAAGGGAACCTAACCCGTATTTACGCATGGAAATCCAAGGTTTCGAAGAAAACCAAGAAAACTCCGAAACGGCTAGGCCGACGGGCGCGATTGGGCTCGAACCCAGCACCTCCCGTCTATCAGCTTCGAGAGCAGAACCTCTCAGCCACTGGTGGGTCGGCAGATGACTAAGTAAAAGAGGTGTTTTCTTGATACGTAGATAGTTAAAGTTACAGATACTCAAATCAAAGTCCGATTATATATTAATAAAAAAGTAAAAATTAAAAAAATAATGTTCATATTCTTGTTAAATTTTATTATTAATTACATGAATAGTGATAAGCAAATATATAAATTCAAATTGTTATCCAAAACTGCAAACTATAAATGTTTAAATCATGAATAAAATGATGAATGAACTTCTAGGCTTAGTCGTCTTTAAAAGTCACTGAAACAGGAAATTTATCATGCGATTAATCATTATCTAATGCACCTTTTTCACGGATTTCTGATTATTGATAACTGAAACTTACTTTCTGAAATTTTGAGCCTAACTTTATTCTCAAAAGAAAGTTTCCTAGCTTTGAGTGAAGAATTTCAAATTTTGTGAAGGAATTATTTAAAACATATTCGCAAAAGTTTTGGCGTCTAGACTTAAATTTAACTATTCTAAAATTATGTAATATTTCTCAGATAAAAATTTTGCCCATTTGTTGAATTGCTGTACATCTAAATTAAATATATAACATAGTGCAACTAAATTAAATATTTTGTCTGATCTGCATTGAAAGAAATAGAAAATAAACTTATTAAAAACTTATCAATTTTAAAATAAATATAATTGGTTGTGTAAAGGAAGAATGTGAACTTCTATCATATTTGGAAAATTACGCGCAACAAAGTAAAACAGAAAAAAATATAAGTAGTTACAGCCGTTTTCAAACACTTTGGATATAGTAGAATATAAATTCTGTTTTAAAAGTTTTGCTTTGTTTTGCAGTTTTAAAAGACTTTATAAAGAAAAAACAGCTGCTGCAGATGCAAGGTCGTTTAGACAATATAACATCGTATATGATTTCATAAGTTTTATTGTATGTCAATTAGGAGTCCACACTTAAATTAGAAGTATAATTACTGAAATCTTCACTCACATTTCAATAAAAGGTTAGGAAAATTCCGTTTGATGCACATTTCATTGATGAAAAATTCCTAAAATATACTTTAAATTAAACAAATGTACGTAAATTTTATGATTAGTGTGAACTAGTAGAACATTTAACCGTGATTTCTAAAAAAAAAAAAAAAAAAAAAAAAAAAAAAAAAAAAAAAAAAAATCCTGATGATAAGAATTTCAGTATATTTAGAATTTGCATCATTTTAAAATTTGATAAAAGTGTCCAAGTTTACAGAAATAAACATTCATTTATTCTTTATCTTATAAAGTGAGCAAATCTTAGTCAAAATATACAATTGTTTAGCAGCAATATATACAGAAACATATTTCATATCATAAATTGTGTGTTTAAAATGTACAGTTTATTTTCAATAGTATCATTAACTTTTATTTTATTCGTTATTTTTAATTTTTTTTCTGATATTTTTCACTGATATCACGCAATTGCGATTAGCAGGACTCCATGCATATTCCAGAATTTTTAAAACATTTGGTTTCAGATGAGCAAGAAAATAAAAATCGTTAATTTCTCAAATATTTTAATTATATTTTTCTGATTGAAAACTAACTCTTAATTTTCTAAATATATATATATATATTTTTAAATTCAGCATTTTATGTTTCAGTAGAAAAATAATGGATACACCTAGGAATATAAAACTGTAACTATTTGAAATTAAAATAAGTGAGATGTGAATAAACCACAAATCTTTTGATTGGTGTATAGTTTAAAACATTAAAAATATTAAAATATTCATTCTACACTTCCAGTACACCTACGTGGCTTTCCTCAGGAATGTAAATGAACTAAGCTGCATCAGCAATGTCAAAAATCCGCCCGAGAGAAAGTGAGACACACCGGGAAAAACAACCAATGAGCTCGAAGACAGAGAAATCAGATTTTAGTGGTGCTTTTTGTTAAGATATGACGATAATACAAATACTCTGTCGCCATCTATATGTGAAAATATCGATGAACTGCATATCTAAAAATATAATGTTTCTTTGGATATTAAACAAAATTTTCGGTATTTTAAGACACATTGTCATTACATACTTCATATTTCCTAACCTTTAACTGATGTGATTAAAATTTGCTACATAAATGATGTGATACGGTCTCACAAACCCCTCGAATAAAATTTATAAAAAATAATAACTTAAATGATTGAATTCCCTTATAGTCTGTCCTTCCAATATTGTTGCACTTCTCTTAAGAGCACGTGAATTAAATTGCATGAGAAAAGTATTTTATTCACATTATTTAATTTCAGTACACAAAAATTACTTTTTTTTCAGAATAAACGGCAGTTTCTTAATTTTGCGAATTAAATATAAAAATTAATCGCGTACATTTTTTTTTTTTTTTTTTTTTTTTTTTTTTTTTTTACAAATTATTGTTGCAACAAGTATGAAATGTGAAATGCAGCGTTTATTAAAAAAAATAATAAAATTTACGATACGAATATGCAAGAGTCAAATTACATCATTACTGCAGAAAATACAATTTTTTCGTGTACGATCAATGTATATCAGCTTTTGGCATGAAAGCTAAAAACTATGTTGAATTCCATCAGAAATAAATATATTTTCACCATTGGACAGTTCAGAATTTGTATTGTGATCTCTTTTGTCAGTAAAATCTGCATCGACAGAACTTTCAATATCGAAATATTCTTGACCTGACCAGTTGTTCATAATATTTCTATTTCCTTCCGTCTGGGGAAAGTAGAACGTTTTCGAGGTTGCGACGACATCACATCACAAAAACCTAAGTTTTTAAAGAAATGAAAAAAACAACAACTAATGATGAGTATTGTACTACATTATTAAATAACCACACAACTGATGTGATGGGGTCTGACAGACCCCAGAGTAACGAATAACACATTATAAATCAATTCACAGAATTATCGCTTTGTGTGTGAGCTTGGCAATCTGCTATAAGAAGGTACTGGTATGGGCAAGTAATATTCGCACTTTTAAGGAATTGGAGTGTGTTTAACTGGGAGTCGCAAGGTCTGTGAGACCGCATCACATCAGTTAAAGGTAACAAAAATTCTAATGATTCTCTAATTAAATTCTTGTGTGAGTCATTACCTGTAACAATAATGATAGCATTCTCAAAATCAATAAAGAAATTACAATTTCTGAGATAAAATATTGACAGGGCTGTAGATCGTTAATGTTTAATATAATTACGGTGCTCTTTCAACCTTTCCACAAACACTTTTCCACCCCTTAGTCATACCAATAAAATATATCCCGATATTGTTCTCACTTCTAATTGGTATTTCATAAACGGCAGCTCGAAATCTGAGTAGAATGGGGTCCAAATGGTTGAGAATTAAATCCATTAAACTGAGAGAAGAGGTATCTATGAGAGTTTTATTAAAATTAAGTAAAAAATTATGAATCTTCCAAACATAATAGGTACATATTGAAACTTTTTGTAAACTCTTCTGGGGAAATCCAGATACCTGTCATGAAACGAAGGGCTAGCAAACTTTCTATTTCCGATACGGGGCCTCTTAGGGGAATTTAAACTAAGACCTTTGGAGAATTTGACTCTGTATGAAAAGGCATCACATTGGTTTAGGTATTTTGAAGACATTTTTAATTTATCGGAACATGGTCGTTCGGAGTTATCTGACTTCCCCTCAGCAATTAATGAAATTTATAATAATATAAAATTTACGTGAAAAATGGAGGAACATTTTTGGATGTGCTCATTACTAAAGAGGATGTGGTTTTGACCCACTCAATTTATAGGAAACCGGATAAGTTAAACTCGGTTATACCGTTTAATGCTTACCTCAAATTTAATTAATATATCGCGGCCTTCAATTCTTTTATAAAACGAGCCTTTTTGGTTTGTTTAGACACTCAATTCCATAACGAACTTGATTTCATCAGAGGGAATTGCTATTTATGATGATTTCCCTATTGGATACATTAACAAAATTATCAGAAAGTTTGATAGCCCTTTGGTTTAAGATAGAGATGTGGATTTCCTCACAAGAGTTTCTAGGAAGTTTCAATATGTACCTAATTTTTTTGAAAGACTCAGAAATGTTTTCATTAATTTTAATATAACTCTCATAGCTACATCCCTTCCCAGTTTAAAGGATTTACTCGTCAAGCATTTGGATCCCACTCCACTCTGATTTTGATCTGGCATTGAGGAAATAACCATTACATGTGAGAACAATAGTAGGGAATGATTATAGTAATAATAGTAGTCTTCATGATATTCACGAGTTTCACGTTATTGTAATTTAAATCAAAGTTGGGAGAGCAATGTTCAAGATTTTGAATTTATATCATTTTAAAGTCAGCAAGCATATTTCACTACTGAATGTGGCGGAGGTGTTGTTGAATATAAATAAGCACAGGATGATTAAAAACTTTTCTAATTCTATTTTACACTTTTAAATATATACATTATTTACAGCGAAAACACTTGAATAATATTTGTTAAATATATAAATTCCTCGCTGGGAATCCAAGATTATATTTTTATTTTTTAGCAATTATTTTCTTCTATAAAGAAGCCAAGAAAATAGCATGATTTCATATACGAAAATAAATTTCCCGTTTTAAAATCAAAACACCATTTCTTGTATTAGAAGACCAAGACAAGCAACATATACACAGCCTACCTGCTGCGTTCTACTTTTATCATTACTACTTCAAAACTAAACTAAAAGAATAAGAGAAAATGTTTTTTAATGTTAATTCTTTAGTCAGATCATGGGATCACTGGCGACCATTCAGAGAAATTTGGCTAAGAGAGGCTCGTTCAAGAGAGTTGCGAAATATTTCACAGTAGGAAATATTATATTGGTATGACTAAGAGGAAGTTTGTGGAAAGTTTGAAAAAACCCCGTAATAAAATAAAACATCAAAAACCATCTACAACTCCGTCACTATTTTATATCAATAATTACAATTGCTATATTCATTTTGAGAGTGCTGGCATTATTGTTCCAGTTAATGATTCACATAACAATTTAATTAGAGAATCAATAGAAATTTTAATAAGAATGTAATGAAAATATGTCATGTAATATCCCGAAACTTTGGTTTAATAACCTACGGGCTGACATGTTTGCTTTTCATATGTATGGCGGCTATTTTTAATCAAAAATATTTTTTAGAATACAACTGCATAATAGTTGCCACAATCGCAAGGTACATTTATGTTAGCCGGTCGCAAATCTCGCCAATGGCATTTTTAAGCTCGCCAGTTAGAATTTTTTATTTTTCGAGTGAGAAAACCACATATTGCTTTGATGCTGAAAATAAATGTGATGGTTTATTATTTATTGATTTATTATTTTTTTCTTTTTTTTCTTAAACTCTTAAAAGAAATAAATAAAAGTCATGAATTTTAATTGCTTTAGTTTTAAATTATTTTTGTGTATTTTAAACAAAATGAGCTAAAAGAGTATATTTTAAAGGAAATTAATGAAATACGAAAAAATGCGACGGTAACAGTGACTGGCAATTTATCAGCTGCGCCCGACTAACATGAAAATACCGACTTCTTTTCTACCAGAATCTATCGCTTTGGCGAAGGGTTGATGACGTAAATTAAATTATGAAAAAAAAGTAACGTGATACAATACTTACCACGAATTTAAGGAGACCAAACTGGTCACGAAGGACGGCTACTATGTAATATTTGTCTACTATCTTATAAATGCATTTTTAAATTGATGCATAAGGATTTGAAACTCCTGTCTTATTTGGATTTTTTTTTTTTTTTTTTTTTTTTTTTTTTTTTTTTTTTTTTTTTTGTTAAATAACGATATTATAAATAAAAATGTAGAGTATTTCTCAAAATTTTAAACAGAATTTTAATAGAATTTTAGTGATTAACATCTTATCGCCTAAACAAAAGGACAATTTTTATTTTAAAAATACTTTGGTTAGATAAAGGAAGCTGTTTTCTATTTGTTTCATACTAAGTTATTTTATCATATTTCTTAAAAACATCTAAACACTCTGAATTCAATGCACATATAAGATTTGAAACTAATTAGATGAAAGACGTTTATCCTACATAAATCCATTCTAAATCAAGTTAATCTTAAAGGATTAAAAAATTTTCTGTAAAATAAATTACAAATTCTTTAACATTTGCTGAAAACCAAACGAACAGTAAGAATATCTCTACTCTTCGAGCAGAATTATACTGATGATTCCGAAACCTATTACGTTACGCGCACATTAAACACTTATAACGTTTAGACTATTCTAATTTTGCATTAGAAATAATTATTTTTATAAAATTAAATTTATTTTTCTTCTCATTTGGTTTATTTGTATAAAGTATTACGTCGTACAAATTTTCTATAGGATTCAGATCAGGGCTGTTTCCTGGCCAGGGTAATAATTGTATGCTCTTATTTTTAAACCATTCTGTGCATATTTTTGGCGTATTGCATGGAGCTGAATCCTGCTGAAAGATAAATGGTGCTTTATTGAGGAAGAGATCCCTAATTGAAGGTGTAAATTTTTGTTCAAGGACAGTTTCGTTGATTTTTTTTTTTCATTCAGAATGCTATCAATCACTTGGATGCGACCAACACCATCTGCAGACATACATGCCCAAATCATGACATATGTTCGGTTCTTTGTAGTTGCTTCAATGCAATCAGGATGCAGCTCTTCCCCTACTCTATGCCTCACATATTTTCGCCCATCACTACCAAAGAGCAATATATTAATCTCAGCCCTCCAGATTATTTGCTTACACTGATTTTCTCACCAATTAATGTGTTCTTTTACACACTGAACTGGTTTCTTGCGTTGCTGAAGATTTAAAAATGTTTTTTTTTTCCTCGAAATTCTACCTTTCAGACCAAAACCTGCTAATCTTCCCCTTATTGTTCTTGAACTAACTTAAATACTCATTCCATTCATTTCAAATCTAACAGCATATGATGAAAGTCTTCTATCTTTGAGGCATATGCTTTTTATCTTTCTATCGTCAAAAACACTTGTGCATTTCTTTCGGCCTAGTCTTGTCTTATTTATCACTTGTTTAGTTTCTTCATAATGTACGCGCAATCATACGCCAGATAAAGCGACTGATCCACCAAACTGTCTTCCAATTTCAGCATGAAGGAGACCATTTTCTCTGAATATGACAATTCTGCTTCTTTTTGTTGAGTCCAATCAATTGTTGTTGTTGATGACATTGCATATTTGCATTAAGAAAAATAAACAGGAATATTTTTAAAAAACATTATTCTGTTTAGTTACGCTAGAATTCACCCTTCTCCAAAATTCATTCCAGCAAAATACCGCTTTTAAAAATCAAAACATACTACTGTTTAGTTGCCGAAACGTCAGTAAAGGCTTACTGTGGAGACCCGAGAAGTTTTTGGTTTCCGTTTGCTTGCTTGTTAGTCTGTTCCACGATAACTGTCGCAAAAAACATCCAAACAGCTTGAAATTAAGTAAACATGTTGGTGAGATACCCGGAATTAGCTGTGTAGTTGTTGGTTAAATTTCGTTCATTCGTTTGTGAAATATGGAACCTTTTCTTTTGCGCTATAATGCTTTTCTATGGCAATTCAGACGATTTTTAAATTTCCATTTTTTGAAAGAAAATGGCTCATTTTACTAATGCATTTAAATGATAAATAAAAACATCCGAACAGCTTGAAATTAAGTGAGCATGTTGGTGAGGTACCCGGAATTACCTGTATAGTTTTTGGTTAAATTTCTTTGATCCGTTTGTGAAATATGGAGCATTTTCTTTTGCGCTATAATGCTTTTCTATGTTAATTCAGACGATTTTCAAATTTCCATTTAATGAAAGAAAATGGGTGTTTCTACTAATGTATTTAACTGGTAAATTATGAATGTTAAAATTTACAAATATGGGATTTATATTATTCCAATTAGTTAGAAATTTTGTCAAAACATTTTTCAGAGTTTTTTAATTAGGTGTATAATGTATGATGGAATTATTTTATACATGTGTTCGAATAATATAAAAATTTTATTTTATAAATTTACTTATATTTCATTTTTTTTCTTTTAACCGTTGCGTACCAACTGCATCTCATCTAAAAATATCATAAATGTGAAAGCATATATGGTTTTTTTTAAAGTCAAATCAAAGTTAAAAGGAATGAATTAATGAATGTCTTTGCATAGATATTTGCATATAGATTGATTTAAACGCAGAAATTAAAACAGTATTCATACACTATAGAGAATAATATTTTTACTTATTTATTCAACTATTTTGATTATAAATGAAAAAAGTTTGTTATTTTCATAGAGAATAAATTGACATTTATTTATTTATTGAACTACAAACATACGACTTGTGTGCTTGACATGAGAGCCCGCTTCTAAGCTGACATTATTCTATTAAATTTTATAAACTTTATTGTTGCCAAAAAAAAGGAGAAATAACAATTTCTCCCAAAGAGTTATTTTTAATTCGTTTGATTTTCAAGTGCAAAAGAAAAATGGAATAAGCAAATTACAACAACAAAAAAAAGATAAATAGGGCAGGAATGAATACATATAAACATTACACAAAAACACCACATAAAATACTTTTTGTAGTAGTATTTTCCCAGCATTACGAAGAAAGATACCTCGATTTACACGATTTTACTTCACCTTCCTTTTTTCATTGGTTGCGATTTCATTTTCGCAATTGTGTATTGGCACAAAGTTTTACATTTTTATGAATGCGGTATGTAAGGCCATACAAATAAGAAATTCCGTATTGTCTCCTATAAAATGTGATAAAGTGTTGGTTAATTATATATGTTTTTATTAAGAGGAGTAGAGGTGCCTAGCCTCCGGCGTTCTGAATACTAGTATTTTAATACAGAAAATGTTACTTTATTTATTACATTTCATTAACATTTGCGCGATTTTAAAGGACAACATTTTCTGTAATATAATAGTGATGTGCAAAAAGCCTGGGACTTGGCATGTCTGGTGGGGAGAGAAATGTTTTACTTAAAGCATTCATCTCTATTTTAATGCTATGTGAACGACGTCTCGTGTAACAGCTTGTAGAGTATAAAATAAATTATTAAAATAATCCCTATTACGAAAAATGAAACAGCCCGGCTAAGGGGAAAAAAAGGTTAGTTTCGTAATTTAATCTGAAACATAGATTTGCGTCAAATATCAACGGCATTTGTAACATCACGATTTTAAATTAAATGTGGATACTATTAAAATGCTATCACAAGAAATACTTTACGGCGTCAAATCACGTTTATCTATTTAGTCAATCGGAATTGGACACGATGATGAATTATTAACCGTTAGGTTTAGAAGTTCCCCTACTTTAGGGTGATTTTAGTAAGTTAATGCTAACGAGTACATTTTTAGATATATAGATTAGATCTTAGATATAAATATTGCAGAATGGTAATCAAAATTATTTTTGGAAACAAGTATTAAAAAGTATTAGATTTCTAAATTAGATGTATCAGTTTACATTTCCAAAAGTTCTTTCTCCATTAGATACAGATGTTTGTGGTTAGCAGGCAATTAAATACTGCTGTATGGATATTAGGATAACGTAAAATGCTTGACCAAATTGTTGCTTATCCTTATTAATCGCAGTGTAAAAAGAAATCTAAGATATAGGATAATCATTAACTTAATCAATAGAAAATTACAAATGCAAAATAAATTACACAACGGGGGGTTCAGTGGAGCAGAGCCCTCCCGAAGAAATTTGCTTTATTATATAAAAATTACCAGAATAAGTAGCTCGTGAGAATTTCAGAATATCATTACATAACAACGTGTTTAATTTTACTCTTCTAATGTCTAAAACCGTCAAAATATTTTTTTACTTTTATAAATGTTTATGTAATTTAAAACATTAAATTGCTTTTATATAGGCCGATTAATGTTACGCAAAGTGTACTAAAAACCATGATTTGCAGAGATGACGTTGAGGCTCTTGATCTGCAGATTTACTAGTTACCTACATTTGATTGTTTCTCAAAACAGTAATTCTGATTGCATAGCAATCTTTTATTACACTACACTTCAGTATTCATGACTAATGGTGTTTGCATTTTAGACTAAATTAAGTGTAACTGTTTTTGTAATGCAGTTATTTTAATTATGTTTTTATTATTAAATTCTACATTACATTGATATATAAACGTTTGTATTTAAGTGAAAATTAATATATTCTATAAGCACACAAATTTATGAAAATAATAAAAATTTAAAAAAATGTCCAGAATTTTTGCCGCCACTGTATATATATAATAGAAAATAATTTTGTCTGATTTAACATACAAGAGGAAAAAATAAAGGATTGTGCTATGAATTAATGTAAATTATTGCTAAAACATTAAAAAAGAATTTGTTGCAATTTCTTGTAACAAGTAATTTGAGTATAAATGAAGATATAACAAAAATGTACTTAGCAGCAACTTTTGGAACAGACTTCCATAGGCAGATTCATATATCCTATACAAAAAGAAAAGTTACGAAAATTCGGAATTGTTTCATATTATATTAATTGTACTAAAGATGGTACTTTTTAAGATAAATTATTAAATACCGCAGGTGCCTTTGTAAAGAAGTAATGAAAATAGTATTTTTTTCAATAATTTCAATATCGTGGTTTGGCAATAGTAATGTGAAAAGCGTATGATATATTTAAATGAGAGATGTCTCGATTTCCATTTGTAAAGCAACGGGTTTAATTGAAACACATAATAAAGAAAATTGAATGCATCATTTAGGAATATGTATAGTTACAAACAGCAGTTAAAGTGATGCTGGAATAAACTATTTTAATATAAGCACATACCAGAAATCTAGATGAGAAACAAATATATATAGTAAACATATATCTGTGTGTGGGTTCCCTTGAAGTTCTATTGATAATATGTAGAAAAAAAATATTAATGACTTTATATTTATGATATATTAACTACTCGTTCAAAACATTTTAATGAAAGTGTTTTAAAATATTAAAATTAAATTTCTAATTTGTATTTTTAGTAAATGTTTAAATGATTGTATAAAATTTCCGCAGCATGCTAAAAAAAAGTTTTTGTAACCGCAATTGCATTTTGGCAGGAGAAAATAATACGTGCTTCTTTACAATTCTGAGTAATGTTCAACCCCTACTAGACTCGCCCCCCCCCCTAAGGGAACATTATACATTAAAAACGGTTACAATTATTTAAAAAATGTCAACTGCTTTATCATAAAGACAACTTATGTATATAATATATACCTATATAAACTTAATTTATTCAATACGCCTTATATTCCGGCGTTTAATGCGCTAATACGAATTTTTAGAAATATAAACGTATACACTTCCCTTTATAGAAAACACATACATGTTATTTGATGAACCAATAACTGCATGAAGCAGGCAGTAATAGTTGTTAAACATTAAGATGAAAATCACGTACTTAACGGAGTTAATAGGGTTCACTTTTTAGTGAGCATTACTAATAATAATTGAAATTACGGCCATAGACTTTCATAGATGTTGCAAATGATCCCAAATAATCCTTGAAATTACATTGGTAGATTGCATATTACGGTAATTTGTCATAAAAGTTTTATGATTGCTTCATTAATTTCCTTTCACATGCACCCCATGTACATTTTTTAATTACTTTGAAATTAAATTATCTCATATATTTTTAAATATTACTTACTTAGTAAAACTTAAAAGTCATCACGCTTCCCACCAAATAACACAAATATAAAAACATAAATTAATACGTTAATTTTTAGAGTTAATATGTAAATTATTTGTTTAATTTTCACATATTAATTACGAAAAAAAAAGTTCTTTATAATATATATATATATATATTTTAAACATTATATTATCAAAAAAAAAAAAAAAAAATCCCTAATCTCTAATAACACGTTATGATCAATTTAACTGCTGGACAATTACATTGTTATATGTAGCACTCAAACGTACTTCAACTTTCAATATTGCCATATACGATATGATAGAGATACTAATAGGCAACCATCATGTTTACGATACTAATTAGAAAATAGTACAATTTTAATTACCTCATTCCTTTATGACGGCCATAACGTGACAGATATTTTACTGAAGGCCCACAAACTCTCTTTCACTATCTAATAGGTCGCCTCATGAATGAAACTGATTATGTCTTTATAATCTGATTAATCTTTTAAAATTTAAAATTTTTAGAAGATGTTTTTAATATTTTTAGCACAGAAATTTCTAAATAACCACGCAAATATATTTGTGGATAGTTTTTTAATGGATTGGCTTAATCTCGCTAGAAAATGAAACTAATAAGGATTATAAAAAAATATTTAGTAATATTTGAGAAATATTTGAGGTATTATTAAATGGCAATAATAATAAAATATATCTTCATAATTAATTATGTATAAAGTGCCTTGTAAGGGTATGTATAGAGTCAGCATTTGATTTCTATAATTTTCCAGTTTTGATATTTTGTTCGCCTCAGGTGGTTTGTAAGATAATTCAGAAGACATGTATTTTTTAATTAACCGTTGCACTGAAAATGATATCTAAATTGCGCTGGCTTATTTTAGGTATAATATATATTGTTTAAAGCAATTTCTATTCTTAAAAATATGACAATTATCTTTTAAAGTAATGCAGGCAATATTATCTTTTGAAAAGTAAAATTAGCGTGAATTGATTAATGTTTTTATTGCTCAGAAATGAAATTTACAGAAAAAAATGAAAACATTTTAGAAAATACTTTCCACGGTGGTTTAAGAAATAGATTTTCCTTGCTCTAATACATTTTAATGTGAATATAACATATTGTCAATACATGATTATATAAAAAGTGTAAACAATTCACATATCGGAATATAAAGCGATTACATTAAACTGATTAACTTCTCAAAGTCTCTTAGCAAATAACTCCGAGGAATTCCCTATGTTCCTCTTCTGACAAATAATTAAGCTTGATTGAGTTCAAGCTCTATTAATGAAGTTTCAGATTGAAACATTTTCACTCTGGTGTACTTTTACAAACGTTTATTTGTAAAATAATTATTTCTAGACTCCGAAATAACCGCTTATCACATGCCTTTATAAGACGCAGTAGCAATTTGTAAATATATTATAAAGAGATATTTCAAACGGTTATCACAGATGCTGATAATTTTAAACTTAATATATAATTTAAAATAAAACTCTATCTTCAGGAATTGCTATTTGTCTTACTACTGTGACAATTACGAAGTACACGAAATCTAACGTATTTTACATGGAGCGATGTGATAAAATAGAGTGGTTTTTGTGGCCTTTATTAAAAAAATCACTTTAAATCACATTGTTGATATTATTGCCTGTCTTGATACATATTAGAAAATAGATATCTATATATGTTTTTTTAAAGTGTTGCTGTAAAATAATGTGCACGAAAAGACCACTACTTAAAACATTGAAGTAATAAAATTTATGTAAACAACGTACTCAATTTGTATGACGCTTAGCTTACTTTTGGGGATTTTTATATGTTGAAAAGGGCAAAATACTTTAAAAGAAGCCTAGACAATCTAAGCATCTCGTCATAAAAGAAATAAAAAACGCGTGGTGCATGCAAACAAAAAATATTTGCATACTGTTCTACATGTAGCACTAAAATAAATAAAAGTTATATATAATTTTAGAATTTCTAAAACATGCATGACTAGAATGCTTATTTTGTATCGAAAGCCTAATTTCGTAATACATATATATATATATTTTTAATCGCAGCTTAAAATAAATTTTGAAATGTGTGCCAATAATAATAAGTAAATTTCATTTTTTTTTTAATTTTTAACATGAAACAATTTGTGATTTTTTGTTTGTGTATTATCAAATGTAGTTATCAATTCGATTACAGTTAATCATATAATCATTATAAAAAGAAACCACTGCCCCTTATCAAAAACAACCAATCATACAACATAATTTAACTAATTTGCTTTCGTTTTTCGATAAATTAATATTGAATCAGTAAAAATATTAATATTATATATATATTTAAATATTTTCTATTTAATATATTATTTGGCACAATGCCTTCGAAATTATTTTTTCTTATGTGTAGACATGAAATTATCTTATTTTTCCAGGAGTGAAATTGGCTGTAGTAGTCATCTCGTATAAAACAGAAAAATGCATTGTTATGGGCAGAAATACGACCTCCTACATTACTTAATTAAGTTTCTTAGAATCTAAAATCTAACTATTTTTTAAACTATTGTTCTAGATAATATTTCAAAAGGTGATTTTCTGAGCTATGTAAGAAATTTGCTCAGTAAGCCACGATGAGTTGTAAATGCAAAAGATAGCGTTGAATAAAAAGCCTTTAAAGTTTTCAATTAAAGTCAATGTTTAATAGTTGGAAATAAAATAATTATTTGAAATTTATACTTAATTGAAATAAATTCTTTAAAATGAAAGTTTTTTAACAAAAGACAATATCCGCAGTAATTTGTCATGCATTTTGATTGAAAAAAATCATATAATAAAACTTACAACAAAACATCAGCAATAATGAAATATTATAATCATACATAAATGATAATTAAATTTTTATAGGCAATTCGTTCTTTACTATCCACACAAATTTGTATTTAAAATTTTAAAGTATAATAACCGCTTATTATATACCTTTACTAGAGGCAGTAGCAATTTTTAAATATATTATAAAGTGATATATGGATAGTTTATCACAGACTAATGAAAATTTTAAACCTTAATATATAATTTAAAGTAAAATGCTATATTTTAGAATTGTTATTTATTTTGCTGGTGTGATATTTACGAATTACACGTCATTTAGCGTCTTTTACACGGAGTGGTGTAATACAATTGAGTGGTTTTTTGACCATCATTAAAAAAATAACTTTTAACACATTGTTGATATTATTGCTTATCATGATACATATTAGACATTTTTTTTTTGCATTAAAATAATGTACAAGAAAAGACTACTACTTAAAACATTGAAGAGTAATATTTATGTATTTATGTTAACAACGAAATCAATTTGTTTGAGGCTTCCTTATTACTCATGTTTTGTTCTAAGTTTTATTATATGTTTTTTGTTAATCAATATGCATGGCAGATTACTAAAAATATAGTCTTTTATTGTAAAAATTTCATTTTAAAAAATTTGTTTCAATTTAACATACATTTAATTAAGTATTATCTTATCTATGTAAGCATTATCTTATCTTACTAAGTCTTACCTTGTTTTTTCAAAAATTCGAGCCAAAAAGTTTCTTTTTTCGTATCTTATTAAACTAGAATTAGACACACATGTATACCCTTTTTGTATGGCAAAAAATGTTAAAAAAATAGTTCGAAAAAATACAATAAAATCAGAGCATCTGTTCAAAAATGAAATATAAATTGCGTGGTGTATGAAAACGAAATGTATTTACACATTATCCTGCATATATCTTTAAAATAAACAAACGTTATATGTAATTTCAGCATTGCTAAAACGCGCATGACTAGATTCCTTATTCTGTAGTGAAACTGGAATTTCGTAATACATACATTTTTGTTTTCGAAAATTCGCATCTTAAAATAAAGTTTGAAATGATTGCAAATAACGATTTGTAAATTTATTTATTTATTTTTTATAATAAAAAAATTTCTGTAACTATTTTGTTTGTTTGTTTAATATCAAATATAATTACTAATTCAATTACAATTTATCATATAATGATTTAAAAACAAATCCTGCCCTTTATCGAAAACGACCGATCATAAAACCTTATTACGCTAATTTATTTTTGCCTTACTATAAATTAACATTGAATCAGAAACGATATTCACATTTTTTTATATTTTTTAAGATTTTATATTTAATGTATTATTTGGCAAAATGCCTTAGAAAATATTTTTTCTTATGTATTAAAACAATAAATTACCTTACTTTTCCCAGGAGTTAAATTGGCTATAGTAGTTATCTCGTATAAAAGAGGAAAATGCTTTGTTATGGGCAGAAATGCGAAATCTCCCATTACTTAATTATGGTTCTTAGATTCTAACTATTTTTCAAAGTATCGTTCTAGATAATATTTTCAAAGGCAATTTTTGAGCTAGGTAAGAAATTTACTCATAAACCACACTGTTTTATAAATGTAAGAGATAGCTTTTAATAAAACGTCTTAAAATTTTCAATTAATGTCAATATGAAGTAGTTGATATGAGAATAAAATAATTATTTTAAATGTATATTTAATTGAAAAAATTCTTTAAAATGAAATTTTTGCGATAAAAGACCATATTTTTAGTAATCTGTCATGCATATTGATTTAAAAATAAGTAAAAAAAAATCATATAATAAAACTTAAAACAAAACATCAGTAATAATGAACTATTATAAACATATATAAATGATAATTTCCTTTTTATAGGCAATTCGTTCTTTACTACGCACACAAAGTTCCATTTAAAATTTTTAAATGTAATAATCGCTTGTCACATGCCTTTACAAGAGGCACTAGCAATTTGTAAATATGTTATAAAGTTATATTTGGAAAGTTTATTACAGACCATTGAACAGTTAAAACCTTAATATATAATTTAAAATAAAATGCTACCTCCAAGAATTGTTCTTTGTTTTATTGCTGTGATATTTACGAATTACACGCCATCTAGCGTATTTTACATGGATTGGTGTGATACAATAGAGTGTTTTTTGTGACCTTCATTAAAAAATCACTTTAATTCACATTGTTGAAATTATTTCCAATCTTGATACGTATTAGACATTTTTTTTAAACTTTTTAAAGTTTTGCTGTAAAATAATGAACACGGAAAGTCTAACACTTAAAACATTGAAGTAGTAATATTTAAGTTAACAACGTATTCAGATTGTTTGACGCTTATCTTATTTTTTTGAAAAATTCCAGCCAAAACGTTTCTTTTTTTTATCTAATTAAACTAGAATTAGAAAGACATATATACTATTTTTGAATGGTAGAAAAGGCAGAATGATTTAAAGAAGACAAGAAAATTAGAGCATCTATTCAAAAAAGAAATAAAAGATGCGTTGTGCATGCAAATGAAATGTATTTACATATTCTCCTGCATCTAACTTTAAAATAAACAAACTTTATATATAATTTCAGCATTTCTAAAACGTGCATGACTAGATTACTTATTCTCTATCGGAACTGCAATTTCGTAATGCATACATTTTTGTTTTCGGAAATTTGGATTTTAAAATAAAATTTGAATTGATTGCCAAACTTAATTAGTAATTTTTTTTTAATAAGTAATCTTCTGTATTTTTTTTTTATTATCAAATATAGTTATCAATTCAATTACAGCTAATCATATAATTATTTAAAAAATAAATCCTGCCCATTATCAAAAACAACCGATCGTACAACCTAATTATGCTAATTTATTTTTGCCTTACCCTAAATTAACAGTGAATCTTTAACCATATTCATATTTTATATATTTTTTAATATTTTCTATTTAATGTATTATTTGGCAAAATGCCTTAGAAACTATATTTTTCTTATGTATTAAAACAATGAATAATCTTATTTTTTCGAGGAGTAAAATTGGTTGTAGTAGTTACCTCATATGAAACAAACAAAAAAAAGTGAATTGTTATCGGCAAAAATGCGACCTCTCATCCGACCTCTTACTTAATTAAGTTTCTTAGAATTTAACTATTTTTCAAACTATCTTTCTCGATAATATTTCAAAACGCTATTTTTCGAGCTAAGTAAGAAATGTGCACAAGTAAATGTCACAATGTGTTATAAATGTAAGTGATAGCGTTGAATAAAAAATATTAAAATTTTCAATTAATGTCGATATTTAGTTCATATGGGAAAAAATTATTATTTTAAACTTGTATCTTATTAAAAATATTCTTTAAAATGAAAGTTTTTCAATAAAAGACATTATATGCGGTTCTCTGTCATGCATATTGATTTAACAAATCATATAATAAAACTATCAACAAAAAATCCGTAATAATGTCATTGTATAATCATGCATATGATAATTGCCTTTTCGTTTCCAATTCGTTTTATACTACTCACATAAAGCTGCATTTAAAATTTAAAAATGTAATAAGAATTATTTTATAAATGACATATCTTGCTATGTGAATAGAAGTTTATCCAAGCCTCTTATCCATTCTTGTTGAAATTTGTTTAAGAAAAAGTATCACTGTTATACTTTATTTAAACATTTTCACACTTTATTGGTGATCAATATTCTGAGACAAACCGCTTTTAAAATTAAAGATCCTGTTGGGTACGTTTATTTTTTTCTTTACTTCTTTTAATTTCACGATACGAAAAATTGATTTCCATCACAAACTAGAAACTGAAGAAGGTTCCAGATTTTTAATTTTTTAAATAAGAGGAAAGAGTTTTATGCTACTAAATATCTTAAATATGTAACGTCTTAAATATGTTTTTTATTTTTATTTTTTTTATTTTTTTATTTATTTTTTATTTTATTTTTTTTTTTTTTTGACTTTGATAAGCAGATATTTAAAACCCAGATTCGAAGTTTTGGAAAGTTAATTATAGCTGAGCATTACAGGCATAGTTTGCCAGTTTAGTTATTTTTTCGTTTAACCAACCCAAATTACATGTTAAAACGAAAATATCATAAAGGTAAAAGAAAGAAAGTGCGAAAGAGGAAATACATTAAAGAAATAGAAATTATGCATAACGTGAAAAAAATCTAAGTAAAAAATTTTAAATCTCTCTTTTTTAAATTTTTGAGAAAAATGAATTGTGTGATTACAACATTTGCACACAATCGATGATTAATATACTGTAGCCAACAGCTTTTAGATTTAGTGCTTCCAATGAGAACGTTTCTGCGTAATGATATTTATTCTATTTTTATACTTTGGAAAATAGATTTCCGCTTAATAATTAACCACTAAAATAAAATAAAATAAAATAAATGCATTAATTTATAAAAGTTTGCTACACATGAAAAAATATAGAAATCTGCAATTTTTAAAATATTTCAAATTATCAAACTAGATAAATGCATTATTTATCATTATCATTTAAATTTAATCACATATTTACTTAAATTAAATAATTGCTTTTAAGTTTATGCGCCTTTACTAATATAAATAACTTTAACTTAAATTATAAGTAAAATAGTTATTGAAATAATTGATTTTTTTCATTAAAATTACAAAAATAAAAATTACACGTTTCTATATATTCTGCATGAGACACATATAATTTAATATTTCTGTTCAAGTATGTTAATTTCACACAATTGTATGCTTTTCCGAGAAACATACGTTTTATCTAGATTAAAAAGATAAAATAAAAAAAGAAATATTCATTTTATCTATCTTCAGATCAAGTATAATAATATATTTCACCTATAAATAAATTCTTTATCTAAACGGAAATTTTTATTAACAAAACTTTCTGCATTTTTTAATTTAACCAATAAATTTAATCTTGTATTTCGCTTTTCCACTTCATGTATTTTTAATTTAGATTCTGCATTTCTGAAAGTTAAAAATGTTGTTGTTTTAAGAAAAAAAAAATCTAGAGATGTCTCAGAATAAACATTTTATGATTAAAAAATAAAAATAAAACCTGAATTAGTAATTAAAAAATGAAAATAATTAGCAATACCTATCTCGTGAGAATTTTGTTAGAATTGAAGTAATTTCTTTCTAAATTAGTAGTAATGTAGCTAGACGGTTTGTTTTGTATTGCGTTAAAGAATAAGTTCTGAGCAGTTTTTTTTTTTTTTTTTTTTTTTTTTTTTTTTTTTTCAAATAAAACAAATGCACACCGCAAACGCACTGGCAAAATGTTTTCTGTAATTTAAAAGACATTTTTTTGTTCTGAAAAATGGCTTGATTTGATTTTGTTTTTGTTTATTTTTCTTTACGTTTGTGTAGATTCCGTCAAATAAATTAGAGTGGGGTGTTGAAAAAAGTGAGCATCTCGACACTGATGCTCCGTTGAAGCTGCTTGTTAGATTTGTACTGTGCATGGGCAAGGAGCTAATCCTCGAAATACTGCCTGCAGCCCTTAAAATAAGAATTTTAACATCAATGACAGTTCACTCACTGGTCGACCAAATGAGTTCGATAAAGATCGATTCAATGCCTTCTTCACGAAAATAAACGTTTAACGGCCGCAGTGGATAAATTGTGATACAAAAACTGTGGTAAGCCATATTCAATCAGTGGGCAAATTTAAACATGAGAAAATCTCTAAGGAATTATACCTCAACCGGTTATCTGCTTTTACGTCAAAACCGCCTTATGAAAGTACATTAAAATTGCTTTGTAAATGACACATAATAGCGGAATCTCGTTAAAAAACCGTAAACATTCAAAACTACTTTCATTTTATTTAGAATATATAAAAAATTCTAATCAACAATATAAGTAAAAATGAAGCGAAATCGATATTCATAAACAATTAAATTTAAAAAAATCAAAAAACCCGACTGCGTAAAAAGCGAACTAATTAATTATTCATCATCTATGTGAAACTATTTTTTCAATTCCTACTGTTAGCTCACACTTTCGCTATATATATCTTGTTCAAATATTCAGTCGTTAATAATATACTTATTATTCATCCATTCGAGCTCAAATATTTTTTTTAAATTGTAGCGGATGACACTTGTGTTAATCCAGTTTTTTAAATATTAATTAATTAATTTAATTAAATTGATTAATTTTCAATAATCGAGAGAGCCCTCTTCTCGAGCAAGGTATTTTAAGACTGAGAGAGCCCTCTTCTTGATCAAGGCATTTTAAGCGCCACTCAAGAGGAAAGAAGAATGGGAGAAAAACATTTCTTTTATTGACCTAAGTAGGAATTGACTTATTTTTTATTATTGTATTACATGTTTATATTACTTAGCTATTTTTTTATTTACTTGTATTGATGACTTTTAAGTTGTGTTTAATTGTCATTTCCGTTATATAAACACTTTTTGAAAGCTAGAGATCCTACATACACAATTCCCAGGTTGTATAATATTTTAACGGAGCTTCTGACTGTAAAATAGTCAATGAAACATCGTCTTCGTTTTGAAAGACCTATCCAATGATATGCCACTCAATAGGGTGCGTAATTTTTTTTCGTCTGTACCGCCATTTTGTATTTTACAGCCACCATTTTGAATGTATAAAAACAAAAGCTTCTGAATTTGGTAGCAACTCTGTTTAACATATCCATGTTGCTTAGTAATAAATCTTTTGAAAGTGTTGGTGGTTTGAAAAATTTCACAGGCAAATTGTTCTTGATAATTTTAATTTATTTTCTCCCTGCCTCAGCAAATGCTTTCAAAAACTGGTTTAACCCTTAAATGCATAGTGGATCTCAAGTGTTTCATGATCGTTTTTTGCAATTTGGTGATTCCTATTGGACTTTTGGAGAACTAATATGTGTTACTTACGTGATATAACATACATTTGAGATCTGTTTTCGTTCTCATTTGTTATCACGGTTAGTTTATAACATCTTTTGTTGATACTGCTTGAAATGTGTGGGAGTGAAGATTTTTTCTATTTTTATAAGGTAGTAATTATCAATTGCAAACTATTAAAAGCATTATAAAAATTTGTTATATAGTTGAATAGTTGTTATTATGTACTGTAAAAACTTTAGAGTCCGTATCGAATTTAAAGTGATATTTTTTGTAGCATATTGTGTTATGAAAATTGGGGGTGGCATTATGACATTATTCCCAACATAAATATTTTTTTTTCACTTTTTTATTAGTCAATAATTTAAAAAATAGAATCAAATGTAGTGTTTTCCAATCGAAATAAAAAATCCAGCATTAAAAGTGTTAATTAATATCAATGCTTTCGGAAAGTTACCGACCCGCATTTTGCGAATCTGTAGGTGTCACAAGATGGATAGGGCACAATATGTACAGTTTTTTTCTGAGTAAGCAGGAATCAGTATTTTGCTGATTATATGTCATCTTGATACTTGAATCTATTTCAATTTTTGACTGTGTTTTAGCTTAACACCAATTACAGTAACATCTGCTCCTCCTTCGTTTTTGGCAAAAAATCTTTTAATGGTATTGCTATTTTCCCCTTTTATCGTAAACCTATTTTAATACATCCCCGATCAATCCGAATTTTTCAAGAAACATATTATAAATTTCAAGCTTTTTCTGATTACTGTAATCTTACCAATTATTGCTCTGAGATGCATTTTTTATTATGTACTAGTAAAATTGAAACAAAACAAAACGGAACAAAAAAAAAATAAAACGAACTCTTGTGTGAAAAACAAAACCCAGTTCCGGTGTTCACTGTAGTTTCAGCGCATGTTGGTGAATTTTCTGGGTATAAATGTGGAGTTAAAATTTAGTTTAAGCGGATTTTGAGTAGCATTATTTTTGTATAAGAAAGCAAGTCCAAAGAACCTAGTTTTGTAAACAGCACCAACGCCGAATGCCAAGGATTTTCTCACGTACTGTAGTTGATAGAAACCGCCATGTTCGGTATGAGAGCAATTCGTCACAAGTTAATTCCGTCACATTTAGTTTTTTGCGGCGTCCAGAGTATTCTAGAATTAAGTGACATTTTACTTTTTCTTATTATGTGTGTGCTAACAAATTATTTTCAACGACAGCACTTATTCAACATCAAAAGTCATATTGGATATCGTTTGACTACGCCTCCGTCAGTAATTAAGTTATATTTAGATTTAGTAGTAGGGTGGAGTGTAAAAAACCGAAAATCGGAAAATTAAAATATAATACCGCACAAAAGTTGTGTATAGTCCTCAGTAATAAAACAGTACAGTTTTTTCGAAATCAAGTTTTATCTCCCGGTGCCCCACCCATTTTTGCAAATTCGTCAAAAATTCCGTGTACAACTTATAACTCGAAATAAACATAAAGATGGAAAATAAAAATCTCATACCACGTAAATGTTTTGTATGGTGCGCAATAATATGCCTACATAGTTTTCCGGAAATCAAGTCTTATCTTCCTGTGCCCCGGACTTTTCAATTTTTGCGAAATTCGTCAAAAACGACTTGTACAACTCATAAATCGAAATAAAAATAAAGTTTGAAAATAAAAATATCATACCTCGGAAACGCTGTGTATGGCACGTAGTAGTACGTCTGCACACTTCTTTAGAAATCACATAATATCTTCCAGGGCCCTGGTCATCCCCCCAAAAAGTGCCTTAAATTCCCATTTATCTGTTATACATGTATAACAGAGTGCATCAGACAAGATGCAAGCGTGCAACACAAACATTTTATCTGTGAAACGTACACAAACAATTAAAGTTCAAGAATGAAAAGAAACATTTAAATATGTTAAAAGTATTAAAACAATTTAAAGTTCTATTTATACAGTTATAGTGGGGCGATTGGAAAATGTTGGACAAGTGTGAATCCCTTCCCATCGTTTCTTTCCAGACTATCGACATTAATTATAACCTCAAAACAATTATTCAAGATCTCAGCACCAATCAAAAATACACGAAGAAAATGAACCTATCTATTACGAAAGAAAGTTGTCCGGAAGAACTTCCAAACAGATTTTCTTGTAGACTTTCACAGAGCAATTGGGTTACCTCCGCCAACATAATTTTGAGACTCTATGTGGTAACTATCCAACGTGAAATCTGAAGATATTAACATAGCTTGTAGTCAAGGTGTACGTTCTTGCATGGTTTGCAATTAAAATAGTGCAAGCCATCTTTGGGAAATTGTTTATTTTTCCAGGGATATGCCTCAAACAGTTAAAGTTTTAATTGGCCCAGTAATCCAGAGCAATACCTTTTTTGCCCAACCGGAAAACCTGCTTATTGGCAGGGTAACTGATAATCGGAAACACATCTGCCAGCTAGGATTTCGTAGAATCCTTAAACCGCGAATTAGGAAGACTAATGTCAGGCAGTTCCAAGTTCCTTCAATAAATTTTAGCGCAGCAGATTATATTGACCTGATTCAGATTGATAACGTAGATGTTATGTAACACCTATTTTGACTAATCTTTCATAATAAGATTTAAAGATGTACATTGACAAATGTGATCTTGAAGATATCATTTCGTTTGCTGAGTTTCCATGCCAAACTTAAAGTATAGAATAGTGTGTCACTGAAGCTGCCGCGACAGATTGTGGTGCAAGCAACAGGGATGGATTCATAATATCTCGATTAAAATCAAGAGCTATTATGCCAAAATTTTGAGAATAAGTCGGATTTTAAGGTTAAAAAACTTCAACAGGACCAACAATAAACACCAAGCCGAAACATTTCAAATATTTAGAATTGCTTTTGAAAATCACGAATCGATTTAATTGAACTTAAAATTTTTTGAACAATTTTAACAGATTTATATGTTTGTTTTTCATTCTTGAACTTTAATTGTTTGTGCCCTTGGCGCAGATAAAATGTTTTTCTTGCACTCTGGCTTCTTGTGTGATGCATTCTATTATACATGTGCAACAGATAAAAGGAAATATACTAAATCTTTTCAAATTTTCGAATGACCGGGTTCCTGGAAGATATTATGCGATTTCTAAAAAACTCTGCATTCGTATTACCACGTATCATACGCAACTTTTCCACGGTATGAAATTTTTATTTTCCAACTTTATGGTTATCTCTATTTAGAAGTTGTACAAAGCATTTTTGACGAAATTTGCAAAAATTGGAGAGGGGAGGCGGCGGCCCCGGAAGATAAAACTTGGTTTCGAAAAAACTGTGCACACATATTACTATGTACTATACGCAACTTTTCCGCGGTATGATATTTTTATTTTCCAAATTTATGGTTATTTCGATTTAGAAGTTGTGCAAGGCATTTCTGACGAATTACGCAAAAATTGGGGACCCTGAACCACCGGACGATAAAATTTTATTTCGAAAATTTCGTACAATTTTATTACTGAGGACCATACACAATTTTTGCACGGTATTACATATAGCCCAGTAAATTGTGACGAAAAAGGGGGTCGATAGCTAAGAAATTCAGAATGAGCTAAAATTTTCAGGATTAGCTCCTGGATATGTATAGAATGGATCCTGATAATTCTCGAAAAATTCAATGTCGACTTCCGTCCAAAATGGCGGATCAACTGTGGTCGCCAATTAATTGCGCCTTGTTGGATGTTTTTCTGCATATTTACGTCAAAAGTGAATATTTTTCGCTTCTAAGGAAATCAATGCAGTTAGCAAGTATGCTTATTTGAATATCAGCTTAGGTTTATAAAAAAAAGAAATTATAAATGTACGGTAATACGATTTATTTAAACTGAAATTATTTAACAAAATAAAAAATCGTTTTTCATCAAAACAGTGTTTATAGATAGGAACTAATACTTAAACACAACTTAAAGGACATCAATACAAGAAAATAAAATAATAGGGGAGTAATATAAAACATAGTGTCACATTGACGAGAAATAATTCATTAGTTCGCTTTTTACGCAGTCGGGTTTTTTGATTTTTTAAATTTAACTTTTACTTGTTAATAGTTTTATAATTACATCTTTTCGCATTTACTGATTAAGTGTATCACATAAATCATGTCAATAAAACGGTTAATATATGTTTTCCATTAACGAAATGATGTGGTCACACTAGAACAAAAGTTTTATAATTATCTAACTTTTTTATGATATAGTAATTTCGTGATTCATTAATGACATTCTAATTATCCTAATATGTGTGTGATCTTATATTCCTCACACTATTCAGAAAAAAAGATCATTAGAAACTATTTTTCCTTTTGCATCAATGCAATTAACAGTGTAATTTTTAGCTGAACAAAATCAGATACATATTTCTTTTTATAAAATAAAAATAAATGCACTGATATAACAAACAACGATAACATATTAGTGATTTTAGGCAAAACAGGCTAAGCGCAATGAAATTCTACTACTTTTACGAGAAATAAATGAATGTAAAACTCATTCGTAGCTTTTATTTTGATACAAACTACGAACAGGGCTCGACTAATCGACTGAGGCCTGGCAGGCATCTCTTTGCGGGAGCCCTACACCTTTAGGTTCTTTTACAAGATCATTAAAAAACCTCAACAGAGAGTTTTTTAAGCGATTTTATTGTTCTTTTGTTTAATTTTTGAGGCCTTTTATAGCACGGGGGATCGGGGCACATGCTTAGTGTGCCCCTGCTTTAGTCAGACCCTATGTATACATTAAAACATGATTAAGTAGAGCTCACAGAATTTTTTAGAACTAAAAAAATATTGATATACGACTTAGAAATGGAAACAAAATCATTGGACGATGAAAAAAGATCTTAGTGGCCATCTTTGATCGGCTATTTGGGATAGAAGCACACATGAGAACTTCTGAGACTTTTAAGGTGTTTTTTTACTTGTCATAAAGAGCTAATTCTGAAATTTTCAGCTGATTATGAATTACTTAGCTATCAAACCCTAAATTTACTGGGCTAATATTGGTTTTCCGATTTTCGGTTTTTTCATTCCACTCTATTTAGTAGTTTGAATTTTCATACTATTACGGTAAATCTGAATATAGATGATAATTAACTTTAGACTAGTGTAGTTTAATATTCAGAAGATCCACTACAGTCCTTCCCTAATTTAGATTGGTTTCAATAAACAGAGTTTTACCGAACCGAGTAAAGCCGACAATGCCTGAATTAGCTCGTCGCGTCCCTGATAAGGTGGGCACAAATTATCTAGTCAACAGGTGTGGGAGTGCTATTTTGGTAATAGTCAATGCCCATTATGTGACTCAATAGTAACCGCATAGTGCAGTGACTTTGTAATGATTATACTATCCATGTGATGCTGATATCTTCATCAGAGTGATTAAGCTTTGACATGCATATCTGGAAGTTCTAGGAAGGCATTTTGAGAATTTATGGAAGTTTAGAACAACTAGCTGCATTTGTTTTTCGAAATTTTTTAAGGTTTTTTTTTTTTTTTTTTTTTTTTTTTTAACACTCTCTTTGTTTTTAACGATTTTAAATGTAATATATTTTCTACAATATTTAGAAACTATACTTAACTTATCCTTAGGACACCTTCACTTTAAATTACTAATGATACTTGAAGATTATCTTACAATAACAGTTTTATTAACTGAACTTTTATAGGGAATGAATATTCAATAAGTGACATGTATAATGTTTTTAGTGTAAAATTTCAGATTTAGCACCTATTTTGGCTTATGATTAGAGTGTATTTTTTCGAATTATGCATCAATCATATAATTAGAACTGTGCATGAAAATGTAGAAAATTTCTTGAATAATTCAAGAAATTAATTTTTTTGCTTAATGTAACTCAAAATCTAAATTTACATCATTTTATCTATCAAGCTGTCTTAAACAATTTATAAAAAATAAGTCTAGGATTAACATCCGTGAAATTCAATAAAATCCTTATATGAACTCAACACGCTTATCCATACCCCGAAAGAGGCGTTAAGAGATGTATTTCTCACAATAAGGAGAATTATATTAAGTACCCGAAATTGCCCTTCATGGTTGGAAAAGAAAAATGTTCATTAAATCCGTAGATTGCAATTTAATTTTTCCAAGACTGTTTGTCATTAAAGAACAAATTAATATTTTTCCTTGATTCTTCTTATCCCACTCCTTCCTACATCATACATGAAAGTTTCAAATTGCATTTTCTTTTATTCCTAGTAGGATGTGGGTGAACTCTACGTGCAACCACCTCCACGTGGTGAGTTTTTTGTTGTTTTGTTCTAGAAAAACGAGCGAAGAGTTGCTTGAGAAAAATTGCTAAAGTTATGTTATTTCTAAAATGTTGCGCGAATGGAAAAATTAGATTATTGATTAGAATTTAATTTATTTAGGTTATATAAACCATGAAACAAGCATCAAAAGCTAAAGCGTGTTCATTTCTAAAGTTGTAATTAACTTAAAAAAAATAGAGAAAAGGCGCGATTTTTGCAATTTTTCATCTGCTTTAAGTACGATGCGCGAATGGAAGACGTTAACCAATTTTAAAAACATTTATGCCGTTTTTCTTCTTATTACAATAGGCAAATTTTCCATACTAAAGAATACTTCCGAAAAAAAAATTGTTCGACCAACTCTATTGTGTAGGTAGGACATCCAGCATTTCTGCAGCTCTAACCTTCACAGACATGTATAAGCAGCATCAAAACAGTGTTTATAGATAAGAACTAATACTTAAACACAATTTAAAAGTCATCAATACAAGAAAATAAAATAATAGGTGATTAATATAAAACATAGTGTCACATTGATGAGAAATAATTAATTAGTTCGCTTTTTACGCAGCCGGGTTTTTTGATTTTGTAAATTTAACATTTACTTATTAATAGTTTTATAATTACATATTTTCGCATTTACTGATTAAGTGTATCAGATAAATCATGTCAATAAAACGGTTAATATATGTTTTCTATTAACGAAAGCATGTGGTAACACTAGAACAAAAGTTTTCTAATTATCTAATTTTTTTATGATATAGTAATTTCGTGATTCATTATTGACATTCTAATTATCCTAACATTCGTATGATCTTATATTCCTCGCACTATTCAGAAAAAAGATCATTAGAAACTATTTTCTTTTGTATCAATGCAATTAACAGTGTAATTTTTAGCTGAACAAAATCAGCTACTTTTTTTTATATAATAAAAAAAAATGCACTGATATAACGAACAACGACAACATCTTAGTGATTTTATTGCTTTTTTATTTATTTCAGTGGAAAAAAAGTGATAAAAAGGCATACGATTTTTTTAAATAAAAATCAAACGAGAATGTAAATTATAATCCTAATTTCTAAAAAACTGAAGAATTAATTATTGGACATCGATTTTTTTATAATTCTCAATTAAGTATTATATTACTTTCTTAGAATATATATTTTTACTATCTAGATCTGCAATAAATAAGGATGATAATTAAAGTAATAAACTAATGTAGAAATATTTTTTTACTGATAATTATACTACGATCTATATTTGCTAATTAGATATCCTTGTATCAAATAGTAATTACTTGTGATTTGTTAATCATATTATAATTACTTAATATTTCAAGATATGCATATTTATGCATTAATACATAAAAAAATGTTTTGAAACTTAGCATTTATATCTAGTATAAATTAAGAATATTATTTTTCATTTTTTTAAGTAAAATCAGAAGCAATATTTATTTTTATTAAAATAGAAATATTCGTCTATACGCATGAAAAATGATATGCACTTAGTTTTGATTTTTCTCAGTTTCTAACTAAGTTTCAAACAATATTTTTGAAGTTATTATTTGAATATATTTTTCTCAGCTATTGGTAGAATCCGCATCAGTAAATCTTAATATAGCATTAATTTTTACTCAGATCCTTGCTACAAATCCTTGCATAAAATATCTTTTTAAAGTCGATATTTTATCATTTAAGATAATATTTGCAGAATTATTGCAATAGTATTTAATTCAAAACTGTTGTTTTCAAAAAGAAGGTTTTGAAAATCAATTACAATATTTCTTTTTATTTTTCATTATTCAACAATATGATGTTGTAAAATATATATGATAAAAGTAATAAAAATAAATCAGTAAGATTCTAATAGTATGATCATGCAACAATCCTTATTTCTTTCCTCAAGGATAATTAGTTTATTATATAACCCACGGAACATAATGTTTCTGCAAAGGAAAAGTAAAAAAAAAAAAAAAAAAAAAAAAAAAAAAAAAGAATACGACAATACAAGAAATTGAAACAAGAATTACTTAGGCTCCTAAGTGAACCTTTTTTTATATTTGTGCGATACATATTTCTCAAAAAATCTGTTTATTTGATAGTAAAACATCTTTACACTATCTATGATGAATAATGCAATTTTCATTTGTTTAGTTTTATTTTTTCTTCTTATTTTGAAATTTATATATTTCCGTCACAGAGTGAAAATTCGAGAGTAATAATTAGAAAAATATGTAAAAAGAATAAAAAACTGATTTTAAAAACAAACTATTTTTTTCTTCGATAGTAAATAACAAAACTTTGTATTATGTATATTGTCCATTATGCATCGAAAACAACGTCGTCAGTTTTACATAGTATTGTAATGGAATAATCTTAAATCTATAGTATTAATAATACATATTTGGGTGTTTGTCTATGATAAGTTTCCTAAAAACAACTATGAGCGCAGATTTATAAGATTTAGCAGGGAGATGGTTACAGGTCTGAAGTTAAATAAATAGGATTTTTATTGAAATTTCAATAAAATAATAATGATAAGAAGAAGGGGTTTTAAGTCATCAGCGTCATAAAGTTTCACATACGAGTTAGTCCTACGGCTTAGTTAAACTAAATATATTTCACCTTTTTAACATAGATAATTAACAAAACTTCTTACTTTTAATATATTAATCAGAACTATCGGATAGAAAAAATATATATATATACATATATATATATATTTACAATTTTATCATTAAAAGAAAATATAATCCAAGTAAACTATCTGCGTAAATTAAAGTGAGGGAAATATAAAAGACAAATATTTTCATATGGCACTGCAATCATCTTATGATAATGTTCGTATCTCCTTCATTGAGATGGGTAAGGGATTGCGTATTCATACTGTTGTGTTCTGAAAAATATTATATCTATGTAAAACAAATCATTGAAAAAAAAAATACAGAACCTATATTTCATATTTAAATAATAATAATAATAATTAAATATAATATGCGATATAAAATGCGTTCGTTAAAATTTTCGGTACTACTTAGTTATCCCGTAGGCCAGTTATGCCAAATTATATAAACTGTCAAACCACTGGCCAAATTACACAAACTGGCATGTTTTTTTTTTTTTTTTTTTTTTTTTTTTTTTAAATAACGAAAGAACTTATAAATTAGTGTAATATTAATAAAAATAAAAACAAATCGAAATAAAAATCACTTGATGACGTAAACACGTGTAACTTGCTTAAAGTCAATTGAATGTGACATTTACGATCGACCATTATTGCCATTTAATCTTAAAGTTTGGCGGGATAACCAAGTAGTACTGAATTTTGACATTTAACTAAATGTTTTGGCGAAAGTTAATTATTAATTGTGGCATGCCTGATGCACAGAAGTTTCTGCAAGCTCTCACTTGCAAGGAGAGTGTGCGAGGTTGGAATCACCGAATACGGTGAATGTTTTGTGTATCGATACAGAATATTTAGTATATAAATATATGAGAGACATAAGATGAAACACTCAAAGGGTATCAAGAAAATAAGTCGCAAAGTTTACGCTACAGTTTATAATCATGTAAATTCCCTTCTTTGGCAAGCGACTCAGTAGCATGTGTGACAGAGTTCCTATCGCATATCTCTCTTTTTATTCAAAATTAATTTAAAACATAACTTTATTACTTTTATAACATGTTATCCTCCCTCCCCCCTTTTTTTATACTGAAATACGTAATTCAATTCATTTCTCAAAATTATACAGATTTTTATTAAAGTGTTCTTTTTTCTTCTTTCTAAAACATCTTTAATTCAGTGCACTCAAATATTCAATTACTTTTTCCCTTTCTCATTCTATCCGTTATATGTCCGTTACTGCTTCCAGTGCAAAAAAAAAAAAAAAAAAAAAAAAAAAAAAACTAGAAAGGCAGCTGCTAGTAGAAATATGTTTTCATTTAATTACATCGGATTTTTTTGCCCGCCGCATTGATAAGAAATTCTTTAACTCTGCTAGTACTTGAACGTTGAAAATGTATTAACAACATAAATAAAAAGAACGGATCTTATGGGAAACATGTACATTATCGTGGATTGTGGTTGAGTTAAAAGCCAGATGCCTGTGATTTTCGGCATTTTTCTTATGCAGCGGTTTGCTTTGTACAATTTTATGTAACAGTTCGTTGGGCAAAGGCCTATCTGTAATATAAACAATTTTCGGTTTTTCTGATGCCTTTTTCATCGTAATTAGAAGCGCTTACTTGCAACGTAGGCGTCACCTATCCGGTAGGGACACCAGATTATTTGCTGTAATGTTTTTCGCTAAAACCTTTGTTCACTTTCATGCAGTCACCAAAAGTTTGTAAATTGGCGATTCTGTGCAACGCCAAGATTTCTAGACTTCTAGCGAAAACTTCGACTTCTGTTCTAGCCTTCAGTATGTGAAGGTTCTAAAAGTAAGGGCGTTTCGGCGCCCCATTTTTGTAATTGGGGTTCTCTCTCTCATTTTTTCTAACTGAACCACCGGTAAAATGGTTTAAATAAATAGTTGTTCCAGTAAATTAATAGTTGGAGTTTTTTTTTTTATCAATTTTTTCGTGTATTTTAGAACCCGGACTTCAATCTATATTATAACATGGTCTTCAACATACCGGATTTTAGATTTTAAATTGTCAGTTCGAATCACGCTCGGGCTCATTTTTCCGGACGAAAATTTTCATCAATTATTTTAGAGCCATAATTGAAAGGATGTGTATAACAATTGAAATTTACGAAAAATATAAATTAAATGCATGTTTTGTAGCATATAAATGCATTTTTAATTATAAAAATTTTCATGATTAAAAATTTTATGAAAAAATAAAAAAGCCAATTCATATGTCTTTGGCAAGAATTTTTTTGGTGTTATTTAAAATTATTTACAGTTATTTCAATGAATAATCTACTATTTTTCACAGAACAATATTACTTAATACGTGAATATACGTATAATACGTGTAATACGTGAATAAATATTTTTATTTTGTTTCATTATGCAATTATTTCAAACATTTCCTGATTTTCTAAAAATACTGTTTTGAATTTTAAAATGGATTATTTTTTCTTCTGATTTTTAATTTTGTAGTTAATGCCTACTTAATAACTATTTTCAGCAATTCAATATATTTTTCGAACTTATGTTTAAGAACATAGACAGTTCTTTGTACTGTAAGCATGAGAATCCTAGATTTAAAAAATTCAAAAGTTAAAAAGCTAGTTGTTTAAAACCGATACATTTATACAACATTATGGTAATCGAAAAATTACTATTTAAAAGATAAAGCAGTATGTTATATTATGTAACGTATTTTAATTTATTTCACAGTATTTTAATTCATTATGTGCAGAATAACAGCTTATTTATGTAAATAACAGTAAATAACTTTTTTAATTAGCGTAATTTTATGGCTTATAAAAGTTCCAATGGATTTTTTTTGTTTTATTATTATTATTATTTATTTATTTTATTTTTACTTTTCAATAAATATATAAACATGCAAATATTCACAGTTAAAATTGTATTTATATAGTTAAACTGCATTATATAAACATAGTAAACAGGGAAAAATTGAATTATTATACATATTTTGTCAATTGCGTTTCGAAAATATTTGAATCGTTCCGAAAAATAAGTCAGAGTGGAATTGGAATTGACAAAGAAAAGTCTGAAATCCGGTATCCTAAGAACCATGCTACTGAGCCGCTTGCCAAAGAAGGACATTTATCCGATTATATACAGCAGCCTAAACATTGCGACTTATTTTCTCCAGATAAACTGGGTGTTGAGCTTTATGACTGTCATATATTTATATACTACAAACAGGCCACCGTGACTGAGTTGTTAAGGCACCATACCGATAATTGCTTTAGGGCGTAGGTGGACTGGGAATTCAACTCTCTCTGGCTTCGTTGCATACACTTTGTGATGTTCCCGGATGTAATTCTCTGGTGGTATAAAATTTTCTTGTGATATCTCGTCCTTGTATATTAACGATGACTTGTAAGCGAGCACTGATGTCAAGCACACAAGACATATGTATGTTTTCAATAATACTGACGGAAGAATTATCACTCGTGAGGCGATGTGTAGTTATGATTAAATTACATTAGAAATTTAAGAAGTTACAGATTAGGCTGCGCTTACAGCAATGCACAATTCTACATGTTTTTACTTCTTGTGGCACAAGCATAATGATATCAAAGTGATTAAATAATGGTGTCAACCAGACGCAAGTTAAAAGGATTTCAATTCAGGAGCAAGTCTTGCTTTCGTATCTCATGGTGTATCCAGAGTTTATTTGGGGTTTCGCGTCCTATGAAAAATATCGCATTTAAAAGATATTTAGGGTCGTTACACCGACATAAAGCATTTTCAAAAAAGAGCACAGTAAAGGACAAATAACAATTCAAAGACGAGGTGAATTGACGCTTTTTGCATTATTCACAAGGATAGATAGTAGAAACACCAATCACAGAATAACATATGAAAATACTTGCGTGTAGAAATGTGTTTAATAAACAATGTGGGAACTTTGTTTCTTCAATCAGTTGTTCGTACGTCCCAACAAGATAAGACTTAAAATAAAACAACGAGGGGAATTAATAAAGCTGTTTTATCTGAAAACGAAAAATGCAGTTGAAGCAGTGTGAGTTTATCGCCGAAATTATAAGTTACGATGAGGCCCATGTTCCTAAAAACTGTACGTGGATTGGTGAAAATGTTTGAAGAAACTGAATGCACATGTGATCGACCACGATCCGAACAACCATCTGTTTCACTTGAAGCTGTTACCAAAGTTCAAAGCAGGATTACTGCATATCCATTGCATACTGCAAAACGTGTTGCGCGTAGTTTGGATGTACCGAAAAAAAAAACAGTCCTCAAGATTCTACTACTGTTCTGCGGGTGTTTAGCCTATCGATTCCAGCGCATCCAGATGTTGCAACTTGGGAACGAACAACAGCGTTTGGAGATTGAAAAATATTTTCTCATGAGATATAATGAAGGTAACAGCTGGCTATCGCGAATATTATGGTTGGTTGATACACATTTCTCTTTAACTGGAACGTAAACTCCAAGAACAGCTATAAATATCCTGGTATGAAAAAAAAAACTCACTATGTGACACCAACGCATTTACGCAAAGCTAAACTGACTGTAGGATGCGTCATTGTAAACACATTCGTTCCCGGTCAGTGCTTTTTCGAGGAGGTCACTTCCACATGTTTGAAAACGTGCTCCATCACAAGTGTTCGTTTTAAAACAATAATTTTTCAGGATTAAGCAATTCCAGAATTGCAGCAGCTAAATGTCGTTTATACTATTGTATGGATGTAAGATGGTGATCCTCCTCACGTCGACACATCTGTTCGACAATTGCTGCAAGAGCACTTTAATGACAGAATCATCTCTCGTAACTTTGCAGTTTCGTTTCCACCCCGATTCCCCGACCTTATTCCAATGGATTTTTGTTTCTGGTGTTATCTGTAATTAAAGGTGTATGCATCAAATCCAAGAAATTTGTCAGAATTGATAGATGCCCTAAAATGTGAAGTGATACAGATTCCTTCTCCGATGTTTTTATCGGAATTGTTGTCAACTGTCTAACGCATACAAAGCGTTATTATCTGTAAAACTGCAAATTCAAATAAATGTTCTCTCTTGTGTTGTCATTGGTCCTTTACAATGGTCTGTTTTGCAAGTGTTTTAAGCCGGCAAATTGTATCGTTCTTGTATCATTCCAACGGCATTTAGGGTTTTTAAATGCGCTGATTAATTTGCGCATGAAAAAAATGGGTGTTAACATTCGAAATATCGATTTTTTTCACTGTAACCTTAATCTTGAGAGCTCTATTGTTTTAAATCATCACGATCTTCGGCGGATACCTTCGAATAAGTGTATCTAAAATTTCTTTTCAATTGGTTTAGTTGTTAGCTGTTCATATATCGGGGCAGTTTTTTTATGACCACCCTGTATATATATATATATATATACATATATTTTTGCACGATCTGAAGGTTGCATTTCGTAAAAATGGGAATCAGATTTTCAGTAACTTTAATAGTTATTTTTTTAGTAAATAAAAATATTAAATAATCATTTTATTCTAGCTTTATGTATATCATGATTTTATTACATATTATCGTAATTATATATTTAATATTTATAAACAATTTCAATTCTCCGATTAAGAAAATTTTGCCTTATTTCTACATTTTTGAAAATTTCTGACGAATGTATTATTGATTTTTATTCATATCTTTTTCCTTTCCTCATTTGTAAATATCCAGCTAAAGTTTGATAACACGTGTTCACTTTTGCTAGGAATTCAATTTAAATGTTAAATCCATTATCCAAACTATTTCCCAAACTTCTTGTAAATTTCTAAAAGATTAATAACCAAGTTTTCCAATAAACTTTTATTCTAGAGGAAGATGTAAATGTTGAATAACTGCTTGTTTATTGACGTTTGATAAAAGAAGGAATTGTGCTTTTAGAGACACGACGGTAAGTTAAAGAGAATAATTGGAAGTAAAATTTTTATGTTTTGAAAATTCTTTCAAGTTTCTGATTAGAAAACTTGAAGTGAACAACTAAACAAATTTTTCCTGAAATCATTAAACATGTTTTTAAATATACTAGTAATATCCTGAAATAATCATATATTTTTTTGTAACATGTCATTTCTTGTACGTGTTTACAGACTATATAGTATTCCTATGAAAATTCCTTTATTTTATTTTTGAACTTACGAAGTAATGTTTTGGTACAATTTTATACTTTTATGATAACCTTTGGCACATATCTACGCTATATATATAAAATCCTAATGAAACGAATTTATGAAACGGATATTATGAAACGACTGAATTGTAACGAATTTATGAAACGATTCTATGAAACGACTGATTAAACAACTGATTATGTTTCACGGCGATTTCTCCTAAAATACGGAATACTTTTCGATGAAATTAACACGAAAAATCCGTATTGATCTGCAGATCTCAAAACTGTTATTAGAATTTTTAAATTCTAATTAGTTTTCGAAATATTCATTTTTTTTTTCTAATTTTATATACTTTTCTCTAATGATGACAACTCAAATTTTAATCATAACAAATATTTTTCGTATTTTACAAAAGGTTATTTTAAATTAATTTGGCGACCAGTTTGGCCTTCTTTAAATGTATGCTAAGAAATGTATCATGTTACTTTTATTCATAATTCAGTGTGTATTTCATTATCATTGTATTTAATACAAAGCTTTCATTTAAAACTGAAACTTTTAAAATAAATGGTTTTCACTTCTTTCTTTAATTTAAACGAAACAAAAAGAAAAATATTAGGCACAGATGTCATATAAGCAACGCTGTACCTAATTGGCCCTAAAATAGCGTTATTTTGCCATACATGGTAACCCGGCCTAGTTGCTTATTTATTAATAAATGTTTATTTGAATTTATTTTCTTTCTATTTACAAAAAATGTTATACATTGTTTTGTCCTATAGTTATTAATTAAACTTATTTTGATTTATTTTTATTTCTTTTAAAAAATAACAGAAAATAATTTAAAAATACATATGTAACTGGCATTCAAAAATGAGGCTTTAGCTAAATCGTCGTAAAAAAAAAAAAAAAAAAAATTGCAAGCCAAAAATGTATCTGACAATACAACAAATTATGACATTTAATTTCAACTTCAAAGCAATGTTTTAATGGTACTACTTCTCTCGTCGACCAATTTCGCCAAATTATATAAATCGTCAAACCACTCGCCAAATTATACAAATTGACATAATTTTTTATTTTAAATAACGAAAGAACAAATAAATTAGTATAATATTAATAAAAATGCGGTACTTTTCCGTTATACGGACAGCATTGTCGGGAAGTGTAATAGTTGGCGCAAAATGAAAATCACGTAAATTGAAACATTTAAAAAATAAAAGAAGAAACATTGTCGATAGTAAAGTGATCTTTTTAAAAATATAACATTTGAAAACTACAGACTTTTACGAACTATTTTATTAAATCACAAATACATACTTAAAATAAGTGAACAAATAATTGTTATACAATAAAGTAAGGAAATAAAACTCATATTAAACTACTGGCACAAAATTAAAAATATCTTTTAGCATTGCAATAAACATTTCATTGATCAACGATCAGGGTTGAAATAATTGGCGCATTAGCATATATTGTTGGCTAGGTGTCTGTATAACGGAAAAGTACCAAAAATACAAATAAAACGTCGAAATAAAAATCACTTGATGGAGTAAACACGTGTATCTTCCTTAAAGTCAAGTCATTGTGAGATTTACGATTAACCATTATTTGCATTTAATCTTATAGTTTGGCGATAGATTTTAGACATAACATGCAACAGATTGTGAAACAATCCCGAAAACAACCATTGGATGTCTTAACAGCAAATGATTTTGCCTTAAATTTTTGCAATCACAGGGAATTGAATGGGAAGTGCCGTACGTAAGGTACGTAAGTACCGAAACCAGGGAAATCGCTACAGGTTTTATCAGTATAATTCAATCTTCTCTAATCTTTTTAAAACCGATCAGATTAGCGTGCTTTTAGATTCTGTAGTGTCTGAACGGAGGTTGGCGAGCGTAGCTTGGCGGGGGCAGAGCCCCATAGTATATATTTATTTTAATTTGTAAGGTAAAATTGTGCTGTTTTAAAAAATAGGAGAAACTGTTCCAAAGTAACATACATATGTAAAATGACATAGCTTATGTTTGTTAATGTTGTCGCTACAGGACAGCAATTAAGATACACAGTTTTGTTTTGGAATCGATCAAAAACGATAAGCGAAAGTTTCAAGTTTGCATTTTTCATTATTTACAGAGGAATTGTTTACACCTTCGACAGAAATTCTTGGGACTATTTTTGGTGCTGCATCAAGTCTGTTTCATTTCAGTGATCACATATCTGAAGTATGAGATGAGAAATCATTTCTTTTTAGATTATTTTCAATTATTATTTTCAATTTTAGATTATATGAAAAAATTATAAATGCATCTGATCACGAATACAGCCTCTGTATATAAAATAAGGTGATTGTAGGTAAAATGACATGCCGGCATTTCAAAAATGGAATCTATCCTTCAACCCAAACATCTTTCCCGATCTTGTTTTCTGTTTTTCAGTTGTGACAGAAAGTCCACCGCAAAATGTAGAAAGCGATGACAGCAGCACAATTGCTATTGATAACAGCGATTCGGGACCTGATCCGTTATTTTTCACAATTTCAACGTCTCCTCTTCGAACTGCAGCGCCGACAACATATGTTTCTCATACTCGAAGATGTATGTATCTTTTCAAAAGGAGGCATCTTTAAGTTCATCATTTTCATTTAACAGGCCAATACATGTGCCTCCACTTCATTGTGCTGTGGACCTAATGTTGTATTTTCCTCTAAACAAAGGAAGCATGAATGTGCACTAATCTAACTAGAGATCCTAATATTGCCGAAGCGAAGATGTTCAGAAACATAATTCACAATCAAGACGCACAGTTCTATAGGCTAAGAGGAATTTAGATTTCTTAGATCCAATGATGACGAGGAAGACATGGAATTTTCTGCAGATGATGATGATGAAGCATGTTTTTATTGCAGTTACTTATTCACTCACTCAAAACCGAAGGAAAAGTGAATAAAATGCGTTAAATGTTCAAAGAAGTAAAATAGTGAATGTGCCGGAGTTTCTTGGTATACAAAAAGATGTATTTGTGATGTAGGAAAGCATAATTAATAGAAACTTGTGGATGTGTCGTTTTAGGACACCGGTGTATATAAAATGGCATAGTGCAGCATTTTATGCAATTTAGTGGAGCATTATTATGTTGTGGTGACTTTATTCGTTAATTTTTAAAAGGCACCATTGCATTTTTTTATGATTTTCATAGTTGGTTTATAAAAAATAAAGGTAAAGAAGAGAAACATTTGTAGAAATTAAAGGATTTTTTCTTTAGGTTTTGGCATTTTACGACAGTTTCCATTAAATGGCAATGAGCTATACAAATATTTTTAAAAGAATGACAAATAATCAAAATCCCGAACCACATTTCTATTAATGTTGTTTTCCTCACATAAGTAAAAATACTAGTAAATTAGCAATCATTTCACATTTTTAACGATAAGATTTGGAGAAAAAAAATTACATTTATAAAACTTGAAAATTATTTACATAAAGCGAGATGTATCAAATGATCTCATTTTCTATTTTCGCTCTTATAAATGAAGAAAAATTTGATTATTAAATTTTAAATGAATAAAAATTTGCTCGTACTTTTAACAACATGGTTTGAAATTTGTATTTCTATGCGTTAAAAAATATCATTTTTGTAATCCTGCATATGTATAGCTTAATTCAGAATTGTTTTCTCCAACACGTACTCCTTGCATTACTCTGAATACAAATTCTTACACCCCAAAAATGTGTTTAATTTTTTTTTAAGTTTATTAATTATTTTTTGAGGACGTTGTTAAATTTTGAATGTAACACGTATTGTTGAATAAATTTTATATAATTTATCATACATGATAATCAGAAAGCTTTCTTTAGTATTGGAGAGAAAGTGTAATTTTTGAACACATTCTCCGGAGTCATTATAAAAATAAAAAAAATTATTTTTCACATTAAAAAAAAAAAAAAAAAAAAAAAAAAAAAAAAAAAAAAAAAAAAAAAAAACTCGGATTAAAATATTTTCAAATACGTTAATTGGAACTATATATTTGCACCATTTATAAAAATAAATCTAATTTATAAATCTTACGGACCGTATAACATTAAATAAAATATTTATTTTGCAATTCACAAATTCTCTTCAATCTATTTATGTTTGAAGTTGTCATTTTATATAATGTAGCTGTCAAATGATTGCACTCCATGCAAAACATTAATCTGTAATGACCTTCTAATAAAAACCGATAACTCTAACATATTATACATTTGGGTTAAGTAGTGACTTTGTTTTAGACTAGTTGCATGTGGCAATCCCAAAACTTTTTTCTATCTCGTACATGTTAATACATCCTGAAAAATGCAGCAATGCAGCGCCACCGTTTAGATGATTTACACCAAAATCTAATCAGCAACAACTTATGTAAACTTCTAACTGAATCTGAAGTTTCGTTAAAATCCGTACTTTAGTTTTTGAGTAGACCTATGGCGGAAATCGTAAAAAAAAAAAAAAATTGCATAGCAGTGCCACCTGTTGGGTGATATGTACCAAAACCTAATAAGCAACAACTAAAGTCAACTTGGTAACTGAATCTGAAGTTTGATCAAAATCCACTCTTTAGCTCTTGATATAGTGTCATTGCGGAAATCGTGAAAAATGCTGTAAAACAGCGCCACCTGTTGAGTGTTTTACACAAAAACGTAGTAAACACCAATATAAAGGACTAACTGAGTCTGAAGTTTAATAAAAATCCGTGCATTCGTTCTTTAGATAGAGACATTGCGGAAATCATAAACAATGCCGCATAGCAGCACCACCTGTTGAACGATTTGCACCAAAAAATAATTAGCACCAATTTATATCAGGTACTAACTGAATATAATTTTTTATTAAATTCCGTGTATCATTTCTTGAGACAGAACTTCCACAAAATTTGTGTCACACAGAGACACACAGACAGACGAACAGATATAGATAGACTCGCATTCATTTGTAAAACCATGTTTTTCGGGAACTCTGACCTATATAACGTGTAAATCCGCCGATAACCCGAATTCGAAAATTTTCACGAATCCAAAACTTTCTTTTTGTGAAGGTAGAAGAAAGTAGAAATTAGTAGGTCGGAGAATATGCATTAATAGTATATAAATTAGAAAATCTACATCGTATTTTTTATCCCTTATGTACAGTCGTGGAAAAAAAAAAGTAAACACACCTACTAACTGTGCAACAAATAATCGTAGATGAAAGTTACAGGTACCAAATGATTGGAATTAAAGTCTACTTTTAAATGATTCATATAACATTTGCCTCGTCGGCATCTACTTATCGAAACGAACCCACATATTGTTTATATTTTCAATAGCAATAACAAAGTTTGACACCAGAAATGGATTCTACACCCTTCAATTATCCTAAATCCAAATTTGCATGAAATTCGTAGGATTAGTTTTCGTGAAATTAATCATTTTAAAATAGGCATATTTTAAACACTGTATCCAAGTTTGGTACTCGATTGTTGGAATGCTACAGACTGGCTATATCACTTCTATTAAAGTATTCTTTCTTGAACTCATTCACTTAACATGTTTTGACTATTTCCAGCACAAATGTTTAAACAAATGAGTAAAATATATATTTTTTAAATTATATTTTTAAAATTATTTATTAAATTATTATTCTGGACATCATATACCCTTAAACCCATTTTCACGTTTTTTAAGCATAATTCGAAAACTACTTGAAAAAAAGAATAAATTGAGAATTTGCATAAAGCAGGACATAATATATATATATAAATCTATCAAAAAAGATTTAGATTGCAATTCATATTTTTTTCGAAAGTTAATTTCCTAATTCATATTTTATATTAGAAATTTTGTAAAATTACTTATTCAATGCATTTATGTTTGGGATTTTTAGTAATATAATTAAACAAAAAACAATATCACATTAGGAATATAATTTCAGGAGATAATAATGAAAATCTGAATATGTAATTTAACATTAGAAGCTCTAAATTTTGAATGTTTATAAGGCAAACACGTATCATCCAAGTGACTAGAAATTTTATTTCTAGGCATAGTTTGAACCAAAGATTAAAATATATTGTGAAAAGTGTGTCTTGCCGATAAAAAAAAAATGTTTGGTCTAGTTTTGATTTGTAGATGTCCCCTAAGAATGTTTTATATAGGGGGGATGGTGACACATGTGAACAGTTCGAATAAATTTAGCTTTTTCTCATAACTGGATTAATTTCTAAAAACAAAAACTATATAATATAGTAAACAGAACTTTCTTTTACACATAGTAATTTTTTAAATAATACCTGTATAGTTCTTCTTTATTTTTAATAGTTTTAAAAAATCAAAAAATTGTTCACATGTGTCTCCTCAGCGGGGTAGTTGTGGACACACGTGGGACACATGTGAACACAAGGAAAAAAGATCCTTTGACATGCTTTTTATTCTGTTATTCATTTATCATCATAATCATTAGTTATAGTACCTGTTAAATTCATCGTATAGAAATATTTATATGTAATAATAAAAAATTTCGCCTCTTTTTCTTAGTAAAAATATTCCAAATTCTTAATATTTTTCCTTTTTTACCTATCTTTAATAATATCTTAATATCTTTTGTCTTTTATTTCATGCATTTAAAGTTACGTATTCTTTTATTATTCCAAAAATCTTAATCCATTCGTCTGATCTTATAAAACCCATTAAATTACTTTTTCATTTTATTCTAAAACTAAATTATCTATTTTTCGAATGTTTTAATATCATTTATTCTTTGGTGTTCTATACCCACAATTCCATGCGTCCGCCAGCACTATTTGCATTTTAATTCTGTCGCCGTATAAAGAGTTCATTATAGACGTCATCCCTCCCCATCGAATCGCAATCTGTTTTATGTCCCATTTTTCCCCACCTCTCTTCTAGCATTGGTCTTTTACCTTTCTGTAACCATCCGCGTGCTGTTTTTCGGGGTACAAATATCATTACATCGGCGAAGGAGCAGACGATTTTACGTTTTTCTGGTTGTCTAATTAAGCTGCGTCGCTTGCAGTAAACGTTCTAATGTGTAGATCCTATGCTTGTAACATCTAAAGTTTTAGGAAGTGATGATCGATTTTTGAGAGTTGATGGAATAGCTACTGGAAGTGGTTTACTATGTTTTTTGTCAATAAAACCAGTTTCAAGTGACGATGACTCTCTATATTCATTACGTAAGGGAAATTATCTCAATGTGTTTCGTGCCTGTCTTTACTCGCCATCCTGACTGCAATCCGATGTTTTCAATATAACGATGGATGGTCTTGATTGCTCTACTACATTTTATGTCAAGGTGTACTGGTGTCGCCTAAATATCTAAAAGTCGGTAGCAAAATGCTACACACACATATATATATAGCTTTTGGGTGATATGTTTAAGCAAAATATTATAAAATGGAAATAAGTAGATTTGGAGGAGGAGGGGGCGGGGAGGGGGCTCAGATGATTCATTAAATATTGTTGCAATAAAATAAAAAAAAAGAAGTAATTAAAAAAAATTAAACTTTAAAATTTGCTTAGGGGTTTTTGTTTGGGGAGAAATTTTAGGGAGGGGGCATTTAGATACAATTTATCGAAAATCTGTCAATACAAAAGATTCTCACTCCTGTATTCGCATTATTTACTTGTAAATTATAGAAAAAGAAGGGTTTTTTAATTATAAATAAATCTCGACTATAACCGACTAAAATCCTCCCACAAACTTAACTTCTTTTGCCTTTGAAAGAGGAAGGGGGTCTAAAATCGGGATTTTGAAATGGTTATCAGTTTAAAAATTTTGCTTTTTTAAAATATTATTTATATCTATCTGCATTCAAAGCATCATATACATAACTGTTTAAAGATGGACTTAAGCCATCATTTTAAGTTTGGAATAAATGTAATAGAAAAATTTGAAAAGTTGTTTATAGTAATATTTTTGCATTAACAATGCATAAAAAATATTTTGTAAATCGTTTAGTAAAATAATACATAACACTTATTGCATTTTAGAAAACTTCAAAGTACAACTGAACGTAAACGAGCTTGTTGCTCTTTATGTACTTGCTGAAAGATGTGTTTGTGGTATTTTCAAAACAAAATAAACTTTAAATTAAATAAATATAGAAAAACTATATTTTCAAAGAACGACAGATTCACCTTAATAATATAAATGAAAAATATGAATATCAAATTCACAATATATCTTTACTTAATAGGTGCTAAAAATACAAATGTTAAAAACATTTTAAAAACAATGCGGATGTTGAGAACATTGAGTCACATGATGTTTAAAATCCGAGCGCTTTCGACTGAACCATCAGTCGTCATCAGGGAAAAGAGCACTGCCGAATGAAAGACAAACAGCTGGTTAAATATCAAAGGGCGAAACCAAACGAACCACAAAATAGGAGGGTGGGAAGGATGGAAAAACAGAGAGGATCAGCCAATCAGAAAAAGAGAGAGGGGGGGGGAGAGGTGGGACAGGGAGAAGGGAAAATGGTTAATCAAAACCAAATTCCCCTGTAACCCCTAGAATTTTAAACCAGATTCTTGGTATGTTGTAGGATAGAACATCATTACAGGTATTCTTGCCTTTTGCTAAAATTTCCAACGACTCTCTAATTATACAAATATTATAAAATGAAGCGTGTGCGATGATTTTAACTTCTTTGAATAAGATATCAATGTCTTTAACTTGACTTAGCCGGGATAGAACTGTGGATGGTCTACCCTTTTTTAAATCTGTCATATGCTCCTTAATCCGTTCCAATAATTTCCGAGTGGTCATTCCTATATAAGTATACTTTTTTGAACTGCCTCCAATCCTAAAAGGGATAATATAAACTCCGGATTTATCAAAATTGTCGATAGGATCGACCTTTCTGTATACCAGTTGCTCTAATTTTGTCGGTGGTTTAGCGATAAGTGTAACATCATATTTCTTTAATGCATACTTAATTCTTTCAAAAAGATGTGGAATATATTTCATACTGCAAAATTTAGGTTTTTCTTTATTTTTCGTAACGCTTGTAGATATTTTGTTACTATTATATTTATAAATTAATTTGTTGATAAATTTATTCGAAAATCCATTTTCACAAGCTATCTCTTTAATTTAATTTAATTCATCATTAAGGTAAACTTCCGAACAAACTTGAAAAGCCCTTTTAACATAAAAACGATATGCAGCAGTTTTGTAGTTGAATGGAACATTACTGTCATAGGATATTGTATTGTTTGACCTGCAAGGTTTTCTATAGACTTTCATATCGATGCTTTTTGTTGAAATGTTTTTAACCAGTTCTACATCTAAAAAAGGTAACGAACCATTTTCTTCTATTTCACAAGTGAACTTTATATTGTTATCTATACTGTTAGCATGATTCAAAAACTCAGTTAATGTAGAGTTTCCGTGATTCCAAATTATCAGAATGTCATCGACATACCTAATCCATAATGCGGGTTTAAGGGTGGAAGAAGAAATTATATGATTTTCCAGAGGTCGTAATTTAAGTTCGGCCAATAATCCAGAGATTGGTGAGCCCATTGGGGCCCCTTCTGTTTGCTTGTAATACTTTCCATTAAAAAGGAAGACATTATTGTTTGTAATTAAATTTAAGCTTGAAATAAGTGTATTTATAATATCGTCGTTATATAATGGGTTACTTGAAATGAAATCTTCAATAACAATTTTAACTTCTTGAACATTAATGGAGGGATATAAAGATTTTATATCAAAACTTACTAGTATGCTGTTATCTTCTAATTTATAATCTTTTAGTATCTTAACTAGATCTGCAGTAGAGTTGATAACGTGTTCAGATGGGGGCAATATATCTTTAAGTAGAGGCACAAACACTTTTTCAATGGTGTACGTAGGTCCTACACACTTTGAAACAATTGGACGGAGGGGGAAATCTACTTTATGGTCTTTCAACCTCCCGTGTAACCGGGGGGTGACTGCAGTTTTATTGATGGAGAGCTTTACTTTCATGTCACCTGGCCAAACACCATGTTTAATTAGATCTTGAGTTTTCCGGTTGATAGTAGTATTAGGATCTTTATTTAACTCGGTACAATTCATATCCCTAATGCAGCATTCCAATTTATCTGTATAAACTGTAGTAGACATAATTGCTAATTTATTCGATTTATCTGTTTTTATGATAATAATATCTGACCACTCTTTAAGTTGCTTTAATGCATTCGTAGGATTATCACGTTTTTGGATGGAATTGTTTATATGTTTTTGGACATTATTAAATAACATACTTCTAATTTCTTCTTTACTATTATGATCCATAGCATTGACTATTGTTTCACAATCTGTAATAACAGTTTTAGGGTTGAACTGTCTTTCGAACATATGTTTAGGGCCCAGTGATAAGATATTATGCAACCGTTCATTTATATCATACTTCGTAAGGTTTATATATTGTACCGGTTGTTTTCGAGGTAAATGGTCTGCAGATTCTTTAAGACTGTTGATTTTTCTATACATAACTGCTTCTTTTCTTACTCTCTGAGTGATACGGTAGATATCTATCTTTCGAAGAATATTCTTTATCTATCTTTCGAAGATATTATCTATCTTTCGAAGATTATTATCTATCTTTCTTTATTCTTTATCTATCTTCTATATCTATCTTTCGAAGCGAAGATATCTATCTTTCGAAGATATTATCTATCTTTCGAAGATTATTATCTATCTTTCTTTATTCTTTATCTATCTTCTATATCTATCTTTCGAAGCGAAGATATCTATCTTCGCTTTTTGAAAGAATTAAGTATGCATTAAAGAAATATAATGTTACACTTATCGCTAAACCACCGACAAAATTAGAGCAACTGGTGTACAGAAAGGTCGATCCTATCGACAATTTTGATAAATCCGGAGTTTATATTATCCCTTTTAGGATTGGAGGCAGTTCAAAAAAGTATACTTATATAGGAATGACCACTCGGAAATTATTGGAACGGATTAAGGAGCATATGACAGATTTAAAAAAGGGTAGACCATCCACAGCTCTATCCCGGCTAAGTCAAGTTAAAGACATTGATATCTTATTCAAAGAAGTTAAAATCATCGCACACGCTTCATTTTATAATATTTGTATAATTAGAGAGTCGTTGGAAATTTTAGCAAAAGGCAAGAATACCTGTAATGATGTTCTATCCTACAACATACCAAGAATCTGGTTTAAAATTCTAGGGGTTACAGGGGAATTTGGTTTTGATTAACCATTTCCCCCCCTCCCTGTCCCACCTCTCCCCCCCCCTCTCTCTTTTTCTGATTGGCTGATCCTCTCTGTTTTTACATCCTTCCCACCCTCCTATTTTGTGGTTCGTTTGGTTTCGCCCTTTGATATTTAACCAGCTGTTTGTCTTTCATTCGGCAGTGCTCTTTTCCCTGATGACGACTGATGGTTCAGCCGAAAGCGCTCGGATTTTAAACATCATGTGACTCAATGTTCTCAACATCTGCATTGTTTTTAAAATGTTTTTAACATTTGTATTTTTAGCACCTATTAAGTAAAGATATATTGTGAATTTGATATTCATATTTTTCAAAATAAACTTTGTACGAGGAAAATATCTTCTATTTCGGGAAAATTATAGATAATGGAAACGACATTATTTCTCATAAAGTTAACTGAAAAAACGAATCACAGAGTGATTATTGGCGCACTTATGAACTGTTCATATCTGCTCCAACTAGTCTGTTCACAAGTTGCTAAAGATAAATTGATAAATCATTAACATTTCTCAATTTTAGAAGAAAAAGAACTTTATCAGAAATATTTATTAGTACGCATAGTATATGTTAAAACACTCAAATTCAAATAAATGAATAAATAAATAAAGCCATTCCCTTATCAACTTGGAACAAAGATTTTACTTTTGGAGATATATAAACAGTGTTTTCACTACAGAGGACAAACAAAACGTCAAAAATCTTTTTTTTTTTTTTTTTTTTTTTTTTTTTTTTACTATCAACTTTTGTAACTTTTTTCAAATAAAAAGACGTATAAAAACTATGGAAAAATTGCGATATTCACATCTGCCACATGGTCAGATGTGCCCCCATCTCCCCTACATCATTTAAAAGTAGACCTTATTTCCAAATCGATTACTACCAGTATATTTTTTCTATTATAATTAGGTGCACAGTTAGTTTTTGTTCCACTACTGTAAACTGTTATTCCAAATTTCTGCTAATAATTATGTTGCTTCAAAATTGTCACTTATCGTTTCTAATAAATGTAGAAAAGAATATATGTATAAAAGAAGTATAAAAGAAATGTGTATGAAGAAGAATAGTGTATAAATGATGAAAAATTATCGTTTTTGATTGATTAAAACTGGCATTCACAACATACGATTATAATATCCAAAATATTATTTTTTTCTTACTATGCGATTAAAAAATATTTTATGTAGTTAAATTAAGTAAGTTTTTAGTTCACAGTGAAAAAGTAATAGTTTTAATATTTATACATTAAATAATTTAATGATTAAGTATATTTACTGTCTTACAGACGAATATTGAAAATAGTCCTGCTATTTAGAACTTCATTTAAACCTAAGTATATGAGAATCTCATAAATATTATATTTAGACCTGACGCAGCTGTGTAATAAAATGATTAATCAATTTTTCCGTTTTCATGTGTATGATTTAGACGTTGTAACCGTTGAAAAGTTTTCTTTAATGCTACAAAATATTCTTTCATGTTACATTATGTGTTTATTAATGTAATATAAAATTTAAATTTAAAATTGATAAATTAAAAATTTCTGACTAACAAAATTTTAAATTTATTATTAACATCGAACAAATTTTAATCAACACATAAATAAATTCAAACCTATAACGGTAAATTAGAATAGTTTTCATCATGAAAAAAATAGAATAAGCAGTCAGCTTCAACTATTTTTGAAATTCACCTAGACATGCATTTTAATACCCTATTTGTAATAATATAACGCTGTGTTTTCACGAGTTTCTTACCATTTTTATCTGAAAAATTCTTTCTGAAATTTCGCCATATAAATTTATTTTTGGATGAATTTCATCCAATGACTGAGTACTTTATAAATTTGGATTTATTTTAAATAGTTCACTATAGACAACATTTCAAATACACTGCTGAAAACTATTAAAGGATATTGTAAGTCTTATATAAAGTAACGGTATAAACGAAATTTTCTTTTGAAGAAAATAGAACAAGAGAGTCACAAATACAAATGTTTCTTATTTTCAAACTTCGGGGTATGGAAATTTTGAGTTTGACCTTCGCAAACGATGTCTTAGAGGCAGCGAATGAAATTTGACTTTCAACTTATTGAAGGACAAAGCGGAAAACAATGATCGACATTCGTCAAGTGTTTTGTTTCGGTGAGTGAAATGTCTCAACGTAGTCAATTAATCTAATTAGAAGCTTGATGTGTTGTTGGTCAGTTAAGGGAGGGCTAAATACAAGCCAAAGTAACATAAGCCACTGGAGTTTCACATAATGTGATTTTCAGGAACCGTTTTTTGGAGACTGGAAATACAGGCCGATGCCCAGGGTACGAGTCTTAAACGTACAGCATCGCTCAATGCAGAGGCATATTTAACGTATATTTAACGCTAACGGCTCGGAGACACAGAAATAATTATACAGTCTTCCTCAGCAACACTTTCGCTCGGCTACTAGCAGACCAGTAGACAACTCAAACTATATTAGCAAAGTATAGTAGCCTCAAACTATTCGAAACCCGGCCCACGCTGTAGGTTTGTATGCTCGCAGACAAATGGTTACGTTAACAGCAAGGCAAAGTGGCCCCCGCAGGGAGGGGCAACAGTGCAAGTTAACTGGAGGAGAAATGAATGAAGCAATATTATTTTCTCTGAAGAGGACCGTGCTTCTGTTCATCATGATAATAGCCCATTGAGCGTTTCACTAGATTATAAAAATGTACCTTAAAAAGGCCTTGAATAGGAAAAAAGAACTTGTTCGAAAAGGTTGAAGGGGTTATGTGATTTTGTAGTTGAAAAGTGCTAAGGGATTTAGTTCTTTCCCCTTCTTTCTGACACTGAATGATTGAAACGGCTGTCCACTGTCTTTTATGAGGCGTGAATGGGCGTTTAAAACTAGTTGACTAATAGCTTTCGAAAACGATTGTCTGGTTAATCCCAGGCAACATCTGAAAGTATGTAACGAAATAGCAGTTTTCAGGAATACAGGTGTGTGTTCCGTGTTGCTTAGAATAATGTTTGCAAACTGTTAATGTCGTATAAGTTAATGTAGTATATGTATCTTTATATGCTATTAAATTTTATCTAAATTTGAAAAGAATTTATATCTTCGTAATAACAAGCATGTTTCATTTCCTCTAAATGCGTTTTTTTTTTTTTTTCTAAACAGTTTCTGTTACATAAACTTGTAAATTTTATTAATTTGTAATGATTTAATTACAAAATTAAACTGGAAGTAATCGATTTTTTAAATAAATTTACATTTTATAAAACGCACGCACACCGATAGATCTCACTATACAACGAATCTCAATTAAACGTTTAGTACACTTTAGTTACACTTTTAGATAGGGTTATTCATCGTATCTCAATTTCAATTAATGCTAATATTATTTATTTTTTCTTTTATAAATAATAATAATAATAATAATAATAATTTCTCATTATGCAAATTAGTGTAACATCTGCTTTCTTTGATTTTCTGTGATATAAATCTGAGATAGCTGATATATTGTGCATTATCCTGATGAATATACCAGTTGAAAATACATTAAAATATTCTAACCCCCCCCCCCCCCCACCAAAAAAAAAGTGATTTGTTATAAAGTATTTCAAATGCGCATTCAAAATAAATGGAAAAAATCTTCTTCTAAATGATAATTCTTCTAACTTATTTTTTTTGTGAGCAATAAAAGAATTAAAACAAATTTTAATAAGATTTTCAAAATGTGCAAATTCCTGTTTAAAAAAAGAAGAAAAAAAATACAAACTGACAACCTTTTTTCCAGCCATACATAAAAAAAAAAAAAAAAACAGGCGGATTTTTGGATCTTATAATTTAGCTTCCAGATAACAAATTTGAATTTTTATTAATTCCTATTATTTTACTGATAAATGTAGAACATTAAAAGAAAAACAGTTATTGATGTAATCAAAGTGGCAGTAATTATTTCAACCTTTCCTTTCGTCTCGACAGGCAATTGTTTGAGTACAGTAAAACCAAACATGTTAAGGCGTTTCTTTTTTATAAAGTACACTATTTCTTATACTTAAATCATGTTTAGAGATAGTAAATATATATTATTTAAGTTTTACAGAATTAATTAATCAGTAACACTGCACAGTACCACTGTATATTACAATAAAACCGGTTAATACGAGATCACTAGGTACGAAAACAAATTCTGTTTTAGACAGGTTTTACTAGGTGTAATTGTGTAATATTTTGTATTTGGGAACATAAAATTCTCCGTTTAAGGCAGGATTATGTTATACATGGATTTCATTTTTACAGGTTTTACTGTAATTAATTAGTGATCATAGTATTGCATCATTAATGAATTATAGGTGTAATACTTGTGCATATGTATAATAGTCCTCCCCACTTAATCGGGTCACGGATAATCGAATACCCACCTTATTCGAATAGAAATCTCCGGAACCGAATTTATTCCTATTGTTTCTATGTTATTTTCCCCCGCTTAAACCAAATAACTTTTACAAACCTCCCCGCTTAATCGAATAAGAACTGTGTGACCGATGTTTGAAAATAGGCGCGGAAAGCCCGTTTCAGCTAGAATTTCCTTCCACCTTTTGTTATTTCCGGTTCCTTTACGCTGAAAACAAATTTTCAGTTCTTCCTGCAATGATTTCGGTCGGCAGGTATATAATGGACAGGTCAAATGATTTCCCCACCTTGATCTCCCCACCATCGCTTCTTGCTGTTAATCAGGCTTTAATGGCAATGCGTCGTCACTTCGAGACTCGAGATGGTCGTTGTGATATTTTGCACTCATTCGAAAAATAACTCTATATTTAATCCTTTAAAATTTCACTTAAACAAACCACTTTAAACGATTTTTTAAAGGCAGTATAAGTAACATAAATTAGAAGTAACAAAGTTTTGACCAAACTCAAACGAGCTGCATTAAGTGTGATGTAAACCATATAAATGCATATACTGACGTTAAATTAATAAGTATTTACTTTATATTAGCATTCGTATTTATTTTAGTTTATGTTATTCTATTAACGATTTATTATTTTGTTAATTAAACATACCGTAGATGGGTATATTCCCTTTTTATTACGCATATTACAGTTATGATTCCCCGTTTAATCAAAAAACCCGCTTAATCGAATATTATTTCTGGAACCAAAAATAATCGTTTAAACGGGAACGACTGTATTACTGATTAAATGCAAGTTTTAATTTTAACAATGAAACCCTTTAAGACGAAATGATAAGGGGCAATATAATAATTTTGAATTAGAAATTTTCCAAAGAACTTTGGCTTTTTTTAAGGCAAGATTCCGCTTAGTACAGGTATTACTATGTATAAATAGGTCAATGGAGAGCCTGCATAGTAATATACAAAATAAATGTGCTTTTTGTAAGTTCCATTGTAATAAAAGTGCCCTTTTTTTTCGGGTGTCATTTTTCTCCTCACCACCTAGGAAAAATAATTACATTTAAAATTTTCCGATAACATGAATTATTTTAGGTACCTAATATATTCTCCTATTGAAAATGAGAAAAATACAATCCATTTCAAATATCTGTGAAGAGTAATACCTCCCTCCCCCCCCCCTCACTTTATCTCCCATAAAACTTCCAGCGTCCATCGGCCATAAAGAGATAAAAAGGATTTAAACTTTACAACAATAAGTTCGCAACTCCGCGGGACACAAGTAGAATATTCTTAGACCAGATGGAAACTAAGCACTATTTTTAATAATTTCGAAATGTATTCATGTATTTTTTCTTATATTTAGTACAGTAAGACTCCGAATTTTTTCAAAAATTCTTTGGAGAAATTGAAAAAGAATATTTGTAAAAAGAAACATGAGCTAAAAATCATGTGTCTAGCATAAATTATGAAACACTTTCCAATACATTCAGAATATTGAAACAAAACTTTACAGCTTATTACGGAGAAAGGTGGTGTCTAAATAAATAAATTAGAAATCACATAACGCATTTGAAAACCCAATTTCTGCAATTGCTGTCAGTTAGTTGGAAAAATATCTATTTTTTGTGCAGCCCTGTATATGCTCTATAACTTTGTATGTATGTATGCAAAAATTTAGTTCCGCAGGAAAATTCCCATTCAGCAATTTCTGTCAATAAACGGAATTGTACTTGCGATAGTGATTCCCAGTATATGACCTATTGAATTTATAAACACCACATAATATAAAAAAAAATAATAATAACAACAGTCAAATTTAAAAACGTATACCGCAACTGATAACGAACTTATAGCAATTATTGGTCATAGGCCAAATTTTTTTTGTGTGTCCCTGAAAATAAAATATAAATTCTATGCACATCATATTCTACAGTAATCGCCTTGTAGTGTGCAACTCCTTAGTGAAATATAAAAATGCCAATATGTTTAAAATAGTGTAATATCATTAAACTACACCATACACGATTTTTCTAATTCACCGTAATGTGACGGCATTCTTTTGCGTGTCCCTGTAAACGAATCTTACATGCTACGCATTTCATTTTCAATAATGAACATGCCAAATTAAAAAAAAATAACATATATCAATTTTATGGCAATTGGACTAAATTTATGTGAATTAGAGAACGGACAGAAGGAAAGACAGACAAACCGAATTTATAAACGCTTTTCAACTATACTGGAAAGAGTTAAAAAAATCAAATGACACTTTTTATCACTTTTTAAGATTTATCCTTTTTTTAAGTTTTAGGATTTGGATGAAACCAGTTTTAATTTTCCTTCTCAAGATATTTTTATTTTTTTCATTTAATTTTTAAACAAATAATATTAATAAACAAATAGTAGTAATTATTATCTCTGCGTATTTGTATGTATGGAAACTTTGAAAACTTTCTCCAGCATAAAAAATAAAAGCTCATAAAAATAAGAACGAAGAATAGATTGTGAGAATATATTGTGAAATACTTTCCAACACATTTATCTATCTATAAAACTGTACTGAAATTTTACCGGTAAATAAGGCGCAAGATATGTGGCAGGAAGATATGTGAGTAAACAGTATGGTAAACATATAACACATTTAGAAATCCAGTTTTATCAATTACCTTCTATAATAATTAAAAAAAATAGTCAATTACGCACCCAAACGGCCATGTATCTTGTTGGTTTGCGTATCCCTGTATAATTTTTTTTATGTTCCACAAACTTCTATTGGTATACAAATATAGTTCAGCGAGAAAATGCATCACACAATTAAAACTATTCTCTAAGCAACTTCCATAGTCAGTAATACTTATATTTTTTTTTCTGCGTTTCAAGTAAAGCAGGTGTATCTGTTCTTTCAACGCGCTACTTTGATAGCTTATGTATAAGAACAGCGAGTTTTATATATTTATGGAATCTTTGACCAAGGATAGTCTTTGGGGTGAGAAGGAAGAGAGTGGGGGAACATAAAAAAACTTTACATACAGATATTTTAAAGGGGTTGAAATAAACATGTTGACTAACAAACGGAAATTTTATCATCTTGATATTTACAATGTAGGAGAGGGCAGAGTTAAAGGGGTCGGAGGGTAACAAAGTATGAGTAAAAAATTCAGTATTTAGCGCAAGGAAACACAATTTAGGCAATACATTGCATAAATAAAAATGTTTTACAAAGATCTTTGAAAATAAAGTTTAATATATAAAATTATTGGTTATGGTGGTCCATTAAATACATATATATATATATGTATATTACATATATATTGTCAGGGCCCGACTTATGTAGGTGCATGCGGGGAAGCTTCCCCGGGTCCCCCTTTTTAGGGGACTCCCATGAGAGTAGTCAGGATTTTTATTTAAATGGTGTCAAATGTTTAAAATTAAATAAAAATGACCAAAATTCATATATTTTCGAACTTTTAAGAAGGAAGTGCGGTCCCCTTCCCCCCTCCGCTTTCAGTAACCTCTCCACCTACGCAAATATCATTAGAAAACTAATGATTAATATTTTATTATTACAATTTAGTATTCTATAGTTTTCAAAAGCAATTCTTTATTAACGTTTTTCTCTTAACGTGGCAAGTTAAAACCAATACTTATAACCAATTTGGGACGTTTTCTTTTAGACATCTTATAACGTACGTAGATAAGCAAAGTAAATGTTTGAAAAGAAATACTCGTATCAAACAATCTATCATTTTTTTTCCCTACTATTTTCCTACAAGTATTTTTTTCTTAAAGTTGTGATTATCTTTTTCTGACACTCTGTATACAGATGTAAGCAGTACCGGATATAAAACTTATGCATATAATATAATAGTATGAAGTTTATTACTAGCTACTTCCACATTATTCACAAAAAAATCTATAGATAGATAGATAGAGGGGGGGGGGGCAGAATGATTCTTACCTTTCCCCCCCATAGCCTAAGTCGGACCCTGCCCTGTATATGGTGGTTAATTAATGCTCTTCCGCCTGCCCTACCGCTAACTTTTGTAAATATTATTTAGATGAAAAAAAAAATTGCTCGTTTAACAATAAAAACTTTGACACATTAACGAATTAATATATAAGTGTAAAAGCTTGACAAATGCAGGTATGACTATGTAAATGATTTGAGACCAAATGTTTTTTTTTCTTTCACTTTTTCTTTTTTTCACTTTTCGACAAATAAATTACATGAGAAATACAAGCGTTTTCCCATTGTAACCTTTATCGGGCTTCCGTGTGCAGAATTTTTTTTTTCAAAACGCCAACTTTAACAGCATTTTCTAAAAGACTTCCTTCCTATGTTTATCGAAAATTGAAAAAAATTATTCGACTTTATAGTTTCTGAATAAGAGTACCTGCCAATTCCATGTGTTTATGAACAAAACTGAATTCAGGAATGTGTCACAAAAAAAAATCAATTTGGAAGATTATGCAGTTTTTGTACGGGGCATTCGCCCAGAGCCCCCCAAATTTAGTGTCATAGACCTTGAAGCAATTGCAATAAGTTGGATTTATATGTTGTAACAATTATCAGTCAGCATGAGCAGGAAAGAAATCAACATTAATTGTAAAATATGTTTGTGATCTCTAAGTAATCTATAATTAAAAATGGATATTTAAATACGTTAAAATAAATGTGCATTATACAGTATTAGTGTAATTTAATGCATTAAAATAAATGTTTTCTTAGTTTAATTCTCATGGTAACGAAATGAAAAGTTCAATCATCAAAATCTAGTTTTACTTTTTTTTTCCAGTTTCAATACATTCATTTCATTATGATTGTTTTAATCATACTTATCATATAGTATTAGCATAAATTCTGATCATATAGTATTAGTCTATATGAGATATATTTATAAAAAAAATAGATTGCCATGATTTAATTTGTCATTTAACAAACATGATTGTACAAAGTAAAGTAATAATAATAATAATAACTATAAATTAAAAGAGATAATGCTTTCATTTGCATTATTGTAAGAATCTTTTAGATAATGATTCTTCCCTGTTTTTAAAGACATATACTTACACTTAATCATATCTACTGCTTTAATTGCATCCATTCTATTGATATTCTTGAATAATTCTATACTTGTACTATACATTGGTATCTTTTTAAACAATATATAGTTACACTTGAATATTTTAGGCTAATTGTGAGCTTGGGGTGCCATCGCGGAAAAAGTCTAGTACTGCCTTTCCATTTGACCTTTGTAAATATTACTTGCATTGCCATGAAATCGATATATGATATGGAGGCCTGTTCACTATTGGAAATAGTGAGTGTGGCCTTTATTGTTGGTTACATGGATGTATAAAATAATTCGAATAAACTCGAATTACGGTCTAGATCGATATCTGCTTGTAGTACTTTTTTTTATAGTAGTATATTATTCCAACCGTAATAATTGATACACATTGCTAATGTGCACTGCAGTCTGTTTCCCATAAAAATTAATAGTAATAATAATGCGCGTAGTGCTTACTGATCATTAACAGAGGAATTCCAAGACAACCGAAGAACAGTGCACTAAAAAAGGACGGTTGAAAAAGGGCACTTTTGTGAATATTTAAAATATTTTTTAGTAAAGGGTGGATTGCTGAAATTAAAATAATTTTAATATCTATAAAGAAAACTGTCTTATTTTGAAATTTGGTTTTCACACTCGAGTTCAAAATTTAATAAAACATTACTTTCATTATATCTTTCTTAATTTTTCAAATGGTGAAGTAAAAAAAAGTTTTTACTTTCCAGTTCTTTTTTTGTTTTGTTTTTATTTTTGTTTTTTTTGCGTGTGCGTAAAAAATTAGAGGAAAATCAAATGATTAAGAGGAAGAACGATAATAGTCCAATTGTTGGAAATTTTGTATGACAGTTTTATTTAATGGCTTGAACGACGTAATATCGTTTGCTTATCTTAGATAGAGGAATAAGATGAAATAGTCCTTTGACAATGTAGTTAAAGATAGGTCGATACACAGCTGAAGATCGTATATTCACAAATATAAATTGAAATATAGCTCTGAATAAACGGTCTATGACTATCATAAATTTTCCCTTCGACCTACAGATCCCATTTTTGTAATATGTCTGTTAAATTGTATTAAGACAAGCTTAATAAAACTAGTTTCTAAATTATTTAGATTTTACAATTTTCCTTGTGTATTCAATTTTTCCATTTCTTTAAAAACTGTTATTGTATGCAGATTTTTCAACAGAAAAAATATTTTAGAAATTCTTTGAAAAATCGGGTCAAGCCGAACCGGACCCGCAAGAGACAAAACCTAACCCGAAACAATGGATATCAACCCGATTTGCAGCAAAATTGTAGAAGTTAATCCAACCCGGGGCAAAAAAAGAAAGGTTTCCCGACCCGATGCAGGACTCTTCGCCATACTCAATAAATTTAGATCCTAAGTATTATTTAAATTATTTTCGAGAAAATATTTTCATTTCTGCTGTGCATTCCTTAAATTTTGTTTTCTTTGTTGAAACTTCAAAATTTTGACTCCCACTTATTGTTACCCCCCTCCATACACACACACACACACACACACGTACACCCCGCTCTTAACTCTGCTCCCCTCTTACATTATAAAAATCAAGATAATGAAAAACCTTCACTTTTGAAAAAAGTACTTTTGTTTATGTTTTGACCCCTTTAAATGTATGTAAAAATTTGTTTCTTTTAATTCCATGTCCTTCCCCTTTCTCTTCACCAAAAGGCTGTCTTTGGTCAAAGTTCCCATAAATATATAAAAGTTAACAGCCTTATACATAAGCTATCCATGTACTAAATTGAGAGAATCTATAGATTGTATTTTCTGTTTACCACCTCGCCCTTTCTAGGGTCTTACTAATGAACAGCCGGCGTCTCCAGCAGAATATATTTTTTCAATACACAGCACCTATTTATTAGTGTCCTTTAAGTGTAACGCTATGTATAATATACTTTTTTGATATCAATAATAGATATGCGGACTTAGCACGGGCTTTAGTTGAAGCTTAGAATTAGTTTTCTATAACTGAAAATATATGTAACTTTAATAACTAATAGATCTGAATTTTAGGTTCATCTAAGTATATATAATAATTATTATTTTTACCACTGATTTTTTTTTGCTAAGACCTTTTCACCGTTGACCTTTTTACCTAAATTCATTTGAAATAGTGTATCTACATTAAAATATACTGCAAACGATTTTCCCGCGTAGATCATTATGTAACGGAATTCTTTTGTGCGACTCTGGAAATGAATAATAAATTCTTTGCATTTCATATTCTACAGAAAGCATGTTTTAGTGCTGCACTTGAAACGATTTTTTCCCATTGCTCGTAATTTAACGGCATACTTTTGAATGCCCCTGTAAGTGCCCTGTAAGTACATGCTACATATTTCATTTTCAATGGTGATCGTGCGATAGTAAATGTCAATAACACACAAAATTTCAGTGAAATCGAATTATATTTGCGCAAGATAGAGCACTGCAGACAAACTGAAGTCATAAACCCTTTTCAACTATGTTGGAAAATGTAAAATAAATAAATTCCTCATAATTTAGAATTACAAATTGTCATTAGTGTGTGACTTAATCGGAGAAAAATTTTCTTGATTTTACGATATCGGAGGTAACATGCGCATATCAAATATCACGAATTAGATTTTTTTAAAGTAGACCATTGAAAGTGATTATTTAAAAGTATTTAGGTAGAATAACTAAATTACTAAATTCTTCTATAAGCACGCTTGCGGAATGGGGCAGAATTTGATAACATACAGAAAATGTGCAACAAAGTTTTTATTATTAAAAATAACCATAAGTTTAATAATAATTCTTAGGCTACAATAAAGATAACTCTTCGGCTATCAGTTTTTATTTTGCTTTGGGGAGGGAGGGGGGGAGTTATTCTAAGATTTCTGCTGTGATGTCAGAAAAGATTTTTTTTTTAATGATGCCCTACTTTATTTTTATATCAACAATCTTTTATGTTACATTGTGCAATATTCATGATTTAATAATTATTGATTAATACTAATTTTAAAAGAACTAGTTTAAAACATAAACATTTCATAATCTTTTTATTAAATAAGCGACAATGAAAAAAATATGTAGCAAGCTACCACTATTTGGAATTTTACTGTTCCTGTGAACTGTTTTCTTTAGAAATCATCTTTACAAGGGAAGGGGTGGGGCTGTCAATCATAGTTTTCTCAAAGCTCAAAGCGTCACTTACAGGTAGTATTTCGATGTCATTCATGGGTTGCAAGAGTTTGGATTAGATAACAATGGGAGATATTTACTCTCTTTCAAACCTTACTTCAAAGAAAACTCATAGAAACTTTTAAAGCATCATTGGAATTAATTACACTGGAATATTTGGTCAACTCTGTTGTATTTAGTAGAATGATTAGGTAAAAAATAATGATAATTGTAGATATCGTTCAGGGAAGTGTAGTCTCATAAGCATTTTTCTGTCTACACCTCTGGTTCTTCTCTGTGAAACACAACTGTGAGAATAAATAAGATTTAGGGCTTTTTAATATGGCAGTTTTAATGTAAGAGTCGCTATATTGGGGCTCGTTATATAAAGAAAGCACAAATAATACACAATGTTTTTAATTTTCCAAGCGGACACAGCCAGTGATATAAACATAAGAATGGTTTTTGGATTCTCTGCCCCCCCCCCCTCAACTTTCAAAAGAAATATAGAACTTTTTTCATATTAAGCCAAGTATTTGCTGTAATAATGCTAAAAATGGGATACTGCTTATAAATATACTAATGCACGGTACAAGTATCCAGTTATTCAAAAATATAAGTAGATCGAATATAATGAAAACCACACATATAAATATGTGTAAAAATACACCTTTATTTATTTTTTAATGCAAGTAAAAACAAGGAAGAGTAACTTTTGTTAAGATTATCTGTCTTTAATGCATATGAATGCATTACCTATCTTAAAATGATTATTATTGTTTACTTTGCTTAATCATATTGGTGAGATGATAGGTTATATCTCCCAACATGAGAAGTACTGTGTAAACATCATTTTATTGATTGAAATAATTCTTTCATGGCAAATCTCTTTGTATGTAAACTGCCATATAAACAAAAGGAAAATCGAGATAAGAACAGGGAAAAAAAAAAAATTATGATACGTTTGTAGAGATTTTGAAATACAGCCTTCACGGTAGAATTATCATTAACTTTGTCTCATATGATTAAGGAAAAGTTTCAAATTGAAAAATAAAATTACTTTACTTTTGCTCTAAAATATTAAAAAAGCATTGCAGATTACTGCGAGCAATTGCACTTAATAAAGCCGTCTATGATGTTTAATTGCGTGGAGTTTTTGATCTACTTCCAACAATTAATAGGCTACTTCACTCACGCGAAAGCACCCGCTCGCTAATGTTTATTTGGTGGAAGAATTTTTTTAAGATACCTCGTTTTTATTTCCATTTTTTTAAACGAATCTTTTGCATTGGCTACCTAAGATCGATCTATAGAAAGACCGTTTTTTTCTTTTTCGATTTTGTTTAAAGTTTTTTTTAAATTTATTTAGGATACATTTACTTTCGGAACCGGTTTCGAAAGTAAAAGTATCCCCATTAAAAAACCTTGCAAATAAAATGGAAGGAGTAAAAAAGTCCTTTGTACAGATCGACCTCAGCTACTCAAATCAAAGAAAATCGTTTTAAAATACTGAAATGCAAGCACCCTATCTTTAAAAAATTCTTCCTTAGGAATAATATTGAATCTAGGAAAAAAGGTGACCGAAAAAACGTGACAGAAAAAACAAGAGCGGAAAAAACGGAATAAGGAAAAAACGAGACCGGAAAAAATGTGACAAGGAAAAAAAAGGTGACCGGAAAAAACGTGACAAGGAAGTGTTAAATATTGAACTTGTCGATAAATAAATGCTAAAAACTAAAGCAAAGTTTTTCCACTGGCAGTTTCTTACAGCGTAGGTGGGGGGGGGGGGGATTAAGGAAATACAATTTATTGATTCTTTCAGTTCGCTATTGATAGTTTATATATGAGTAAAGATGTTTTATAAGGCGGAGGGGGAGGGAAAAATTACATACACAGCCTGTAAAGGGAACAAAATAAAGACGAAGAGAGGGGGCATTTTCTTTAGAGGAATTTTTTCATTATCCTGCTTTTTGCTCGCAGGCTATCAAAGCCCAAGGATTAATGTGCACGCAGGTTCTGTATGTATGTATGTATGCACTTACGTCTGTATGTACGTAACGCGATAACTCTTGACAGAAACATCCGATTTGCTTTAATTTTTTTTCCAGGTTCATTGTTTCCAAATTCAATATTTAACACTTCCTTGTCACGTTTTTTCCGGTCACCTTTTTTCCTTGTCACGTTTTTTCCGGTCCCGTTTTTTCCGGTCACCTTTTTTCCGTTTACCAATCTACCTATAATGAAATTGAAAACCTATCTACATCGATGCTTTTTCTGGCCCATTCAGCGTCATTATAGACAGGTTTCACGGTGCTAGTTTTAAATTATGCTAGAATTTGAATAAAATTTGCGCAACAATAATAAATAAAAATATTATTTTTGAAGTGTAATATTAAATTGGATATTTGAGATTTTTATTATTATTACACAACAAAAGTGCTGTAAGTAAAGAAAAAAAAACAGTTTATTTATTTAGTATTATAGTTAAATGAAAAAATGACATACATTTGGAAGTAAAAAGGAAAGAAAAAAACGTGTATATTCATTAAAAGAGCAAAATAAATAAATATTAGATAATAAATAATGAGCATGCAAAATAAATAAATATTATATGGCAAATGATATAAAATAATAATTATTATAGTAATGAATTAGAATCTTATGGACAGAAATAATAAAGTAAAATAAGTAAACGATGATATTCTATAAAATTGCCTAGTATATGGTTCGAAATACAATGCCATTCTTAAGCATTAACATAAAACGAAATCCCCTAAGGCATTCGACTTAAAATACGGTAATCCAGTTGACAAATAGTCTGCCTAACGCCTATTGTGTGCGTGGAAAGAGGGGGTGATTGATAAACGCCTTCTTTAACTCCCAGTCTCGAGAAGTGGGGGGAAGCACAAACGCGCAAACGCGTTCATAACCATCTACAAGTAGAATATTTTGACCGCCTATACGCGCTTGTGACCATCTACAAGTACAAAAGTCTGACCGACTATATGCGTTCATGACCACTTACGAGTACCAAAGTGCGGCCGCGTAAACGCGTTCGTGACCACGAAAGGGATAGGCGTGTTTTCAACTTGAGGGAACGTGGCACTAGAAACCTTCCAGCGTTCGTGCAAGGAGGAGTCAGATTTGGCGGTTGAGGTGTGATGTTCTAAGATTGCATCTCCATTGATGCGCGCACTGGCCTCCACACCATTCGAAATGGAGCTCTGACTTGTCGGCGATATAGGGATGAGATTATCAGACTCATTATTGTCCCTTACGCTGCAGCAGTTGGAGATGATTTCATGTTAATGGACAACAATTGCAGGCTATATCGTGCTCACTTCGTGGATGATTTACTTTTGGAGGAAGTAGTCATACGAATTGAATGACCAGCGAGTTCTCCGGGCATGAACAATTTAGAGCATGTTTCGGACATTTTCGGCAGAAAAGTTGCTGTCGGCCTACTGCCACCACAAACTCTCCAATAACTGAAAAGTGCTCTTCTGGAGGAATGGTATAGAAAACCACAGGTCCTCTTTTATATCCTCAATGACTTCATGTCTCAAAGGTGTTCAACGTTGCTGGCAGTCCGAGGAAACCACACCTTCTACTAATAATGTTTTTCTTTGAAGGAAACAAACATTTTTTATTCGTTTTTTCTCATATGCACAAATTGTGTTTTCTTTCTTTTGTACCCAAATGCTCAAAAATGCATTTTTTTCTGCCAATCATGTGTATTTGTTTTCACATATAGCCTACCACGTCTGTAGATCATGTATCAATGATCCAAACAATTCACCAGACCCAAAATCCATCCACAACTTCAGTATCCTTTAATTGTTTTGAACAGTGTTTTTGACATTCGCACTATATATTATAGTCCGTCTCAAAAGTTTATTCACTCTTCAAATATGGTTAGAAATAATTGAAGAAGAAAGTATATGAAGCCAATTTACAACATATATTCGACATTTAATCAAAATCAAATAAAAAAGCAGTTTTTTGCTGTTTAAAATAAAAATTTCATTTAATTTTTATTTAAATTACTTATTTTCTTGAAGAAACACTTTCTCAAAAGTTTAAGCACTTTATGCAATTTTTTTCGGAAGCGCGGGATTGGACGTGTGTAATGTAGTTGTATGACGCCGTTTTCCAATTTTATAATTTTACAAACTTATAATTTTATAAAAAATAATATCCACTCGTTTTAAAAATGTGTATGTGTAAAGAATTTACAAAAGGTGAGATTTTAAAATTTTTCAAATTGAAATCACTAAATAAAACTGTTTCTCAAATTGCAAAAAAATTAAATTGATCAAAGCGATTTATCTATATCAAGTACTCTCTATAAATGATAATTCCAACCTGAAACCAAGATGTGGGTGACCAAGTATGACTTTTCTTGAGACGGATCATAAAATACGGTGATCCGTGTTTAGATAAAATATGCCTATACTGCAAATTAACCCATTTGTGCCCGAATTTTGGTTTTCTCAAATGTTTTGGTAAAAGCACTTTAAAATATTGCAAAATGGACTGGAAAAATACTAAAAAGATTACACTTATTCTTTTTTTTTTTTTTTTTTTTGTGTGTGTGTATTTATTTAATAAAATGTAAAAAAAAACTACATATGAGTATTTCTAGTACAATATTATGCATAATTATATGTTTTGTCTATATTTATATTTAAAAAGTTTTTAAATTGTATATTATGTACTATAATTAGTATTTTTATGAACTGCAAAAAAATATATTTATTTCTTTACAGAGACTAAAAACGTTATAACTATTATTAATAATAAAATAAGAATAATTGTATTGCTGACTTAAAAACAATTTATTTCATAATTATCTTCAAAAGGAAATTACATAAATAACTGTCTCCTAAATGTCCAACAAAAATATGTGCCCGTTTCTGCCTAGAACCCTATACATTGGACGTTACAAAAATGCATAAAATATAGGCTTGAACATATAATTTCGCAATTTAAAAAAATACGTATTTAAAAAATGTCTACAAGCTACAATTATGACTTGCGATTATGAATTCTTCATAGAAAAAATGCAAATAAACTTACTTTTTACATTTCGCCATCTTGAAAAATTAAAAATTTTTAAACACCGAAAAAAGGCTTCGTTTAAACAAATAAATATCCACCTTATGCTGTCATCTCTCGGTAATAGATAAAAACATTTATAAATAATTATTTCATACAATTTTCATGTTATAAGGGAGAAGAAAAATATACTTATTCATGACAATTTGAAACGTCCCAAAAATGGGACGCTAGGCACAAATGGGTTAAAAATAATCTCGATATACAGGTGTCCAGAGATACTGTACATCGACGCATTAAAGTACTTGATTACATCGTACTAAAGAAAATGGCTTGCAAACCATGTCTCAAGCTACACCGTAACAAGCAAGAATGAACTGAGTTAAAAAAACACACGTCCTGTGGGGGAGCAGTGTTTTACTATTTTACAGAGTGATAAGAAAAAATTGGAACCCTGATAGGTGGAACATGCATTGGCATGATTTACGAAAGGAATTATCAAGGAGTTTTTTCAATATTCGGCAAGGTGGTAAGCCTGTTATGGTTTGGAGGAGTACTCGGCTTCAGCAGCCTGGCCTCTCTGAATTTTCTAAAACGAAGACAAAATTCTCAAAAATATCAAGATGTGCTAAACCTACATTTCCTTCCATTGTGTTACAATTTGGAGGGTCCTGAATAGATCTTTAAAGAATGTAATGCCTCAATCTAAATATCACATACTACATAACCGAGGCTTTCACAGAAAAAATTTACAATTCTCACCTCGCCAGCTTTAAATATTGACTAAACCCGATTGAGAAGGTATTTGGCTTTTTAACCGTGGGTTTTACAATCAAGTTTACAGCAACGGAAAAAAGTAGATCTCTCTTGAAGAATTGAATAGAATCAAATCAAATGTCTCTTTCGTCCCCTTTTTAATTTAATATTATTATCTTGTTTGCTAATAAAGGATGTTCATTTTTATTGTATATATACTCTTTTATGTTTCAATATTACAATGTATAATGATTATATAGTTTCGAATACAATTAACTATCAATTTTTTTAAAGACTTCTTTAACAAATTGTGTATAAAATTCCCTTTAAATAAAATAAATTAGTCATCTTTTGAAAATATAGTATTTTGGAAATACTAAAAGGTATAAAGTTCTATCTCTTCAGTGTAAATGGATTTAACTAAGCGGCTTCACAGCTAAACGTCCCTGTCCAAACAAGGAAGAGTAAAGCAATATCTAATGCAGTTTTAGAATTAATTATTTTCGAATGAGTTCAAACTCATTAAATGCGATTTCTGATTCAACTACTCGCATTAAACCTGGTGTCTAAGACTTTTATCTTGTAAATGATGACTTTGAAACATAGCCATTTGCATTTATGACTTGTTATAGTACAAGACCATTGTCTTAAAGTAATTTAGCACCTTCGATTTCCTCTTGCTGAATGAAAGAAAATATATCTGTTTTACATTTAAAAACAGAGCAGAACTTGTGACAACTTATGTAAACGGATTTAAATATCAATATCTTTAATTTCATTTGTGTATTCAAAAATAAGATATTTACGTCTGTTATTTTTTACAGTATATTTTTTGTACTAAAAATGTAATTAGGAATGCAACATTAAAAAACACACTCCGACATACATTTGCTGTTTTCTCACTGATTCCATAAAAGAATAATTAAAAAAAAATCTAGTGTTTTCTTTTTCTTTTTTTTTAAGTTTGTTGAATAATGGATTCAACAATGAATATGAAATTCAAAAATAATGAAAATTAAAAAAGAATATTCATTATATATGTTGTTTTATTGCTAAGTTTTTTAATTTTGATAAACTTGATTTTTAACACGTTTGCAGCTAAGTTTTTTTTTCTTATCTAGAAATGAACATTGTTAATTTTAAAGAAAAAAAAAATATTTAAACCTTTAGCGATGTTTTATCAGGTCATAAACAATGAATTTATCATATGATACCACCGCGGCTAGCGCCCTCTCTTCGTCCGCAATCCTTTATTTTTCCACTTATTCCGACTCTTTAGCGGAAGCTAGGTTCATAGGTCCCCAGCCACATCCCGAGGAAAAGGCACTCTAGCGGAAGCCAGATTGAAAAAAAAAAAATCAAAAATTGAAACCGGACAATTTAAAAAAAAAATTACTCAAATTAAAGACACCGAAAACCAAGAATGGAGTGCTCGGGGCGATGAAGCTACCGAACGACTCCTGCTGCTTCTAGCTCATTATTAGCTAATCTCTAATCATATTGTTTATCATAAACAATTACAGGTATGCAAAAAGTAGTGATATATATATAAAAATGTTGATTTAAGGCATTGATTGGTGATTTTTACTGCCTTTAGTTAGAAGTTTGAAAACTTTACAAAATAGTGTGATCTTAAACTTCATTAATAATAATTTCGACTTTATCTTTTACGCTGTTTCTGAAATAGAACAGGTGAGTTTGTGACGGAAAAATAAACACAGAGTTGAATTAAAAATGTCCGTATTTTTCTGTTACGTGCGCTATAAGACTTTTTTCTTAGCAAATTTCAGTTTTCGAGGTCAGCGGGAAATACCCTATAAGTTTTGAAAGTGAGTTTGCATCAAAATATAACTTATCAATTTTTAGCTCACATGCTATCAAAGCCTGAGATCAAATGTGCAGGTAGATTCTGTATGATTTAGATAAATCCTATTTTCATGTAGAATTATCCGATTTGCTTCAAATTTGGAATACAGGTTTATTCTGATAAGGTGATTCCCTGATGAGATTTGGATGTTCATTTGTTATGTATAAAGGGATGAATGGAGGTTAATCCCGTCTTAATATAGATAAATGGTTTTTTAATGCAAAATTATCTGATATGCTTCACATTTGGTATACCGATTTATTCTGATAAGGTACTTCCCTGATTAGATTTAGAGGTTCATTGGTTAAGTATAAAGCGTGGAAATAGGAGAACTAATTCCCTCCTCCCCTTAATTTAGCTAAATGGTTTTTTGTCGATTTCTTTATTTTTCAAGGGGATTGTTTTCTAAAGGTTTTATTTATTTATTTATATTATTTTTTTATTTTTCATTATTCTTTGAAATAATAGTATAATATATAATTAGTGTAAATAGCCTGTGGGTTTAATGCCACCCCTTTAACATGACATTTTTCTTTTTTTTATTGCATTGGTAATTTTTTATTGCATTGAGTTAGAAGATTCAACTTTTTAGGAAACAATTGGGTTCTGGACCGTATTATTTGACACAAAATTCATCTTAATACCTTCAGCCGTTTCTAATAGAAGATTTTGACATGCAGATGGATAAAAAAGTTATTATATAACCTTTCCGTAAAGTGCGTTGGAAGTACGGATTGTCTAAAGTTATATGTTGAATACTTTAAAAAAATTTAACGTTCTGCCTAAATAATTGGTTGTTTACACTTTTTTAATGTATTGATTTCTAGAAAAGAATAGAAAACAATGTTATATTTTACAGTTTCTAAAAAAGATCGAATTTTCCCAAACTAACATCAAACTAAACAAACCTGGTTTTGAGTTCACCCCGTCATTAGTAGAGTGCAACAAAGAGGATCACGCTAGCTCCGGTCTCGAATTAAACGAAACTTGTATTGTTGTGATTCTTACTTTGACCGAGATTCAATTTGAAATTTCAGCAGCTTCAGTTTTTTATAGGAACCGATTTTGAAATCTTTCAGCATTAATTTAATCACGGCAAGTTAAAAAAAGAAAAAAAAAAGAAATTTCCCCCCCCCCCTTTTTTTTTTTTTTTTTTTTTTTAAGTGAAGTGAACTAACTGCTCTACAAGGTTTATCAGGAATGATCGTTCAAATTTGGTTTGAGATGGAAAATAACAAGAGACGATTTCACATAAGAAAGTATGAGCGCAAATGAAATGATGACGTTGCTGAGGTGTATACAGTCCATCCAGAATTTCCGCTCACGCGCAAAGCTCTAGCTGCTCGTCATTTATGTTGTGCCTTTGCATCTGTAACTTGAGTCATTATATGTTAAATAAATAAGGAGTTATACATCTCATTTGTGGTGTGATTGGGATAAGTGATAGAAGAGCTGCGAAAATATATGCAGAACGCTCCTTGAACAAGTGCAAACCTCATGATGAAAGTTTTGAACGTGTTCTGTTCACCAACAACTATGCGAAATTTGATCGGTCACAAGTACCTGTACTGATAGTAGAGGCAACGGAACGAAACGGAGTGTTCCAATCGAGGAACGCATGTTCTGCATTCTGCATACATTTGCGCTGCTATCCGAATATTTTACCATTTCGCACTGTAAATTAGAGACATATCGGCATATTCAATTGACATATACTGAGTCAGGCTACTTCTGCAGAGTCACTTTGTCGAATGACGACCGGCTGATTTTATCAGTGATTTTTGCAGACATCAGTAATTGCAGACACACAGTGCCTTCTACAACGACATGCGTTTGTTTTCTTTTCTAAAAAAAAATCTATATCAGATTTTCAACATCTGATAAATATCATTCTTAACAATACCATTAGATATAATAACTTTTGAAGATAATAAAACGAATAGGGAACGATTTGCTATAAATCGTAATATTTTGATAAAAAAGAAATCAAGTAAATTTTCAAAATTTGAAGAGAAGCAGTAGTGCTTATTTAAGCGGTAATAAAATGCTGTTACATTTTAAATAAAATAATGAAAAAAATTTTTAAATAATGTTATATTTTAAATAAAATAATTTGAAGTATTATTATTTAATTGTAATACACATATTTAATAATGTTTTAAAACATAATAATTTAAATAATAATCAAAATATATTTTAAAACGTAAATAATAAACGATTGCAAATGTATTAGGAAATGAGAGCTTCCGAAGAAATGCAATCATGCAAAACCATTATGCATATGTATTTTGATTCGTATTTGAAAAATTATTTTTTTTACATGCTTAAAAACGAAAACTTTTCTTAAATAAAGCATTTCTAGTTTCGTTTGTTAATAAAACATCCTAAAGCATGAAATTATTAAAATATCTTGTGTTTACTTTGACATTAATTATTACATCAATTTATATACATACACATAAAAATTGCAAAAGCACTTTTGCACTAGATTATATTATATTTTAAATAAGATAATTAATTAGCAAGGGAATATAATAAAATTTTAAAACTAAGCATATGTATATGAATTGGCTAGAGCAATGTTTCAGAGATTATTGCTTCCTATTTCAAAAGAATCATATTTACATAAGAGAATAAGGTAAACTTGAAAATTAATTCAAATTTGGTTTATGCATACATATGTATGTGTTAGACTACAATTCTAACATCTTAAAACATCTTTATTTACATTTTTCACTAATGAAGTTGTTGAATGAAGTGGTTATGTATAAATATGGATTAGCACATTAATTAAAAAAGATAGATAGTAGATAAATTTAAGTTTTAACCCAACATGTTAATTTTAATATGATATTTGAATACGAAATAATTTTCGGTTGATAGCATAATTTTTATTTCCGTGATATGCTTAATTAAACTATTTAAAGAATGTAATAATCAATTTCCTTCGGTAGGACAAAACCTTTTAATACACAAAAAAATCTATCATTTTTAATTAATATGAAATTACAGAAAAAAAGTATTATGCAGTTTTATATGCAGTTAGAACTGAAAAAAGTAACTACATTTATGAAAAAGAAATATTTTTTTTTATATGAAAGTTAGATTATTATGTAATGAGAATGTATACTCAATGGTTTTGTATACTTCATAAATAATTCTTTCCAAGTTTGGATGATTAATTATGCAAATGTCACACTGATTATGTTTCCCTTAAATTTTCATAAAAAAATCGTCCTAGAAAACAATTCTTCTCATGTTTTATGCCTATTATTTGTAAATGTCACACTTTTTTTAACCCTTGGTTACATTTAGAACAAGATCTTGCCCTGTACACAGCTAGTCTGTACACTGTTCGTCACCTTCATTTTCTTATTTATAATTCTTAATTATTATTTGTAATACAGGATGCATAGGAAGTTTCTAAAACACATCTTGTAGCTCTTAAAGTTCTACTTGTATATATAGTGACGTTAAATCTTGATGATACTTCTATTAAAAACTCCCTGTTTATTTTAAATCGCGAGTTATTTTGGCTGTGCCTGTGTAAGACCGGTAGTCTGCAAGTGCATTATAGGCAACGAATTGGAATCATTAAGAAAAAAATCTAAAAGTTATGTTTAAAACAATTGTGTACATCCAAAATGGTCGTCATAAATTTCTTAATATATATATATATATGCTAAGCTCATATTTATTTCCCATACACAATGTCAGCGAAAAGATGAAACACGATTAAAAGAATGCCTGATTAAAACAATGCGATTAAAACAATGTAACTTAAAAATTACACTATTGTTCAATTCAGTTATTAGCAAATATGTGACTAAAAAGTAAAACGTACAATGTACGAATTTCGCTTACCGTTTGTAACAAATTTAGCATATTATTTTTTTATATTATATGCTTCAATATGCAATTAAATATTTTGGAAAGAGAGTAATAGAACCTATACACTTAAGACTGTCCTGGTGGACTTTTTGATTGAATTAAATGTTACAGGAAGCCAAAGATATTCACTGCACTCAGTAGCGCCAGAACAAATCTTGTGTTCAGATGAACAGCAGCTGTGATATTTCACATTATAGAGTCCATAAAAACATGTTTTCAATTTTGAAAAGAAATGTGACGTTAAACTGATTATAATAAACACAATGTGATTTATATAAAGACCCCGAGGCTTTGCTCGCGTAATAGTGGAAATATGCCAAGTGATTTGCATGACTATTTTTTATTAGAAGAAAACTTTTTGGAATAATACCAAAATTACAAATAAAGCCACAGTTTGACTAAACTTCATTATAAAAGTGCAATAGACAAAAATGAGATTTTAATTAATAAGAAGAACTAAAACTAATTCAACTACATGATAATTTATAAAGTATTTTGAGACTTTTATGCTCATTTCATACGCTATTCATTTGAAGTTTTGAATTTTTTAGAAACCATCTTAACACATTTACATCTTAAAATTAACCATCATGTCAAATCTTGTCTAACATAATCTAATCTTGACAAATAACGTCGCTTCTTGTCTAACAGTCTACCACCTCTCTGGTGTTAGTGGCAGTAACATAAAATGCCGAAACAGAGTTGAAATAGAATGTCTCGAAAAATGTTGAAACAGAGACTGTCACCATTAATTTGCAAATATTAACCTTAAAATCGGTTGCTATCTCCTAATATTGTATAGAAAACGGAAATTAGATGTTTTTAAAGGCTTTCCTGTTGTTCCTGCCAGGTGGTAGTGACACCGGCATAAAATATAGACCCCCCTTCCTCTTTAACACAAAAAACACAATTTAGAACATTTTTTGCTCCTGTAACACCCTTGTGATAGTGAAAACGGCGTAAAACATAGGCTATGTCGAAGCGGGGACTGTCACCACCAATTGGAAACCATTACTTCTGAAATCGGTTTATATTTCCTGAGATTGTATTGAAATCGCTATTTAGAACGTTTTTAGAACGCTTTTCGTTTATTTTCATCCCATTTAAATTTCAAATTTTTAAGGAACTGTCCTCAGAGAGCATTTACATCTCATTAGTAATTACCATACCAAATTTCAAGTTACTAGCGCCTTCAGTATCACAAAACTCACAATTTAGAACGTTTTTTAAAATGCAACCTCAAGGTGGCATTGACGCTGACATGAAATAGATCCTATATTGGAGCAAGGGCTGTCATCATCAATATCCAATCATTACTTTTGAAATCAGTTGGGTACTTCCTGAGATCGCGTAGAAATAGCCCTTTAGAACGTTTTTTAGAACTCTTTTTGCGCATTTTCACTTCTTTTACATTTCGAATTTTTTAAGAAATGTTCTTAGAGATCATTTATATCTAATCAGTAACAACCATGCCAAATTCCAATGATCTGGGCCCTTCAATAACACAAAAATCGCAATTTCGAACTTTTTTTGCTCCTGCACCCCCTTTAGGGGTAGTGGCACCGACATAAAATGTAGCCTATTTTGGAGCAAAAGTTGTCACCATCATTTTGACAACATTATTTTAAAAATCGGTTTGATGCTTCTTGAAATTGCGTAAAAATCGCCTTTTAGAACCTTTTGTAGAACGCTTTTTTGCGCATTTTCACACCTTTAAATTTCAATTTTTTTAAAGAAATGTTATTAGAGATCATTTATATCTAATAAGTAACTACCATGCCAACTTCCATGTATCTGGGCCCTCCAGTAATACAAAAATCGCAATTTCGAACGTTTTTTTTTTTTTTTTTTGCTCCTGCACTCTTTTTAGGGGTATTGGCACAGACCTAAAATGTAGCCTATGCTGGAGAAAGTGTTATCACCATGATTTTGACACCATTATTTTTGAAATAGTTTTGGTTTCTTTTTGAGATTGCGTAAAAATCGCCATTTAGAATGTTTTTTAGAACGCCCTTTTCCGCATTTTCACCCCTTTTAAATTTCGAATTTTTTAAGAAATGTTCTTAGCTATCATTTATATCTAATAAGTAACTTCCATGCCAATTTTCATATTTCTAGGCCCTTCAGTAACACAAATATCGCATTTTTAGAACGTTTTGCGCTCCTGCACCCCCTTTTGGCCAGTAGCACGGACATAAGATATAGCCTGTGTTCTAAGTTGGACTATCACAATCATTTTGATGCCATTACTTTTGGAATCGGTTCGGTAGTTCCAGAGCTTACCTCCTACAAATAAACAATTTTTACCTCTTTATAATATTAGTATAGATAGATAGATAGATAAACATAGAAATTCAGAAAGCATTTTTGAATTTCCAAATTTATACCAAAACCATTTGAAACAAGTTTTCCAAAGGAAGTTTTAACTTTATTTTATGGATGACATAAACTATTATTTACTTCTACCTATTTCCTTTTCTAATAAAGATGTTTTATGCTACTGTTTATCCAAAAAGAAAATGTACGACTATATAAGTTAAAACTTTTATATTGAAGACTTTACGTCACTGTTATAATTACTTTTACTTTTGAACATTTTAAAAGCAATTCGTGCAGATACATGATCACAAAACTATTTGTAATTTTGCATAAATCATCGTACCAATGCGTATTTTTATAATGTTACTAGCCTACACTTATATTTTTCACTATAATAAAAGCAATATTTTACCTTCACAATAGAAATCGCATATATTATTTAATATTCTCTACAAAATGGGAATAATGCAAACTGTTTTTTGATTCCATTTAAACAAATGACCCGAACCATTAAGTTATGTATTAAATGGCATTAAATTTTAATGCTAATAAATGATTAGCAAATTGATGCTATTAAATGCATACATTTTTTTTTCAATTTACAATTTAAATTTTGAATTTCTAGCGAAGATATTTGAAAACCCTTTTAATCAGTTGAATCTACACCTATAAATTATATCTTCTTTTTATTTTTAATTCCCTATAGGGTTTTGTTGAAAACTGAACATCTGGAGAATTTTAACTGTTTGTATAACTAAAAATGGGTAAGAAATAAAAATATAAAAAGGGGATTGCAATAGTAAATGCACTTAAAAATTCAATTTTTAAAAAGCTTTTCTCAATTTCATAATATATACAATAACCTTTCTAGAAAACGGAATGGAGAGTAAGTTTAAACTTTATTTTATAGATGGAGTAAATCTTTATGGATTCAAATCATATATTAATAAAATTCATTGTTCACTTATTCACATTAAATGTTGTGTTGGAATTATTTTAGGAATGCACGAGGGTAAGTCAGTAAGTAGATCACAAAACCCTATAAAAAACGGAAAACCAAGACACATTTAAAATGAATGTTTATTTCTCTATATAATCGTCATTTAAATTGGTACGTATGTTCCATCTCTTTATGAGTTTTCTATTACCTGCTGCAATAAAGTCTTTGGACTGCATTCTCATCCATCTGTGTACCTCACATTCAACGTCTGCATCAGTCGATTGTAGGCTAAACCATGTGAACACCCTGTTGCAGTTGCTAATGCTGTCTATTGTTATTCGCCTGCCAGCCCTAACCATTTCCTGAACCAACGCACTGTTTTTTTCCGCCGGAATCTCAACATGACGCCCACTTCGTTCTTCGTCAACAACTTCTGAACGCCCCTGCTCATCTTGTACAACTATTGTCTCATAAATTCGAAACTGACATCTTACAGGTGGACAGTGCTGCAACCTATTAGGATATTTGGAAACAACTTACTACTAATTTCCGACATCTGATATCGGTTTGAATCCTACTTACTGACTTTCCTTCTTACATTTGAAAAGTAATGCTTTTTAAACTTCGTCATTTCCGTTTATCAATTACGATTACGAAAGGAATCAACTAATCATAATTTTGAAAAACCTTTTTTACTGTGTAATAATCTTAAGGATTTTTTTGAAAATCCATGAATATACAATAGCTGTAATTTTACTTACATAAAAGTACTGATAAATTTCCATGCTTATTTCAATAATTTTACTATTTTATACATATATTTCTGAATAAAATAAATAATTATGTTACTTTCACAAGAAGATCGCATAAATTATTCTCTAATCTGCACAAAAAGTGGATAACACATTAAACGATTTTTGGATTACATTTCAAACAATTTAAAAAGACATTAAAGTATTTAATCCTTTAAACAAAATATTTTGAATTCTATTGAATCTTATGCCTATTTAACATATTTTAATTTTCGAGATTATATCTTTTCAGCAAAAATAGCTTAAATATGTTTAGAATAATTTTTTTTCTAGTATTGTAAAAGTGCTCAGAGTAAAATATCGAATTTTACCAAGTGTAGCTTTAATGTGTTTTGGATGTGGATTTTCATATTGAAAAAGCATTAAATTAACTAATAACCTTTCTTAAACACAGGAAATCGAAATTTTCTCCCTAAGAATAAACGTAATTAATATTTTTACAATAAGTATATTACATTCTTGAACTAAATGTAATTTACATTTTTAGAAATAACAATAACACATTGTTTAAAAAAACTTAGATTAGAAGATAGTTATTTAGATATTGTACATTAATGATCTATTTAAAAAATAAAATGTAATTAATGTGACTTAGTCTTGAACTAAATACTGTAAATTGAATTATACGAATTAAGTAAGTTTATTTTATTTAAGAAAAATATTTTTTAATTTAATTAAATGCATACAAATAGTCTTAAAAGTATTGTAGTTAAGAATATTTTGTCTTCTTAAGAATTTTCCTGCATTCCAATATGCATTTTTTTTTTTTAAGAAAGAGCTTTATAGTATGTAAAGAGTAAACAGTTCATTTTATTTTTTCTAAATGGATTATATTAAGCTGATTAACATATTTAAATATCTTAGCAATTAAAGATGTAAAATTCTGGAATGCCACTTTGCTGGCAAATAATTAAGCTCGCTAGACTTAAAGTTCTGCTAATGAAGATGTGTTTCATGTATTTTTTTTTAAGTGGTTTTTCTCATTGTTTATTTCTTGAAGAAAATTTCTATACAACATTACCGTATATTATTTACAGTTACGTGAGCAAGTATTAATTCCCATTTACATAAAACTAAACAGTGCTTGGATTTTTTTTTCCAACTGTATTAACAATCCGGTTATACAATAAAATTAAATGCATTGTAGCAATTTATCATAGCCAAAAACTACATGCACAGATTTTACTTTTGGTATTAAAAATTGAATTCCGTAATATCCGATTTAGTCCTTCGAATACTTCTTTAAATAGTCCTTTAATAAGTCCTTTTTTGTACTATAATTTAAAGACATTTAAATTTTTGTAATAAAATATATAATCCTTCGTACGTTAATCATTAAATTACGGAAATATATTTTATAATTTATCACTTAGAATCTATAGCTTGGTAAATACCTGTTATCGCATTTATTAAAAAATATATACATTGCATGTATAGTAAAAAAAAAAAAAAAAAAAAAAAAAAAAAAAAAAAAATACTTTCTCCATGAAAAATGGATATTCCTAATTTGCTGTTCATTTGTCATATACCAGAGGGAATTAAATATAAATGTGATTTTTTTCTGAAGAATATTTTTGAATAAAAAGTATGAAATATTATGTACATTGTTGTTTTTAATATTTAAACACTTTTCTAGAATATTGAGAGTGTTCTATTTAATTCTTGTATAATAAAAATATTTATATCAATTTGGAGGCAATTGCACCAAAACGCAAAACACATTTTAAGTGTGATGGAAATATTTCCTCTACTAAATACTTTAACAAGATCTAGACTAATGCTATTTCGGACTATAAGTAGTTTGTTTGCTTTGTGTTTCTCTATCACTTGAATGGTTACACCAGTTACGTGTCGTCCAGTATTCTCTTAAGAAAGAATAGTAATGGAATCGGAATGGAATAATTTTATGGCCAAAGTGCTGCTTTATTCTTTGCCAAATATTGGCAATATTCTTCTATATTATTTGTTCATAGTTCACATAAAAACTGTATGTGCAATGTACATAACTAATTCCAAAATTTCTTTGTGATAATTTTTAAGATTTTGCTTCAGCACAGATATTTTAATTTTTTGCGATATTTCATACTGGTCCTTTTTCTCTGCATTGCCACAAGTAATTTTAAACAACTTGAGCGGTTAACAAAATTGAGACATCAATAACATATCATTTGTATAATTTAATGATTGCAAGAATCCAATAGGTGTGATATTTTTAATTGGTAAAATTTTAATAATTTTAATTAATTCAACTTTATTAGGTATTTTGTGTTCACCCATAATTTTAGGGAAGACATAAGTGGGCGTATCGAGAGTGAAACGATGTCAAACGAATCTGTAAACTTTAAACAACTTATGGATACCGAGAAAACAAATATAAAAATCGTATTTTCTTATTGGAAAATGCACTATATTTGTTTTACATTTGTACTATACATTTGTGAGTCACTAATAATATACTTATTTTTTCAATATTAGTAACATTTTTTTTTCTGTGATATTCGACAAGAATCATTAAGTTATATTCCTAAATACGTTTTAAAACAAATAGGAATACTACCCCTATATCCAAGTTATTTTATGTTTTTCTTCAATGAAATTTTATAACAACCCATTATCTCATTTATTTTTCAAATTGGATATATTTAATTGTATTATGAATATAAAATATAGAGTTATTTTAATCTTTAAATTTACTACTATTAAAAACGGATGGTCACACTAAAAACTATTTTTTATAGTTTGCTATCGAATTATCGTATATTAAAACTTTTGAGTCAATAAGAGCTTCAAATTAGCGACAATATTTTGAAGATTTGATAGTTCATAAAATATTCAAACTATTTTTCCTATTTATTAAAACAAAAAATAATCTTCTTACGTTAACTCAATAAAATCGAGAACAGTACTTATTTCAAACAAGAACAAAAATGCATTGCTATACAGAAAACAATCCCAGTGACTGAGTTTAAAATTCCTTAGTTTATAGTAAATTTTAAAAGCATTTATTTTTCCGTAATTATTTTGTTTTTACCATTTAACTTTTAAAAATTTGTTTTATATGCTAAAGGTTCAATCTGCAATAGTAACTCGGAACGTATCATAAATTTTATAGATACCGTTACATAAGCATTCTTAAAATTTTACACTCGATAGTAAATAATTTCTGTAATAAATGGATATAATTATTATAATTTCATACTTAATTTAAAAATATTTTTTTTAAAGCTCCTGAACGTTGTTAAAAATATTTAAGTTTATTTGCAATTTACATAGCATAAATTCTACAAATTATATGCAATTGAGCTAATACATGTTATTAATAACATTCAAACTGTAAGGGAAAGAAAAAAAAATATTTTTTGGTCATGGACAACTTGTTTATTTTTTCCTATAAGACTTACAACAAAAATTGTAAAGATAACACTATTGGAAAGTGAAACACTTTGCTATACAATGACAAACCTATTGAAAAATTGCTCTCTCTTTGAATTTTTTTCCCTGAAGAATGGATTTATATGCATGACTCTAATATTTGTATATGATAAATATTCTTGAAAACTTATTTTAAATTTAAAGTCCCTGATGAACACGTTGCTACATTTCAGTTTTCTATTATATTTTCATATTTTCCGAAATTGATATCTGTATTGAACTCAAAGTTAATTAAAATATGAAGGTATTAGTAGTTAAAATTCGTGGAAATGAAATAAAGCATATTTGTTTAACAAATATGTAAAGCAAAAGTTTATTTCATAATTTTCAAATATTTAAATGATAAATTAGCAATAGTATATAGAAACAAAATCTTCGGGTAACAGATAACATTTATGCATTCAATTTAGTTATTATTATTATTATTCTTATTATTATTATTTGCAATGCAAATTGCATGCTTAAAGTTCAGAATTATTTTTTACCATATATGTGATGTAAAGTGTTGCTGTAAATATTTCAATAAAGTTTTTTTTTTTTTTTTTTTTTTTTCATTTCAGGAAAAAAAAATAATTTATGCACAGGAAACTATAATTGTAAAGATTTTGGTTTAAATTAATTTTCCAATTCAAGAAACACATAATTAGTGATATAAAGCATTGAATTTCTAGTGCTAGCATTTTTAATAACCACTTTTATTAGTACTGAAAACTGACTATTTTATGGCAGATTTTCACAGTTAGTGAAATTTAATATTTCACCCTCAAAAGTATTATACATGAACTATTTTTCTTTGTTTAATTTTGGTACTTTTTTCCTAATCTTTGGTTTAGTGAATCCTATAAACTCTGTATATGCAGTATAACAAAATGATAATACATATATTTAACGATACAGTCTTTCCTAATTTTTCAATAGATTTCATAGCGCAATTGAATCGGGAAGTTAATTTATCTCTATTTATTCAATAAAAAAAACTTCATAAGGGAATTTTATTTTTGTGTACATAATCGGTATTTATATAAACCACATACGTTTGTGAATAAATGTTAATATTTAGTCTATTTTTAATCTATGGAAAAATAATTAGATATTTATTTTATCTCACTATGATCTTTTCCCCTTTAAAATGTCTTAAGAGATGCCAAAAGAAAATACCAGATATTTGGAGAGGAAAAAAGCACATAATCTATTTTACATTTGAAAAGGGAATTTTAAAAATACATTTTATTAGAATAAACATATTTATTATTTTTTTCTTATTTTTACTACAATTAAAAAAAAATCAATATAGAATACAGCTCTATTAGTCAACTTCTTATTTCTGAAACGAGAAAAAATAATACTGAGGTGTTTTTATAATAATTGCAAAGTTTGCATCGAAATTCACTGTGCATTTATATATTGCTTGCTTTACATATGCATTATTCATAACGCGAAAGTTTAGTATTTCTCTATAGGAAAAAGTATGGGACATGCAAATACTTTACTGCATAATAAGTAAAATTTCGAAAACCTAGATCAATAAAAGAATATTTAGTTTTTCTTACGTCATAAGAAAAAAAGAATTATATTTGAAATTTCGGATATATTTTTTCGACTTCAGTTGAAAAATATATTCAACTTATTTCATAAATGCATATAATTTAGTAAATAAATACATAGAAATGCTTAATTCATCTTTAAAAAGTTAAAGTTAAACTTACACTATGTGCAAAACTACTTAAAAGATGACAGAATACTAAAAATATGTTAAATTATTTTAATACCTTAGTACTTTCAACTGTAAAAATATAGTCTTCGTCTGAGGAATATAAGAAATACAATTGTTGTTGGCGTCTAATTTGTAATTTATAATTTTTGCGTCTTCGAAATTAACTGTTAATTTCGAAGATGCAAAAATTATATATCCCTCAAAGAATTATCATGATTTAATCATCCGCGAATCAATAGAAATTATTACTAAAGAAAATACTGTTTGCAATGACGTTTTATCCTACAACTTACCCTGAATTTGGCTCAGTTTACTTAAATAATCATAAAATGAGTAATATTCCACTTCCCTATATTCATGTTTTATTTATTAATGTTTTCCGGATCTAAAAATTAACTTCAAATTTCACTCCTTTCGTCACCATCTACGTGAATTTTAAAAATTAGACGCCAACAACAATTGTATTTCTTATATTCCTCAGACGAAGACTATGTTTTTATAGTTGAAAGTACTGAGGTATTAAAATAATTTAACATCTTTTTAGTATTCTGTCATCTTTTAAGTAGTTTTGCACATAGTGTAAGTTTAACTTTAGCATATAATTTATTTTATTACAAAAAAATAAACTACATAAAAAATGTAAATTTATTTTCATATAAATAAAATTGTTGAAATATTATAGATTCATTGCAAATTTAAATTATATTTTTAAGAAATGAACGATGTAATACAAGTGTATTGATGTATAGAATTAGTGGTTTGTAAAAGATCCCAAATGCTAAAAATCAAGCGAGTTAAAAAGCAGACATCATCCTAAAGAAATACATCATTTAACCACTCCAGAGTCAACAATTCCCCGATTAAAAAAAAAATGTCTACTATGATGTTAGAATACAGCATTTTACGTATATAAAATTATTTTGAAAAGCACTAAGAACATAAATTATATATATTGGCTAACATATACGTTTTTTTGCATTTGCAATTTAACAGAAAATTACATAATTTTCATTATTTTTTTCGCTTTCCTAATATTAAACTGTAAAAATTGTACATCTAAACATTGTAAAAAATGTATTTTTGGACATCTCCAGCCTTTTTAAATTTTTAAAATTTACGAAAATCATTTGAGCTGTAATAATACAAAACTGATCAACTGATAAATAAAACTTTACAATTAAAAATTAATTCCGTATTGTCATCTATTGAGACTTATATGAACAATTTATATTAACTTTTGTGATGAAAAAAATAAAATTGTTTTTGAAAGCCCACTTTATATGTAACAGTAGCTTTTTGGTATGTTGCAGGTACAAAGTGATGCAAAGCGTTATCAAGGCATGGAGAATAGATATAGTGTATGTTTCTTTTGGCTTAAAAAGTACTTTTGATTCATTATTATTATTAATATTATATTTGTATTTATTTTATAAAACAGACATGTAGTGTTTTTATTACCACTTGTATTACAATAGTGAATTTTTTTTAAAACATATCTTGTTTCGAATTTAAATTTCATCTTTTACTTTATGATAAAATATGTAAAAAAGAAAACACCATTTCTTTGTACTATAGTTTAAAATTCAAGATCCATTTTTTTTATATTTGTAGTTTTCGAATCTTTAGTAAATAAACAAATAATATTTGATATATTTGTGAGGCTTGTAAAATTCTTCTTCATGAAAAGATATTGACAATATTCATGTTTCTTTAATATTAACTCTAGTTTAATTTAAAATTCCAAAATGATTTCGGAATATTTATCAAATTCCCAAACACATTTTGATTCATACTTAGAAAGGGTTTTTCTGTTAAGCTAAGTTAAAAGTTAAGTTGAAAGTTAAGTTAAAATTGTAACGGAAATTTAGATTCTGAACGAAAAATTTTACTTTATGTTATATGTATATAAATAGTTACATTAAATAAAGACAACAACTCTCATAAGTATCAGAATGATATTTTTCCTAAATACGCAAAATCACTGAAAACAACTCAGTCTCTTACGAAAAGCTAGAAAAGCTATATATTTCTTTGTGTCTCCGAAACGAAGAAAAAAAAAGAATTATTCCAAAGAAGCATTATTATGACTTTCAAAATGTGTTATATATATACAAATATGTAATATATTACATATTTGTATAGTGTAAGATATTGTTATTTTGCATTGTATAAGATATTACATATAACATTCTTAAACAGATTTTCTGTTTTGCCTTTATTTTTTCTTTTTAAATATGCAAACGAAAGACCAGATAAATAAGTGCATAAATTAAAGTTTATAATAAATTGAGGTAATTTTAATTTAATAATGCATGTTAATTTCAACTTGAAATTGTTAAATAAAATAATTGTATTCTTGGTTGATACTAAAAGTTTAAAATAATATTTCGTTAAGTATACTAAAAAGAAAAGTAAACTGAATTATAACGGCATTAAAAATCACAAATATTTATAATATATGGTTATGTACCCACATGCTTTTTTGATTTAATTTTTCGTATACCTTTAAAAAACCTAACTTGTACAGTTTATTGAAACGACGACATAGAAGTTTATTTCACGTTTTAACCAATCCATTTTTGCTCAAATTTTAAAATATTGATAGAACAAAGTGCACTTTATATGAGCATGGTGGAACCTATTTATAAAATAAATTTATTTGTAAGAATATTCAATTTATAATGTACTTTTATTAGCAAATTGAATACAATAGTATTTTAATAAATTTTATTTCATACTATAACATTCCATAACATCAATAACATTCCATTTTCAGGAACATATATATTTTATTACGTAAATATTTTGTTAAAAACGAAATGAAACATTTAAAAAATATAATTGTTAATAATGATATAAAAATATTCGGTATTTCATTTATAAAAAAACTGTGATTAAAGTTTTTGTATACGCTCAATGTACACATGGTTATAGTCGATCAAATGATGTCCGCAAATTTTTTAGAAGTGACCCCACCCACGGAGGGCAAATTTGGGGGAAGGGGCTCGGGAGATGCATAGCATGTATAAGTGGCCACATACCTTTCCAACAATATGTCACATGTGGGGGTCGGTAAAAGTTAGAAAAATGTGCCACTTTGGGTCTACTATAGCGCCTCCCCCCCCCCTCTCTTTGAAATACCGGTTGTACAAATGTGCACACTGACTATAAAGCAGCTACGTACGTGTTCTTGACCACTGCTGGTCACCACACGGTGTACTGACTATAAAGAAAATGATTCATAAAATGTAGCAATGTCATAAATTTAACTGAATTATTTCTATGTGAGGGCAAAAACTTATCCATACATCCTCGTATGCAGCGTTTTTTGTCTTTGTTTAATCAAATTAATAATGTAGCATATCATTATTCTCTTGTATCTGTTTTTTTTTCTTTTCTCAAGATAGAAGATAAATAATGTGCCACGGACATTACCAATAATACTGCCTTATACCATTGGAGCTGACTGTTTTTTTTTTCTTCTTTCCCCGTTTCGAACCATTTAAAAGACTACCTAGTAGATTCGTGTGTGTAGTGAATGGTTCATGGTGCATCAAGTATTATAAACAGGCAAAAACGCATTTGGATTACTCTGAAAATTTGTCAAATTGCATTTTAATCCTCAACACGTTCCAGATATTTTTGATTTTTTTGCAAACGCTGCACAATTTCCCCACAATTCTTTTCAAATACAGCGGTTCGTGAAAAATATTTTTCACAAATTCTCTACATATCTTCACTAATATATCTCTCGAAGTCCATTGTGCTGTTATCCTAATCAATATGATGGACTTTTGTTTTAGTAATTTCGGAATTTGAGACCTGAATTGGCTAACAAGAACGTGAAGCAACGTTGAAACTGATAACGGCCCATTTAGATTCAATAAACCATTGAAAAATTGTTTTTTGGACGAAAAAGAAATTCTTAAATGTTTCACGAGCCTTTCTTAGTTTCGAACTGTATTTATTTTTGCCAAAAGGGAATATTTCAATTTAAACACAAAATTCGACTTCATCTATTTCTTTCAGAAAAAACAAACTGATTGACACTAACAGGACTTCAATTCGCAAAGGAAATGTTCAAAATGTAATGTACACTTTACATGAATTGTTTGAAGCACGGTATGTTCTATTAAACACATGGGCAATTGTCAGAGCTCTCAGCTAACAGAGTGTTTCATGACTTTTCAGACCATGTAATATAATCGTATCGATAAGGCAGAACGCCAATTCATTCAGATATTTCTGGGGCATTCATACTTTGGAAGATTTAAAAAAAAAAGAGCAGAAAAACTTATTACTAAAATTGTGTTAAATAGACTATAATATAATGAAACACAGTCACGTTACTCAAAAACCACTATTAAGAAATACTTTTTCATGAAACAATTAGCAGATGTATTACAAATATGGCATGGATTTGCATTTTTAGACAAGTAAAAAGTATTACATTTAATGGGATATATCAACATGTTTTATTCAGAAAATAATAACTTATATATTCATGAGCAAAATAAGTTGATAAGTATCTTTATATATCAGAGTGTCGTTAAAACCTAAAAATAGATGTCCAACCTCACTTTTGAAAAATCTAACAACACTCAGAACACTAACCTCAATACGCCCTGTTAACAGAGAAAAAAGTGATTTGAAAGATGTCTACGATAATTAGCGATACTTTGCAATTTGTAAATATAAAAATGGATGCCAGTATGATCAATAGGCACGTACTATACAGGAAATTATTCACAGCTGAATTCAAACCCTTCGAGAAAGTTTATTTTAACTATCATACTAAAAATAATAAATTCATTTCTCTTTTGTTGTATTTATATGATGCAAGTAGTATATATATATATATATATATATATATATATTACGAAACAATTTAATGGGCTAAGACGAGCAATCACGTCGTGCTTTTCACGACATCTTACTTGATTCGTACCACCTTTTAATCAGCCGTTGTAGAGCGATGATAATATTGGTAGAGTCCAATCAAACACTTATTTATTCATGATGAAGACAAGGCAGATTAGGCCGCGTGAGTGGTGAAAACAGGCGTATGAAGAAATCTTGGGTTTTCCCAAATAAAAACATGGAAACGTAGTCATAGGAAACTGTTTATTCCATCAGAACCTACCAACATTAAACATTCCCCACAGGATAAGAAATCAGAGCATTCTACTCGAGCATGAACTAGTTACTCATGCGAAATAGATGTTAATTCACGAAATGAATATTCTACATGGCTTAGGACACCAGGGAACAGGTTATGTAGACAATCAAACAGCACAAAAAATCTACTCCTGAGCTCATGCTCTAGCTATTTATTAGCATGCGCGGAGGAAATCCGATTGAAATGAAAACTTCAGGCTAGCCAAACAAAATCACGAACGAGATTCGAAGTGAAACTGCGATCCGTCACTCAGCCAATGGAGAGCGACCGAGAAACGTCACAGAAAAGAATCCCGGCGCCGCTAATGGAAGGATTTCGATGTGAAAATGCTGTCGCCTAGCGGGCGGGGAAATGAGATGAAAAAGAATAAAAATGTAAAAATGGCTTTGATAAACATTCGAAAAATAAGTAACTGCGTTCAGAACCTTATAGTTTGGTAGACGATAATAATTAATGAAGGGATTAAAAGTTTAGATTACGTTTTGGAATAAATCTATTATTAAGATACGCTTTTAAAATTATAGGAATTTAATTAGAAATAAATAAGAGAGCTTATTGAAAAAAAGGAAAAAATGAATATGCCGGCAATTTAGAATAATTTAAATGAATAGTAAAAGTAATTTTTTTTATATAACATATATATATATATATATATATATACACTGCTCAAAACAATTAAAGGATATTTGAAGTTTTATAGAAAATAAAGATATAAACGAAATTTTTTTTGCCGAAAATAGAAGAAGAGAATCACAAATGCAAATTTTTCTGGTTTTCAAACTGTGGAGTATGCAAATTTTGAGTTCGACGTCAAAAACGTCGCTTCAGCGGCAGCGAATGAAATTTGACTTTCAACTGGATAAAAGAGAATGAAGACAAGGATGATCGGCATTCAGTGATTGCTTTGTTTCGATGAGTACGATGTCTCAGCGAAGTCATTTGACAGATTCAGAAGCTTTGAGAATTGTTGGTAGGTTAGAAGGGGGCCAAACTCAAGCCGAAGTAGCGCAAGCCATTGGAGTGTCACAAAGTGTCATTTCCAGGATCTGGAACCGATTTTTGGAGAGTGGATGTGCAGGCCGAAGACCAGGGCAAGGTCGTAGACTGGCAACAACGCCCAATGAAGATCGGTATTTAGCGTTAACAGCTCGGAGACACCGAACCATGAACGCTACTCTTCTCCAACAACACCTTCGCTCGGCTACAGGCACCACGATTTCAACTCAGACTGTCCGAAACCGGCTCCATGCTGTAGGTCTGTATGCTCGTCGACCGATGGTATGCGTTAGATTAACATCAAGGCATCGTCGGGACCGCAGGGAGTGGGCAACCGAGCATGTCAACTGGAGGAGAAATGAATGGAGCAATATTCTGTTTTCTGACGAGTCCCGTTTTTCTGTGCAACCGGATAATAGGCGTATTTTCATCAGGAGGGACAGTGGCAGTAGGAATAATCCTGCGTTCGTGCACGAAAGTGTCAGATTTGGCGGTGGAGGAGTGTTGGTGTATGGTGGCATCTCCATTGACAGGCGCACTGACCTCTACATCATTCGAGATGGAGCTCTGACTGGTCGCCGATATAGGGATGCGATCATCAGACCTATTGTAGTCCCTTACGCTGCAGCAATCGGATATAACTTCATTTTAATGGGCGATAACTGCAGGCCACATCGTGCAAAGCTGGTGGAGGATTTCCTTTTCGAGGAAGGAATCGTTCGAATGGAATGGCCAGCGTGTTCTCCAGACATGAATCCAATCGAGCACGTTTGGGATGCTCTAGGAAGACGAGTTTCTGGCCGCCAACAACCCCCACAAACTCTCCAAGAACTGGAAAGAGCTCTTCTGGAAGAGTGGGGCAGAATACCCCAACTCGTCATTAATAGCCTCATTGAGTCCATGCCTCAAAGGTGTTCAACGTTGCTGGCCGCCCGTGGAAACCATACCCCCTACTGAAAATGATTTTCTTTGAAGAAAACACATTTTCTTATTCTTTTTTTCTCATATGCACAAATTGTGTTTTTTTCCTTTAGTACACAAATGCGCAATAAAATGCATTTTTTTCTGCCAAACATGTGTAATTTATTCTCATATAACCTACTATGTCTGTCGACCATGTATCAATCAGCTAAACAGTTTACCAGATACAAAATCCACCTAAAACTGCAATATCCTTTAATTGATTTGAGCAGTGTATATATATATATATATATATATATATATATATATACTAAAGTAAATTTTCTTCGTTCATAATTTTGTTTAAAGAATGGGACTAAACAGGCAAATCAGGGTCTGGATATATATATGACATTTTTTTTGTATTCTTTGATTTTTTCAAAAACGACTAGTCTTTCACAAAAAAATAAATTTAATCGTAAATCTCATTAATCAGCTTGAAACACTGCATACAATATGATTCTAACTATCTAATACCTTAATTACTAAAGGAAATGAATCAAACACGGTTTATAAAAGGCATTCTCCAGATTTCTGAGCGTAGAATAAATAAATCATACTTTAATGTATCTTCTTTTTCAAGAAAGTGACATTAATCAATAAGAAATAATAACTTTATATTTATATGTGAACTTCATAGGTATATGTGAAATCAAAGAAGAAAATCATAAGAAAATAATTATTTACAAAATGATTAACACAAAGACGAACCCATATAAGAAAGTTACACTACAACTACAAAATATTTAAAATGAAACTACACTAACATGAAAGATAATTACAATAATTGTCAGAAATGTTCAGAAGTTATACATTTTAGGAACCCTCAATACCACGAAAGTATATTTAACAATTGATTCCAGCGAATTTTATAGTAAAAAATCTTACCAATATTAGTAATATTAAATTATGGTGAACCTTTCAAATAAATAAAATTAAAAATGGGAACTTGGCATACATTAGCAGAACACGTTTACCAAACACAAAGTAAAAATATTTTTTTTTTCAAAATCCTTTGCAAATGCACAATCTTAATGCTTAAAATTTAAATACTTGTATGCCATTAGTAGGTAGATTAAGTTGGTAGCACAGGCAGAAAATTTAAATAATAATAAAAGAACAGGCAGCGCCTAATTTACAGTGATGAGTCTGGGGCAGTAAGCTGTCAGATCACTGTGTTGGAGAGTTCTATAAACCAAAAGAAACGAACAAAATCTCAGTCAAATACGGATCCATACGGCAAACTAGATACTGCTGATTTGTATAAAATAAAATCCCTGCGGCCCGGCCTACAGGCAGAGGTAGTTTTCGAAGTTAAGTATACTAATTTCACCAACAAAAACTTAATCATGATTAGATATAAATTCACTTTAACAGTTTTATTTATTAGCTTTTGACGAGTTTTTATTTCATTTTTATATAATAGCTGGTTTTATCAGAATCATGTTAAGGCGGTATTCAAAAAAATACTGTTCCATGCTCAAACACTCGAAATATTCTGGCACATTTTCAGATTGATTTTTAATTTAAAAAATACGAAACTTGCTGACGTGATTTTGAAAAGATTTATAAGCGACACGTGTTTTTATTTTTCTTTCAATTAATTAAAACTTGATTAATAAACAATTATTTTCTCAGTAGGACAATATTTTTCGTTTCTAACCCAATCGCTTCGGGAAATTCTGTTCAAAATGCCCGCTTTGACATCATTTTTTGAAATATATTCTGCCTCAATCAAAACATCGACCGTTACTGTACATTATATAGTTTCTTAATAAGTGGATCTACCAATTGGATGCGTTTGAGAGCAAAAATGAATTTAAAAAGGAGTAACAAAATAAGCAGTTTGGATTTGATAACAAGATGATTTTTTTCTTCAACCGCTATGTATTTTGAATTTGTTTTTGCTGTAAGAATTGGTTCTATCAAAAACTTCTCTATATAAATGTTGAAGACAATATTAAGAAGATATATGATAAATTCAAAGAGATTTTATATCTTGTGAATTGACGCAATTATGAATTTTTTTCTTCTTCAACCCCCCTTTTTTGTTTTCGTTTTTAATTTTTATTGCGGTACCAATTGGTTCTTTCAAACACTTGTGCATATAAAAGCTGTAGATAATATTAAGGAGATGTATAATAAAATTAATTGGATTTGATATCTTGAGAATTGACGAAGTTGGGAATATTTTTCACCAAAAAAAACCCCCTATTTTTGTGCCCCTTGAGCCCATTTTTAATTTTATCAAAAATCTGTAATACATAAATTTTTGTTGCTGTTTTTAGAATTAATAAAAAACTTTAAACTGATTTGATATGTACAAATTTAAGAAGTTATGGTGTTTTTTCGATTTTCACGAAACCCCTCCCCATTTCCATCCCCTTTGTCCGATTTTGCCCATTAAGGAACTTGACCGAGATTTTATGTCACTTGATTTTATGTATCAGTTTGGAAGAGATTTTTCAGAATTGTGAAAGTTATCGTGTCCAGAAGAAAGTGATATATATATAGAGAGATAGATAGATAGATAGATAAAGTTTTTACTGAGGGTGTTTTGGGTTCTAGTGGTCATGATCGGTGCAGATCTGCAAAAATATTTCAGAAATTCTATTATAGGAACGATCTCAATAGGTAGTATTTGATACGAAATCTACCTAAGAGGTTTTCAGTCGGGTACTATATGGAGGTGGAAGCCGAGAAGCAAAATTTCATGAAAGGAGCAGAACTATTAGCTTAATGTTGCGACCGCGGTTTGAGCTCGTGGAAGAATAAGTTGGTCATTTCAGAGCAGAAGGGGAGTTGATAAGAAAGCTCACACAACGAAATGGAGGTTTTTAAACAGTAAATTTAGTAATCGTTTTGCCCTGTTTACTGACAGTAGAGTTCAATTGTTAGAAATAACATTTATGGTTGTTTCGTTAAGTGTAACAGGTCTTTACACAAACAGAGTTCAGGACATTTTTTGGCTACGCCCCAACTAGGCATCTCTAAAATCGTTATCCCCCTAGTATCTTCTGCAACATATAGTTTTATTTTAATATCTTATTTTTAAAAAGACAACTGTTATCCACTATGAGGATGTGTAAACGAGTATTAACAATAGCAAATCACTTCGAATATAGGATATAAAATAATAGTGAAATAGTATAGTGAAATTTTCGCCGTAAATGCAATGAAGTCACAAATAGTCGCTCTTATGTCTAGAACATTTCTGGTGTTACTTTCCAAATTAACACAGTGTCATTAAAAATATTACATTGTTCATGTTTTTTAATCCAATGGTTTTCTTTTTGTTTCTCTTAATTTAGCATTAAATTTCATACTTTTGGAATATATTATAATTTGTGTTAGTACCTCATTAATTACAAATGTAAAATGTTTGCCCAATAGATTTTTCTGGGAAAAACACAGCACATTAAAAACATGATTGATCACTCGAACATCTTTCGTTCACAATTTCCTGCAGTGACCATTTTAACACAACAACTACTGTACAATTGAAAGAAATTCTATTAATAATCCCATTCATCGTTATCACATCTCTACCATACACAATGAATGTAAGAACTGTTTAACATATGTAAGCAAATTTCGTTACTTTTGTAAAAGAAATGATGTATAGCAGCCTTTTTTAACACTTTCTAACAAAGTTGAAAAGTGTTTAAGACTTCGGTGTGTCTGTTCGTCTAGCCGCGCTATAACTCCCGTAAATATACTCGAATAATTCTGAAATTTTTGGATGTTAGTGACCTCTACCATAGAATGAACCCTATTTCAAATGAAGTTTGTAGCATATTTAGTTCATTTATTGGCACAGTCAACCTTTTTCCGTTATTTACGGCCTATGGAAAAAAAAAATTGTTTAAAATAATTTTTAATGATGTTACATGCTTTCAAACATAATAAAGTTGTTATGCCTTTATCAAGAGAAATACAATATACATTTTGTTGACTATGCGGTGCAAAGAATAATTATTATTCATTTACAGGACCACACAAAAGAAGTCCGTTACATAATTATATAAGGGTGGAGGGATTTTTTTTCCAGCGTATTTTAATTATGATAAATTATTTCATGTATAATAAAATTTATATACGTCGCTGAGGTTTACTTTAACTTATTTCATGTATAATACGAAGTGCATAGCATTTACATGGACACACAAAAGATTTCAGATACTATATTGTATTCGAAGTACTGTACGGTAGAGATGATTGCTGGAAATGTATTTTTAATTATGTTATGTGTTTTTATGTTTCACTATATTTGTGCATTATATATGATGAGTATAAATTCTGCAATTCATATACATGGCTACACAAAATACTTAGTAATGTTTACTGGGTTTAATTACAAATTGCTTAAAGTTGGTTTTTAAATGAGTTATGCATTTTTACGCTGAACTCCATTTAGTTTACTAAGAAATGTTTGTATAACATAGATAAAATGATATACAGGGTCATGCAAAGAATTGGATACGAGGCCATCTATAAATGATAATTTCTGGAAATGTGATTCCAGTAGTTTTAAGAGTGTTTTACTTTGAATTAAACTTAAGCTAAATAGTTGCGCGTAATAAAGGTACTAGGTTAACAACAGGCTTGTACAAAAGTATACAAGTATGTTTCCATCTATTAGTATAAATTGCTGAAAGAGAAATTTCAACCTGTTATGTGTTTTCTTGCTAAACTAAATTTCCCCAATTATATAGTATATATGTCAATCTAGAGATCAAATACAGGGCTGTTCAAAATAATTGGAATACGTATTTGATATGGTTGCTAACTGCTGAAATCAGTTTTTCAAATGTTTTATGCGTTTTCAAAAAGGTTTACTTAGTTCTCTTATATAGCTTATTTCCCTAAATAACGAAGTTTTATTAAAGCATTCAAGAAGTGTTTGAAAGTGTTTCATAATCTATACTTAACGCATGATTTTTCTTACTTGTTTTAATTAGTATGGCATGTCTCCGGATGGTGTTGGCTACCACCAATATAATTAAGCCGATTACGTAACTTCTTGTCTTGTAGTTAAACCGCAAGTAAGAAGTCCAGCAAGAAGCTTACATTGATATTTTGTTATATTATCGATTAAAAAATATTTCTAAAAAAGTTAATATTTTTTTGCTTCTCAGAAATATAACAACATGCAATATTTTTAAGGCGTGTATGAATATTTAACATTTTGTATCGCAAGCAACCGATTATAAAGAATACTATCATGTAACTTCTACGGTGTAGCTGAATTAAAAAAGTGTAATGTAATTAAATTAATTTGATGAACATGAAAACGTCATTCAACAAACGAGTGAATAGAAACCCGAAATACAATTTCTGTAGCGTGTAATGATGTTCTCATGAATTCAAGTACACTTAATGTATTTTGTTTTCACGGCAAACATCTTAAGTACAGGTCTTTACCGATTTTCTAAACTTCCACATTTAAAATAATGGGATTCTCTGATTATCAGTAGCGTTACTCATTGTTATGCTATAAGGGATTTATCTTGAGATTACTTACGAATTTAAGATTAATCTATTTAGATCAAATAAGCAAGAATAGTAATTTTGTGCTTAAAAGAAAAATAACAGTTTATTAGCTACATTAATAGTATGATTTGTATGGAAAAGCTGTATACATATATAAAATAGACATGTGTATTTAAATCAAATTATAATCTCACTGAAAATGATAATGGAGGTTCAAACAAGGAGACTTCATTTATCAACTGTTACAGACATAAAACGAGCATTTCAATCATGCATATCGCAAATTTCGAAAGATAATTCAACGTATGTATGTACAAAGAAAAACCTCTTTAAAAGTTAACACATACGAAAATCATATTTAGTAATGTATCTTAAGATTTCTAATTGTTGTCCAGTTATTAATTGAAGTTCAACTTTTAAAACAGCTCATATTGTCCTAAGTATTCTCCTATACATCGGTTAGTATTAATATTATAGAAAACTGCCGCAAACTGGACAAGATTTCTCAATTTGGTTCATTTATACTAATTGTGCTAATTATAAATACGACAATTATTCTTTTTTTTATTAATTACACATTTAAAAGATAAAGGGAATCTTCAAAAAACTTCAGAAAACAGAATCAAAATTTAGGGACAACTTGTATAAATCTTGTTAAAAACACAGACGGAATTAAATGTTGCTAACAATGATCTAATATTGAATCATGTTACACCTCCAGTCAGTCTTAGTCAAATGACCCATACATAGAAGTTGCAATTGAAAGTAAAACATTAACTAAATGTTTTCATGAGTTTTACTGAAATTAAAAATCTTTAATTTGGTTTATTGCATGTATATAATGGTTCAATTTGTTCTTAATACAAATATTCTGATGTTTCATTTTCAGTACGGATGACATGAGTATTTTTTCAAATAATATTCCCACAAATTTATTGAACCAATTATGTATTTCTAATTCTCGTTACATTTACTTTGAAATTAAAGCAGCTTTAACAATAGTTATAAAATAACTTTGACAAACTGTAACGGATTGTTTCACTATAAATATAAAACAATGGTTTTATATTATGAGTTTTGTTATTAATGTTTGTTTTTAAAGAAACTATGGAATCTATTGAATGTTATAGAAATGTAACCGTACCTTATTTACCTTTTCATCGACTATTCACTGTAAATAAAACTTGAAACTGATATTTAGAGCCGAAAATGCATTAGCAAGTCGCATCGTGAGATAAAGTCAATTTTTTGAGTAAGCCAGTTTAATGTTTGCAAAGAAGGGTATAATTTAACTGGTACTTCTCCATTTTTCTATCTTATTGTGAGAGAAATGATAAAAAATTATGACTTAACTTCGACGAAACGGGATTCAGCAAAGAATCTCAAGATTATAATATATATATATATATATATATATTATACATATATATATTATACATATATATATATATATATATATATATATATATATATATTACAAGATTACAATGTAATATATATATATATAGCATTAATGAACAGATATGAGACTTAATCTAAAACTGACAAACAATGGCTATATGAAAATGTATGGTGTTTTACAGTAGGAACTTTCTTCGTCAATTCCAAAATGGCATATATTAATACATTAAGTAATATGTAGATTTGAAAAGGAATTAACAGCAATGAAATTGTTAAGAGGGTATTATGTTACATCTGTTTGTTGTATTTATAAAATTATTAACTTAATAAAGAACATTTTAGTCATTATAATCCTTAAACACTTCCTTGTTCAAAGATAATTCGTGTCAAAAAATGACGGGGACATCTTTTGATTAACTTTTAACCTGAGGCATATCTTTTGTAGTCTGTAAAAGTGTTGTTTACTGTCCACAAAAATATATTTTTTATGGAACATGGCTGACGGCATTAAGTACAATACCGGTACGCTAATTTTAAGGAATAACTTTGAAAGTTTTTTGTCTTGCGACAATTCATTCATCTTTTACAACGATTTGTCTAAACGAATGTCAACGATGGTGTAATTTTACGTCGTCTTATTGAAACGTCTTGTCTTTTATGTATTTCTAAACACTGGAAACTTACATTCAAGGTTGGAATAAAAACACATAAAGAAAGATATATTTCATATTCTTGTTTTTTCTTTTAATTTTATTGATAAAACACTATAAAATTCTTTTTGCTTTGCGTCATATTCCTTGTACTTAGTAAAAGTATTACACATTTAAAAAAAGTATTATCTAGGTGCTGTTTAATGTTTAACTAAAACATAATTACTTTTTCTTGTCAATATTAAAGAAGAAAGGATTTTTTAATCTGCAGAAAATGAAAAAGTATAATAATGCATGTTTTAAATATACTATTTTCTACATAGGCTAATTCCATGAGAACTTGTAGTGTAAGTCACACGCTACGATTTTTGGCTACCAGGATTTTAAAACGGAAAATGTGACTTATTTTATCGGATATATCTCATTAATTAAATAAAGTGAAGTAAACTTTTCGAAAATAACGGTGGCCAACAAGAATAACAGTTATCAGTTATGTGACTTACACTACAAAACCCATGGAACTAGCCCATATAGAACATGTACATGAAGTTTTAAATATTTGGAAATGTATAATTTTATTTAAGAAATCATTAAATAGGGATGTTTACAATCAGTTTTTAACACAGATTTCTTCATCTAAGTATTAGAATGTAATTATATAAATTAAATCGCAAAGGTAAAAAAATAAGTAGATATAAGTCGCCACATTTGCGCATAGTTCAATACTTTTTCGAACCTATTCAATTTAGAGTGAAGGGGAACGTGTTCCTGCTAGTGCAGCTATCTAACGCACACGTTTAATGCACAGAAATGTTTTGTATAGGACGGAGTTTCGAGTCTAACGCCCGGCAAACTTATTTCTGTAATATTTTTGTCTATAATTCATTTCAATTATTACATATTTACTTATATAAAAAGAAAAGTTATATGATTTTTATTTTATTATGATTATTATTTTAAAGCGTTATAATTAAATAAAATTTTACACTCTGTAATACTATAAAAATAATTTAAAATTTAAAATATTTAAGCAAACATATTTTGCATGCAGTTATGAATTAAATAAATTTGGCGGAGTTACAATTTTTGTTATATTTTCTGACCATTACGAAAAATATATATGAGCATTTGTCAAAAAGAAAAGTTTGTCATTATTTTCCGTAAAAAATAAAACTGAAACAGATAACAGAAAAATATTATAAAAACTATAAAAATTACCTTGATATCCATGGTTTAATATTTAAAAAAAGTATAAAAATGTAAAATAAAATTCAAGTAATAATATATATATATTGTAAATCGTTAGATGCATCACGCTTCAAATTTATGCTTTTAGAGAATTAGGCCGATAAAAATAAAATTCATGGCAGCTTTTAATGGTCGTGTAGTTAAATAAATAAATAAATAAATATTCTTCTTATTTTTTTTTTATGTGACCGTAGTAAGTAAAACTTATTGCTCTACCCAATATTTTTATGTAACTTTCTCATAAAAAAAACAAGCAAAATTATAACTTTAATAATTAATTATTAAAGTAATAAATTAAGGTAATTAAATTATTAAAGTAATTAAAGTGTTAAAGTAATTAATAATTAATTATTACTTTAATAATTAATAATTAATTAATTATTAATTATAATTAAATAAAAACTTTTTTCGATTTTCGATGATGAGTAGTGCGAAAAAGTTGCCACTAGTGGCACTAAGTTTACACAAAAAATTTGCGATTTTTCGGACAATTGCAATTTCCGCCATTTGCCACAAATGACTTGAAGTTTCGTTGAAATGCTGATTTTTAAACTTTTTTAACAAAAATTTTAAAAATGTTAAATTAAATTTATTTTCGCTGAATTTACTTGAAATGCCATGTTTAGTGTAAGAAATTTTTAAATAATCCCCGATTAGCTATTATTTATTAGTTATCTGTACTTTGGATTAGGCGATTTTTTTAGCCTTTTCGCCTATAATTGAGCAAAAATTGTAAGTTTTGTTTGGTTCGTTCGTCTGTTTCTCTCTTTTGTCTTTCGTATGGTCCTCACTCTCCCTTCTGTTTTTCGATGCGTCACATATTTGAATGGCAGACCACAGTCGTGACAGTAATTCTGGAAGGAGCGGAGAATGTTGGAGTAGAAACCGATGAAAACGCAATCAGTCGTCATGACTATGAGGAAGGAAATAGGAGATGGGAGTAACTGCGTGATGAGATGTTGATTATTTTTTCTGCTCTAAACTACAGGTATTGACAGAAAATTAAAAAAATGGCAACTTTGAAGCAGACAGTTCGTCTGAATCAGAATTTAAACCACGGCCTTCAAAAGTAGACACCCTCAAGCGCATATCCCTTTCTCACACAGCATTCGCAGGATTTAGAACTGGTATATCATATAGGTACATTGCGTTAAGAGCTTTATCTGTGCTTCAGGATGCAGACTAACTCAAAATGTCCTAATTCAAAAAGCACTTAACTATTAAATAATACATACTCAGGGCATTTAAATATTTCGCACACTAATCATGATATTTTAAGTAAATTCAGCAAAAATAAATTTAATTAGCATTTTTAAAATTTTTGTCAAAAAAGTTAAAAAATCAGCATTTGAACGAAACTTCAAGCCATTTGCGGCAAATGAAGGAATTGCCCTAAAAATCTCATTTTTTTGTGTAAACTTAGTGCTACCAGTGGCAACTTTCCCGCAATACCCATCATCGAAAATATAAAAAAAAAAGTTTTTTTCGGTCCACCCTAATGTGCACGTTATATCGAGAAAATGTAGAAAAATGGAAAAGTTAATTCTAATTGTCTGCTGAGCGTTATACGCAGGAATATACATTAATTTTAATAGCGTGCAACATATAAAAAAAATATTCTGATTGCATTTATTTCGGAAAAAAAGCTATATATATAATATATAAGTGTTTATAGTAGCACAAATGTTACAGAATTAAACATAGCTATTCCAAAATAGGAATGTTAACTGTAGTAAAATGATTTATTTTATGATTGTCGCGTGACAGTTCACATTGAAATTCTGCTTTCTAACAAAGCATGAATAGAATGATACTATTCCAAATAATTTAGAAAATGCCTTAGTAAGTTCCTGCTTTTTCGCTTTTAAATTTGAATGGCGATGTTCCTGATGTGAATATATATCTGAAGTTCCAATGAAGAGAACAGGTGAAAAGTCAATGTTTGTGTACGTTCCGTGTTGGATGAGACTTATACAATTTATTGAAGAGAGTAATTCATCATCTTTGAAAGAAAAATATAAGCATAATAAAAGAACTGTACTTTCCTTAGTTCATAATTCATCATAATTAATATGTATATTTAATGACTGAGCAAAATGGTTGCAATATAGGACGTAATTAACTTTATGCATTTATAATTTACTTGTTTTAATATTTCATATTAAATTGCATTTATATGGCACGTTTAATTTATGACTTATAAAATCAATATTTTTGGTGTAGACCCAATGTAATAAAGTATTTTATTTTAATTCTTATTTCAATTTAAAAAATTGTAAAAATATATTAAAAACACTTCATGAAAATACACTCATGTTTGTAAAAATTGCACCACCATGAAGGAATAACAATGTTGAGGTGAAAATTACAGAGAATGCAAATTATAGTGTGTTATGCAAATGATACCCAGTTCAAAGTAACCGCGTGTGCGTGGGCTGAATAGCACCCTCTGGACTGATGCTGAAACCGTATAAATAGAGGGATGTAGCTGAACGTTGACGGGGTAGAATCATCGCCCTTCGTGAAGAAGGATTTTCCTATCGTGCAATAGCAGCTCGTGTGTTGCGAAACAGCAACAGAGTGATCCGAGTTTTGAAGCAGTGGTTGGTTGGTTGTGTTTATGACGTCCAATTATCAGCACGAGGGATATAGGTTCAAAGGGGAGGTGTGCCCTCCGTGGGGGATTTTCTAAGGGAACCTAACTCGTATTAACGCTTGGAGAACCAAGTTTCAAAGAAAACCTCGAAAACTCCGAACGATTAGGCCGACGGGCGCAATTGGTATCGAACCCAGCACTTCCCGTTTACCGGCTTCGATAGCAGAACCTCTCAGCCACTGATGAGTCCTTGGAAACAGTGGACCAACGTGGCAGCACATTGTCCAATTGCTACAAGAGTATCACTGCCTGCTTCGTCAAATCGTCGACGCACCGTGGACAGCATGCAAGAACTCCTTTATAGAGGATCCCCCTCACGTAAAACCATCGACGCCTGCAGCTGCAATGTGCTCATGAACGTAGAGACTGGCATTCATATTGGCAATAACTCGTTTATTCTGATGAACCCTACTTTAATTTGGGCACCATGGTGCCGCATTAGCATTAGGCGCTATGACGGGGAACGCTACATTCCAGAGAATATTATTGATCGTCATACTGGGCGAACAGCTAGAGTTGTGGTCTGAGGTGCGATTACACATCATAGAAGGTGGTTAGCTGCTACTAATTTTGGGTATTCTGAACATTAATAGGTACAACTTTTAACTGGTGGAGTCTGAAGTCGTTCCTTTCCTTCAATGCATTCCTGTAGATATATATCAACAGGATAATGCTCGCCCATATGTTGAAAGAAATTTTCAAGACCCCTTGTCATCAGAAAAACTACAGCTTCGAATCCTACAGGAAAAAAACCAAAGCCTGCATATTCGCCGAATATATTGTCTATTGAACATGTGTGGGATTTCGTTGATCGACGCGACGTCTCGCTCGTGCTCCTCGTCCTACAGCTTTTACAGTGTACGCATACAAAGAATATGGTATAATATTCCCCAGGCAGACATTCAAAATCTGTTCGACTTCATGCAAAGTCTTGTAGCAGCACTTATTGCAAAACGTTGCTGGCACACCAAATACTGATTTCGGACACCTAATATTATTTTATTGCTTTGAAAATTTAATTATTTGTTTGTACCAATACCTGTCATTTGAGTATTAAATTTCATTTAATTCTGATGATTATTTCATGGTGTTGTGATTTTTACAATTATGAGCGTATATTTAAATCATTTAAAATTATGTTAAAAAATTTTGCATTTTTTTATACTACTTTAGAGTATATTGTAAATACTTTGGCCTGCATACTTTGGCATATTTCACATCTACAAATATAAAATTTCTTCTAATTTTATAGTTGAAACAAAATGCATAAAGTCTGATTATTAATTAAAAAAAAATATCCTTATTGATAAATCGAATTGTAGTCGAAAGCAGTAAACACATCATTAAAATGCTTTTTTCAAAATTCTTTAATTATTTCTCAAAAATAAGCTTTGGATGTTATCCCTCTGTTCGGTTTGCCCGTATATTTCCGTTTGCAAAAAACAACTTTAATCTGTTGTAGACAAAAATATTTTAAACAGTATTTCAAGATGTATATCAAGTAAATGGACATGAAGTGTATTTTAGAAACAAACCGGGATTTTTTTTTAAATATGAAGATTATTTTTATAAGCATTTTTACTAAAATGTAGTAAAGCCCTCAAGACGCTCGGAGGGTTAAACATATACAGCTATTTCCTTCAATTCAAAATTACTTATTTTTTAACAACAAAAAAATGTAATTATTCATAAGAAACATTAAGAAACGCTTTGTAGTCAATTGTAGCTAATTAATATTTTTTATTTAAAAAATATTTTTGAAATATTCATGTTGCGAATATTGCGCATTTCTGTTGAAATATTTTTTTACGGAAAAAAAACCCACCCAAAAACTGTGAAATAGACAACTAAAAATTGCGACAAGAATTTATGAAAATTAAGTCTCTCCTACACTCAGATCTTTTTATAATCTGCCAACTAAAGATTCATTATTTGCACTGAATATTGAAAAGTGTACTCAATAACAGCTGATGCAAATACATTATACAAACAATCCAAGAGTGAAAATTGAAAAATTGCACTACTATATAATTGTTGTTATTTTAAACAATCTTCCGAGTAATGAAGATTCTTGTATCGTATTTGTTTACTATCTGTAGCTACTTTGTAATATAATCATTGGATTTTTGAAAAGAAAACTATATTTGTATATAGATAAGCATTATTTTGATCTACCTTTAAGAATTTAATACTCAAAAGAAAACGCATATAATTTATTTCATTTAATGTAAACTACAAGTTCCATCTGAAAAATTCACTTAATCTTCTATATATATAAAAGGAAGTTTGGATTTTCTATTAATCAACGTGCAGCCCAAACTACTGAACCTAAAATCTTGAAATTTGAGGTAAAAATACTTCTTATGACATAGAGTGCTGCTATGAAAGGATTTTCTAAAATTCCACCTCTAAGGAGGTTTAAAAAATAGAACGAACTTAAAAAAATTCCTTAAAAATCTGATTTTATAGTTATTTTTAACTCATAACATATTTTAGTGTATTCTTGCATACTGAATCGAATGGTACAAACTAAATTCTTTTACGTCTAATAGTTCATGAGATATATCATATATATATATTTTAATTTGGCGCTATCTTTGATGCCGAAAACTCAAATTTTCAAGTGATAATTTCTAAAAACTCATTCTCTGCATTCTGTTACTATAGTAAAGGAATAAATTCAAATTGAATAATTTTTTAATAATTTTTTTTGGTTAAATAATTAAAAGAACTATTTCATTTAGGAAAAAAATTACAAACGCCTGGAAAAAAAAAAAAAAAAAAAAAAAAAAAAAAAAAAAAAAAAAAAAAAAACTTTTTTAGCTTACAGACTATAAAAGCCTGAGAGCTTATGTGCCCGCCGGTTCCGTATGTACATACGTAATGCGATAACTTTTGATCAAAAATATCCGACTTGCTTCAATTTTTTTAAGGCACTTCCCTCATTGGTTTTTGGGGTTCACTGGTTAAGGATAAAGGGGAAAAGGGCGGCTAGTCCCCCCCTTAATTTAGATAAATGGGTTTTTTCATGCAGAAATATTCGATTTGCTCCAAATTTTGCATACCGGTTTGTTATATTAAGGAGCTTCCATGATTAGATTTGGAAGTTCATTACTTAAGTATGAAGAAGGAAAGGGGGGTACCCCCCCTTTTAATTTAGATAAATGGGTTTTCCATGTAGAATTATTCGATTTGCTTTAAATTTGGTATACCTGTTAATTATGTTAAGCAGCTTCCCTGATTAGATTTGGAAGTCCATTACTTATGCATAAAACAGGGAAATAGGGCTACCACAACTTAATTTATATAAATGTGTTTTTCAGGTACAATTATTCGATTTGCTCCAAATTTCGTATACCGGTTTATTATGTTAAGGAGCTTCCCTGATCAGATTTGGAGGTTCATTAGTTAAGTACAAAGGGGGGCTAGACCCCATTTTAATTTAGATAAACGGGTTTTTCATGTGGAATTATTCGTTTTGCTTCACATTTGGTATACCGGTTTATATGTTAAGGAGCTGCCTTAATAAGATTTGGAGGTTCATTAGTTACATATTACGACAGGAAAGGGGGCTACCCGCCACCCATAATTTAGATAAAAAGGTTTTTCATGCAGAGTTATTTGATTTGTTCCAAATTTCGTATACCGGTTTATTATGTTAAGGTGCTCCCTTTATTAGATTTGGAGGTTAATTGGTTAAGTATAAAGGGGGACTGGGGCTACCCCCCCCCCCTTTAATTTAGACAAATGGGTTTTTCATGCAGAATTTTTCGATTTGCTTCAAATTTGATGTACCAGTTTATTCAGTTATGTCTTTCTTCATTTGATTTGGAGGTTCATTGGTTAAATATAAAAGGGGGAAGGGGGCGCAAGTGTCACCTCCCCTTAATTTATATAAATGTATTTTCATGCAGAATTATCTAATTTAGTTTCATTTTTTTCTAGGTTCATTCTGATAAGGATCTTTTCTGATTAGATTTAAAGGTTAATTGGTTCAGTATAGGGAGGAATGGGGGAGCTAATACCCCGCTTAATTTAGCGAAATTGTTTTTATATGCAGAATTATCTGATGTGCTTTAAATTTGGTATGCCAGTTTATTAAGTTAAAGACCTTACCTCATTAGATTTGGAGGTTCTTTGGTTAAGTATAAAGAGGGGAAACGGGGGCTAATCCCTTCATTTATTTTTCGAGGGGCATTATTCTTTGAAATAAGAGTATAATATGCAATTAGTGTGAATAGTCTGTGAGCTCAATATCATCAGTTTAACTGGGCAATATTCTTTTTATTATTCTAACAACACCATGCCAAAATGTATGGTATCGCGCCATTTATTTCAACCGTAAGCGTGCAAACGATTTTTATTGCAAGCCGTGCCGAACGTTAAGATTTTTCTTTATATTGAACGTGAATATTTTGTTATTAGTATATTACAAATCGTAGCATCGCAAAACATCTTAATTTGTTATTTTTTTTTAATAGAAATTATTTTAGCATCGCAAAACATCTTAATTTGTTATTTTTTGAATAGAAATCATTTATTATTAAAATATAACTTACATTTATTACTGGCGCTTACAAGAATTTTACCATTTGGCAGTTACTTGATAATGAAGAAGTTGTAATACAATTATTTCAGAATTTAGGAATTATACACTTAAAAATGTTTTGTTAAAACGTCTTCATTCACCAAAGGAAATGTTACTGCACTGCAATAAAAGACATGCGTATTACGTATGTCATGCAGTTTAAATTGACTTTATTTTATTATTTTATTGTAAAATTTTTATTTTAAGTATTGATTTGTATTGATGTAAAAAAAAAAGTCAGAAAAAACCTGCAATTTTCAAATGTTATATATTTTAAATGCTTTTTTTGTATATACAATTATTATTATTTTTTATGTTTCATTTCATTTTGCTTTAATTATTATGCTCGACGACAACGGTGTTGGTATAAAGGAAAAATAACGAAACAGTTACTGACTTTATTTAAAATACAAAGAAAACAGGTTTAATGAGAAATAAACATTGTAAAACGGAAATATTTAATTTCTATATGATAGCAATGTTTATAATGCTTAAAAATAATTTCACTTTTAAAGGTTTAAATAAAAAAAAATATTTTCAATTTTTCATTTGCTCCTGGATAAAAAGAAAAAAAAAAAAGGGTATTTTTATGTTAGCTGTGCACAAATCTCGCCAATAGCACTTTTTAAATCGCAAATACCAGCACTTACATTTTTAACAATCATCATTATCTACTATATATATATAGGGGAGACAGGGGGACCGGGGCTAGTAGGCGCAGTTTTTAGTTTTTGATTTTTGTAAATTTTTTGTCTGAGTTTTTTAACAAACTTTAACTGCACTTTTATAGAACAGACATTTGGCTATAAATACCCGGAGTTTTGCGTTTGTAGCTTTTGTAGCTTATGTTTAGCGGAAGCCTAAAGTAAAAGGAAAATTGTGCGCCAACCTACCCCGTCACGGGGCAAGTTGCCTATACCTATGGGGTAAGTTGGCATACGCTATATAAAAATTTAAATGAAGCTCAAATAAGACACGCAGTTAAGAGAAATCAATTTCATTATTACCAGTAAGTTCAGACTAAGGCGTTATAGCCGTACAATGTAAAATCTAAATTATACAGACATAAAAATAATGAATAAAACATTAACATTGAGTAACTTCTATCCTACTCTATATTATCATCAGAGTTACAGTTGCTACAAATAAAAAATTGAGTGTCTCTGTTTGGGCAAGCCACGTGTGCCCAAAATCTTGCATTGCAACCACTTTTCTCGTTGTTTGCTGATTTTCAAGCTACCAGTGCACACCAAACACCGAGCCAACTTGCCCCGTGTTCAATGCGCCTACTTGCCTCATAATAATTTTTTTTCACAAAAGGGACACGTAATCCTCTAAGCATAAATAATCCAAGTGAATCACATATGGAGTAGGTATAGTTAATCATACACTAAGATAAACTGCACAACTTAAATCGCAATTATTACGATAAGTATTAGAAATTAGAAAAAGAATGAAGCAACAAAAAATTACTCATGAGTGCAAAAAACAGAAAAATTGTAATAAATGTCCACTGCAAGGAGGTAACGATTCAAAACTACATTGAGGATTGTAAAAAGCAATTAGAAAGGTACTCTGTGACTGGTTGCGCAATCTATCCACAAACAGGCGATTTATGAGGACTGAGCCTACTTACCCCTGTAGCAAACTAGCACCGGTCTCCCCTATATAAAATGCAAATTCTTATTTCATCCCGATTCGTTATAACACAGAATAACTGAGCAGAATTTTGTAGAACTTACTCTGCTAGTTAGGTAATTTGTTTTAGAGGTGTTTTAGAGTTTAAAAAAAATAGTTCTGCTACTCTTAGTTACAGGAGTAGGTTTTTTACTACAGGAGTTTTAAAATTCGGTGAACCCGATTATGCAAGATTGCATTTTATTTAAAGTTCTACTGAATGGATTTAGATGATATGCGGGAACGTTATCAGTGGTGCAGCAAAAAACGAGAATATGTACGCTACATGCGGAGGGTATATACTATATAATATATATGCTATAGCTATGGAGGGTGTGCAGAGTTTCTTAAAAAATGCAGAGAGTATATACACGTAAACCTACCCATATATCCCTGAGAGTTGTATAATTTAGTTAACGCCATTATGAAAGACAAATTTTAATTTATCTACCTATAATGTATTCGAAATGCATAGAGAAATTCTGTTCCGCCTGCTTAGAACTAGAGTTTTGCTGAACAGATTTTGATTGAAGTTGCATTGTTAGATAATTTTTCAGAAAAGATTTTAGTATATCATATCGTTCTGCATTGCTTAGTTTAATTATGGGGGGGGGGGGGGGTGAAATTCAAAATCAGATGAACACAATTATGAAAGATTGGCTTTTTTAAAGGTTCTGTAGAATGGATTTTGATGGGAATTAAACTGTTAATTAGACAATCTTTAGGAAAGCTTTTGGTACATTTACCAGTTTAAAAGATTCTGCTAAGTGGATTTTAGTGGAACTTGCTCGGATAGTTAGTTTTTCGGAGAATGTTTCAGTATAAAACACATATCGTTCTAGGTTGCTTGGTTATATAATTTTGGCTGAAAGTTCTAGAATCAGGTGAACCCAATTATGAAAAATAAGACTTTTTAATAGGTTCTATTGGACGAATTCTGATGAGAACTGCATTGATAAATTTTCAGAAGAAGGGTTTTAGTGTATTACATATTATTCTATCGTACTATACCAATTCCTACAGTAAAGAATCAACTAAGGAAGTTGGTCCTTAACAGCTCAAATTTTGCCTGTTTCAATAGAAGATATAATAGCATAATAACGTCCATATCGTTTGTAGCAATTCGGATGGGCATTCCAGATAAATGTCCATATTGCTTTGAAACGTATGATCAAATTCCCAGATATATTTCGTTTTATTCAAGGTTTGTTTAGAAAAACAGACCAGTGTATCAGGCAAAGGCTGCTAGTGGTCATATATAATAAATAAAACTGTATTTACAATCTACAAAAACTTTATTACCCTTTCAATATAACACCTTAACATATTTTTGACACTCTCTGTAAAGCAGCTTGAAACTGTCAATTAAGGTGTCGTTTGGAATCGCTCGACAATGTCAATGTTGTTGAACTTTAAGAGCATTTTTTTATGTGTAGGACTTTCATAATATGCTTATCGCGGGATCCCAAAAAAGAAGTTTACAGGCGTCAAAACTGGTGAATATATAGTTAAAGGTAAAAAACAGCCAGTTGTTGTGCTTGTTGAAAGTCAACCTGACCGCGGCTCATCATAAATAGCTTTCCTTTCATCACATAAACGTATGAACAACTCTCTAAAAAATAAATGTGTGAATTAGTCACTTTTACATACGTATATGTGTAAATTTGTAAAATTACCCTTTTTCATAAAAATTATATACTCTTGTCTTAAAACTTAACATGTATTTATGTATATTTTTCAGCTTAATGGAAATATGAAATATCATATCCTTTCAAAAACGCAAACATGTTTATAAATGTAGAAAGGTGTACGGATTTACCCGAAATGGTATGTTAATATAAACTTATAAATTCTTCATATTACACAAATGTTTGTATATTTTGCACATGACACCGAAATATGTATATTAATATATCACAGTTACCTGCGTACATATTTTCATAGCTGTATGAGTAAAAACATAATATTTCACAAGATCATGTGCAAGAATATTACATAGAAATATGCGAAAGGACATAATGTTTGACATAAATATCTGTACATTAATGGACACAAAAAATATAAGTACTTGAAAACTTGTTTTGATTTATAATAGCTTAATTTTCAACGTGGGGCTTTGGAATGTTACATTTCCTCAGTTCCTAATCCAGTTTTGGTAAATATTTCTTTTTCCTGTACATTGAATTGAATAGAGAATTTTTCCTCTTTATCTAGAAGCTTCTTAGAAAAGTTGTGATTGAAATGGAATAAAAAATAATCCCACATAATATCTTATTAGTAAAGCCGTCACATTTTCCGTATTTTAACGAAATTTTATTTTACAAAGCACTTGTTTAGATTATACAGACTCTGTGCTTAAATTGTGCAGAGTATTTTAGGACTTCAAAACAATTCTAACAGAGATATGATATGCAGTAAATATAATATAGTGCATTTTTTAATTCAGATATTTCAAATTCATACCATAAATTAAAATAGCAAAATTTGCTAAATACAGTCCGTCATTAAATAAAGCTAAATTCATAATAAGACATTTCTGGAATGAATTCAGATTATCTGATTACTATTGTTACTGAATTTCTAGTAGGTATTTTACCACAAGAATTATTGAATTAAATGCACACATATTTACTACATGAGACCTTAAAAATGGCTATGTAATCCAAGCGTAGGATTAAAAATTTATTTCTGACTTAAGATATATCAGTTCTTAAATCATACGTAAAGTTTTAATATTTAAATAATTTCTTAAACTTCTTTTTTGTTTTAACTGCAATTGAAACTGAAAATTTTCGAAAATTATTTATTTTCTTTCTAGTTAGAATCACTTTATTCTTTCATTAAAAACATGTTAACTCGAAAAAAATGCAGATAAATGCTGACAACAAAAGAATACGTCAATACATTTACAGTTAATATTATGAATGGAACTATAAATAAATATTTGATTTACAACTGAATGAAAAATAATGAAATTTCAATACATTATTTTAAGGGTCTCCGGGGCTAACAATTCTAAAAAAAATATGCATTTTTTTAGTGGCATAAAAAAAATAACACAAACAACACGCTTTTATCTTCATTACATCCAGTGATATAGCAACTTTTCCCTTGACAATTGATGCATCAGCTGCCTTCTTACCAGAACTTAAACTTAATTTATCTCAGAATGAATTTTTTCACGATCATGTCAACTTTAAACTAGTATGTTTAGGCCATCACAAAACTTTCTTCTATATAAATCACGTCAATTAAATCATTTAAATAGTACAAGAAATAACATCAATTTAGCACCAATTCATATCAAAGTATATCTGAATTTGAAGTTTGATGAAAATTCGTGCATTAGTTCTTGAGATAGAGCTATAGCGGAAATTCTGAAAAACGTAGCATAGCAGCGCCACTGTTGAGCGATTTACACCAAACATAAACAGCACTAAATGATATCGAGGTATACCTGAATCTGAAGTTTGTTGAAAATCCAAGCATTAGTTAAAGCTATTGCCGGAATCGCAAAAAATGCAGAATAGCAGCGCCACGTATTGAGCAATTTACACCAAAATGAATAAAAAGTCAATTCATGTCAAGGACTAACTAAATCTGAAGTGTGGTGAAAATCCGTGCATTAGTTCTTGAGATACAGCTCTTGCGGAAATCGTTAAAAATACGGCACAGCAGCACCACCTGTTGGTTGATTTACACCAAAAATTAAACAGCACTAATTTAAATCAGGGACTAACTGAACCTGAAGTTTGATGAAAATTCGTGCATTTTTTCTTGAGATAGAGCTATTGCGATAATCATGAATAATGAAGCATAGCAGCGCCCTTTTGGCACGATTTTCACAAACAAGTAATCAGCACCAAACTGGACTAACTGAATCTAAAGTTTTATAAAAATCCGTGCAGTAGTTCTTGAGTTATAGCTATTGCAGAAATCGTTAAAAATGCCGTAGCAGCGTCACCTTTTGGGCGATTTTCACCAAAAACTAATCATGTCCAGTTTATATCAAGGTCTAACTGAATCTGAAGTTTTGTGAAATTCCGTGCATTAGTTCTTAGTCTCACAAAATTTTTGTCACATACGGACTCACCATGTGACAGGGTGATACAGTGACAGAGTGACAGACTGACAGACAGACATTTTCTAAAAACCATCAAATCGTGTTCAGGGTATTCTAAAACGTATAAATCCGTCAAAAACCGGAAGTCGAAAATTTTCACGAATCCGATACTTTCTTCTTTTAAAGATAGAAGAAAGTAAAAATATACCTAATGTTCCTTTGGAAGATATATGTATGAAATTTTGAACAGAGATTTTATGTCATATTTCTAACAAATTATCTTCAGGATTTTTAATTCTGAGTAATAATTGTGAAAATATGATAATTAATGCAAAACTCAGTCATAAAAATTCATTTTTTTTTACTTAAATTATTTTTATAAAATTTATAATAAATATTTTAAGAAATCCTGATGACAAATTAAAATGACACACTTTCTGCACACAAAAGGGTAAAAATCTTTTAAATTAAATAAAAAAATTAATCAAAAATCTCAAAAATTAAATGTTTAAATTTTAAAATTTATTATTATTTTTTTTTAATATTTAAGATTTTTTAGATTTTTTTTTACATGCAATATTCTTATTATACAAAAGATACTCAGAAAAATAATTCATAACAAAAATCTCTATAAATAAAACTAATCGAATATGCCAATCCCAAAACTTTCTTCTATCTCATACATGTTAATTCTTCAAAATTTGCTATGATACAGTAAAAATTAAAGGGCAATATATGCCCTCATGAGGATTCTAAAGATATTAAACTCCATTTATTAGTTATTGAGATATGATTATCGCTGAAATCTTATAAATCCAGAAAAATACAGCCTAGCAGCTCCACCTGTTGGGTGATTTATACCAAACCTAATCATCAACAACTTATGTCAACGTCTGACTGAATCTGAAGCTTGGACAAAATCCGTGCATTACTTTTTGTGATAGAGCTATTGCGGAAATTGTAAAGAAATTCCCCATAGCAGCGCCACGTATACAGCGATTTACACCAAAAACCAATTAGGATAAATTTATACTAGGGATTAACTGTATCTGAAACTTGGTGAAAATTCATGCATTAGTTCTTGAGCTAGAGCTATTGCGGAAATCGTGTAAAATACAGCACAGCAGCGCCAACTGTTGGGCGATTTACACCGAAAACTAAACAGCACTCATTTATAGCAGGAATAAATGAATCTGAAGTTTAATGAAAATTCGTGCATTAGTTCTTGAGATAGAGCTATTGAAATAATCATGAATAATGCAGCATAGCAGCGCCACCTGTTGGGCGATTTTCCCAAAAAAGTAATCAACAACAACTTATATCAAGGGCTAACTTCATCTGAAGTTTTTTGAAATTCCGTGCAATAGCTCTTGAGATATAGCTATTTCGGAAATTGTGAAAAATACAGCACATCAGTGCCACCTGTTGGGCGATTTACATCAAAAACTAATCAGAACCAGTTTATATCAAGTTAATCCAAAGTTTTGTGAAATTCCGTGCATTAGTTCTTGAGATAGAGCGCCCACAAAACTTTTGTCACATACAGACTCACAGAGTGACAGAGTGACAGACATAGTGACGGACAAAGTGACATACAGACATTTTCTAAAAACCATCAAATCGTGTTCAGGACCTTCTAAAACGTATAAATCCATCGAAAACCGGAAGTTGAAAATTTTCACGGTTCCAATACTTTCTTCTTGTAAAGATAGAAGAAAGTAAAAATAGGATTTTGAGATAAAATTAAAATTTATAGCTGTGTAAAATTTAATTAAAAATCAGAAAATGTTTTCCACAAGTGCTTTAGGTAGTTATAGCAATGAGTAAAAATGTTTAGACATAATTGAATTGGTCATTTTGAAAAGGGATCAACTCCTATGTAGCGTATTAGTTGACCTCATTTCAAAATGACCGATTAAATTATACGCATAAATTTTTTTAAACAGAACGCATTATCACAAACAAATGAGACAAGCAACAATTCACGTAACTGAAAAGCGATGGAATTAAAATTGATAAACGGCTAAAGGTCTTAATTCAAACAAAGTAATATAATTTTCGAAATTCTTTTTACTGGTGAAGAATTCAGTTTGCTTTAATTCAAGTTCTTTTAATGATTTTCTGACTGAAATGGTTTTATTAACTTCTGTACTTATTTGGCTTTGAGTGTGTTTGTTTACAAAATTATAAGATTCGCTCACTGACTTTTTATTTACCAATTAGGATTACAATGATATATTTTTGTAGTAAAATTTCGTAATTGAAATGTGTTATTAAATATTAAAAAATAGCAATATTTTTTTCATTGAATTCAACATATACAAAGATCAAAAATATCTTTCCAGAAAATAAATCTAATTTCTTAGGACTATTTTTATGTGAGTATTTTAATCAATGGAAATTCAATTTCTTATTTGAAACCCGTAATTTTTTATAATGTGAACTTTGATTTATAGTTGATATAAAGATATTTTAAAAAATACTTTTTTCATAAATTTATAGAAAGGAAAAGATGTAATAATTATGGAAATATAGAACGAAAGTATTAACACAATAAACTGAATATATGCGACACACACACACACACACACAAAAAACTTTTTAAGAACGTCGCATTACGTGAAATACGAAACATACGATGACATACGAAAAAGTGAAATACGCAAGAGAATAAACAATTATTATTATTATTTTTAATCAGCTTTTCTTAATATCGTTGACGTGGGACACTTGTAAGTGTTAAAAAAATACATAAAAAAGCTTTGCATATCCATATGCGCACATTATAAAATATATTTGAATGTGTTATATTTGAATTGTGGTGAGAAGGAATTACGATATTACCAGATCGTTTTGACTTATGAAACAGACAAGTGTCAACAATGCCTCATTTATCTTAAATGCAATTTGGTTTGCATTAGTTAATATTCTATTTATTGAAATTTATAATCATAAAATTTTCATTTCATTACTACTCTACATCAATCAATTTAAGAATATTCGTTTGTAAAATCATTGTCTCACATACATTGTCATTTTTTAAAAAAACTATTGCGGTTAATATATAATAATTTTCTTATTGTACTGGAATGTAGACTTTAAAATAAATTTTATTCGAATTAATGTATTTGTAAGCTTCCTTAAGACATTTAAATTTTTGTAAATTTTAGGTAGCTTTCATTACAAAAAGCTACCTATTGCAGCCGTTCGGAGGAAAGCGATTTCAAAAAATTTTGGTATATTTTCATCGATCATGACCCCCAGACCCCAAAACCACACTCCGCTCAAAATTTATATATATATATATATATCTGGCCAATGTCACACTGTAACTCTCGTAATTATGAACCGATTTCGATGTAATTCGGTGTGCACCTAGTGCATACCAATGTCTCGACCGAGTTCGTTGGCCAGCTTCGTCCACCGTTTTGTTTCAAAATGGCGGCCATTTAAAATTTTAAAAAAAAGTAAAATTTGAAATGTGGTACCAAAAAATTAAAAATGGAAAAATATTTTTTTCTTATGTATTTGACCTTTATACAAAGATTCCGGAGCAGTTTTTGTTTCGTCTATATCTTAAAAAAATGGCTGAGTTATAGCATTTTGAATTTCTAGTGTGGCTGACATTTTGAAACGTCCTGAATTTTGTCACGCAATAAAAGGCATATTTATGAACCGATTTCGATGTAATTCGGTGTGTACATTGTACATACCAATGTCTCGACCGAGTTTGTTGGCCAGCTTCATCCGACATGTTGTTTCAAAATCGCGGCCATTTAAATTTTTTTAAAAAAATTTAAAATTTGAAATGTGGTACCAAAAAATTGAAAATGGAAAAATATTTTTTCTTATGTATTTGACCTTTATACAAAGAATTCGGAGCAGTATTTGTTTCGTCTATATCTTAAAAAATGGCTGAGTTGCAGCATTTTAGGTAGCTTTCATTACAAAAAGCTACCTATTGCAGCCGTTCGGAGGAAAGCGATTTCAAAAAATTTTGGTATATTTTCATCGATCATGACCCCCAGACCCCGAAACCACCCTCCGTTCAAAATTGATATATATATATATATATATCTGACATATGTCACACTGTAACTCTCGTATTTATGAACCGATTTGGATGTAATTCGGTGTGTACATAGTACACACCAATGTCTCGTCCGAGTTCGTTGGCCAGCTTCATCCGCCATTTTGTTTCAAAATGGCGGCCATTTAAAATTAAAAAAAAATTAAATTTGAAATGTGGTACCAAAAAATTAAAAATGGAAAAATATTATTTTGTTATGTATTTGACCTTTATACAAAGAATCCGGAGCAGTTTTTGTTTCGTCTATATCTTAAAAAATGGCTGAGTTATAGCATTTTGAATTTCTAGCGTGGCTGACATTTTGAAACGTCCTGAACTTTGTCACGCGATAAAAGACGTAATTATGAACCGATTTGGATGTAACTTCGTTTATACATAGTACATACTAATGTCTCGACCGAGTTCGGTGGCCAGATTCATCCGCCATCTTGTTTCAAAATGGCAGCCATTTAAAAAAAATTAAAAAATTAAAAAATTAAAATGAGATACCAAAAAATTAAAAAATTAAAATGAGATACCAAAAAATTAGAAAATGAAAAAGATTTTTTCGTATGTGTTTGACCTTAATACAAAGATTCCGGAACAGTTTTTGTTTCGTCTATATCTGAAAAAATGACTGAGTAATAGCATTTTGAATTTCTAATGTGGCAGACGTTTTAAAACGACCTGATTTTTGTCACGTTATAACAGGCGTATTTATGAACCGATTTGGATGTAACTTGGTCTGTACATAGTACATACCAATGTCTCGACCGAGTTCGTTGGCCAGCTTCATTCGCCATCTTGTTTCAAAAGGGTTGCCATTAAAAAAAATTTAATTTAAAATTTAAAATGAGGTATTAAAAAATTGAAAATGAAAAAGATTTTTTTTATGTGTTTGGCCTTGATACAAAGATTCCAGAGCAGTTTTTGATTCTGAAAATTTGTTCTTTTGTTTATGTCTTAAAAAATGGTTGAATTATAGCACTTTGAATTTCTAGCATGGCTAACATTTTGAAACGATCTTGTATTTGTCACGCGATAACACACGTATTCGCCTATTTCGATGTAAGAAGGCATGTAGATAGTATACATCAATACCTTGACCAAGTTCGCTGGCCAGATTCATCAGCCATCTTGTTTCAAAATGGCGGCCATTAAATTAAGAAAAATATATATATTTAAAGTGAGGTGCAAAAAAATTAGAAATTGAAAAAGGTTTCTTTCTTAAGTATTTGACCTTGAAAAGGATTCAGTAGCATTTTTTGTTTGTCTTTACCTTAAAAAATTGCTCAGATATAGCAGTTTCAATTTCTATTGTGGGTAACATTTTGAAAAATCTGATTTTTTGCATGCGAAAGCACTCGTATATATCAACCGATTCCGGTGTGACTGAGCATGTGCACAGCAATTACTAAGGTCTCGACCAAGTTCACTGGTTAGCCTCATCCACCATGTTGTCTTAAAATGGCAGGCACTTTAAGAAATCGCCGAATTTGGCAGTCAAATATAAGTTACTTTAAAGAAAAATAGCTTGGAAAAAGCTGACTAATTTCGCGAAATTCTCATTCATTATATTGATAAAAATTAGTATTGAATCTCCTATATTCGGTTTCCACTAAATTGAGCTTCGTGTGTTTGAATGATATAAGTTGGTTTTTTTTTAAAATAAGGAATATGAAAGCTACCTCTTCCTCCCGGCACTGGCCGGAAGGACTTTTGGAATTTCTATCGTGGCTGACATTTTGAAGCGTCCTGAATTTTGTCACGCGATAAAAGGCGTATTTATGAACCGATTTGGATGTAACTTATGTATTTGACTTTTATACAAAGAATTCGGAGCAGTTTTTGTTTCGTCTATATCTTAAGAAATGACTGAGTTATAGCATTATGAATTTCTAGCGTGGCGGACATTTTGAAACGTCCTGATTTTTCTCACGTAATAACAGGCGTATTTATGAACCGATTTGGATGTACCTTGTTGTGTACATAGTAAATACAAATATCTCGACCGAGTTCGTTGGCCAGCTTCATCCGCCATCTTGTTTCAAAATGGCGGTCATTTAAAAAAATTAAAAAAGAAAAAAGTTAAATGAGATACCAAAAAACTGGAAAATGAAAAAAGATTTTTTTGTATGTGTTTGACCTTAATACAAAGATTCCGGAACAGTTTTTGTTTCGTCTGTATCTAAAAAAAATGGCTGAGTAATAGCATTTTGAATTTCTATTGTGGCTGACATTTTAAAACAACCTGATTTTTGTCACGCGATAACAGGTGTATTTATGAACCGATTTGGATGTAACTTGGTCTGTACATAGTACATACCAATGTCGCGACCGAGTTCTTTGGCCAGATTCATTAGCCATCTCGTTTCAAAAGGGTTGCTATTTAAAAAAATTAAATTTAAAATTTAAAATGAGGTATTAAAAAATTGCAAAATTGGAAAATATTTTTTTTATGTGTTTGAGCTTGATACAAAGATTCCGGAGCAGTTTTTGTTTCTGAAAATTTGTTCTTTTGTTTATATCTTAAAAAATGGTTGAATTATAGCACTTTGAATTTCTACCATGGCTAACATTTTGATACGATCTTGTATTTGTCACGCGATAACACTCGTATTCGCCTATTTCGATGTAAAAAGGCATGTGGATAGTATACATCAATACCTCGAGCAAGTTTGCTGGCCAGATTCATCAGCCATCTTGTTTCAAAATGGCGACCATTAAATTAAAAATATATATATATATTTAAAGTGAGGTGAAAAAAAATTAGAAATTGAAAAAGGTTTCTTTCTTAAGTATTTGACCTTGATATAAGGATTAAGGAGCATTTTTTGTTTGTCTTTACCTTAAAGAAGTTGGAAATTGCTCGTCAAACGTGGCAATTGAGGTGCGTTCGTACTATAAGTAGTTTTATAATTATTTTTTGCACCCGATATTGTACTGAATGTGTATTTGTTTGCACTTCATAAGTGCATAGTCTGTAACATCATTAAAATGCACTTGCAATATTTTTTCCCATTCCCCTTAATGCAACGGGAAACTTTTGACTGTCCCTGTAATTAAATTACACATCCGATTTTCATAAAATTTGAAATGGCGCGACAAAATTTTGCAGCAATTATATATTTAAAATTTCAGCCCATTCGGAAGGCTGTAAAATCATTAAAATGCACTTGCAATAATTTTTCCCATTGGCCGTAATATAAAGAAAAACTTTTGACTGTCCCTGTAATTAAACTATACATCCGATTTTCATAAAATTTGAAATGGCTCGACAAAATGTCGCAATAATTATATGTTTAAAATTTCAGACCATTTGGAAAGCTTTAACATCATTAAAATGCACTTGCAATAATTTTTCCCATTGGCCGTAATGTAAAGAAAAACTTTTGACTGTCCCGGTAATTAAACTATACATCCGATTTTCATAAAATTTGAAATGGCTCGACAAAATTTTGCAACAATCATATATTTAAAATTTCAGCCCATTCGGTTGGGTAGTTTTTGCTCTGTTACATGCGGACGAACGGACAGACGGACAGACGGACTGAACGACGACTACATGTGCTACGTATTTATATAATTACGAACGCACCTAAAAATGGCTCAGATACAGCAGTTTCAATTTCTATTGTGGGTGACATTTTGAAAAATCTGATTTTTTGCATGCGACAGCACTCGTATATATCAACCGATTCCAATGTGAGTGAGCATGTGCACAGCAATTACTAAGGTCTCGACCAAGGTCACAGCAAAATGGCGGTCATTTAAAAAAAAAAAAATTAAAAAATTAAAAAATTAAAATGAGATACCAAAAATTTGGAAAATGAAAAAAGATCTTTTTTGTATGTGTTTGACCTTAATACAAAGATTCCGGAACAGTTTTTGTTTCGTCTGTATCTAAAAAAATGGCTGAGTAATAGCATTTTGAATTTCTATTGTGGCTGACATTTTAAAACGGCCTGATTTTTGTCACGCGATAACAGGCGTATTTATGAACCGATTTGGATGTAACTTGGTCTGTACATAGTACATACCAATATCGCGACCGAGTTCGTTGGCCAGCTTCATTCTCCATCTCGTTTCAAAAGGGTTGCCATTTTCAAAAATTAAATTTAAAATTTAAAATGAGGTATTAAAAAATTGGAAAATGAAAAAGATTTTTTTTATGTGTTTGGCCTTGATACAAAGATTCCGGAGCAGTTTTTGTTTCTGAAAATTTGTTCTTTTGTTTATATCTTAAATATGGTTGCATTATAGCACTTTGAATTTCTAGCATGGCTAACATTTTGAAACGATCTTGTATTTGTCACGCGATAACACACGTATTCGCCTATTTCGATGTAAGAAGGCATGTGGATAGTATACATCAATACCTCGAGCAAGTTCGCTGGCCAGATTCATCAGCCATCTTGTTTCAAAATGGCGGCCATTAAATTAAAAAAAATTAATATATATTTAAAGTGAGGTGAAAAAAAATTAGAAATTGAAAAAGGTTTCTTTCTTAAGTATTTGACCTTGATATAAGGATTCAGGAGCATTTTTTGTTTGTCTTTACCTTAAAAAATGGCTCAGATTCAATTTATATTGCGGGTGACATTTTGAAAAATCTTATTTTTTTTTTTTTTGCATGCGACAGCACTCGTATATATCAACCGATTCCGACGTGAGTGAGCATGTGCACAGCAATTACTAAGGTCTCGACCAAGGTCACTGGTTAGCCTCATCCACCATGTTGTCTTAAAATGGCAGGCACTTTAAGAAATCGCCGAATTTGGCAGCCAAATATAAGTTACTTTAAAGAAAAGCAGCTTGAATAAAGCTGACTAATTTTGCGAAATTCTCATTCATTATATTGATAAAAATTAGTATTGAATCTCTTACATTCGGCTTCCACTAAATTGAGCTTCGTGTTTTTAAATGATATAAGTTGGCTTTTTTTAAAATAAGGAATATGAAAGCTACCTCTTCCTCCCGGCACTGGCCGGAAGGACTTTTAAGATTAAAATTGCTAATTATAATTACAAATGTCGAAAAATGAGACATAAAGATTGAAATATTTTTTTTTACTTAAAAAATGGAACAAAATTAAGATAAACTAGTATGCTGTGGCCATCACAAAACTTTCTTCTATATAAATCACGCCAATTAAATCATTTAAATAGTACAAGAAATTACATCAATTTAGCACCAATTCATATCAAAGTATATCTGAATTTGAAGTTTGATAAAAACTCGTGCCTCAGTTCTTGAGATAGAGCTATAGCGGAAATTCTGAAAAATGTAGCATAGCAGCGCCACCTGTTGAGTGATTTACACCAATACATAAACAGCAATAATTGATATCCAGGTATACATGGATCTGAAGTTCGTTGAAAATCCAAGGATTATTTCTTGAGATAGAGCTATTGCGGAAACCACAAAACAACATAGCAGCGCCATCTATTGAACGATTTACACCAAACTGTATAAAATGTCAGTTCATGTCAAGGACTAACTGATTCTAAAGTTTGATGAAAATTATTGCATTAGTTCTTGAGATACAACTATAATGGAAATTCGGAAAAGTGCGGCATAGCAGCGCCACCTGTTCAGCGATTTGCACCAATACACAAACAGCACTAATTCATATCAATGTATTCTTGAATCTGAAGTTTTATGAAAATCCAATCATTAGTTTCTGAGATAGAGCTTATGCGGAAATCGTAAAAAATGCACTATAGCAGCACCACCTGTTGAGCGATTTACACCAAAATGTACAAAACTTCAATTCATGTCAAAGACTAACTGAATCTAAAGTTTGATGAAAATCCGTGCATTAGTTCGGGAGACTGAGCCATTGCGGAAATCGTAAAACAGGCTGCATAGCAGCGCCAGCTGTGGAGCGATCTACACCAAAAGCTAATCAGCACCAATTTATATTAGGAGCTAACAGAATATAAATTTTTATTAAATTATGTGTATTAGTTTTTGAGATAGAGCGACCACAAAATTTGTGTCACATACAGACAGACAGGCAGACAAACAGACAGACTCACAGACATACATTTGTTGAAAACATGTTTTTCGGAATCTCTGACCCCTAAAACCTGTAAATCCGTGGAAAACCGAAAGTCGAAAATTTTCACGAATCCAATACTTTCTTCCTGTAAATATAGAAGAAAGTAAAAAGGCTACTTTCTTAAAACTATTTAAATTTAAAATTATAAAGATAAACACATTTTATAAATTTCATAAGTATAATACTGTTATAAGAGAACTATGTTTTTTAAGAAAATATTATGATTCTCTCTATTCTAAAAAAAAGTAACTACCGCTGTCACCGCCGCCGCCGCCGCCGCCGGTTTTGATTTTTTTGTGACCGGAGGCCTTTCTTCGTTAATATTAACAAAAATGATGCATACAAAAATATGAAAATCGGTGGTTTTATACAGAAATGTTTGATAAACACGCTGGTGCAGACAGTTTTCAAATCGAAGAATTATTTTAAGAGTTATTTAATGCTAAAGTTGGACAAAATCGTTCCACTAAAAAAGTTTTATAGCAGCAAAAACTATACATGACAGTGTAATCATTTTTAGATCATTTTATGCGTTAGAATTTGCCGGAGTGCAGATTACATTAATTTTTTTATTTTGACTCATTTTTTCAGGTTTTATTTCTATTTTAAATTCAAATTTTCAGCATATCTAGAGATATTTTTTACAGATTTCAGAAAATTGTACTAATTTAAACTGTTGCCAACTGTATAAAAAGCGCAAGCAATAATGTTGGCTTCAAATTAAAAATTTATTTACACGTGACTATTATAAACAGGAAAAAAACTTTCAAATTAGAATTAAATAATTACGTATAAAAAGCAGGAACTTATTAAAAATTACGTCATAAAAAGTATACACGTGAATTTTAAAAGAGAAAGGATATTGTAAAATAATAAATTCATTAACATGCGTTAGAAGTCTTAGGAGAAATTACGTCATATTTACGTCACATTATAGTTATTACATAAAATGAACACAAAATAATATTGCAAAAAAGTTTAAATTTAGAAATTGCGCTAGACATTTATTTGATATTTTGAGAATTAATTTAAAATGTCTCATTTAAAAGAACTTTCTTTTCGCTTTGTTAAAAAATACCAGGAGACAAAGACTCTCTTTACTTAATTCCTTTTATATTAGCTTATTTTGAAATGTTGTTACACGTGTATACGTCATCAAGTTATTTTTATTTCGACGTTTTATTTGTGTTTTTATTAATGTTGTACGAATTTATTTGTTCTTTCGTTATTTAAAATAAAAATTATATCAATTTGTATAATTTGGCGAGTGGTTTGGCGATTTATATAATTTGGCGAAATGGGTCGACAGGATAATCAAGTAGTACCGCAGCGGATTTGGCGTTAAAATTCCCCAATCAAAGAGAAATGAATAGAAATTCGTTTATAGGGAGATCGCTACTGTTTTTTAAATTATAATTCAATCTTTCGAAATCTTTTTAAAGCCGATCAAATTAGCGTGCATTTAGAGTCTGCGGTGTCTGGACGGGGGTTGGCGAGCGTAGCTCGTAGGGGGCCGAGCCCCCTAGTATTTTAAAAGTTGTAGATATAAAAAGGGAAACAATGCTTAAAATTCCTGAAATAGTTAATAATTCGTAAATTATAAATCCATAACTCACAAAGTTTTAAATAAATAATTGTAATAATAGTCTAATTTCTTTGAATATATATTTAAAACAAAATTTAAATATATTGTAGTAGTTGAACAAATATATATTGGGTTTAATATGAGTTTTTAAAAAACTCCAGAATCATAAATTGTACCTTCTTTAAAAAAGGGAGTATAAAAAAAAAAAAAAAAAAAAAAAAAAAAAAAAACCCTGAAGTTGTAATAAAAATTGACTTGTTAAAGGCATACATATATTTAAATAGTATATAATCAACATTATGCCGTTCTCAATTTAAGAAACTAATATTATTAAGACGAATTGTAAGACTAGAGGATTTCGAAAGGAAAAGTCTTACGTTATCAAAACAACTTTTTAAGAGGAATCTTTGGCTATTGAATTCAATTAAAAGATATGGAAAATGCAACTATAATAAATACTGATTTCCATATTCTTAGCATAGTTTAAGTTTGCGAATGGGATGTAAGATTTTAAAAGTCATGAAATTAAGAACAAAAATAGTTCTACAATTACAAATAAGGATTAAGGATTACAACTAAGGACTACAAATAAGGATTCAATTAAGGATATAATTGTCTTAAAATTACACTTAAGGATTGTATACTCATGTCCAAAATTAAGGTCACAAATATAAAATTTGTGAAAACTGATGAACTATTCACTGTGTTGCCAGGAAATTTTGCACAGAGGTGTATTACAATGTGAGAAATAATATAGCAACATAACAATATGGAAAATATTTAAATTGTGAATTAAGATACAGGGTACATCAAAAGGTGTTAAATCATGAATCAGATATAAAGCATTTATCTCGGGAAAAGTCTGTCTAATATGGAGTATGACCACCGTGCACTGTTCTACAAGCCTCACAATGAGCTCCCATACTGTTTATGAGGGTGTCAATAAACGTTTGCGCAAAAAATCCCATTCTTCCAAAAACGCGGCTTTTATGTCCGGGTGGGTCCTGGGACGGTTGTTACGCTGTGCAACGACTTTTCCTAGACCGTCCCAAGCATGTTTAATAGGACTGAGGTCCTAAGACCTCGAGGACCAATGCATATGGCGAATATTCTCTTCTTCAAGAAAATCATCAAGAATGTGAACTCTGTGTGGATTCGCATTATCGTCCATAAATATGAATTTCGGGCCTACAGCACACCGGAACAACTCGCGCAGGCTTCAAAGAACTTATCCTTATATTCATGTGCGTTGACAGTACCCGCATTGAAGACGTGCGGTAGTGTACGATTGCCCAAAATTATGCTGTCCCAAAGAAGGATTCCTTTGCCACCAAACTGTCGCTTTTTTTTTACGTGGGAGTGGTGGTAGCGAGCTCCACGTTCTCCCCGGATGAAGATTCGACGAGAATCACCCTGCGTGGTGAATCTCGGCTCATCACTAAAAAGAACACGCCCCCATTTTTGTTGTGTCCAAGACTAATGTCTTCGGCTCAAGAACAACCGGGTCTCCTGTTGGATGCAGTGAAAAGGACACACAATATTGGACGCTGGGCGTTAGGGATTAGGTCCGTCAGCCTATGTGAGGTTGTTCCGGGGGGCCTGAGTTTCATGTTTATGGACGATAATAAAAAGCCACACAGAGCTCATATTGTTGATAATTTTTTTGAAGAAGCGAATATTCGCCGTATGCATTGGCCCTCGAAGTCTCCGGAACTCAATCCTATTGAACATGTTTGGGATGATCTAGGAAGAGCTATTACACAGCATAACACCCCTCCGAGAACGCACCAGGACTTAAAAACCGTGCTTTTGAAGAATGGGCTTTGTTGCCACAACAATTTATTGAAACCCTTATAAACAGTATGAGATCGTTTTGAGGCTGATATAGAAGTGCACGGCGGTCACACTCCATTAGAGACAGACATTTCCCGAGATAAATGTTTTATCTCTGTATCATGATTTAGCACTTTTTGATATATCATGTTTCTTAATTCACAATTAAAATCTTTTCCATGTTGTTATGTTGCTATATTCTATCTCCCATTTTAATATATTTATGTGCCAAATTTAGTGGCAACACAGTAGTTAATCAGTTTTTACAAATTTTACTTTGTGACCATAATTTTGGGCATGAGTGTATTTAAGGTTTAACTATAAAAAGATTTTTACTGTTTTGTCCATAATCATTTGAAATGTAGATTTATTTATATTTGTTAATTTTGTTAAAAGTTTCACGCTAACAGTATTTCATTGTAAAATTAATGTATTAAGACTTTTTTTTCTTATAAACTGATTTAAAGTATTTTTATTAATCTTAACCTTTAATTCCAAACAAAAACAAAAGTCTTATATATTTTTTTCAATAAATAAATAAGTTATCTTTGAGCCTTATAAAAGTTTTACAAAACTCTTAACGAAATAGCGTGCTTTAAAAAAAAACATTTTTTCCCCCTTTAATCATGCAAAAAAAAAAAAAAAAAAGAGATATGAACAAAAAAAAAAAAATATATGAGAAAGATATATAGAAAAAAACATATGATGTAAATTTCTGTTCAAAGTTTTAAAAATGGTCTTTTCGGATTAGATTAATCGAACTGAATAAATGTTTTATTTTATGCTTTCAAACCTGCAATACATTTGGAAATTTTCCAGATACCAAAAATTCTCCTTTTTTCCACTTTTTTATGTTTACCTAAAAAGTTATCTTTTGATTTATTTAAATTTTCTTCTTAAGTCGTTTTGATTTTTTTTTCCCTGAAATATTTGTTTTTAAAAACTTTATAGAAAGCATTTTTTTTCCTTTTGAGAATTTGGCGCTTTTTTAGATGTTATTGCATTTATTATTGCTTTGAATAATGTGACAAGCAGTTTCATTTTTTCTATAAATTTATTCCTATTAAATAATTCATAATGTTATTTAAGATAGTGACATGAAATGCATAATACTTCAGAAAAATTTGTAATTTTTTATAAATTTAAATTTGTTGTTTCATGTTTTTGTTCCTTTCAAAAATATAATTGAAAATATAATAAGATAGAAATTAATGGACTAAAATTTGACAAAGACTCTGACGAAAAAATACTCTTTGTAAGAGATATAAAATTTTATAATATTTAAATATCTTACAGTACTTGAAAAAAGATTTAATAAAATTTTAGCATCTAACATTTATGAGTTACATATTTGTTTACTGGTAATAACATTTTTTTATTGTCAGAAACCTGTTGAATTCCTGTTGTTACAAATATAAAGTATAAATATTCTTTAAAGAAAACAATGCGATTTCAATGTAGCATTAAAGAAATTTGAGCATTAAGTTCATTTCTATTTTCAACAGTTTATGCTGCATACGCTATAAAAATGTTGGAAAATTATAATACCAAGGGAATAAACACTGCCTTATCGCGTTACTGAATATAAGTGAAAACCATCATATATATTATTTTTCATTTGGAAATTCATTTTTCTTTTCGCCTACACTGTAATAAAGAGGATGTGATTTTACTAAAAAATAATTAGTATCTTTAACTATATTATAGAAGTTACTAGAAAATCACCTGTAACCAATCACTGCTATTAATATTACAAGGAAAATAGCTGTAACTGTATGTTTATTGCGCATGCTTCCTTCTCTGTCCTTAAAATCGGTCATAAAATCTTTACCCCACCTGAAATTAAATTTATCTGAAATTTATTCTGACCGAAATACACTTCGAAATTATTTATTTTTCTACAACAAATAATTCAGAACATATCCAAACCATTCATTAAGCAAAGAAAATTCCAGTAAAGAATGATATTAATCAAGTGATATTCTAATCATCCATTAACCATACAAAAACAATGATAAAAAATCAAGCTTGTTAATTGGAACTTGGACGAATTATAATAGAATCAGTACATTTACGCTCAGTCCTTTAAAAATAACAACCCACAGCAGCATCAACTTCATCACCAATTCCTCTCTTATAAAATCATTTACAAATCCTCGGCCCCAGTAGCATGGTAAACTGAACTCTCGGTTCCCAAAACGTAGACACTGAGTTCTGCCCTTCACAGACGAAAACAATATCGACATAAATCTCCCCCCCCCCCTTCCACAAATAAATATAGGTCATTCCAAAATTCTCCAAAGAGGATGTCACCAGCTTCTTTTTTTCACTTTTTATACACAACTCAGTTCACACTATTTCTTTGTGAAGATGCAAGAGAAGTATCTGTAATACTACTAACGATTTCTTAGTATGTTCATTAAGAAGTCTATATGCTGTTTACTAAGTTAAATGCAGTAATGTTACATAAGAAGAAGCTGTATTGGTTACTAGAAAAGTTCATGGAATCCTAGTTGCCTAGAGATTTTCTTGTAGTACTAGATTTTTTTTTTTTGCAGTATACACACAGTGTACACACAGTTTTTTTACAGTGTATGTACAGTGAAGAATAAGGTATTTTTCTAAAGGTTCTGGAAGTAGCTTTTGACATAGTATATCGTTAGAACACGTTGTTTGATAAAAAAAAAAATCGCAGTTAATAAAAATTAACGAAAAAGCGAATTAGTATAAATAATCTCAAAGTTTGCGCTGAGAAAGGTCTATTGTTAAGTGAACTATGAGAAACGTCTATCAAGGCCTTACTTAAAAAAATCGATAACTCTAATAGATTTAGTACATTTAATATATTCTTTAGTACGCCTACTAACAATACTAAAAATCACAGTACTATGAAATATAGCAATAATGCTTTCAAATAAAGCTTTGAAACATATTAGAAGGGATATTTTCGTAGCAGCCTAACATCAAGAGTTACAGTCTAAAAAATCTTCAAAAACCGCTATTTATAATATATTTTTTTTTCATTCTGCACATTTTAACAGAACTAAAATCATGTAAAACATCAAAAATTGAGAAAATTGCGATACAATTTTCAAATAAATTTCGTTATAGTTATCATACAAATTGCAACTGAAAGTACATTTTCTTCCTTATTCGACGGTGTCAAAATTTAAAAATTTAGGTATACATAGAAGATTATAATAGTCCAATAAATGTTAACGAACTTTAAATTTAAACGTCTGCTGTTACCGTTGTCAAATGACGGCAGTGTTATGCACGGACACTTTTGTGACTTTTAATAATAATAGATGCATGTAAGTAGATAGTTTGACAGCTAGAGTGATATACAAAATTTACTTCAAACTAAATAGTCTGTATAATTGTAAACATCTATAGAATGAACGAAAATATAGCAACATAATCTTTTGACAGTTGTCAAAGACCAAGAGGAAACACAAAAAATGCAAAGAAAAAAAATAATAATAGGAAAGAAAAATCATGTATGAAACATTTATGAGAAACGTTCTAAACAATCAGACTACTTTAACAAACCTTCGCCACGAAATAAAGTAAGAGATGATATACAGCTCATATTGTCGATGTAGAAACTTCAACTCCTTCTTCTTTCCATTTTCGGTGGAAGAATCGCACACTTTTAAAATGTTTTTTTTCTTAACTATACGCTTCAGTTTCCTGTCATCTCTAGCAGATATATTTTTTTTGTTTTTGGCCACAATTACAGCGATTACTTTGAAATTTTCCATCTTTTGATAATTGTGTTAGTATTTTACTAACACTTGATTGCGAACAATGTAAATAATTCGCTATATAACATTGATTTTTACCGTGGCGATACAAATCAACCATGTGAACATTAATAGATTCAGGAATATCACTCACATGGCCCATTTTAAGTTGAAAAAACAAACAAACTGCAAAAAAAACACTGATTTTAAATAAAATGAACTAAATTCAGTCAATGATGCCACCAGTTATGAATTGGTGATAATTAAAGGAAAATTAATGTGAAATAATCAAGTATTTTGAATCACTTGAATAAATATTCTAATATTTTGACTTTTCGAAATATTTTTTTTTCAATTAATCTTTTCAAAAATGATATTAATTTTAAGGTAATAAATAAGTTTAATATACAGTAAGTTCTTAATAAAAATATCTTTTGCATATTTGCATTAAAAGTCATTAAATTACCAAACGATATTTTCATTTGTAAAAGAATGTGATTATTCTAAAATTTTCAATATGAGCTGTACACTGTAAAAGAAATCTGTAAAGTTACTGAATTTTTGCTAGGAAACTCGGATTCCTAGAATTTTTTTATGTAACGGCAACAACAAAAATTCATGTAAGAGATACACTTTTGCACCATAAAAAAAGTGTAATATTACTAAGAATTTTTTAGGAAATTGGAGTCCCTAGAACATTTTATGCAACTGCAACTAGGGTTACAGAAAAAATCTTAGTAAGATTACTGTAATTTTAGTATATTCTGTAAAGCTACAGACTTCTGTAGCTTTACAAAAACTAGTTTTGTAGGTTTAAATCTTTTTCTGTACAGTGTACAGATAAAATTTTAGTAATCATACAGATTTCTGTAATTTTACATCTTGAATTATAGATTTTTTTCAGCGTATGGGCAAAAAATTTGGAAAAAAACATAACACGTTTAAAAATCCGATTAGAGTATTTACTATTTGTAGAACGAATAATAACTAAATTCTTAAGTAAAGTCATGTGTATGATCTATAGACAGGTGTAGAAAAACATTACTTTTTTGGTATTATTATTATTATTATTATTAAGATTGTTTATTGACGACGCATTTTTGAAATCGAAATATCCCGCCTATTTAATGATGATTTATATAAGTCGAAAAGAAGAGGGATATTACTTTTTGAAAAACTTGGTGGCAATGAAGCAATATGAATAAGAAAATGACCAAAAGCGTAGAGTTTTCCTACACCTGCATTTATATATCTGTATAGACATTTATTTCAGTATAATTCTTTTTATTGTAAAAACAGAAAGCACAGATGGAAAATCATCTTCAGCGATTTTTCGTCATTTAGCGGAAATGTAGTCATATAATTTTGTGCAGCCCTGTATATGATCTCTATAATATATATCCACCAAATAATATGCAAAAGATTAGTAAAATTTGTTGATCTCTAAGATTGAAATATGGACTAGATGGAGGGAACATAAGACACAAAAGAAGAGAAAGCAAGAACAAATACACAAGGTATATCTATTAGAAAACGAGAGTATACAGAGAATGATTAAAAAATATAGATCAAGAAATAATGGAAGAGGAAGATATAGCGAAGGAATAAAATAATATTAAACGTATTATATAAAATGCAGCAGATGTAGCCTTGAGAAAAAGAAAAAAAAGCGAAACAGACAAGAGGACTGAAAATTTGGAATGAAGAGATAGAGGAAGCCAGTAACTGAAAAACAAAATTCTTACCAAAATTTCCGCCAACGTAGAAGTGACGAAACGGAAAAGATTTACAAGGAGAAAATAAATAAAGCTATGAATATAACACGACATGGCCCCCCACATGTCTTGGGGTAATTTTATTAGTAAAATAGAACACGATGCACACTGCAGACAATCAATAGCTTATAAATTTCTAAAATGAATGAACTCAAAGATAAAAGATGCAGCAAATCTAAATACTTTCCAAAGAATAAGTGGATAGAGCACTACAAATCATTATGGTATAAACCCCAGATGGAAGATCTTAAAGATGTTGATGATATAGTTGAAAATGTTGACTTAATCACAATGTCAGAATTTAGAGAGACACTGAGGAAGCTAAAAAAACGAAAATCAACGGCACATAATAATACCAATCCTGAATTTATAAAAAATGGAGGATACGTCTTGGATCAACGCATTCTAAACCTATTTAACAGATGTTGGATAAGTTGTAAAATACCAATGGTTTGGTTGAAGACAATAGCGATATCAATCTTCAAGAAAGGAGACAGAAAAGATTGTGGAAACTACAGAGGCATAAGTTTGTTAAAAAATACCTATAAATTATACAGTGGCATCATCAACAGAAGACTTGATAAGATTTCAAACAGTCTTCTTCAAGAAGAACAAAACGATTTTAGAATGGATCGTTCATGTATAGATAGCGTTTTCATCTTAAACCAGATAATAGAAAAACGCAAAGAATTCAATCTTCAGACACAAATTGCATTCATTGATTATGAAAATGCATTCGATTGAGTGGATATAGAGAGACTGTGGAGTATTTTGACAGATAATGGATATAGCAACAGTTTTAAAAGCAGTTGAACGATCAGTTTTACAAGACAATGAGGATGACTTCGAAAGAGCAAATTATGTACTACATAAACTATGCGAAACTCATAACATGAAGATATCCATAGAAAAAACCAAGACGATGGCTTTCAGAGGAAAAGAGCCCATAAGAATGGACAGATAATGGATCCATCACATTTGATACAAATTGTGGAGAGCTTATATAAAGGAACAATAATCTTTATTGATGTAGATAAATAACTCACTGAAGAGATAATTATAAACCAAGGAGTGAAGCAAGGTTGTAGTTTATCACCCACACTCTTCAATATGTATATAGATCACCTAATAAAATCTTAGAAACATTTGATACTCAAGGGTATCATACTTGACTCTAAAACATATATCAACACAGTTCTATTTGCGGATGAACGAGCAGTTTTACAAGACAATGAGGATGACCTCGAAAGAACAAATTATGTACTACATAAACTATGCGAAACTCATAACATGAAGATATCCATAGAAAAAACCAAGACGATGGCTTTCAGAGGAAAAGAGCCCATAAGAACTAAAATTGTCTTGGATAATAAGATAATAGAACAAGTCTCAGACTTCAAGCACTTGTGATGGGATACTACATATAACAAAAATAAAGATTTGGAAAGTAAATTCCATAAATTCCAACATATTGGCGGATCGTTGATCAGAATTCTAAAAAAATAAAACATGTACAGAAACTAAGCCAAAATTTTATAAAGTAATGACAACGCTTCTGTATGGACACACTTCTGTATGGTTCGGAGACATGGACTATTAATACTAAACAACGATCTAGAATACAGGCTTCAGAAATGAAGTTTTTAAGATCTGCAAAGGGATGCACAAGAATGGACAGTCTTACTAATAATTCCATACGCTCCGACTTAAAAATATATAACATCAAACACAAAATAGTAGATTATCAGAATTAATGGAATAATCACTTAGATCGTATGAGTAATGACCGATTGCAAAAAATCTTCTGAATTACAGACCTAGGGATTACCGTGACCGAGGTTGACCTACGCTCCGATGGATTGATCAGCGGAGCCGGAACAGGCTGATTTAGCCTTACCATGCTGAAGATGATGATTAGTTAAAGTAAAAACACATCCGACAACTAAACCTTCATTTCAATATCTCATATTACTGTAACGGAATTATTTTACGTCTCCCTGTAAATTAAAGATATATTCTATACCCAACATATTCTGTAATAATTATCCTGTAGCGCAAATCATCTACATCAATTTCAATATATTTCAAATACTGAAATAAAAAAATTACATCGCAAACTATTTTTCACATTAGGCATTATGTAATGAATTTTTTTAGTGTCCGAAAAATGTTACAAGATTCATTAGCAAATCCAATGGTGCTGGATTCTACTGGTTCTTATAAACTTACATATGTTGGGGCCCCCAAAATAAGCCATAACTAACGTATTGGAATTATTACCTGAACCCGCAGACTCTTTATAAGACAGACCCTGTTAGTATGATTTTATATATTTAACCCAATGTTGTCTGAAATAAGCAAAATCTGAAAAATCGGTAAAACAAAATAAGATATTTAACAGCAAAAAGACTCGAAATCACTGAAACAAGGAAAACTGGTGTGTGTGTGTGTATGTATGTGTGTGTGTGTGTGTGGGGGGGGGTGATATGTTTCTGACGACTGTGTAATTTTCGCGATAAAATATAGATATTTAACTTTTAAAATAACTTGTTTGCATCATAATTTGTTGTATTTTTACATCAGGCACAAACTGACCTTCGTTCGCATTTTTTTTTTTGTTAAGGTGTTAAAATTCATATTTTTTTAAATAGAAGAGATGAAGATCTATCGAATACAAGATTGCCTGAAATTCATATACATATCGTTTGTCAATCGATACATACGAACTTGAGCCCAAGGCAAATTTCTAATAAATATTGAGATGCCGACACAGTTTTCTTGACGCCGTCTAGCGAGGCAGTTTATAAGTGAAAGAATTGTAATTGCAGATTTATTTTTATTTATATATTATTTTATTAGTATTGATAAAAAATATAACCTTCAAATTGCAATGCATATATAATATATAACCATTAAGTTAACATTACCGACCACCAATAAAAACTATGAAATTATGAATAAAATGACATTAACAAATACAGTTCTCCCCAACACATTTAACACAAATTCCAAAAATTAATAAAAAACAGCAGAAATTGAATAACATAAATGGAATGATGAAACTTAAACAGAATCATCCTGTCCCAGATGCATTAAGTTCAACAAATAAAATGTGTGTGGTTTCATCTTCATATTAGCCATAAATTAGCGAAAGAATATGAATTTGGGACTAACACACAGAGAAAACAGAGAAATAAACCATTGAACAGCAATTAAGTTCAAAATGAATCAAGATTAAACAGGATAGAGGAAAAAAATGCCAAATTCAAATCCATACTGTCATAGCATTAGGCATAACAAATACACTCATTAAGCATTTTATTCTCATTTAAGATTGTGTACTATTAGAAATTAATGTGATATTATCCTGATTAGGCTAAAATTTAAATACAAGTTAATCGTTAACTTTATTAAATATTAATAATATGAATAACTATAATATGAATTCATAAATGTATAAATATAACTACAGCATTATACATATAAAAGTATCGAATCAACATCCATTATAAAATGTGTATGAGCAACGTAGTTATAAATCAAATCCCCCCTTTTTTATTAACCATTGCGTATTATCCATACAACGCCACCCTCCTCCATACTCCAACACCTACCGCCCAACCGTCCTATAATAATTTTTCATTGTTATTTTACAATTTTTATCTTTTTATAATTATTTTCTTATTATATATATATATATATATATATATATATATATATATATATATATATTTTATTTGCGGATATGTTAATTCGTTTTTTAAGATCATTTAAGTACTAATTATATATTAAAGGCTATATAATTTTTTTTTCGAAAGCCGTGATTTAATGCATCATAAATTAGTTTTTAATATTATTGATAATTAGATGAAAAGAACATAAACAATTTATTCTATATAAATGATTAAGGAATATATTACGATTTACAGAATTATGAAGACAAGATTTAAAATTAGTAAATGATGATGAATTTAAATTCTTTACGTTTACCATATAGATCAGTTACTATTTTGTTTTATTTTATTGTAATTTTAAGATCCAAAAAGTTAATTGTATTGTTAATATATATATATATATATATATATATATATATATATATATATATATATATATATTCTTTTTAATTAAATCGATTGGACAAAGAAGTTTGTAAAATGTAGATTTTTTCTTAATAATTCGATTCATTTATGTGTAATTTTATTAATAATTCAATTTTTTTAAATTTAAGAATAACTTCTTTATATAAGTTTATTTATTTATTGCAATGCAGTTGTTAAATATATTAAAATATTGGCATAATTTTAAATGTGGAACTTTCGTTTATAAGTGTACAAATAGATCAAAGTAACCCTTAAAATTGGAAAAAAAACCCTAAATTCTGTAGGTGATGTAAAACTGGTTTATTGAGATGTTTTAAAAAGATTGAGTTAAAATACGGACGTTTAGTTAATTTTAGCGTAGAAAAATATCCTCTACTTGAGGTGCGAAATGACGTGCGCTCGCTGGTGTATTTTAAAGACTTAAAATTCATATTTTTAAAAACCAATTGCGCCATTGATTAGATACGGTTTCAGCTTTAAGACTATATATTTTGTTTAGTAAACGATATTTTTGAAAAAAAAATCAATGGGTTACTGCAATATTTTTAATAATTGATTGCGGCGTTTGAGACGTAAGAGTACGGTTTTTCGGAATCTGTCTTTCAATTTAAACTGTGCCGTACCGAGCAGTTTTGTCGAGTTCGTTTAATACAAAAGTATTAAAATAATAATAATAATAATAATAATATGGAAAACAATTTTCTTCACTTTTCACCGATGCGTAAATGGGTTTGTGGGCATGCGCCAGACAGATATTCGGAGTCGCAATGAAATAAAGTGAATTTTTAATGAGAGTTCTTAGTCGTTTTGGATTAATATCTCGATTAATTAACAAAATATTAAAATTCAGATTCACAGGTGCATCAGGAGAGTCCTTCGCACATCCTCACACCAATTTTGAGCATCGTACATACCGTAGATTTCGCTAGACACTGCAGACACACAGATAGAAACTTTTTTTTTTTACTAGCATAGATTAATAATTTATTTAGACTTATAATGTTTACGTAGTTTATAAACGACAGTTAAACTTCATTTTTGCAAATTGTTCACTAATAATAAGACATTCAAGAGAAGACTGATCGGAAAATCCCTGTCAACTCGGCATATTCTCAAGAACATTACACTGTTAAGCACTATCTATATAATAAAGGACAAACGTCTGTGTGCGTAACGCTGACGTCATTTTGCGAATGACAATACTAAACGATGAAATTTCAATAAATGATAATTAAAATTCTAATGTTAAATTTATTTTGATAAAATAATTAAATTCATATAAAAAAGCACAAATAAAAATTTAATAAAATTCCTTCCAGGTGCATACATATAATACAAATTATTTTATCTTTTATCGAAATATCCTTACATTATACTAAAACGATTCAAAATCCAAAGCGCTTGCAGTCATCACACGGACGTCATCAGTGGGTATTTAAAATATTGTTATTAATTTTCATCGCGCATATTCAAGACGTCTAGAAGAGATCATGGTAAGTTAAGGCTTATACGACAGATAAGATGCCAAGATAAAGGCCAGATTTCCAACAAAACAAGCTTGCATGTGTGATGGCTGAAAACGCTTTGTATTTTTAAATGTTTTAATGTATTTTAAAGATATTTCTAATGTGTTTAAATAATTTTATTTTACATGTACGCACCTGCAAGTACTTTATGCTTAATTTTAACTTTCTTATGTGGATGAAATTTCGGTTTCGTAATTTTTGGCTACTGCAATTTTTTAAGCTTCTATGCATCGCACATTTTCAATTTTAACAGCATCGTATAGGGGGAAAAATGTACTTTGAAATTCAATTTGTTCGAAAACTGTATCTCACTCTACTGATTTTCTGTGGCTTTTTAATTCCTTTTCAACCATGATTTTTTTAAATATATCTCTATTACGTGAAGACACTATTACGAAAAATATTAACCAATTATGACTTAAAACAATATAAATAGTTTCAAGAATATAAATATATCCGGCTAATATCCCATAACGAAATTATAAAATTAATAATAAAAGAAAAGTAATAAAACAAACATTTAACATCTACGTTATTGAAAATTTTCTATCTTTGAGCAGTCTAATAGGGTGTGTGTGTGTGTGTGGGGGGGGGGGGGTGCCACAGAGCAAAGAGAAAGTATAGAGATGACGTGCGGTAACTGGACGTGACGCTGAAAGTGAAACCCTAAAATTCGTTTCGTTCGGTCTAAACACAACGCGCCTGTCAATTCTAACCTCTGTTTATTTGCTTTATTCAAAAGCTACTACTTTATAATGCTTAAACATAAGATATTTCACTTACAGAAAAAAGTGCAGGGGCGGTGTCAAATAATTCGGTCCTTGTTCCACGTGCTTTTTATAATGATAACCAAAAAATAACTATTCAAACTTTATGAGAAAAAAAATTAAGTAAGTTTTATAAAGGACTTATGAATGTGTCAAGCGGACTTATAGCGTTAACATACGATTTTATCTTCCCTTGTAACAAAACTAAATGATTACTTACAGGCCTATTCAACCACATATATTAGTAACCTCTAAAATACGATAGCCACGGACAACGATAATCTAATGTTACACATAAGCGATAAAAAAATTCTTCAAATGGTTTGTACACTTAACAACAGAATAAACCATTCATCAGTCTGCATGACAAACCAGATGCTGCTGCATAAAATATTTTATGAATGAAAGACCATCCGTCCGGTTGTAGATTCACATACACTGAGAAAAATGACACTTTCAAATCTGAGCAAATCGACGATTTAATTTTATTATGAAACTTTTTGTTTCAAATATGACGTTGCTTTTAATTTTGAAATACCGGAAATGCTCGGTTTCAAACAATATTAGTTTGTTTTCGTCAAATGTAATAAATTTCACCAGCGTAGTTGAATTTATTCATATTTATTTCATTTGTTATGATTTCAAGCGTAACTCTCCTTTCAATAATATTTTATTACATCAAATGTGGCGACCTAAATTTTTATAGTAATAGTGTCATAATTTGAGGATCCAAGAAACGTAGAGATTGTATTTAACCTTTGAAACTGAAAAAATGTATTAAATTGTTAAAGAAAGACTTCGCAGGTGGAATTTGCATGATTTCATTGAAAATTTTTAGATAATTTCATTAATTTTGTTGGTTTGAAACATTTATCCCTATTTTTATTTTATGCACACTTAATTTCTATACATTATCTTAAAATTAGGGTTAGCTATGCACCATGTTGCGTACACTCTAAAAACAACATTTTCAAAACTGAGCAAAGAACACTCAAATGTGAATATGTCGCATTGTCAAAATGGCTCCGAACGAAAATTACTCAAGTTTGAAACATGCATCCGTGTTTTCAGAAATGAGTATATACGATTTTCAAACTTGAGTAATTTTCATTCGAAGCCATTTTGATTATGCGACGTACTCAGATTTGAGTATTTTTTGCTCAGTTTTGAAAATGTTTTTTTAGAGTGTAGATAGGAATTTCTGATATTGGATTTTTAAATGTGTTAAACACTTACAATTGGTTCAATTAGACATCATATTTAAACTTAGTAAACGGATACCTTTTGTTACATATACAACATGAATTGAAAAAAAAAAGTTTCATAATCTATGCTTGACGCGTGTTTTATCTTTCTTATTTTTCTTTCAGACCTGCCTAATTTCGCGTTTGGTTCGAAAATTAATCCTCTCTTCGATTACTGTATTCATATATTTGGGAATAGAAATACAAAATGTAAAAAGTTTGATTTTTGTATGAAAATTACTCTTGTAATTAACCCGTAAGTACACGGATCGGGCATTTTCGACCCGACGCTCTCTATCATACTCAAGATTTTTAGGAATTCCGCAAGACTTGCATCTGCCACTTCCGTTACCATACTGAGGGGTCTAGTAAGAGGGGATCATGGGAACAGAAACTTGAAGCATGAGATTTGTCTATAGTGGCTAGTGTGGATGTGTCAGTTTTACCCATTGCGTGTACTAACGTTTCATTTTACATTATGAACTTGACGGAGTACGAACGGAAGAAGCAGAGGCTGTGGGATCTTAACGCAGATGATTCTACAGATTGTGAAATTGATGGTAGTTCCAATCTTAATGAGGCCAGTGAACTTTCTGAAAGTGAGCACGATACAGAAGGTGAACAAAAATTGGATTCGGACTCAGATCGAAAGATTTCATCTGTTTGTTAAGAATGCGACACATTTTTGTGTAAAACGCATTCACTCATTATATGCTAGCATTGTTTTACAAAAAAGAATGATAATAATTATTTGTATGAATTAAAAAAAAATATGTTGTGCAGAACCATCAAAAATAAATAAATATACACCGCTGCATTCAAATGCAGAGGTATATTTATTTTATTAGTGAATCTTTAAACCATCTTTTCTCAAAATTGTTAAATACAAACATGATTAAAAATATTGGGTGTAGTACTATTTAAACACTTATTTTAAGAAAAATATTGTAAAAATTAAGTACTAAATGTTTAAGCGTTTCAAAATGATAGAAAATGAATGAATGCCCCCCCCCCCCCAAAAAAAAAAAAATACAAAAATAAAGGTAAGATTTTTTTTATATTTTTTGCTTTGGAATTTGAATTTGAAAACAAATAATATATCCTGTTACTTATAAAAACAACTCAAATAATACTTTTGACTTTATGTTTTTATTTATAATGCCTATATTTTACAGAGAAGTTAGCAAAAAAGTTAGGGTCACATTGACCCAGTGCGTGTGGTTACGTCATACACTGTTAAAACTTGTGCAGCATTCTGACAGGTCATTTGACCGGTTTCTGAAAAAACGGTTTCATAACCATAATTTAACTGTATTCTGACCATAAAATGGCCAATAATATGGTCAGAATAGTGTTAAAATTACGATTGTGTAACCGTTTTCGAAAAAAAAACGGTCAAAGGACATGCCAGAATGCTGCAAATTTTTAACAGTGTAGAAAAGGGTGCGTGTGCTAAGAGATAAATTTCTACCTACTACAATATAATTTACAAAAAAAATCATATTAAATAAACAAAATGTAATATAAAATTTATTTATTAATAATATTTGAGAATTTTACAATGATGATATGATATATATTATCAGGATATGAACTGAAACTTGATATCATTTCCATCCTTTTAAACACTTACAATATTTCAAGTTTTACATGATGAGATAAAAGATTAAATATCGTGTTCCTCAATAGAAGTTCATATAGATACAAAATTTATCATGCGATTCATCTTTACTTAAATCATCTTGTTCATGGATTTCTGATCTTTGATACATGAAACTCGTTTTCTTTACCATAACCCTTTAAGACCCGATGTATTTGTAAACAAAGCTAGTCATGCCTGTAGAAAGCAAAACATGGGCTGCAATCGCTACCTGTTGATAAAAAATGATACTTTGCTCTATCTGCATATCAAAACTATCGTTCGAGTCGAGTTCTTATTAAGTTCGACTCAGAAGCAAAAATTTAAATGAATAGTTATTCGTTTAAATTAAATATCCCTACATGCACGATCGTGCGGGTTGGGTCTTAAAGCGTTAGTAGCTTTACTTCAGTCCGGGTTAATAGTTTTCAATCCTTATCTGAATAAATTAAAACTCGGAAATTATTCAAAACTCATCTTCTGAAAACAAATTGTCGAAATGTTTCGCTTCTGTTTGTCACATTTTATTTAAATAAATAACGTACTTATTACAAAATACTTCTGTAGCAATTAATAACAATACAGTATGATTAAGCTTGATACTATAACATTTCTCATTCCCAAAAATAACTGCATTATAAAAAAGCAGAGTAGCATTTTCCTACTTTTATTTTTTTAAATGTTAAAGTAAAAAAAAAATGAAATATCAATAAATGTGTATAAAAGTAAAAGTAAAAAGAAAATGAAATATCAATAAATGTGTATAAAAGTAAACGTAAATTAAAAAGGTATGGTTTTGTTTTCTTTGAAATAATGAAATCAAAACCACCTGAACTTAAACATTTTCTTGTAATTTAATTTTTTTATACTATTTTAGTATAAATTTCTTAGATTTATTACAAACTTAATTTTCTAAAAAAAAAAAAAAAACAACTCTGCTCAACTTTGAAAGACTTAATATTGCAAAATACGATTGAGCAACGACACACAGCCCATTTCATTTTTTATAAGTTTTAATGATGTAAAAATTCAGTATAGGTCTAACTTTTCACCGTCGTACGTCAAAATGTAATAACAAATACAATAAATATAAATGTAATGTAATAAAATGTAATAAAAATAAATGTCTGTATGTTCACTAATTGTTTTACGAAAATACTATAATCACGTGCTTGAAAAATATTTAAAAAAACTGTCTGCAATGTCATATGTTCAGCAGTGCAATTTAAATTTAATTCAGAAACCCATAGAGTCGGATTTCTCATTAATAGTACATTTAAAATCAGCGAACTCCATCTACTTTGTGTTGCAATACTCTGTGAGTTAAATTCTAAAGATTATATGGGGAATATTAATAATCTTACTAGGCCAAAGAACATATTTTTGAGATTCCACTTGAGCGCGAAATGTAGAAACATCTCATTCTATCATCTCATGATGTTAAATTTTTTGCCACCACATTTTTCTGAAATGTTGTTTTTAACATAATATTTATAAAATACTACCAATATGTAGAAACAATATATGTTTATGGAATTCCAAACAATAGAATAACATTTCTTTTCCTTTTTTACAAAAAAAAAACATTCTAGTTCTATTTCTGCTGATATGTTCATTCGCAGTCGAAAGTAAACTCGCATAAAATTTGTGGATTCTTGAAAAATTGGTAAAAAGTTAATTACGATTTAAAATTATTAAGATTCGGGACACGAAACAATACTTTTAAATACTCAGATAGTAAGAAAAAATTACATTAAAGTCCTTTAGACTCTAGATCTGTTTATGATTGAAATTTAAATGGTGGTGCAGATTTAAAAGCCCCCACCAATCCTGTTTATCTCCAATATCTATATAGCTTCTCATGTTGCATCTTAACAACAATTTAAATGTTCGACCTTGAAAACTAACATTTGTGAGAAATAAATACTTGTAATATTTATAGTTTTTTTACAAAATAAAAATGCTTATTAAAATTTACTGAAACTTTATTGCAATTCTTCGTGTAGAAAATTAAACTTTTCAATCAATCCAAAAGAATAGCTGTTCACATGAACAAAAATAGCAGATGTCTGTCATTTATAGGTTTTTAACTTTTTATGTTAAATAATCCTTCATCCTATGCTTGTAATGGTACTGTGGCAGAGAATAGTTTTATTGAAAGTGTTCGAGTAGGAAATTTTACATTTCAATCAATCAAAAATTAGCTTTTCACGAAAATAAAAGCAGCAGACTCTTTTTCTTATATGTTTATATTTTTTAATATGCAATACATTTTTAAACTACAAATTTATGAGAGATGGTTAATGTAGCTATAAATTAGAAAGTAATTTATATAGTAACACCTTTTACAGTAATTGCAATAGCATTTCATTTGTGAAGTTTAGAAGCATCATTTATAATATTTTTGTGGATAAAATATTTGATTTCTTGTTTTCTATTTTAAAAACATATGAAGACAATAAATGGAAACCATAAACATCACAATATCAAATCATATTTCATAATTCAAAATGGATGAAAATTTATAAAATAATGTATATCTTAGTGTTTTTGAGGAGATTGTATAATATGCTGTTGTACGTTATTTTCTCATTATATCTCTGTCTAAAATTTCAGATTTTGTCTAACTCAGACAATGTCTAATGTGTATGGATTCATATTTTATATCAATCGTATATCTAGAGGCTTTAATTTGTTCTTGAGATTAATGAGGAAATATTATTGTATAAATTAATAATTTTTTTTTTTTTTTTTTGCTTTATGTAACAAAAAGATTTCTGCCACTATTGTTGAAATGAAATGACAATTTAAAACAAATTAATGAGTAAATTTTCTTAATATTTCATATGATATGGTTTTAAGAGCTGTTATGACTCCTTTGGATTCTTTTGAATAAGCCATCATAAAATTCGCCGTAGACGTTAAACATACGTAGATTTGACGTCACCTGAAACTGATTTTTTTTTTTCAAAATAAAATATTTTTAAACTGATTCATAGAGATCGAACATAGGTAAATAAATAAAAAAAAAAGTTTATCACAGTAGAAAATGGTGTAATATGTAACAAATTTTTTGTATATTCAAAAACTACGATTGCGTCAAAGCAGTATAGTTACTTTTTTATTTCTTTTTTGGATTAAGTTTTGCTCATTTTTCGCGCAGAAAAGTGAAGAATGTATTGATCCTGGGGCTAACGCAAAGGGCACAGAGGGCAGGTCCCCTGGAAATGAGTAATAATTTTTAACCGAGGTTATGTATATATTTTCATTCACTATTTTCTTCCTTTTCTTTCTCATTTAATTATTTCATTAAAAAGTACATATATCTTAAATCTTTTAAAAAAATCTTCCATGCATTATATTGTACTTTACCATTCGTTAAAACATTTCTATAATGATGCGAATTAAAAATGACTTCTTCGATTAGCTTGTATTTATTCTTTCATATTTTATCAAAATAAATAAATATTATTTGCTTCTTTAATTCAGTTTAATTTGGAAATTTCATACTAAAATGCAGTGAAAATCATTCTAAATATTTTTTGAAATAATATTCCATTTGAAAAACAATAATATTAAATTTACTTAACATAAAAAATATTTTCCTAATCACAGACAATTATAATTAAATAAATTATCCAGAAAACATAAGTTCGTCTTTCTTGAAATTCCGCAAAATATGTATTAAAAGCTTCCCTCTAAATTAGACATGATGTATAGAAACAAATAAAGTACATAAAGTTCATTTAAAATTCCATTTTCGAATATGAAATATCTGTAAGCATCCATTTTGAAACTGTCAAGACCTTTGAATTATACTCTGCAGTAAAATATCATTTATGAATAGGTCTGTCATTACGATGCAGTGCATTCAACTTCAGCTATTGAAATATTACACTTATAATAATCCCCAGTTCTAATTATCGTTTCAAAGCTGACGACAGAATGGGGTCAAATGTTATTGCAAGAATGCAGTTCATTAGGACTTAGGCCAATAATATTGTATGTAACTGGAGTAGTTTTATTTTAGATAGCAAAAGAATATAACGCATATTTCTGTAAGTTACATTCGTATTATGACTTAATTTAAAGTAAATACCAAATATTTTAATGATAATTTCAGTAGTTACACCTATTTGAAACTTTAAAAGATCAAGAATTTTTAAAATTAAATTATTATAAAATTTGTATCGAAAAACAAGGAGTTTCTTATCGATAGGTAAAACCTCTTTCACAACGGCTGAACCAAGCCGAATGTCTTTATATACGTTAAAGCTGAAGGAAATTATTTTATGTTAAAAAATGCATAAATTACAATACATATTATATGTTAAAAAAATGTTTAAAAAAAGGTTTTTTTTAGTAAATTAGCGGAAACAATATCAGTTTTTAATAACAAGAATTTGTTAACCAAAATCTATTTACAGAAGCTTCAAATATGCAAAGAAAAAAATTTATATTGTATTCCGCCTACTAATTTTAGAGTTATGCTTAAAATACAAGACGTATTTCATCCTGTTTACAGGAAACAACAATAAATTTGACATTAGTACCTCCAAATTTTGCAACAGCCTAATTCCTGAACTAGTCGACGGAATGACCTCTCATGTGGTATAAATATGTAAAATTTACTAAAAAAATCAAAAATGATATAAATGTCAGATATTAGTATTTTAAATATTAAACTTTGTACAATATTTATAAATAGAAGATTCCTTAACTAATATTTATGTATATCATCAATTAGATAAGTTAGTATTATTATTAACCCCTTAAAGGACTGTTATTCGTTTTTGGTTCAATTAATTTTAACATCTAAATGATTATTATTATTATTGATATTGGGACCAGAATATAGGAATTGGAATTTTTTGTTAATGAAGTACGTGAAAAAAAATGTTTTAATTGTTTTCAAATAAACAAAACATTACACAACAAATGTTGCAATTTACTAATTGTTCTAATAAATTACATAATTTTTGTAAATCCTGATGTCATCTAATTATTTTATCATTTTACGAATTGGATTACTTTGTCCCCGAATGGATTTATCAATCGGCATCAGTTATATTTTTATAATTTTATTTGCGCCAGAGTCAATAAAGTTGTCTCCTTTCCTTTTTTAAAACTGCACGTGCGCATGACCATTATTCGTAATATGTGTGTCATAGATAATAATTACATTACGATTAGATGCTTCATTATGTTCTCGTATCAATCCTCATATGAATAAATTTAAAATAAAAACTTTAAAAATTTATTTTTAAATTATATATGTGCGACGTAAGTAACTTCACATATAGGTATGTACTTGATTAATGATAGCATAATTTTGTAATAATTGTAATCCGATCATATGTGAGTATGATTAAGTATTAGACTAGAAATTAAGTTTTAGTTATAATAAAAAAAGTATAATTTCAAACAAAACTATTGAATTTATCAGGCGTTTATAGCGTGAATAACAGGAGGCATGGAAGTCCCATAAAGTACTTGTTTGAACTTTGTAACGTGTATGCAATACAGCTCATATTCAAATTATTGGAATAATTGAGAAAAAGTAACAAGAAAAAATATTTTTCATTTATTTATTTTTGATATTAAGTAAATGCAATTAAATTACTTCTAAATTAAATCTGGAACGTCTAGATAAGATTTTAACATTTACAAAATATTACATACTGTACAATAAATTAGGTATACAGCTTTCTGAAACACTTCAAAATATAAGAATAAAATTTAGATTGGTTAAAATATTAGAATGTTTTATTTTACACAACAATTTTACCTTATGAATATGAAGTAAATGGTAGTTAATATTTTGTAGCATCACCTTTAGTTTTCATAACAGCGTACAATGGATCCTGCATACTACATACAGTGTGTTTACAAATATTTCTAACAATATTAGCCCAAATAGACTTTATACGTGTCACTAACACAGTTCTACTTGAATGAGGATTTTCTTGGAGTCTTTTGTTTATTATGCACCATAAGTTTTCTATGGGATTAAGGTGAGGTGAGTTTGGTGGCCAAGGAAGTACCTTAATGTTGCGTTGGCGGAACGAATTTTTATTCGACACCAAGGAATACGGTGACGCTAAATCTCGTTGAAAGATGAAATCATCTTCAACTAAATCTTCGAATGATGGAATCATGCAATACTCCAAAATTTCTTGATATATCTGACAGTTAACCTTTTCGTAGACGATGCATACCTTTCCAGATCCTTCTGCACTCATGCGACCACAAACCATGACACTAGCAGCAAATTTTACGGAACGTATAACGCATTCTTTATGAAATGCGTCTTGCTTCCTTCTCCAAATTATAATACCTTGATTACCATATGAAACACAAAACATACATTCATCATTAAATAATATATTTTTCCAATCTCCTTCGGTCCATAAAATCTTGATTTACACCAATTCAATGTTACGATCTTTTGTTTTGCAGTCATGAGAGGTTTTGTTTTCGGTACACGAGATTCAAACTTAAATTTATGGGAACGTCTTAATGTTGTCGATGTAGAAACTGCAACTTTTGTCCATTTTCGAAGCAAGAATCGCACACATTTAAAACGGTTTTTCTTAACTATACGCTTCAGTTTCCTCTCATCTCTAGCAGATGTTTTTGGATTTCGGCCACCATTTCGGCGATTAATTTGATTTTTCCATTTTTTCAATATTGTGTTAAAATTTTACTAACGCTTGATTGCGAACAATGTAAATAATTCGCTATATAACATTTATTTTTACCGTGCGGACACAAATCAACAATACGAAGTTTAATAGATTCAGGAATATCAATCAAACGACCCATTTTAAGACGAAAAAGAAAACAAACAGCAAAGAGAATACTGATTTTAAATAAAATCTTCTGAATTTAATCAATGATGCCACCAGTTATGAATTGGTGATAATTAAAGGAGAATTAATGTGAAATATTGTAATATTTTGAACTAGTTGGACAAATATTCTAATATTTTGACTTTTCAAAATAATTGTTTTTTTTTATTAATTTTTTCACAGATAATATTTATTTTAAGATAATAAATAAGTTTAGTCAACTATAAGTTCTTAATAAACATACCGTTTGCATATTTGCATTAAAAGTCATTAAATTACTAAACAATATTTTCAATTTGTAAAAAAAGGTAATTATTCTAATATTTTGAATATGAACTGTATAACTGTAATTTCGAGATGATTGAAATAAATATAATTAAAGTGTGCAGGGTATGATCACATATTTTTTAAACAATTTTAACTTTCTCTGACTTTTAAATTTAAACGCAATTAATAAACACTATATGACGTCATTTCGTTATAGGATTTAATTATAATCTAAAACATTAAATACAATCTTGGCTTTAAAATATCTATGTAACATAAATAATGGAACGAAGACTGTATGTTTGCGCTTTCAGAATCGAAATATTCTTAATTGATTATTAAAAAAAGATTTGAAAAACAGGTTTTTAATATTTTTACACGTAAAGTAAGGGACATAATGAATAAAATAAGAAATAAAAGTCAAAGTATACATTTTACTGGGAATATTTAAACATGCATACTTAATAATCGTACATTCATTTTAAAGGAATACCTAAAATGTTGGTTCAGAGAAAACAAGGTAGCTTTATTAAAAAGCTTCCTTGTTTTAGTTGGGTTCTCTTATAACGGAAAACTTAAAATATGGAATGCTTAAACAATATCAAAATAATCTGGTATTTATATCAGAAATATATTTTAACTCCTGTTTTCAAAGCCATTTTAAAACTTTACCCAAATGGTCTTCATAGTGTAATGTTTCATTCTCAAATGGCGGCCAGCCATGCCTTTTAATCTTGTCGTATAATTTGCAAAAACAACATTAAAAGAAATGAGAATTGAGACTACTCCACTTTATATATTATATACCAAATATATTATGAAAGTATCTTTCAAAAGTAGATTTTATTTTTAATTAAAAATATACATGTTACATTTTCGTATTTTATTTCTTCTTTTTTTACTTTTTTCACACATTAAATTAGATATAATTTATTTTGAAAATTTCAACGATTACAAGATTTTGTTTTCAAATATATTTATTTAATCGCAACTAAATGGATTTTTTTCTATTAATATAAAAAATAGGTAAATACTTATCTTTTATTTAAAATCTTATTAACTACGTAAAGGTATCTGCAAAGGTTAGAAGGAAATGTAATTCTCTAAAAAATAAGATAATCTTTTTTAATGTAGAATAAAAATATTTTAGATTAGAAATACTTTGCAATTCCTCTGTTCCTAGAAAATAATCACTCATTAAAGTAAATCCATTTATTTAAATTATACATATGTTAATCTTGTGCATGATAGAATACTTTCCATTAAGAAATTTTATCACAACAGTTTTAAAAGGTTTAATTTTTTTTCGGCGACGAGTACTGCTAAAAGTAGTAGAGTACTGTGTGTATATTAAATAGACATTCGTAAAATAAAGTAAAAAAATAGTAAAACGCATTTTTAAATTGAAAAATAGTCAGTCAGGGGAATGAGAGGAAACAATTAATGACGACATCTCATGAGAATTGCGTTGAAGTTCTAAATAAAAGTATTATGTTTAATTCCTTAAGTGGCTAGTTCAAATATTTTTGTATAAAAAGAAATATCGGCTGAAAACTGCTAAAAAGAATTCATTTATTTATTGCAATTGTACAAAATCAACAAATTTTTCTTTTCTATTATAGGATATAAATATTTTATTTTAAAACGAATTAGCATCTCCTTTGTTCATAGGCAAAAAACATTTCTCTCTAAATAATGTAAATGAATTTATATGAATTATACTTCCGTTAATGCTTTTCATGTTAGACTATTTTCCATTCGGAATTTGTATTGTAACAGTTTCAATAGGGTTTTATTTTTTTTCCGGCTGGTAGTTTACTACACAAAAATAAACTGTCGTGAAATGAATTAAATATAAAAAGTAAAACACAATATTAATAGGAAAATTCAGGTTAGTAAAAAAACAATTATTAGTGGCAGCTCCAGATATGTTAAAGTAGTTAAAAAAGTGTTCTATTCAACTTATTAAGTGGCTAAGTTGGAACTTATTTGTCCATAAGAAATGTCTTATAAAAAAGTACATTGAAAGATAAAGACTGTAATTACATGTGAATATGCCAAAAAGGGTTAGGTTTGTTGGATGCAAATGGATATTTGCTTGCAGGCACAAGCCTGCCGTGCTCTTGGTTCCAACATCCTCTATTTTTGTGAGTGTGTGAGTAACATTTCATTGTGTTAGTTCGAATTAAATGCGACCGTATCTATATGATACATTCATCAATGTCTCACTTCCGCAAGTACCCACTTCAGGAAATAAACTATTTGTAATCTAAAATATGCATTGCGTGTTCTTATATATTTATATTAGGACAGTATATTCTTAATATTCGTATTAATTTCGGATATTCTTAATTTCGGGCATCTGAGTTATTTTTTAGCAATTTTTTTTTTCTTTTGCGGAATTTATTTACTTGTTGAATATTTTTCCACTTAAAAAAATATTTTTAAAATGCTAACTAAAAAATGAATTGATACAGTCGGACGTTTTAAATGTGCGTTTTTTTAAGATTTTATTTAATTTCCTTAAATTATTATTACTATTTGGATGTTTTAATACTCGCCTGAGTGGAAGACAGATTGGATAATTCGAAAGTTAGACGAAATATGCAATAATAAAATTAAAATAATAATCGAGCAGCATTGCTTTCTGCTGAAAGATATACTTTTCTTAATAACAACTAGCTAAAATTCCCGGTGCTGTCTGGAATTTTAAGAAGGTTTGTTTTAAAAACCAATTTGAAAATTAAACATACAGTTTAAAACAAATAATCATAAAAGCAGTCAAAGTGTTATACACAGGAATCAAATGAAAAAAAAATGCGAAAACAAATTCAGAGAATATCAAAATGTTAAAATATGCCAATATTTCCATAATCGGGTTTTTAGAATTTTTAAAAGCGTTTTTTCGAACTTACATGACGTTAAATATTCACCTGCTGACATCCATCATATATTCAATATCACGTAATATTAACTTTTTGAAAAATTCGTTAAAATATTTATTTTATTTTCATTTTTCTTGTGGAAATCTTCAAATAGAAAAGTTATGACGTAATATTCACATTGTTTTTCAAATTCGTCAAACTATATGTTTCATTTTCATGTTTCACGTAGAAATCTTGTAATAGAAAAGTAATAGATGTGGAAAGAATTTTATTGTGGATTTTTTATTGTGGCAACTGCTGTAACGAAAACTGTTTAATAATAAATTTTATAGGAAATTGCTGTTAAATTGGTGTTTTTTTATTAATTAAAAATTAGTATAAATAATTTCGATTCGAGATTATTTTAGTTATCTTGGTCGTGTTTTAATACGCATGTAAGTAACATTTCAAAATTCTGGTTTCAGAAGTTTGGATTTCTATAGAATTAGAAAGAGGCAAACAAATTTTCATTTCTCTTCTAAAGACATGCAATTGACCTTATTTCTTCTTTTATATGATTGTCATATTGTGTTTTCAACCTAAATAATGTACGAAGGTTTCATTTCACTTATTTCACTGTTTATAAAAATGAGATTTTCAGATTAATTTATTTTTATAGCAATTCTAAACTGGAGGGAAAATTAGGAGTTTGAATTTAGACTTTTCCATAAAAAAGGTGGTTTTTTCTCTACACTAAACATATTTTTCATCGATTTAAATTCCACCTTTAAAATTTTAAAGGAGCGGTCGCTGCTGGCACAATGAAAATATGTAATTATCTTATGAAACATAATTTATTCTTGCATGAATACAATTATAATTAATACACTTTTCGGAATTCGAAATTAATATAACTGAATATACAAATTTTTGGCAATTTTACAAGCAGTTATAAAGAATGAATTGATATCCACCAATCCAATCCATATCGTAACTTCAAAAGTCCCACCAGTGGCTGAGAGGTTCTGCTCCCGAAGCTGGTAGACGGGAGGTGCTGGGTTCAAACTCAATCGTGCCCGTCTGCCTAATCGTTCGGAGTTTTCGTGGTTTTCTTCCGACCGTGGATTTTCCATGCGTAATTACGTATTAGGTTCCCTTAGAAGGACCCCCACGGGGGGCACTCCCCCCAGGCATATATCCCTAGTGTAGATAATTGGCCGTCAAAAAATCAACACAACACAACCCGTAACTTCAAAACAATTTAATCCATTCACTAAATAAGTTCCAGATTCATTTTTGTGAATCACTTAGGTATTTTTTAAGATCATCATACACGATCCTGTTATAAAATTACTCATAACTGACAAATATATCGGAATTTTAATTCATAATTTGTTAAAATCTTTCAGGGATGTGTGAGAACAACTGTAAATCGATAAAGAGCTGCATGTAAAATGATCTCGCTATTGCATCAGTGCATCTAAATATAAGAGTGTTGTGTGTAACAATAAAATGTATTAAACTCCCATTAATAAATACCTACAAAAATGTGAAATTTGTGTTTAGAGATATGTCAAAGTCGATTTTGTGAAAGGCTTACGCACATTAAATTGTTCACATGAAGATAAACTTTTGTACATATATGGAGGGGGATTTAAAATAAATTAATGAAATTTACAGGGTTCGGGTAAAATAAAGATTCTTACGTTTAAGGTTATATGTATATTATAAAGGACAAACATTTCTGTGCGTAACGCTTACATTATTCTACGACTAGCAACATTTTCAAATTTGAAATGAATTTTCATTTTGTAATTTTCGCTTCAGAACTTCTACACATCACACATTTTCAGTTCATTTTTATAGTGTTGCATAAGGAAGAAAATGCAGTTTTTTTTTAAGCTGTATCTCAATTTATTTTTGAGATATTTTTTTTTTTTTTATATATTCTTAGTACCAATTTTATATTTGTGGCAACAGAAGTACTCCATTTCCATTAAAAGTAAAGGGAAAATAGTAAATTGCTATATTTTTTGTTGCTATTTCTTCATAAAAATTGAAATTAAAATACATGCTATGTCAAAAATACCGTTTGTTATAAAATTTGATGAATTTTCATTTTATTTCGTTTCTATTCATCAACTAATGTTTCTTAGTTTGTAGCAAAATTTATTTCACAAACGATACAACACTTCCTCTTAAATTATTGTGTGACTTTCCGGCACAATTACTTATTTCGTATCAGAAATCTTTCATCGATTCAAAGAATGCAATTTTATTTACCCATGTGTAATAATATTTTCCGTATTTTGAAAAAAAAAAAGTTTTCTGAAAAACATGGAGCTATTATAAACAAAAACCAGTGAAGGCATATGTAACAATTAATACCTAATTTTTTTCCCGATCTTCTTGAATGACGATATTGCTTTTGGTTGTGTTTGTGTATTATTCTGTGATAATGAGGTCATTTGAATACTTTTATATATACGTATTTACGACTGACTACAAAATTTAATAATTCTAAAAGCTCTATATAGATGTTGTTTAACACTTAATCATAAAAGTGGAATGTTTTAGAGCATCCCAGCTAGAAAATGATTGCACTTTTTATGCATAAAAGTATAGATTGTACACAATTTGTGCATAAAAAGTGACTTTTTTTGAACACTTTGAAAAGTATGTAATTTGTGTGCAAACTGTCTGTATTTTTTATACATACAAAAAAGTGTATATTCTATGTTGTCAAAAACTGTGCACATTTTTTGCATAAAATAAATGAATATTTCGTGTTCGCGAAAAGTGTGCATTTTTTATGCAAAAAAAAAAAAAAAAATCTGTTGATTCCAATTTTCTAAAAATTATGTATTTTTTATGGATGTAAAAAGTAGTACTTTTATTTTAATTAGTATATTTATTCCCCTCCCCCCCCCCTAAACGAAAATTCTCAATTCCATTTTAATTTTAAGGTAAACGAAATAAATACATTTTACTATGTTTTTCAAACTAAGAGAAAAAAAAAATAATTATTTAAATTTCAAAATCCAGGAAGGGGCAATGGGGCTCCTCCCCCAACCCTCCTCTTTCATTAACGGAAATTTCCTGAGTTCCTCCTTTATTTTAAGTTGCTTGAAAAAATAAATTTTACTATGTTTTTCAAAATAAGCGAAAAAGAAATTTTAATTAATTAAAATTTAAAATCTGGGTTAGGGGTAATAGTTCACCTAAACTCTCTAACTTTACAGAAAATTATTTAATTCCTCTTTTATTTTAAGTTACTCGAAAAGAGAGAATTTTACTATGTTTAACAAAATCATTGAAAATAAAATTTAGAAATTATTTTGATTAAATCAAATTTAAATCAAATTCGAGGGAGGGGCAATAGCTCTCATATGACCCCTTCTACCCAAGTAAAAGTTCTTAGTTCCTCTTTAATTTTTAATTACTCGAAATAAATACATTTTGCTGTGCATTTCAAAATCGGAGCAAAAGACATTTTAATTAAATAAGTTTCAAAATCCAGAGAGGGGCAAAATGGGATCTTCTACACCCTCCTCCCTTTCCTTAACAGAAAATACCCAGATCCTCTTTTATTTTAAGTTACTTGAAAGAATAAATTTTACTGTGTTTTTCAAAATCGAAAAAAAAAATAAAATTTAGTTAAATTTTTAAATCGAGGGAGGAGAAATGACCCTCCTAAGCCCCCTTCCCCCAAGGGAAAATTCTTAGTCTATCTTTATTTATATATTTATATTATCTTTTATCTTTATTTTATATTTATCCATCTTTATTATCTTTACTCGTAAATAACAAATTTGACTCTGTATTTCAATGTAGGAAAAGAATAAATTTTAATTAATCAAATTTTAAAATGCAGTGAGGGGTAATGGTAGAGTTGCAAAAAACCCACATATTTCGAGGGACGGGAATAAACCCGGAAATTTGGGGAATATTGGAAATTTTGAAGGAGTTTAGAAGAGAAACAAACACAATTATTTTTCAATTTGAAATTTTTATTTTAAAGAAATTTCAGGGAAGAATGTTCCTAAAAATAGATTTTACATTATGAATTCACAAAACTTATGATTTTACAGTCTATCTTTATAATTTATTAGCTTTACAACAATGGCGTCTGTGAGGATATGAATATTTCTTTAAAATATATATTTTTTTTGTTTCTGTTTGCTCGCATAGCTCTCTTATTCAGGCATACTTTATATTAATTTTCTAACGAGTTGCTTTGTATTTCTGCATCGATTTATTTAAATTTTGTTCATTTTCTTTTTTGTTTACATTTGTTGATTCGAAGAACAGAGGTGAAGTTTACATTTATACCAGGGAAGATAATCTCTCATCTGCCTCTTTCACTTTTTACTCACCGACGATCAAAATACCAAATTTCATAAGATACTTTAATTTTTCTTACTTAATATTTCTACAACTTAAGCCTATATTTCTTTAGTTTTCATGAAAACCACGCATTTTTAAAAATATTTTATGTTATTAGATTTGTTCACATTGACAAAAATTGAAATCATAAAAAATAACTGAAAATAATAAATTAAAAATTTTTCATTCTTAAAACTTTCTGAAAAATTCCGGAAATTTTCAAAATTTCCTTCCCAAAAACCCGGTTTATTCCCGGGAATAAACCCGGTTTTTTCCACCCTTTGCAACTCTAGGTAATGGCTCTCCCATGCTCCCACCCCCTATCAGAAAATTCCTTACTTCCTTTTTTATTTTAAATTCTTCGAAAAGAATAAATTTTATGAAGTTTTCAAAATTATCGGAAAATAAAATTTAGCTAGTTAAATTCTAAAATCGAGGGAAGGGCAGTGGACTCCCCCCCCCTCCCCACACGCGCGCGCAAACTCTCCTCTTTTTGACGAAGCCCATGATTAGAGCTTACAAATACAAGCGGAGATACTAAATGCATCTCTTATCCTCTATCAAGCATAAATTCCAGTTTTTATGAAAATTACTTCTGCTTTCAAAGAGCAAATGAAAAATGTTTATTTCTTATTAATTTATTTCAAATTTCTATTTAAACGTTTGATTTTCGCATGCGCAGTTGCATTTCAACTCAACTCAACTCAACTCTCCTTGTGTTGTTTACATGCATCGAGCTGTGATTGCGATGTCGCTTACATGTGACTCTTGCCGGCATTCATTAGAATCTTAGAATTAGCGAAATATTTTTATCGTTTCTTTCTCTAATTTTATTATTTGTCTTTTTAACGATAACATCCACACTCTAATTTCTTACAGGGAAGTATTAACATCTCTTTGAAAGTGCCAAAAAAACTCGGCCGTTTTCGAAATAAATAATTCTTTCTAAAACTTCAAAAGTTCGTAAATGATATAACGATCTATTATGGATTTTACGCCATTTGATTTTTTGTTAAGGATAAATCTCTTGTATTTTAAATAACGTATTCTTTCGCTTAAATTAGTATTTGCATGCTTATATTTAAAATAGTTGATACCAGTGGTGTAGTCGTAAAAAAAAAAGAGGGTATACGTTCTAAACAGCGGATATACGCATAAGGCAGAAAGTATACCTTAGTGTATATATGCTATAGCTTTCTTCAGAAACAGAGGTTATACGATGTTCCTTTAAAAAATCCAGAGAGTATACGGAGTATACCCTCCACTACATCCCTGATTGATACGTCATATTTGGTAAGTAAGTTTTAAAATAAACGACTGAAATAAAGTGACATCGATTAAATATGGGTCAAACTCAATATCTGGGAAAATATAAAAGATGAAAATTTCAAATTCGGCATGATGTTAGTATAAATATTTTGTGTATAGTACTAAATGCTTTTGCATAACACATTCAGTGTACACAAAATATTTCTATTTATTTTTTAATTGATTTTTCTAAGTGACCTATAATTACCCCGGCAAGGGCGCAATTATGGGTCACTGTCTGTATAAAAAAGTATTAGTGCATATTTTTTAATAACATTTTTGTAAGTTTTTGGAAATTACCGCTAAAGTAAAAATTTTCATCATTAAAGCTTAAAGTCTTAAAAAAGATGTAACAATAAATGAAAATACCATTTATTTTTATGGGATGTTTACGAAAATCCCATTTATCAGTTGCACACGAACTTTACTTTGCAGGTGCTTAGCAAGACAGCTAAAGGACACTTTTTGCAGTGAATTTCAGGATTTTTCACTACAACTTGCTTGCGAAAGGTTGCAAGTTTTTTTTTTTTTTTTTATGTTATCGACTGAGAAATTTGGTGATCATTTTTCCCTGTGACAACTGAACAATTACATGATTTTTTGCATAACTGGCTGACGAATTTTTCGATTTTTTGACAAAATTTATAATTTATTTCCCATGATCTGTAGATATATTTTGTGAGTTTTTCTCGCACAACCAGAAAAAGAAATCAATCGAAAGGGCAGTCGAAAATGTCAGTAAGTGCCACTAGTTGTGTAAAATAATTAAAAAGGTCCATCAGGAACACAAAATAGTTAAAAAGAGCTGCTGGGCTCTGTGCACTCCCGAATTGGCCTGGAGTAGGGATGCAAAACCTGTGGTCTGAGAAATTCGTCACTTTACAACTGGAAAAAACTGGAATTTTTGTCTAAGTTGCAGGAAAAAATCGTAAATTTTGTCAATTTGAAGCGGGCAAAATCGAAAATTTCGTCAGCCATTTAAGGATATTAAATTTTGTTGATAAGGCGTGGGAAAATCACAAATTTCTATCATTATGTACAGAAAATAGCAAATTTTGTCAAACAGACTCTGAAAAATTGCGAATTTCGTTGGTTGGGTACGAAAAAAACGCGAATTTAGTCAATCAGGTGTGGAAAAATCGCAAATTTGTTTGATCGGGCACGAAAAAAATTGCGAATTTTGTCGATAATGTGCGGAAAATTTGAAAAATAGTAAATTTTATCAATCGGGTGTGAAAAAACAGTGAATTTTGTCAATCGGGTGTGAAAAAACAGCGAATTTTGTCAATTGGGTGTGAAAAATTAAGAATTTTGTCAATGTGCAGTGGGAAAAAATTACAAATTCCGTCAGCCAGTTGAGAATCGTGAATTTCGTCAGTCGGGCGTGGAAAATTGGTGAATTCTGTTGATTAGAAGTAGAAAAATCTCAAATTTTGTTGATTCATAGAAAAATAGCGAACTTCGTTAATCAGGCGCAGAAAAAAGGGAATTTTGTCAGTCGGGTGTGAAAAAATAGCAAATTCCATTGGTCGGGTAAGAAAAAATGGCGAATTTAGTCAATCAGTAATGGAAATTTAGCGAATTTGTTTGATCAGGCACAAAAAAATTGCGAATTTTGTCGATAATGTGCGGAAAAATTGAAAAATAGTGAATTTTGTCAATCGGGTGCGAAAAAACAACGAATTTTGTCAATTGGGTGTGGAAAAATTGTGAATTTTGTCAATGTGCAACTGGAAAAAATTACAAATTCCGTCAGTCGGGCGTGGAAAATTCGTGAATTTTGTTGATTAGAAGTAGAAAAATCTCAAATTTTGTTGATTCATAGAAAAATAGCGAACTTCGTTAATCAGGCGCAGAAAAAAGGGAATTTTGTCAGTCGGGTGTGAAAAAATAGCAAATTCCATTGGTCAGGTAGGAAAAAATGGCGAATTTAGTCAATCAGGCGTGGAAAAATAGCGAATTTGTTTGATCAGGCACGAAAAATTGCGAATTTTATCGATAATGTGCGAAAAAAATGAAAAATAATGAATTTTGTCAATCGGGTGAGAAAAAAAAAAGAATTTTGTCAATTCGGTGTGGAAAAATTGTGAATTTTGTCAATGTGGAACGGGAAAAAAATCACAAATTCCGTCAGTAAGTTGAGAATCGTGAATTTCTTCGATTGGGTGTCGAAAAATCGTGAATTTTGTCAATTAGGAGTTGGAAAATCTCAAATCTCGTTTATTCATGAAAAATAGCAAACTTTGTCGATCAAGTGTGGAAAAAAAAATTTCATTGGTCGGGTAGGAAAAAATGGCGAATATAGTCAATCAGGCGTGGAAAAATAGCGAATTTGTTTGATCAGGCACGGAAAAATTTCGAATTTTGTCGATAATGTGCGGAAAAATTGAAAAATAGTGAATTTTGTCAATCGGGTGCGAAAAAACAACGAATTTTGTCAATTGGGTGTGGAAAAATTGTGAATTTTGTCAATGGGCAACTGGAAAAAATTACAAATTCCGTCAGCCAGTTGAGAATCGTGAATTTCGTCAGTCGGGCGTGGAAAATTCGTGAATTTTGTTGATTAGAAGTAGAAAAATCTCAAATTTTGTTGATTCATAGAAAAATAGCGAACTTCGTTAATCAGGCGCAGAAAAAAGGGAATTTTGTCAGTCGGGTGTGAAAAAATAGCAAATTCCATTGGTCGGGTAGGAAAAAATGGCGAATTTAGTCAATCAGGCGTGGAAAAATAGCGAATTTGTTTGATCAGGCACGAAAAATTGCGAATTTTATCGATAATGTGCGGAAAAATTGAAAAATAATGAATTTTGTCTATCGGGTGTGAAAAAAAAAAGAATTTTGTCAATTCGGTGTGGAAAAATTGTGAATTTTGTCAATGTGGAACGGGAAAAAATCACAAATTCCGTCAGTCTGTTGAGAATCGTGAATTTCTTCGATTGGGTGTCGAAAAATCGTGAATTTTGTCAATTAGGAGTTGGAAAATTTCAAATCTCGTTTATTCATGAAAAATAGCAAACTTTGTCTATCAGGTGTGGAAAAAAAGCGAATTTCATCTGTCGGGTAGGAAAAAATGGCGAATTTAGTCAATCAGGCGTGGAAAAATAGCGAATTGAGTCAAACAGGAGTGGAAAAAATTCGAATATGTTTGATCTGGCACGAAAAAATTGCGAATTTTGTCGATAACGTGCGGAAAAGTTGAAAAATAGTGAATTTTGTCAATCGGGTGTGAAAAAAAAATGAATTTTGCTAATTGGGTTTGGAAAAATTGTGAATTTCGTCAATGTGCAACGGGAAAAAATCAGAAATTCCATCAGTCAGTTGAGAATAGTGAATTTCTTCGATTGGGTGTCGAAAAATCGTGAATTTTGTAAATTAGGAGTTGGAAAATCTCAAATCTCGTTTATTCATGAAAAATAGCAAACTTTGTCGATCAGGTGTGGAAAAAAAGCGAATTTCATTGGTCGGGTGGGAAAAAGTGGCGAATTTAGTCAATCAGGCGTGGAAATATAGCGAATTGAGTCAAACAGGAGTGGAAAAATAGCGAATTTGTTTTATCTGGCACGAAAAAATTGCGAATTTTGTCGATAATGTGTGGAAAATTTGAAAAATAGTGAATTTTGTCAATCGGGTGTGAAAAAAAAAGAATTTTGTCAATTGGGTGTGGAAAAATTGTGAATTTTGTCAATGTGCAACGGGAAAAAATCACAAATTCCGTCAGTCAGTTAAGAATCGTGATTTTCGTCGATTGGGTGCGGAAAAATCATGAATTTTGCCAATTAGGAGTTGGAAAATCTCAAATCGCATTTATTCATGAAAAATAGCAAACTTTGTCGATCAGGTGTGAAAAAAAAGCGAATTTCATTAGTCGGGTAGGGAAAAATGGTGAATTTAGTCAATCAGGCGTGGAAAACTAGCGAATTTAGTCAATGAGGAGTGGGAAAATAACGAATTTGTTTGATATGGCACGAAAAATTGCGAATTTTATCGATAATGTGCGGAAAAATTAAAAAATAATGAATTTTGTCAATCGGGTGTGAAAAAAAAAGAATTTTGTCAATTCGGTGTGGAAAAATTGTGAATTTTGTCAATGTGGAACGGAAAAAAATCACAAATTCCGTCAGTCATTTGAGAATCGTGAATTTCGTCGAGTGGGTGTGGAAAAATCATGAATTTTGTCAATTAGGATTTGGAAAATCTCAAATCTCGTTTATTCATGAAAAAAAGCAAACTTTGTCGATCAGGTGTGGAAAAAAAGCGAATTTCATTAGTCAGGTAGGAAAAAATGGCAAATTTAGTCAATCAGGCATGGAAAAATAGCGAATTATTTGATCAGGCACGAAAAAGTTGCGAATTTTGTTGATAATGTGCGGAAAAATTGAAAAATAGTGAATTTTGTCAATCAGGTGGGAAAAAACAGTGAATTTTGTCAATTGGGTGTGGAAAAATTGTGAATTTTGACAATGTGCAGCGGGAAAAAATCACAAATCCCATCAGTCATTTGAGAATCGTGAATTTCGTCGATTGGGTGTGGAAAAATCATGAATTTTGTCAATTAGGAGTTGGAAAATGTCAAATCTCGTTTATTCATAAAAAATAGCAAACTTTGTCGATCAGGTGTGGAAAAAAAGCGAATTTCATTAGTAGGGTAGGAAAAAATGGCGAATTTAGTCAATCAGGCGTGAAAAAATAGCGAATTTAGTCAATCAGGAGTGGAAAAATAGTGAATTTGTTTGATCTGGCACGAAAAGTTGCGAATTTTATCCATAATGTGCGGAAAAGTTGAAAAATAGTGAATTTTGTCAATCGGGTGTGAAAAAAAAATGAATTTTGCTAATTGGGTTTGGAAAAATTGTGAATTTCGTCAATGTGCAACGGGAAAAAATCACAAATTCCATCAGTCAGTTGAGAATCGTGAATTTCTTCGATTGGGTGTCGAAAAATCGTGAATTTTGTCAATTAGGAGTTGGAAAATCTCAAATCTCGTTTATTCATGAAAAATAGCAAACTTTGTCGATCAGATGTGGAAAAAAAGCGAATTTCATTGGTCGGGTAGGAAAAAGTGGCGAATTTAGTCAATCAGGCGTGGAAAAATAGCGAATTGAGTTAAACAGGAGTGAAAAAATAGCAAATTTGTTTGATCTGGCACGAAAAAATAGCGAATTTTGTCGATAATGTGCGGAAAAATTGAAAAATAGTAAATTTTGTCAATCGGGTGGGAAAAAAATAAGAATTTTGTCAATTGGGTGTGGAAAAATTGTAAATTTTGTCAATGTGCATCAGGAAAAAAATCATAAATTCCGTCAGTCAGTTAAGAATCGTGAATTTTGTTGATATGCATATGGAAAAATTGCGAATTTTATCCATCGGCTTTGGAAAAGTTACAAATGTTATCTATTGGCTATGGAAAAATTGTGAATTGTGTCAATCTGGCATGTAAAAATCGCAAAGTTTTTTTATCGGGCGCAGAAAAATAGTGCATTTCGTTGATCAGGCGTGGACAAATCTCAAATTTCGTTGATTCACTGAAAAATAGCAAATTTTGTCGATGAGGCACGGAAAAAAAGGGAAATTTGTTCATCAGGTTGCAGAAAAATAGTGAATTTTGTCGATTGGATATGGAAAAATTGTGAATTTTATAAATCAGCTTCAGAAAAATTGCAAATGTTTTAATCGGCTATGGAAAAATTGCGAATTGTGTCAATCTGGCATGCAAAAATCACAATTTTTTTTTATTTGCACAGAAAAATAGTGAATTTCGTTGATCAGGCGTGGACAAATGTCAAATTTCGTTAATTTGCTCCTTCTCTCCTCTTCGTTCATAAAGTTCACATTTTTTTTCATCATCATTCACATCTTTAGAAGAAATAGTATCACTCCTTAAAAACAATCCTTGCTATATTCGTGTTAGATATACAAACGTAAACTATTGACGTGTCCTTGCCAACTGAATTGGATATGTTGACTAGGTAGGGGAACCTAGAGGGGTAACCCCCCCCCCTCTGAAACCATATTTTTATCCGATTATAGGACACTGATCACCTCCCCGAAACATTCTCTCTGTGTTACTGATGTGGCCCTCGGCAATGCAGACATTTTTGCAAGTGGCCCTTCTCTAAAAAAAGTTGTGCTCCCCTAGCCTAGAACCAACATTAGAAATTACTCATATGTTAAAGACTGTTACCTAGAAATCCGCACAAGCTTTGCAGTTATGGAAAATAGCAAAGGAATCAGGGGCGGATCCAGAGAATCGTTTGGGGCTGGGAGGATACCAAGTGACATATAATCAAAGCAACAATCAAGTGATATTCCAAAAATATCTTGGAATATTTAAATATTACCAATTAATATAAGAAGTAGTTCAACACGAAGTAAGTCTTTTTTTTTCTAATTTTTCTTCCATTTTTAACTACAAAGAAGTTCTTATGAAAATTACTTTTTTCATGTTTTCCCTAAGTTGAAAGAACTAAGGCTCAGTGCTGAAATAATTTAGAAATGCAGTTTTTAGAATCATATTTTTGTTATTAGATTTGCATATTTTTAGAATCTTGATATAATTTGCAACAAATATAGTGTGATATTTTTTTAATTTTTCTAAAAATTTCATATAAAATTGATAAACATGATAATTAATAACAATTTAAGAAAATTTACCATGTGTAATTTAATTTTTTTTTTAAGATAATAAAAAAAGAAATTGAAAATATCTCTCCCAAGATCTTTTGCATAGGTATACTATAAAACTATTTTTAAAAAAATTAGTGATAATAAAATATTGAAAATTGAATGAAGAGTAGTATTTTTAAAAATGTATATTTTGACGGAAATGCTATACCAAAATTCATTACTAGTTTAGAATCAATAATAAAAATTTTGGGGGTTTTGTTATGAATATGCCTTAATTGTGCATGATGTTTACATTCATGTTTGTGAAAAAGTATCTCCCTTACTTTTTCTGCAATTGAAAGTGTTTTTTATATGAACTGGGTTATTTCTTATATTTTTAATGTTTGTTTGGTTATCGTAAATATTTTTATGCAGTTGCTTAAAGAATTGTAAATGATGCCTATTGAAATACACTTATGCTGCAGAAGTATTGAAGAGGCAAAATTAAAAGATTAAATTGTTTATAAGTAAAGAAAGATCTTGACTGACTTGTATAGGTCCAGGCTCCCAAAAGCTGAAAGAAGCCAGTGACTCCTAAGCATAAAAAATCCAGTCTTCACATTGTAAAACAAATGCATAAAAAAATAGCATTTATATGGGGAGAAAATTCAAAGTGAAAAATGATTTTTTTAGGTACGTTTCGGTTAGCCGGGCGGCAGTATTATATTTACATATTTATATACACACACATATATGTATATATACGTACATGTATATATAACACTGGCACCCGGCTAGCTGAAAAGTACCCTTTTTTAATATCAGGGGTCGCAACATATAGGACAAATTTTATTGTTCTTACCAGTAACTTTTTTCAATAATCTTCATGGAATAGTCCTATTGCATATCTTATAAAAATTTCTCTTGTCGATTACTGATAAAACTTACTGGTAGGAACAATACAATTTGTCCTATATGCTGTGACCCCTGTTAATATGTACTACATTTGTACAAAAAAACACTAATTGCATCAAATGTGTATAATTAATTTAGACATAAAATTCTTAAAATTTGAATAATTAATTAAATATAATATATATATTTAAATGTGTATAGTCGGAAAATATAGTTGAGCAAGATACAGTATAAAAAATGTGTATAAGCTAAGCAATCACGATAATAGGGAATGTTATGAAAACAATATTTCTTATTTTGATTTTGTCATACGAAAATGCATATTAAAAACGTGACATTATTTTGCACTTTATAAAAATCAAAATACACTTTGAAACATTTGTTCTTCTACAACACACACACATAAAAAAAGGCGAGTTAGATATTAAAAGTTAGTGGCCACAGATAAAAAATTTGTCCCCACCTGGCAAGTGGTGACCATCCATGAGTTTGCACCTAATGTTCGTTTTTGAAAGCTGCGCCTAGCACTCTGGGACGATTCTACTAACCAAAGGGGTGTCACACTGAGTATTTTGTTAAGTTGTTCATTTGTTGGTTGTCACTAGGATTGGCACCAGTGCCCGAAACTAGTGGGTTGCAGAGGGTTCATGTGCCCCGGGCAGCAGCATGAAAGACTAAGGGGGTGCCAAATAAAGATTTTGTTTGTCGTTTCATACAAAAATGTATATATATGAAATACAAAGAAACTTGCAAGCTAATGTTAAACCTATAAGAGCGTTCTTTTCAAATTTGTGAAACTGACTTTATAAAAAAAAAATCTGCAACCAAAATCTATAATGTAAACACTAATACGGTTAGAATTCTTTCTAAGCAAGAAAAGAATCATTTCAAACTATTAATATGCAAGTGAGAAATTTAAAAAAGATTGCTCCCATAGGTTTAACATTAGTGATCCAGAGTCTTATAGAGCCTAGTGTAGGCTCTAAATGCTCAAGCTAATGTTAATCCTATGGGAGCCTTGTTTACATATTTGTTGTTAGCATTTATTAAATTATTTTTATTTTTTAAGGATTTTTATTTCTTTTTTTGCATAGGGTACCTGCGGCAATAACTTTTATTGTGTATGAGGAGTGGGGTGGTGCCAAAATCTATCCCCCGGGCTCAAAACAATCTAGTTTCGGCCCTGATTGGCACTCAACTAAACAAATGCCGTTCACCCCCTATTTTGACAAAATCAAAGAAATCCTGACACACGCACAAAAGCATGGAAGGCATTGTTATCCGAAAACAAACAATATGCTGACATGAACGTAAACATAACCCTTATTTTCTCAGATTCAACTAAACAAACAGCACAACTATCAGTTTCTGACTGCAGTTTTAGATTTATTTGTCTTTAAACCTTTTTGTACTGAATTATGAATTCATGAAATTTTTTTCTTCTAAAGCATGTACATCAGTGATTTTCTTTTACAAGCATTTACCTTCAGCTGCAATTAGAAGTTAAAAAAAATTGTGAAAATTCCATTATAATGTTTTAAATTTAAAATACAGCTTCATCGTATGTTCTAAGGTTCAATTTAAGGTATTTTAGTTATATTTATTGAAACTTCATTTTTTGTGGATTTATTTCGGAAATATATATATTAATTTTGTTTTTTAAATTTCATGCTGTTATAAGAATATATATTGCTCAGCTTTCTGTTGTGCCACTGTTTACGTTACAGGTACACCAATAAATTTACGCTTCCAGTGTTCAATTCAGATGCTTTTCTCCGGGAGGGACTTTTGCGACTCTGGGTGGGGGACATTATAGAGTTCTGGGGGGGGGGGTTGCATTTTATGACCATTGAAAATGCAAAATCTCAAATTTTCTGGGGGGGGGAGGGGGGAATGTCCTCCCGGGCCACCCCCTGAATTCAACACTGGTTTGGTCGTATTATTAATTTTATTGTTGCAGTGTGAATTATGTATGATGTGATAGCAATATATTTAATATGCAATAATAAAACCTTTTTGTGGTAAAATTTAGGTAGGCAAAAAAAGTGTACAAAGAAAAGTACACAAAATCTGAGCGTATTTGGCACCACTGATTGTGCATAAAAAGTATAAAATTTTAGGTAGGCAAAAAAAGTGTAAAAAAAAAGTGCAAAAAATCCGAGCGTATTTGGCACCACTGATTGTGTATAAAAAGTACACAGTTTAGGTATGCAAAAATAGTGTAAAAAAAAGTGCACAAAATCCGAGCGTATTTGGCATCTCTGATTGTGTATCAAAAGTGAACAATTTAGGTATGCACTTTTTGCGCACAATTCAGTGTGCACTCATTATGCATAAGCAGAGGTGCCAAATACGCTCGCTTTTTGTGCACTTTTTTTTTACACTTTTTGTGCAAACTTTTTCTAGCTGGGTGCAAATGACGCCATTTTATATAAAAGCGTATTTTGTAATTCTTAAAATTAAAATATGTTTTGTAGATGTAAGTCATTTCACACCAGCTGCTTAGAAATTCTTCACAGGTGAAAAAACGCTTTTTAAAATAACGTAATCGAAATCAAAATGTTACACGATAAAGCGCAATGTTTAACAAAAATTTACAGTACCTTTATAGAACAGCAGTGACATACAATGTGCATGCTCAGTTTGGAAGATTTTGTTAAAAAAATAGTGACACATATTAAAGAAATTGATGATTATCGCCTGGATGAATTCGCTTCCTCGAGTTTTACAAGCAAACAATGAGGATATTGGCAGTAATTTGAACTTTAAAATAATATCAGTTTCCCTATGTTTTTGTCCAAAATTATCATGACTAATAAAATTTTACTGCTATTCTTTAAGACAGTCTGCTATAATTTTATTAAAATAATATAATTTTTTAAAATTTTTTATGCTTTTATATAATCTATATATTTAAACGAAAGGCTTTTTATAATCATCTGCCCTGAGCTTTCTACTGAACCAATTTTACTAATATATATATATGTTACATTATTAGATCAAATTCCGCGATTTCCTTATCGTATTCTAAATTACTACTTTATTTTCACTAAATCCTCATCCTTAAATAATCTCTATCGTTAAATCTGTTAAATTCCCTTAAATTTAATGTCTCACTTGTCTTAATCGCTTAAATATTACGCTTTTAGTATTCTTAAATTAAATGTTCCATTCCCGCGATTTTTTCTTTCGAGAATATTCTTTTAGCTTCCATTTTTACTTTGCCGCGCATTTCTGATGTTATCCTTTTTTCCTCCAAATTCATCCGCTAGCTCTGTTCGCACTCTTTATATGACATGACATTCTTAATTATTCATTGGTTGAGAGCGCGACCTACGTCATATTTGTATCCTTCACGTGAGGAACAAAAAGTTGATACTCGCTGTGTTTCAGCAGATTTGAGTCGTATTTCCAGTTTTCATCCATCTCCTGGTCACCGTCCTGTTATTCGATTATCTGGAACTTTGTTTAAACCTAATTACTACTACGGAGCGATGGCTAATTATCTTTGTGGAAACTGCACTTTTTGCAAGATCTTCTAATAAAGTGCTTAGCTGATATTATAAGTTGTTTCAATTTCTTCTGGGGGGCTGATATGACTCAAGATATAAATAACTTTGTAAAGCATTGCGATATTTGTCAAAAAAAAATAAATAAAAAGCCTAGATAGAAATAATTTGGCTTATTACAAGCTATTCCTACCACAGATCAACCTTTTGAATGTCTTTCTATTGATACTGTGGGAGGATTCAACTACTATAATTCAACTAAAAAATAACTTCATATTTTCATCGATCATTCAACCCGTTATGTGTGGGCATTTCCCTCGAAGAGTGTCACCACCGAAACCTATACGAATTGTTTAAAACAAATTTTTAATATTCAAACACCAGAACAACAGCAGCAGACGCAGGTTAAATCACTAACTTAAACTTAATTTTCTAACAATGATGAGTTTGTAAATTAATATTAAAATTTAAAGCTTAAGTGAATTTATTATTTCAACATTACGGATGAGTTTTGGGAAACGTCCCAAGAGTTTAACTGTTTGGGAGTTTATTTAGATTAACTTAGTTATGCGGGCATAAATTGGTTGATTTATCTGGAGTTCTAATTAATGTTGAATTTAAAAAAAAATGACCCAAAGAACTTTACTTAAATTATTACTTGCAATTAAAAACTTAATCTTACTTGTTATAAAAAATTAATAAAAACGTAATTGATATTCTTTGAAATGATTTAAATATTCTCTTAAAATAAAAGGATTATCTTAGATGGCATTTTATCAGTTTTACAAAAAAAAAGAGAGAGAGAAATATTTCAAGATTTGATTTTCATTCCCGACAAGGTTATTGAGAAACCGCTAGCTTATTCGAAGTGCAAGACTTAATGATAATTTTCGTCTGCGATATTTTTTTTTCTTTCTTACCATGGAAGTCAAATGTAATTTTTTATTTTTTGTTGTTGTTGTTGTTGTTAACGATTTGATTTTATTTCTTTTCTTTTTATTTAACGTAAATGTAATTGCAGAAGGGAATTGGGAATCTATTTAGGATTCTATTCTGCCTTCGACATATTATAACTTTCCTTTCCCAATTTTTTTTTTTTTAATTTATGATTTTTTTTTCATTATTAGAGGAGTGTACATCTAAAAGGAATTAAATTGTACGACTCACATACGAATGAATGATACGAGATATTTATAGACATGAATTTATTATGTGATATATGATTAACATTATATTATTATTATTTATAAAAAAAAGAAAATACTAGAATTAAGATTGTTATTGAATTATTTATATAGAGATTTAAATAATTTTTGATAATGACTATGCTAAAAAAAAATAGATTAAGTTACCGAAGAGTAATGATGGTTTTAACCCTTAGAAGGACCTATGAGGCAATGCACCTCATAATATCTTCACCTCCGGTCACAAATCATTACTTATTTCGAAAACTTAGCTAAGATTAAGAATAATACGAGGAATAAATTTACGTAAGATTTAACATCAGTTGTGATTGATACTGTTATTATACTGAAAAACTACAGATCTGTAATAATGAAAAGATCATGGCAAAAACTATTAAAGATTGTACAGTTGTATATTACATTATAGTTCACAAAAATTTTATTTACAATTGTTTATTAATTTATTTGATATATTATTGTTATACAAGATTATTCTAAGATTATTTATTTATTTATTATTGTTATTATTTATTATTTATTGTTATTAGTGTTTAATATAATTAGTGCAACATAGTCTGTGGTATAAGATTTAAATAACCATAAAACTCTTATGAACTCTACAAATCCATATTTCAGTACGGACTAAAAATCACTAGAGTACATATAATTTAGTGAATATACTGAATAAATATGGTATAGTTTTGAAAATTGTGTCACTGTTGCTAAATAATGAACTGATATTAATATTGCTGTATTAATTCACAGAAAGCAAAACTGTTGCTAATTTTGAATTTTAAGCAAATATTAGCATAATTGTTTTCATTATTGGATATGTACTTATTACAGCAGTTTCCACTAAGACGCGAATTTTTTTAAAATCTTTAATTATAATTTTTTTCTTCCTTTCAAAATGAAATTAATGCTTTGAGCAACGCGATTTGGTGACCAAGTGACGGTATCATTTTAAAAATGATTGTAAAACAATGAAACAAAAATTGTAAAACGAGTATCTGCTTTCTCTCAATGAACTCGCAGGTCATCGGGACCTACTAGTTCATTAATTTTTTTGAGGGGAGGTATTTTGTTACATTATTAGATCTAATTCCGCGATTTCCTTATCTTATTCTAAAGTACTACTTTATTTTCACTAAATTTTGTCCTTAAATAATCTCTATCGTCAACTCTCTTAAATTACCTTTAATTTAATGTCTCACTTGTCTTAATCGCTTAAATATTACGCTTTTAGTATTCTTAAATTAAATGTTCCATCCCCGCGCTTTTTTCTTTCGAGAATATTCTTTTAGCTTCCATTTTTACTTTGCCGCGCATTTCTGATGTTATCCCTTTTTCCTCCAAATTCATCCGCACTCTTTATATGACGTGACATTCTTAATTATTCATTGGTTGAGAGTGCGACCTACGCCATATTTGTATCCTTCATGTGAGGAACAAAAAAGTTGATACTCGCTGTGTTTCAGCAGATTTGAGTCGTATTTCCAGTTTTTATTCATCCCCTGGTCACCGTCCTGTTATTCGATTATCTGGAACTTTGTTTAAACCTAATTACTACTACGGAGCGAGGGCTAATTATCTTGGTGGAAACTGCACTTTTTGCAAGATGTTCTAATAAAGTGCTTAGCTGATATTATGAGTTGTTTCAATTTCTTCTGGGGAAACTTCACGGAACGATGCATTCCATTATTTTCACTCGACAACTGCATTTCAATAATTAGTTCTACTAATATAACATATTCGAATTATCTGTTCTGACCGTTTCTTTTATGTCATTATCGTTGATTGTGAGCCACAACTACTATTGTGACAGCCAGTACGGCATTTTCAACGATAAAGCCAATCCAATGTTGCTAGAATGCAACATATATTTTTAATTGGAAGCTGTTCATTTGTATATGTGCCCGCACTAGCCTTTTTTTTTAATATCTCACTTTAATATTTTAATTAAAAAAATATTTTTATGAAATTTCTTGAAAATGATCGTAATTAGATAGCTTTCATTATTGCGGAATTGAGAGAATAATGAAGTTTATTTATCATATTCATATATATTATTCATTTATCATATTCATATATATTATTCATATTCATGTCATTTTTTGATAAAAATTAAATATATATATATATATATATATATATATATATATATATTTTCTTTTTTTTCTATGATTTGAATTTCGTTGTATAGGGTTAAGTGGCGGAAAATTCCATTAGGGGCATACTGCACCAAAATATTTTGAATGGAAAATGACGTATTACTTTTGAAAACACGCATTTTTCATTATAAAGTTTCCATATTTTTTTTTCTTCTGCATGAGTGCTGATACTAATTTTGAGACGTGAAAATGAAGTCATATTTAAAAGAAAACGACTAATCTATTAGATAATACTAAACTTTTTAACACAAAGACTTAAGTACGTGAAAATGACGTCATATTTAAATGAAAACGACCAATCTATTAGATATTACTAAACATTTTAACACAAATGCGTCTAAAAAATATAAATTATGACAATTTTTACTATTCGGTCTTGAGATTAGTATTTGAAATTAAGAGTGCGACTGTTCGCATGCAAATATGTTATTGACAATCGTGATTTCAAGTTTTGAATTAAAAATTAATTTAAAATAATCCAATTAAAATACCATTTTTTTAAAAACATGGTGAATACGGATATAAGAAGTACTTATGTAAATTATAAGAAGGTGAAAATGATATCGGGTTTAGATTTTGCAGGAAAAAAAAAAAAGCTGATTGCTTCTGTTGCGTTTTATCGCTGCTCCCATGGTCTTAATTATAATCGTTTTATTTTACGCTTCGGGCAGACGATATTTCTTTGTTGACAAATGAATGTTTTTAGAATTTTATGAACTGAACTGTAGCTACGAAATATTAGGATGTAAGATTTATTGAAACGAAAGTATGTTCGCGAAAAGTTATGTGTTTTTGTATTTTTTATGTTAAAATATATATTTTTATGTCTACAGTTTTGTCTCTGTAATTACTCCTTACACAGAATGAACTTTTATTCCGAAGAAATTTAACTGAGCCTTTTATCTCCCGATAAGATGAACTTAGGTACGCCTAATCCATTTGTATGATTAAATAGTTATATTTTAAACTGTGAAATGAATATTGATTATTCAACATCAATATAATAATATTGAACATAAAATTTATAAACGGGGACTAGAATCAATAGCATCAAAGTAGGATACATTTTAACGTTTTGATTCGGTAAAACGAAGCATAAGAGGCTTTATTGACAACTTCATCATAATAACTGTTTTTTATTATATTTTACTGATTACATATGCAATTAAATTTTAATTATAATAATTCAGACCACCAGGAATTGCATTCCATTGGGGAAATTGTATTGTTACTACCAGAACTATTAATCAATAATCTTCATATATATATTTTTTTAATTTAAAATATGCTATAGAAAGGTACTATGAAGATATTATTTTTAAAATAGTGATAGGAACAATCCAATTATCCCTGTAGATTACGACCCCTGGTCAACTGAATTTTATAGAAACAGTATTTTGTTAATATTAGTTTAAAATAACATTTGTTTAAGAGTCAAACTAATCATTAATATTGTGACTAATTTTGTAGGTTTATTATAAATCAATGACACAATTCCTTCTTAAACATTTTCCTTCGTCGAAGTTCGACGGGTTCCAGATCGTTTATTTAATTTCGCAACATTAAATAACAATGAGTTATACAGTTAGTTTGTTACGTAAATTTTTCTAAGACTGTGTTAAATAATATTAGATCTAGATTTTTCAAAAAGTGAAGATTAAAAAAAATAAATAAATAAAATGTTCGACTTATCATTGTGTCATGCACCCCATTCATATGTAATTTTAATAAATGTGAATATGTTATGCTGAATTTAGGCTCATCCATAAAAAATGAAATTAAATTTAAATGGTTATATTCACCACCTAACAAGTATAGATTTAAGCTCATCAAATGCACCATTTTTCATTTGTTTCATATCAATTAAAGATATAAACTCAATTTTAATGCACATAATTTGTCATGTCTTACAATTCGGTTATCGAGTGCTTTGAATAACCGTGTAATAGAATTAATGTGTATGTGTTTTTAAAGCAATCCTTAGTTAATTTTCTCAAAATAATTTTTAGAAAAGTATTCTCTCTTACAAAGTTTAACGGATAACATCATTTAGAAAAAACTGGATAATTTGATAAAATGACAAATCATACATATAATCTTATCCCAAAAGTTTTTTATCGTAAACTCTTCTTTAAGATATAAGCCGAACTTTCTAAGAAACTGTAAAATAAGTTAAGATTTCACATTTAACTATATAATATTTTAAAATTCGTCATTTCTTCTGAAAGAATATTTGAAATTCACATGAAAACAACATGAAGATATTATATATTTCGAATTTTACACATAAAACTTGAGCACTTATTTAAAATAAAATCCCGAATGATTGATTTTGTAGTTTACGTTTTCAATGTTATTAATATAGTAAGTGACTTTTACTGACTATAAGGTATTAAATGGGCTGTTTCTGAACATCAATATTTTTATATAAAATAAATTATTGTCACGTTTTGAAAATTTAAAAACAGGCGAATAATTATATTCAATAGGTAAATTATACCCTAACCATTTTTCAATTTTAAGAAATCTTCCAACTTTATTCAGAAAAATTTACTAAGCCTTGCTTCTCAACTTGACTTTTCAACTTATGTCTGTTTTAATTGTAAATCTGTTGAGAAGAATAAGAAATACACGAATGTTTTTAGGTTTAAATGCAAGATCCCCTATAAGAAATAATGTGTTTCACATTTTTTATTTGTCTAAGTCTATAGAAAACACTTGAATAAGCGATGAGCTGCAGTAGTATTTTGAATTGTTTAGTAAAAGCATTTAAAAAGTATGAAATACATAAATGTTACTATGATACACTATATAAATTGTTTTTAACGAAACATGACATGCATTTTTTATATAATAATTTACAGGGACATGCAAAGTACTCGTAAAAACAGTTTATGAACTGAATATGTTTGTATTTTTGTAACTACAAAAGACAAGGAATACTTTAGAGGGCAGAGTATGGAAGATACCAAGCAATTTAAGACAAAGATTAAGACTGAGATTCATAGTTTAAAAAATCTTATATGCACATAGTTAAGCGAGTATGGACTAAACATGTGTCAATTACCTATTATACCTAGAAAACTACGAGTGATGTAAGGAAAAGAGAAGTTTTAAAGTTCTACAGTGTCACCGATGTACTTGCTATGCCATTTAATGTACATGGATCACTTACATCGACAATCATCAGTGCAGTTAGTTGATAAAGTTTACGATACTGCTCAGATTACATTTTGTGTCTAAATGTAAACGATTGGAGAATACACAATAAAATTTTGTTTCTTCAGTAGAATCATTGGGTTTGACAGAAACGTACACCTTATATTTTTTCTATTATATTTTGTAAGTCAATACTATACTTTTGGAGAGATCCGAAAACATTTAAAAACGAAGTGTTTGGTTTCGGTTGAGGCAATTTATGGACATGGGCCGCCTGTTCTAACAATATCAATGACGCCGATTTTTTTTAAATTATTTTTGTTATTCATTTCATTGTAATTCAAATATTTATAATATCCAAGCTTCGTCTTTAGGGGCATTGGGATTGGTATCATTGCGCAGACTACCCTCAATTTTGTGCGTGTTCATACCGCTTGGATATGCAGATTCTTTTAACAAATATGTTTTGAAACGCTTATAATTATTATACCGATACCACTATACAGTAGTCCTACAGCATTATCTACAGAAATTGAGTTTAAATGGAGTTTTCGTTTTAATTTTTTCGCTTAAACCGAGATTTTTTTTTTGTAAAAATGAACGATATAGAAAAACTACTTTACGAAAAATTGTTATTTTTACAAGTGTGAAATTCCAAATATTGCACGATTTGTAGGTAATATATATTTTTTGAAAAGGTTTTTGAATGTTTTAAGAAATAAAATACTCAAAGTCACATTTCTTAAACCAAAAATATTCAGTTATTATATACGAATGAGCAGCGTTATCTGCTACAAATGTTATATGCCAGAAAATGCTGTATATTCAAAAACTTCAATAATTCGGGAACTTTCGATCGTAGATCGAAGTAATTTTTATTTTATTCTTATTGGTGCATTGTACTATATTTTTAGCTTAGAAAACATTTTATATTTATATTTATATTTAATGGATCATTTTTATGATATTAAATTAAGTGATTATACCATAGTAATGTCAACAGCACATTGCAAAATGGTCGTTCTAATTAATAGCTAATTGTTAATTTTTAAAACATATTTTGGTAGAAAAATAATATTTTATCATACAATAATTCTCGCATCAATACACTGCTATAAAAATTAGACACATTTTATTTAAAATGTGATTAAAAGAGGACTCTTTAAAATGTTTTTAATATATAATTTTTGGTAGTTTCTTTTATTTAATAAAGGATGAATATGCATATCTACACCATTAGATTTTTTATATCATTCCCTATGGTTTATTAGTTCTCAGATACATTGTATTAATAACAATACAATTAAAAATTTCTGCAGTTATATGTTTATTACTGCAGTTTTATTAAATTAATTTTATTTAAATTTTAAACGAAAGTTGCACCTTTATGTTTTATAAACTATCGATGCATAAAAACATTTTACTTTAAAAAGTACTTTGTTCAAAATTTCGTTTTATGTTTCATTAAAAATATATATATATATATATATATATATATATCTTAAAGTAATCATACTAATTAAAGAAGCAGTGCGGATGAGAATGTTTCTGATATATTTTTATATGTCGCTTACCTTCATTTTATCTGTTTTTTATTAAAAATGTATTATGCGCAATAAACCGAATATATTATAGCTTTAAGATTTCTCAAACTACAAAAGTATAGTAAATTTGGTAAATCTTGAATAATCATACCTGAATTAAAAACAGATTTTAAACATTTTACGCTGATATTCAGTAGTCCTTGAGAATTTTTTCGTGTATCCCAGCATATGATCTACAGTATTTATGCACATCGATTTAAATACAATAATTTAAAAACTTAAAATTTTACTAATGTGACTAAAATTTGTCACACATCTGATGTCAAGTGGTCTCAAGGACTGCTCGTATAAAATTAATTAATAAAATAAATGAAATGGTTGAATTTATTTAAATTTAATTCTAACAAAATCGATGTTATCAATATCGATCATTTTAAGTGCCTGAGAATTACATTGTATGGAAAAAGTATTTTATTCACCTTATTTTACATCAGTACAGAAAAAATATATTTTTATCAAGATAAACGATAGTTTGTTAATTTTGCAAATTAATTATAAAAATTAATCGTGTGATTTTTTTTTTTTATTATCGCTGAAACAATGTATGAAAATTGAAATACACATTTTATATTAAAAAAATAACATTTACCTTACGAATTTGCAAGAGTCAAAGTACATCATTAAGGGGGTCCGGGACACAAATATCTTCAAATTTTCAATTTTGTTTATTGGATTAAAAAATTTTCTGCCGTTTTCTGCTTAAAATGATGTTTAAACCATGTTTCTATCTTAATTAGAACAGGAAATATTATTTTTTTCGTTTTGGTTTGTTTTCAAAATCTGCCTTTCAAGCTATGGTTGTCAAGGAAACGAGTTCTTGTGAAATTGCGTTTTTCTTCATGATAGGTTTTTTCACCATTTCTCATATTTAAGTTCTTATAACTCAAGAACCGTTAAAGATACAGGATTGAAACGCGGAACATATCTTTTTCAATTATTTTACTTTACATTTGAGCCAGCATATTTGAAAAGAAAAATATTTACTTTTGAAAATATGTTTCTTTTTTTTTAAGTTGCACCACATTTTTTGTAATTTTTTCGTTAAATATTTTTTTTTTTTTTTTTTAAATTAATATTTTTTTAAATGTTGGCTCTAGATTAAGATATATATATTTATGTTCAATTAAAGGAAATACGATTTAAATTCTACAAATAATATTTCGAGTTATAACGATTTTAAGTTATACCACTTTTTTCATAAATTTTAAATTTAAAAATTTGTTTAAAAGCTATGAGAAGTTTTAGCATTTGATTTTGTTTACAAATGATATGGTTAACCATCACAAAAAAAATCAAAATTTTAACTCAATAAATATTTTTTTTTTCAAAATATGTCCAGGACCCCCTTAATGCAGTCAACACATATTTTTCGTATACTTCAAAGGTATGTTAGTTTTTGGCATGAAAAACACTTATAAGGTATTTTTCTTCTTTTTTCAACAGGACATGCGAAACATGTTTTTCAGAGTTTCAGTTTTACTTCTGATTGATAAAATGTACTGCGGTTTTCTTGTTCTTGTCCAATAATCATTAGGATATGTAGCCTTAATTCTCTCGGCAAAACTCCTGTGTGTAAGTCTTCGTTTCAACCGAGGGAGAGTTAACTGCTTTCCTAATGCGATAACGAAGTACCGTCTATCAATGTTTGGAGCTACACAATGTGTTTGAAATAAACTATAAGTATTTACGGCACAGATATCGATAATCTTTAAAAATATCGCCATAGGCCATCGCGCGTTTGGCGTCCACATGTATAAATGGAACACATTTTGTCAGGCTCATCCACGCCGCGTTTAGTAAGGTTATACAAGACCATAATTTCTGGTTTTTCAGATGATATGGCTGCACTTTATAAATGGTTATTCGTGCCTCTCTTGCAGCAGGATCGTCGAAACGCAAGCAATTAAAAAAAAAATCAAAAACCTTACTTTGGGCGTAACACAGAGAAATACTTCTCGGCCTGTCCATCCGTAGCAATTAATCAATCAGCACGTCCGTGGTTAGATTTAACAAGTTGGAAATTGCTCGTCAAACGTGGCAAATGAGGTGCGTTCGTACTATAACTAGTTTTAAAATTATTTTTTGCACCCAATATTGTACTGAATGTATAATTTTTTGCACTTCATAACGTGCATAGTCTGATACATCATTAAAATGCACTTCCAATAATTTTTTCGGAACACTTTTGACTGTCCCTGTAATTAAACTATACATCCGATTTTCCTAAAATTTGAAATAGCTCAACAAAATTTTGCAACAATTATATCTTTAAAATTTCAGACCATTCGGAAGGCTGTAATATCATTAAAATGCACTTGCAATAATTTTTCCCATTGGCCGTAATGTAAAGAAAAACTTTTGGCTGTCCCTGTAATTAAACTATACATCCGATTTTCCTAAAATTTGAAATGGCTCGACAAAATTTTGCAACAATTATATCTTTAAAATTTCAGATCATTCGGAAGGCTCTAATATCATTAAAATCCACTTGCAATAATTTTTCCCATTGGCCGTAATGTAAAGAAAAACTTTTGACTGTCCCTGTAATTAAACTATACATCCGATTTTCATGAAATTTGAAATGGCTCGACAAAATTTTGCAACAATCACATATTTGAAATTTCAGACTATTCGGTTGGGTAGTTTTTGCTCTGTTACATGCGGACAGACGGACAGACGGACAGACGGACGGACAGACGGACGGACAGACGGACAGACGGACGGACAGACGGACAGACGGACGGACTGAGCGACGACTATAGGTGCTACGTATTTATATAATTACGAACGCACCTAAAAACTGCTGTATATAACAGTAGACCAAAGAAAGCCTTAACCTCAGTGGTGTCGGTATCCTTCAATTCACATCTATTTTTAATTGAATGCTTCTCTGTATATTTACTAATTTTTACTGTAGTCCACTTCATGATAATGTTCACTACAATTGAATAAAATGATGAATTCTACACTTGTTTGGAACGCGTTTTAGGCCCTGTTTTTGAAGGGGCGCGCAAACCTCGAATTTGCATTATAATATTAAGGAGTCTTGTACCTTTTAAACGCGTCGAAAATTAACGAAAAATTCAAAGTTTGAATTGGTCTATCCTCAAAACCTTTTTATGTATAAACATGAAATTTTGGATATTGATTAAACAGATTGTGCTTTGTAATATGCTACGAACAGAAATTTATTAACCCTTTACAGAATTTGTGTATTGTTGAAATCAAAATAGCTCTTTTTTTTACCCCGTAAGTCATTGCGCGCATGATATCTTGAGAAAGTATGTATGGATTGTCATGGAATTTAGTAAATATACTAAACAAATATATGTGTTTAAAATGATCTACTTTTAAGTATTTACAATAGTAACATTTTTAGTTATGACTATTTTTATTTTTTAAAAATACAAATTTTTTACTTTTTTTTACGAAAATATTTTTTTTTATATAGTTAATGAAATAATTTTAGCCTAAGAGTAGATAATTTTAAACACACAAATGTGATTAGTATCTTTACCGAATTTCATGCGAATCCATACATACTTTCTCAAGATATGCGCGCAATGACTTATGGGGTAAAAAAAAGAGCTATTGTGATTTCAACAATATACAAATTCAGTAAAGGGTTAATAATTTTCTAATGGTAGCATATTACAAAGCACAATCTGTTTAATCAATATCCAAAATTTCATGTTCATACATAAAAATGCTTTGAAGATAGACTAATTCAAACTTTGAATTCTTTCGTTAATTTTCGACGCGCTTAAAATGTACAAGACCCCTTAAGCTGCTGTGTTCTTACAGAACGTGTTGGTCCTACAGCCGCCAATTTGAAACAGTTCTTTCCGTAATAAAAATTATGTTGAACTCCGTCAGATATATTTACATTTTCATCATCAGAAAGTTTGGAATTCGTATTGTGATCCCTTTATATAGTAATTAATACCTGCATGCTCAGAAGTTTCAATATCGGAATAATCTTCCTTGACCAGTTGTTCATAATATCATCTATTTCCTTCTGACAGAGGAAACCAGGATGTTTTCGAGGTTGCGACGACATCATAACACACACAAAAAAACTAAAGAAACGGGAAGGAAATAAAATGTAACGAATGGCGAGTATTCTACTACATTTTCAAATAATAACACAACTTCTGTGATGCAGTCTGGCAGACCCATTAAAATATAAACCCAATAAAACATTTAAAATCACCTCACTAATTTCTTGCTTTGCATGTGACCTTGGCAAGCTGCCAGAGGAAGGTACTAGTACGGGCAAGTAATATTTGCATTTTTAAGGGGTGGAAGTGTTTATAGCTGGGAGTCGCAGAGTTTGTGAGATCGCATCACATAAGTTTAATGTTATGATCGATTACTATAACTGAAATGCATTCCTGGTAATTATCGCTAATATACAGTATTTCGAATATGAATCTGTATCCAAAATTATATGTTTGTCCCCGTGAAAAATCAATACATGATATGTATTTTATATTCCACAGCAAGTAACTTGTATTTAAAAAAAAGTAACATATCAATTATATTTTACTTGAAATAGTGAAAGATAATTAATGTAAAATGCAAAAATATTTTCTATCTATAATATTATTCAACAAACTATTTTACGTGACACTGCAATTGAATTATAAACTCGTTTCACCCCATAGTCTGCGCGAATTCATATTTTAGCGCATGTCAGAAATGCATATCAATTACATTATATTTCAATTGTGTAACATCATTAAAGTGCACTTGAAACGATTTTTTCACAGTGACCGTAATGCATCGGAATACGTATGACTGGTCGTATAAATGAACTATAAAATCTACACACTTCATTTTCTATAGCGAATGTGCTGTATTAAACGTGAATAACATTCACAATTTTCACGGCAATTAGAGAAAATTTACGAAATTTATAGCTAGGGTGAAAGGACAGAAAATCAGACGTCCCAAAAAAACGACGTCATAAACATTACAAAACTGTCTTGTAAAGTGTTTAAAATCCTGACTTCACGATTTAAAATATTTCAGTTTTTCTTTGCTCAACAAATAAAACATTTTGTTGCGATGAGGCTTACAGGCGATCGCCATCCAGTAATCTGAAATTATAGTATGTATAATGGGGTGGAGTGAAAAATCTTGAAAAAAAAAATGCTGGCCTAACTTATTAGCCTATAGAGGAAAAGTTGCTACCAATAACAGTAATCATTTTTGTGAAATAGGAGCATTCTGTAAAATAATATTTGGCTTCCCATTTGGCACAGAAATCCCAATAAAATTTTATAATTATGACTTTTTGCCAAAACATTAATTGTTCAATTTATTAGCGCGTATGCGTAAAAGTTGCTCTATATCAGTGTAATCATACTTGTGAAAATTGAGCTTATCATAAAGTAATCTTTGATTGTGGTTTTGGCACAGAAATTGACACACAACTTTAAAATTTTAAATTTTCCATGCAGCTGTCTGAAAATAACACAGATCACTCCACGTGGAGGTGTCTGGACATCGAGTTCCAGCAACCTCCCGCCAGTTATTTTTAAACATATAGTGTAATCGAATCATAGAACTCGAAGATGTTGGCTTTTAGTTTCAAGTATGGGTAATGCTATTTTCGCTTTTATAAATCCATCTCTGCGTCGTTGCCACACACCGAATTGATGTTTCAATAACTCAATTGACGCTACGCTCTACTGCTTGTGAATGGCACGGACATCTTAAAACATCGATTACAGCAGGAATGTCCAAAATCTTCGTCTTGAGTTCACCATCAAAATTAGATAGTGTAATTAGTGGTTGAGTATGTGTAACTGATAACCATTGAAATTGATCCATTAAGTCATCGCATTAGAAATTAATGTTTGATACTCAAATTCTAAAACATTTGATCCATTTTTGCTATTTATCTGCATGTTAAAAATCTTCCCATTTTGATGCAGAGTGTTGTCCATCTTTTACCATTTCAAGTCGCTCCGTTTTATTATTGTTTCCCTTCTGATTTTGCTACTATTTTTGTTGGTAATTATTTTCATATACTTCAATACTGAATTCGTCCCTTTAAAACCTGACTTATATAAGTGTGTAGGTGATCCCCCCCCCCCCCCCAAAAAAAAAGAACAAAACATTTTCATTTGTTTTATGCGATTTACAATCGAGCCTGAACTCACAAAATTCTCGGATCTTCCCTTGGCATAAACTGACATCGGGTATATTTTTGAAATATTTTTTTTTCAATCAATTATATTTCTATTAGTTAGGGCAAAACACCAAAACTTTCCATTTCTATCAAAAATCTTCCAGTTTTAAAGAGTTAAAAGAAATGCTGCTGATCATCAGAAACATCAGCTCCGTCGCAAACCTGTGCTACATTTCGGAGCATAGTTCTCATTTGTGAAGTTAAAGGAGAATCTTGACTTTTAAATGTGTGTACCATTTCGACATTCCTAACCCTTATTGAGCAATTTTGCATATATGTAAAGAATAGTGTTTTGAATTTAATAGATTTTTTTATTCGCGAATACCTATTTCACACCAGAAAATTAAAATAGCAATATTTGCTTTAATTAATAACAGTATTTAAATAAAGCAAAATTAAACATTGATACTTTCTGTTGCAGTGTCAGATTCTCTGAACTACGTAATTTCTAGAACGTATTCCATCATGGGGGTTTTATAAAATTAATATTTGTATAAGTTCAGGTATTTGCAGACATACTTATTAAATTATTTACTAATTTGCAATATTTTGGAGTAAAACAGCCGCCAGACAGTAGTTTTTACCTGTATTGGAGATGTGCAACAGAAGAAATGATGGACGTATTATACGGAAAATGTATCTCAGATTTTTTTCATTATTTTTCCGGTGTAATGAACCTTTCAGAGAAACATATATAATTTTTTCGAAACAAAATAAAAAATCGCGCGTTTAAGGGTTATTATTCCGTAACTTCATATTCATCAGAGGAACTTGATGAATTCAAAATGTGTAACAGCCAAATGTCTAATCATAACTGAAGAAAAAAAACTATTACCTGCTTTTATTCACTCTCTTGCAATTGAATGATAAAACTTTTTTTGAAGAATTTAGTTTAACTTCTCTTTTCAAAGGCATTCTAATATATCGATATTTTTTTGGTACTCTCTTATCTTATAAAATATTTGTTTATCTGTTACAATAGGAATAAAACTTTTTTCTCATACACTTTTGAGATTAATGGCGAACACACATTAGTTATACCATTCTCTCTAAAAGTTCTTCCCGTTCTGTAATTGATATCTTAGGCCCGCTTAGGGTTGGTAGAATATTGTGATTAAAAAATTCAGGAGCACCAAACATAGGATACAAATCCTTTAATCACGTCAGAGGCATTTCAGTACGCCCTACATAACACGAAAATGACACAAAATAAAATACATAAAAAACGTAATGTACACTAATTAATATACGCACTAATAAGACAGACAACCAACTCATAGTGTCAATATTGTCGCACTTACATTAACAACGATCAAAGCATCACCCAGCGTCCAAATTCTGTAAGAGAAACAGATCGATGTAGGGGTATGTGCAGGTGCATTGCGAATTTCAAGAGCGAATGCCATGTGTTAATTAAGTATTCAACTTTTGATTTCTCTGATATTTTATTTGAACCAACGGGGGTTTAAAAGGTGAGCTATTATAAATAAGGAATATTTTTTGTTAGTTTTGTGAGAAAATAGGCAAAATTGCTGAATTTTATAGTTATTTGGGCACGCAAATTTTTTATTCGATTTCGCCGACATTTTGAATTATAAATACACTTAATAGGCAAATATTCCACATATAGGCTTATTAAATTTATAGTTTTAATTTTTTTCACTCTACCGTAACTCTATTCTCACAATCTTTTGACTTTTTATTTTAATACATTTTTTTTTTTTTCATAGACTGGGGAACATCCCATTGCATGATTGCATAACAATATTAACGAGATAAACCCGTGTCCCTGATGCTGATTTTTAAGTCAGATGCTGCCTGTATAAAATAGTTTCAATAAAAGTAATTCGATGTAATATATTTTTCGAAACTGGGACAAATTTTTTATATGAATATGTAGCAAAAAATTAACCTGCACACATTTTTACAATTGATATTATTTCTTGAACTCTGTCCTTTTTTTCTCATGCAGAAGTATGCCAGAGAAATGTCTAAAATTCTTTGACAGGAAATTTATTAGAGAATTTAAATCAGCATTTAAATATCAATTTCAAGATCATTGCTTTATTGTTAGTGTTACCGTCCCCAAGGTTTATTCCTGCTCTTTTCGAGGTAAATTAAAAATAATAATAATAATAATTTAAACCAATGTTAACAACTATTTCTAATAATAAATGAACATTGTGGCTATCACTTAGCCTTAACATGATTTTCCTAAAAATAGGTGGTACTTTTCCTTACCGTTTCGTCCCTTTTTTGCTATACAGTCCCTTTTTTTACCTTACCGTCCCTTATGTAACATCCCTTTAAGACAATTTTATACAAAAATTCTGAATTAAAAGTACTGCATTTTTATTATTTTTATTTGAATGTCCTGTGGGTACTATGGAAGTTCATTATAAGTAAAAATTTAGAAGAAAATAAAAAGCTGTAGTGGTACAATGGTAAGGAAAATTAAACTCTCAAGATTAACTTAAACCTCAGATAAATAAATAATTTTTCACTGCTGACCACTTTTTTCTTTATTTTTAATCATTAAGGCATTCGTCTATCAGATTAAAATGTCATTTTAGCAAGTTTAATTTCACCAGATTTTTATTCCCGAAAGTCAAAAGATTGTGAGACTGCCCCATACATATCCATGTTTTTGTTTACATGGTGCAGATTATATAATAATGAATGCCCATAGAAAGGCGGCACAACACATCTGAAATAACCTGAGTATTTTTTTATGGCACCGTGACCGATATTTCGCTAATGATGTCAAGTGGGATTTTTAAAATTACCAGGAATAAGCTCATATTTTTATAGAGTAAATGATCCTTTTTCTCGAGAAAATATTTTGCATCTCTCCACTACAAGACAGTATCAATCACAAATCATTTTTTAAACAATTTTATCAGCATTTCATTTTGGCAAAAAGCTAAAATTAAATTGAAAAATAATTATTTTAGTTATTTTAAGCAAGATTTTTTAAAATTTAACATTTTGGCTTGAACAGTCAGACTATCGTATGACCAATTAGTTGTATTTCTATACGAGGAGTAAAAATTTAATCAAATGAATATATATTTTTATCTGTATATCATCTGTATCATTGGTTTAACATAAAGCAAACACTTTTTATTGACTAGGAAAATTTCTAAACCCCATAATTTTCCAAAAGTTGTAGAAAGCGCTAAAATATTTATTTTAATACCCTTTAATAAATACGGCAAAATCCCTATTAACTTACACTTTAAGGATTATTTCTTGTTCAAATCACTATTACCAAGTTTTAAATCTATTTTTTATTAGTTCTAATTTTTAAACTATGGTAGAGATACATTAAAAAACTGTTGTTGAGAAAATTTTAAAATTTATACATTTTCTTACTATTTTTATCATAAATATTAAAAAATAACGCCATCCCCATTTTGAAAAAAAAAAACATTGAATGAAACATAAGTTATAACAATACAAATAAGTTACACCTAGAATGCATTTCTTTTCAGGATTTTACAAAAAAAAAAAAAAATGCCTTTTTGAGTTCGATTTTTGCTTGAGTGTCAGTTGTTGGTTAGTTGTCAATAACTGGAGATTTCACACATTACATATATTACATATATTGAATGAATTTTTAATTAAATTTAGTTACATAAGTAAACTAAAACCTAATGTTTTCTATTGATTAAAATGTCTGCAATTTCAGTAAGAAGGAATATTTAAAAAGTTTTTTTTTTTTTTTTTTTTTTTTTTTTTTTAACCTTATTAAATTAAATAAATAAAAAATATGACCGATATTATAGCAATCCAGGAATTTGAAAATACTTGAATTCTAGATATTATATAAATTTGTATTTACTCATTACACAGTCACGCGCCACATAAAATATTTTAACGAATGTATTTGGATACAACAGTGTGTTCAATGATCTTTACATAAATAATTGTTTTTACATATAATTACGTAAATAGATGTTTAAACATTAGCTGTTATTTTATCAAAAGCTTTTAATTCCCCAACTTTAATTAATGAACAGAAACTCCTTTTGTTGAAACTTTTTACATTTAACTAAGATTTCAGTTCAGGGAATGTCAGATAATTAATTTCTTTTGTAAGTTTAAGATCTCTAAATAACAGATTCACGAAGTTTTATTAACTTAGTTAACTAGCACAAGAAACTATGTATCACATTATTCTCTTACTGTCAAAATGAATATTAACAACTTCCTACTTTCTTGGAAATAATTTAGAGAAGTGCATTTATTTCCTTTAAAATTATATTTAAAAATATGATGTGTCTGATTTTATCCATTTGTGAACTGCTTAAAACTTTGAATTATACTCTGTAATGAAATATCTTAAGGAATATATGTCTCAGTCTTACAAAACGTATTTAGCAGCACATTTAAATAATTTTCTTTTGCCAATCCGTATTTCTAATTAAGCATTTTGTTACTGATGATAACTGTGGTTCCCACAGAAGCAATAGTTTGAATGTTTCATTAGAATGTTACAGATAGTATCAGGCGTAGTTTGATCAATCACAAATAGTAATTTGTAACACCGTAACAAATTAAAATTCGAATTTAATTATTCTAATTTTTTAATAAGAACAACTCTAATGTAAGTGATAGGAATCGTAAACTATGAATGCAAGCTACATAAAAAATACAAACATAAGTACACCAAAACATATAGAAATATTGATTTAAAATCTAACTATATAATAAAATAGACCTGAAATAAATTAATGCAGACTGATGTACCTTTTGTTTAAAATTTGCAGTTTAAAATTACAGTACGCTTATTTTATCTTATTGATTTCCTTTACCATACTATGTAAAAATTATAGTTCTTCTGTTATCAGATATGTTAGCATTAATTAAAACGTTAGCAGGACTTTTAAAAACATTACATAAGAAAGTTTCTAGAATTGCCATTTTCAGAAAAGATATTATTACAGTTCGTATGGCTGTTTGTAGAAAAAAGTTTGAGGGTGTTGTATAATATTATTCGTAGAAGATAGCGTTTGAAAAAAATAAAGTTTACAGCAAAATTTTGGAAAGTGGAAATCTTTTAAAACATTATGTATATATTTTTTTTTAACCAAAGCAAATAATATTTTATAAAAATTGCTAGGAATTCCCACTCAACATGCTGTTTTTTAATACAAACAATTTGTTTGAAAACATTAAAATTTCTCTTTTTTCTTACTTCATTTTTCATACTAACATAAAATGTTAACCTTTAGCTTACGGGGAGATTACCGTAATCCCAAGAGAAAGAGTGTTGAAAAATACGGGGTTGTGATCAACGCCATCCTGATCATTTCTATCCCTCATAGTTACTGTGCAGGAAATCATTAATTACGTATTTCACAGTAGGTGTCCGACGGCGTATCGAAGAAGGGAAATTCTATAGGGAAGATATTAATTATTCTAGGGAAATACGGGGAAGATTACTTTCTAAAAAAGTAATCTTCCTAAAGTAAATAGCTTTACGCAGACGACGTAAAGCTGTTTCTATCCCGGTTTCTGCATATTAGTTGAAGATAATTCTAGATTGTGAGACATGATAGTGACACTTTTGATATAATAATGAATAGATTATTTTTAGCAAATAGTATTAGTTGTTTATTATTGCTAATTTTGATTAAACTTTTGTCCTTAGAATGATAAATGTAGCATTACGATATCTCTTATTTCTTACTAACACACCAGATATCTTAAATTATGAACGTAATTTTATATATAGAACTGGGAAGTTCAAATATTTATACTTATTACTATTTTAATAAAAAAAAAAAGATGCATTTTGTAGCCTTTTATAACAGCATAATTAATCAAACAAAAATTAGTTTTTTTTTTCTTTGTACAGTTAAAAAAAAGGGGGGTTATGAAACTTAAGATTGCTCTCAAACCCAAAGGAACTATTTTCTGAGGCATTTCTGAATTCATTTTCGTTAGCAAACGTATGAAATTGGCATATTTTCTTATTCAGAAAGTATGTAAAAAATGATGCTTTCAGTTTTTTAGGAAAGGCGAAAGCATTTCAGAAAATATTGTCAAAGTTGGAATTTTGAACAGAATTTCCAATAGCAACGGCGTGGGAAAGGTGGAAATCTATTGTCGTGTTACAAAAATAATAAATCGATAAGTAATTTATTTATCAAAAAAGGGAAAATTTCATTCAATTCATAATCCCTTCAAAAGTCAGGCCTGTCAATTTTATAACGTCACGTTAAAAAAATATTCAGAAAACATGTTAGAAAGTTTCACATTAGAAAACAGCTTAATGCTATACCCACAGTCCACTAAATAACCATGTTTTATCCTTGCGTATGCAATTGTATATTGACTGTTTCAAAAAATTGACAATTAGTCAAATTCTAGAATTATTTGCAAATAATTTATTCACCGTCTAATTCAAATTAAATAATATTTATTTATGCAAACCATAATAAAGATTACATTAATAATTCCGTGGTTATTTTTTTTTTACTGACATAAAAAATGTGTAGGTTCTCAATTTGGCACGTATGTTTTTTTTTTTTTTTTTTTTTTTTTTGTTACCCGATTATTTCGAAACTATGCGACTGATTCATGTGACTTTATTTTTTTTTTTTTTTCTTTCATGAAAATACATAGCTGCCAACTTTTACGTTTTTTTCCTAACACTAAAATTGCATAGAAAATCGTGTTTTATTTAATCGTATGTAATTTAAATAAGGTAAAATCTTCTATTAAATTTTAGTGGTAACAAAAAAGCATAAAAGTTAGCAGCTAGGTTGAAAGGGGACACTTTCAAGTTGGTTGCGTTTAAGTTTCATAAAAAATGCTGCGATGCTTTTTTGGAAATTCAACAAATATAAATAAAATAAACACACTTAAGAAATTTCATTTTTAACGATTTTGATCAAGTGACGTAGCACTATCTGTTTTGCGAGGAAGTCGCTTTCCGGAGTTTTTCAACCTCTTTCTATGTTTATGATTCTCGTATTGACCTAGGGAAAACAGAAAAGCAATATTTGATTCGTTAAAAACATTTATGACGTAAACAATCATTAAAAAATATAATAATAATAAAATTGTAAAGATTTTAAATTCACTCAAAATTTCTGCGGTACACTCGCTTAATATGAAGAACTACTTTTTACGGTGGTGCGATTTGCATGGTAATACAGAGTGTTTCAAATGTATGAATTTAATATAAATTGAAGTAATTCATATCTTTTATTTTGTTTTTTCCTGTCAAAATTTAGTTTAAAATGCTAACATTTACAGCATCTTCTCAAAATGTTTTGCCTTTACGGAAAATGGAAAATGCTATGCGATCTCTTTGTTTCTGAATAAAGATACCTTGAAATTTCATGAATTTAAGTTTAAAAGTGAAATAGTGAATGCGTCTAAACTTTAACCAGTTAAAATAGCTTGAATCCTTTCTTTTTTTCCTGCATGTTTTGATCACTTGCAACTATATAGATTAGAAAGTTCTGATATAAAAATGCGTGTCTTTCAATATATCCACTGGCAATATTATTGGCAGAGAATGTTAATGGGTTAGCAGTCAATGGCTGGTTGTGCGGATGGTCGTGTGGGAATAATGGCATTGAGATATTTTAAAATAAGAACAGGGCACTTGTAAAAAATTAAGTGCATAACCTTTATTTTATTTTTATTATTATTTTATTTTTACTATTACTTTTTTTTTTACTTCTTATGAAAAGTCAGATCTTTTTTATTGCCTAAATTCTGTTTACCAAATCTAGGGATACTTTAAATTACTGCTATCATATTTTGCGCCTTAAGCAGTTGTAAAACAGGATTTTGTTCTTAATAATATCATTTTACTTATAACGAATATATTTATATTAAAATTATTATAGTGCACAATTGTATAGTATACTGTATGTTCTGAAAAAAAAAGTGTTCATTTAATTGGAAGAAAGCATGTGCTTCAGTCTTAATATTAAAGATTCATTACAAGGATGCGCACAACTTCTTTATCTCTCAAAAAGTAAAAAAAAATGTCTTTATCTGTTATATAAGTATTTTTTTGATTTGAAGTCATTTCGGATACAGGAATTAAAAACATTGATTTTTTTCAAAGACATTATGTTTGTTGATTAAAGAATTGTAAAAAAAAGATTATATATATATATATTTATATAAAATCTTTCCTGTCTGTAAAACCTTTTCTTTATATATATATATATATATATATATATATAATATATATATATAATCTATATATAAAATCTGACTTTCTTAAAAAAATTACCTTAACAATACTTAATCAATCTACGGAAAATCCATTTATTTTATCTCATTTTCTGTGCTATACGAAAAAAAATTTAAACAGAAAATTTCATGTAAAATTATATTAGCACAAAATGAATTTTTGCACAATGAATGTTATAGGGATATTATCAATTGGCATCAGCGAAAAACAGATAACAAACCAAATTTTTCATTTGTTAAAAATATTTAGATACTGCAAATAACAAAGGTTATCTTTTATAAGCAAAGCTTGTCTAAGCTATAGAAATTGTCTTATATATATATATATATATATATATATAACCATTAACTAAACATAACATACCACCATCAAAAACCATAATATTATGAATTAAAGCTGTAAGTTTAAAAAAAGTGCCAAATAATTTATTATAAGAATTATTATGGAAGAAAAAAGAAGAAAGTGGACACCGACAAATAATGGAAAAGCTTATATATTGAATTACGTTATCAAGGGCACAGAATTCAATGATATAAGCAATATGGTTGTTTTCTGTGAGAAAAATAAGCTAAAGCTAAAAATTATTTTTCCCTGTGCCCAAACAACCATTAAAATCAAGTGAATTGATTAAAATTGAAAACAGAATAGAAACAAATAATATGAAATGGAAAAATCAATAAAACCTGTTTAAATATTTATAGGATATAAAATAGAAATAATAAACAACATACCGATTTATATATATATATCGGTTTTTATTAATTGCGGTTTTTGATGATGGTCGGTAATGTTTAATTAATGGTTATTAATATATATATATATATATATATATATATATATATATATATATATATTCATGTATGATTTTGCTCATATATTTATTTATTTCCATTTCTATTGAACAGCTTGTGAAATATGAAACCATTTATTAAGTTTTCTGCTAAAGGTTTTGAGTTGATAGTGCTAACTAATGTCGTCAATAAAAAAGAGCGATTCCATCGAATATGCGTACCTGTTTTCATGGTGTACAGATGATATATATTGTTTTCTATACCTTTCAGTTTCTATTGATAATTCCTTTTGTAAGTTATGGAGTATTATACAAATTTAAAGTACTAATTTTACAAAGTAAATCTGTCTAATAAATCATTTAGTGATCTCTTCAAAAGCAAAGAAAAAATACATATGTGTAGTAATATAAAAATTATTATGTTTAGAGTCGTAATCATAAATCTTTTTCTCCAGTTTTTGCAATTTTCTTCTGATTTTTTTCTCAATATTACCCTATAACTCGAGTTTACACCTAGCTAATTTTATTTTCACTTTGATTTCAATTTCATAAAAAATGAAAACGGAAAATTTCTATATAATTTATTGTAGAATAATATTTCCTGATACTGTATTTTCCGTTACTAAATGTGTGTATTTAAAAAATATATATTATTTCTTTGGTTTGAAGAACAACGTCTGATTCCTTGGAAATGCACTACTCTTTCTTTACCTCGAAAATACAAACGGGTGGAGCACGGGCTGAACTTTTAGTGTTTTTGCCGATCCGGGCGAGTGTAGCTTCGCCCGGGTCAGGTCCTGGCCTGGAAATTCCACCCCGTGCAGACGCCTAACCCCGCCTAACTTTTTCTTTCAAAACTTTTGTATCGAAATCGTGCTCTTATTTTAAAGCCTTAAAATGGGTGTTTTTTTTTTTTTTTAATGGTACAAATTTAATGCTTTTTATGCTCTTCTTTATTCTGGCTTTTACACATCAAATTTATATCGTAATTCAAGAGATTTGTATGCATTTTATCATTTTTTAAATGCTCTTGAAGGCTTTTAACACCAAAATCTTCCTCTTTGCTGTGTCGATAAAATTTTCATATTCAGATATCAGCCAATATTTCTTAATAGCAATATTCGGCTAATTAATTTACATATTAAATTACAGTACTATTCGTAAATAGTGGTTTTAGAGATAGTGAAAAACAAAGCCCTATTGGAAACCATTGGACTATTAGAAATGACTTTATTATTTGTTATTATATTGTTTACCGATTCCTTATATATTAATTTCTAAATTTTCTTCTCTTGAAGTTTCCTTTTTTTTTATTTTAATTTAAATCACTTTAATACTAACAATGATACTTAATGAAATCAATTTTATCTTAGTGAATTATATAAAATTTTAACACTTTTTAAATAATGTATTTTTGTCTTACCATGCAATTTTAGTTATTTTGCCTACAACAAACTTTTATTTTTATATTATAACTTTTATGAAACCAAATGCTGTTAAGCATTGAATGGGCATTCATCAACTTTTCTAATTATTTTTAAGACCGCTCAATTACTACTAATATATAACGTTTTAATTAATGACACTTACTTTACTGAAAAAGATAATTTTTAAGTACATATATAATTTTAAACCTCAACTACAAACCTAAATCATTACTTCCAATGGGTAAACAACTTTCTTTTAGGGAAAATAAATTCTCCAACGCTCTCAGTACGCGCAAATGATTGTCAGATGTACCAAATAATTGCGGCTTTGATCACCTGCAGTGGATAATCATTATGAAATGGGGTTAAACGGCCAGTCTTTTCTTGTAGTGAAATCACATTTTAGAAATTAGTTTCTCTACGCTAGATGTTAATCATTACACTTAATCATTATACACCGTCTCGGCCTACAGGCACAGGTGGATTTTGAGGTTAAGTACTTATTTCACCAACCAAAAACTAAATCAAATTCATATATATATATATATATATATATATATATATATATATATATATATATATATATATATATATAGTTTTGTGATCTATGGTTGTGATCGGCTTAGATCTGCAAAAAAATTTCAGAAATCCCAAATTAGAGGAGAATGTAATGGGTGTATTTTTTTCGAAATCTACCTAAAGTTTGGTGCGTTTAGATTTAAACATAAGTACATTATTTATCTTCGAGTTCTACTTTAGAAAATAGCTTTATTTGTTCAAATATCAAAAACTATATCTCATTACATTGCGAAAAATATTATTTAGTACTTTTTTTTACATACATTTACTCATAGAATGTAGCATTTGAGTTCATAAATAAATAACATAACATAACATAACATAACATAAATAAAAAAATATATATAATGAAATTTATTTTTTCAACAGCTCGCAGTAAGCAAATAAACGTACATTTATTATTCATATGGAAATAACCTCTTGGTTTTATTATATCATACAATGCAAAGTTAGAGGTATTGTACACTTTTTAAAACTAGAACACTAAGTAATTTCACAACATATTTGGCTGATTATATGGAATGTACAGTGTGAAAGATCATTTCCTACAAAGCAGATGATTTCAAAACTTCCAAACTAGTCATAAACAGGCAACAAGCTACACCTTTCTCTTAAATTTTAGCAGGTTTATAGATCAGGTATATGCTTATGGTGAGTGCAAATATTTCTATGTCACATCCGCAATTTGCAAATTATTTTACCCTTTTTATGCATAACTGCGATATAGAATGTTGGTAATTATATATATTTTTTTAATTTGACATCATTAGTGTGTTTACCCTAGAAAAATAACTAGATACAATGCTATTTTATTAATTCGTGAAAGGGGCTGTTTCTTTTTCAAAATATTTTCATTTAAAAGACATTCACAGGTTTTCAAAATGCTGCTTGCTATTTTGGTCTTAGCCAGAGCATGTGCATTTTCTTTTAGAAACTAGGGAGCTCGGGCCCCTACGAGCTACGCTCGCCAACCCCCGTCCAGACACCGCAGACTCTAAATCCACGCTAATGTGATCGCCTTTAAAAAGATTTCGAAAGATTGAATTATAATTTAAAAAACAGTAGCGATCTCCCTGTAAACAGATTTCTATTCATTTCTCTTTGATTGGGGAAATTTTAACGCCAAATCCGCTGCGGTACTACTTGATTATCCCGTCGACTAATTTCGCCAAATTATATAAATCGCCAAACCACTCGCCAAATTATACAAATTGACATAATTTTTATTTTAAATAACGAAAGAACAAATAAATTAGTACAACGTTAATAAAAATACAAATAAAACGTCGAAATAAAAAAAAACTTGATGACGTAGACACGTGTAACAACATTTCAAAATAAACTAAAATAAAAGGAATTAAGTAAAAAGAATCTTTGTCTCCTGGAATTTTTTAACAAAGCGAAAAGAAAGTTCTTTTAAATGAGACATTTTAAATCAATCGTTTTTAATCTGACGTAATTTTGACCAAACTATTCTTTCTCTTTTTAATAATCACGTGAAATTACTTGTATTAGAAATAAAATATTATTTGCGCTTTCCTAAGAAAAATAGTTGAAAAGTATCCTCTCAAAATATCAAATAAATGTCTAGCGCAATTTTTAAATTTAAACCGTTTTGCAATATTATTTTGTGTTCATTTTATGTAATAACTGTAATGTGACGTAGATATGACGTAATTTCTCCTATTTAAGACTTCTAACGCATGTTAATAAATTTATTATTTTACAAATTCCTTTCTCTCTTAAAATTCACGTGTAATTATAGTTTTTATGACGTAATTTTCAATAAGTTCCTGCTTTTTGTACATAATTATTTAATTCTAATTCCAAATGTTTTATAATAGTCAAGTGTAAATATTTTTTTAATTTATTACTCGTATAAATATATATATATATATATATATATTTAAGCAAACATTAATGTTTCCGCTGTTTATACAGTTGGAAACAGTTTAAATTGATATCACTTTCTAAAATCTGTAAAAAATATCTCTCGAAATGCTTAAAATTTGAATTTAAAATAGATATAAAACCTCGAAAAATGAGTGAAATTAAAATAATAAATAAAATCTGCACACCGGGAAATTATAACGCATAAAATGATCTAAAAAATATTAAATTCCGATGAATAGTTTTTGCTCCTATAAAACATTTTTAGTGGAACGATTTTGTCCAAATTTAACATTAAATATCTCTTAAAATAGTTCTTCGATTTGAAAACTGTCTGCATCAGCGCGTTTATCAGACATGTCTGTATAATAGTACCGATTTTCATATTTTTGTATGCATTATTTTTCTAAATATTAACGAAGAAAGACCTCCGGTCGCAAAAAATTCAAAACCGGCGTCGGCGTCGGCGGCGGTGACAGCGGTAGTTACTTTTTTTTAGAATAGAGAGATTATTTCGATTGGTTTTAATTTGTAGTTTCGGGGAGTATTTTTTTTTATTATTATTGATTTCATTGTTTTCTTTCCCTTCTTACAATTTAACACGTTCAAACCGGCGCGGTGGATCATACTCGTTTGCCTCAGATTGTTCAATTCTCCAACTTTTTGCACAGCACTGTTATTTTAGTGAAAATGTTGTTCTTTTAAATCGCCCAATTGTTCTAATTAAATGAAACAACATTTTTTGTATTAAAATACTGGTATCCAAAAAGCCTGAGACTTGTCAGCTCTGAGGCAGTTGAGTGTGACCCACCGCGTCGACGTGAACGTGTTAATATGAGGATACTGTCTTTGCACGTAAAGCGAGAACATTTTTCTAAAGTCTGAAATCGAATGCGTATAATTACAGAATCGTTATTGACAAAAAATATAATTTCTATATTTTACGTCATTACTGACAATACTTTGAATTTGTTTTACTTTCACCATCGAAAATTGTATGACGTTATGCGTAGAATTGACCAAAACTGTTTATGTATATTTTTGGCTATGGCCAGCAACTCTTTCTTGAATTTCGAAATATTCCGCGGGTAGGGGCAAAGACTTCATGTGCATGTTTTTGGCTACGGCCAAAAATTCCCTCTTGAACCTGGCAACAATCCGCCGGAAGCGGGCTTTGTAATAGCAGTTTTTATTGATTTTTCATAATTCTGTTGTACGCCGCCTTATCGTTAAATATATGTCTGTTACTGCAGCGACGGACAATTCTCATCCTGCTAACCCAGCAATTCTGAAGTAGCTGATGTATAACTACTTCTCTGAAAATATTGATTTTTTAAAGCGACAGTGAACATTCAAAATCAAGAAATTTGACAAAGAAATATTTTTTTCTTCCGAGAATTATGAAACTAGATGCTCATATTTATCCGATACAAAAATAATTTTTCCGTGCTGATGCTTCTTCGTAAAGATATAAGCTTTTATATTTGTAAAATCTGTATATATTTATATTGTTTGCTTTACTTAAAATGCTGTTTTCTCAAAATTCAAAGTGTCGCACGTTTCTAACCTTTGAAACGTTCCATGCGCATTTCTAATTATCAGATTCTTTTAAGCTTCATACTTTATATCTTCTGTACAATAATAAATAAATGTTAGCATAAAAAGTTGCAATTTAAGAATATTTTAATGTTGTAATTTATGCGAATGTCTAGCAACTTTTTTGGAAAATATTTTTTTACACTTATGTATTTAGCGAACTTTTATAATTCATCCCAACTTTCATTGTAACATATAAAAAGTATCTCATGAGTAAATATTGTCGAATTTTATGCAAAAAAAGTACATGGGACATTTTAAAATACGACATTTATTCGTTAATAATAATTAAAAAAAAATAATAATTTAAAACTTTTTATTATTTTATCTCCAAATTTTCAATGTAACAATTTGAGCTTGCCATTAACAAGTCTGCCAATTTTCAAATGATAGCATTGAAAATACAAGGATTTGCTTTTTGGTGTCCGCTGTCGCATTAAATATTATGATTGAGATTAACCTGTATTTATTCCGATTAGTAAAATGAAGCAGATACATAAGATGAAAATCAAAGTTGGTGTAGTATTGAAGTAATAACACCGTAGGATTAACATGCGCAATAACTTTTTTGAAATATTAACATGTATGACAAAGAAGAATATTTTTGTATTGACATTTCCAACTCGTTTATAATTAGATTAGAAATTCAAGAACGAACTAAAAATACAAGTCCGGAAACGTCAGACTTTATCACAATGTCTTGCTTATATCACTTTATTTAATGTATTGGCGATAAAATAAAATTATCTAAAATTATTTTTTTAAATAAAAAAATCTTACAATATGAAAATTAATATTTATAAATAAAGGAATAGTCCGAAATAACATATTCAGAACTCACTTTCCCCTAAACCTTTAAGCAGTTTTATTTTTAATTTATTAGAAGTTGTAATAAATGTTGAATTATATTTGAATATTCATTAGTGAAACTAGTTAAAATTGTTTTCAGATAGAAAAATGATCAGAGATTTTCCTTTAAAACCTTCGATGAACTATAATCAATACACTCTACGAAACTATCGTTAAATATAAAGCACTGCGTACGCACATTTTCCTTTCTAATATTTAGTTTACATTCTGGTGTCGAAAAAAATGTCACTTTTGTAAGTGATAAAAAACATTCTTGTACTGGACATAAGGTATCATATAAGGTAAAAAGATGCTCTACTTCTAAATAAATTTAAGAAACCATTTTAGCTTTAAGTTAGACAAGCAACGATATACTAAATATATATAAAATATACTTACTGAAAATAAGTTTTATTTTTTAAATATTTTATTTTATTGCAAACAGAAAAGTTTTCTCTAGCAGTAAGCATATATATATAAAGGAAACCGATATCACATTGATTTTTTACTTAAATTATTAAAATTAAACTTTTTTTACCAAAATATATTTTTGTTTACAACTGACTTCGCCCACTACGCTGGCCTGTTTATCCAAACAAAACTTTAACCAAGCAAAATGTATCAGTGAATTTGAAATTGCGATTTAAATCAATATGGACCCTTACCAGGAATGTCCTTTCGCATTGCTGAACACGATATGAACGCCATTGCGATATTTTATTTTCTAAAGTGCAGACAAAATTTCCGATATTGAAGTCCAACTATTATAGTTGATCAATTATAGTAGAATTTGGTAAAGAATGATAGTACAATATTCAATATAATAAAACAACCCCAGGAAAATTATTTAACTAATGATGCAAATAAACTGATTGACAAAATCAATCCAGTAAATCTTTTTTTAAAGGTTAATCTTCCATGCTGAACTTTTAAAAAAAGCCAACCTTTCATAATAGGGTTCGTCTCATTATGTAACTTTAAAACACAATTCTATATCTGATCAACGTAGAACGTATGTTATATGCTAAAATATTTTCTGAAAAAGTATCTAACTACCATTTTAATTTTCATCAAAATCCATTCATCAGAGCTCAAGTTATATGCAGCCGGAACGAAATTCCCATTTTCATTTTACACTCGAATATATAGTAAGAAGCAGAAGTAAGATAGATTGATAAGAATGTTGATGCTTAAAATTTATGAAACTGTGAGTTATTTCTCGTTGTCTCTGTTGAAAAATTTTAAAGACATTTCATTCGGCGAGTAATGAGATTTAAATCATGTATACAACAAATGTATCCCGTTTTGCACCAAAACATTATCGTTGAAATGAGCCAATTGGTGTGGGTCCCGATTGCGGAATTTTCCTCATCTTTTTTTTATTATTGTTATATGAATTAATTATTTATTACATTAATATATGGATATATTTTCTCTCTCTAATCCAAATTACTGGACGTGCGGGACAAGTAAGAAATGATCAATATTAATATTATATAATATTTATTCTGTGAAAGTTCAATTCTTTATTATGTATTTAAAAATAGTATATCTACAAGCTAACAACTGCTATTTCTGTAAAAAAAATATATATATTAAAGTTTGAAATAATTTACATTTTATTTTATACTGTCTAAATTTGAAAGATAATGCTTGCTAGACTGTAAAAATCTATAATATTAATTATTCATATAATAATATAATAATATATTAGCCATTTAACCCCTTTGACGAACATACTTCCCTTGATGAAAATCATCGGTATCAGATTGCTGATACTGGTGAGGTAATTCTGGGCACCTTCCAGGCTGTTCCAGAATAAATACTCTGGAGGCCCAAACTGTCACGTCTTGTTTATGATATTTTAAGGGAGATGATATTCTCCACACTATCTGGCTCGCGGACTTTACATTTATCGAACACGGTATTAAATACTTGCAAGGACTCCAGGACTTTAAATCCGCTCATTTATATGTATGAGAGATCGTTTGCAGTAAGTTGTTTTTTCTCAACATTAAGGAGAGTTTATTATTTATAATCAACATTTTATTGCTTATAAGTTTGATAAAAGAAATAACTTCGACACGTATCAGTATCTATTACATTATGTAGTTATTCTGTATTTATCAAAGAGAAAAAAGAAATATCATAATCTCTAACTGATTAAGATTTTACTTCTTTTTGGTTTGTATTTTTTGTGATAAGGTTTCTGAACAGAACTTGCAATCTATCACGTAACTTTTAACCTTACGAGAGTAATCAAAGTCTTTTTTTGCTCAAAATCCGCGCCGAATTTTAAAGTTTTTATGCATTACTCACATACAGTGCGCGCCAAATTTTAAAGTTTTTATGCATTACTCACACACAGTGGTGGCCAAAATTGTGGACATTTTTTGAAATTTTCATGTTTTATAAATCTGTGTGCTTGACGAATACGGTAAATTTCCCGTAAATACAAATGTTTATAGATCAAATTCAAGGAAATTTAATTTATAATTTAATAATAAAAAAAAAACATAATTAAAATATCGGCATTACAAAAAAAAAAAAGAAAAAAAAAACTTACGCTTACAAAAAATGAGAACTATCTTAGATTTCATTATATTTTAAAGTTACACTTATACATTCAATATTTGGTAGGATAATACTTGTTTTTATTAGAGCTTCACAGCTTCTTTTCATGGTGAGAACTACACTGTTAAAAATTTGCAGCATTCTGGCAGGTCATTTGACCGTTTTTTTTCCGAAAATGGTTACACAACCGTGAATTCAACACTATTCTGACCATATTATTGGCCATTTTATGGTCAAAATATAGTTAAATTATGGCTATGAAACCGTTTTTTCAAAAAACGGTCGAATGACCTGCCAGAATGCTGCAAACGTTATAACAGTGTAGTGTTTGGATTTCATCCTTTTTAATCACATGGTGACAATAATTAATTATATATTCAATAAGTTGCGTTTTATTAGAAGGACGCTTTCTTGTACAAGGATTTTCAAACGTCGCCACAAATTTTCCATAGGATTCAGATCAGGGCTGTTTCCTGGCCAGGGTAATAATCGTATGCTTTTATTTTTAACCCATTATTTGTATGTTTTTGCCGTATGGTACGTAGCTGAATGCTGCTGAAATATAAAATGTGCTTTATTGGGGAAGAGATTGCTGGTGAAAGGTAACAATTTTGGTTCCAAGACAGTTTTGATGTTTTTTTTTAAAATTCAGAATGCTATCAATCACTTAAATGCGGCTAGCAGAATCTTCAGACTTACAGGCGAAAAATATGACATTTGTTGGGTTCTTTGTAGTTGCTTCAATGCAATCTGAATGCAGCTCTTCTCCCACTCTACACCTCACATATATATTTTCGAACATTATTACCAAAGAGCGTCATTTTAATCTCATCGCTCCTGATTATTTGCTTCCACTGATTCTATGACCAATTAATGTGCTATTTTGCACATTCAATTCGTTTCTTGCATTGCTGAATATTTAAAAATATTTTTTTCCCTCGGGATTTTACCTTTCAGTCCAAAACCTGCCAATCTTCTCCTTATTGTTCTTGAACTAACTGACATATCCATTGCATTCATTTCACATCTAAAAGCATCTGATGAAATTCTTCTATCTTCGAGGCATATCCTTTTAATCTTTCAATCGCAAGAAGCACTTTTCATCCTGATCTTTCCTGACTTATTAGTCATTTACTTTTTTCTTAATATAAGCACAACTTTCGTACGCCAGAAAAAGTGACTGTTTAACCGACCTGTCTTGCAATTTCATCATAAGAGAGACCATTCTCTTTCAATATGACAAATCTGCCTCTTTCTGCAGGTGTGAAATCAGTTCTTGTTGTTGATGACATTGTTTTAAATTATTTGCATTAAGAAAAAAATAATCATTATTCTATTTGGTTACACTAGTATTCACCCTTCTGCAAAATTCATTCCAGCAAAATACCGCTTTTACAAATCAAAATATAGTATAATTTAGTAATTTAGTTACCGACATTTGTTTGGTTCTCATAACAGTCATTGTGTATGGCTAGGAAGTGTTATTACTATACCCTTCAGCATTCATGACTAATTGTGTTTGTATTTTAGACTAAAGTAAGCGTAACTTTTTTTGCAACGCAGATATTTTAAGTATGTTCTTTTATTAAATTCTGCATTAAATTTCCTTGAATTTGTTATATAAACAAATGTATTTAAGAGAAAATTAATATATTCTATAAGCACACAAAGTTATAAAACTTGAAAAAAAATTACACAATTTCGGCCACAACTGTATATGTTAATTACATTAATTTAAACAGATTTGATGAATTTCGCAATTTTTTATATAGATATTGCTACTGAGAAAACAGATTATTTCAAGCAGCAATAAAGATCAAAATATAACTTATTATGTAAGTCTGCACTTGGAGCAAATACAAAATTTGATGAAACATTTAAACGTCTTTTCTATTTAATTTTCTGTTTGTAATGATTTTATTTTCTTTCAGTCTATTTAGTAAAGTCTGACCAAATTTAAACTTTTAAATCTTTGATAAGATGAAACTACAAAAATGAATTCCGACGAATATTATATCAGTGATTTTCGCTTAAAGAGAACCACTAAAAGTTTAATTAAAATTAGACAAATCAAACCTTCTATAATATGCATATACTCAGCCAAATGTATATAATATCTGCGTCATAAAACAAATCACTTTCTAAAAGTTACTTCTAAATTCATTATTATATCTTATTTAACTCACGATATAAAACGTAAAATAATAAGCTGTGCCTAACTATGTTGATATTTTATTCGAAATATTAAGCATTATCAAATGTAGAAATGTAATTAATATGCATATATACATTTTTCTAGTTGTCAAATGTTCTTCAAACAAGTTCTACTTACAATAAATTTAAAGTACACAAATCAAAATTGTCATAATAGAGCATTTGAAACACGTTTCTTTGTTTAATGTCAACACTTAAACTTTATGTTTAAAACAAATGTCACATCGTATCTCAACTAAATTTATTTAAATCCAGTTAAAGTTGTGTATTTTTCATCCTTATTTATTTTAAATATATAATTCAAATATTTGATACTAATTAAAATATTCATTTTAGATAGGATGGTCATTGCGCTCAGAATGTATTGTCGTGAGTTAAACATTTTATTATGAGCTTTTTCAGTAAACATGGAAATTTTATTTTGAAAGACAAAGTGTTATTATTTTTTTAGATAAGTATACTTTTCCAAATGTGTAAATAAATGTCAAAATCAATTCAATATTTTTTTAATACAATTTGATCACGCGATTTTACTGCCAAGTAAAATTCAAAATTACTTTTATTTATACAAGCACGAAAATTGTTAGTTAAGGTAAATTTGTGTAAATAAGAAATCCTTCATTATGTATATCAAGAAAATTTTGGATGTGAAACTTTTATTTTCACAATGAAATATAGTACAAAATCAACTAATAACTAAAACTTTAATAAATTTCAAAAAAATTTACATTATTTCTTTAATGAAACATATTTATATTTCTTTCTTCTTGTAAAGGCATTTTTACTTGATATATATAAATCCTTTTATAGTTGATATACATTGGAAAATTTCTATTTCGAAAAGAATTTTCTTTTGCAATTTTTCAAAGATTGATTTTCAGAATAAAATGTAATGTTGACCAGGCAATTTTTCATTTCGCTTTACAAATATTTGACAACTACTTATACTATAATGCTTTATAGGCAAATTTTAAAATATTGTAAAACGTCTCTTTTTAACAAATGCATAAAGTTTTACCATTTCCGTAACGATAATTTTGTTCAATTTATAGATTTATTTTTTATTTTTATTGTAATAATATTAATAGATGTTAAGTTTAGCTGAAAATTAGAGAATATTCTATTCACAGAAATTTGAGAAATATAATTATTTATTGCACTATTAATATGACATTAGAAACAGATTTTGAAGACGTTTGGAAAATATCCTGTTACAACATCATTAATGCATAGCAATTTTATAATATATATATTTTGTATTTCATATTACAGCTGGTTTAGACAGACTTAGTAATTTGTATACATTTTATTACACAATATTCTCCTTTATAGTAGCACTTATTTTAAATTAAAAACTGATCCTTTTACGAATTTTTGATGTAAACGAATCGCTATTGTTGAATTGGGAGTTAAATAAATTGTTGATAATACTATAATTAATAAACGCTGAAACATAAATGAAGACATAACATAAAATATACAGAAATGTACAATTTTTATTATATGAAGCGATGATAAAAATAATACGTGTATGTTCAAATAATACTAACTATAAAATATACAGAAATGTACAATTTTTATTATATGAAGAGATGATAAAAATAATACGTGTAAGTTCAAATAATACTAACTAAGAAAAATTCGTGTGTTATTAATTAAACGACAGGGTCGATACTGTTTTAATTAAAAAATGTATGAATTAGTTTATAAAAATACCTTTTTATGTTAGAAAAATTATATGCAGAATATTACTTTTTAAAATATCCTAAAAGACAGTTAATTGATTGTAATATATAATTAATAAGTTTTTGTGCGCAATTTTTGGGGAATAAACATATACATATATATAAATTATTAAATATGCTTTTTAAATGAACGTGGTAATTAATTTCAAGCATTTTCTTTTTTTTCAATACTGTTGACATTTCTTAATACATGACCTACACCGTAAAATACATGTGCAATTTGAAAGTTTAGATATAAACTAATATTAAAATTATAAAGATTTTAATATCAGTTTTATTTATACTACGTAAGTATAAATACAAATTATTTATTTAAAATACTTAAATATTGCTATAAATAAAATTTCTATTAGAAAATCTTTGCAGTTGCCTAATTTTCCAATTTTGTATCTCTTTCCCCCTCCGACTCTGCGTCAAAATTTTCTCTCAACTCAAAACTTTAAAACTCGCAGAGAAGGAATATAAAAATTAATTTCTTTACAGTTGCATTGTGGAAAAAAGTTAAAATTTCAAACTACATTTAGATGAGTCGTTGAATTATACATTTCATAATTGATTAAATATAACAATCTACCCTTTAGCTGTGTAAAATTACAGAAATGTTTCCTGAATCAAAAGTGTTTACGTTAATATAATATACATAAATCGAAAAATAGATATTATATTTTTTTTTTCACTGAACAACCGTAAGAACTCTGAGTATGATGAATAAAATACATTAATTTTACTTTATTAGTAGAAATGCCTTTTCCATCCAAGTCTTTGCACGCAGTAATATATTTTAAAATGTTGTTTCTAGTGGATTTCGTTCTGAGTATGTCCATGACGGATTACAGTTTCCATAAGTGATTAAATAAATAAGAAACTGCCAAATTTACAATATAAAATTCCAGAACAGTTTACTCTAATCAAAATTGTTCACGATAATAAAGTATATAACAGCAGAAATAGATATGATTATTAAAAACATCACTTAATGCCCAAAAGCACTCACGGCATGACCACTAAAATACATTAATTTTCCTTTATTAGTAGAAATGACTTTTCCATCCAAGTCTTCGGACCACAGTAATATCTATCAAGTTGTTGCTCCTTTGAAGATTTCGTTCTGAGGATGCCCATGTTGCAGACACCTTATTCAAAAAATAATCATGATGTCCCTCTTTGAGAAAAAAAAGAGTCTTGGGAAAATTGTCCTCCATTTTTCCCCTCCTCCGTCTATGCAGTCCTACTTACAGTGGAGTTATTTGAATGCAGGTTAGTTAACAAACTAAGCAAGAATAAAACTCTATTAAAACATTAAGAAAAATCTTCGTAATTCTTGCTTGAAAAGATATTTTCTTTTTTTCTTCAAAATGTATTTAGGAAGTCTTCTAAGTCATTCTGCGTAGTATGGAAATATTTTGAAGTAAAATTGTATAAAGTTTTCAAAAATATTTGTTTCTTAAGCGATTCATATAGTTTTTATTTCATATCTGTAGAATCCATTGCGTTGAAAAACCGCGCGTAAATACTTGTAGAAACCATTACTTAGAGAAACCGTGTAAAAACCACCCTGTAAAACACGTAAATAGTACATGTAAAAACCACCTATATACAGGAAAAATATTTTAAGACCTATTTTGAAGTTATTTTAGTTAGGATATACAAGGCATATACGCATCAAAAAGTTTACAAAACGCAATACATATAGTAAAGCGAGGAGAGTCTGCGCACCTTTCAAAAGAATAATAATAAAAAATCTAAATATTAATATTTTGCTAAACTATGCATGAATAATTTTGACTTCATTTGTTTTTTATGGATTTTCATTGTTATTTTGTTGTTCTATTGTAATTTAATAGAACAACAGTAATAAAACCAAGAAAACTATTTTGCGCAATCTCTCCTTACAGGGTAGGAGAGAACGCGCACATGGGTAGGAGAGATTGCGCACATAGGTAGAAGAAATTGTTATTAATAATAACTAAAATTAAATTCTTAACAATAATAATTACACTTAATCGACATTGTTGAAAGGTTTTTGTGAGTAAATATTATACTCACAAAAACCTGATATATTAAATTAAAAATTTTAATTTAAGAAGATTAAAATATCAGAAAAAGCAAGCCCTACTAAGATTACAAAATAACATTAATTTAATTGATAACATGTTTAACTTGAAAATTACTTCATTTACATTTCCACAGTTTCATTGTATTTTGTTTACGAACCGAAGTTGTCGTCGTCCACAATCGATGCACTTATGGTTGTAAATAGTGCATCTTTCGTGCAATCACTTGCAACAAGCAATACATTGAATCCAGTCAGTTCTCGAAGTTGTCTCCTGGTACGGTTACAGACATTCAGTGCACTCATCCTCATTGACCTTCGGTTCTTTTCCTTGAGTTTTTTATCCCACTTTTTGTGGAAGCACCTTATCTTCAGCTGTTTTTTTTTTTTTTTTTTTTTTTTGTAGCGGCATCCTTCTTAAGTCTTTTTTCATGTATATTTTGTGGATCAGTAACATTAGTTGCAGTCTGTTTCCTTTTGATTTCGATGGCATTACACTACTTGGAATGGGTGAAAGCTTTACTAAAACATTGTATTAGAAAATTTATTTCAGTTAACAAAATTAATTTATTAGCAAATTAATTGCTCATAAATTAAAAAATATATATAAATATTTAATTAAATTATTAACAAATATATGATTAATTTATTAACAAAATTAATTATATAAAATTTATTTAATAACAACTGTATTATTAATTTATTAATAAAATTTTTATCTGCAAAAGTATTTTTTTGCAAATTAATTTGTTGCCACATTTAGTTTTGATAATTATGTATTTTTCCGAAATTATTTCAAAATTGATTCATTCATATGTTTTACACGTAATTTGCAATTCATGCAAATTTATCAATGAGCTGTGTAATCCCTCCAAACACTTAAACTTATGGGGAAATGCGCCATCTCTCCTAAGTAGCAGATGCGCAAACACTCCTATTTTGGTAGGAGAGATTGCGCGGCCTGCTATTTAAATATGGTCACTTCTAAAATGAATTTTTGGTGTTCGCATACTTTTTCCAGGTTAGTAGTTTATAAGAAATCGTTTACGTTCAAAATATTTTTTATTATTAACGCTCTATAAAAATTCTGACGAACAGTTGTGAAAATTCAAGCACTTACTTTGGGGAAAAAAACAAAATAGCACTGCTTAATCCAAGATGCTTGGATCAATCAATATGCACATTCATGTAGACACTGCACTAGTGCTGCTGTACAATTACATGGAGTCGCTGGGCGCGCACTCTACTCCTTCCCGTCGAATCGCTTTGTGCGCAATCTCTCCTACCGCGCGAACTCTCCTCGCTTTACTATACACGTAAATTCTATAACAGCGAATGAGTAATTTATAACTGTAATAGAGAAAATTTGCTAGTCAAATACAGCTGTTACCAGTCAGGTTCGAGCTAATTTTGAGATTATTTTGATAAACAATATATAAACAACCGTGATGAATAGACCCCTTCAAACATTTATGGGTATTTCTGAAGTTAAATATCTAAACATTAATCAAACCATATAAAATCTACATAGATTTGAGAAATAATATCAATCGAATTTAATTTAATGACAAACATCTAGCATTACTATATTTATTTATTGAAATTTCTAATTTTTCCAATTTTCATTACTTTTTAGTTGTTTTAAGAGTTTAACTGTTATGATGGAATTATACATATAATCAAATAAATTAATTTACCAATAGAATCGCATCGATTCTTGTTTTGAGTTTCAGTTTCTTGGTCAGTGTAAAACAGGGTTCGGTCGTACCATGATTTCAAGTTTACAATGGCAACCACCAAGCAATTAAATTTTTGTTTTTAAATCGTCGAAAAGAAAAATATTAGTTTTAAAATACGATTTGCTTGAAAATTGTATATTTCCTTAACAATTAATAATTTAACGTTTTCTAATGTTCCTTTTATGGTTTTTGAAATTATTTTCTATTTTGAATAATTTGAAATATGCAAGCAATATAATTACGTATGATTTACACATTGCCCTTAAATCAATATATGTTTATTTCTGTGGAATAACTCATAACAAAATTTTAAAACAAAATTTCAAACTTTGCCAAAAAAAAAAAAAAAAAAAAAAAAAAAAAAAAAAAAAAAAAAACCTTATATGTAATCGAAGTATGCGCTTAAAGATTAAAATATGCAGATTCAAAATTTTTTATTCATTTGTCCACTATGAATATTACTTTTTTTCGGAATTCAGAGTTGCATGCGTTTATAATGCACATAGCAAAAATATCTTTTGGTGTACTTGGTAGGCAATCTCATAAAATATAATAAATTCTAAAATATATTAGAGTTTTAAATTAAGAATGACTTTCACCCACACTTTATACACTGTCCAAATTATTTAGCCCGGGTGTGATTGCCTGATATAATAAATTTAAAAATGTCTATATACAACTCTACTTACTATAGGATAACAGCAATTCTGAAAACTATTCTTCATTTTCTTAAATCGCAGAATTTTGCAATTAAATAAGGTAAAAATCACTTTCCGAAACAGTTATACTCAAAGTCAGCAAGCCTACAAACCTTGAACTGTTCCTGTGAACATTTTCGCAGTTTTAAATGTTGTTAATAATCTTTTGATTAACTTAATTTTCAAACAAAAGCGACAAATAAACTATTATTTATTTATTTATTATTATTATTATTCAAAATGATAACGCAATGATATTCATTGTGCGATATGTATACGTAAAACTTTACAGCAATATAAGAGAGTGTTTATGCATTTTTTATGGCCCGGGCATTTTAATGATACATTCATTTTTGTTTAATCTTACTTAAATATTTCTTATTTATTTCTCATTACCTATTTTGAACATAGAGGCCTCTATACAAATTTTGCACGAGTTGAAAATTAGCTGTATTTAACTTTTCCCTGGTAATATAGGGGATATTCAAAGGAATATACCAAGCATATGTCTGATTTTCTATACAGAAAAGGTAATTATTATATCTATATATTTAAAACGCTAAGCGTTTTCTAGAGAAGAAACTCTAGTTCTCTTTGAGAAGAACCTACTGCATCAAATTACACCAATCTTTTTTTTTTTTTTAAATGAAAGATATTTGGACACAGTTTTGTTATCGTACATTCATTTGTTCAAATATTTTATTAATTAGACGTAATTTTAAATTAAAATTCTATAGTTGCGCATGCGCATTATATAAGTACAAGTCTGCCTTTGGAGTGACGCGCCGCACATGCGCAAAGATGCTCGCTCAGTTGAACTATTACATTACAGGTGGAAGTTGTTTCAGTTCGTCTGCTGTTCCATCTTACTGTAAACAAGCTTTTCTTTCTCTCACAAAGTTCATATTATTTGACTCTTTCAGCATTATTAACAAGTCAAACATTTATTTTGTCGGTACTAAGAGCTAGATACGGTTTATTTCGGGGGTGTCATATTGTTTTGATCATATTACACACATAAGATAAACACAGCAGTTTGAGGTTAAAAGTTATGGCTGGTGATCCACCTTATGAATTGCTAATAGTTACACACGAAGATTGGGAAACTAGCATGTTAAATGTAGTAGCTTCTCCTTAAAAAATAAGGTATTATAAATAATAAAACACAAAAGTATTTCTGTTAGATCAGAACTCAAATTCGAGACAATTGTGTATGAGTCAACTGTTTTTCGGGAAGGAAACGTGTTCCTGATAACGTAGCCGGTTAAAGTCACAGATGAAAGCTCGGTATTTTTGTAGAGGACTCAGGTTCGAACGCAAGCCTGGCAAAATGCGTAGTATTTTTGTCGATAATTCATTTCAATAATGACATATTTTATTAGCAAGATAATTTATAGGATTTTTATTTTATTAATATTATTTGAATGCTTTACAATTAAATACAATTTAACATCTCTTGAAATGTAACATATTTTGAAAAAACATGATTTTATACTTAAAATATTTTGCATATAATTATCAATTAAATAAAATGAGCAGATATACTACAATTTTTGTTATATTTTCTGACCATTATCAAGAATATATATGTATGTGTGTTAGAAAGATAAGTTTATCATTCATTTGCGTAAAAGATAAAACGGAAAGAAAGAAAAATATTCTTATAAAAGCTATAAAAGAAATTACCTTGATATCCAGGTTTAATATTTTAAAAATGTAAAATAAAATTCAAAAAATAATGTATATATATTATAAATCGTTGTCTGCACCATGTTTCAGCTAATTTAGGTTTTTGGAGAATAGAAATATAAAAATAGAATTCATGGCAGCTTTCAATAATCGTGTAGTTTTAAAAAATAAACAAATAAGTGAAAAAAAATATTGTTATTAAAAAATGAGGCCGTAGTAATTAAATATAAATACTCTACGAGGTAATTTTCGGTAAATTTCTCATAAAAAGCAAGCATAACTGGTTGTAAATTATAAACTTAAAATTATTTCTCTTCATTGAATAGGTTCCTGAATAGGTTACGACTGACAGCACCATCTATCGCCGTAAAGAAATAGTAATCATGCAATATGTAAATTTGTCACATAATTCGTCATTCAATAATTAATTTAAAAGCAAATCATTAAAAATTCCTGAATTTTACTAATGAAACATTCAAGTTATTTACCGTCAAATCTTTACGGACACAATCTACTATATATAAAATCAGCAATAGTTATTTTACATTCTCATTCTTATTCAATTTCTTGTTTTAATTGAAAAAAAAAAAAATACAAATTTTACCAATTACATTTACTGTGATTTTAGTTTCATTTAAAATCTTTTTATTCCGAAAGTTCAATTTAAATTAATTATAAATATTTTCCTCTTTCATCGAATCGCTGATGTTTTTCACAAATATTTTAATATATGATATAATACTTCACATGTATTTTTGTAATGATTTTTAATTAGCCAGCTTGGACTTTTATCTTGAAAGAAAAAATCCTTCTGAGAAATAGGAAATATTGAAAATGAGAAATATTAAAAAATAACAAATATGGACACATGTTGTGGGACAATATGTTAAATATTAAATATTTTCATTTTTTAAAATTAAATATTTAATATGCATGTGATTATGATTTACCTACTTGAAATTGTCTGTTTAATAAAATAAATATATTTAATTTTCTGAATGTTCATTGAAACTATAACATTTTCTCATCAAATGAATGATAATATATCATGCACTTTAAATGTAACATGTCGGATTGCATACAAGATAGAGATTTGTTAATTCATTATTTCTGTTAATTAAAGCACTCGGGAATTTTTAGAGTAATGCACCTGTTATTAATTACTATTTTGGTAAAAAGAACTAAATTAATAATAAATAATAGAATACTTAATGTTAAGTTTTTAAGTATTATGATTTTCAAATACAAAATATAATACATTAATATCAATATAAATCTAAACATAAGAAAGTAAATTTAGCACTTTGTCTTACAAAGTCTTTTAGATGTACAAAGACTGTCTTCATAGAAATAAATGTGCTACTAATACAATTATTTACTTTAATAAAGAATAAAAAGGCTGGAATTTAAAACTAAAATCTAGAAATTGTCCTGTTACTTAAAGAAACCTCTTATCTTTCTTAGAAAAAATCCATTTATGTAAATATTTCTTGCTCTCTCCTACAAGTAAAAGTAATATGCATTAAGAAATTTTTCATTTAGTGTTTTAAAAGAGTTTGCAAGTTTTTCAGCGCGCCAGTTTGCACTTCTAAAATAAATAAGTGTGAGTTAATGGATAAAAAAGATACATTTTAAGGTTGAAAAGAAACTTAATGGAGAAGATAATTAACAACAGTATTTTCTAAGAACTGTGTTAAAATAAAAAAGAGCTTTTCTTTAATTTACTTAGTTTCAACTGTTTACTAAATGAATGATATTCTGAGCAAAAGCTGTTAAAAACTCTTTATTTGTTACATATATAAAATTATAAATCACAATGTACTTATCGGATTTAAAAAAAAAAAAAAAAATGTATATATTATGCAAGAAAAATAGCTTTAAATATGTGTACGTATTTTCAACGGTAAAAAAATGCCGAAGTTTCAGATGTGATGTTATCAACATATGGGTGAATTGTTTCAGGCTGGATATCATCTGCATAGCTCAGTGGTGTTGCGTATAGGCAAGGTTCATTTTGGAAACCTGGCCTATATATATTATACTATTCGAAAAAAAAAACTTTCAAATCCCATCTTCCCTAAAATAAATATTTTATTCCAGGATTAAAATGTTATATCTATGTAAAATAAAGCCTTTCGTTTTTCACATATAAATATTTGAAAGTGAGCAAACCTTCTTCTATTCATCACTATAATAAATCTCACATAATTACAAAATATATATTCAAATATCACTTATGTCGCCAGCTCAATGTCATAACAATCTATAAAATGTGAAACCGTTACGCGCCATAATCAAATGCGGAATCACTCATTGGATTAGTTAATATTTTGTCATTATGTATAAAATTACTAGTAAAACAGAAAATGAATTTTTTAATGTAGTTTTGAAAAAAAAAACTGCTTATTTTTTTCATTTTTTACAAAAAATGTCAAATAGTACATTGATTCTCGAACAAAATCCTTCTTGCGAAATTCAGCAAGAACGAAATCATATTTTATCGCAATTGAAAAAATATGATTAGCACTTTGACGTCTAAGCAAATGTGCCATTCGCGTTACCGTGTTCGGTGAGCGAACAAAGCTCGACAGTCTCTTGGAGATTTATTTCTATGAGCTGTGAAATGCATCGATTATATTCGTTCGTGGCCATTTCAGATATTATCTATGATCCTTTTATTTTGAAAAATATATGTTGATTGCCCCGCTAAACAGACGTAAGTATATGAGAACATATAGAATCCTAGCTTAACTCGAACTTACTGTCAACCTTGTAGTGTTGCTCTTTGCACAAATCAGTGCTTTGAAATGTTCCACACAACAGCAAATTTTGCTAAATAATGTTAATATACAAATAAAACCTATTTTAAGATGTTTTCACAACATTTGGATAAGATTTTATGGAAGTCTATGTAATATTTTACGTTAAAAAATGATGTTCTAGAAAGTGGAATTATTTTTATATGTATAAATCATGCGTTTTTCAATAATTTCTCAATAAATAATATTTTGGGGGTACATGTAAATAGTTCTTTCATTATGAATAAAAACGGTTTTAAGTTTATAATAAAAAAAATATTTTAATTCATATCTTTCAAATATTTTTTTTTAATCTTGAAAATTACAAATTAACCTCTGTCCAGAGGGAGATATACAGCTGAAATAGCCCAGACATCCAAGTGTTAACTAATGCCCACTTCCCATGTTAATTCCCTGAACTTATTCGTTTCAAACAATAATGTGTATGATACAGTTCTTTAAAATGTAAAAACACGTTACATTAATGTAATTCGTTGCATGAGACGTTAAAAACTAATAATATTTTAATAAAAATTTTACAAAACGTATTGCTTGAAATGGACGGAGATTCTACCGTACTTTGACCATGAGTTGTTAATTAATATTTTTTTTATTCCGTTTAAAAATTTGATGAGGAAAACGAAATAAATTTCTTTTTAATATTTTTATATATGTTTCAAGAAATGTTTTACTTTCAATGAAGATATTAACACGTTGAGTGCCACGATGACGGACACTGAAGCGCTGAAAATTTACAATATTTAAAGTAATTTTTAAGAAAGTATAATCCTGTGATAAATAAAAGGAAGGTAAATTTTAAATATTTGTTCAGTAATTAATTAAAAAAATGTGTATTTTTTCAGTTTTGAATCATATTTTAGACGTCAGGCATCGGTGAATGACGCGTTTTAAACGGAAAATTTGCTGTCAGCCGCCGGTGGCTGACGTTGCGCTTAACGTGTTAAAGAAGTTTAAAAATTGCTGTAAACTGTCCAGTAATTTGAGAGTATTTTATAAAAACGATTGCATAACCGTGATTTAACAATATGCTGCCATAATATGGTAAATTACTTGATCAGATACTTTTAATATTGTTTCAAAGAAACCGTTATCTTTAAAACAGTCAAATGAGTGAGCAGTTTAAAGCTTATTTTTAAAAGTGTATATTGTCTAGTTTCTAAATATATGACATTCTCATAATTAATTCATTTACTGAGTTGTATTTATTTACTACGCTATCTCAACTAAGAAACCCGTTCTTTTTTTAATGTCAAAGTGATTACTAACAATTCCCCGCCTACTTAAACTAAAGTACACGAAGCACAGATTTGCTTTTAAATTCTATTTTGGAACACGAGTTGTCTGGAAGCATCCATTTATACTACCAAGTACTTTGAATAATGCTCTGCAATAAATTATCTTTATAAAATAGAAATGTCAAAATGATACAACGTGTATAGCTGATAATTTAAATAATTCTCTTTTGATCATTCACAGCGCTAATTAAACGTTTCGTTCCTGATGACAGGTTGAGGTCAAAAGTTAATGTTATAATACAGTTTATTGGAAAGTCCCCGGTGAAATAAATAACATGTAATGTAGCTTTATCGATATGAGAAACGTTAGGGTTATAATTTTGGAACTTTAATCTATAAATACGAATTAACATATTGTAAAGGTAAAGAAAAATGTACGTTTTTTCGGAAGGAAAATAATTTCCCATATTATATATAAGTTAAAGATACTAACAAAATAAACTATTGATACAAAAATGTGGATGTGGCAACATGTATTTAGTTTTGCACTATGAAATGTATTTTACTTTATTATGTGGATTTTCTGTCCCTTACTTTGGAAACGTCTCCCACTACTATGATCATATATGTTAGCTTTTATAGAGGTTATAACTTTTAAAAACATTAGCGAAAATTTTGTTTGTTTGTTTTCTTGTCCTTTTCAGAAAAAAAAATGAGATGTCAGTTGGTGCAAAGAAAACCGTTAATGTTATATCAGGTAATTATCTGAAAAAAATGTCTTGAAACAGAAAATCAGCTTTAGCCAAGTACAGTGAAAAATGTCATTTACCAAACTATTTTTTAAAATTTTACATTTTCTTAAATGAAGCAATTAAAACTCATATTATTCGTCATTTACTTTCTGTCCCTAGAAAATTTAAAACGGGCACTGTCATTGTACAGTGTTATTAATAAACTATTTGACAAACTTTAACATGTGATAGTACATACACAAATATGATTTTTTATACAGGAAACTATTGTCATAATATCTTTTCAAAAATATAGGTCGTATCAATCTAATCAAAGCATATTATCCTTTATAAATTGAACTAAAACAAATAATTGAAATCAAGCTTTAACAAACGTACCTTGATTTGTGCAAAATGTAATGTTGTTATGAAATTTGATTTTACTTTATAGCACCTTAAGTGATAGCATATGAATAGTCTAATACTTTAGCTAGATAATTGGTCTGCGTATTGATCTTTGTTTTTTAAAACTAAGAAATCGATTTATACCATTTCTCGAGATATAATTACGCTTCACATAGAGGAATGTAGGTCAGTTTCCCATTTCCTGTAAAATCTTCATTTATGGTTAGTGTTATGCAGAAAATACCATGTAGAAAACGAATTTCAAAGACGTTCCTTAGATAAGGGAGAAAGCTTTGAGACGCGTCACAAAAACGTCACACAAAGCAGGCAAAACAAAGAAAAAAATTCGAACAACTTGCATGTTTATTTTTTGTTGGCTTGTAGAATTATAAATTTTATTTTTAATAATACTTAATAATTCCACGAACCAAAGAAAACGAACCATGCAAATTCTTCGAATTGTTTCTTTGTTTTCCATGCGTCGTGTAACATTTACAGACGCATATCAGTGCTTTCTGAATTATCTAGGGAACGTTGGTTTCACACCTTTTTATCTATGACAAATTAAATTGTTGTAAAGCCCATATCACATACAAATATTTTTTTCTACTACGTAAACAATTATCTATAATTTTTTTTAATGTTATTTCAAACACCATGTGTTTATTTACCAAATAGTTTGAATCAAGTTAAAAATCTTATTACCTCAATGATGGTATAATTTACTGATGATAATGTCTATATATTGTGTTTTCATTGTGTGACATCAACAAAATACTGTATTTCTATTCCGGTGGTATACACTTAAAATTATTTCGTCCAAAAATGGAAAATACAAACAACAGCTGTTGTTTGTATTTTGTTCCGGAAACCTAGGTTTCCGGAACTTGCACGTGATCCGAATTTTTTTTTTCTTGTATTTGAAAAAAAATGTCCGTATTTAGACTGGGGTGTATTATACAATTTTGAGTTTAGGTTCGCGAATTTTTTGTGTCTTAAGAAAAATATATGCGTCAAAATTATGTTTATAGTATGAAATTCTACTATAATCTAGATACCGAAATACTGTGATTGGTTCAAAATGCAACTTTATGAAACACCCATAATGATTGAATTATCAGATATATATTCCCTTATGAGAAATGTGACATTTAAGGGAAATAGCATTATTGAATTGAACCGATTTACTCCTTTTCAAAAATATTATTATTCATAAGATAACAAAATTCTGTAAAATTCTGAAAAGATAGTTGCCCCAGGCACTTAATGTTATCTTTACAAATATCATTCATAGCGTTAGGATTAAAAACGTTTATAATTGTGTTTTCGAAATTTGGAATGAAAGCAAGGAAATCTCTCATCTTGTTATTTAGAAAATTTTGAAAAATGGATGCGAATAATAATTTATCAACTCTCAAGTTAATCGATATCAGTTCTGCTAAAGATATATATAATGCTATTGAATAATTTCCAGAAAATTTTGTTTTCCGAATAACTTATAAATTGTGTTAAATTCATGATAAATGATCCGTATTTAAAACAACTTGCACCAGTCAATATTATTGGAAATTTAATTAATAAACTGTTAAAAACGTTAATTTGTTAAACTTCAGGTAGAAAAGTCATTGCACTATTATCTTTATATTTTAGTCTTTATCTTTAGAGATTATCTTTATACTTTAGTCTTAATCTCTTATGCTTTATCTTTAGAGTTATGATATGGTGTGTGCGATAAATTGTATTTAACTCACACATAAATAAGTACAGAGCTATAAAAGATATATTTCTAGCAGAAATTGAACAAAATCGATTTTGAGAAAACGTAACAAAAGAGATTTTAAATTATACACATCCAATATAACGAATGCTTTAAAGCAGATATTGGGTTCATAAAAATAAAACAAATAGTGAGTTAAAAATAATAACGATATAAAACTGCAATATTAAGGAGAGTCTTTGGAAATATGCAAAGCGAATTCCTTAAATAATAAAAATATCTAAAGAAAGAAGCGCCAAATTTCAGATAAGTGCCTAACAGTTGAAAAATTAAAACTACGAAAATAAAATTTTAGTTGTAGTAGGTATAAGAATAATATAATATAGGAGGCTTATTGTCTAGTCTTCATTTTTAATGCCATTTTTCTTCATCTGAGGTTACTTTATTTACATATACATTCATTATTTGCATTTAGAGTTATTTTTGTGTAAATTTCTAAATTGTAAATTCTGAGAGCTTAGTATAAATACTATCAACAAAATTCAGTACAATTTTTACATTAACAGCGTATGGGAGAGTTATATAAACAAATCTATTTGTAATTATATGAGTCAACGGTAAAATCTATTCACAATAAGAAAGCAATCACTGTAAAAACTTTAACTTAAAATTATTCAGTGCTTGTTTGTGTATAAATATTTTAAATATAACAGTAGACACTAGTTATATCTCTGATTCAAATGCAGATATTTGTTAACATGACTTTTTATAAAATGAGCTGAAATTCAATCTCATTTACTAATAAACTATATTCCAATGCCGATTATTTTACGTGTTTAACTCTTGATTCCACTAAGAAAATTGCACTATATGTATAAATTTTCAACAATTTTAAAAACAATTTTCTTATAAGTTATTATTCTTATTTTTTTTATAGTTCTCGGTTATATTGCACTTATTTTACTTTATCTCGATATATGAGATACAGAGATGCGCACAGTATTAATTAACCCGTGTCTTTAATTTCGAGAGTAGATTAAAATCTTTTGAAAAGATGTGAAAGTAGCGAAGTAGTGTTTACTTTGAAAATTAGTTTCTAGTCGCTATTTTAGCTACAGTCAAAACAATTAAGAGCAATAAATGTAAAATTTTGTCTATATCTTAAAAAGGGATGATCTGCAGGAGTTATAAAACCAAATATCCATATTTTAGCAACTTCGATTTTTTAAACGTAATAATTTATAACGTGTATAATTCATATTTTTTTATATGTATATCTTAAATAATGTCAAACATAAAAATATGAGTTTGAAAAAAATAATAACAATGATTTAATTTTGGTGCATTCATCAAATAGAGAAAAAAATAGCAAAACTAATTTTCAAGAACAAGATTTCCCGATAAATTTAAAACAATTTCTGTGGCGATTTTTTCCATTTTGTTCCATTTTTTATGTTACGAATTATATTACCGTAAAGGAACATATAACGACCACATAACGTAAACCAAGGAGAGTATGCTCACATTTCAAAAGAATAATAATAAAAAATCTAAATATTAATATTTTGCTAAACTATGCATGAATAATTTTGACTTCATTTGTTTTTTATGCATTTCCATTGTTATTTTGTTGTTATACTGTAATTTAATAAAACAGCATTAATAAAAGCAAGAAAACTATTTTGTGCAATCTCTCCTTACAGGGTAGGAAAGAATGCGCACATGGGTAGGGGTGATTGCGCACATAGGTAGAAGAGATTGTTATTAATAATAACTACAATCAAATTGTTAAAAATAATAATTACACTTAATCGACATTGTTGAAAGGTTTTGTGAGTAAATATTATTGTATTAGGAGTGAATATTTCAACCAAATGTTTAAATAATAAATAAAAGAATGTATTTTAACAACAGTTAAAAATTTTAATTTAAGAAGATTAAAATATCAGAAAAAGCAAGTCCTACTAAGATTACAAAATAACATTCATCTAGTTGATAACATGTTTAACTTGAAAATTACTTCATTTCCATTTCCACAGTTTCATTGTATTTTGTTTGCTAACCGAAATTGTCGTCGTCCACAATCGATGCACTTATTGTTGTAAATCGTGCATCTTTCGTGCAATCACCTGCAACAAGCAATACATTAAATCATGCCAGTTGTCGAAGTTGTCTCCTGGTACAGTTCCAGACATTCAGTGAACTCATCCTCATTGACCTTCGGCTTTTTTTCCTTGAGTTTTTTTAACCCACTTTTTGTGGAAGCACCTTATCTTTAGATGTTTTTTTTTTTTTTTTTTTTTTTTTTTTTTTTTTTTTGCGGCATCCTTTTTAAGTCTTTTTTCATGTATATTTTGTGGATCAGCAACATTAGTTGCATTCTGTTTCCTTTTGATTTCGATGGCATTACACTACTTGGAATGGGTGAAAGCTTTTCCAAAACATTGTATTAGAAAATTTATTTTAGTTAACAAAATAAATTTATTAGCAAATTTATTAAATTTGAGTAGGAGAATTTTTTGCTCATAAATAAAAAAATATGTATAAATATTTAATTAAATTATTAACAAATACATTATTAATTTATTAACAAAAATAATTGCATAAAATTAATTTAATAACAACTGCATTATTAATTTTTTAATAAAATTTTTATCTGCAAAAGTGTATTTTTGCAAATTAATTTGTTTCCAAATTTAATTTTGATAATTATGTGCTTTTTCGAAATTATTTCAAAATTGATTCTTTCATATGTTTTACTCGCAATTTGAAAATCATGCAAATTTATCAATAAGTAGTGTAATATCTCCTAGCACTTAAACTTATGAGGAAAAGTTCCATCTCTCCTAAGTAGCACATGCGCAAATTCTCCTATTTTGGTAGGAGAGACTGCGCGTCCTTTTATTTAAATATGGCCACTTCTAAAATAAACTTTTGGTGTTTGCATACTTAGAACAGGTCAGTAGTTTATAAGAAATCGTTTAAGTTCAAAATATTTTGCATTATTGACGTTCTATAAAAATTATGACGAACAGTTATGAAAATTCAACTTACTTTGGAAAAACAAAACAAAATAGCACTGCTTTATCCAAGACGCTTGGAAAAATCAATATGCACATTCATGTAGATACTGCACTAATGCTGCAGTACAACTACCTGGAGTAGCTGGGCGTGCATTCTACTCCTTCCCGCCGAATCTCTTTGTGCGCAATCTCTCCTACCGCGCGAACTCTCCTCACTTTACTATGCATAGAACGACACTAGAATGACCAGAGCGGTCATTTTCGCAGCTAAAATTTAACACCGTTGCGATTCAAACAAGAAAAGTCTTTATAAAATATCTTAATTGTTTTGAAAATCGTTTTGAACAAAAATTCTGGTGAAAATATTTCTATAACACTTGAGTAAAATGTCCGGTCGTTCTAGCGTTTAAAAAAAATGGGAATACCGCACTATTACTGCATAACTATTAAGTAAAAAAAAGGGTCTGTTTTAGTTACGGAAGCTATATATATATTTTTTTTCCTATCATCATATCAAATAGTAAAAAAATATTATAAAATTTTCGCATAATGTCTGTAATGTTTTCAAATTTATTCTTTGTAAAATTTTTCACTGACGTATTTAAAATTACTTTATTGTTTAATCTTAACATCTTATTTTGAATGTAAAAGTTTGCTTTCATTATAAATATTAATATTTTAAAAAAGCTATGTATTTTATTTGCATAGATTTTTGAAGATAAAAAATATTTTTTACGTCTGAAGTTGTAAAATTTGTAAATATATTTGATAACATTTTGAATAGTGCAAACTTTATTCACATAAATAATTGAGTCAAAATAAAAAGTGAGTATATATTTTATGGAATTAGAGATTAAAATAAGTTATGTATTTTCCAATAACTGGATAATATTTCTGAAAACTAAAAAGATATTTACATTTACATAACAGTTTTTTTTTTTATTTCAGTTTATACAAGAACGTATGTAACGCATGAATTTTATGATAATAAATAATACATGTTTTCAAAACATGTATTAATGGCAAACATTAAGCATTTTTCATGCATAAAAATAAGAACCAACAACATTAATCAATTATTTATATCAGTAATTATGAAATGTGCTGAAAAATCTAAGTTTATTTTTTTTTAATATATTGTTTTTGTAAAATTAATTTTCACATGCAATACCTTTAAAATACCCTTATAGACGGCCACATTATATAGAATACAATCAATCCTCATTAGAATGAAGTAACTGAAAGTATTTTATTTATTGTAATATTTTTACAACAATACTTTCATAAACGGACGACTTATGATTTAAAATGTCATTTATATCTTAAGATGCCTTTAAAAAAATTACCAATAAAAAATATTAAATGTTTAAGGTAGAAAATAAAATATTTTCTATGTTTGTATAAAAAGCTCAGTAGGAATTACACCTTTTTTTGTATAAAGTTATTTCGATTTTTTAAATGGATTTTTTTTTTTTTTTTTTTAACTGAAATGAACAGCATTTGTCGAAATACATAAGCTCGTACCTTTTTGTGATCAGATATTTTATCAATAGCTTTTATGTTCATGACATACAGATAGCATTTGAATCTTACACGACATGTAATTTATTTCAGTAGTATAAAAAGAAAAAAAAATACATCTTTATTTTTATTATATTTTTATTTGTTTTAAGTGGCACATTTTCAGCGATACATTTGTTTATATGTTTTCATTATTTTACAGTTTGAATATAAAATATGATTTAGATAATTTTCGCTTAAGAATGAAATTTCTATGAAATTCCATGGATTTCATTTTCCTTAAGTAAATTCAATTTTACAATTGAAATGAATACTTCAAAGACTAAAATTTTCTGAAGCTTCTAGGAAACAACTTCTTTTAAAAGATTTTATGTTACAAAAAATATTTTTTAAAATATCAGTTTAAAGTTACATGAAATATTGTTTAAAAGAAAATAGTAAACACACATGTATTTCGTTTTTTCGCGGCTGCACTTTTCATTGAATACACTGTAAAGATCAACTTTATATCAATTTTAAAACCGTCAATTGAACAATTGCATGGAATTCTTATATGGATAGCTCGAAAATAACCAATGAATAAGCGCGAAGCCGCTTCTGTCGTCTGGTGTATTTAAACATGCGTGCTATACGAACAGATGACCAATTTCTTTAAGGAATTTAAGGGTCTCAGAGCTCTTAAATCTTCAAAACTTTTACTTTTTTATTGAATTCTTGTCTTTTCTGAACATTTTGATATAATTGTTTCCTTGAAATTTCCGTTAGAACACAAGTAATGGCAATTTGAATTATACCAGCTCAATAGCTGAAGCGGCGTTACCAAATCTTTGAAGTCATTTTCTCTAAATTTCGTTTTGGGGCATATTGCGCACGGATCTCAAAAACTTTTGAATATTTTTTCATGAAATTTTAAAAACATATGTTTCATGTTAGTTTGTATAAACTGAACATAAAATTTCTTTTTTATTGCTCAAAAGAATATTTTTTTAGTTGATTATACTGTTGAAAATTTCAAAATTTTTGCATTAGCTAAATAGAACTTTGTATTGAAAATATATATATATAAAAATATTTTAAATATAAATGTATTTAGGTTCAAGTTAATTGTTGGAATAGGAAGGGAAAGTGCACAGCGAAATATGTATTCTAGTTTCAAAATTTATTTTGTAATCCTGCGCACAATCTTTTACAGCAATTTTCTGCTCGTGAAATGTCTGACTGTTTGGATCCCTCTATAAATGCTAATTAAGCATCTTGTAATTTTTTAAATGCTTGAAATGTAATAACATACTTATATCTTTCATCCGAATAACAACTGTGTTTTAAAATTTTATACAATTTATGATATTACATGTGGAAAATGGTCTTAAGGTTTTTTTTTTTTTCTTTTTGTAAATTTTGCCTTATTTAATTCGAGCATTTTCCCGATTCAATTAGGCAAATTTTTCTGTTTTGAAAAACTGGTGATAAAAGATTAAAAATTCTGTAAAAGTCGCTCCTCCCGAAGGGGTTAAGCGTCCTGAGACCCCTTAAGGAAAATTGATTTTAAAGTTGTCCGATTGGATCTTCTGTTATTGAGGCTGTGCTCTTTGTTAGCAGTATTATCCGCAATTTCTCACTGTAACTGGATTAAGTTGGTTGTTTTTTTTTTCTTTTATTTGCAACTCATACTTACTTTTTTTAAGCTTTTAGTTATATAATGTAGCCTTTATCTTATTCTATTAATTTTTCTTCTTAATAGCACATGCTGATTGAGATTGTCTCGAATGAATTTTATACAAAGATACATTGGTTAACTTTATTAATAAAGGTAAATATATTTTTACAATTAATTATTCACTGTTTCATTTCGATTAAACAAATATTTCCGTAAATAAGATAAATGTGAAAAATTCATTAATGATTAACTTTCCTTGAAGCTTCACCATACTCCTTGAAGTTTTGCCAAAACTTTACTTATTAAAAGAGAGTTGATACCACAAAAAAAAAAAATTCAACTAACGATATTAAACATTTTGGAAATGTATGGACGAAAAAAATGAGGGTTTTATAAAATTTATAAATAGCATATTTTGCTCGTTCCTATTCTTGAATTCAAAACCTATTTATTGAAAACAAGCTTTAATTTTACTAGAATTATTTTAGGATTTAAAAATATTATTTATTTACACTTAATCTTTTAAGAAGCTTGTATAAAAAAATTAAGATTCAGATCAAATTTTCTGTTGTCGGAATTACATTCGTAAAAGAAAAAAAAATGTATATAAAAAACACTTTCCCCGGAATGTACTAATAATTTAATGCACTTACGTTTATATTATACTTTATCTTATGTTCAAATCATACTTTATATATATCGCTGATAAATACGCATAACATTTTTTTAGGAATAATTTTCTTTTTGGATTTTATGCTACACAACATAGGATTCAGTTCTTTTTTCTTTCTCCAATATTCTTATAAAAAAAATCTTTACATAAAGTGGAAGGTGTGCAAAGTATTTTATATCGGTTTTTTTTTTCGAAAAATGTATTTTTAAGACTTAAATTTTTCAATTACATAATAATTATTTTTTTATGGTTTTATTTTGTGTTTCTTTTTAAGGGATCCAATACATATAAAAAGGTTTGTTTTTAAGAAACATCTTACATTAAAGGAAAAAAAAATAGCAAACTAAAACAAGGTACATAAAAGAAAAACGCTTTTCTAATTATTTTTAAAGATCTGTGATAATTTACAAATGGCTGTGGAAGTCAAAGTTTCTTTTGTAATTTTACAATACAGCAGTACCCCGACTTACGTCTCTCCGCATTTGGGTAATCTGGCCTGGAAAAAAAATCCTTAATAAAGACGCACTTTGATTTTATTTAAAGCTTTTGATTACACTGAAAACAAAAACAACAACATTTTTACAGTACAAAGTACTGTTCATTTCGCGCACAAACTCGATCACTTTGAATGCGCTGTATCTTTATTTGTTTTTCTGACTGTATTAACATGGAAAATACAGTAGTTGCGTAAAATTAACAGCACAATGTGCTTGCAATTTGGACGCCAGCAGTTTGTGCTGTAAAAAAAAAGCGTCCAAATTACCAGCACATTGCGCTGTTAATTCTCGCAACTACTGTATTTTCCATGCTAATATAGTCAGGAAACCAAAGAAAGATACAGCACATTCACTCTTATCGAGTTTGTTCTGTCAAATTTACAGTGTTTTTTATTTTATTATTTATTTATTTATTTATTTATTATTTTTTTTTTTTTTTACAGTGTCGTTGCGACATTTTTCTCCTTCAAATTTTAAATATATAATAAATTCAGAAAAACCGTTTTCGTTTGTTAAATCACATGTTAACTCAGAAGTACGTCATCAAGCACACCTGATGCAATAGCAGCAGTTGCCCGTTCTGATAATGACTATCGTTATGTAATCCTATTTCTTGTAACTTCATTTTCTTCTGCCATACAGTTAGCTTCTTTACAGAGTTATGTGGCTGATACTCACCATCGTTTATTTTCTCTTCTTTTGAAGAATCGGTTTATATTTAGGTGGTTTGAAATGAAACTGGTTTACCGCTACTACGTAACACGTTAACAGAACTAAAAGAGTAAATGTTGTTAAGAAGTTGTTGAAAAGTTTCTGTGTTCTACAATAATTTCAAGGACTTCAATATTTTAAAAAAAAAAAAAAAAAAAAAAAAAAAAAAAAAAAAAAAAAAAAAAAAAAAAAAAAAAAACAGGGCTTCAGATAAATATTAGATAAACAAACAGGTATACATTTCTTTTTTAAATTTTAGGAATATTTGCGATTACAGTGCATTATTCGATTTCAAAAATACACTTTTTATTTTTTATCAATGATATTAGTGAATTTCCCAAGCTATAACGTGTTAAATTATTACTGGAATATTTTTCTCTTATAGATATGAAAAAAAAACCCTCTTGAAATTCGTTACTTTTCTATGATTTGTGCGATTAAAAGATATAGTTTTATAGTTTTTATCAGTGCCCTGAACGAATTTTATACGCTATTGCGAGTGAAAATATTACAGGAGTTATTTTCTTTTAAATACCAAAATCCCTAGAAATTCGTCCATTTTCGGAAATTTTCTGGAGTCCGCGCGATCGAAAGATATTGTCCGATTTTAAAAACATTTTTCATTTATATTTTATTATCCATGTTATAAAAAAAAATAACCCGTTAAAGGGAATCGGATATCAACAATTCGATTTTTTCACACCACACGAATGCCTATGCTCTTTTTATTAATGCATTTTTGAAATAATTTACTAAGACATATTGCCTTTCGTTCCAGCATTGCCCTAAAGAAAATATTTTTTTAAGAATAAAAACTTTCAGGATGAACGACAGTTACTAAATACAGACATATAGTATAATAAAAGTAATCTGCATTTATTATGGGATTTCTGCTCTTTTTTGCAGTTAAGTTTCTCATAAGTATATACTATTACTGTAAATTATATAACTTGTTACGGGCGTCCCAATTCATATTTTTGTTTTAATTTCTGTGTGTATATACACATTTAAACTAAACATATGTAAAGTATTTTAATTTTTAGTTAACCCTCCGAGCGTCTTGCAAAAGGATAAAATTGTAATGTTGTTTTCTTTGCATTTTGTTTTAAATGCTAAGAAAATATGATTCTTTCAACATTTTATATATATATATGTATATATAAACTCAATTACAAATATGAATGTAATCCTTGAGAGTATTAATCATTCTTTAATGTATTTAAAATTCATTAAATCTATAGAATTATATTTTCTTAAATATTGCTTGTATTGCTGTGAAACATGGAACTTAGTGAACGGAATATTACGCCCCAAACACTAAGAGGGTTAATAACATTCCTGTTTAAAAAACAATATACTTTTTTATTTATTGTGTTTGAAATATTTTACAATGATAACAGAATAATTTCAATTTTTCTATACATAGTCATTAATTGATAAGCAAGATAAAATAAAATAAAAACTAATAATAATTAGTTTAGAAATAAACCATTTTCAAAATAAAGCACAGACAAGGGGCGATTTTTATACAAGGTATTTGCATTAGATTCATTTCGTCATAAAATTATCAAGAGCGAACATTTTATTTCATTTTGAGCTAAATGTAAATTACTAGACTATATAATTATGAAGTACTCGGAAATAATTCAATTAGCTGTCTGATTTAGTTACCTTTATTGATTTTTCTGCTCTAACGAATAACTTTTATGGAGTATTTATTTCTAATTGCTATTATCTATTCTCTGAAAGTTTTGGGAGTGTAATTAATCCAAAGAATGTCGTATAAATAATATCTTTATTATTCTAATGCAATTATTTTTCCTTGTTTATTATTATCTAATTCAAATCAGACAACAGTTCTTTGAATTTGGATGAAAAATATCAAATTTCTATAACTCAATTATCATTTATTTCTTCTTAATATTAATAATGAACCTTTTTTAATTGAAATATCTTACTTAGAAATAAAGTATTGAAATTAATATAGAAAATGAAAAAATTATAAAATCAAACACAATTTTTACTAATATTACTCAAAATACATTTTTTTGTAAAGCAGTTTTACTTTGTGGTCACAGAGAGCTATTGTTTTAAAAAAAATCAAATTCCTAAGTACCACTTTTTGTATATACAGGTTGCGGCAGATATTTGAGAACAAAGTAACGCGTCCTTTCAAACAGGAAAAGACACTTTAGATAGAGATTTTTTTTTACATTTTAACGTTCTGTACATATGACCACATAAACAATGAATATCATGATTCACTGAAACCACCGGCAGCCGCAATAACAACATATGCATGCTGTGGAAATTAACTGCAGGCTACAATCAAATGGGTGATGGGAACTTTGCTAGTGCACACGCAATAGCTACCAGGAGCTTTGCAACAGTGTTGGGTGGATGACTATGAGAGTACAACATCTACAAGTCCAACAAAATGATCACTCAGTGTTTGTAAATATTTTAACAACAGCGGGCTATATAACATTGGATACACAGTATACGGCACCATCACAGGACATAAAAGAAGATTTACAGGCCTGGTCAAGTAGAAGGGGAATGTCCAATAAATTCTTGTTGTTGGGTGATCTAAATACCCATAGTCAGCTTTGGGGATATGGAAATGACGATGATAGAGGCCATCATGTCATCAGTCAAATGAGTACACAGCGTCTACTAGTTGTGAATAACCCGCACAGCATCCCGACATTTGAAGTTAAACACTTGAAAGGATGGCCGGATTTAGCGCTATCATCGTTTCAACTCTTTCAATATATAAAAGGTTGGGAAGTTGAAGAAAGCATGGATTATGGAGATCACAGATTGGCAACAACGAGTCTTTCCCTACAAATACCAGATTTACCGAAACGTAGATACAGAACAAAAGGAATATCACTAACAAAATTTAATAATGCAATTAAGAAAAACATAGAAGAAAGAAACTTAAATTTCAAAGGTATAAGTACACCGGAAGAGTTCGAAGAAAGATATGCATTGTTCATATCACTGGTAAAAGAAAATTGTGAAACTCACTTCAAGAAAAGGAAAAGCTCGTTCAAACCATCAATCTCGTGGTGGAATGAAAATTTGAGAAGACAAAGGAACTATGTTAGAGCTCTCAGAAAAGTTACGAAAACCCCGGAAGCAGTACCAGATAACTACATAAAATTCAAATCTGAAAGAGCGAAATACAGAAAATTGATTCAAGAAGCAAAATCTGAAGCTTGGAAAAGTTTTTGTCGAAACACAAGAGAGCCTTACGGCAAGTTTAAAAAGATCGCTTTTCAGGACTTATATAGGCAGGAGACTTACGCACTTTCAAACTCAACCCATCAAACTCAAACAAGACAAACATTTTTTCAAGATATAACAAATGAAATATTTGGACCATCAAAGGAAACCCAACCTTATATATTCAAACCAAACTCCACAGTACCAAAAATTTTATTACAGGAAATAAAACAAGCAATCTATGCTTTTAACAAAAACAAAGTTCCTGGTCCAGATGAAATAGACCACGTAATACTCAGAAATCTATTCAAGACGCAGCCAGAATTAATACAAGAAATGTACAACACATTATTAACTCTGAATTATTTTCCTGATGATTGGAAAGTCGGTGAAGCTGTTTTCTTTCTAAAACCAGGCAAACCAGCAAATGAAGCGGCATCTTATAGACCGATAACCCTACTTTCAGTATTTGGAAAGGTCTACGAAAAAATACTTCTAAAAAGAATAAATTACTATCTGCATACAACAAATAAAACCTTTACTTCCCAGCATGGCTTCCAGGAAAATAGATCAACGGAAACAGCAATAAGAGACCTTTTCTCACAAATAGATTTACTTAAGCAAGAATATGTATATATTTCCCTCCTATCTATAGACTTTAAGAATGCATTCGACAACTTGCCGTGGGATATTACAATACAACAATTAGAAGAGTTACAAATAGAAGAAGCATATGTCAACACCATAAGGTCCTATTTATCGAAGAGGGGCATTTATCCAAATTGGCTACTAGAAATCCTGCATTGGCTCTCTAAGGGCTGCCCTCAGGGTTCCTGTTTAGGACCTTTCCTGTGGAGAGTGTTTATACAGAAGTTAATAAATTTACTAAGAAGAAGAGGATTTCGAGTGATAGAATTTGCAGACGATATATTGCTGGTGGTGTATGGAAGAACAAGAAAAATACTAGAAGAGATGGCCAGGGAGGCTTTGCAAATAGTGAGTGACTGGGCAGACTTAAACCAAATGAACATCTCATATGGAAAATGTAAGGCATTAAATCTCAGAAAACCTAAATATCTAAAAATAGCTCCAATCTTTAAAATAAACAATTACAGATTGAAATCCGAAAATACGCTCCTATACCTTGGTTTAACCCTAGATAAAACACTGTCATTTTTGCCTCACTTAAGAAATAAAAGAACAGAGCTGAATTCAATAATCCAGGATCTACTAAAACTTACATCTAAAAAAAGGAGGAATAAATAAAAATATCTTAAAAATCTGGTATATAACAATCTTGGAAAAGAAGATAACGTATGGAGCAGCTGTTTGGTACGACCACCTACAGAAATCTCATGGGCTTCGCTTACTGTCCTCAATACAGGCCCAGTGCCTTCTTTTTGTGTCGGGCGCATACAGAAAAACGGCCACCCTTGCACTTTGCGCCTTAACAGGAATCCCTCCACTGCATCTCAGGGTAGCTCAGATTACTACATCGGGGAAAGTACTAAGATTGGGGACACCAGTAGAAGAATTTAGACCAGAATTCTATCAAGGTAAATCCCCAAATTAATCAGTATGTCCTTACAAAAATTACCTACACAAGGCAAATGAAAACCTCCAAATGGAAGTACAAAACTACACAGACGGCTCCAAAATGGCAGAAGGGACGGGGTTAGCGTTTTGTGCATACGAAAACTCAATCTTTTGCCATACTTTTCAAACAAAATTAAGGATAGAAAACACCGTATACCAGGCGGAAATGCTAGCGGTACTTCGAGCAGTGGAATGGATGGAAAAAAGCAAGTACGGAAGTGCAATAATATATTCAGATAGCCTCTCGAGCATACAAGCCATTGAAGACAGTACAACAAAAATAGCACTGGTCCAGAACATAATTCAATTACTACAGAATACAAATAAAAAGATAATACTAAAATGAATAAAATGACACTTCGGAATAGCAGGAAACGAGGCAGCAGATCAAAAGGCAAAAGAAGCAATCATAAATCCTAACTTACCAGAAGTATTTCTACCTTTCCCACCATCTCATCTCAAACGACAACTAAAATTACAAATACAACAGGAATGGCAGAGAATTTGGGACTCTGATCATAGAGGAAGGTTTACATATTCACTTCTACCTATTGTCTCAGATGAGACATTACTATCACACAGAAACCTCTTCTTGTTTGCAACAAATCACGGGCCCTTTCCAGATTATCTTGTAAAGTTCGGAAATGCCGACTCGGGCTACTGCACGTGTGGAAAACGAGGAACCTCGCTCCACTACGTAACGGAATGCACACTAACATCCATATACCACCTCAGAATCTCCAGAACGATAAGTCTCTCTTCATGGTTCAAAATAATCAGAAAACAACCAGCACTATTACAAAAAATTATAAACTGCATAACACTGATTGAAAACAATCAAGTACTTTTCCAAATGCCTCCACAGGACCTATTGTATGATAATGATGATCAGCTATTGAACTAATCAAACAAACTTTTACTTTAACAATAACACTAATTCTATAGCTGTTTTAAAGAAACAGTATATGTTATACGTCTGTAAAGCGCTCAACTCGGCTATCTTACTATTGTTACCTATACTTATTTCATTATCTCAATTATTTGTTATTACCTACCATTATTTTATTACTCAATAATTTCTGTGTAATTTTTTTTTTTTAATAAACATTGCTGGGTGGGGCTAGTTGAGCTCAAACCAATTGGTAGGCCTCCCCGCCTGGCTGAATCTGAATTTCAATCTGGAGTCCTTCGCATCCACGACCAATACATAAGAGCCATTTGGGTCAATATCTGGAAAACTGTGTGGCAATGAGTTAGAGAAGACATGGTCATGAATGTTTCTGGCCATCCACTATTGAGTTGTATGGACTATGTGTGGGTAGTACAGAGATTTTTTGAAAAACATACGACCTCCCACATGCTACAGAAGTAATCCACAGCTCTAAGACATCGGTAAAAATAACGACCTTGCACATTGAAGAAAATTGGAGGCATGAGGACTTCTTCGCTCCTCACGACCAACAAAAAAATCCATGGGGTTCAAAATGTTCTGCGCATGACGGTCAGAAAATACTCGGAGACACAGCCACTGACCATTTTGCTGCTCACTTTCTGGTCCCATTGCAAATTTATTCTCATGGATGGTACACAACAGATGTCCTGGCTCTTCTTGAGGTTTCTGTTTGTTTAGAAAAAGATTGGCTCCTGTCAGTCTGTGGTTCTCTCGGACTGGAACCGTCCTTTCATCATTTCGTACGACCTCTGAGGAAGGTCCTCATGAATCACACGTCGTATTGTGGCCTCATCAACCTGCAGTTCCCTAGCGAATGCTTTCATTGACTTCTTAGGATTTAAAATAACACGACTGGCAAATTCAGACGTCTTGATAATATCACATCGCTTATAATATTGTTATCTGTGCGAAACTATTGCCACATCAAACCTGGAAAATAAGTTTAGTATATTTTTTGTAAGAAGTTCAAAATAACTCCATCCGAGAAGAAAGTATTTGCAGAAAGTCCTCTGGGAGCAAAAGAATGTGCTGCTGGTTGATTTCTTCGAACGAGGAGCGACCGTAAATGCTATCACATTCTTTGATAAGTTTGTTGCGCGATTCAATTTGCTTAACGATCGAGGTTGATCTCGTAAGGTGTCATTCTGTTCCACGACTACGCCCGACTGCATATGACTTCAATATAGTGTTATTTTTTACACCGTTTCAGATGGGAAGTTTTGGAACATACACAATACAGTCAGGTCCTCGCACCAAGTGATTTCCACTAGTTCGGACCGTTGAAGAAGTACCTAGGAGGTCGAAATTTCTGAACCGACGAGGAAGATCAGCAAGCCGTGTTGAAGTGGCTCCATAGCCTTGACGCTGATTTAATCTATGCCGGTTTCGATACGCTGTTATACAGATGGAGCAAATATGCTTTGGATAAAACCTCGTGACTATTTAGAGTAGTATTATGTACCAGTGAATTACTATGTTGAATTCGAGAAAAATGTTTTTAAAGGAGTCTTTAACTTAGCTGAACCGAGGAACAACGGAGTACCGAGGCGGAATGAAGTTTGACTTTTTTCGGTGCCAAGGACGTGATGCCAGCTAGCGACAATAAGCAGAAGTAAGAAAACCTGTTGCTGTTCATCTTTGTCATCCATGTTAGTCAAGTTTCCTCGAGCGTTGGTGTGTGAATTTTCGCTGCGCCTACTGTGTTGTAATTTCTGATGATTTTCTAAGCAAGGTAAGGCATACATACTGTTTACATTACAACTATTGGTAGTTCATGCTTGAAGTATGTTTATTTCACTTTAGTTTCGCGTAGTTAAACATTTGGATACAAATCTTTGTCAAGTAACCTTACATTAGAGATCTGCACGGGCTGGCCGGAGGGCCGGGCTCAGGCCTATTTTCATTTGCGTCACTCGGGCCGGGCATAGTGACTACACTTTACGAGCCGGGACGGGTTCGGTCCTTACTTTCTTCCGGAAAAATTTGGCCGGGCCGAGACTAACTTATTTTTTCTGTATAGAGCCGGGACTGGTTTATTTTATAGTCTTTACGGACCAAAATTTTCAGTCCTAGTTTTGAGCCAACCCGCATGAAAATCGTTGTCTTGGAGTGACCTGTCCGTTCAAAGGTCAGTAAAATTAAGCCTGGCCCAATGATTTTTGTAAAATATGCATACATTTTAGAATCGTCATTATTCTACAATTAAACATTAACATTTATTCTTTTTAAAGAATAGTAAATTACTACGCTAATTAAAATATAGCTAAATTAAAATATAGCAAAAGGTGTGAAAAGGAACCTGCCTATGACGGAATCCTGTTTTAAACTGAAAAACATGTTGATACAGGAAAAATGAATATACTAATACGTAAGAAAATAATACATAATACATTTACATTTTCTAAGAAGGGAACTTGTCTATAACGCATTTTTTTCTATGTAATTGAGTCTTAGAAGATTTTACTGTATACTATTTTTCTGATTTTTAACAATTCAATGCATGGAATATGGATTAACAATATTAATGATAACTGAAATATTTACATGGAAGAAATAACGATTCATTAAAAAAATAAATATCGCAGCATTCGGCACTTATATAAAAATGAAGTTTAGAAATTTGAAAAAAAGTTAAGATAAGTATTTTCTGTCAGATCTCCTCGGAAGAGTAAAATTTTTAACCAAATCGATGTAAAAATCAATGTTTTGTAGCAATTCACTTGGGCCGAACTTTTAGCTTTTATACCGGGCCGGACCAGTAATTTTTTTTTACGTGTCGTGCCGAGCCCGAATTTTTTTTGTATGAGTCGCGCCGGCACCAGGCCTGGAAACTTCAGCCCGTGGAGACCTCTACCTTACATCCCAATCCTAAATCGTGTCCGTGTGGTGAATCGGGTGGGGCTTAATGAAGAAGTACCCGATTCTGCCCCGAAATGTCTTTAAGTAACTTTTTTTTTACTGTGAATATTTATATTACAGTGACATTTTTTCAAAGTCAGTTGAAGGTTGGGTCGCTTTTTCATGTGAAAAACTTGGGCAAACAAATCCAGTGCGGCAATAGATAACGATGATGATGAGACTGACTCAGTGTGTGAATTTTGTCAATAGACTTAAGAAAAGGACACAATATATGAAAACTGTAGTTAAACATTTAGAGTCACTTAAAACTAAATAAATTTAGAGCAAAAAAAAAAAAAATTTTTTACATTGCCATTACTTTTACATGTTTTATAATTACTTGAATTTACCACCCCGTTGTGCGCTATACCCGAATCAGAACAGGGCAAATGCTATAATGTTTTGTTTCTGAAAAAAAAATCTATATTATTAATTTTTTTGCGATTAATACATTTTAATGTGTTTATAGACAATTTTGCGACTCTCTTAATTGTACATTTTGCATTTTTAAAAGATATTTCCAACTTGGTACCACGCTATGCTCCGTGTTCCCCTACTTTTTAAACACACATCGTATAACATTATAAATAATCAGAATATACAGAGAAAATAATTATAGATAAATGCATTAGTAATCACCGTATTCTGAGAGACGAATTTTGTCTCTGTTTTTTTTTTTTTTTTTTTTTTTTTTTTTTTTTTTTTTTTTTGTTGGACTAAGATAATGAAGGCATGCCATGACCTAGAAGATAAAAATATTCTTCAGTAATTAATAATTATATTTGATTCTTTTGCTTTAACTCTTCTGACAAACCTTGGAAGTCGGCTTTCTTCAACTCTAGAAAATTATTTCTTGTAAAAGTAAATATTATGTTTTTTATGTTCAAAAGAAATAAAATGTTCACGGAAAATTGTGTTTTTATTGCTTTAACAAAACGAACGTCTGTGAAATTTGAAATATCATAATTTCTGAAGGTCTTGTGTTTAAGTTGGTAGCCTACATTTTAGAAAATTAATTTTTGTCAATAATACTATAGTAGATTTAGTTTTCGCATTAAAAAATATTTGTTTTCGTGTCTATATATATAAACTCTAAATTATGAAATATATTTGCTGATATAGCTTAAAGCATTTTTCTTAATCGTATTAAATTTCACGATATAGATAAGATAATAGTTAAAAAAAAAGTCTTAATTCACCAAAATGAGATAATAGTTAAAAACACACCATTCCACACCGTTAAAAATTTTAAATTATGCTCAGAAAATAATTTATAACATCTATATATAATCCATACATTTACTCGAAACGACTGTCATTATCGTTTTCAACAATCTTCCGACTTCTTTCTTTAAAATGATTCCTGAAATTTGTTCAAAATATTAACGATTCTAATTTTAAGTTACGCGAAACGGACAAAGTTATCTTAAATTTAACAAATATCATGTGAAAATATTCTAAAGTAGTTCGAAAACAACTTTTAACACATGAAGTTTTACTTGAAAAGAGGTATCTATGTTATCTTAATGTTTCAAAAAATGAAATATTTTCTTTCAGAAATTTCATTTATACCGATTGGTAAAGACACACATTTTTGTGACGAAAATATGAAATAATAGATAAAGTAATCATGATTTTCAAGACAGCTGAACGCACTTATTGACATACAAAGGAACAAAAAAATAAAAAATATAACTTTATACCTATCGATTTATATTTATAAGATCGGAATGATGATCCGACACATTTTTTATTCATTGAATTTCCAAGTGTGAGCAGCTAATAATTTATCAAATTTCTTATACAATTGATTTATTTACCGAAGCACAGGTCATTTTCTAAATTACTTTAATTTATATACTTTTCTGAATAAATTTTATACATATATTTGCATTATGATAAACCATTCCAATTCCAGCTATCTTACATCTAAATAGCTTGCTGTTATTATTTTTTTATCTTTAAGAAATAACTCTTTGTCATTAAAATGCCACTTGAAAAGAGATCTCTCTGTTACTATTTCGGTAAAAGGTTCTTTTGTGTGATAATAAAAAAATTAAGACGTACCAAAATAGATGCAGAAAATATAAAGAGAAATCTGTGAGCAAAAATAGCTTGAAATTCAATTTTTAGAAAGCCGAAATAAAAGATCTTATCTACTTTACATGTAATTAAACAAAAGGTTACAAAGTATATACATTAGAACTATTCAGCAAATGTTATATTATACATTTCCTGTAATGCTTCTTACGTTTAAATTAATGTTTCAGAATTTCACCATATAATAATAACAAATAAACATGAATTTCCTGTATTTTAACAATATTGTAATTCTCTTATAAAAGCGGACATTTTTAGAAAATTAAAGATTTGGCTTACTTTTCAGAAAAAAAAAAAGTTTTGCTAATCAAACAAAGAAAATTAAAAAAGAAATTCCTTCGAAAACCGCTATCTTTGGAAATGATCACCTAAACTTTAAAGACCGTGGCAATTATATTTAGAGAATACGAAACATTGTTAATTCGACATATATATATATATATATATATATATATATCTGAGGGAAAAAATCTGTCTTGGATTTGCATAAAAGATCTCATTTGAAAAGTTTTGCACATTTTCGTGTTAAATGTGCATTGTAATATTTATGTAAGGCAAGTTTAATTCAAGTTTTCTAAACTCTTTCTCGTTTCTGTTATCAAAATACATTTACTGCGACTAAATAAAAGTATTTTTGGTTTACAAAATGAACACCAAGATTCATTGTAAAAAATTCAATTAAAATAGTAACTTATACATCCACTTTTCGAGCAAAATGTGTGCAAATAGTAATATACAAATATAAAAAATGATATATAAATAATAATATACACAAAACGAATTTTGTTAATACGAATATATTTATCATCGAATAATAACATCGTGTGGCATCAAACAAATAACAAGTAACTGCTAGACGAACTTTGAATAAACAATAACAACAAAATAATAATGAGGAATCAGTGTAACACTAGACAATGCATGTTTAAATATGAACAATCTCAGATTCTGCATCTTGTATGATATACCAAAATTATATCAAAGTGTGATATACGCGTTAAAAAAATTCGATATCAACTTAAAAGGCAAACCACGAACAAACGTAAAACATTTAATTCATGGAAAAATCAATCGATACCCTTCAATGAAATCACAGTAGTCTGTTCTATTCCGTTTAGTAAAGAAAAGCAAAAGCATTTAACCAATATAGACAGGGCTTCTCGAAGGTGAACAGAATGATTCGGGAAGCGTATTACAGACATAAAACTAAACCGACGGTGTACAAAATTTTCAAGATTATATCAACAGCGGAATATAAAAATAAATTTCGAGAACACAAAAATGATGATACCTCTATCGAATTACTATACTTAAAATATCGGAGAATGGTTAGAAATTTTGAAAAAAGGGTATAGTGCATGTAATGATGTTTATCTTATAACAAACCAGATATACATAATAGTTTCTATAATTTCAAAATATCAAAGTCTCCAGTACGTAGGAATGTAACAATGTCCCCCAAAGATTAATAGACTGACTCTTGGTCCAAAAACATGTAATAACGCTGTAAAACCACCATCATTCTAGTTAAGATATCCTCTTGAAAATGATCAAGTTGTGATTAAAAGATTTGTGGTTAATATTGGGATGTGTATGCAACATCCTTTTACATATGGTTGGTTGGGGCAACTGGGACATGATTTTACAATGTGACTCTGGAGCTTCTGACAATTCAGCTTCAAAAAGCTAATGCTCATTTCAATTAAAGTCTGAACTTCCGTAAATGTGTTCAGTTAGGTTCCTTCTTTCAGACAGAAATGCTCAAAATTACATTTTAATATTTAAAAATATAAAAATATGCATATTTCATTTTTCTTTCCTCTTGGGTCCAGTTGCCCCCAAAAATGGGGTAACTGGACCAGTGAGGTCTATGTTATATGCGAAAATTGGACAGATCAAAATATCGTAGATTTGGATGCATACATACGCCTTTTAGTGCTCGTAGGTGTGTACAAAGCAAGCAATGGACCAACAACAAATGTATGTGATGAATTCAAGGGAAGATATTTGTTTATAGCTACAATGTCTCAAAAGAAATTTAAAATAATACCAAGAGTAATACGATTTGATGACCGGGAAACTCGACAACGAAGAAGATTAAATGACAAACTCGCCGCAATTCGAGAATTATGGGATAAATGGGTAGAAATTTTACCCAACCTTTTCAACCCAGAAGAATATGTAACGGTGTGTGAACAACGTATTTCTTTTAGAAGTAAATGTCCTTTTAGGCAGTACAGCCTAGCAAACTTGCTAAATATGGTATAAAATTCTGGATTTTGTGCAATAATGACACTTGCTATGTATGTAATATCTAGCCATATTTAGGAAAACATTCAGGAAATGCACCCTAAAGAAACCAAGGATTTAGAGTTGCTTTGGAATTGTCATATGGTTTACGAGGACATAATATAAATTGTGACAATTTCTTTACATCTTGTGATTTAGGTCAAATGTTGCTAAAAAGAAATATAATAATGTTTGGTACAATAAGAAAAAATAAATCATCTATTCCTGTAGAAATTTTAGAAACAAAAGGAAAAGAAATATACAGTTACACATTTGCGTTTACTAAACATACAACGCGTGTGTCTTACATTAAAAAAAAAATGTGTTGTTCTTCAAAGCACATTGCATAAGAATGGGGAAATTGAACGAAGTTTTCAAAAAAAATCATCATTGATTATAATAAAACTAAGGGAGCAGTTGATATGCTGCACAAAATGGTAGCTGCTTACACTACAAAAAGGAAGACAAACTGTTGGCCATTTGTTGTATTTTGTAATTTTTTAGACAGATCTGCATATAAGGTTTTTGCACTTTATTGCAAAATAAATAAATCATGGAAGAAAGATTGTCCTCATAGACGAAGATTTTTTTTTGGAAAACTTGGGGGAAAAACTTGTAAAAAAGCATATGGAGACCAGAGAAAATCTTCCAAGAGGGCAAGGAGTAAAACAGATGGTTCAAAGTGCGAAGCGAATCCACAAAGAAATTGCTACTACTTCAGCTAAATTGGAAATTACTAAGAAGCGATGAAAATGTCACCTAAGCGAAAAAACGGATAATAAATGTAAGTTTAAATGTGTAACATGCCACTCCTTTACATGCAAAAAGCATTTGAATACAGTGTGCCATAACTTTTATACTGGATAATTACATTTAAATATTTGAAAGATTCCTTTCTGTTTTTTTATGTACCTGTAAACAAGATTGTGTAAGTTCGTTTTACTTTTATTTCATCTTTGCACTGTCATAATTTATTTTTTTTTAGTATTCGTAAACTGTTATTAAAATAATAAATTTATTACTTGTAGACTGCCGAACTTAAGCGCGAAACATGCATGGGTCTTTTTAGACCCGAGGGACCAATTCGTAGGTACAGAATGAGGAGCATTCTAGGGTTAATGTTTCAAAAAATGCAATATTTTCTTTCAGAAATTTCCTTTATACCGACTGCTAAAGACACACATTTTTGTGACGAAAATATGAAATATAGATAAAGTAATCATGATTTTCAAGACAGCTGAACGCACTTATTGACATACAAAGGAACAAAAAACTAAAAAATATAACTTTATACCTATCGATTTATGTTTATAAGATCCGAATAATGATCCCACACATTTTTTATTCATTAAATTTCCAAGTGTGAGCAGCTAAGAATTTATCAAATTTCTTATACAATCGATTTATTTACCAAAGCACAAGTCATTTTCTAAATTACTTTAATTTATATATTTTTCTGAATAAATTTTATGCATATATTTGCATTATGATAAACCATTCCAATTTCAGCTATCTTACATCTCAAAATAGGTTGCAATTATTATTTTTTTATCTTTAAGAAATAACTTTTTGTCATTAAAATGCCACTTGAAAAGAGATCTCTCTGTTACTAATTCGGTAAAAGGTTCTTTTGTGTGATAATAAAAAAATAAGACGTACCAAAATAGATGCAGAAAATATAAAGAGAAATCTGTGAGCAAAAATAGCTTGAAATTCAATTTTTAGAAAGCCGAAATAAAAGATCTTATCTACTTTACATGTAATTAAACAAAAGGTTACAAAGGATATACATTAGAACTATTCGATAAAAGTTACATTATACATTTAATGTAAAGCTTCATACGTTTAAATTAATGTTTCAGAATTTCACCATATAATAATGACAAATATACATGAATTTCAAGTTGTTTAACAATATTGAAATTCTCTTATAAAGGCGGACATTTTTAGAAAATTAAAGATTTGGCTTACTTTTCAGAAAAAAAAAGTTTTGCTAATCAAACAAAGAAAATTAAAAAAGAAATTCCTTCGAAAACCGCTATCTTTGAAAACGATCACCTAAACTTTAAAGACCGTGGCAATTATATTTAGATAATACGAAATATTTTTAATTCGATATATATATATATATATATATATATCTAAGGGAAACATATCTGTATTGGGTTGCATAAAATATCTCATTTGAAAAGTTTTGCACAATTTCATGTTAAATGTGCATTGTAATATTTATGTAAGGCAAGTTTAATTCAAGTTTTCTAAACTCTTTTTCATTTATGTTATCAAAGTACATGTACTCGGACTAAATCGAAGTATATTTGGTTTACGAAATGAACACCAAGATTCATTCTAAAAAATGCAGTTAAAATAGTAACTTTTACATCCACTTTTCGAGCAAAAGGTGTTCAAATAGTAATATACAAATATAAAAAAATTATATATAAATAATAATAGACACAAAACGAATTTTGTTAATACGAATATATTTATCATCGAATAATAACATCGTGTGGCACCAAACAAATAACAAGTAACTGCTAGACGAACTTTGAATAAACAATAACAACAAAATTATAATGAGGAATCAGTGTAACACTAGACAATACATATTTAAATATGAACAATCTCAGATTCTGCATCTTGTATGATATACCAAAATTATATCAAAGTCTGATATACGCGTTAAAAAATTTCAATATCAACTTAAAAGGCAAACTACGAACAAACGTAAAACATTTAATTCATGGAAAAATCAATCGATACGCTTCAATGAAATCACAGTAGTCTGTTCTATTCCGTTTAGTAAAGAAAAGCAAAAGCATTTAACCTACATAGACAGGACTACTCGAAGGTGAACAGAATGATTCGGGAAGCGTATTACAGACACAAAATTAAACCGATGGTCTACAAAATTATCAAGATTATATCAACAGCGGAATATAAAAATAAATTTCGAGAACACAAAAATGATAATACCTCTATCGAATTACTATACTTAAAATATCAGAGAATGGTTAGAAATTTTGAAAAAAGGGTTTAGTGCATGTAATGATGTTTTATCTTATAACAAACCAGATATGCATTTCTATAATTTCAAAATATCAAAGTCTTCAATACGTACAAATGTAACAATGTCCCCCAAAGATTAATAGACTGACTCTTGGTCCAAAAACATGAAATAACACTGTAAAACCACCATCATGCTAGTTACGATATCCTCTTGAAAATGATCAAGTTGTGATTAAAAGATTTGTGGTTAGTATTGGGATGTGCATGCAACATCCTTTTACATATGGTTAGTCGGAGCAACTAGGACATGATTTTACAATGTGACTTTCGAGCTTCTGACAATTTAGCTTCAAAAAGCTAATGTTCATTTCAATTAAAGTGTGAACTTCTGTAAATGTGTTTAGTTAGGTTCCCTCTATCAGACAGAAATGCTCAAAATTACATTTTAATATTTAAAAATATAAAAATATGCATATTTCATCTTTCTTTCCTCTTGGGTCCAGTTACCCCCAAAAATGGGGTAACTGGACCAGGGGGGTCTATGTTCCACACGCATTTATATTTTTTCATATTGGATATCAGGTTCTGTTTGAAAAAGTGTAAACAACTTAAGAAAAATTAAACCAGGTAGATCATGAAAATTATATTTCAATAAACAGAGTTGTAAGGGAAACCTTTACTGTCAGTGTGCCTAAAAAAAGCACTAAAAGTGAAAATATTAGATTTATTTTTACCAAAAATATAAAACTTAAGTAAGTACTTATGTACTTTAGTATAGATAAGAAGTATAAATGTCACATGGGTATTTTAAGAAAAAAATAGCAAGGTAAATCTCTGAACAAAAGGCTACGTAAGTACTTAAGTACTTTATCTTTATCCAGGGGTCGCATTATATAGAGAAAATTTTATTGTTCCTTAAAGAAAGGTGCGATGAAGATATTATTTTCGAAATAGTGGTAGGGACGATAAAAGATTCCCTACAGCATAGCTGCCAACGTTTACGCTTTCCTCTTACCAGTAAAATATTATAGTAAATGTTGTCTTATTTAATCGTCGAAATCTTATGATTAAGCAAAACGAAAATATCTATTAAATTTTAGTGGTAGCAAGAAAGCGTAAAAATTGGCAGCTATGCCTATACAATGCGACCACTGTGTGTAGTACAATTTCAAGGTCTGGCTATGTGGCTTTCTGGGGCAAGGTACTTGCATTCGTAAAATGTTGAAATAATTCAATGACACAAATATTTACAAGATAATCTATCTAAAAACATCTAAAAGTATATTTTCGCGTACTTAATAAAGGTTAAATTTTAATTATAAAATTCAGGTACCAATGTGGCAATTAGGAATTAAAATTAAGTGATGCCATAACGGCATCACCGCCTCTCAAGGGGTCAAGAAATTTAGTTTGATACCACTCAATATGCTTTTTTTTATTTCATTAAATTATTTTAATAAGGTATACTATCATTTTCTTTATTGTGAGCAAAAACCAATGGAGAAATTTACTTCCCGTAGTAAGAAAAACACCAAAAAATATATTTATAACTATTGGAGTAACTGGATCCAGCATGGCTCAGTTACCCCAGATACATGTCCCAGTTACCCCATTCTTTAAACATTTATGGGGTAACTGGGACACCGGGCTTACATTTAAAACATGAAGTAAATATGTATACATACCTAATAATATTAATGTAGTCATATGTCTAATCTTTTAAAAAATGATTGTTTAATAAAAGTACTTACAGTATTTTAATAAAAATCCGAGGAAGTTCAACCATATTGACGTTGTTTTTTAAAAAAAGAAACGTAAATTTTTGACAACCTATCACAGCAAAGTGAGAGTTATGATTAAGTTGATACACGTTGTTTTAGGAAGTAGAGATAAAGGGGCATTGCTCACAAAAGCTAAAACTTAAAAAAACACCAACAGTTTTTTATAAAATAACATATGGCCCAGTTACCTCGGGGTTCCAGTTACCCGAACAAACCTTAATTTTTTAGCATCATAATTAAATAGTTTTAAGTTTTTCAAGTCTATATATACATATATATTAATTGAATTGTTTTTAATAAATTTTACACTAATTTTTAGTCAATTAAAAAATACTTATCTATAAATCACTTTGGTTTTACGTTTCGAAGAAAACTGTTTAAATTAAACAGAAGAACGTGTTTTGATGACCGGAAAACAACAAAAAGTTACAAAAAGTAAATTATTATAACTCGGTAAAATTTAAAGGTTGGAATATAGGCATATTATTTCTCGAAATACTGTTATTTAAAGTGATAGTAAGATTGCAATTTTTCAGAGTTCTTTCTTTTGCTTTAAATTTTGTTTTCCTTTCTTTTTTTTTGACATATTTATTTTATATAATGTATTCGCTTGTAATGCTGATATAATTTACCTTAATTACATTAAACAAGCAGATTTCAATGTATTTTAGCTGATATTTTAATGTTTGTTTCAAATTTCAAAGCTAAAATAACTGCTCCTGAACTTTTACTATTTATAAATATCCAATGACTGAAAAATGGCAGAAAATAATTCAGTATATTTTATGGAATCGATACTTTGAATGTTAGCAAGTAATATTCATTTACTCAATAACTTTTGACTTTCTATTTTCTAATTAACTTTTGAACTTTATACAAAATAATGATAAATGATTCATTGGAATTTCTCCAAACTGACAAAGTTTTAAGAAATTTAATTAATAACATGTTAAAATGTTTCAAAGAGTTTTTGAAACAACTTTAAATCGATGAAGTTCAGTTTGAAAATGGTTTTCTTTAGTGTTATAATATTTTGGAAAAGAAAATACTTGTGTTTATATGGTTAAATGTATTTAAAAACTATTTAAATATACATAGGTTTCTGATAAAAATTTGTAAACACCATAGGAGGTAAATACATGTTATATATAAGAATAGGAAGATGACATCATTTTTACAAAGAAAATACATTTTCACGTAATCGGGTACTAACACAAGCTGTTGATAAAACAATATGAGATAGGGGGACAAATTCTATCAAACAATTTTTCAAAATTGGAAAATAAAACATGCACTTACTGGTATATTTTAAAGAATTTTACGTCTATTGAAAAGATTAGATTAATTTTAACACAATTATTCCTATTGGTAAATAAATCATATTAGAAGTTAATTTCCAACTGGGTGAAAAATGTCCGGTGCAGGATTCGAACCAGGGATATCCTGACTGAAGCCGTCAGTGCTCTGCCATCTGAGCTATCCCGGACGAATCTGGTGGAGCATTTTCACCCAGCTAACCTTAATGATTATAGCATCTGGTCTGAAACTGCGTAAACTGGGCAAAAAATGTCGGGACTAGGTTTGGAAATTTACATCTAATATGATTTATTTACCAATTGGAATAATTGTGTTAAAATTAATCTAGTGTAATTACGCATCCAGCGATTCCTGGAGTTCCATTACCTGTGATTTATTCTGTTGAGCTGAACCAGGTTTTAGACCAGACGCTATAATCATTAAGGTTAGCTGCGTGAAAAGGTTCCAATAGATTCGTCCGTTATAGCTCAGATGGCAGAGCACTGGCGGCTTCTACCAGGAGATCCCTGGTTCTAATTCTGGTCCGGACATTTTTCGCCCAGTTGGAAATTTACATCTAATATTGAAAAGATTATTTAAGATGTTTAGTAGTTTATGACTTATAAATTTTAATTTGACAACTGTATTGTTAATTATGAGGAATTAATATTTTTAAATATTATCCAAAGTAAAGATTCACACCATTGATAAGCAAAGAGAAAATTACTTTATACCATTATATGTTTACTTCATAATAAAACAAACATGATTAGAGCTTTACATTTCGTAGTTTTGAGCCAAACTACTCTATTTAAAATAGGCGAATATGCTGCAGACCCAATTTCAGAATATCTATAAATATAGTAATTTTAAATCAATTCTATTTACATATTACTTATTATTCTTTTTAATTTCAATGCCAGATCAGTAAGTATAAATCGCCAGATGTACACTCATGTCCAAAATTAAGGTCACAAACATAAAATCTGAGACAACTGATGAACTATTTACTGTGTTGCCACGAAATTTGGCACAGAGTTATGGGAGACTAGGGACGGTTGACCACACGGGAGGCTTGACCCACCCATGATTTTCATATTTAAAAGGATTTCAGAGTTTTATCAATAGATGTGAACCAAAGCTACTGGAATGCTCAAACGACAGGCTTCGTTTCATAGAAATAATCGAAAAAGGTGTGGAAAAAATCAATGGGGAGGTGTTTTCAACCTAAAAGTTGTGTTTTTCAGAAATATTTTGTAAGCTTTTTTCAGATAAATTATTTCATATAAATTTAAGTAAGTAGGTTTAAAGTAATGCAGAAATATCGAGCTTTCATTCCAGGCATAAAGATTGTACAGTAAGTTAGGCTTAACATAACAATGTGCTCTTCTTTAGAAAAGGTCTATTGGGACGCTTGACCCAGTCAATGTGAGGGAGGTTGACCAGATGCTAAAGGCTCATTAATTGAGCGGTTTTGGTAATATTTTTATTTGGACCGTGCATAATAAAAAGTTAATGGTTAAATATATATATAATAATGTAAATTTATTCGGTAAAGCTACAGTATAATGGTTTCATGAAAAAGAAAATGTTTAAAACTGACTAAAGATAGATGTGAAAAATTGCTAGAAAAATGGAAAAATTGATAGGGACTTTTTTCAGTTTAAATATTACATACAATAGGTAAATAGAAACAGTGGGAAAGACTAGAAAGGATGAAAGCAACAGTCTTAACCCTTTCAGTGGCAGAGGTATGCTTATAAAACCGCTTAATTTTAATTCCAAAACGTCACAATGACACTAGAATTTTGCTAAAATAGTTTCCATTTAATATGTACGTGAAATATAGACTTTTCCTTATTTCCAAATAAATTTGTTCGTAAATTCCGATGTTAGTCATTTATTTCAACATTTTAATACTGAAATTACTTTGCTCTTTAATGGTTTAAATCATGTTAATGATAAGTTAAGTACTCATACGGCTGCAAAAGAACATTGCATCGATCGAAAAACTTTAGGAAGCTATGTAGACAAATTTCACCAGGGTGACTACAGTGAGATGCAGCCAAACTATGTGACATCTAGAGTTGTCACATAGTTGGCATTGTCATGTCGAGTGTCAAGAAAATAGGACAAGGAGAAAAAAAAGCGGGACAGTGGCTCCTAAATCCGAACATAATGTAATGAAACACTATGAAAACGGAAAGTTTCTCTAACAGAATACTGCCGTAAATGTTAAAATTTCATTTTCCCTACTATACAATTATACTTGCTCAGACAAATTCCTGTTTAGAACAAAATTTTTCTCCTCTGACTTCCGATGGCGTCTCAACAGGTTTGATTAGGCATCATATTTTAAAAAAAATATTTTTTTTATAATAATTAAAGCATGTAGTATAAAGTTATTTTGCATTTTTTAAACTGATTTTATTTTTCTTCACAAATATTGCAATATAAAACAAAGCGGGTCAAGCCTCCCATATAGTGGGTCAACCCTCCCATACGTGGGGAGCCTTGACCTATTATTTTTTCATGATTAAAATCAATCATTTTTCAAATGTCTTATATGCTACACTTATGTCGTAATTTTCTTTTGATAACTGATTGTATATCAAATAAAATGATATATAAATCTTTATTCTACGTTCAATATTTAAAAAATGAAAAATAATTTTGTAAAAAGTGGGTCCACCCTCCCTAGTCTCCCCTATATTATAATGGGAGAAAGAATACGGTAACATAACAATATGGAAAATATTTTAATTGTGAATTAAGAAACTGGGTATATCAAAAAGTGTTAAATCATGAATCAGAGATAAAGCATTTATCTCGGGAAATGTCTGTCTAATATTGAATGTAACCACCGTGCACTGTTATATGAGCCTCACAACGAGCTTTCATATTATTTATGAGGGTGACAATAAATGTTTGTGGCAACAAAGCCCATTCTTCCAAAAGCGCAGCTTTTACCTCCTGGCGGATACTGGTAGGAAGGTTATACTGTGCAATGGCTCTTCCTAGACCATACACCGGAACAACTTCACATAGGCTTCGAGGACCTTATCCCTAACTCCCGGCGCCCAGTCGTGTGTGTCCCTTTTACTGCAGCCAACAGGGGAGCCGGTTGTTGTGGATCCGAAAACATCAGTCTTGAACACAACAGGTATGGGCGCGTGTTCTTTTGAGTGATGAGCCGAAAATCACCACGCAGACTGGTTCTCGTTGAATCTTCATCCGCAGAGAACGTGGAGATCGCTATCATCCCTCCTACATAAAAGAAATAGATAGATTTGGTGGCAAAGGAAACCTTGTCTTGAGCGGCATAATGTTGGGCAGTCTTACACCATTGCACATCTTTGAGGGGGGTACTTTCAACGCACATCGCTATAGGGATGAGGTCTTTGAAACCATGTGATGTTTTCCGGCATGCTCTAGACCCGGATTTCATGTTTACGGACAATAATGTGAAGCGCCACAGAGCTCACATTGTTGATGATTTTGTTGCAGAAGAGGATATCCGTCGTATGAATTGGCCCTTGAGGTCTCTGGACCTCAGTCCTATTGAACATGTTTGGGATGGTCAAGGTAGAGCCATTTTCCAGAGCGTAACCTCCTCCCAGGTTCCGCCAAGGAGTTAAAAGCCGCGCTTTTGGAAGAATGGGGTTTGTTGCCACAACTATTTATTGATACCCTCAAAAACAGTAAGAGAGTTCGTTGTGAGCCTTGTATAGCAGTGGACAGTAGTCACACTCCCTATTAGACAGACCTTTCCCCGAGATAAATGGTTTATCTTTTATTCATGATTTAATACTTTTTTATATACCCTGTTTCTTAATTCAAAATTCAAATCATTTCCATATTGTTATGTTTCTATCTTCTTTGTCCCATTATAATATACCTCTTTGAAAAATTTCGTGGCAACACAGTGAATAGTTCATCAGTTTTAGCAGATTTTAAGTTTGTGACCTTAATTTTGGACATGAGTGTATATCCAAACGCCGTTGTAAATATAATACAAAAGTTCACCCTATGAAGAAATGAATGGGAATTAGATTATAAATTATTCTTTTATCTAAAGCAATGACATTGAGGTGAATATAAACCTGTAAAATAACATTAAACAATGAATAGGTGGAAACGTACTGTTTAACCCATTTCATTGGTCTGAAGAAGTTTTGAGTCTATTCTGCTATCTGCATGGTATATTTATTTTACACGATATACCTATCTGAATAATACAAACAATTTAAGTTCTTGCTCTGTAGCATTGTTAGCGGATGTATGTCGCTAGCGACAAGTCTTCGTAATAATATGAACTTTTGGACAAAGACTGTGTCCGGATGTTTCAAATGCTTGGAGCAAGATAGCTATATGTCATATGTGTTGATGAGTTTGTAAAAATAAATAAATAAATAAATAAAGTTCAATTAATTATGCATATTTAATTAAAACTTATTGTAATAAAAGTTCTCAAATTAGCATAACTAATGCTAATACAAAAATGGCGTAAAGCAAATACAAATACTACATCAAATGCGTGCAGAAGAAAGCTTATTATTAATATATAGTTTCATAATCTACTGTTGGTGATAGACATCAAACTGACTTTGATTATTTATCCATGGAAAATATACGCAACCAGAACACATAACATAGTACCTCTACACGGCTCCCAACATGAGCGGACTAGTTTTCGTTTAAGTATTTAAAGGAAAACGTCAACACGGCTGTAAGGGAACACGTTTTCACACCTATTTCATGATGCTTGGGTCGTACGGCATTGTTGGAAAGGGTCAAATTATCGTGACATACGCTGCTTACGTCAGAGAGCGTAATGTGTTAATGGATATAAAACTCTTTCTCAAATATTATTTTCTTTAGAATGAATGGCAAAATAGCTATAGGATGGTCTTCTGCACTTATTTATCTTTTTAACAATTTTCGACTATTACCATTCAGATGAATTAAAGCTTGTTTTTCAGACGTGAATTGCTTTATTGTATGAAACGTATGCATATTATGAACCTTGTATTTAAGTCTTAAAACTTAAATGACTTTCTATGAGTAAAACTGATGATATTTTATTGCTACTAATTTTTAAAACTGAAATTATACACATATATAAAGCTAATATTTTATTCTCGTGTTTACAGTAAAAATTAGAGTCAATGAAAAGAAAAGAAATAAGTATTTTCGATACCTTAACTCTTTATGTTCAGAATTATGAATTCACGAAAATTTTATCTTCTAACGCAGATTTTTTGAGAATTTTTTAAACTACATTAGAAGAATTACATAATATTTTAATAAATTTTAGAAGGAGTTTAGAAGGGCAGAAGGATTAATTAAATTTGAATTTATAGTGATTTTGTGCAATATTTATAACCCAAATCAAATCATTTAATTAAAATATTTTTCTTAGTATTTTGTAGAATTAGGAAATGTATAAATATAATGTTCTTACACTAGAATTATAGAAATATTTCAAAATTGAAAAATTCCTCCACCCCCCCCTCCAACGTCAAGAAAGCTGAAAATATGCAAAGGTAAAAAAAAATCATCCTTTTAAAAATATTTTTGTTTTGTGTAACCAATAATGATTTTGTAACAAGGTAAAGTAATGCATTCTAAACTGTATTACTACTAATCGATGTATTAAATAAATTTTATAATAAATTATTTTAATGGTACTTATAAATACCGTCAGTAGAAAAAGGGTTAAATGAATGAAAATATATGGAACTGCTCAGAATGCATAGTGTGTTTGAATTTAACAAATACTCCTCTTAGAATATTCATTTTTACACAAAGAAACTAACATCAGTTCGGTGAATGGCTCCTAAAATGCAATATTAAGTCCAGGACTAAATTATTTCAGAATTTGTTTGTAATTTTTAAAAATATTTGTAATATTGAGAGCAAAATTACTCCATTGTTAACAAAAACAAATTAGATGATGAAAGAAAAGATAAATAATATGATTTTTTGTAATCTTTGTGGCCGTTTTCTCACTAAAATTGAAAGTTTAAAGCAATGTTTTGAATTTTAATAATTTTCATAATATGATTATCGTAATATTATCCAAAATATTCTGCATATATAACGTGCATTTCGCTTGTATAAATGAATTTAATGATTTTCTGTTTACCTTCCCTTTTATCAGTGTATATTGGAGTATACCCATCTATCGAATGTCCTTATGTTTCCATTTGTTTATTTACTCAGAAAATGCTGAAAAATTATAATATTATTGATTAGTTTGAAATAACATTTTATGAATAACAATAAACCTTTACGTATACATGTTACATTACTTTTCAATAGATTTTTAACTACTATACAACTTTAGAGTCTACTTTTACATCTGTAACTTAGTCGCTTTGTTTCAACACATAATATAAAAGAAGTAAATTGGTTTGACAGATAATCGATTGATTAATCTAGAAGTAATCCTTACAAATTGTGTTCTTATTACCATTTATTGATATATTTTTTAGATATTTTCATTTGAAGTTAACTAGATGAAATTCCTATTTTCCTATGTCTCGTTTCACCTATATAAGAGAAGAGTGATAATTTTTATTAAATTCTCTATTGTGACATTTTTTTAAATAATCTAATTATGATACTGTAAGTAATTATTACTGTAACTAAAAATACTTTATAATGTTGTTGAAAATTTTTGTAGGTTAATTAGAATTTCACATACCAAAAACAATATATAAATATTTGTTTCTAAAAGTATAGAATTAAATTTACAACTAGCACTGTAAGTGCCGAAAGGTAAAATATTTTGCCTATTATGTATTTTATAAGCACTTTTTAAAAGGATATCTTTCTTAAATTTGTTTTCAAACTGAAATCCGTTTCTTCAGGTAAATGTATTTAAGAATCATTTTTATTAACTGCAGATGTTAATTTATAGAAATTGTTGCTCTATTTTATATCATATATTATTCGTAAACTGTCTATTTCCGAATAAATATTCTCTAGAAGGAGGATTTACAGGAAACGACGTAAAGTTGACCATGATACGTTTTAGCATTGCGAAATTTTGGAAGTGAATTATTTTAAGAAGAAAAAAATATAGAAACTGATTTTATACACTTATTTTAAAAAACTACTTAAAATTATAAATTAAATCAGTGTAAAGTAAATATTTTACAACGTAAGTATACTCAATAAGCCTGTCAATATATGTAAATATCGATGTATTAAAGTTTTTTATTAAATACAGGCTAAAAAAAGTATTTCTGCAAGTTTCTTTTTTTTACGCAAAAAATTTTATTTTAAAGCATAATAAAGCTATTTATCTGACTGTAGTAAAAATTTCATGAAACATTAATAATATTTTTCGCGATACTTTCCATTTCTTTTGCTACAAAATTTCCATTCGTTTCCACAAATATATAGTTGATTTAGGACAGTTTTCAAAAATTATTTCTGGTTTTAGATATGCATAATGTTGATGGTTAACACCTTCCTGACCGGCGCCTTTTACATAATTTTGATTAATTTTATTAGTTTTTGTTTGTGCATGGTGGCCACCGTTGCTTCATCGTGTGCAGGGTGCAGGAACTTCTAAAATTGTAGGGTTTACGGAAAGTATATGGGGCATTCTCACAAACTTTTGACTTTTGGGAAAAAAATCTCACAAAATTAAACTTCCTAAAATAACACTTTAATCTGATAGACGAATTCCTTAATGATTCAAAATAAAGAAAAAATGGTCAGCAGCGAATTTTTTTTTTTTTTTTTTTTTTTTTTTTTTTTTTTTTTTTTTTTTTTTTTTTTTTTTTAACTGAGGTTTAAGTTAAACTTGCCCGTTTAATTTTCCTTACCATTTTTCCCCTATAACTGTTTATTTTCTTCTAAATTTTTACTTATAATGAATTTGCATAGTACCCACAGGACATTCAAATAAGAAATAATAACAATGTAGTACTTTTAATACAGAATTTTTGTATAACATTGTCTTAAAGGGGTGTTAAAGAAGGGGCGGTAAGTTAAAAAAAAGGTATGGTATTGGAAAAAAAGGGACGGTAAGGAAAATCACCACCTATTTTTAGGAAAATCATGTTAAGACTAGGTGATAGCGACAATGTACATTGATTTTTAGAAACAGTTGTTAACATTGGATTAAATTAAGTTTTTTTTTTTTTTTTTTTTTTTAATTTACCTCGAAAAGTGCAGGAATAAACCTTGGGGACGGTGAGACTACCAATAAAGTCACGATGATTGAAATTGATATTTAAATGCTAATTTAAATTCTACAGTAAATTTCCTGCCAAAGAATTTTAGACATTATTTCTCTAGCATACTTCTGCATGAGAAAAAACTTGAAGAAAATTCTGTGGCTGCATCTGAAATGATTTTCTTTATAATTTTAGAAGAGGACCCAGGGACAGAGTTTAAAAAATAATAACAGGCCTAAAAATGTGTGCAGGTTATTTTTTAGCTACATATTTATATAAAACAATAGTTCCAGTTTCAGAAAAAAAATTACATCGAATTATTTTTATTGAAACAATTTTATCTAGACAGCTCGAAACTTAAAAATCAGCATCAGGGACACGGGACGGTATAGGTGTTTTCTAGGTGTTTGGACCCCCAACATTCTCCTAAACTTAATTATCTCGTTAATACTGTTGTGCATTCATACAATGGGATGTTCTCCAGTATATGAAATAAAAAAAAACACAAAAAGTATTAAAATGAATATTATTATACAGGGACATGAAAGTCAAAAGTTTGTGAGAATGCCCCATATATCACATCTTTTATTTCTCCAATTCAAGTGGGTTTTAAACAATCCGTTCAGAATAAAATGTTTTAAAACTTTGGTAATAGAGTAGTTTCAAAAATAATATCTTCTTGGTGAAATTTAAGTATAAAATTTAAGATTTTTTATCCAACTTTTCTATAAAAGAAAACTGTCACCCTGATGCTTTTTTTTTTTTTTTTTTTTTTTTTTTTTTTAACAAATAAACCAAAAGCACTTTTACTCACATGCCATGTTCCTGATCTGGACCTCTCAATTTCTCTTCGTTAAAAAATATTCCCAAAATTAAAAAAAAAAAAAAAAAATCCAAAATTTACACTTTTTAGGCTTTGATACTCCTGGTGATGCACAAGATAAAAGCCTGAAGATCCGGTTTCTGACAGTATTTTATAGTAGTGTTATACACAAAAAAAATCCAAGATGGAGATTTGAGTACAAGCTGAGGTATGGAAATGACAATATGTGAAAACATTACTGCCAATCATTTTTTTTTTTTTTTTTTGGTCACAGGTAAATATTTATCACAGAGTGTCATTTAAAATTACTTTATATTATCTTTAAATAATAGCAACAGAAAATAAAGCCTTTTGCAAAGTTTAGCAATTAATAAAATATTTACGCCTAAGGCCTACATTTTGTACGGTTTCAGTAATTTTTGTTTTAAAAATTTTTAGTAATCAAAAGAAAAATCGATAAACTAACATAAATAAGCTTATTTTCTATAAGACATGTAAAAAAAACAGAAAAGGAATAGGGAAAAGGAAATCTGTTAATGCTGACATACTTGTTAAGACATGACCAAATGCGTTATAACACATTCCTGCTTGTTGTTTAAAATCCACAGTTTCAATGCAGCTTGCCAGTCCCTGAATCTTGTTCATACCACGCGTATGATCCAGCAAATGAAACGCTTATATTATGTTACCATCCATTGGCCTCAAGTAGGTTTCAGAAAATAAAGATATCCGAAGCCCTCTCAAAGTTTATGCTGCAGAAAAATGACATTAGTGCGTGTGTGTATGATAAGAAGTAGTATTTTCGAATTGTCAATGAAGTGAGCCTTTAACATAGTGATTTCAAAGTTCATTTGTATGAGCCAGTAGGGCCAAGAACTCCATCCAAGTTATCAAGAGGTGACAAGATTTGTTTCCTTCAAATAAAACTTTGAGAATATCACCCCTATGGAACTGACAACAGTAACTGGTCCAACTTATAACATTTCTCCTAAATTGTATGAAGATATTTCTCAGATCTCTGTTGAACATATGTACTCTCTTAGTATATTAAATATCTCTTATTACACTGTTTTCAATAAACCATACTTTGTGTGTAAATATTGTAATAAAAGCAATAAATCTAATTCATCCTAATGTATTCGCAATAGCATTTATTGATATCTTATTCTCGCCATTTCTTAGCTTGCAGTCAAATATCCATCTTTACATTTTCCGCCCATAATACTACCATAAAATATTATCAGAAGTCAGAATTTCAGATTTTTAGCTCGTGCCCCACCAGACATATCAAAGCCTTAAAAGTTTGATTTTTGAAATTTTCGAAAGTTTTCGGATTTTGTTCAGCAAAGAGGAAAAAGTCACAGATCTGGAACTTCGTGTGTTAGCACATGCACTTTCTGCCTATTTCTAAAAAAAGTGTGATGTTGACAGCATTATTTTCTAAAAAAAAAACTTCCGCTTGTAAACAGATTTTGAAAAAAAAATCTTAAAATTTATGCTAACATTTCACCAGTAAGGATTTATTTTAAGAAACTATTTTATTACCAGATTTTTAGCCTTTTTTATTCTGAACAAATTGCTTTAAATACCACTTGAATTGAAAACATAAACGTTCAGATATTTACAATTTTGTAAACCCTAGGATGTAAAAAAAATGCTGCACACGATGAAACTAAGATGGCCGCCATGCACAAAAATTAATAAAATTAATAGCCATTTTGAACTTCCATCATGTTAGAGTTTTTGAAAAAAAAGTTTCAGATTTTTTTTAAATGATCAAGAACCCAATAAAATAGTTTCTAAACCACTTAAAATGAATTGACCAACTATAATTAAAAAAAGGAAATATTACTTTTCTTTTTAACTGGTGAGAAAAGCAAATTATATATGCTCTGTTTGAGGGTGCATATGTGCACCCATTGTCCCGAATGTGTTAAGAGAAATGCTGTCGCTCTTGCTTTACTACTCCTGTATAGTTCCTAAATATAGCTTAATTCTAAATTTTTTCATCGTCGAATAGTTGAAAAATCTATTTTCGGGTGAATATTCTTTGAAAACTGGTACTCATTTTAGAAATTAGTTGTTTAAAAATCTATCTCAAATTATTAAGTAAAATTGATTACATAAACTTTGTGTTATAATAATAATGTTGTAATTGTATTTTTTTACTTTATTAATTACTGTAATTATCAATCTATGAAGTGTTTATATATAGTTTTTTTATATAGATATTAATAAAATATCATTTGAAAAATAAAGTAAAATTTGATCACTGAAATGACAGCACATTTTAAAATAAAATACATACCAATGTATTTTAACAATCTACATAACACAAATCAATCTTCTCTACTGTGGGTGATTTATTCGTAATTTTTTTTATAGATTATAAAAAAAACCCACTTTTTAAAAATAAAGTGATGATACTTTCTCACAATTTTCAGTAATTTGCATTAATAAGATATTTAAATTAATTTAATTTAACATTCTAATACTTATTTCGAGAAAAGATTCTATTTAATATTCAGTAGAGTGGAAATTGCTTCTCATATAATATATAAACAAAAAATGAAATAAATTATCTCATTGAATTATCTTAAATAGGCTTTCTTCTCTAAGAAACAATAGCTCATCAGGTATTTATCGCTATCTGATATTATCTATTCCGGGAAAATATAGGAAACGTAATGAGTCAAGAAACATAAAGTAATAATGCCTTTATGAGAAAATTAAGAATAATTATCATTGTGTAACAGAAAATTGATAAAAATGAAAAACAAAATGCGTGTAAAAAAGAAGGTCAATTCAATAAATTGTATACTATTCTATATTTCCTGTCTTTCACCAGTTAGATTATATTGCTAAATAATAAAACATTTTCAAGTAATAAACAAATAATTATCTGCCATACAATATTTGATGTAAAATAAATGAAAAGGGAAAATATTTATTTTTTTCAGTTTTCAAATGTAAAGTGTAAAAAATGCTACTACATAAACAACAAACAAGAAAGCATAGCAATGATTATAAAACACTTTCAAGGCGTTTAGAATACTGCAAAAAATAATCACCTATTAAAAAGGTGAAATATGATGCGTAAGTAATGAATTTGGAAAAAGCACAATAAAGTTATAAAAATATTTCAGCATTTACCATTTACAGTCTAAATATTATACATGTTATGTTGTGCAGCAATGTATATGATGTGTAGATTTTCAGAAATAATACATAGTTTGCAAAAATAGAGTTCAGTTATGAAACACGTACAACAGTTTAAAATTCCCCTTCAGGAATGATAGCAATAGCTGAAATGTATTTGAATCATTTCATGCAGCCCTTCATAAAGTCTATAAATTTCATGCAAACCTAGAAATATGCAAAAAATTTGTTAAATTAAGAAAAACACATACTTCAATTGAAAATGCACTCCCGGCAATTATTGATCATAGACAGTACAGTTACCAAAGTATATTGTTTGTCCCTGTAAATGGGTACACCCTATTTTTGTAAAGCCCTTCAATGAAGTATATCAATTTCAATATGTTTGAAATATTGCGACATCATTAAAGTGCACTGAAAAAGATTTTAACCTTATTGAACATTCAAATTAAAGAAAGTAAGCACTTATTTGAAGAAAATCCATGCTAATGTTGTTAATGTTGTCCATAACACAAATCAATCTTCTGTATAGTTACAGATTTTTTCTTTTCTTTTTCTTGTATAATATAATTTTTTTTTAATAAATTGATGATACTTTGTGACACAATATACTCAATATAATCAATATACTTGCATTAATTCAGCTTCACATACTTGCATTCATTTAGAGCAAACATTCTAATTCATATACAGTGAGTGCAAATTGCAGCTCATTAGTAACATGAAGTACCCGCAAATAAAGAAATAAATTTTCTCATTGGGTTACGTTAAATAGCGTATCTATTAAAAGAAACAAAAGTTCAGCAGATACCTATTTCTAATTATCTATCCCTGGAAAATAAAGGGAACACAATCAGAACCATGAAGAGATATTATATATATATGTATATATATTATTGGATAAAACAAAATGAACACGATATCTTTAAACATGGATAAAAAAGATAAACAAAAAACACATTCTTTATCAGAAAAAGCAGCATACATACAATAATATTTTTATTGCTTATAACTTTGTAATATTTATATTAAATATAACTCGTAAGATTGAGGTGTTTTTATTTTGTAGAAATGTTTTCAACGTTCGGGATTTTGGTACCTTTGGATATTACTTATACTGAGAAACCTTATTAAAATTGTCGGTGATTCTGGTAATAAGTGTTATAAATGTTATAAGATTTATATTAATCATAAAGTTTTTTTTTTTATCTTAAGTGAATTTTCTTTTTTTTTTAATAGACCATTTATATATGTTTTATTACCTGTTGTTCAATTGCAAATAATTTTTAAATTGTGGTACAAATAATTAAACTTTTTTAGTTCGGATAGTTACACAATTGTAGTGAAAATTATTTCATGTAAAATAAGACATTAATTGACATTTAATTTAATGACAACAGATTTCCATTAAGAAAGTAAACAAATGTGAATAAAAGGTTAAACAAACGTTACAAAACTAAAACGTGCTTCGAAAGAAATGTTATTTTTCCCAGTAAAATTGAATAATTTATTTTGGAGAAAGTTACATTTAGCTTCCCCCCCCCCCCCTTTTCAATGCTGGGAAAGTTTTCTCCTTTTGGTTGCCTTGGAATCTTGATGACGTTTGGTGCGCGCTCCAGTCAAGATTCGTCAAGGACTCTGAGACGTTTGCCCCCTTTTTCAAAATTTTTTACTTCTGTGTATCATAACTTCCTGAAGACGTTTGCAGATGCGAAATGAAACGTTGATGTTTATCTTATTTTAATGTGTGTACAATTTAGCATAGTGCATTGGTTTTAATACATAATTTTTAATGAAATTATTTTTCAGGATATTTGTATATTCATGGAGTTATTCATGACTTTGTTTGGTTCTGTCAAAGTTTAAATGCGAAAATTGAAAACTAAATAATTAATTTTATAGACACTACATACAATAGATACAAGATTATATTTTTCTCAAAATTACTTAATGCTGACAACTGACGAATCTCATGAAATGACATGAAAATTATGTGTTATGCTCATGCAAAAGTAGAAATGAGTAAAGTTTATTGCGGACTAGATTTTTTCTACAGCTCCGCCGATGCAAGTTTTCTAAATAGTAACGCTAATTTTACACATAATTTTTAGATATTTTTGCATGTCTCCTCTAACTAATATTACTCACATCAAAAACTGTTCAGAAAAACTTTTAAAAAAAGCTAATATTTCATATTCGGTTGACTTAATTTTAGAACTTTTTACTATAGGTACGAAACTATGCTTACGCTAACTCTACAAATACAAAAAATTGAACGATGTTTAAGACATTAAATTCTTCCCCAAAATGATAACTAACTGACAATGAAAGTTCGATAAAAATTATTTTTGCAAAGTATACATTATAAGCGTTCTTAATCAGATTCCCTTTCATTAACGGTTGATCTAATTATAGACCCGCATCCATAGATCTCCCATAGATCAGTAAGTAAGCAGCGTAGAGCAATATACTGCATACCAAAATTTTCATATAACACTATCTAACAAACAAGACTAGTTTCAATGAAATTCATTCAGCAGAATCTTTTTAAAGAGGATGAACTTTCATCCGTTATACTGTGTGTCGGCTCTCAACGGTGTCCAATGGCTAATTTCGAAATATTTAGTCATACACATATAGTTCCACTACGAAGCATGTTTTAAATGGGATTTAAAATATATATATATTTTTTAAACTTCCTTTTGATCAATAAAAATATTTCTTAAAAAGTTCTAAATTTAAATTTGTGTGGATGGCAAAAATGATATTTAGTAAAACTTAATGTTATACTATCAAGTAAGACGACAAAATCCCTTGTCATTTAACACTAAAATTGACTGAATTACGCAAATTGGAATTTCGTGACTTATATCATATTTCTGCATCTGGGCACAGATGAGTTGTGCTGCGATGAAGTCCTCCTCAAAGTGATTAAATTATTAGAATGATTTACTTAGTATTTACATTTCCGCACTGCAGACGAAGTGAGTCACTTCGCGCAAATTTAAAGATAAATTAAATTTTTATTCATTAAGTTTTAGAATAGATAATCTAATAGCGTGTGCATTTCTGTATTTCAACCGAATGGTGTCACTTCGCTCAAATTTAACTTTAACTTTAATTTTTATTCATTAAGATTTTAGATGAGATAATGTAATAGCATTTTAGAATATGCATGATTTTCCAAAGAATTCCAACTATTAATTCTTCGAATTTCACGTTAAAAAATCTGTTATTTTTAAGTTATATTTTTTGTACAAGTTGTAGGGTAAAGTGCCCATATTTCGTCCCACCTTAACTTCTTCACTTCTGTGAAAGTGGCGGAACTTGTGACGAAAGGCACAGGGGACGGAGGGTAAAAGGGGTCAGTATTGAATGTTTTGTTCGCCAAGACGCATACATAAATTAAAGACGCCGAATTTCCGATTTTTTGAAGACCTGAGTTCTCATTACGTCGTTTTTCAGAAATTTATTTTCTGTACTGTAATTATTTATTTCTTATTCATTGCTTGTATTTTAAGCCGATAAGATGCTAAAAGTAGCATACAGCGAGTTTTAGGACGCTCAGTTCATCTTACAGAAACTGATGCTCCGCCATATCGAGAAGTAGCGTGGTCCCAATTTCGTCCCCCTTGCAGTTCTTATTTTCGTCCCGGGGACTAAATTAGGAAAGCTTTTTTATGAATTTTTTTGTAATAATTTTTTTCTCATGTTTGGATGGCTAATGTTTTGTTATGTTATTCTTTCACTGATAATTAGTACACTTCTTTGTGCCTTATTTTAATGTAAATATAAATTACTTACTCATTTAGAAATAAATGTTATAAGTTATGAAATTTTGTTATAAGTTAAGCCTCCTCGAGGTATTGGATTTTTTTTTTTTTTTTTGGGGGGGGGGGGGTGAAATTGGGACCATTTCTTTTCTTCTGCATTTTTTAGATGCTTTTGAAAAAACAATTTTTCGCATTGTTAATTTTTTTTTCTACGATATTTTCCTATGTTTCTGTGTGCGTAGGCAGGTATTCTATGTAAAATCTAAATTTGGTAGGTGTTCACTGAAAATTACAACATTTAGGGACTAAAACTGACAGGGGGGGATGAAATATGGGCAGTTTACCCTATATTTATCTTCTAAATGTCAGAATGAAAATTGATTTTACATTTATATTTTAATGTTAATTCTACTCTCAACTGTTATTCTGTTTTAGTATCTTGCAATTATTTATACTTATCGTAAGTTTGTGGATGATGCGTACTTCGAGGTAAAAAAGATATTTCAATATTAATCAGCTATTACTACTTCTTTTAATCCTAGAGGAATGGGCTTTTTTGTCTTACGTCATAGTGTAATATGCCATTTTTATTATATATAACTCACAGGAACGAGGGACCGAATAAAATTTTAATTTCCGTATTTTTTTTTTTTTTTTTATTTATTTTTTTTTTTTTTAAGAAATGTGTTTATTGAACTAAAAGCTATAACCATAAAAATTATTTACCATACAAATTACCATAACATACCATGAAAATTATTTAACTAACTGTGTATTGTCTAAGTCCTACGAAAATCCATTCAACAGAACTCAAGTTATTAGCAGCAGCAACGAAATTCCGATTTGCTTTTTATAGATATTGCAGATTAATAATATGTAAAAATGAATCAACAATGCTTTATCCTCAAAAATAAGAAACTGCGCTTATACTCACGATAAAAGTATTTTTATCTTAAATAAAAGATTTTTTTATTGTGAATAATATCGGTATCATCTCTATCGCAGAGCAAAACATTTATTTTTTGTAAACATAATGTAATTAGTAGAAGATCATTTTCTAGAATTGTTATTTTTTGCTTATATTTATTTAAACCTGTTTTACACTTCGACATAACTTCATTTATATTTAGGTTCTCCTATATGACTACTGCATAATAATTTAATTATGATTGCAAGTTCTGAAAGTTTAATATTATATTATTTGTAAAGGATTTTACATATTATAAAAAAAATGTTCCTCATTTCTAATGATAGCAATTCACAAGTATTTTGCAATAGAATATTTTACAAAATAATCTATAATTTTAATTGAATGACAACATATTTGCATTCATAAAGTAAACAAATGCGCATAACAGACATTAAACAAATGTTACAAAACTAAATCCTGCTTTGAAAGAAATTTTACTTATTTTAGGAAAATGTACTCACTTTTCAGGAAATTAATTAAAATAATTATACATGACTTTGTTTGATTCTGTCAAAGTTTAAATACGAAATTTGAAATGTATAGTGAATAATTTTCCAATTTTTTTATTAACATAATTCAATAAAGGATAATGCATAAAATGGAAAATTATCAGTTTCCAAATATGATGAATATAATAAAATTTACGCTCTGAACTGAATTTTTAATCTTGGACGTTTTCAGAGAAAGGTAACTATCTTAAGGCGTAACTGTATACTATTAATATGAAATGATAAATAATATCAACGAATACATCAAACTAATAGATTTATCCATTTTGAATAGAATTTGATTGTCACTATTATTTTTTTCTTTTTACTTAATAGAACACATGTTGTATCGATCTACTATGCATTGATAGTTTTTTTTTTTTTTTTTTTTTTTTTCTCGTACTATGTAAGAACTAAAGTTATAGGAATCTACAAAAGTTGAATTTGAAGTATATAAGATTTGAGTAAGTGATTATAGAAGTAAAAAAAAACAATGGGTGTACCAATTTAGATAATATACTCTGCAAGTGTGCGTATATGGATAATTTTTTTTTATGTTATCACCGCTCTAATATACTTTCATTTTCAAATAATAATTAACACAATTTTCTTTTGCAAAATAAAATAAATATGGGGACAAAACAGCTCTTTTCCGTACTAAAACATTTGCCTTATATACTCAAAAATTGTAAAGATTGAATTTTTCTATCGATTTTTCCTTCACTTTCTGACATGGTAAAATTTAAAAAAAATATGCACACACATGCATTTCACATTATAGTAACAGGTTTTAATATGTTTTTAAACATGATTATGAATTAATAAATTAATTTTATGGTATTTGAGCTTTGGCAAGTTTTAGTCGATTAATAGCCAAATATTCCTTGTGCTATTATATATCTAACTATTATCTAATATTATATATGCTAACTATTATATATTCATTGTGCTAACTATTAATAACGTGTTGTAAAACTGATGAAATCAATTATGCACCACACCAAATTTAAAAATAATTATGAAACATGTATATTTTATCTTCTAAATGTGCTATAAGATCGTAATTCTTTCTCCCAAATAATCGACATATATATCATGCAGTATACATGCAACATATATGATTGCCACGCACATAAATTCTTTCTTTTGTTTTAATTAAAGCACTTATTCTCACACATATCAATACATGTGTTTATAATTAATATTTCAGCAAAAACAACTATATTAATTATCAATTAACAGAATATTTAAATGTATGGTTTGACTTAAAATTTAAGTATTTTCACTTACCTAATTAATTAGACTATTATCTCTGTAATACTAATCGCAACCAGGGAATTTCAGTATTTTATCTTACAAATTGTTTTAAAACACAAAAAGCTTAAACTATTCTGCTGAAAATGCAACTCTCGGCTCTAATCAGGATAAAAATACTTTAATGTAAAAATAAAATGCAGCAAATTTTCTGTTTCTTAAGAAAATTTCCCCTTTCTTTAAAAATAAATCCTTTTATTTAAATGTTTCTTCAATTCTCGTAGAAGTGACAGTAATGTCCATCAAGGTTGTTTACATTTACATTTTTTAAAGCGTTTGCCATTTTTTAGGACACTACTTTACACTTGTTTAAATAAGTTGACTCTAAAATTAAAAAAAAGATTGAGATAAAAGAAGAAAAGACACACTTAATGTAGAAAAAAAATGAAAAAGAAAATTAACAACAGCATAATTATAAAAAATGTATTTAAATGAAATAAAATTATATATATATAATATTTATTTAGTATGTAGTTGCAATTTTTTTTGTATAAGAAAGAAATGCCGAATAAAATCTGTTGATAAATGTTTCTTTTTTGCATGAATATATAAATGGCAAAACTCCTTATCTATATATACTAATATTATAAGGAAGCACACTTTGTTTGTTTTTATGTTTGTTTCTTTGTTTGATTGATTGAGGTGATCTCTGTAACTACCGAACCGATTTCAAAAGTAATGGTATCAAAATGAGGGTGCTAGTCAATGTTCAAACATACGCTATATTTTATGTTTCTGCCACTGCTACAAAGAGGGTGCAGGAGCAAAAAACTTTATAAAAATGCAATTTTTGAGTTACTGAAGGGCCTAGAAAAATTAAATATCACATGATATTTTCTTATTAGACATAAATTATCTCTAAACACATTTATTTCAAAAATATAAAATTGAAAAGTGGCGATAATGCTCGAAAAGCTTTTGAACCACATTCTAAAGGACCAATTCTTCGCAATCTCAGGATGTATCAAACCGATTTTTAAAATAATGGTTAGTAACAGATGCTGACAGTCCTTGCTCTAGCATAAGCTTTATTTTATGATGGAGTCACTACCAAATGGAGGTTGACGGAGCAAAAAACGTTCTAGATTTCAATTTTTGTTATACGGCAGGGGCTAGCAATTTTAAATTCGGCATGGTAGTTACTTATAAGATATAAATCATATCTAAGATAATTTCCTAAAAAAATTCGAAACTTAAAAGGGATGATAATGCGCAAAAAACGTTCTAAAAAATTTTTTAATTGAGATTTATTCGCCATGTCAGAAAGTACAAAACCGATTAAAAAATATATTGGTGGAAAAATGATGGTGATAGACCTTGCACCAAGATGGGCTAAATTTTATGTGAGTGCCACTACCACAAAAGGGCTGCAGGAGCAATTAACGTTTTAAAAATCCGATTTGTGTGCTACTGAAAGACATAGATACACGAAATTTGGCATGGTAGTTGTTTATTAGATATAAATGATATATAAGAACATTTCTCAAAAAGTCGAAACTTAAAAGTAGCCAAAATGCCCGAAAAGCTTTCTAAAAAACGTTCTAACTGTCGATTTCTACGCAATCTCAGGAAGAATCAAACCAATTTCAAAAGTAATGTTTGTATATTAATGGTGACAGGTAGGTCTAACGTAGGTTCTACCTTTTGTCGTTGCCACCGCCACCTTGCAGTTGCAGGATCAAAAAATGTTCAAATTTGCAATTTTTGGTATACTGCAGAGTCTAGCAACTTGAAATTAGACATGGTCGTTATTTATATGATACACGTGATCTCTAATTACATTTCCAAAAAAAATCGAAACTTAAAAGGGATGAAAATTATGTAAAATATTTCTAAAAATGTTCTAAATTGCGATTTCTACGAATTCTCAAAATACAAAACTAATTTCAAAAGTAATGGTTTGAAATTGATGGTGACAGAACTTGCACCAACATAGCCTCTATTTTATGTCGATGTCACTACCGCCCGAGTGTTGCAGGAGCAAAAAATGTTATAAATTGCATTTTTTGTGCTACTGAGTGGTCTGACATTTTGAAATTTGACATATTAATTACATAAAAGATTTAAATGATTTCTAAGAATCGTCGAAAGACAATTCCAAATTTAAAAGTAGGAAGTGAGCGAAAAGTGTTCTAAAAACGTTCTAAATTACGATTTCTATGGAATCTCAGGAAATAATCTTATGAAATACCAAGCGGATGTTTCAAAAAATGGTTCTAAGTTCGTGGTGATAGAACCCGCTCATACATAAGCTATATTTTATGTCGGTGCCACTACCGCGGGAAGGTTGCAGGAGCAAGAAATGTTCTAAATTGCGATTTCTGTGATACTAAAGAGGGTAGACAATTTTAATATGACATGGTAGTTACTTATAAAGTATAAATGTCCTCTAAGATCAGTCGAAAATTAAAAGAGTGAAGCGAAGGGAAGGAGTGAAAATCGTTCTAAAAAAGTCCTAAATTACAATTTCTCTGCAATCTCTTTAAATATAAACCGATTACAAAAGTAATGGTTGCGAACCGATGGTTGCAGTATCTGATCTTACACAGGCTATACCACCTTGGGTTGGCAGGAACAAAAACTTTATCCGAAAAGGCCATTAAAAATCATTCATTATGTTCTGTATGGAATTTTAGAAAATACCAAATCTATATAAAAATTAATGTTGTCAAATTAATGGTGACAGTCTTTTTCAACATAGGCATTTTATGTTAGTGCCACTACCACCAGATAGGTGGTAGACCGTTAGACAAGAAGCTAGAAATATGAAATGATAGTTAATTTTAAGATGTAAATGCGTTCTGAAATGCGTTCTGCATGGTTTCTAAAAAAAAATCAGAATTTCAAATGAATACTGAAATGAGTGGATGGAATAGGCATAAAAGCTTAAAAATACTTTCTAAATTACCATTTATTTAGAATTAATTTCAGTTCTTCTTAATATTTTAAGTCTCATTTCTGTCTAATGCAGTGTAATACAGTTTTTGTCGAACTGTGGCTTAATTTGCAATTTCTCAATTATTCGTAAAGGTATAATTTCTTCTCATAAAAATTAGACATATAAATATCACGTTGAATATTATTTCAACTATTACGCGAACAAAGCAGAGGGTTTTGTAACTTTGCTATAGATAAGTAATATGTAAGTATAAAGCTTTAAACATCCTTACGTATTTTAACCGATAAAAACCTAACAAAGTTGCAGATCCGATTGCACGACTATGTGAGAGACTTGCCTCAAGCTAAGAATCAGTTATAAATAATATAAGCGCCTATAAATATTGACCTAGTCTCGAATTCTCGTCAAGATAATTTCCACTCTGTTTTATAAAATTTATTAAACTTTGATCTTTTCCTAGAAATAACATAGTACTTCAGGTTTTATTTTCTTATGTATATGTACTATAGGATTTTAATATTTATTAATGTGTTAGTTAAGATATACAAGTTAATACACTGTTAATTTCCTGTAAAACACATTCTGTTAACAACTGAACTTAATTTGAAAGAGATCAAACCTACTTTCATTCATTGTGAATTAAATTTACCCAACATTTACATTTTACATTATGTGCATTCAATCTCGTATATATCATTATGATTTTTAGGGTTCCGTACTTAAAAAGTAAAAACGGAACCATTATAAGATCACTCCCGTGTCTGTTTGTCTCACATACACTTTACTCGTAAACTATGGTACGTGGAAAGTTCAAATTGGGGGAAATAATAAAGACTATTGACCCAAATATTTTCAGATTATTAAACATTGACAAATATATTTAGGGAAAATGTAGAGGGGCTAATTACGTTACTTGAAAAAAAATATTTCCTTTGTATATCTTGTGGGGTATCGCGTAAAAGCTTTCGCAACACTGAACTCAAAAATACATTTCTTTTACTTTTAGGTATTATAGTTTCAGAGATATTGTCGAAAACGTAGTGGAAAAATATGTTCCCCCCATCTATTTCCGAATCTACTGAAACTAAAATTATGAAAAAAAATTAGAGATAGTAGACGTTAACGTAAACCTTGCATGGAATTTATAGCGATCACCCTAGGTCACATAGTTTTTGAGAAAATCGCATTTTTATGGTATATATAAATTTCGATTATTGTGCATTCAAAAAAGATGTTGAGGAGCGCTAGAAGCACTTATCGCATCAGAAGTATAAAAGCATTGTTGATACTGATTTTTGAAAAAAAAAAAAACGTTGGTAATTAGCCGAGATATTAAGCATTAAAGATACGGACAATTTGGACATACATAATGATAGAAACGGTGTACTCTATCTAGCATAAACTTTTAAAGCCCAGGTAACAACGTTTAATGATATATTTGTGTAGTACAATGCCGAGTAGCAGTATAAAAGCAATGAACGTCAAATTGTTAAAAACAGACTAATTTAACGGGTCTTGTACCTTTTAAATGCGTTTAGAATAAACGAAATATTTAAAGTTAGAGTTATTCTATCTACAAAACCTTTTTGTCTATAAACAAGAAATTTTGGATATTTATTAAACGGATTTTGCTTTGTAATATGCTACCATTAGAAATTTATTAGCTCTTTACAGAATTTGTGAATTGTTGAAACTCAAAATATCTCTTTTTTAATTCCAGGAGCAAACCTGTCTTGAGACAGTATGTATGGTTTGTCAAGAAATTTTGGAAAGGTACTAAACAAAGATGTGTGTTTAAAATGATCTACTTTTAAGTATCTACAATGATAATATTTTTAGTTTTGACTATTTGTATTCTTTAAAAAAGTAAAATGATTATTTTTTTTTTTGCAGTATATATATTTAATGTAATAATTTTGGCGTAAGAGTAGAATGTCATTTTAAACACACATATTTGTTTAGTATCTTTACGAAATTTCCAGACAATCCCCGCATACTTTCTTAAGATATCATGTGCGCAATGACTTATAAAGTGAAAAAAAAACAGCTACTGTGATTTCAACAACACACAAATACTGTAAAAGTCTAATTTCTAATGGTAGCATATTACAAAGCACAATCTGTTTAAATCAATAGTCAAAATTTCCTGTTTATACATAAAACGGTTTTGAAGATAGACTAATTAAAAATTGAACTTTTTGGTTAATTTTTCGTCGCGGTACAAGACCCCTTAACTAGAATTAATCACATAAATACTATTGGATTCGCGACTAGTTTGCATTGAGTGGATTTCTCAATACGCCTTTCGTGTCTTTAAAAGTTAAATAAAAACCCATCTGGAAGTACGCGGCACGGACCAAGGTGGCCTTGAATCTTCGCTACCTTCTTTCGAAGCTCGCTTAACACAATGCCAATTTTAAAATTTTAACAATGGTTTTGTTTTAGCTACACTGTAAAAAGAAAAGATTATTAATACGCTGTATTAGTTTTATGAGATGCTAAATGAAGAACTACTTTTATTGCCAGTACCGAATTAAGGTAATCATAAACAGATTCGGATAAAATTAAAAAAAAAGCGTTATACAGAATGGTAATATTTGGCATTATTTAGTCTGCATATCTCTTTGAACTTTTATGGTAAACCCATTCGGACTTTTCTATTATATACATCTATACCCAACCTTAAATTGTATAGTTTTTCAAAGTCCTTTTATTCTTTCGATTTTTCAAATAATACAGTTAATAATTCATACATTTATTTTCGGAACCCTCTGAGCGCGAGTAATACTCGCACTTGACCGTTTATTATATATAAAAAAAGCTATGTCAGATCCCCCTCTCAAGAAAGTGAAGATCCTCCTCAGCAGTTACGTACAATAATCAAATGCATAAGAGCTCAGTATTGTAGTTAATGTGCCAATCAGCATGAAATTACTATTAAGAAAGGAAAAGAACTGGTTTAAGGATCTTTGAAAAATGAAAACGCTTTTATGTCTTTTGTGTAAAAATATACATCGGATCTCAAACGCAATTACTTACAAAACATTTTCGAGAACCGAGTCATATTTTGTCATAAAAAATAAAAATACGATTAATACATTTCCACTTCCCATGCTACTCCCTGACTTTATCCGTTTCCAGCGATACATTGATAATACAATTAGATAAACACACTACAGTAATGTCGTAAATTACGTAAGACATTGGAAATTCCATATTTTAGTAAAAGTTTTAAAAACCGAGTTGTTTGACAAGTAGGAGTATCTACTATACATAATTTGTTAATCAATGAAACTTCTGTCATTTTATAAGTTTGGTGATGAAAGCTAAATAATTTTCTTCTAAGCATTTTTATATATTTTAAAAAGTATTTAAATTCATCGAAACTAGCATACTTCTATGCATGTGATATTAAAATGATTGACTTATTCTCATAGTTGTATTAATTTGATAAACTATCCTAAGAACATAAGTTTTCGGTTTTTCGTATACTACCAAAATAATTATTTCTCACTAACTTAAATTAATGCGAAGGAAGCATGCACATTCTTTCACATTCTATTACGCAATATGATGCGTCTGAAAGCATTAGTTTTTAATCGCTCAACCATTTTGAATAATACATTGTAATAAATTATCTTTTTTAAATAGTAATGTCAAAATGTTGCAGCGTGTTTAGCTATCCATTTAAATAATTCTTTGTGAAAATACGCTGTGGAAATTAAACATTTCGTTACTTATGACAGGTGTAGGTTAAATGTTAATGTTATAAAATCAGTTTATTTGAAAATATCCCAATAACATAAATTATCGATAGCGTAACTTTCTCGGTAACAGAGAGATAACGGTAATAATTTATCGTTATAATACATTAATTTAATTTTCCTAATTATTGTAAAAATATTGATTATTGACGATTGATTATAAAAAAATTATTGACGACCTAATTATTGTAAAAATGAGGGAAAAAAACACTAGTTTGTACATTACCTTATAAGCAAATTAATTTGATAGATGTTATTGTAAGATAAAAATCCTATGATCATAAAATATTGATCGCCGCTGTATAATCAGATATATTTAGCTTTACCGATATTTTAATTTGAAATCCATTAGCACATTTTCGTTTTCATGTTGTTTAAAGAAAGTGTTATAAGAAAATTCTTAATGGCCGTATATGAAAAGAAAACTGTTAATGTTTGTCACAATAACGTAAAGGGATGGCATTAATAAAAACTATGCAACATAAATTTTTATATCTTTAAGCGAAGCAAACTGTATATAAAATATATAACCTTATCATGTTCTTTTTGAATATGATAAATTTATTTTTAGAGAGGAAAGGGTTTCTTTACCCAATCTCCATTTTTTAATTTTAATTTCTACGTAAACTGGTAAGCGCTACATTCAAACCCACCAAGATGCATGTGGAGATATGAATTAGGTCTATGTGGATGCGCGAGATTCCCGTATCTTATTGATCAATTCACCAACATAATTTTTTAGTATTATTAACACTTAAATACCGGATGTTGCTTTTCGCAACATACCGAATTTAGGCTCTAAAATGATATTAGTATGCCATAATGTATATAATATGTATATAATAATGTATATAATATGTAATGTATATATGTATAAAATGTATATAATAATATAAAATGGTATAAATAATATTGATGCTATAATGCCTAATGTTGCCAATAAAATACATTCTGAAAATATTATTAAATTGATTTTCAGCGTGTAGATGGCAACACTTGTGCTGTATAAGAATAAAGATAAATTTATTTTTTCAATTGTTGCTATTTGTTCTTTTGGTTTTGTTTGGAAGCTTGTGAGATACCCTATTTTATTCTGCAGTGAGCAAGCAAAATTTATTTCTTATTATAGTTCCTAAAATTCTTGTGTGTTTAATGTTATAGAATTTTATCAAGAAAAATTATTTTTTCAATTAAAGAACAGTATTGCCGATTAATAACAAACTGTTTTTTAGCCGTAAACCATACTTAAAGCAATATATGATTTTTTAAAGTATTTTTCCCATGATTTATTTAAAAAATGAAGGCCGAAAAACATTATTACAATGAAATTTGAAAAATCAGCCATTTAAGGGCTAATATAATATACAGAATCATTGTACATTTACTAAAATATTGGTAAATTAAAAGAACAATACACTTCCGTTGATTGGTTGAAACGCAAAGTAAATTAAGGCTCTATAATAGCAAAGAGTTTCAGAACAATCTTTTGCGATACGTGATATGCGATTTATTTACTAATCGGAATGAATATATAATGAATATATGTATATATATATATATATATATATATATATATTTATTTATTTATTTATTTATATGTACATATACAGGGTGATTCATAAAAGATGGGCAGAACTTTAAGGGGTTATAGTACACTTAAAGACAAATAATATTAAATAGGAGACTAAGGGTCCCAGACGTATTCCCAAGGAGATAGGGGGCATTAAAGTTTAGGGTCCGAAATTTCAAATGATTATAAAACATGGAAAAATTGGTCGATTCGTTTGCGGTTTTTGCAAAAAATTTTCTTTATGCCAGTATTTTCTTGAAATAAAATTTTAAAGTTCAATTTCAAAAAATGCCGATAGGGGGCGCTTTAGACTTTGGAGTAACAAATAACTATTTTTTAACGTTATTTTCTGTATTTCTTTAAATGATTTCGAAAGCTTAGACTTAAACTTAAATTTTGATCTAAAAATCTGAGTCCTAACGAGTAGTTAAGTAGCATAAACTGAAATTTGAAATTTGAAACCCTTCTCCCCCCAGAACAAAAATCAGTTATTCCCGATCTTTGTGTCGTAGATTAGGCTCTAACTACTGCCGCCTTTTGCTAAAATTATTCTTTATGTCAGTATTTTCTTGAAAATAAATTTTAAAGAAAATTTTCAAAAAATTCCGATAGAGGGCGCTTTAGACTTTGGAGTAACGAACAACTATTTTATACCGTTATTTTTTGTGTCTCATTAAATGCTTTCTAAAACTTAGCCTTAAACTTAAATTTTCAGCTCAAAATTTGAATCGCTGAGCGTGGTTCAGTAGCGAGGGGAGGGGGTTCAAATTTCAACTTCTGAACATAGTTCAGTTTGCACTACTTAACCATGCCCAACGATTCTGTGCTGTGATACAAGGCAAAAATACAACTTTCGTCAAGGACTGCATAGTCGGAATTCACTCATAAAGGCACTGGCACAGTTGGAAACGTCGCTCATGCAAACGTTAAAGCTCCATTCCTGACGCTAGTCACCGGGTGAAGAAGGAAACAGAAAGTATGCAAATGTCAAATGGGGAAGAAGAAGAACACGTATGCAAAATTTCGACACGATTCAGGCATAAAAACCACTGAACGGTGAGTCAAGTGTAAGTCGCTGTAGTAATGAATCGGAAGATGGTGCCCTTCACGAATAAGGAAAAGGCTGAGATGCATTTAATTTACGGAGCGGCAGATGGAAATGGTGCAGAGGCACAACGAATGTACGGAGAGCGATTTCCCAACAGGCGGTTACCTAACCGCAAAACTTTCGAGCGCTTGCACAGACAGTTGTGTGAGACGGGATCATTTCTCGCTTCCCGGTCGAATGCAGGTCGTGCAAAAAAGGACGAATCAGTAGTTGTTGCAGAAGCCATTCTGGATGTAGTAGCGGCGCAGCCAAGTACAAGTACACGAACAGTGGCTAGGCAGGTGGATACCTCAGAGTCCATGACTTGGAGGGTACTGAAGGATGAACATTTGCTCCCGTTTCATGTGCAACGAGTCCAGAAACTGTCTCCAGGGGATTATCCAAATCGTATTGAATTCGCCCGCTGGTTTCTGCAGCAGAACGCGCTAAATCCACATTTTGGACGAACTGTGCTTTTCACCGATGAATGTACCTTCACACATGAAGGTACATTTAACACACACAATGCACATGTATGGGCGGATGTCAATCCACATGCTACGTATCCACATGCTCATCAGAGACGCTTTTCCATCAATGTTTGGGCAGGAATCCTCGGAGACCACCTAATCGGACCGTACCTTCTTCCTGAACGCCTCAACGGTAAAACATACCTCACATTTCTGCAACATGTGCTGCCAGACCTGTTAAACGTTGTTCCTTCACGCATCCGGCGGGTCATGTGGTTCCAGCACGATGGAGCTTCAGCCCATTACGTACGAGACGTCCGCAACTATCTGGACATCACATTTCCGAACAGATGGATTGGTCGAGGTGGTCCTGTTGCTTGGCCTGCTCGCTCGCCAGATCTTTCACCCCTCGATTTCTTTTTTGGGGGACGATTGAAGGCTCTTATGTATGAGACACCCATTGAATCCCCCGAGGAACTGGTCGCCAGACTTTCCGCCGCTGTAGGGGAAGTGCTCGAAAAGCCTGATGTTTTCGCGAATGTTCGCCGTTCCATTCTTCGCCGTTGTTCTGCGTGCATAACCTCTGGTGGTCACAATTTTGAACATTTATTGTAATTACATGTTAATAAATATGCTTTGGTAACATAATCCTAATTTGTGTCTTTTTACCTCGTATCACAGCACACAATGTGTGGACATGGTAAACTGAACTGTGCTCAGGAGTAGATATTTCAAACCCCTCTCCCCAGAAACTTAACCACGTCTAACGATTCAGATTTTGGGCTGAAAATTTAAGTCTAAGCTTTAGAAAGCATTTAATGAGACACAAAAAATAACGGCATAATATAGTTGTTCGTTACTCCAAAGTCTAAAGCGCCCTCTATCGGAATTTTTTGAAAATTTTCTTTAAAATTTATTTTCAAGAAAATACTGACATAAAGAATAATTTTAGCAAAACGCGGCAGTAGTTAGAGCCTAATCTACGACACAAAGATCGGGAATAACTGATTTTTGTTCTGGGGGGAGAAGGGTTTCAAATTTCAAATTTCAGTTTACGCTACTTAACTACTCGTTAGGACTCAGATTTTTAGATCAAAATTTAAGTTTAAGTCTAAGCTTTCGAAATCATTTAAAGAAATACAAAAAATAACGTTAAAAAATAGTTGTTTGTTACTCCAAAGTCTAAAGCGCCCCCTATCGGCATTTTTTGAAATTGAACTTTAAAATTTTATTTCAAGAAAATACTGGAATAAAGAAAATTTTTTGCAAAAACCGCAAACGAATCGACCAATTTTTCCATGTTTTATAATCATTTGAAATTTCGGACCCTAAACTTTAATGCCCCCTATCTCCTTGGGAATACGTCTGGGACCCTTAGTCTCCTATTTAATATTATTTGTCTTTAAGTGTACTATAACCCCTTAAAGTTCTGCCCATCTTTTATGAATCACCCTGTATACTTACATGTGTAACAATGTGAAGCATTTTTTTATAGATTTCATTATTTTTTCGTTTCAATATGAAATTTTGTTTACATATTTTTCCTCTTTATTTTTTTTTCGGTGGAAAGTGCCTTTACTAAAAGCAAACTCTGTTTTACTATGCAAATTAACATTGCTATTTTGAAATTTATTTTTTTTAAAGATGAACTGTATCTGACATTTAATTTTAAAAACTAATTTCGTATTTCCGCTGGGCTAAACACATTTGTTCTTACGCTAACATTTGTGAAACGGTTCTGCATGTGACACTAAACCTTTACATTTGAGAAATTTTATTTAAATGTTTTCCTTTGTCTGACGTGTTTGAAAAGTATGCTTTGCTATTTTATTTAGTTACTGTTTAGTTATTTTTTTTCCTTTTCTGTTTTGAATAAATCAGTACACATACATATAATTTCAAATACATTTAATAATTGTCTGAGCTAAGCGAAGGCTAATACTCAGCGAAATATTACTGTCCGGACACATTACAACTACGATGGATATTAACGCCATGTCCTACTAAAGAAAAAGCCTAATAAAAACCTTTCGTCAAGCATAACTCAAAAAGTATTTGTCGGATTTCGTTTCTGATTGCACCAGAAGGTACCTATGAGGGCCATCTACTGAATGCACATACTGGGAAAAATAAGTTCCAAACCGTTTAAAAATTATATTAAAAAAACTGATAAAAAAGCGCAATTTATCTGCATACGTCACAGAAATTTGGTGTGCGTCACTTTCACCGGTGGATGTTTTCGTAGACAACTGGTTTGAACACATGGAGCAAATAAAAAATAAATACGCACGCAGTAATATTGAATAGATCAGTTTCAACCACGTGATCACAAACCTTGCAACAACCCGTGGCGACCAGTTTTGGTGGGCAAACAAATAATAATACAGTACTCCGTACCACGGTGACCGTTTTTAGCCTGTTGTATAAAATCTGGCCTGTTGTATGACATAATTGTGGATGATTAAACAAAAGACATGAGTGTTTATTGCTCCGGGAGGTTATCTTTCTCTGGAGTCTGTCTGTCTATCATACAGCATGAAATTTTCTGGTAAAGGATGATATTATTATGCAATAAAACCTCCATAACGGACACACCCGATTAGTGGACACCTCTATTTAGCGGGCATTTTTTCGATTACCAACCCATAAATAACTGTACATTTTTTACTCTCAGTAGCGGACACCTCCAAATAGAGGACAAATTATGCCCTCCCGAGGTGTTCGCTATTCAGAGGTTTTAATTCTAAAACCTCCATAGCGGACACACCCGATTAGCGGATACCTCTATTTAGCGGACATTTTTTCGATTACCAACACTTAAATAACTGTACATGTTTTACTCTCAGTAGCGGTCACCTCTAAATAGAGGGCAAATTCTGCATTCTCGAGGTGTCCGCTATTCAGAGGTTTTACTGTATATAACATTGATAGTTATTTTACAGGGCCACACAAAAGAATAAGAATATATGAAACGAATATGAACTAAATTCGGGATTGGAAGATCGCTGATGGTAATGTAATTTTAGGATGTTGTTACAGTCATCCGCAGCATATTTTTAGAGTTTCCTTCATTTAACGAAACCCTACCTGTCTCACTCCTTTGTCTGTCTGTCTGTCTGTATGTCCGTCTGTCTCAGAGCCCGTTCTCAGAAACAATACATGTCGGAGACTTGAAAATTTGCATACTTATAGCTGAACACAAAACATCAAACAGCAAATAATAAAATTTTGTAAAATTCTAATATTTAACCCTCTGGGCTCTGACTTGTGTATTTTAAGTAATTTTTTTAACTCAGCCCCTATTTAAGTTGGAGACATGAAATTTTGCATACTTATAGCTGAACACCTCACATCTAACGACAAATAATAAAATTTTGAAAAAGGTCTAATATTTAACCCTCTGGGCTGTAACTTGTGTATTTAAAGCAATTTTTCTAACTCAGCCCCTAATTAAGTTGGATACATGAAAGTTTGCATACTTATAGCTGAACACTTGCGATAACACGATAAATCCTAAAATTTTGAAAAAGTCATATTTAACCCTCTGGTCTCTAACTTCTGTATTTTAAGCAATTTTTCTAACTCAGCCCCTAATTAAGTTAGAGACATGACATTTTGCATACTTATAGCTGAACACCTCACATAAACGACAAATAAAACATTTTGAAAAAGGTTTAATATTTAACCCTCTGCGCTCTAACTTGTGTATTTTAAACAATTTTTCTAACTCAGCCCCTAATTAAGTTGGAGACATGAACTTTTGCATGCTTATAGCTGAACACCTCACATCAAACGACAAATAATAAAGTTTTGAAAAAAATCTAATATTTAACCTCTAATATTTTGTCTCGCGCAATTTTTAAATTTAAACTGTTTTGCAATGCTATTTTTTGTTAATTTTGCATAATAAGTGTAATGGGACGTAATTTCTTCTATTTCAGACTTCTAACGTATGTTAATGAATTTATTTTACAATATCCTTTCTCTTTTAAAATTCTAATGCAAATATAGTTTTTATGGCGTAATTACCAATAAGTGCCTGCTTTTTATACCTAATTATTTAATTTTAATTTGAAGGGTTTTTTTTCTGTTTATAATAGTAACGTGTAAATATTTTTTTTTAATTTGGAGCAAACATTATTGTTTGCGCTGTTTATACAGTTGGCAACGTTTTAAATTAATACCATTTTCTAAAATATGTAAAAAATATCTATCGAAATGCTGAATATTTGAATTTAAAATAGGAATAAAACCTCAAAAAATGAGTCAAATTAAAAAAATTAATGGAATCTGCACACAGGAATTTTCTATTGAATAAAATGATCTAAAAATGATTAAATTCCCATGTATAGCTTTTTCTCCTATAAAACTTTTTTAATGGAACGATTTTGTCCAACTTTAGAATTAAATATCTCTTAAAATAATTCTTCGATATGAAAACTGTATGCATTAGCGTGTTGATCAAACATTTTGCTATAATAGCACCTATTTTCATATTTTTCTATTCAATAGTTTTCTTAATATTAACGAAGAAAGACCTCCGGTCACAAAAAATTCAAATCCGGCGGCGGCGGTGACAGCGTTAGTTACTTTTTTTAGAATAGAGAGATATATAAAAATGAAAACTTGTCTATCTGTCTGTTTGTAATTCTATAAAAATCCACAATTTGGAAGCCAAAATTGTGAAAAGATACGTACATGTGTATTAAAACATGGCCGAGGCAACTAAAGTAATCCGGAATCGAAATAATTTATAGTTAATTTTCAATTAATAAAAAACCACTAATTTAACAGCAATTTCTTATTAAATTTAAACATTTTTCGTTATAGCAGTTGCCAACAATTAAAAAACACAATAAAATTATTACTACAACAATTAATTTTCTACTGCAAGATTTCCACGTGAAAAATGAAAATGAAATAAATAGTTTGCCGAATTTAAAATAAAGGTGAATTTTACGTCATAACTTTTCTATTGCAAGATATTCACGTGAAAAATGAAAATGAAATAAAAAGTTTGACGAATTTAAATGAAAGTGAATATAACTTCATAACTTTTCAATTTCAAGGTTTTCACGTGAAAGAGGAAAATATTACGTCATATTGGAAATATAAAGGACGTGGTGGATATAGTATAACGTCATATGAGTGTGAAAAATGTACTGAAGCATGATAAAAACCCGATTAGGGAAATAGTGGCGTATTTTAACATTATTGCTCCAATTATAAATTGAAATAAGTTCATTTATTCTTATTTATTATTTATTCTTATCATTTATTCTTATTTAATATTTATTATTATAAGTTGATCTGTATTCTTTTACGTCTGTTATATACATTTATACATTTTTATATAGCGTTTTCATATGATTCATTCATACAACATTTCCACTGCTTTTTTTAATGTTTGTTTTGTGTTGTATGTTAAATTTTGAAATCTATTTTTCAGAACAAACATCCTTCAAATTTTGGGCAACGCCTGCACTTTAGTTTGTAACAGTTAAATGGCTTTTGTATCTGTACATCTAATGCTAATATTATAAAGCTTTATAATATTATAAAGTATATAATATTATTAATGCTTGTACGTTTGTGAGGTGTTATCTCTGAAACTACATAGCCAACTTAAAAAAATATCGGTGGCCATCTCTGCTCCGAAAAAAAGACTATTTTATGTCAGTGCAAGAACCTACATCGCTGCAGGAGCAAAAAAAGTTCTAAAATTGTGATTTCTGCTCAATTGATTGGGTTAAAAACTTTAAATTTGATGCGGTAGTTACTTTTAAGATGTAAATACTCATAATGAACGCTCTCTAAAAGGTTCAATTTGACGGATAAAAGTAAAAAATTCTAGAAAGGTTCTAAACTATCTTTTATTTGGAATACTGAAATTTTTGGGATACTGTTGGGGTTAGAAACTAGAACTTTGGCATGGTAGTAATTAATAAGATGTAAATACTCGTTGTAGAACGAATTCTAAAAAATAGAAAGACTAAACAAAGCGGAAAAAGATCTAAAGATGATCTAAGTAACGAAGTACATGGTATTGTTAGGAATATAAACATGAAAATTGAAATGGCTGTATTTATCATGACGTAAATTCTCGCAATAGAACAATTTCTAAAAATGTCGCTATATAAAACAGTGCAGAAACAAAAAACTTTCGAAAATTTTCTATTTCTGTGTTACTGCGGAGCCGAAAATCTTGAAATTTTGCTTCGGGTTAGTTTTAAAATAAACAATTGTCTCTATGAATGGTTTCTAAAAAATTTAAAATTTAAAAAGATGAAATTAACGGAAAGCGATCTCAATTACCATTAATTTGGAATTATTATGTGCAGGAACTTTAAATATTTCATAATCCTGCATTTCCTCAGCAACACATGCAATTTAAATGCAACAAAACTAATAGATACCCACCTAGCATTAAATAAATTGTGTAAATATTGAATAAAGACCTATAGGCTTTTCTCTCTCTCGCCAAGGCCACTAACAGAGGGAAGTTCCGTTTCAAATGTGATATGAATTTTTTATCCGATTCCTTTTTCTAGACATTTTATCATAAGGTCATATTCTCAAGTATCATTAGTTGATTTTTTATATATTAACTTATTCTGGTGAAATTTTATAATCGGGTTCATATTGGCGTATGTTAGCTTGCATGATTTGCTGAATAAATATGTATGGATTTGTAAATTACTTCAAATGACACTTTAACAGCTCAAAAGTTATGCAGGCGATATATTCAGATCTTGTGTCATACTTTATGTTGTAATCATTGCCGATTTCTTTTATTTAATACATGCTAAATACGGCTCAACTTGTGCAGAATATGTTTGAAAACAAAACAATACAGCTTATGTAGTGGCCAGCATACACTCATCATGTAAATCCGAACGAGCATATCTAAAACACACTCTAAGGAAGCATTGCATGCCACTGTTGATGTATTCGGTACTTTGATACTATATCAGATTTGGAGGAGAGAATTCCTTAAATGTTATTGACAACCTCATTTCATCCGTGGAAAACAGATATTGTACAATATTAACTATTCCGGGGGAGCACAAACCATATAAAGTATAGTCCATTCTTTTTAAACATCATATATTTGTCATTTAAAGTTACTCAAATTGGTGCGGAGCGTCTGATTATGCTCTTGACATAATTTTATACAGATAAAATTCCGATATAAGTAATTTAGTGTTTCATTTTCTATTTTACTTTTAATATATTGCGTACTTTCAATTTTATATCCTTGCATGGCTGTCTTGAATGGTTTGATTTCCCATTTTTTTAAACAGTATATACGAATTTATATATAAGATTTTGTAATTCTACGATTCGTTTATTTTCGTCATTTCAATGTATCGTAGTATATGGACAATTAAAGATAACATCTCATTTTCTTTGCTTCCACATGTTATTATTAAATCTATGTTCTCAGCAATATCACTCAGACTAATCCCTCTGAGGGAAGTCCTAGTATACATAATATTTGTTAAAATTAAACATCGAATAAGTTTTTTAAATGCATAGTTATCCAGCTAACAAACGAGTTAATTTTATATATTCGTTACAAAGAAATTAATAGATAGTATCAGTTCCTTGAGATATACTGCGGTTAAAAAGTTATTTAATTTGTTATTCTCTTTCGAATAAAGCAACATACACATATATATTAGGTATGAGAAGAAATGATAAGAATACTCCTTATATATATTTTAAATTTCTAATATTAAAAAAAGTAACTAGAGTTATTTAGTTTTGAGACACGTTGATTTTGGAAAATTTTTTGAGAAACAAATTTCTAGAAATTTAACAACAGATAATGGTAACTTTATTTTTTAAACATCTATTAAAAAATAATATATAAAACCTTCATTACAACATTTTTAGTTGTAACCATGAACATTTTATCTTACGTGGGTGGTTCAATAATATTGTCCCTAGTGTATATAAAATATTTATACTGTGACGGTTGATGTGGAATATCGGAAACTAATCTCTTAAATGCCAATATGCTCAATTTCAGAACCGTAGCTGCTATATTAACATAGTTTTGGACAGTGGAGTGAAGTTTTAAAGCCCTATTCTTGGGGGAGTTTTTAAGGAGGGGAGTGAGGATGAAATGCTAGTTTGGAGATTATGAGACTACATTTGTGACAGTGGATGAGATGTGGCTACAACACTATGATCCAGTGTCCAAACGACAGTAGTTACGTCTGATCCACTGTCACAGATCTAGCCCCATAAGCTTAATATCAATATATCACTCCGCCCGCCTTTCAGTTGTCCCTCCAAAACTATTTGAATATAGCAGCTACGGTTCCGAAATTGACCATATAGGCATTTAAGACATTAGGCTTCGATATTCCACATCAACTATCACAGTACAAATATTTTATATACACTAGGGACAATAACTATTGAACCACCCACGTACAACATAAGTAACCATGCATATGTAGAAACAAACTGTCAATAAATATAGACATAACATTGTATTAAAAAGTTTTACTTGTTACAGATCTCGTGAAACAGTTTTATTAAATGTTAAAGAACAATTCCATATTTCATAAATCTTCAAATTTAAAAGTTTGCTGTACCACACTTGAAATGACATTGCTAAAATAATGAGAGACCAGTGTAGCAGCCTCATAGCTACATTACGGAATATTACAATCAAAGAAAACAAAAAAAGAAGTATTCACGTATTTGAATCCATTTGTTGTACACTGAATAAAAAAAGTATCCAAAGTTTCGAATGAACAATAATCGAAGTGAAATCTAAAACAGACATTTGAGTCACAGTTATTCCTTGTTTCAATTTCTTAAAAAAGCTTGAAAGCAACATCCTTGTTAAAATTTTAATAAACTTTGACATTTTCATTAACTAACAATTTTTTCCCTCATCTATGGAATCTTTGGTAAAGTTTCTCTTTAGATATCAAACAATAAGTAATACTAGTAATTAGATTATTCATTTTGTAAGAGTAGAATTTTAACTCCAATTCATTCTTCAGAAGTGCAATATGAATGATAAACAAGTTAGGTATTTTTTTTTTTTTTTTTTTTACCATAGGGGCCGTTCAAATATTATCTAGGGGGAGGGGTTAGCGATTTGCTTATTTTTGCTTACAAGAGGGAGGAGGGAGTTTGAATGATGCTTACGTAAGACATTTTCAAAATATCTTAACTTGTAAAATAATAGAAAAAAAAACATTAAAAATTTCAAATTGAAAAATGAAATACCAAAAGAATATTAAACTTGAAGTTCTGATGTCAGCTATTTTGACCACACAAGGAAAACATAAACGATCACTTTTATCTAGAGGTGACTGTTCATGTTTAATGCATGAGAGATTATTATATCTGAGAACTTACTACTATTTCCAATTGTGAGAATAGAATAGAATAGAATTGAATGCACCAATGCGATATGTTGTATTGTGACGATACGTGTTTTCCGGGAAAGTTTCCAAAACTTAAGTAAAATTCTATCTTCTTTGTTTCCACCCCTCCTATGTCATGTTGTTGAACCCCATAACCATAGTGACCAACTGCTCTACTGTCTGGTGTCTCGTGAGTTTTTAAAACCTCTCAGTACTGTAGTGTAGTGGTGTTTAAAATAAATGAAATCGGAAATATATCTTCATTTCGAGAAATTTTGTATAAAAAACTTTTTGAAAGTTTCAAAATGTCTGCTTCAGATAAACCTTTGAAGGATATCCAATGTAAAACTAATGATGTGTGGCCGCAGTACAAAAAGTCTTCTAAAACTGACAAAGAGTTAGAGGTATTGGTGCTTAAAAGAATTGAGGACGAACTGCGTAAGGCAACCAAAAAGAAATCAGTCTTTCTTGGTTATTTTTAAAGTTAATTAAAATCAATCTATTCTTAAAATTTTAAATATATTTTATAACAACTTTAAGTTTACATAATTACTTTTAAAAATTGGAAAAAGATAGACAAGATAAAATGACCATGTAGCCTTGGCGAAACATAGTCAGTCTGACAATAAATAAAGAACAAGGGAATGTCAAAAAACGAGTTATTACTTTTTAAACATGGTGTAGCCAAGCTAAACCTAATTTTTCTTTTCAAATAACTCCAAAATCAATGCAACCATGGGGGGGGGGGTGGATTTAAAAATATGTAAGTTTTGAAACAGGTAATCCTCTAGCTCTTTTCAAAATTTGTGCTTTACTAAAAATGAAATGTAATCCAATTGAATTGAAAACAATGCATCTTATACTTCTATGAGTGTCAAGTCTCATTTTTAAGTACGTTTCCGTTAGATGGACTCAATTGTCGCCAAGCTTGTTAGTTGGCGTGAAGTTAAATTCCCGTAAACGTGAAATATTTGAATGAAAATTTAGGATTAAGGAAAAGTGAGCATTTAAAAATATAATACTTGAAAATACACATTTTTATGAACACTTTTATTATAAATATTTATTTTTAAGTCATAACTTTCTAATAAATAAATTCAATTAGAAAAATGATAAAATAAGTTGTATTATGAGATTGCGATTAAATAGCGACATTAAAAAATTTATTAACGTTACGATCAATAAAAAGCAATTCACAATATTTTTCAAGATTTGTAATGAAAATTTTTACACGACCAGGGTTAACATAAATGACGCTATAGCATACATTGCACAGTTTAACGGAAAAGCACCCATTTTTATTAGTGTTTATTTCATTCAATAATACCATGAATAAATTAAAACTGATAACGAATTATATCAAAAAATAAATACAAATAAAAGCTGTATTTTTTTTTAAACAGTTACTAACATTAAATTTAAATTTTCATAGGTAATGCAGGGAATTAAGGCAAACGACACACGCTAATGACGTATTTGAACACGCTCGCAGCTGAATTGGCAACTGTAATGAAATGTTCGCCCTCTTGTGGAGAAGTCGAGAAACAAAAATAGCTTCGCTTTTTTGCTTCTGCAGCATTTACATATTGATCTTAGTCGCGACCAAGTCACAAAATTGGGCAAAATAGTAGGTCTAACCACTCTGAAATAGCGCCATCTATCCTTAATTACATTCGCGAATAGAACAAAATTGAAAAAAATATATGCAATGATTATAGTGACATTCTCTTTGACAAAAGAACCCCAATAACGTTCAAACTTCAAAAAAAGAATAATGAATTACGGTCGAATTTCGACCACTAGGCGACCACTAGTTTATTTAATTTAATAAACGATTTTAAAATGTTATTTTAAAATGGATTGCATTTTTTCCATAGATTGGTAAATTAAATATCCAGTGAGCATTTAGTACTAAATTGGTTTATTATTTTTTTTTTATGTTGTATGTTAAACATTTATTTTTAACCCCTTGACCACAGGTGACTGATATATTTTTCCTCTGAATTGAATTTTTTCTTGTGATACACTTATTATTACTTAAAGCATCTTAAGCATGAAGGTAAGTAAATTTTGTTTTACATTTAAGGCAAGTTCCTTAAAAAGGGTTTCTGTGTCTACTAAAGTTGAAAGCGTTAAACCAAAATCAAAAGAATTTCTACTGATGGACAAAAGGAAGAAAATAAAGAGAAGGAACAGGATTCTGAAATTGATACTAAGCATAAAACCCCATCTCAGATGGCTTCTGAAAAAAAAAATTCAGAACTGGAAAAAAGTTTAAATGCCTTGTATGCTGCCAAGGACTCCATGTCACGTTCTCAAATTCAAAAACAGATAAATAAGGTTTCCAGTTATCTAAAAACAGAAAAACAATGCTTAAAAAGGAAAAATGCTGAATACCAAAGAAAACATTGAACGACCAAACGAACAAGGCTTGAAGAAATCTGCCACGATAAACCAGACATTAAAAAATTAGCTTTGAGGGAAACAGTAGGAAGACCTAGTTTAAATGTAGATCAACCATTATTCCTTAAGACAATAGCAGACATAGCTATTATTGGAATCGCTGCAGACGCAAAAAAAAGAAGCGAGTCAATACGAAATGTGAAAATTCTGGATGACTTGACTGCAGAACTTTAAAAGTTTTGCAATAAGCAGGAGTGGAACGTATCTTCGTTTGCTTTAAAAAAATTCCTCAACCATAGAGGGTCGAAGGCAAATCACCGCAATGCCGGTAAAACTTTCTCGAGCTCAGGCTGACTGTCACCGATCTCACATCCATACACAATTTGCAGTAACACCCATCCGCTATTTAGAAACTTTAGCTTCAATTCTTGGACCCATGCAAGTGGTTTTTTTTCTTTCACGGGATGACAAAGGACGTGTACCTTTGGGAATTACAGAAGCCAATAAACAGACTCCGATACTGATGTATATGGAGCATCGAGTATCTTTGCCCAACCACGACATAGTCATCGCTGAACGCCACAAACTTATTCCATCTGTTTACGCTGGTATTGTGATAGCTCCCAAAATGGCAGGTCAAAGTAAATACATATGATATTCTGGTCCAACGTTTATAGCTATAAGAAGAGGGAAACACAGTCCTTCCACAGCAAATACTCATGCTCACGATTTTGAAACTCTACTAACACGCAAAGACTTTGAAAAATTAGTGAAAGCAGAAGAGCGTTTCATAAAACCTGTAATCATAGTTACGGTACGGTCCAGACGAGAATCCCCGCTACCAGAATGTTATATCGTTTGCAATTAACCATTTCAAAAAGCATGATTTAGATGGAATTTTCATAGTGTGCAATGCTCCTGGAAGATGTGTATATAATCGAGTAGAAAGGTGAATGGCACCACTCTGTCAAGACCTGTCTAGTCTTATACTCCCTCATGACAATTATGGTTCTCATCTGGATGCTAAAGGTCAGCGGTGATGAGGAAATAGAGCGAAATAACTTTGCATATGCTGGTAAAACTCTCGCAGAAATCTGGACTCATTAAACATTGACGGTTATCCTGTTACTGCCACATATGTTGATTCAGGGGAACCAGACTCTCTTAGCTTTGACTCGGTATTCGTAGCACGTACAAGAAAGTCAATACTTGCTGCAAATTGTAAAATGCGAAGAAAAGAATTGTTGCACTCATACACGTAGTGTATAATTTCGTATATTAAATGACGATTCATTGCTCCTCCAATTAAAATGATGCAATCTTCAAATGACGTCATTATAAGTGAGGAGGGGGAAATTATAATTTCCATCTGACCTTAACTCTGAATATTACAGCAAAGGGATTTTTAAAGATCACAATTTTTGACCTTCCATAAAGCCGAGATTATCCGCAAGAACTTATGGAAGTTGTGTCCAATATCATGCATCTCAGGTCAGCTAAAAAATTCAACACAGTGAAAAAAGCGAGAAGGCTTGCCTTATACGACCATTGAGAATTGCTGCTCGCCGAGCAAATGAACTATTGTGCGTCGTAAAATTTGTGGAAGATATGGAAGATGCTGCGTGGCTCAATGAAGATGAAGTTTATCAAGATTACGTCCGAAAAGAAAGCGATAAAAATAAGCAAGTAAAACTGGAAACCAATATCATAACAGACACGGAAAAATGGTTTAAGCAGCCGTGGTCAGCATCGGAATAGATATTGTCATGTTCAAATTTAAATTTTACAAATGGCTAAGGTCTTCTAAAAATGTGATCTAAGAAATTGTCTTAAGTATAATTATAAGGAAATAAGAAAAGCACATTTTTTTTATTTTTAAGTCGAGTAGATTTTTTTTAATTTGAATTAAGTCCTATTTTTTAAATTAAATTATTACTGATAAAAAAGTGGGAGGGTTGCAATTTGCTTACGTAATTATTAAGGGGGGGGGGGTAACGATTAACTTATTTTTGCTCATAAGGGAGGAGGGGGGGTCAATATTTGCCAAAAACATGCTTACGTAATATTTGAGCAGCCCCATAACCTCGAATCCTACTTCGCGAACATAATTTTAACTTTGATTCGTAAATTTAAAGCTTCTATAAACCGGTATCCTGTAATTGTTTAGGATAAATGTCTTAAAAATTAATTTTATGATTCATAAAATATCATATTAATATTCAAAACACATATGTATTTCTTTGTTTGAAGCGTTATAACTCTTATTGAGCAGAAATGTCGTTGAACCTGTATTTATAGAAATTAAAATACACTTAGTTTAAAAACCCCTGCATGTCTTTCGCAGATGGAAAGAAGCTCTGATAAAAAAAAAAAAAAAAACTACAGACATCAGTTCTCATTTGAAAGTATCTGCTGTCAAAATGAATAAATAAATAAAAAATAAAAAGTAAAATAAAAATAAAAGTTTAACTCGCAGACCCTTAACATACTCTCAGCTTAACGCAGAGTTATTAATTTATTATTATTATTATTATTATTGTGGTATTGTTTCGTTAATTGAATGTCCAATAATTGTTTTTGGACATGTTAAAAATTATTGTTTGTTGGGAACGAACTATGTGCTAAAAACTAAATTTTTGTTCTTTTATGCTTTTGTTTCTATTAACCGTTGAAGGGTGGTGGGATATATTATATACCACTTAATCACAATTTCCGAATGAATACAACAAATAAACGCCAGGATTTTGGAATTAAAATGTAAAATTTATTACGTACTTGAAGAAAGACTTTTATCAATTGTGAAATAAATTCGTTTCTAAATTATGGTGCCTTTGAATCATTTAAACATTTTATGAAAAGAAGTGCTTTGCCAATGAAAGGGTTCAGGAATGTTTAAGTTATTAATTTGAACTTTCGAGATATATGTTACAATGTATTTTCTAATCCTATCCTCGAAAAGTGAAGACAGCAAAGACAATTTTGAAGTCGAAATTAACGGTAATACCTAAAAAATAATGACTTATTTTAACCAAATATCTTGAAGATTAAGTAAAGCGAGGACGCCATCCACAAATATATTTACAATGAGAAGAATTCCAGCTGAATAGAAAATATTTATTATAGACAGGGAGCTGGCAGTACAGACAATCACTTCATCGAGTTCACGGATGAAATTCTAGCATTAGTTAAATGTTGATTCGCATATTGAAACGCAATCGGTCTGCCAAGCCATATTTTGGTGGAAAACACAAAAAATATGATTTTAACGGATGACTTACTATTGTGTTTTCCTGCTTCCAGTACTCCATGTTTTCATACCATTCGGTGCAGGAAAACACAATGGTAAACCTACAAGTCATCCGCTAAATTCGGGTTTTCAGGTGTTTTCCATCAACATATGACTTGGAAGACCGATTGCGTTTTAATATGCGAATCAAGATTTAACTAATCCCAGAATTCCATCCGTGAAATCGATGAGGTGATTGTCTGTGCTGCCAGCTCCCTGTCTATCAGTCAAGCAAAATTTAAAGGGCAAGAGGAAAGTTTTAAGCATCATTATTTCACTTTTAGTTCATTAGAAACATCAATTTAGAGATGATGAACACAGAATATGACATTTGAATACTCTTTTTTTTATATATTTTTATGTCATATTGATTTTTCTAATAGAACTGCACTAAAGCAAATCATTTGATTTTTCATTAAACAAAATCACATCCATTTACAAAATTGGATATTTTACGAAAATAATGTGTATTTATTACACAATTATATTTATTTTAACAGTTTTAGCCCGTTCGTTTGTCAAAAATATGTATTATTGAAGTATCGTAAGTAATCTTTTAATATCCTGATGGCTAACATTTGCGTTTATACAACAATTTTTTCCTCCACATTTTGTATTACACATTTAAATAAAATAAATATATAACTTTTTATTTAATAACATTAATGTTAAAAAAATATCTTATATCCTTTATAAACTTATTTATTTTAATGAAAATGGAATAATCTCACATTTTCTTTGCATATACATTGACTGATAAGCAATGCATAAAATGTAATTAGTCTAGAAATAAAACATTGACAAAATGAAGTACATGTAGCATGTGATACAAGGTATTCCCATTAATTTCATTAATTTATAAAATTATTATGAGCAAACATTTCATTTCATTTTATGTAGAATGCAAATAACGAAAGTATATATTCAAGAAGTACATGGAAATAATTCAATTAGCTGTATGATGTACTTACTTTTATTGTTTTTTCTGCTATAAACAATAAAAATTTATGGAGTATTTATTTCTAATTGATATTATCCATTATTGAAAAATTTCGGAAGTTTGTCGTTCGAAGACTTTATTTTTCAATATAATGCAATTACTTTTCCCTGCTCAGTATTATTTAATGGAAATCAAATGACATTTCCTCGAACTTGGATTAAAAAAAATTATATATCTATAACACAATTAGCGTTTTTATTTCCTTAAAATTAATCTTGAAAATGTTTAATTGAAAAGTGCAATTTAAAAACAAAATTTTAAAATTCTAATTCAAAATGGAAAATTTTCCAATCAAAATCTATTTTAACTGAAAATATCCAAAAATCCTTTTCTTTTACAAGGCAGTTTTGCCATGTGGGCATTTTTTTTTCATTCAGTTAGCTTGATTAGTACCTTTTGTTTTTGTATAAATATATTTGCCTTATATAATGTCTTATTTAATGACAGATTAAATAAGTTAAATACAATTGATTTTAAAAATGTGGTAGGATATAAACATTTGTAATGAAACATTGGGAAATAATTTTCTCAACAATAAATAATAAAAAATTAACATTTTTGTATGTAATACTTGTTTCGGTTAATTACTTTCCTATCTATGTCTGTAAACCTTTATATTGTAAGATTAATTAGTAATTATACAGAATAAATTGAGCATTTACTTTGTAAGATTATATATATATATATATATATATATATATACCTCATATAGTGACTTCATTAACTCATAACACTTATAAGTATTCATAATACTCAAATATTTCTTTCTTACATCTCTTTTATCTCAATATTCAATAATAAGTTTATCTATAATTTCTATCATACAAGAAACAGCAATAGTAAAATTAATTTAAAAATAACAATAACTCAAATTTATCATCAATAATTTCAAAGTTATATTTTAATTCATCACTTCAGTAAATAATAATAAGAGATTATTGCACTCAATGACATTGTCTGGGTAAAAATTTACGTAGGATAATAATAATCTCCTACCAATAATAGATTCAATAAGAAATGAAATTATACGAAGTCAAAAGAAAAAAATAAAAATAATGAATTCTTAATTTCTCCAGCAATATCATTGAAATAAAATCTTAACAGGTGTTTTTCGATATGTGTCGAAATATTTCGTTCATTTTCCACATGCTTACGCAATCAGTAAAAAATAAATAAGCAAGAGAATAATAAGTTGGGTTTGAAATTCAGGACACTTGCAAAATCAACAATTATTCGCATAATTTTTATAATGTTTTAGTATTTATAATAATTGCTCAATAATTGATATTCTTTAAGTTAATTTAATCCAGTTAACATGTATTCATAGTTTACATATGAATTTAAAATTTATTCAAATATACTTGATATTTTAATCTAATTCAATTCAATATAAGAAATTTATAACTCAAATCAACCCATTTACACCAGCATAATCAACTAATTCAAGTAAAATTTCAGCAGTAATTTTCTAGTGGATCCTTCGAGAACACACTGTTATATGGAAAAGCATTGATGGATTAATTATAATCTACTTAGTTACATTTTATTATTTTTATTACTTTTCTAAATTTAATATTAAGTCAGGTATTTAACATTAGTTTGCTGTGAATTCTCATGGGATAATTTTAATCGATCTGGTGAAAAGTATTGACGCAATTTAGATACATGGACAATTTCCGTATTTATATTTTGACTTGGCGTATCAATTCGAACATTTACAGAATATAATTTATTAAGAATTTGATAGGGAAACAAGTTTTTAGTATTGGGGTTACTTAATTCTTCATAAATTACAAGATCTCAAACCTCAAACTATGACTGTACATAATTTCGGCTTTAATATCTTTTGCTTTACAATTGAAATTCATTAGTACGCCCTTTAGCAATTTTAAGGGCTTTGTTCACAGGAGGGTAGTAATCTTATTTTAGGGGAAAATCATAAGATAATTCGCCAAAAAGTAAATAAGCAGGAGGGAATTTGGTTATGGAATTTATTGTATTCCCTAACTACTTCTGTCAAAAGTTTTCTCCAAGGGATTTTAGAGGTAGTAGAATTTACTTTAATTTTTAATCTAGTAACTGTTGAGTGATTCACGCGTTTGCACTTCCCATTTGATTGTGGGTGATGTACTGACGTTAATTTTGCGTATTATTTGATTTCGAAGAAAATTTTTAAATCTAGATGACGTAAAAGCTGCATTCCTATCACTCAACACTTTTTGGGGAACCTGTACATTCAACATTTTGTTGAAATCGAATAATTATTTCGGACATCGAATATTAAAAACTTGTTTTAAGCAATTAGTATACGTTTCGGTAGTAACACTTTTTGATGGAGAAGCACGGGCATATCTATTCGCGTGGTCTATTATGATGTGTAGATATTTTTTGGTGGAGTTATAGTAAATGAATCCTCCCACAGTATCAATAGAAAGACTGTCTAGTCCCTATAGAAAGAACTGATTTACTGGAAAGTGAGTTTGTATTTTCAATTGTGTATAATAGTTGCAGGGTGTTTAAAGCTCACTTTTCTGATTCGTGTTTTTGCGGGAAGGATAAAAAGAAGCTGTTAAAGAATGCAGTACTAAGATTGTCCAGTCCCGTAATGAAGAAGTCCACTGCTAAAGAAAAATGTTCTACTACTGGCAAGAAACATCCTGATTTAAGAAAAATAAAGTAACTGCTCTCAGAATTTTACAATTTGGTAGCTGATAAATGAGGGGATTAAAAGTCTAGATTAAGTTTTTGAAGCTGAAGTTTTTAAGCTTTGGTAGCTGATTAATGAACGGATTAAAAGTCTAGATTAAGCTTTTGAATAAGACTATTATTAAGATACGCGTTTTAAATTTATAGGAATTTAACTAGAGATAAATAATAGAGATATAAATTTGCCTACTGTACACTACCTTATAAGGAGACCTTTGATAAAAAGTGTTCTTGAGATGGTGATACCAATAGTACGAATAATCGAAACCTTTTCCATGTCACCTGGTAACTACGATTTAATATCCTACTCTTACCCTGAATTCGCATCTAGATGAAGCAACATCAACTTCATTATTATTTTCTTTTTTATAAAAAGTTATACGAAAGAAAGAAAACCACGATGTCTGTGAACCCAAGGTCGTAAGTTTTGAAAGATTTATTAGTTATTTATTTGTTAATTTTGTTATATTTCACCTGTTTTACTTAATTATATTGGTTGCATTACTGTTATTATTTATTAGAAAAGATAATATTTATATTTTTTGTTTTATTTAAAGTTTATTTACATTGTGTATTATGATTATACTATGAATTCATGTATAAATGAGTTGCCCCTCTTTTATGTTAATGCGATATGCACTTTTTAAAAGCTCTAGTGATAAAATGAGTGAAAGTGAAGTAAATATCATCTCATTTGAACCGGAGTCGGGGATGAACATACAATCCTGGATGACGCATTTTGATAAAGCATGCATTTCAAATAAAAAAGATGAAAAATGGAAGATGCTAAATATCTCTAAATTTTTGAAGGGCTTGGAGGCTTTAAAATTGTTCATTAACGAGTGTATAGAATGCACATCTTTCAGTAAGATACCTGAAATCCTTTCTGAAAAGTTTATTAAAGAAAATGCTCCCCGATTTTCTGATTTTGATTCTATGAAGCTAAATAATTTAAGTGAATTAGAGGGTTATTTCAGAAAAAAGATTGAGATTGCTAGACAACTTCTTTTATTCTTAAGGAAAATGTTCTACTACTGGCAAGAAAGCACCTGGTTTAAGAAAAATAAAGCAACTGCGCTCAGAATTTTACAGTTTGCTAGCTAATAAAAATGAATTAAGGTATTAAAAGTTTAGATAAAGTTTTTGGATAAGACTATTATTAAGATACGCTTTTTAAATTTATAGGAATTTAACTAGAAATAAAAAATAGAGAAATAAATTTACCTACTGTACACCACCTTATAAGGAAACCTTTGATAAAAAGTGTTCTTGGGATGGTGATACCAATAGTACGAATGATCGGAAAATTTAAATGTCACCTGGTAACAACGATTTAATATTCTACCCTTACCCTTAATGTGCGTCTAGATGGAGCAACATCAACTTCATTATTGTTTTCTTTTTAATAAAAGGCTATAGGAAAGAAAGAAAAACACGATGTCTATGAACCCAAGGTCGTACATTTTGAAAGATTTATAATTTATTTATTTGTTTATTTTGTTATATTTCACTAAATTTCCTTATTTATATTTATTGTATTACTAATATTATTTATTAGAAAAGAAAATAGTTACATTTGTTGCTTTATTTAAAGCTTATTTACATTGTTTATTATGATTATACTATGAATTCATGTATAAATGAGTTGGCTCTCTTTTATGTTAATGCGATCTCCACTTCTTAAAAGCTCTAGTGATAAAATGAGTGAAGTGAAATAAATATCATCTCCTTTGACCTAGAGTCGGGGATGAATATACAATCCTGGATGACGCATTTTGATAAAGCATGCATTACTGATAAAAATGATGTGAAATGGAAAATGAATTTTTGAAGGGAGAAGCTTTAAAATTGTTCATTAACGAGCGTATACAATGTACAACTTTCAATAAGATAGTTGAAATCGTTTCTGAAAAGATTATTAAAGTAAATATTCCCCGATTTTCTGATTTTGCTTCTATGAAACTAAATGATCTGAATGAATTAGAGGGTTATTTCAGAAAAAAAGTTTGAGATTGTTAGACAACTTCATTTATGTAAAACCATCATAGTCCAAGGTTAGCTGGATGGTTTGAAGCAAGAGTACCAGAATTATATGATTATTAATCCTCCAGAGAGCACCATAGATAGGTACAGAATGGCTATACAACTAGTAGTCATTCGCACCTCTCATGTAAACAACAATAATGTTAGGAATAATTGTCAAAGTTATGGATCTTTCCAGCAATATAACTAAGCACCTAGACATTGGGTTCGACCAAGCCAGAATTTTCGAAGAACAAATTCTAATTTTTAGCCACAAACCCTCTTAATGATCAAAATTCTAGATTTGTTAGTCCTAGATTGCCTACTGCTCATTTTCAGAATAAGTATCCTAGTCGACCATGTCGAATGTGTATGAATATGGGTATACAGGATGCTTTCCACTGGGAGAGGACTTATTTAAGGATTTTTTTTTTTAATGTTGAATCTATGCAATCTTATGTTCCTCCTCCTAGTCAACCCCAAAAAGCCAATCATAATATTGGACATTTAATTGTTCATGGATATGAAAATAACAAGGATTTACCTTGTGTAATTGACTCGGGCTCTTCAATATCAATTTTACCTTTTAAATTTGTTACCTTTTAAATTTGTTACCTTTTAAAGTTGATACCTTTTAAAGTTTATACCTTTTAAAGTTGATACCTTTTAAAGTTGATATTTTTATAGTTGTTAAATGCTATAGTATATAAATATTCCAAATATTATTATTGGCCAAGCCTAAAGAACTGTTGAAATAAATGATCATGCATCTCGTAATTTTTTGTTTAAATTAGGTAATGTACAAAAATGTATTAAATTTCTGTTATGTAAAACTGATTTAAATTATGCCATTCTAGGATTGCTGTGTGTTCTAAGTTTAACATGATTATACATTGTAATAAATGCGAAATATTACAATTAAACCTTGTATTAAATCAGTTCCAAAGCATATCCATTGATAAATTATTGTTACTAAATTTTAATGTGAATAATAACTACCAGAGAGTGCAACCCGATTATAGAAACGCCATAGCTCCCCTATTCTTTGATCAAATTAATCCTAATGATTCTAAATTAATGGGGAGGTAAATACTATAAAAATGAAACGTTAAGGGATAATCTAAGGGATTATTTAGGCATTTTTCCAAAAATAAATATGATGTTGGAAAAATTAATATTGAGCCACAGCGCGTTTTTCTTAATTCTGAACTACCCATAACTATGAGGCCTTGTTGCACTTCTGCAGTGGATGAAAAAGAAAGTACAAACCACGTTCAATCTCTATTAGCTTCTGGTTTAATTAAAGATAGTTATAGTACTTATTGTGCCCCTGTTACTTTAGTTAGAAACGCGATGAGTGTAAAAAAAGTAGAAAGTGTGTAGATTACCGTAAATTAAATGTAATAATGAAAAATGATGCAGAACCTCTACCACGTATAGATGGAATTCTTCATAAATTAAGTCGTGCTCAGTATTTTCCAGTTTGGACTTATCCTCTGGCTACTGGCAGATCCCCATTTACCCAGCTCAATTTCCCCATACTGAAAAATTGGCTTTTGCTATCAATTTTGGACTTTTGGAGTGGAATGTTCTTCCATTCGGTGTCAAAGTTGGTCCCCCAATTTCCAATAGAACTCTTAGAACTATTCTCAATAAACATAAAATTAATTTTGCATCTTATTTTTTTGATGACATAATTGTTTTTTCCTCCTTCTGAGAAGAACACCTGCAACATCTAAATCAAATATTTGAATTATGTAGGTTTGAAAATATTAAACTTAAATTATCTAAATACAATTTTGAACCAAATAAAATTAATTTCTTAGGATATGAAATCAAAAATGATATCTTAAATCTTGCTAATGCTAATATTGATGTCATAAAAATTTTAAAACCACCTTCTAATGTAATAGAACTCCAAATACTTTTCGGATCCATTAATGTTTACCGTAAATTTATAGATAATTATGCCAAAATCAGATACCCCCTCAATAGATTACTTAGGAAAAATACATTGTAGGAATGGAATTCAAATTGCCAAGATTCTTTTCAGAAATTAAAGGAAGCCTTAATTGTTAAACCTGTCTTAAGAATTTATGACCCTGCATTACCACTTCATATGTTTGTTGATGCCTCACAGGTGGCAGTAGGTGCAGTTATTAAACAACCAGATAATAATAGGTTTTTACACCCAATTGCTTATTATTCTAGAGGATTGAGAAGTTACGAACAGAATTACTTTATAACTGAATTAGAATGTCTTGCCATCATTGACACCTTAGATAAATTTTATCATTACTTCCATGGTGTAAAATTCACCATCCACACTGATCATGGATCTCTTGTTTGGTTAAAGTATACTAAGCATTTGAGAGGTAGACTATTTAGGTGGTCTTTGAAATTAAGCATGCTTGATTACAATATACTGTACGAAAAGGGATCCACAAATGTCGAAGCTGATGTGTTGTCAAGAAACGCCTGTTTCACATTTTTTTTCAACCATTAACTTTCCTTTTAGACGTAAAAGAACTTATAGATATGCGGGAGATAGATAATATATGTGACAAAAACTATTAAAGGGAAATTGGGATTATAATTCTTAGAAAGAAAGGATTTCGAAAAATAGTAGTCCCCATGTCTTTAAGGAGAAAAATTTTAAATGTTGCTCATGAAAAAATTAGTCATCCTGATATCCAAAAAAATGTTAAATTTAATTTCCCCTCATTATTTTTGGTCTGAAATGACTCAGGATATAACTAATCTTGTAAAACATTGTGACATTTGTCAGAAAAATAAAAAACTTAGAGAAAATTTTGCTTTTTACAAGCTATGCCAACTACAGATTAACCTTTTGAAAATTGTTATATAAAAATTTCACTTTTATTATGCATTTAAATTATTCTAAATTACCGGCATATTTATTATTTCGAATTTATTTAATTCAAACCTGCATCTAAACCATTGGTTTATGATGCAGTCAAGGCAGGCTCACTACAAGCTATGCCAACTACAGATTAACCTTTTGAAAATTGTTATATAAAAATTTCACTTTTATTATGCATTTAAAGTATTCTAAATTACCGGCATATTCATTATTTCGAATTTATTTAATACTCTCTATTAATTATTTCTAGTTAAATTCCTATAAATGTAAAACGCGTATCTTAATAATAGTCTTATTCAAAAACTTAATTTAAACTTTTATTCCCTTCATTAATTTTTATCAGCTACCAAACTGTAAGATTATGAGCGCACTCATTTTATTTTTTGAATGTTTATAAAAGCCATTTTTACATTTTTATTTTATTCCATCTCAATTTCCCGTCAGCGTATTCTCATAGGAATCATTTCATCAGCAGCACCGGGATTCATTTCTATGATGTTTCTCGATCGATCTACATCAGTTGAGTGACGGATCGCAGTTTCTTTCGAGTCTCGCTCATGAATTTGTTTGGTTAGTCTGAAGTTTGCAATTCAATCGCAATTCCTCCACGTATTCTTATAAAATGCTCGAGCATAAGCTCAGACGAAGATATTTTGTGCTGTTTGGTTGTTTACCTAATCTGTTACCCTGTGCCCTAAGTCACGTAGAATATTAAATTCGTTATTTAGCATCTTTTTCGCATGAATAACTAGTTCCTGCTCAAGCATGATGGCTCTGATAATTATCATCCTTCCGGTTTCTTATTACGTATCAAATACATGGATTAAGTCGAACAATCATGTCATGCTTTTTACGACATATTACTAGATTAGTACTACATTTTAATCAGCCATTGGAGAGGTTGTATTGCAGTCGTACCACTTAGTGCAAGCATCGCTACTGGAGGTGTCAACATTGTGGAAAGTAGACCGATAGACAGCAGTAGACCGATAGAATACTTCAGTTGACTTATTTAATCAACTCTATTAATTGTTGATAGTGATAAGATTGGTAAAGTTCAATCAAAAAACCATTGGTTTATGATGCAGTCAAGGCAGGCTCACTACAAGCTATGCCAACTACAGATTAACCTATTGAACATTGTTATATAAAAATTTCACTTTTACTATCCATTTAAATTATTCTGAATTACCGGCGTATTCATTATTTCCCTTTTACTTAATACTCTTTATTAATTATTTCTAGTTAAATTCCTATAAATGTAAAACGCGTATCTTAATAATAGTCTTATTCAAAAATTTAATCTAAACTTTTAATCCCTTCATTAATTTTTATCAGCTACCAAACTGTAAGATTCTGAGCGCAATCACATTATTTTTTGAAAATTTATAAAAGCCATTTATACATTTTTATTTTATTCCATCTGAATTTCCCGTCAGCCTATTTGCATCGGAATCATTCCATTATGATGCAGTCAAGGCAGGTTAGGCCGCATGAGTGGTGAAAAATTGATTATGAAGAAATCTAGGGCTTTCGCAATTAAAACATAGAAAAATAGTCATTGGAAACTGTTTATTCCACCAAAATATATCAACGTAAACAAGTCCCATATTATGAGAATTATCAGAGCCATCATGCTTGAGCACGAACTAGTTATTCATGCGAAAACGATGTTAAATAACGAATTTAGTATTCTACGTGATTTAGGACACCAGGTAACAGATTAGGTAAAAAATCAAACAGCACAAAAAATCTTCTTCTGAGCCCATGCTCGAGGGTTTTATTAGAATACGCTGAGGAATCCCGAATGAAATTCCAAATTGCGGCTAACTAAACCAATTCACAAGCGAGACTCAAAAGAAACTGCGATCCGCCACTCAACCAATCGAGAGCGGTCGTGAAACTTCATAGAAATGAATCCAGTCGCTCCTGATGGAAGGCGTCCGTTGAGAATAGGCTGACGCTCGCCAGGCTGTTGGGAATTTGAGATAGAATAAAATTAAAATATAAAAATGCCTTTATAAACATTCGATAAATGAAGTAACTGCGCTCAGAATTTTACATTTTGGTAGCTCATAATAATTAATGAAGGGATTAAAAATTTAGATTAAATTTTTGAATAAGACTATTATTAAAATACGCGTTTTAAATTTATAGGAATGTAACTAGAAATAAATAATAGAGGGTATTAATAAAAAGGGAAATAATGAATATGCCGGCAATTTAGAATAATTTAAATGAATAGTAAAAGTAAAATCTTTATATAACAAATTTGTAGAAGTTATTGTTTGTAAAATGTTAATATATAGATAATTTGAATAAGTAGACGTTTGAATCACAACACTTACACTTTAATACAATTCTATATGGGTAACTTTACATCACTTCGTTGATACTTTTCTAAATACTGCACATTTCTCACTTAAAACTTACAACACATTTCTTACGAATAATTTTATTAGGCTTAACAATACCTTCCTTGGCATCTCATAAGCCGATGCTTCATGTACAACATTATTTTATAGACGGATTCTTTTCTAATTTTTTGAATATGTCCAAACCTTGATCTCGTGATCGTGAATTTTCATTACTCGTGCTTTTAAATTATGGATAATAAAAATACCAGAGCATCAATTAATTTGTTGATCATGCACGTCATAAAGAAAATAAAGTATGTTTAAATTCAAATCCTACATACATAATTTTGAAATGAGATGACTTAAATCTATATATTTTTCTCTTATTGGCTATTTATACACATGTTTTTTACAATTAATTATCTATGAAGTTTAAATTGTTTTTAAGTAAACATAATTATATTTAATAAATTTGATAATTTTATATTGAACCTTGAAGATCTGCATTGTTTAACTGTACAAAATTGTTTCTAATGAAATTAAATATTTTTATTAGCATATCCACAATAAACATAGCTTTCGTGATTTTTTCAGGAATGCAATAAGAATTCTTAAAGTTTTTTGTAACACTAAAGTGTCGGTAATGGTTCGTAGTATAGTTATTTATCTATTTTTTTTCAGAAATGTCTGTTTATCAGTGCTATAGTACGATTGGAATTTTAAAGAATTTTGTTTCATTAAAAGTTGTTTTTTGTCGTAAAATAAAGTAATCTATGTGTATATAAATGTCAATATTTTATCTTAAAATATTCAATATTTTTCGGTATAATGTTTCAACTATTAATTGCCTTAAACACCACGATTTCGATATGTTGTCAGTCATATTTCAATACAAATATTTAATTCCAAGAATAAAATAATAGAGTCAGTTTACTCTTTAGGAAATTTTAATGTATGCCTAGAAAATATCTTACGATTTAACATGTATTAAAAAATGAGTGAGATTAGCATACATAATAGCATCTCTAATTTTATATTTTGAATGATTCCTGAACTTTATTCAAAGTAAATATTAGATATCGAATTTCATGTTTCTCGAAACTGACAAAGTGATCTTAAACTTAGTTAATATGACCTGAAAATATTTCAAAGTGTTTCGAAAAAATCATTAAATGGATAAAGTTGAATAGGGCTTGAAAGCTTGAAAAGGGATACCAATCTTAATTTCTCGGAGAACAGTAATCTTTTGTGTGATAAATTGCATTTATATAAACTTAGATAGGCATATACACTGGTTATCAAAAATTAAGGAAATGTCACAAAATGCTAATTTTCAAATACCCGAACACTCAAAGGGAAATAATATAATTCGTCTAATTACTATCTCTACAACACAGCTAGCCCATATAACATCTCATTCGTGTCACACATGGTCACAAGTGTCACAGTCACTATGGTGAAGCAAAAAAAAAAAAGGAAATTCCATACATCTCATTATGAGTCTCAAATGATCACTATATGTGACTCCACTGAGACGTCAATGTGACTGCTGGTTTGTGACGAGTCACCAGGTGACTTTACAATGTAGTTAAATTGTGACTCTCATGTGACTGTCATTTTTACACTCAATTTCATAGTCATCATGTACGTTGCATTATGATAAGTCACCAAATAATACATATTATAGTCACATGGAGACTTTTCCCAAAAGAGCACAATGGTGACTTCACAGTAGTCTCTCTGTCACCTGAAAGTCATCCTGTGACTTTAATGTGACATTATTTGGTAACTTATTACAATGCAGCGTTCATGATGACTTTGAAATTGAGTCTAGAAATGACAGTCACATGAGACTCACAATGGAACTACATTGTAAAGTCACATGGTGATTCGTCCCAAAGCAGCAGTCACAGTGACGTCTCAGTGGAGTCACATATAGTGATAATTTGATACTCATAATGAGATGTATGGAATTTCCTTTTTTTTTTTTTTTTTTGCTTCACCGTAGTGACTGTGACAATTGTGACCATGTGTGACATGAATGAGATGTTATATGGAATAGCTGTGTTGTAGAGATAGTAATTGCTTGAATTATATTATTTCCTTTTGAGTGTTCGCGTATTTGAAAATTAGCATTTTGTTACTTTTCCTTAATTTTTGATAACCAGTGTATTTGGGAAAAACCACGCGGAATACAGATAATGTTAACATGATGTTCGAAAATGCCGAATTTCAAATTTACAACTGAACTAAAGTCTACAAAAGGAGATTTTATAAGTTTCTGATAATGTTTACAAGGTGTGTATAAGTATAAGTCTTATTTTTTATAAATAAAAATCAGCTAATAATTTACCAACTTTCTTAAACCATAGATTTGTTTAGTGAAGTACGATATATTTATTAAATTAGTTCGATATATATATATATTTTCTTTATAAATTATATATATATATATATATTTTATTTTGATATGCTATCATAGTTTTAAATAGCTGACTTCTCACAAGAGCGTGCTATTTTTTTTTTTTTCAAAATATTTAAGAAATGACTTTATGTCAATGAAAAACCAATTGAAAGGGAATATAAAGGGACTATTGCTAGTGTTTTCATAAAATGTAGTTTTGTTTGATAATATGTGCGATAAATGTAGAATATTGAAAGAGAAGTACAGTCGTGGAAAAAAAAAGTAAACACCCCCTATTAACTCCTCAAAACATTATCGTAGAAGAAAGTTACTGGTATCGAAGTATTGGAAATAAAGTATACTTTTAAAAGATGTATATAAAATTTGCTTTGGGATCGACATACTAAAACGAACCAAAATTTCATTTTTTCAATAGCAATACCCATTTTTAACAAGATATTTCAAATCTACTGTTCAAACTATGCCTAGACACCAAATTTCAAGTCAATTGAATGATTAGTTTTTGAATCACAAACTTTCAAAATTGAGTTCCTTAATGTTAAATTATATTTTCATACTTTTATTATTATCTCCTGAAATTATGCTTCTAATGTGCTATTTCTTTTGTGTAGCAATAATACTAAGATACCCAAACATAAATACGATGAATATGCATTTTTTATAATTTTATGATATGAATTATGAATTATTAAATTAATATTGGAAAAAAATATTAATTGCAACCTAAATTTTTTTCATGGATTTAGATGTATTATGTCCTGCTTTTTGGAAATCCAAAATTTCACATTTTTCTTCCAAGTAGTTTTCAAATTACTTAATAAAACGGCAAAATGAGGATTTAATGGGGCGTCTATGATAGAAGTGATATTTTGAATATTGATATATTGATAGAAGTGGTATTTTGAAATTTCTTATGCTACGCTGTAATCTAGCTCTCTTCAATGACTGCTTGAGTGACGCTTAAGTCGCCTTGATCAAGAAGGGAGCTCTCTTGGTCAACAATAGAGTACCAAACTTCAATTTGGATACAGCCCTTAAAATACGCTCGTTTTAAAATAATTAATTTCTCAAATACTTATTGTACGAATTGCATAAAAATTTGTTTTCATTCTAACTGAAGGGTGTGGAGTTCATTTATGCTGTCAGAATTGTGTACTGCTATTGAAAAAAAACGAAGTTATGGTACGTTTTAATATGTACATGACCCCTAAGCAAATTTTGTATACATCATTTAAAAGTAGACTTTATTACTAATCGTGTGGTACCTGTAACTTTCTTCTACGATAATTTTTTTGCAGAGTTAGTATGGGGTGTTTCCTTTTTTTTTTCTTCCCATGACTGTAGATCAGATCATAAAGATATCAAAAACTCTATTATGGATGCTTAAGTTTAGGTGAAAAAAATATTCCAGTATAAAAGAAAAAATTGAATAAACAAAATTCGAAAGATCAGACATCTTTTAAATTTTGATCTAAACTATTAAAAATAAGCTTATTTTGATTAGAAATTAGGAAACAGATTAATGAAGGTAGAGTTAAGAATATGACCACGGTTAACCGTAATATTTAAATTAAATTTTTAGGAATTCTGTAGTCATATTTTCGAAGTGCAAATTGCGCTTATGTTTTCTGATGTTTAAGTTAGAATATTTTGCATTTATATTATCGAAATAAATAACACTTTAGAATTTAATTTATATATTGTAAAGCTTTTATTGCGACTACGTTGAAGTATTTTCGCTTTTGTTTTCACTTTTATTTTCGTGCAATGAACATTTCGATTCATTTGATGTAATGTATTTAATTAGTACCGTATATTTCCAGTATACTAGAGAAATGTATACAGATATAAAAATGATATACAAGTAATAACATACAAAAACAATACATATTCTTGAATGGGAACGTGCTGTTCAGTGAATAATAAATGTACTAGGTGGCACAAAATATAACAAGTATCTGTAAGGGACGTCTATTTAATAAACACAAGAAAAAATTATTTATTGAAAAATCAGTTTTATACTTTCCTAGAATATACTAAAATTGGCATAAAAGAAATTAATTTGTTTGACTCAGAAACAAAATGAGTAACTGATCTACAAGTTTGCAAAAGAGATGGTTACCTCTGTAATTGCGATGGTTACTTTTACAAAGATATTTATTTAACTAGTTAACTAGATAAAATACAAATAATTTTCACGAACACTAGGTTTGCATGCGCCCTCTTTCTCTTCCATTTAAGAAGAAAATGCACACTTTATTAAAATCTTTTAAACAGATTTTTTTTTTAATTAATCTAATCATAGTACACTTGTTACCATATCTGTAAATATAAAATATTTCATAGAAGGGCGCTAAAACTTTTAGTATGATGCATGACATTTCACGTTCATAATATATTTAATATTATACGTTTTAATATAAAATTAGCATTATAAATGTAAACAAAGTACAGCTCATATTCAAAATATTAGAATAATTACTTTTTTTTACAAATTGAAAATTTCATTTGGTAATTTAATGCTTTTAATGCAAATATGTAAACGTATTTTGATTAAGAACTTAATGTTGATTAAACTTATTTATTATTTTAAAATTAATATCATTTTTGAAAAGATTAATTAAAAAATTTTTTGAAAAATCAAAATATTAGAATATTTATTCAAGTGATTCAAAATATTAGAATATTTCACATTAATTCTCCTTTAATTATCACCAATTCATAACTGGTGGCAAAATGATTAAATTCAGACGATTTTACTTAAAATTAGTATTATTTTTGCAGTTTGTTTGGTTTTTCGTCTTAAAATGGGTCGTGTGAGAGATATTTCTGAATCTATTAAACTTCGTATGGTTGATTTGTATCGGCACGGTTAAAATAAATGTTAAATAGCGAATTATTTACATTGCTCGCTATCAAGTGTTAGTAAAATACTAAAACATTATTCAATAATGGAAAATTTCTAAATGTAATTGCCGAAAAGGCGGCCGAAAACCGAAAACATCTGCTAGAGATGACAAGAAACTGAAGTGCATAGTTTAAAAAAGTTTTAAAAGTGTGCGATTCTTGCACCGAAAATGAAAATAAGAAGGAGTTGAAGCTTGTATCGATCGAGTTTGTTGGCCAGCTTCATCCGCCATCTTGTTTCAAAATGGAGGCCATTTGAATTTTTGAATTTTTTTTATATTTTCTACCATTGGATACTTATAAAAAATGTTACGTTTCACTCAATGCAAACTTTTATATATCATTTTAAACAGAATGTTAGATACAGAATGTTTTAAACAGAATGTTAGATACAGAATGTTTTAAACAGAATGTTAAAGATATTTTAAAGAGTCAGACAGTGCAATTTAAGAACATAGGTCATTTTAAAGAGAAAGTTAGGAAATCTAAAAATTTCCCAAAAGTGTCCGCAAAATTCAAATGGCCGCCATTTTGAAGCAAGATAGCGGATGAAGCTCGCCAACAAACTCGCTCGATAGAAACTTCAACTCCTTCTTCTTTCCATTTTCGGTGAACGAAAAACTTGTCAAAAATAAAAACTCGTCAAAAGCAGACAGATAAAACTGTTAAAGTGGATTTATGTCTAATCATGTTTTAGTTTTTGTTGGTGAAATTAGTATACTTAACTTCGAAATCTACCTCTGCCTGTAGGCCGGGCCGGCAGGGATTTTTAGGAAAATGCTCTTGAATTCTAGCAGGAAACTTTAGAACTCTCTAGCAAACGGAACTAGAATTTATAAGGATGATATTGAACTATTTTTCTAGATTCACAATTTAGATTCTAAATGCCAGAACTATATTTTTTTCTCAGTGAAAGGTATCCTAACCCCTTAAAATTAATTCATTAATACTATAAATATTTATATCTATGGAAAGGTGCTATAGAAACTAAATATATGTTCTTATTAAAAAAATGAAAAAAAGGACCTCCACATTCAACTACATTTTATTAACGTTTACAATGACATACATTATATTTTAATGTTATAAGGGAATATAAAATTGTTAAAAGCATCAATTGCTAATGCTATGTAATGCATTTAAATGCATTTACTAAATAACATCAATAAAAATGACACAATACATTCTATTACCTGTTTTAAATATTTTTCTTTAAATACCCAAAAAATTAGTAAAAGTTTTATAATCTGACATTTGTGACACTTTACCAAGCAATGTAAGATGGCAGCTTACGCAAGTACAAAAATAGACTCGAACCTTTTCAATTTCAGAGGGCATTATAATAATACTAATCTAGATAATACTAGGAAGAACATAATAAATTATTTTAATACTTATTTATAATTTTATTTAAATTTGCATTGAAAAAATGTTTAGGGAAATTAAAAAACTAAATTTTCATAACAATGCAATTTCTTTCCCGTGTTTCTTGTTGTGAAATTCAAATAACAGAGCACCTCCTCGAAACTTGATAAAAGAACATCCAGATTTCTATAACGCAATTACCAATTCTATTTTCAGAAATTTCCACCTTAAAAATAATTAAATAAAATTCGTAATTAAAAAAAAAATTATATTCAAAATATAACTCAAATTTGAAACTTTACGTAGATAAACACATTTTTAATTGAGATGAAACATTCATATAACAAATAATTATATTTAATAAAATTATTCAACAGTAAATAATTAAACATAAATAGCTTTTGTATGTATTTCATAGTTCCGATAATTATATACATATATACAATGGCGGTCAAAAGTTTCCGGCCAGTTGTTTTTTTTATTATTATTATTTGTTTGACAGAACGTTTTACCGACGAAGAAGTTCAATTGCTCCAAAAGTTAGGAATAAGCAAATTACCTCTGATCACGTGATCATTTTGATTGGTTACTTAAGATAGTTGATGCAAAGGGAAGGAATTTAAAATTCGCGCGTGCAAAAGTTTCCGGCCATTCGTCTTTCATGGTGTTTTTGCTATCGCTAAAGTGTTTTTTGGCCAAGTTTGTAAATTAATCAAGGTGAATGCTGTAATTAAATTCAAAAATGAAAAGTTTAACAATTTATTGTTCCTAAATGAGTGATTTGTTTGTCGCTAAAGGGACAATCCTCTCGTGAGATTGCGGCAATGTTGTCGATCGGAAAATTTGCTGTAAACGATATTTTAAAAAATATATAAAGATGGTCATGGCCTTCGGAACTTGCCACGGCCCGGGGGGACTCCGGAAAACGACAACTCTTGTGGATAGAATTATCAGAAGAAAAACAGTTGATGACCCGCGTAAAAATGCCGCTGCAATTCCACGCCATTTATGGTGTTAAAAGTGATTTATTGTGTTACGGGTATTGCTGAAACAAGTCTATCTACAGTGTCAAGATGCTTATGTGACGTAGAACTTTATGGAACAGTCGGTGTTAAAAAACCTTTCATAAGTAAAAACATTCAGAGGGCCCGACTGGTGTTTGCCACGGAATACAAAGACTGGACAAGTGAAAACTGGAAAAAATAGTATTTTCAGATCAATCGACGTTCAATCTTTTTGTGAGTGATAAAAAAAAATTACAACCGACGACCTAAAAACAAAAGATAAGGTGCGAGATATATTATTCCTACAATGAAGCACGGCGGAGGACATGTTATGCTGTGGGGAGCATTTTCTGGAAAATGCGCTTGTTCGTTATTTGAAATCCGGGGCAAGATGAATAGTGCAATGCATAAGGTTATCTTTCAAGATCATTTGCTGCCTTATTGGAGAAAAAATTGTGGTTGCAACTATTTGTTTCATCATGATAACGACCAAAAACATACATCCAAGCTCGTCAAGCAGAGGCTTTCACACAAAAAAACTTCGCTTTTGAAATGGAAAGTCCAATAATCCGATCTGAATGTAATAGAAAATTTTTTATACTAACTTGAAAACGTGTTTGGAATTATAAATATTCCAATTTTGCAGCATTTTCACAAAAATTGCAAGAACCGTGGACAAAACTTAACACTGATGATCTACAACTGTTCATTGAATCGATGCCACGTTGCTGCGCCGCAGTACTTATTGTATGTACTTATACTAAATGTATGAATAAAAAATACTAATTGTAAATGTTGTTGATCACTGTTATTTTCTTTTCTAACACCATTTTTTTCCAAACTTGCCAAGGTGGCCGGAAACTTTTGAGAACATGCGTTTTCTTTTGAAATTAATTTTGTCAATTAAATTTATTAATATTTAATTTTTATTCCATAACTAAGTTCTTAACTGTTATGTCAATAATGTGTATAAGTATCACTTTGAGATTCCTCTCCATATGGGTATACTTACAAATTAACCAAAAAATTTATGCTGGCCGGAAACTTTTGACCGCCACTGTATGTGTAGAATGTTTTCGTATATTTATGTTGTAAGACTACAAATAATCAAAATAGAATTATTTCATTCAATGAGATTACTTATTTTTTACTTGCACTGTTTTACTTATTTGCACTATTTACAAACATATTGGACTTTTAGGTATTAAATAGTTGACAGAGCTTATTTCTTATAACATATATTATAAATTGTTTTTTTTTTCTTACAATAACTTGAAGATTATTTTTGTTTAAATGCGTATATTTATTTCAAATAAAAATGCTTATAAAAATAATCTTAATTAAAATTTTCTTTCCCTGTTTGTTTCTAAAATACACTTCATGCCACTTTATTTGATACACATCTTGAAATACAATTCTGTTTAAAATACAGTAAACTCTCTCTAAGGCGGAATCGATCGGGGGTGAGAAATTTTTCCGTGGTAGACAATATTCCGGCTTATGCAAAAAAAATCCCCCCCCCCCCAAAAAAAAAAAAAAAAAAACAACCCATCGAATTTGATGTTTTTTTTATTGATTTTCCTGACTCGAAAATCGGCTAAAAACTGAAATTCTTAAAGATCATTTATCTTTATACATAAATGAGAAACGCTATTCAGTTTCTTAGTACTGCTGTAATACATGCGATTTGGAAGTTTACACACACACACAAAAGAAAAAAAAAGAAAAAACCAAAAAACTTCGAGAATGAGACAGAACGTTATAACTTTGAATTTGAGTACATCCTTAAAGTATAATATCTTGCAATTTCGAAAATATATATTTTGATAAATGTTCATTCTACTAGAAATATTAACTTATAAATATAATTTTGCATATGAAAAAATGGCACAAGCATAAATTCCTTAAAATTTAAATAGTTTCTGTCCTTTTGAATTAACTTTTTCAAAGTGTTACGGAATTTAACTAACATGCACGACATTGAGTATTTGACTTATCAGTTTTAAAGTTTAATAAATAAAATGCCTTTCATTTTTAAATTATCCTTTTTTCCGCTTTATGCAAAATTTTGGTTTCGGTGGGACGTTAAATTGCTTTCCGTTTCCGCGTTAGACAGATTCCGCCTTATGCAACATGAATTAATGTAATTTTCTATGGGTTCGCCGGGACTTGAAAAATTTTCCGCGGTAGACAGATTTCCGGCTTATACAGGGTCCGCCTTAGACAGAATTTACTGTCATTTTGTCTACAACAGATTAAAGTTATTTTTCAGAAACGGAAATTACGTCCAAACCGCTCAGAGGGTAAAAAATTCTCTTTTTTTTCTTTATATTAAAATTTTGAAAAGAATTCGCTTTTAATGCTGCAAGAAGAAATCTGAATAAGATTAAACGCTTATTATTTATTTATATTTTAAGAAGAGTTTAAATTTGAATGGTAAAATAATAAATCTACAAGATACTATTTATAAAATTTCAATTTCTGTTCAGATAATAATTTAACATCTTTTATGGAATCGATTCATTTAATGATGAAGAGTAAAATCATTTATTAAACAACCTCTAGATTTCTATTATCAAAATAACTTTTGAACTTTGTACAAAATGACAAACGATTTAATTTAAAATTTCTTCAAACTAACAAAGTTTTAGAAAAATTAATTATTAATATGTTAAAATGTTTCAAAGTGTTTTTGAAACTACATTAAATCGATAAATGTCTGGTTGAAAAATGATCTCTTTCTAGTTCCAATATTGTGGAAAAGATCAATAATGTGTTTATGTGATTAAATCCACTTAAAACTACCAATGAATAGACAAAGGTCTGTGATAAAAATTGTGATTTTACATTAATTTGGATATTACATAAATTGCCTAAATGATCACATGTATATTGTCTATCCTATGGAGTTTTTCGTTATCCGATATTTAAAATAGATTTTTAAGAAAAAAGGAAGAATAAAGGAACTTTACAACCAATTTAAAAGATGCATTTATACACATATATATATAAAGCTAAGTGTTTACAGCCAAAGTTATGGTCAGTGAAGAGAAAAAAAAATTGTGAACAAGAATATCTTAAATGAAAAAAAGAGATTGCGCTGTTCGAAAAATATCTATCTATATTTCAACAGACAAATGTGACTTGAGAAACGCTGACGTCATTTTCACAGTGGCAACATTAGACAATAAAATTTAATTTTCATTAACTTCAATTTTTTAAACTTCTAACACAGTACAATTTTAATTTTTAACGTCGAATTACTTAATGAAGTACATTCAAACGCAATTTATTTCAAAACTACATGGCAGTTTGTCAATCTTTGCAGTTTGACAATTTTTATTATTATTTTTTAATTCTCAAGTATGATTTTATTTTCAAATCTGTCTCCATTGCGTGCAGGCGATACCAAAATATAAACATTTGCACTTAAATTCATATCAATAGATCATTATTTATTTCCGGGTAATATCCCATAACGAAGTCAAAACATTCATCAACCAATAAATAAAACAATAAACTCTAAATAAATTACAAATGTAAGGCATGTTATCGAATTTCGCGCTTAAACTACTAAAACTAACAGCATCCTAAAGGCTGATTGTAAACAGTGATCTTTGGCGATTTCTTCGGATGTTAACTCATGACATGATGCCAATATGTCCATATCGCTTTTAATACGTTTGACAACTTTAGTTGAGGGCATTATTGCTATTTTTCGTATAAATATGGTTTTGGTATTACTAGTGGACATTCTAAAAACATCTATAGAGTTGAATATATATATAATATTAAAATGAACAAAGTGAAATATATATAGACCCGTTTGAGTTTTCCTCGCTAGAATCTTTCAGATTATTTGCTAATACGTTTTTTTCGATAATTTTTAATTAGTTGATTTTTTTTTCTAGCAACTTGTTTTAACGATATATAAGTATCCCTTTAAGACCCAACCAGCTTCAGAGTCGTATGTAATAAAAACTCGACTCGAACGATAGTTCTAGTTTGCAGATAGAGCAAATATCATTTTTTATCAACATGTAGCGATTGTAGTCCATGTTTTGCTTTCTACATGGATAACTAGCTTTGTTTACAAATACATCAGGTCTTAAAAGGTTTTACTACGCGGAGAGCCATTCGCATAATCTTTCAAAAATCACTTCATTCATAGGTGTGAGCTTAATTTGTGAAGGGAAAAACTGTATGTTAATATCAGAAATGATAAGTTTATATTTATAATGATTTTCGCCTATATTCTGTATCGCTGGTAATCGGGTGTTTTCCTTAGTTATATTAATATTTGACTATGTGTTTGAATTTCATAACTACTCGTTACAAAATAAGAATCTTTATGCTATGAAACTACTGTCATTTGTGGATAAATCTAAGAATGCTATGATAACACTAGAAATTTTGAAGCATCAAATTGTTTCTGATTTATTTTTCATCACATATTCTGCTGTCAAAAATAAATAAACAACTAAATAAAAATTAAATAAAAAATATAAAATAAAAGTTCACTTCGTAAACATTTAGAACATACAAGCAGCTCAACGGGGATTATTCAATTTTTATTTGTTTTATTTATTTATTTATTTGGTTGCATTCTGGTTTTCGTAAAATCTAATTCTAATGAAAAACATTTGCACGGGTTAAAAATTATTGTTTTTTGGGCGAACTGTCGTGCAAACAACTGTATTTATATTTCGTGCTTTTGTTTATATTAAAGTATGTATAAGTTATTAATATGAATTTTCCGTATATGCTACAACGTAATTTACAATCATGTCATTGGGAAGTGAAGACAGCAAAACACGTTCAAAGCCTAAATTCTTACTGTGACACCTTAAAAATGCGGACTTCGTTTACCCAAATATGTGAAAGTAAGAGTGATTCGGAAAACAGTACGTAGTTGGAAATTTTATTTTGACGAATACCAATCCAGGCAGTAGTAAACATTCAACAAAATACATTAAATTCTAAGTCTATTGTGCGGTGATATTAGAAGGTTATTTAAAATGAGGAAGCCATCGACAACTATAGTTAAAACGAGAAGAATTCCGGCTAAAAAGAAAACGTCTGTTATGAAAACGAAATTCACATAGCCAGAAAAAAGTTTCAAGCCAAATTCTTTCATTTTTAATTTATTTGAAACTAAAATTAAGAGAAGCACCACATATTTTCACATGGCCGATCAGAAAGAGAGATAAAACGATGATGTTATATAGAACCATAGTTAAAACGAGAAGAATTGCCGCTAAAAAAAACGTATCTACTATGAAAGTGAAATTTACATGGCAAGAGAAATCTTTCAAGCAACATTCTTTCATTTTTAGTTTATTCGAAACATAAATTTACATACGCTGAACACAGAATTTGTCACTTCAATGCTCTTTTTATTGATATATATACATATTTAATAATTTTCTAATTCACGCTGACTTTTCTTCCAGAGCTGCATTAAAGAAAGTCATTTGATCCTTCATAAAAATCCAAAAATTATTAAATTCACAGACTGTAAAAAAATGAATATTTTAGGAAAATAATCTGTATTTTTACGGACGTATTTTTATATTAACAGTTTTTTTTTTCGCACGTTTGCCATAAATATAGATTATTACAGTAATTTATGCAAAATTTAACTGGTTTGCGGGCTGATATTTTGTTATCTTCACTTTTTACATGTCTATTTATGTTAAATGAACATATAACATTATATATATATTTTTTTATTTCATAGAATTCCTTTTTTCAAAAAAAAAAAAAAAAAAAAAAAAAAAAACTTTTAAAATTATTTTCTTTATTTTTTTTTATTTTATTGAAAATAGAATAAACTGACTTTTTCAAACCATTTACTTTCATTTATAATTAATATAGAAAATGTAATTAGTTTAGAAGTAAATCACTTACAAAATAAAGTACAGACAGATTGTCATACAAGGTATTTGCATTCATTTCATTTCCTGATAAAATTATTAAGAGCAAGCATTTTATTTCATTTTAAGAAGAATTCAAATAACGAAACTATATAATTAAGAAGTACTCCTAAATAATTCAATTAGCTGCGTGATTTAGTTACCTTTATTGATTCTTATGCTCTGAATAACAAAACTGTGTGGAGTATTTATTTCTTATTGATATTATCTATTCCTGGAAATTTCCGGGAGCGTAAATAATCCAATAGTTCGAAGAATTTCTTTTTCATTATAATGCAATTACATTTCCTTGTTTGTTATTATTTAATGGAAATCAAATGACATTACTCGAACTTGGAAAAATTATGTATAATGCAATTAGCATTTGTGTTTTCTTAAAATTAATATTGAGCATGTTTAATTGAAAAATGCAGTTTAGAAACAAAATTTTAAAATTATAATTCGAGATGGAAATTTATCCAATCAAGCACAATTTTAATTAATATTATTTAAAAAGACTATTTTTCTGCCAAGCAGTTTTGCCATGTGGTAGCTTTTTATTTTTTTTATTCAGATTCGTATCACCTTTTGTATAGATATTGGATTTATATAATGTCTCACTTAATGACAGATTAAATAAGGATATAATAATTATTTTAAAAAAGTGGTTACAATTAAACAATTGTAGTTAAAAAATCAGGAAGTAATTGAATTAAAAATGGGTTAATAAAAGTGTGAAGATTTTCAAATAAAATATTTTTATTAAATAAATATATTGAACGTTATATAATAAAATTTTGATATTTTAGTATGTAATACTTACATCGGTAATTACTTACATGTTTCTTAATTTATATTTTATGATTAAAGAGAAAAAGTATGCGTATATTTATGTGAATAAGTTTATTGAGAATAAGATATTAGCGATTATAAAAAATAAGATAAGTGTTTATATTGTAAGTGTATAGTGAAAAAATATATATATATATATATTATTTTTCAAAAAGGTTATTTTTTTAATTTATTTTTTTTATTTATTTTTTTTTACAGTTAATGAACTTAGAATATTGAATTAGTCTTCAGTAAAAATAATCATGATTATTTTGTAATTTTGTAACGAATTTAGAAGATCAGCTTTGTTTACACGTACAAAATTATTTCTAAAAAATAAATATTTTTGTTTCAATATCCAGAATAAACAGAATTTGCATATTTATTGAAGGAATACTATAAACATCCTAAAAATTGGAAGTATATTAACTCAGTAACGCTTCATATTTTAGATATATATTGGCCTCTTTTTTAGGGTCCGTACTTAAAAAGTTAAAACGGAACCATTATAAGATCACTCCTGTTTCTGTCTGTCCGTCTGTCACAGCCATATTACTTATAAACTATGGTACGTGTAAAGTTGGAATTGGTTGAAGTAATAAATGCTATTGACCCGCATATTTAAAGACTATTAATCATTCCAAAATATATTTAGGGAAAATGTTCTGTAGCTAATGAAGTTAATTAATTAATCATGACCTAATTTCTGTAGATATATTGTGTTATCTTGCAATATAAAATTATTATAGATAATGAAATTTGTTAGAGTTTGAAAATAATCTGTATCTGTAGTCATTGGTAAAATCAATTTATGATGATACTTTTTAAGTAATTAATTTATTACATTATGTGGATCTAATAAATGTATATTATTAATACGATCTTTGAAATCATATGTCGTTATATTGTTTTCACATTTAAGATTTTTCATAATATTGACGAGTTGATAGTTATTTGTTTATACAATGTGTATTATCAATGGTTTTTGTAAGTGTATATATTTGATTGAGGATTTTTATAAGAAGTTCATTGGCTATATTATTATATGTATTGCATCCGAAAGTAAGTGACAGTTCTAAATTTAAATAGTTTCTTATGAAGTTTTGGTATAGAAATAGAATGTTATAGAATAGAATAGCATAGTTTTGGTATAGAATGGAATAGTTTAGAACTAAATAAGGATAATTAAAGTTAGTAAAGTAAATATTTAATAGTTTATAATAACTATGAATTTTACGACTGTTTACAGTTATGTTTTCATTAGTTTTTTTAAGAGATTTATGATTACAGTATGTAAGAATTTGGTGATAATATAATTTAAATATGATTTCATAGTGAATGAGAGATTTGTCTACATACGTAATAACATAGTTTTTTTTTTTTTTTTTTTTTTTGTAATTTAGTATCTTGCTGGAAAAGGTGTTTTGTGTTAACAGATACCAAATCCGAAATATTATATTTTAAAGCCTTAGTTAATTTTTCAATTACCAGTATTTTCCATTGATTAAAATACTCAATAGGTTTATTGTATGAGATTGAAATTTTGTGAATAAAAATATCTATATCATATGTAAACTGTTTTAAATAGAAATTTCGTTCAATTTTGATGGAAATTTATATTTATCTGCATAAACCATTAGTTTTTTAATTGTAAAATCATTCGCAATATTAAGATCTCTAGTCATTATTAATGCATTTTTTTAGAGAGGGGTTATTGCATTTACACGGAAAAGTACTTCTTCAGATTATATATATTTTTAAATGAATTATAGTCAAATATCGTTCTTCCAATAGCAATTGGATATTTAAAAGTTTTTAATATTTTAAGATTATTAAATGGAAAATAGGATTTTTTGTCATTAATTATAGAATTAATATGAATTTTATTAAATATTTAATTTGAAAAAGTTATTATCATTTGAGTATTCGTGTTCTGAATTTTATGGGGTTTTTCTGTAAATTAATTTTGATAAGATTAAATCCTGTCATTATAATATATATGTATATATATATATATATATATATATATATATATATATATATGTATATATATATATATATATATAACCTTTATATAATTGTAATTCATCATCTATTTCCAATTACTTAAATTAAATTAATAAATTTAGCTTCAATACATAAGACTGACATTATACAAAATAAAGTTCGAACGTATATGTATGTATATATATATATCAGAGAAATACATAGAGTAAGTTTTACTGAGAAAAACATTTAAATATTGTACAATTTGTTTCTTTTTAACAGAAAATATGTATTTTCGAATTAATATCCAGTTATAATTCTTTATATACTCATGTCCAAAATTATCTTTACATGCATTGAATCACCGATTTCGCAGAAATGGTGAACTATAATTTTATGAATTTATGTGGAATTATAGATAACATCACAACACATGAATACAGAGGAAAAAAATTAATATCACTGCTTATGATATGAAACTGTAGCATTAAACAATAAAAATGACAAAAATATGTTACAGTGCCGAGGTTACAGTAAGTAAAGTGCAGAAAATGAGGAATAACGCAGGAAAAAATGGAGGATTGTGATTTTAATACGGAATGTGATCTCTTCTAACGCGAACACACATATCACAACGCGTTTTCATGCTGGCAATAACATTGGTAACCACACATTGTCGAATTATTTTCCACTCTTCCAGCAATGCGGTCTTTAGTTGATTTCCGTCTCTAGGAGGAGGATGTCTACGCGCAATTTCTTTCCCAAAATAGTCCCACAAGTTCTCTATCGGGTTGATAGCAGGAGATTTTGCTGGCCACGGTGTTCACTTAATGGCTTCACTTTCAATAAAGTCGTCAATGAAGTGTGCTCGATGCGGACAAGCGTTATCGTCCATAAATTAAAAGTCATATCCATAAGCACCTCTGAAAAGAAGGACATAAGATTCTAAGACCACATTCCGATATCGCTGGGCACCCACAGATCCGCTGTTCAAAGTGTGTAAGGCCATATATCATTCGAATAATTATTCCGCCCCATACCATCACAAATGCTCTGCTGAAACGGTCACATTCAATCATGTTCGAAAGACGATTTCGTATTCTGACTCCCTCCAGATGTAAACACATTTAGAATCCGATGTTAAAATAAATATTGACTCATCAGTAAAAAGAACATGGCGTTCACTCCAATTCTGATGTTCCTTGCTCCAATTCAAGCTATCCCTATTGCTCTGTGCGGGCAATGAAACATATGTCCTTGGCTTTCTGGTAAGAAGGCCTTTTTCATTAAGTCTTCTGTACACAATTTTCCGGTATACGACTGTTCCAGTGATGGCTGCAACCTCTAAACATAACTGCCAAGCAGTAGACTGTCTGTTACGATGCGCAGTTATTGCCAAATCAGGGGCGTCATTTGAGGGGGGCTGGGGGGGCGCCCCCCTAAGGAATATCTGTCATTATCTGTCATTAGGGATGCACCGAATAGTGATTTTGAGCCGAATACCGAATATTCGGCCAACAAGAAAACTGAATACCGAATATTCAGCATACAGGTAACCGAATACTGAATATTCGGTCTACAGGTAAACCGAACATCAAATATATGGGTGGCCGAATACCGACTGTTAGGCCGAATTCAAAGTTTAAAGATATTAAAAAAATAAATTAAAAAAAATTTCATAATATTTAACACAGATACTTCCATTTTGATAAACAAGACCTTTTTACAAGTAAACTTTACACACACAGACACAATTTGCGGCACTTCTTATGATATCATACGCCACAGAATTCAAAGTAACTCTTTTGAAAATATAGTTAACGATATCTTCATTATCGTTAAAGTAACAAATGAAAATCTAAGTTTGACATGAAGTGAAATGAGATACACTGTATTTTTTATTTTGACTGATTAAGCGGATTGCGATACTGGTTTCTTGGGCGAAAATGGTCTGTCTTGACATCTATTATCCCATCTGAAAATTTTCCCATCTTCTTTAGAAACACTCTTTTAGTGAAAAAACAAAAGACAGATTATTTATAAGACATTGTTCATAAACTTCCATTTGTGCGTCATTTATTTCTATGAAGGTCATCATTAATGGTTATTTTTTTTAAGTGACACTATCAAACCGCAAACAAATAATGTAACGGCATTCTGTTTTATTTAAATATGATTCTGTTTTCAATTATTCTGAATATCTTTATAAATTGACAGTTAAAAGGTTTAAAGGTTTTTAAAAATATTTTTCAAAAGATATTTTTAAGCATTCGGTTTGGCCGAATAGTTCGATATTCAGCCAAACCGAATATGCGGCAGGCCGAATAGTTCGATATTTGACCAAGCCGAATGTTCGGCATAACGAATAGTTTGATATTCGGCCTAATCGATATTCGGTAGTATGGCCGAATACCGAATAGATACCAAATATTCCATGCATCCCTATAAGTCATCACAGGTCAGACTCAATTTTTTTTCATAAATTGCTCAAAAGCTAAAGTAACTTGTCAGATTTTATTACAATAAAAACACATGCAATAGATAAACACTTTATGCATGTAAACTAATAATTATCAAAAATATTTTCTACAGACTTTGCTATTCCACCATTCTCAAGGTGAACCGTTTCTTATTAATGCGTATTATTGCTAATTTTAAAAAGGTATGTAAGAAAAAATTCTATTTATTGCTTTCCAGCAGTGTGCAAAATAGATCAAATGAAAACTCGTGCCCCTAAGGGCAGGGCCTGATCAATTATAACTGGAACCTGGGGCACACAGACTGTGTCGGTGCCCCCCTTTCTCAAAAAAATTGCATTATAAACGTGTCTAGCAGCTGTATGTGCAGTTCAAAATTTGAACCATATATTTATAAAAAGAAAAAGAACACACTATAGACACATGTAAAAAGGCATTAAAAAATTATGGGAAAGTAAAATCTTCTGCATTATATGCTATTTAGAGTGAGTAAAACTGTATATCTAAGTGACGGGATGAAACATGATTGATGTAGTATCCATTCTACTCTGGATTTCGAAATTTATATTGCATTTTATTGTCGTTAGTGAAGAACACGGCGATAGTTTAGTTTGCTTGAATGGTAAAAAATAATGTTTTCTGGTGAACTATAAAAGTAAATTTGCATTAATTTGTATCTTACGAGAGTGGAAAAATGTATTTTTGGGCACCTTGAAAATGTGGTCCCGGGGCACATGCCCCTTGTGCCCCTGTGATGATCAGGCCCTGCCTCAGGGCTAGAATTTTCTCTGTGAATTTCCCTTCAGCCAGAAATTTACAGAGGATTTTTTTTAAGAGGGTTAATTCAAGTTCTTAATTATTTGAATATTTGTTTTGTATAATTAGTGTCACATTATATTTACTGCAGTCATTACAACGCTATCAAATCATTTGCTTTATTAAATCATATTATATACAGTATGTTCTTAATAATCTCCTCTGCCGAAACGAAAAAAAGAAACGTCAATCCACCTCTATGTGTGCCGCGGATCGGATCGTGTCGGTTTTGAGAAAAATCGGGTTGGGCAACCCAATGCAGACTCTACCTGAGACCGAATGTTTTGCAAATTTCTGAATTGTGTGGGATTTAGATCATAGTCTGAAGACATTTGTCTTTTATTAACCTCTTAACTGCCCCGTACGTATATGCGCGTCTTTAGAAAATGCATGTATCTATTAAAAGGATGGCGAATTCCAATTATAGCGAGGCAATTTTCACCACCTGAGCCATTATATATAACAGTATAACATGTGCATTTTCTTATAGTTATTTCAGAAAATTAATATACACCTTCTATAATTTCAGAAATATGCTATTTAAGTAAGGCACTGGAGATCGCGCAAGATTTCGTCGGCAGTTAAGGGTTTTTACTGGAAGGATTTTTTAAGGAAATTTTTTACTGACAAGAAATCACACGTGAAAATTTCTTATCCTTATGCATTACAAAATTTGCAAACTTCTTGACGTTTTGACCATGTTTGTGTGTTGATTATCTCGTGACCGATTGAATTTCACGATTTTTTTCCCCCCGACCGTTTGGCAAAATTCGCAATTTTTTTCCGTGATCATTTCACGGAATTTAGAATTTTTTTCCGCGACCATTTGTCAAAATTCACGATATTTTTTGTGACCGATTTACGAAATTCGCTATTTCTATCTGAGATATTTTGACGAAATTCGTGATTATTTTCTATGATCATTTGTTGAAATTCGTTTTTTTTTTTTTTTTTTTTTTTTTTTTTCCGCAGCCGACTGAAAAAATTTGCGATTGCTTTGTGCAATCGTTTGACGAAATTTTTGAATTTTTTGCGCGATTCTTTGACTAAATTCGTGATTTTTATCTGAATCTTTGATGAAATTCTCGTTTTTTTCCTTGATAGATATTCGAAATTCAGAATTTTTTTTGCAAGACTGTTGGCAAATTTGATTTTTTTTTCTGTGATCGAATGTTGAAATCTGCGATTTTTTTCCCCGCAACCGATTAACAGTAATCGCTGTTTGTTTCTACGATCTTTGCAATATTTTTCCATGGTCCATTTAGGAGATTATATTGTTTCCGCGACTAATTTGCCAAATTGACTATTTTTTTTCAAAGTTCGGCAAAATTTGCAACTTTTTCCCGCGGTCGATTGGCGAAATGATTTCGCGATAGTTCCGCAAAAAAAAAAGAAAAAAAAACTGCAGTCTTCCACAAAAATTGAAAAATATTCCTGAAAGAATCCCATGGTTTTGAAAGACGTTAAGTGGGCAAAATCCCACTTGTTCACCCCCCCCCCCTCCAAGGACCTCTTGAAATGGCTCCCCAACCCTGCAGCAAAACCTGCAAAGAAGAAGTCGAAAGGCAGGAAAAAAGCTCCATTTTAGGCAGGTTTCCGTCTTAGCAAGTATAATTATGTTGTTTTTTTTATCTCACGGAAACGTCATAATTTTCCGTTTCCGAAAGAATTCTTTTTTTGACAGGTTTCATTTTCACAAGTTTTGCAGTAAATCTAATGTGCCTATGCTCTTCAGAGGTTTACTATCGAAAAGATGTTTTAAAAGCCTAAGATATACTTGTAAAATGGAATTTGTCTATAACGGAATACTGTCTTAAACGGAAAATCTCATTCAGTATCTTAAAATTATACCTTCTAAGATGAAAACCTGCTTAAAACGGAATTTTTAATCGGTTTTTTTCGGAGGGAATAGGATACCCCCCCCCCCCCTGAATCTCACTCTTGGCTATGCCACTGTCCTAAAAAAAAACTTCCCCCCCCCCAAGGAAATTCTGAAATGGCGCCCCTGTGCCAAATGTCGGTCTTCCGAAGCAGTTGTTTTTCGTTTACGTCCTCGCCCAAGCTGCTGACAACAGTGCTAGAGTTCTGAAATCATTCCCATAACTTAGAGACTGTTTGCTTGCCTTGAAATATTCATACATCTCGCTACTTCTGAGATTGTCTGGCTTGCTTCCAATCGCCGATAATTCGCCACTTCATAGATTCTTTCAAATGATAATGCGAAGTCATAACAAATCATTTTCAGTCCTTACACACAGAAATTAAGCGCTATATTGCAGAAATTTACTCCAATACTCACTTTTGATTGGATAATCCTAATTAGGATTGTATTTAACACATTCCCTACAAAAGTGGCTTACCTTGATTAGATATTTCTTGAAATATTACAATTTTTGTTTATGTAAAGATAAATTTGGACATAAGTGTATAATTGTTTTGAAGATTATTTACTTGTTTAGTAATATATTTTTTGGAAACTACAACCACAGAAGAACACCCACCTGTCTTGTTTCGTGTTGTTTTACGATTTAAATTATGATTTAGAATAGAATATATTGGATAATAATTGATAGTGTTATTTATAGATGAAAAGACTGTAACAGATCTGTTAAATAATTCACTATTATGGCCATATGGATAAATGGTGTTGTAATATTTCATATATGATGACTTCATACAAAGACGTTAAGATTTATACATATATGTATATATTGTTTATTTTATCTTAAAATACTAAATATCTTTCGGTATAATCTTAACTTATTTACCTTAATTGTATAAACCCCATGATTTAGATATGTTGTCAGTTATATTTAGATATACATCTTAACTTCCAAGAATAAAGTAATAGAGGCAGGCTGTTTACTCTTTATGAAATTTCAAAGCACGTTCAAAAAAGATTTTATGGTATATACATTTACTAAAAAGATGAGTGAGATTAGCTTTCTTTATAACACCTCGATTTTTATTTTTTTACTGATTCCTGAATTTCGTTCACAATAAATATTAACAATGTAATTTTATGCTTCTTAAAACCGACAGTTACCTTAAATTTAATTAATTAGATGTGAAAATATTTCAAAATGTTTGGGAAACAACGTTAAATAGATAAATTTCTGCTAGAAAAGTATTTCATTGTTATCTAATTTTCTCGGAAAATAGTAATCTTTAGGCTGATAAAGAGTAATTTCACTCGCTTAGAAAGGCAAATATTTATGAAAATACAAGTGCGAATATAGATAAGGCGAACATGATGTCCCAGAAAGCCGATTTTGATATTGACAACTGCTCAAAAATCTACAAAATAACATTTTATTAGTATGTGGTAATGTTTACAATGGGTATAAAGATAAGTCTCGTTTCCTGTTTGTAAAAGTTCCATATTGGACCAGCTAATTGTTTATTATCTTTCTTATACAAACGATTTGGTTTCTAATCAGCACGATAAATTTAGTAAATTACTTATATATCTATATTTTTTTGAACAAAATATACTTTGTATTTTAAATAGGATAAAGGATCCCAATTTTAAATCGATGACACATCACAATATAGTGCTATTTTTATTTCTTTTAACCTTTTAGAAATAATTTTAAGTCAACAAAATGCCACTAAAAATGGAATATCTCTGTTACTTTTTTTTCATAAAATGTATTTTTGTGGTATAATACGAATTTAACAAGTATCAAAATAAATGCTCGAAATTGAAAGAGAAGATCCAGAGTAAAGATAGAGCGAAATGGATTTTTGAGAGAAACGAACTAAAAAATGTTATCTAAGTTACGCGCAAAGTAACAAATGGTTACAAAATATAAATTATACTTACTCAATAAAGGTTATAATGTGCATGTAGTGTACCGTTTCTTACGAATAAAATAATATTTGTGATATCAGCATAGAGTAATATTCAATTCTTATAAACTGTTTGTATCGCAAAACCATCGAAATCGCTAGTAGGAAGTCAGAAATTAAATAAATAAATAAATCGTGGAAAAATCTTCTTAAGAAGGTAGTTAAGTGAATTAAGATTTGGTAATTGTGGTTAAGGTGGCTAAGCTTTTGGTGGACAAAAAAAAAAAAAAAAAAAAAAAAAAAAAAAAAAAAAAACATTCCCGTCAAAAATAACAAATAAATAAGGCAAAAAATTTACTTCTAAAATTCTGGTATGAACTCGGAATTTCTAATTACTAGAGACCAGGAATTCTGCTTTTTTCAGAATTTAGTGTCGCATCCGGCATTTCCGTTACTTCATTTTCTTCTGATGGACTGATGGCTTCCATCAGTATGAAACAGCCATTATAAAAAAATTGTTAAGTGAAGATGAAAGAGCAGCCGTAAAAAGTTAGAACTTTGATTTTCTGGTCAGAATGAGGGAAAAATGGCCATATTCTGAAAATAAATCTATCTATCTATCTATCTATATATATATAAATGGCCTTTTCATCTTCACTTTTTCATCTTCACCTAACACTTCATTTATAATGGCTGTTTCATAATAATAGAAGCTACCAGTCCATCAGAAGAAAATAACTCGGCTAAGCGGGACTCTACTGCAGTACAAATCATTTTTCAATTTTAAGACTTAATGCACACGTTTTATTTTATGTAAAATGACGCCATTCGATTCCGCTTAAGAATTCCAAATTTATGATCTACTCCTAAACATCTAAAGCAAAACATGCATAACACATCACTATCGCGAAGTAATGCACAAATACAGCAAAAAGATACCGTCATTCAAGAAAATCGACAAAAAAAACGGCTATCTAATGATTCATAGATACTTAATATTAAATATAGTTTATAATAGCTCCATTGTTGTATTCAAAATAGCACGTATTTTAATTACATTTTCTTTCGGCTGTTAAGAGAAAATGACAACAAAGATATATAATTACTATTTTAGAACTATTTTTCCTTTACTTTCTACAGAAATGGAGTACTTTCGTTGCCAATATTAAGCAAATGGCTCTAAAAAACTACACACACAAGAAAAAATAAATAAATAAATAAATAAATAAAATAAATGGACATATAGTTTTTAAAAAAATGCATTTAAAAGAACTTTTTTTTTCAATACGACAGTATAAGATTTGAAAATGTGCGATGCTGAGAAGTTTTAAAAGTGCTATAGAGTACTTAATCCGACTGCTTTGTTTTACGCTAGCTTCTGAAAGGTAACGTTATTTTTTGGAATACACAGTATAAACTGGGAGAAAGAAATAGCATACTGTACCGGGGGCTGAAAAATGAAATCCGAAAAACAGTAATATTTGTAAATTGTGACCTATACTGTAAAGAATGTGCCTCTTTTATTTAGAGAATGTGAAACAGATTTATGCAAATAGAGTTAACTAAGAAAAGGGTCACTGTTATCTCTAATATTTATATAAAAAAAAAAGTATTACGTGTTTTGCTTAAAAAATTGTATTAAAAATCGATTTTATGCTTTTACATTCAATTTGTAAGAGTTCTATATTAATATTTATGAAGTGTAAGTTTGGCTTATGTTTTCTGAGCTTAAAATAAGAATATTTTGCATTTATATTATCAAATTAAATAACACTTAAGTATTAAATTCATATATTGTAAAACTTTTACTGCGAATAAGTTGAAGCATTTTCGGTTTAAGCAATGAAAATCTTGATTCATTATATACTAGCAGGGAGGTAGCACTTAGCTCGGTCAAAATTAGCCTTGTGTTCAATTCGATATTTTATTTGCACTGTAAGATTCTTGCTTTTTAATTAAAATGGGCATGATCCTGAGACATAGTGACACAAAATGACAGACAACCGATTTTTTTCGAACATACTACCTAACCAATACTCTTGTCAAACAAGAAAACGATAGAACAAAATTTAGTCAAAATTGTTAAAGTCATTTTACAGATAAAATTAGTTTGGCACACGATAACCCAAAAGCGACCCACTAATCTAAATTTATTCAACATGTGACTTATCCCAATGGTCTTCTCGTGCTGGGAAACGATTTAATAAAACAAAATTGTCCAAATCATTTGAGCCGTATTTTAGATATAGTTAGCTTGACCCACAATGACCCGAAAATGACTCACTGATCGAATTTTCTCGAACATGCGACTTAGCCCAATGGTCTTCTCATGCCCAGAAACGGTATAATACAAAATTTTGTGAAAATCGTTTGAGTCGTTTGTTAGATACAATTATCTTGATCCACAGTGACCCAAAAATTACCCTCTAATCGAATGTTTCGAACATGTGATATTGCCCAATGGTCATCTCATGCTCAGAAACGATATAGGGAAGAGTAGCCGAATTTGGTCCACTTTACTTATTTTAAGGTGTAACTAACTTACTTAATTTTTGGAATATCTGCAAAACATTCATTGCACGGGGTCAATCTATTCATCTACTAAATAAATAAAACTTTAGATCAATTTCTTTTTGAAAGTCTTAAATTTTATTTTATTTGAAATTTTTTTCAAAAGTGGTCCAAATTCAGCAAGTACTCGCCTAAGTTGGACCCCCAGTCTTCTAAATTGGACCAAATAATATCAGGTTGTTTCAATGACTAGGGAATATAATTAATTTTATTTAAAGCAAAGTTCGCGATTAATGAAAGAATTAAACAAAATAACAGCAATGGGATATAAATAATCAAATATTTGAAAATAAGAATAATTGGTTTAAATCAAAATGTATTCAAAATATAAATCAAAGTTATCAGTAATTAAGAATAGAAATTATGAAAGTAATAGTCAGCTACTTGAATATCATGCAAGGAATCATGCAAAGCTTACACATGAATTTCGTTTATCGATTTTTTTTTTCCAGCGCACATAACTTGGAACCGTATTTAGCAATCTGAACACTGAATCATTTCTGCTATTTTATTTTTCTTACAAATTAGGCAAAACCAATCATCTTTTTAGATTCTGAATTATTAGATTATTTTTATTTATTTATTTTTTTTTTTTTTTTGCAACAGAAGTTTTCTTTACATAATAGTATTTGTAGTTCTCCCCTTCCATCATTTTTTTTGTTAATTAAATTACGCCTATTATTTTAAATTTGATGTTCCAATTGCTTTTTTGCTGTGATAGCTTCCGTTTTGTCGTTTTTTTTTTTCTTTTCATTTCACCGTTCACTTTATATGACGAAGAAGTTAACACAAGAGAAGTTAAAAGAAGTTTTTGGCTCCCTCTGTACTTTGATTTAACTGAATTTAGCAAGGGAGATAACATTTCTAATGATTTTTTAGCTTTTGGGGAGGATTTGTAGCTGCTGCCTTAAATCAGGTCAATTTCTTTAGAACTTTCTCCTTTTTGTTTACTATATATTTAACAGCTTTTGCTGCCATCAGTGTTTTTCTTCCAGGCAGTTTGTCCGCGTCTTTTTCAACATTTTGAACATTATATTAAAAAAGTGTGTAAAAAATATCCTCTATTTCATAATACGCTGCGATTAATCAAACGCATACATTATATATTCAAACAACGTTGAATTCAGCGCCCCACTATCGAAGCCTTGAAATAACAACTCCCCCCGGAAGTTTTGAAATTTTATGCATTTTAATGACAAAAAGTGTAATTCCCCCTCCAAAGCTGTAAAAAGTATGCTTGCTTAAACATGTACAAATATTTTTATGTTTATATAGGCCTAAACTGTAAAAAAAAATTAATTCAGTTTAAAAAAAAAAAAAACCTTGCATGGAGATAGTGATCTATTATAAAATATAAAAAAAAAAATAAGAAAAAGTAGCGTACAATGTGTACCGTCCTCGAAATTCATTACTTACTATTCAAATTTATGATCTCATATCTGGTCCAATTTAAGAAACTTTAATTGGTCCAATTACGGCAACTGCGCCATTTTTCAAAACAGATATTCTCAAGACTAAGAACAAAAACGAAATCAAATAAATCTGTGTGAAAAATATGCTCAATAAACAGATGAATTCATATATGTATATGAAAACATAACAACTTACCTTAGTTTTAAAGTAATCACTTACGTTTAGTAGGAAAAAATTAGATCAAAACAGCTAACTTTAGGTTTTTTAAAATTCTCAGAAAGCAGCTCGTGTTAGGCGGTTGCTTCATCTAATCATGAGTGACGTCATTCTGATGAGCAGGACTTCAGCGGTAGATGGCGTTTCTTCCTGTAATTAACGGCAGAATGTCAACGGTCCAATTAAAGCGGCGGTCAAAATATGGCTCCTCTCCCCATATACAAAATCTTGTCATAATGTTTTGAATCTTTTATTAGTTACAACTAGCTTGACCCTCACTGACCCAAAAATAACCCACTAATCGTATTTTCTCGAATATGTGACTTAGCGCAATCGTCTTCTCATGCCCCAAAAAGATATAATAAAAAATTTCGTCAAAATTGTTTGAGTCGTTTTTCAGATACAATTAGCTTGACCTACAGTGACTCCCCCCAAAAAAACACAAATCTAATTTTCTCGAACATGCGACTTAACCCAATGGTCATCTCATGCCCAGAAACTGTAAATACAAAATTTTGTCAAAATCGTTTCATTCTTTTTTAGATAAAATTAACTTGACCAACAGAGACCCAAAATGACCCACTAATCGATTTTTCTCGAACATGTGACAATGGCCCAATGGTCATCTCATGCCCAGAAGCGGTATATTACAAAATTTGATCAAAATGTTTTGAGCCTTTTTGTAGATTCCATCAGCTTGATACATGACCCATTGTGACCCAAAATGCCCACTAATTGCATTTTCTTGAGCATGCAACCTAGCCCAATGGTATTCTCGTGCTCGAAAACGATAGAATACAAAATTTCAATTTTTTTTTTTAATTAATTTTTCAACTACATTTCAGCAGTGAAATTACGCTTGAAATTATTGAATATTAATGGTGTGAATTATCACATTCCTACAAAGCGTAAACCACTTACCATTTACCACATTACCACCTAAACCATTTTTCACTAAGTTGGTTTACGCTTTGTAGCAATGTGATAATTCACATCATTAATATTCAATACAAAATTTCGTCAAAATCTTTAGAGCCGTTTTCTAGATAAACTTAGTTTGGCCCACAGTGACCCAAAAATTACCTACTAATTCAATATTCCCTAACATTTGACTTAGCCCATTGGTCTTCTTGTAATCCAAAACAGTAGATTACAAAATTTAGTCGAAGTCGTTAGAACCTTTTTTTAGATAAAGTTAGCTTGACCCGATGTGATCCAAAAAAGGACCCACTAATCGAATTTTCTCTAACATGTGACTTAGCCCAATGGTCTTCTCGTAATCCAAAACGATAGAATGCAAAATATAGTCAAATTCGCCGTATTTTAGATAAAATTGGCTGGATCCGAAGTGATCCAAATATGACCACTAATCAAAAATTCTCGAACATGCGGCCTAGAGGAATAGTTTTCTCGTGCACAAAAACAGTTGAATGCAAAATTTATTTAAAATCGATGGAGCCGTTTTTTAGATATAATTAGCTGGACCCTGGCCCATTATGACTCAAAATGACCCACTTATAGAATTTTTTCGGACATGCGACCTAGCCCAATTGTCTTCTCTGCCCGAAAATTGCAAAATACAAAATTTAGTCAGAATCGTTAGAGCCGCTTTTAAGAAAAAATTACATGCACACACGCATACACACGCACAATTTTTGCTAGTATTATAGCATTAGGTAATGCATATAAGTAGCACTTTATATTTACAGTTTTCGAGTGAAAAATATGCAAATATAAAAAAAGTCGTACAACTAACGATATACATAAAAATATATATGTTCTTTAATAGGAATATGTTTTTAAATGAGAAGTAATAGTACTAGGTGACACAAAACATAACGAGAATCTCTTAGATGCGTTTTTTAACAAATACAAAAATATATAATTTTTAATTAATTTTTCAACTACATTTCAGCAGTGAAATTACGCTTGAAATTATTGAATATTAATGATGTGAATTATCACACTGCTAACAAAGCGTAAACCAACTTAGTGAAAAAAGCCAAGCTGGACATCGTCCTTGTGGTTTAGTGGTAGAGCACTGGAGATCTATTCCAGGGACCCGGGTTCTATTCCCGGCTTGGACATTTTTCACTAAGTTGGTTTACGCTTTGTTAGCAGTGTGATAATTCACATCATTAATATTCAAAAATATATATTTAAAGAAAAATTAGTTTTACACTAACCAAGAATATACTAAGATTGACATAAAAGAAATAATCTGGTGTGGACTGAAAATCAAACGGTTGACTAATCTATACTATTTCACTATATATGGTTACGTTAATAATATTAATTGTTATTTTTTCAAAGGTTTTATTTTAAAGTTAACTAGATGAAATACAAACAATTTATACGAAACGTATGTTAACACATTCCCCTGTTGTCCCTTATATTTAAGAAAAAAATAGAATTTATTAAAATCTCTATTAAATGGTCTTGTTTCATAATCTAATTATGTAAAATAGTTGCCATTTATGTAAATGCAAAATATTTTATTGAAGAGTGCTTAAACTTCTATTATGATGCATAAAATTTCAAGTGCATAATATATCAAAACTATTTTATTTAAAAGTATACTTTTAAATATAAAATTACGGATGCACTATTGTTTAAATTGGAATGTTTAAACGAGTGGACTTTTTTTTTAAATATTTTATTTCAAAATGTTCTATTTCCGAAAAGAATTAAGTGATTTTGAAGAGATGTATATGCAGGAATCCATCTAATGTAGACCACGACGATTTCTTTTAAGATTTGAGAAAGCCTGAAGCGAAATTATATAAGAATATATTTTTTTAATTAAAAATGTAATAAGAAATTTAAACGCATAATTAAACGTATAATAAACGTATTTTTTTCTTTTTTAACTTTCACATTCCTTGTGTATGTAAGTCTTCCTCTCCAAACCACGAGGAGATAAAAACATTTTTGTTCCATTTTCTTCCAATTCTATTGAAATTAGCATGAGCTCCCGCAAGATTCGATCCCGGTAATTTTGTACTCTTTCCCCTCCCCCCTGTGTACACGACCCTGTTCTAAAAAGATAAATTTATTTCCATGCATAATTTAAATTTAGATATTTATTAACCAGTTTAAATAGTCCTAATAGCAGTTCGATGACGATGTTACATATTAAACTAGATGATTATTGTTAAATTCTCGATAATCCGGAAATTTCGTTTATCTGCTGTCGGTTCGGTCCCAATTATGTCGGATAATCGAAGTTCTACTGTATTTTAGTAACCTCAAGATGTCAAATACTAAACTAGTACAAAACATAACGGTATGATATAAATATTTACCAAGCCAATAGTTAAGGGTTGGGGGGGGGGGTTGTCTTGTTCTTGAACAGAGCACAACCACTAACCCCCCCCCCCAAATTGTAATAACAAAGAATAGCCAAATAATAATCCGAATAATAATTTTATAGCCAAATAATAATCCGAATAATAATTTTATAGCCAAATAATAATCTAAATGGTATGTAACCGTTTTGTAACAAAATAAATGGCATAAAACATACATTTAATGCATAGACAGTAACGGAGAAAACCCCCCACCCATTCGTGCCTAGCGTTCCAAAATTGGGACGATATATAAAGTTTCAAATTTGAACAAAAAAGATAGAAATATGAAAAAATGCAAAAATACGTATTCTAAAATAATGTTTCGTCTTATAAATAATACCACTTATAAAATGATTGATAAAAAAATAAAAGAAATATCTTACTTTTTCTTACGCGCCATTTTATTTCAAGAAAATCCAACTTTTTGCTACAACAAACATTTATTTCACCTTTTTATTCTTAAAAATGCGCTGTCATTTATGGATAAATATTGAAAACAAAAAGGACATATTTTACAAAGTTTTGAAAGGCTATCATAATTCCATTTGTAATGGGAATTTTTTTAAGAAAGCGTCCCAAAATTAGGACGCCAGGCACAAATGGGTTAAGGAAAGTTTTATAAATCTGACATTTGTGACACTTTACCAAGCAATGCAAGAAGTCAGCATATATAGCCTCAAAAACAGAATGGAACCATTAAATTTTAGATGGCATTCTATTAATATTAATATGGATAACATTCGAAAGCAAATAATAAATTATTTTTATATTTGTATCTTTTAATTGTAATTTTATTAAAAGTTGAATAGAAAATATATTTAGTACTTAAAAAGTTCCTTTTTCAAAACAATGTAATTTCTTTTCCGTGCTTGATATTATGAAATGTAGATGACAGAGCACTTCCTCGAAAATGGATAAAAACTCACAATTACCATATATAACGCAATTACGAGTTGTATTTTATTAAACTTACACCTAGACGATATTAAGTAATATGTGTAATTATTACACACATATCTATATATATAAAAGCCGTTCTGTGTGTGTATGTCCTTTGTACAAATCTTCAATTTTTGACCGATTTGCACGAAACTTTATGTACATACGTTTTAGAACGTGGAAAAGATCGCTGTCTACTTTAAAAAAACATCAGAACACTATTAATCCCTTTTTTCTACCCCCTTCCATTTTAACATTATACAAATATCTCTTTTTAAATTTAATAATTCAATCGTTCCTTTCCTGTTGTCAAACCCTAAAAAATAACACAATAATCTGGAAAAAAATAACGATAACACGTACATTTTCTGTTTTTATTAGCCAATAAAATTTCAGATTTTCTTGCTCTAATTTTGCATTTTTTTAAATTGACGTCATTCTAAACAGAAAATGACATTTTTTAATATATAAAATAAAAACTTTAACAATAAGAGCGGCAAAATGACGTAGCACCTTAATTTGGATATATATTTTTTTTTAACTAAAACATCTACTATAAAATTATATAACATCTGCTTTAATACAAACAGTCAAATTTCATGAAAACAATTTAGGAAAAAATAAAAAAAGGCTAGATATGACGTCACATTCTATCAAATCTTTTCAACGTGTAGTCAAACTCATTTTAAATAAATTGCTCATATATTTTGTTACTACTTCGATTGTAACTACAGCCACATCTTATAGCTATACGTTATAGCTAAGTGTTGTATTGGTTTAGATTCAGTGGTAACATTTTCTGTGATTTATAGTAAAAAGAGAGAAGATATTTCCCTTTTCAAGAAAATTCTTGACTGATGTCACGATTTAAAATTTATGGAAAATGACATCATTTCATCTAATCATTGTAGATTTAATTTCTAATAATGAAAAATTTAATTTTACGTTTATGAGTGATGTTTTATTTAGAGTGGAAACCCTCTTGATCTAATTCTTTAATTAAATCTTATAATTACACGTAAAGTGAAGGTTTTAGTTTTAAGCAAATAAAATTTCAAATTTTCCAAATAAAATTTCAGTAAGTGCTACTTCATTTGGATGCATTTATTGTATTTTCCCCTTGTTATAAGAAATCGTATACTTCTGTTAATGAGTCAGAAAATGCGTCAGAAAGCTTCGAATTGTTGAGCATTGAAATGGAGAACCCACCTGTACATTATTGCAGGTTAGTATTTTGTAATCGAGTTGCATGCCAGATATTCGCTTAAAACATAATCATTCTATATTGTTTTAAACAAAAGTGCATGCCATAATAGGTGTGAGGCACACTCATTAAAATACAAATGCGCCAAACTAATGCACAGCCCGATTACTGAAGATTAATCCGTTGGTAATTAAAAGATACAAATGGTTCTGCATTTTTCATTCAGGTAATAAGACTAATGTTTCATATTTGTGTTCACATGATTATATAACTTTCCCCTATAATTCTATGACTAAGCAACGGAAAACAACATGTTACACACTAAAATCTTCCCTGAAAAACTAATAGTGCAAGTCGCATGGATATCCGCTCTGAAGAATTGAAGTTATATGCACCCAGAACGAAATTCCCATTTGCATTTTATATACTTATTAGATTATTTTGAGTAGTTTGATTTGATATCTCCTAAATTCGTGTTTTATTTTATTATATTTTTGGCGTCTTAATTTCCTTTGTCAATTTAGTTATTGAATATTACACGAAAACAAAGAAATTCTGAATTATTTACAATGTTTTTGAACAATTGAGTTAATATTTTGTAATTGGGATGCAAGCATATTTTTAAAATATTCATGCTTGAAAATTACTGTAAAATAAAAAAATCTGTAAATGCAGATAAGCATTAGAAATAAATGTTACTGAAAGTATTTTTGTTTTTTATACAATTTTCAAACAAATTTCATTTGAAAGAACTTTTTTCTATTCGAAATTGCAAAAAATGAAATTGTGGGATGTTTAGAAGTTAGAAAAATTGCAGTAAAGGCACAATTTATGGGTTACAATTTATAGGCACTGACATAGAGTTTTTACTTTATAATATAGATATATACCATACAAAAGAGAATTTCACTAAATGCTGCGCGATTTGGTGGTTTTTTTTCTTTTTCGTGTTGTCAGGAAAATCTCATATTTTCTCTTACACCCGCCAACGAAAAAGCGCATTTTATTATTAAAGCTCAGGGATTTTACTATAGTTGCGAGACAATAAGGTCATGCTTTCTGATTGTCTTTTTAACGATTTGCGGATGGGAATGCAAATTTCAGTTATTGTGTTTGCCATATTATTTCGTTTTAATTTATTTTACCTGGAAGGCTCCTTATAATTGACACGGGCGAAGCCGGGTAGTTCAGGGATTTTACTATAGTTGCGAGACAATAAGGTCATGCTTTCTGATTGTCTTTTTAACGATTTGTGGATGGGAATGCAAATTTCAGTTATTGTGTTTGCCATATTATTTCGTTTTAATTTATTTTACCTGGAAGGCTCCTTATAATTGACACGGGCGAAGCCGGGTAGTTCTGCTAGTATTATAATAAAATACATTACTTTAATTATAATTAAAAAATAAAAATTGTCAATTAATCACAATTTAATTGTTTTGAGATATCCGTGTAAATAAAAAATTATATTTAAAATTATCCAACCGTGAATAATGAAAATAAATAGTGATTTTTATGCATTATATACTTCAGGTGATTACTTAGCTATAGATGTCTATAATTATTTCGTATATTTAAGTTGTAAGACAATAAAGGAATAAAAAATACTTTTATTTAATACGAATACTTGCATTTACTTACACTATTCTACTTGTTTGCAGTATTTACAAAACTGTTAGCGTTGTAAGATTAAAATAGTCTACAGTATTTATTACTTTTCAAATGTTTGACAGATTGCTTATTTTTCAACGGTAACTTTCTATGTTCATTTCTGTTTGAATGCGGACAATAGTAATAAAAAAAACTCTTTTGTTTGCATGGTTATTAAAAAAAAAAGAATTATACAGAAAAGCTTCCTTTTATTAACAGAAAACGCAAAACAGTCATAAAAAGTAAAATCAGCTATCGCTTTGAATTTTGATGGTTGAGTTACAGGCCCATTGCTATTTTTTAGAGTTTTTCTTTCTTTCTTTCTTTCTTTTTTGTAAACATACCTATTTTATATTAAAATGCTGAAAGAATTCGCATATAATGCTGAAACAAGTCATCTTAATTATGTTGAACAGCCTGACTTAGACATACACAATATATAGCCATGAATCATCGGACACTTTAAATTTTAGACATTTTGTCGAATATTTAAACATATACTTGTCGGATTTTTCTGGTACTTCAGGATTCTGAAGAGTATGTTCGACTTCATATTTATAAACGGCGATTTGATAAGGAGGGCAACAAAGAATCATAGAAAAATATTAGTACTTTCAATAACTCTGTGAAATAAAATGCATTTAATGATCTATCGCTGCAGAATACAAATGTGTGACTACTGTATATCATGTTTACTGGTATGTGTAAGAATAGCTTGTATATTCATAGATATATAGCGTTTTTATTTTTAAGTTCAAAAAATTCTTACACGTTTTTAGCATTTTTTATAAATACTTCATTAAATTTAAAAATTATGTTGTTTCTTGTGGTTTAGAAAGATAAAGTAAGTTTTGGGAATTGCAGGCAACTGGGAAGAAAATACTGTATATTTTCGGTCGTCGTTCTATTATATTAAATCAGACTGATAAATATTTATCACTTTTTTTGTAGCATACCATTTAAAAAATTTTCAAATTAGATTTATTTTTAATAACACACAATCACACGCTACAATATATAATAAAACACACATAAATAATTTGTTTGTGATTTATTTTTGCTTATAGTTTTATCTTTACAAGAAGAAAGTATTGGATTTATGAAATTTTTTGAATTCCGGTTTTCGATGAATTTACACATTTTAGGAGTCACATAAACATAATAACATGTTTTTATAAAATGTCTGTCTGTGTGTGTGTAACACAAATTTTGTCGGCGTTCTATATCAAGAACTAATGCATGGAACTTAAAAAAATATATATTCAGTTTGTCCTTGATATAAGTTGATGCTGTTTAGTTTTTGGTGATAATCGCTTAACAGGTGGCGCTGCTATGCTGCATTTTTTACGATTTTCGCAACAGCTCTGTCACAAAAACTAATGCAAGAATTTTCATAAAACTTCAGACTATATTCGTACTTGACGATAATTGATTATGTTAATATGTTGGCGTAAATCGTCTATTAGGCGTCGCTACTATGCTGCATTTCCACGATTTTCGCAATAGCTCTATCTCAAGAATTAATGCATGGATTTTCATCGAAGTTCATATTTAGTTAATTCTTGATATGAGTTGGTTCTGTTTACGTTTTGGTGTCTATCGCCCAACAGGTGGCGCTGCTATGCTGAATTTTCCCCGATTCCCGCAATAGCTCAGTTTAGAAAACTAATGCATGGAATTTCATACCTTTACAAAACTCACGATGGGCATCGATGTCCATTTCACATTGGCACCGTGATCGTGAATTTTGAAGTATTAACATGTATGAGATAGAAGAATGTTTTAGGATTGTCACATTCAACTAGTTTTTATTTATACTACAGGACTCTGCCCTCCTCCTCGCCGCGTTTACCAACCCCCCCCCCCCGCATAATCGCTTCACGTTTCGTTCGATGTCGGGAAGCAATGCCTATTTTCTAGCCAACCCCAGACGTAGTTGTTTCGCGTCTCAATTCTCTATCGCTTCGCGATCCCTTATTTCCTAAGCATTCCATTTTTACATCCCGAACGCAGATGACCTCCACCCCCCTTCTCATAATTTAATGGAAATTATCTTCTTACTGAAAAAAATCACGTTTGCCTCGACCCCATAAAAAAACTCTCCAAAATACAGAAGTCTATCAACATGCAGAAGATTCTCCTCTTTCCCCGACCATCCTACCTAAATTCACTACTTTCGTGGATTTCGCCAAGCACAATACCCACTTAGAAAAGATAGAAAGCTCTGACCAATCATTTCCGTTCCGCGGTATCTACGCAGATTTTCATTGATCCATTTCCAAATGTTTTGGCCCAATTCCAAATCGTAAATTTTGTTATATATAGAGGATGTTTTATAAGTATAATAACTACTTAAAAAATGAAGAGTAGTAATATGTACGGCAATAATTATATAAATAATAAAGATAACAATAAATTTTGAGTATATTTCTACTAATTGTTTTTTAATCAATTCCTTAAAATTGCATGTACTATATACACTATATAGCCATGAATCACCGGATACTTTCAACTTTAGAGATTTTGTAAAATATTTAAAAATATACGTGTTGCATTCTTCTGAAACGTCAGGATTATACAGAACGTGTTTGGCATCATATTTATCAACATCGATGTGGTAAGGAGGGCAATTAGTTGACCAACAAAAAATCAAACAAATATAATAATATTTGAAATCACCCTGTAAATCTGTGGCTACTGTGTAACATATTTACTGATTTGTGTATGCATTTATATTCATTTATATTCATGGAGATATAGCAATTTTTTGAAGTTGAATAAATTCTTGCATATTTTTATATTATAGCTTGCAGGGCTTTAAAAAAATAATACTAGTTTCAGAAAACAATTAGCAACATGTAGTAGAAAAAAAGATTTTATTAGATATGAGCAGTTGTATAAATTATTTTTTTATCTGCGCACTCGCGAACGATAACATAGATTTTTTTTTTTTTTTTTTTTTTTTTTTTACATAGTTTAATAGTTAACTCTATGGATCAACTCGTAAAACAAATCCTGTCAAATAACGTGAAAAAGAAGGACGGTATCGGCGATAAAGTCAGCTGATTTTTAATTTCTCTCTAAAAGGAACTGAAGGATAAGGGATTTTCCACAAATCGTTATTTTTCATTAATTGACTTTCGGAAATGAGTTAGTATTCAGTGAATATCAAATAATAGGTTTAGAAAAAATGAATCAATGCTGATACTTTTTTATCATAGAATATGCTCGTTCTGGTATATATTCACGAAGAACTTACAGAGGCTCACCCAGGGCTTGAAAACTTTTCAAAAAATTGATTTTTTTTAGTATCTATTTTGATTATTCAATTACTTCTGAACCCAGTGCAAAAAACCGCATAAAAATATTTGCAGTTTTAACGGAGTTATAAGCATTTATGTAAGAATCACTTTCATAGCCGCAACCATTTAATTGCAACTTTAAGTCGCGTTTTATCAAAACTTGATTTTTCACGACTATCCGTAATATTTAAAAATAACTATTTGATGGAATGGCTTAATTTTTTTTGAATGCATATAACATCATTATCTATAGAATGAATTAATATATTTTAGACAGCTTAATATTTTGCGTATTTATAAGGGAAAAAAAATTGTATTTTTTAGGGTTTTTCAAATTTTTAAATTTGGGAGTTTTATTAAAACATTTTCCTTTGAGTGATAGTTATATCCTTAATTAATTCTATAGAGTAAAGTTTCCTGATCATTTTAAAGCAAAAATTAGGTTCTTAAGTCAATTCAACGTTAAGGTATCTTGCGAGTGGTGATATGACACCTATTTTTTTTTTTTCAAAAATTGTGTTATATAGATTTTGCTGTATTTTTTTTTCTTTTAATACATTAAAGTACTTCATTTTATAATTTTATAAGACTACAAAAGTACCTTAAAAATATTATGAAGTTTAAAATAGTTATATTTAATACTTCTGTTTTTATATGGATTCGAAGCGAGAGCTCTGTTTACGGTATCGATGTTTTTCGGTATCGATCAAGCCCTGAGCCCCCTTAAGCACCAGTTAACTATGGCCGTAATAAAATAATAAAATTCAAATTGGCAACTTGTGGAAAAATCCCTTATCATTCAGCTGCTTTTAAAGAGCAACAAAAAATTAAGTAAATAGCTAATATGTAAATTAAAGTTTATGACGTCAAAAACTAGAAAAAAGAGATAAGTGCAGAAAACGGGATTTTGCAGAAGCGTTTGTTTCGCGACCTCAGTTGTAAAATTCAATTGCCCAGCTTGTGTTTTAAGAAAAGGTGGCTTTCAAATGTCACAAGAACATGATTTACCGTAATCCATGGCTTGGCGTGTTATCGGGAAAGTTGAATTTAGGGAAACACAACGAAGTGTAGTGAAGCTGTTGGAGTCGCAAGAAGTGCCCATGAAAGGCTGTGGAATCGATTCCAAGACACATGGAATGGTAGTCATCGACAAGTGCAACGTCGAAAATGTGCTAACACAAAAACCGATGACCGATATACAGTGTTAACAGCTCGTCGAGACGGAACGAGCAATGCAACTCAGCTTCAAACACAGTTGTTCTTGGCCACAAAACGAAGGGTGTCTAGCCAAACAGTCCAAAATAGGCTTCATCAGAATGGTTTCTATGCACGTAAGCCAATGGTCTGTATTTCGTTGACCTCAAGCCACTGTGCGGCCCAAAGAAGGTGCGCAACTGAACATAGAGTTTGGAGATAACGTTGTTGGTGTCAAATTCTGTTTACAGACGAGTCTCGATTCAATCTGGATGTGACATCTGATGTGTTTGAGCATGGAGAGAAAGAGGCACTCAAAATAATCCTACATTCGCTCGTGAAAGATCACATTACCGACGAGGTGGGTTGATGCTATTGGCTGGAATCAGCATAGGTGGACGTACAGGCCTGCATATCTATCGGAATGGCACTTTGACGGTCGATGTTATACAGACGAGATACAGAAACCTCAAGTCGTATTTTATGTTGCAGCAGTTAGTGATTTCTTTTTTCCATGCATGATAGTGCCATATTTCATACAGTTTGTCTTGTCGAAAACATGATTGAAGCTAAAACAATACAGCGTATGGAATGACCAGCATGCTCCCCTGACCCAAATCCGATCGAGCATGTTTGGGACATACTCCGATGATGCATTGCTGGGAGACCGAGGCATCTTTTTAATGTCTGGGACTTGGAGATTGCTATTCTTGAGCAGTGGAACAGTATTCCCCAAAATCCTATCAATAACCTCATCGCATCCATGGAAAACGGGTGTGAAGCAGTCTTAGCTTTTCGAGGAGACCACGCGACATATTAAAATCTTGCATCATTTCTAAGCAATAACTTTTTTTTATCTTTTATATGAAACCGAATTGTTGCCCTAAACCGTCTTTTCATGTTCTTTTCATCTTTTCAAAGAATAAAAGCTCCCTTTAAATTTTATTGTCTCTTTTTTTCCTGTATTGCGCATCAATACACGTGTACTATCCATCTTATGCCCATACGTGGCTGTCTTTGCACTGTTCTCTTCAATTTTTTGCTTGCTTCCTAATTTTTTTGAGCAGTGTATATATTTGAACTATATTGTTTTTACTACATTATACTTATTTTTCTCAAGCTGCCGTCAATCTTTGTTGAAAACGTTGCATGATATAAGCTAAATACATGCAAGGATTTTTTGAACTTTTAAAAAAATTTACACAAATTAGTAATCATGTACAAAATACACACACTATTACAGTATTTGTATTCTGAAGTGATAGATTTTTCCGTGCATTTTAATATACATGGTGATCCCACATATTATTATTTTTCTTGATTTTTTGTTGGCCCTCTCCCTAACAGTCCTCCTTAACACGTTGATAACTTATCACTTACGACGCTGATAAATATGAAGTCAAACATTTTCCTTATAATCCTGAAATTCCAGAGGAATCCGATAAGCATATTTTTAAATATTCGAGAAAATGCCTAAAATTGAAAGTGTCCTAAGCGTCCTATTGAAAGTAATGGTAATATAGTTTATTATAACTTATATTTTAGGAAAAAATTTCAATTTTAACGCTAAAATAATACATAATGATAATAAAATATTTAGAAACTTTGAAAATTTGTGCATATAATAATTTAGCAACCTTCATGGAATATATTTTCCTTTAATGAAAAAGGCTAAAAATCACTTATTTAATAACTTCTACATTTCTATTATCTAAATAACTTTTGAACTTTGTACAGAATAATGATAATCGAAAATATTTCTTCATACTGACAAAGTTTTACAAAATTTAATTAATAACATGATGAAATGTTTCAAAGTGTCTTTGAAACAGCTATAAATAGATGAGGTTGTTGTTGAAAAATGATCTTTTTCTTGTTATAATATTGTGAAAATATCAATAATGTGTTAATGTGGTTAAGTCAATTAAAAACCTATTTAAATAGGTAATGCTTTCTGACAAAAAATCTGTAATTTTATATTAGCATCGATATTATATGAATCGTCTATTTCATTACATCTATATTATTGTATTTCACTATCGCATCGTTATTACTATCGTATGCAGTTTTTTATAATCCGATATTTAAAATACATAACCCCCCCCCCCCCCTCCCAAAAAAAGGAAGACTTAAGTAAAATTCAAATAAATTTAAAAGCTGAAATTATAATTTTTTATATATAAAATTTTTATTTTGGGTTGAGTTGGATTGATTTTTGACGACCAATTATCTACTCGAGGGATATAGGTCCAAGGGGAGAGTGCCCTTTGTGGGGATCTTTCTAAGGGAACCTATCCCGTATTAACGCATGGAAATACATGGTTTGAAGAAAGCCACAGAAACTCCGAATGATTAGGCCGAGAGGCACGATTTGGTTCGAACCCCCATCAGTATCCCCCGTCTGCCAGATTCGAGAGCAGAAGCTCTCGGTCGGTGTGGCATTTTATTTTGAACTCATGTTTACAGGCAAAATTATGGTCAGTGAAGAATTAAAAAAAAAATTGGTCAAATGGAATACGTTAAATGAAAGAAAATTATGTTCTTCGAAATCTATCAATCTCTATTCAAAAGGACAAATGTGTTCGCGTGCAGCACTGACGTCATTTTGAAGATGACTACATGAGACTATTAAATTTAACTTTCATAAATTCTCACTGCCTTTTTTTTACACTTCTAAATACCACGCATTTTCAATTTTTATACCGTTGAATAGAGAAAGAAATGCACTTTCAAATGCAAGTTGTTTGAGGATTATTCGGAAATTTGCTTGACAACTGTACAGTTTGGCAGTATTTATTATTTTTTTAAATAATTTTCAAGCATGATTTTATTTTCAAATATAATCTCTATAGCCTGGAGAGGATTAGAAAGATAAATCCGTTTTGACTTAAATTAATATAAATAGAACAAAATTTATTTTCAAGCAATATTCCACAACGAAATTAAAACATTTATAAACCTACAAATAAAACAATAATATATATATATATATATATATATATATATATATGTCATGTTACCGAATTTGGGGATTCAACAACTGAAATTAACATAATTAAATAGCTTTTTGTAAATAGCGATGTGTGGCAATTTATTCGGCTTTTAACTCCTTGCACGAGGCCAATATGAAAATATCGCTTTTAGTACGTTTGATAAATTTATTTGAATGCATTATTGGTATTTTTCATACAAATATGATTTTAGTATTGGAAGTAGACATTGAAACAAGAAATTAATTTTAAAATTTCAAAAAACACGACTGCGTGAAAAGCGAACCAATTAATTATCTCTCATCAATGCGAAACTACTTTTTATATCACTTACCTATTTTTTATTTACTTGTATTGATGACTATTAATTTGTGTTTAATTGTTAGTTCCTACATATAAACACTGTTTTAATGAGATCTATAGATGTTTGTGAAGGTTAGAGTTAAAGTAAAGCTGGAGATTTTACCTACACAACTTTCAGGTTGGGTGTAACAGTTAAACGGAGATTCAGACTGTAAAATAGTCAATGAAATACCGTCTTCATTTTGAAAGGCCTGTCCAATGATATTCACTCAATATGGTGCGTAATTATTTTTTTCGTCTCTACCGCTATTTTGAATTTTACGGTCGCCATTTTGAATTTATAAAAACAAAACCTATAAAAACTAACAACATCTATATCCATAGGAAGGTTGAGACGAATTGATAGAGACCAAATTCATTAAAATCCATCCAGCCGCTGGGATGTTTCGAGGGTATAAAGAAATCCACATACCCAGATATGTGTGAAACACGTAACCTTTATTGGCAGTCAGGTTTAAAAAGCATATAGAGTGAAAAAATAGGCTCGTTTGAAGCTTTCTTTCTGCAATCTTTGAGATTATTTCTATATACGTTTTTTCATTTATTTTCATTAACTACTTTTTGTTTATCAAACATCTTGTTTTAACGATATATTAGTATACTACGCCGAGTGCTGGTCGCAGAACCTTTCAAAAAATAACTCTTTAATCGCTATGCACTTAGTATGTGTGGAGGAAACTGGTATGTTAAAATCAGAAATGATAATTTTATGTTTATGATGATTTTGATCTACATTATGTAACCAGTCTGTGTTTCTCCCGTTGTTATATTAATATCCGAATGTGTGTTATAAATTCATAACTACTATTCCTAGAATAATAATCTTTATGCGATAAAAATGCCGTCAGTTAGGTTTGTAAAACCAAATAAAATACGACAACATTAGAAATGTCGAATTATCAAAAAAATTCCGAGATATTGTTTTTATAATTTTTAAACATTTTTTTAATAGTGAAAAGATAATTATTTCATTGTTAAATCAAGAATTTGGAGAAATAAAGACAATGCAAATAATAAGTATTTATACTCTTATATTCAAATTGTTCAGGCAAATTAAAAGAAAAAGAAATGTTTTCAATTTTAGTAATTTGTATATTAACATTATCGTTTGATTTGTATAAATAAATGTGATGACTTTTAGTAACTTTCAATTTAAATTGTGTATCACGCTTTTAAAATAATAACTTAAACTAATGAAATTTAGCTTTATATTTTTACAGTGGGATCTTCCTTGATCGGGTATAATTCAATATTAAAGGTTTAATTTTGAAAGGGAAGACACGTCAGCTGAGCACGCCTCCGAACTTTTCCACTAATTAGCCGCAGTCGGCCTAATTGATAAATAAGAGGGTTAATTTATAAGCTAATGAATAACTTTGTAACCGCCGGTGCCTTCTGATGAATTAAACGACCAAGAAAAACTATCTAAAACTTCGGGCAATATATTTAATTGAAGGAAACTTGCTTTTATTTTTTTCTGGTGCGATCTTCTGTGATCCGGTCTGCACTCCTTGTTAGCAGTCTTTATAGGCACTTTCTACGATTCCGCACTCCAACTGCGGTCATTATATATCTGTGTAGATGTTGATCATGATAAACACTTTCGACAGCTTAAAAAATACATTTTTAATACGGATGACACACAAAGTATTTACAAATTCGCGAAAAGCGCATAATATGAATGGAAAATACATATTTCCGGTTATAACATGAAAACTTCTCTAGGTGAGATACATTTTCGAACATATGCCGAAACTCTGCTAAAACCGCGCATTCATAATTACATACATTCACTTCACTTCATGCTGAATGATGGTAGCCAACATTCAGATCCAGAGTTGTCATGAACTGGGCAGTCATTGCCTGATGTAGAAGATCGTCCATACGAGGGAGAGGATAGGTATTGGGTATAGTCACCTCGTTGAAATTCCTGTAGTCTACACATAGGCGAAATCTACCATTTGGCTTAGGAATGAGCGCGAATGCCGCAGAATATGGAGATTCGCATTCCTCAATAATTGCTTTGGCAAGAAGATCATCAATTTGTGTTTTCAACAACTCTTTCTTAGCCGGTGATAATCTGTAAGGTGGTAATGATATAGGACGATGTTTTCTAGTGTTTATGTGATGTTCGACGACGTGTGTTGCTTCTCCCCATGGTTGAAAGATATTGTAAAAATTTTCAAGCAAGTCATTAAGTCTCTTTCTTTGCATTGCAGATAGGTGTTGATCTTCAGTTTCTCCTAACATAACTGAGTTAGCTTTGGCATTTGGTGTTGCGATTCCAGACGTCGTTTTGAAAGGGTCATCAGCAAAATAAATTTTCTATCTTGGGTTGTTGCGGAAATACCAACTTTGGCTTCGCATATCCAACATAATCCCCATTTTATTCAAAAAATGTATGTTTAACAATGTTCTGTTTCCGGCGGCTTCGTGTAATGCAAACATCGTTGTATTAGTTCTACGACTTTCTATTTCAACAGTGATTATTGCTTGAAGAACGTTAGTTTCTTTTCATATGCCATCCGCGAGCGTTATTCTTACACTAGTCTCTTCGAACAAAGTTCCTTGGTCAGGGATAAGCTTGAACATTTCCTCAGCAATAAAATGAGTAGCTCCGGTATCTGCGCAAGCTACTCCTGTAGTACCATTTGCCTTTATATACAATATAGTTGTGGACTGTGTGTTAATATAACAAGATTGGAGATGCAGGGAACAAAAATTTGCTGATTTTACTTGCGTAGACGGGGAAAAATGAGGACATTTTGCTTTGAAAAAGCCTTGTTTCCCGCAGCATCTTATAATTGGACGCTTATCATCATTTACAAAGCGTGAACGCGTATATTTTGAGGTAGGAGAAGTATTTTTGTAATTTCCAAAATGTTCGCTAGCTTCATTTTTGGTTATTTGATTTTTCCAGAATTCCTGACCATTCGACAAAACGTGTTTCTGTGTTTTCCGCAATCAAGCTTTTCGGCCTACGCGACAGGATTGTTTAGTTTGTCGCAACAATCTAAATAATGATTTTTATATTCTGGTGGGTACTTAAAAAAAAAAAAAATCTGATCAGTGATTATTAGTTCTGAGAGCTTTTCAAATGAATTAATTTCCAATTTGGATAACCATCCTTCAAAATAATTTCTAATTTCAAAGTAAAAATCTTTCCAAGAATTCTCTCTTTTCTGATGTCGGCTAAATAATACCCTAAACTTCTTTGCTGTAAATTTAAATATTTTTAACAATATGTCGCGAAAATGTGCATAATTTTTGAACATTTTTACGGGCTCTCTTGCTAAAAGTTTAGCAATGTCATTCTTAAGAACGGCAATTGTGTCACCCAAAAATATTTGGAGACATTTAGAATTTTCATTTGACGTTCAAACATTTTCAAAAACAACGACATATCATCTTTTTCCGGAATAAATGGTGGTAGGATATTTTTAATATCTATACGCATTTGGTCCATTTGATTTTGTGGTACAGTTGTCGCGGTATGATTTTGAGCTTGTAGCTAAAATTTTTCTAGCTCATATGCTCTTTCTTCTGCGATACGTTTGTCCTCAACCGTTTGTTCTTCTACGTTCTCTCGTTCTTTCCTATCTTCCACGATAGCAATAAATGCCCCTTTTACAAATTGTTCGTCGTCTTTAAAAAGTGGGCACTTCATAATTTTTTTCACGTATGCCTGCTATTTTATCATCTGCATGTACCTCAAGTTCTAATTCGCAAGCCAAATTATATAAATAATTTTTTCCCTTTATAAAGAAACCCAATCTTTTCTCAAATCAGTTAATTTTATGCTTAAATTACAAAATTATATATAATATCTGACCCAATAAATAATTAAATAACAAAATAACTACCTTCTCCTTACAGGTAAACTGCCATATACAGTTGATAAAACATACAAGAAATAATATAATGACATACTGAAATTTATCTCTGGTTAAACATAAGCTGATGTAAATATTAATACGAAATGTTATTATTCGTTAATATTCAACTTCTTTTTTCTTACCAATATAACTTACCGTATAAAACTGTCATAATGTATTTAAATCATAAAATTTTAAATATATCAAGTATTGTAGATAAGCTGATATGAAAAAATTTCCATTCACAAATAAATATGAAAGCACCAAAATATCAAGATAAAGTACTTACTTACTTCTTTAAAATAAACAACATGCTAAATAAGTATTGACGATTATTGAAATCATCACTTTCTTTCTAATCTACGCTGTGCACAGTTAAATCAAATAATCATAAAATTCACTTACTCAAATAATATTGGATTGAACAAAATATTACCAAAAGAAATTATATACATCTTTCCATTTCAGAAAATTAAACTTTCATAATACTCGTAAAGAAGAACAAAAAAAAAAAAAAATAAGAAACATACATAAAACAGCATTTAAAATAAATAAATAATAATCAAATCTTTTAGCAGTTGACCAGCGAAAACATGAAAAACAAAAAAAATAATTCAACTTTTTACCGGTAAGAAAACACATAAAATAACATTTATATTTAGCTAATCACTTCCCAGATAGCACAGGAGCTCCCAAATTCTTCCTTGGGAGCTCGAACTCATCCGAGATTCCTCCCCAAATTCAAATGACAAATGCAGGCTCTCCTGGGGAAGCTAAATTAATGATATCCTGGGGAGTAACGTCCTGAGAGATTCCCGAGGAGTAACCTCCCAGGGATGACATTCCCAGGGAGGTACCTAGGAAGTCACCTTCTAGGAAGACCTTCTTGGGGACCTCTCTAGGAAGTTATTTAGTATTTAATCGATTTTTGTTGAAAATAGAAAATAATTTGACTTTAAAATATAACCACATATAGCACGAAAGCTCCTCAATACTACCCCAGGGGCTCCAAGTCATCCCAAATTCCTGCTAATACTAAAATGACAAGATCAGGACTTCCTGGGGAAGAGACTTTTACGATTTCCTCAGGAATGGGCTCCCAGTAACGTCCCACGGAGCAACTTCCGAGGGACGCCACTCCTGAGGAAGTACCTAGGAAGTCTCAGTGCTGGCGCCATCTCATGAGTGATTCTGGAGTACAATACTCAATTTCTTTTTATTAAAATAAAGTTATTTCAATTTGATCGGAATCAATTTTTAATGAGTTTATTTTTTAGAAAATTAGATAATTCTTATTAAATTATAATTATTTTTAATTATTGCAACAACTTTTAATCTTTTTTTAGTTAAATTTAAAATTTTATTTAATATTTCAGTAAATTCATATTTCAAATAATAATTATATTATACGTCTTTTAAAACAAATTTTGTTCATTTATCATTATTTTATTTATTTTCAATAAATAACATAATGTGCTTTCCTTTATTATTATTTCTTTTTTATTAATTAAATAATTAATTAAATTTTTTAATAAACTAAATAACAAGTTTCTTATTAATACACTAAAATCTCTAAATGGAAGACAATTTTGGACCATATATTATTTCCGATATTTAGAGGTAAAGGTATCTATACAAAGAAAAGAAGAGATTCTTACCGTGTGTTCGTGTGTAAGTAGCAGTCTGAACATTTGTTGTGAAAATACTCTAAATCGATTCTCTCAATCAACCCCCGCATTTACAAAACAGACAAAAGTGTCGCGACGAGGAAGGGCATTTTTATCTCGGCATAAACACCAACTTAAAGAGAATACAATTCACGTTAAAATGGCACATTTGGTATTAAAAAAAAATATTGAATAATAAGAGGTTTATTTGCAAAGATTTTCTGTTATAAAAAATACATTCTTATAAAATCGGTTAAAATATATAAATTCATGCAAATTTAAGGTTTAATTCAGGTTATTATCACGAGTCTAGGCAAAACCGCTTAGAATCATCTAGTATAGTTTACATAAGTGTTGGGAATGAGAAAATGTTAACTAAATAGAACTGATACTTTTAATTGTCATTTCTGGATGTTTAACCATATTTTGTATTTTATCTTTAATTTATTTTTTAAATATAAGTTTGACTTGTTAATTAATTATTTTTCTATTATTTTTTTTAATTACCATACATAATATTATTTTTTTTCTAAATAATAACAGTAAAGTCTTCATTTAAAGAACTTCAGAAATATAAATATCATTATAAATTCAGAAAATATAGATAAATATTTATCTGTATTTCCTAAATAACAAATGTTTCTGCATAATTTTAAAGTGAGGGGTATTTGCATTATATACATCACATTAAAACTTCCATTTAAGGAACATATTTTCTATTTAGCAAATTTTTAGTTTCGGATATTTATAAAAGATCATTTTTCACAGAACTTTTTTTCTATTTTACAATGCATATATCCGACAGACTCAAGTATATGTATCTTTTCTCTGAGATAATCCCTAACTATAGGTATCAGGGAGAATATTATAACTGGATTGCCATTTGATTCTGAATAGAGCGGATCCACCCCGCCACCCCACCCACAATCACTTTTGTCAGCTAAGAATATGTGTGCAAGTTTGCAGTAAATATCTGGAAAAGAAAGACTTTGAAATGATAAGAAAAAGTGTTATTCCAAGAATTATCAGTAAACCCACATTTTTTTAAGAGGTCTTCAGAGGTTTCTGTAAAAGAAAAGAAAAGAAAAGTATTTATTTAGTTTGGGATTTATACAAAATAATTCGTTGATAAAAAAGATCTGATATTTTAAACCATAGTATTCGTACTTTTGGACATTTTAAATTGCCTGAAATGCAAGTTTTATTAACTAAAATTAAATTACGTTTCAAGAAATCACTAAAAATATTTCACATCGTTAATTGAATGAAAAATGGGGTATAATGAATTTCTTATTACACCGAAAGTTTTCATACGATTTTAAAGATCGTTAAATGGAGATTTAACTGTAAATTAGTTTTATTTATTACAGTAAGAAAATAAAAAATTCTTGTAACAGACATAAATTTTATTAATAATTTCTATTTTTATGTAACTCAGCCTGTTTTTTCATTGTAATTATGGAATATTGCAATCTATTTTCATCCCAGATCCTGGTATGACAGAATTATACAAATTTGTACAAAAATGTGTTTTTGATGCCAACAGAGCATTTTAATATTTTTACAACGTTATTATAAAATAATACATTGATTTTAGCCTTTTTCAATTCGCTCACGACAGATGGTAAATATCCAAACACATCTGCAACTCGTACAATCGCATGGGAGTTTGATAAACAATGAAATTAATGATGCGTGAATAAATGCTCACCAAAATTTGCCAAATCGCAATGAAACTGCAACAATGAAATATTTTAAAGGATAAAAAGTAGAAAAAAGATTATAAATAGAAAAATGAATTGTAAAGTATAATTTTTTAAATATGCCTTTAACAGTTAATAGTTTCCTATTAGTAATTGATTTACGATTATACGTTCAGAAATCAGTGTAGAAATTCCAAAATGATGGTTTAAATAATGTTTAATTTCCCCCTCCCCATCTTAAAAAAGAGACAGAAAAAATTATATGTATTTCTTCATAAATTCACTTAATAAATGCATTTTTTACAAAGCGTAGAATAAACTTTTTTCTGTAAAAAAAAAAAAAAAGCGAGAGAGAGAGAGAGAGAGAGAGAGAAAAAAGCATTTGCTTTGAAAGGATTCCCTCAATTGGGATTTTATAGTTTAGTAATCATAAAAAGAATTCATATTTTAAAAGTATCCATATTTTACATTTTAAATCTCAGGAAATATTATTTTTATTAACTAAAATTAAATTATGTAGCAAGATATCCTCAGAAACATTTAGCATCATTAATTGTAGGAAAAATAGTACAGAATGAATTTTCTAAGTACAGAATGATTTCATTGGATTTTAAATATGTGAAAGCTAAAACAATATTATTGTCATTTAAAAATATAATTTCATGTAGGAATTTGAAAATTGAAAGACATTTATGTTATCTTAAATAATTATTGATAAGCCTTTTTTTTACTTATAAATTTAAATTTATATTGAATATATAAAAAAGGCTATGCATTTAAATTTGCAATAAAAGTTAGATAATTCCGGATTATACTAAGCACATAAAATATGGATATTTTCTAGTTTTGAGTTTCAAAAGAGGAAAGAAATACATGAATACCTTAGAAATATTTCTTGTTCAACGGCCCTGTAGCATAATGGATAGAGCGCGCGTCTGGTGTTCCTAAGTACCCTGGATCAAACCCCGGAAGACAGAATGAAGGTAAAAAATTTGTTCTCAAAAGCTGTTTTTCATGTGATTCCGTGTGCGTGCTTGATAATTGTAATACCTGTTACATGTGAATCTGTCTGATAATTAGTTAAAAAAAGAACGTATTTATTTCCAAAAAAAAATAATTAAATTGTTTTACATTAATTACTTTAAAACATAGCTTCAAATTTTTTTGTGGCATAATAAGTGACCTTGAAGTTTCCCAAAGTCCTCCAGTATCACTTCCTAAAATCTTCCCCAGAACCTCCTGGGGAGGACACTAAGGGAAGTCCTGGGGAGCTCTCCAGGATGCTGCAAGGCGGACATTTTCTGTTCCTGAGGACCTCCTGGTGACAATTTTCTGCATCCTCAGGGATGCCCTGGGGATGATGGCGTTTTATTGCAAATCTGCCTGAGGATGTCCTGGGGAGGCACATGTGCTATATGGGTTTTCGATGATTCACGTGACAGTTTCAAATTAAGTGTAGAAAATTGATTAAAACGATGGATGCATAAAATACACCGAATTATGTTGAGAGCAGTAACGCTGGATCGAGGTCACTGAACAAGTCTATTCTTTCGGAAGAGGAAACACTTTTATATCAGTGGATAATTTTTGAAAAACACAAACAGCAATTTGAAAAATCAAAGATATTTTATGACTTTAAACAGCACACTTTCACCTTGAGAACTTTTGGAGCATACACCGCACAGAATTATTCCATAAGAATGTCACTAATTTCTTGATTTATTATGAAAAAACGATACACACATTAGAACCGAAGCGGTTTATTTTTACTTTAAACTATTCTTGAAATGACGATTTGTCAGAATTTAAGAATCTAGCTGATTCTTTTTTATTAACTTGATTGTCAGGGCGACAATACACTTTTAACCAAAGCACTTTTCTTGAAATTATGCTTTCTCAGAAGTTTCTCAAAACTAAGAATCGAGGCGATTCTTATGATCCATTTACTTTATCGTCAGGATGACAATATTTTGAACCGGGTAGAGCGGTTAATTTTTCAAACAAGATTTTTTAACGTTGGACGCCATTGTGTCGATGTTGGTCATGATAAACACTTTCGACAGATTAAACAATCACATTTTTAATAATGATAACACACAAAGTCCATACCAATTCGCATAATATGAGTGGAAAATACATATTTCCGGTTATCACATGAAAACTTCTCTATGTGAGATACATTTTTGAACATATGCCGAAACTCTGCTAATACCGCACAATCATAATTACATACATTTAGTTCACTTCATGTTTGCCAAAATAACTCAGGATATTTTGCGGACAGTGATAACAGCACCATATATATACCATGAAAATATAGGAAGGTAGTCATTTCGTTATATATCTATATTATTTCAAAATTGTCTATTTCCAAAAATAAAATATTCAAAAAAACGGAAACAATGCTGTAATGTGGGAACAAACCTTTTGTCACTGAATTTTATCGGAGTACCGTTTTTATAAGTTATAAGTAAAACGAAAAGATATTTCTTTGCATAAATAATAATAAAAAAAAAATCACATTTAAAGAAAATATTCTGTAGAAACTGATTAAATATAATTATCTTTAAAAATTACTGATTTTTTTATTTAAATTCATGTAAAATAAAGCTTTAACTATGTAAGTATACTAAATGATACATCATTATATGTAAATACCGCTGTATTAAAACTGTTCTATGAAATGAAAGCTAAAAAAATACAAAATATTTGTGTGCATAATCAAATTATACGTCATCATAGTGCGATTTATATGATTTCAGCAAAAATTCTGGCGATGAGTTAAATGGATTTTTAGCGACAAAGTCATATTTCTTTCCTGCCGTCTCCATAAATTTACAGTTCACTTTTTGAACGTTTCCAAACATAAATTATACCTTTTAGAAAAGTATACTCTTGGTGGAAACTGTCTAGGTTGCCGAATTTGTTGTTATTGCTCCTTTTTATACTTTTCAAATATCACTTAATACAGATTTTTTTCCTTTTTACAATAGAGAAAATGTACTTTAATGTACTATTTGCTTGAAAAATGCACCTAATTTTAGAAATTTTTGATGACTTTGCATAATCTCCAAGCATGATTTAAAAAAAAAAAATCTATCTCAATTAAATTTATTTCAATTTAATGTATTTTTAAGCAATTGCGGAAATGAAAATAGAATCTTCGTTATAGACAGGAATCTTTTTAATAAAGACTGCTTGCAAGGAATGCAGTACCGATAATGGGAAAGTGTAAAAGCAATTTCCTTAAGTTAAAGATATGGACCAGTTGGTCTGGCTTTGAATGCACCGTACGGAGTGACGTATTTATAAGCGTGTGGCTGTTTTCCGAGTTTTATATGAAGATCAGTGCAAATTCTTTGGGCATCTATAGCATTAAAGGCCAGTGTACATTTTTCAATTATGAACAAACTAAACGTTGAATTAACGAACACAAACAAAATTATATTCTCAAACAAGAAACAATCAAATGGTTCTTACAAATCTTTGCTCGCAGGTAAACCACAACTTTTATTTAATTAAAACTATGTCGAAAAGCGACTTTCATATTTGAATATAACTTTTCTAAACCATACCATATCTACCAGATGTTATATAATTAGATACATTTGCTATATAATTAATACCTTCCTATCATCTTCTATTGTAACCGCACTATGTAACTGATTGCCCAGAGTTAATCTAAAAAAAAAAAAAAAGGAAAAGCAGATTAAACATAATAATGGATCAAACATGACGCACCGCACTTTGGAGACAAACTGAAATTTTCTGACGAACCGACATTTTTTGCTTTTATGTTGAATATCAAATTAATATCGAGTTAAAATAAAATTTATTAATTAAAGTTGACAATACATATTCTGATACGTTGTACTGATTTTTTTCCGGAATTGCAATTTTTACATTACTAGTTTCTATTATTATCAATTTTAAAGCGTTTATTTTTTTCTTTTTTGTGTTTAGAAATACTAATATAATATAATTAAAAAAATTTATAAAATGCCATCATTCAAATTAAAGACAACACTCTTTTTAATACAAAAATACCGATGTATTTTAATAATACGAAACAATCGTCCATATACTGAAATATTTCTTTATTTTCTTGCATAGTATAGGAAAAAATCTAATTTTCAATTAAAGTCTTGATACTTTGTCACACAATATATTAGCATTAATTTCATTTCAGCTTCAGGTACTTGCGTTCATCAAGAGCAAAGTTCTATTTCATATTCAATGGAGGGGAAACTGATGCTCATTATTAATACAAGGTATCCGCAAATAGCGAAATAAATTGTCTTATTGGGTTATCTTAAATAGATTTTCTGCTGAAAGAAACAAAATTCATCAGGTATTTATCTCTAATTGAAAGTATCTTTATCTGGAAAATAAAGGAAATGCAAGATACAGAGTTGAAATAATTCATTTTTGTGGGTATTATTGGGTAACACAAAAAGAACAAGAGAGCTTTCAACATGCATAAAAAAAAAATGAAACGTGATTTCTCTAATGCAATTAGTATTCATAATTTAATTATTATATGCTTTCAAACTTTTCTGAAAAATTGTAATTGAATAACGAAAAAATAATTAACCTTTAAATGCCTGATTTTTCGAAAATCATTGTAATAATGTTTTTCGGCTTTCATTTTTTAAATAATTAATGTGGAAAATACTTAAAAAAAGAATAGTTTGTTTTAAGTATGGTTTACACCTAAAAAACAGTTTGTTACTAATCGGCAATACTGGTCTTTATTTGAAAAAATAATTTTCCTTGATAAAATTCTATAATATTAAACACACAAGAATTTAAGGAAATATAATAAGAAATAAATTTTACTTGCTCGCCGCAGAACAAAATAGGGTATTTCGCAAGCTTTCAAACAAAACGAAAAGAACAAGTAGCAACAATTGAAAAAAAAATCTATCTTTATTCTTAAACAGCACAAGTGTTGCCATCTACATGTTAAAAATCGATTTAATAATATTTTCAGAATGTATTTTATTGGCAAAATTAGGCATTATAGCTTCAATATTATTCTAATAGTATTTTAGAAACCTAAATTGGGTATGTTGTCGGAAAGCAATACCCGACATTTAAGGGTTAAATGAAAATTGACAAATCTAAACGAATTTTAGAAGAAATAAAAGGACATTTAATAATTAACTATTTTCATTATATAAAACTGTCTAATGGAAGATTAACTAAAATGAAAAATTTCTATAATAAAAAGAATGACTATTCCTTAACCCTCTCACTGCGCAGGACGATAAATACCCGGGCATGCCTTTTCCCGTCTAATTAATACTATTTGGTTATTCCCACCAGTTATTTATTAGCGAAAATATTGACTGATTTAATCAGGACATTTTCCTCGATTACGATAGTCAAAAATTTCTGCTTTAAAAAACCAGTGATGAAAGATTAAAAATTCTGAAAAAGACGCTCATCGCGAAGACTTACTTGCACAGCGAGAGGGTTAAATTGCACAATATTTTTTATTTCATGTATTTCAGCAATAATATTATATTGCAACATAATAAAGTATTTTCCAATAATAGAGAATAAAAATATGTTATAGAATATTTGAAGAATATTTGAAGAATGTTAATTGAGACAGAACTGACATTATGTTTTTTTTTTTTCAAATTGAAAAAAAAAAAAAAATAAATAAATAAATAAAAGTAAGAAAATGCTACCAAATAAAAAATAAAGAAGAAAGAAAAATCGTCCGCCCAGTACAGATTAGGAAACACTGAAGGTGAAAAGGGAGACTAAGTTCACAATTTGGAAAATTCACAACAAGTTTTAAGACATGATTTCTTCAATTTTCACGTATAGCCTTAGAATCAACAATTTTCAACATATACCATAGTATAACTAAATTATTATGAGTGCTGCGTAAATAAACTAAGAAATTTGCACACCTTATTTTTAATACCGAAAATGCCATGGTAAAGAACTATAACATAAATGAATTATATACGAGTATATTTACGTTAATTAAAGCAAAGACAGTCGGACAGACTGGCAGACATGTTGAATTCAGTCATAAAAAAATTCTACTACGTTGAAAATGCCGAAAATGAGCTTTTAAAAATAAACATGTAGAAATTTAAAAATTTAAAAACAAAAAACAATTGCTAATTTCTCCGATCGGGCAGGGAAAAATTGCGAATTTTGTAGATCAGGTGCGAAAAAATCGCAAATTTCGCTGATCGGGGACGAGAAAATCGTTAAGTTTGTTGATGATGAGCGGTGAACTTTTGTAGATTGGCTACGGAAAAATCGTGAATTTCGTGAGAAAAAATCAATTTCGTCAATTTACCGTGGGAAAAAATTGCGAATTTTGTCAACCAGTTGAGAGTCTCGAATTTTATCGATCGTATGCGGACAAATTAAGAATTTTGACGATTAGGAGCAGAAAAATCTCAAAGTTTGTTGATCGGCTAGGGAAAAATTACGTATTTCGTCTGGTTATCGCGAAATTCTTGCGCGAAAAAATTGCAGATTTCGTTGGGGTCAGTTAAGAATCGCCACTTTCATTGATCGGCACCAAAAAATCACTAATTTCGTTGATCGGGCGCGGAAAAATTACCAAATTTCGTCGATCAGGCGCAGAAAAATTCGAATTTCTTTGCTCGGGACGAAAAAAATCGCAAATTTTGTCAATCAAACGCAGAAGAAAAACAAATATAGTTGATTAGGCACGGGAAAATCGCGAATTTTCTTGCTGATGCACTGAAAAAATAAAAATTGTGAGTTTCGTTAGTTTATCGCAAGACAAAATCGCGAATTTTGACAATTATCCGCGGAAAAAATTGCAAATTTCGTCAGATTCCGTTAAGAATCGCGAATTTCGTTGGTCGGTCTCGGAAAAATCGCATATTTCGTTGATCGGGACGAAAAAAGTGCGAATTTCATTGATGAGGCACGGCAAAATTGCGTATTATCTCAAAAATGTGCGGAGAAATTGAGATTTTCGTTGATCGCCTGCGGAAAAATTGCAAGTTTCACCAGTTTATCGTGAGAACAAATCGCGAATTTCGTCAATTTGCTGCAGGAAAAATGGCAACTTAACGGAAAAACCGCAAATCCCGTCGATCGGGCACGATAAAATCGCGAGTTTTTTCATGAGCTCCAAAAAATCGAGAATTTCGTTGATCGGGCGAGGAAAAATCTCGAATTTCCTCGATCAGGCACAAAAGGGTGATCGGAAAGATCGCGAATTTTGTCAATCAGGCGCAGAAAAACGGCAAATTTTGTCGACCAGCTTATGAAAAATTGCTAATTTTGTCAGTCAGGCGTGTAAGAATCGTAAATTTCGTTGTTGGGGGCTTAAAAATCGCGAATTTCATTCATCAGGCACTAAAAAATCACTAATGCCCTTGATCGGTTCCTCCTTCCCGTTCATAAAATCCACAATTTTTTTTTTTTTTTTTTTTTTGGCACAAAACCAATTTCATATGTTTCATATGTTTGTTTTTCAACACTTTTAATAGAACAAAATTTACTCCCCCAAATAAAGTCAAAGAATATAATCACTCCTTCTCAGTAATCCTTACTATATCTCTGTGTTATATATACAAACGTAAACTGTTGATAGATCCTTGCCAACTGAAATGGATATGATGACAGGTTAGGGGAACCTAGAGTAGGGGTAAAACACCTCTACCTCACCTCTGAAACCAATTTTTTTAATCTGATTATAGGCCACAGATCACCTCACAGGCCATAAAATTCTCTCCGTGCTACTGGTGTAGCCCTCGACAACCCAGAAATTTTTGTAAGTAGCCCTACTCTTAAAAAGGTGGTGCACTCCTAGTGTATAAGTATAAAATGTTATTTTATTAAGTTTAATTTCACCAGAGTTTGATTCCTGAAAGTTAAAATTTTGTGAGAATGCCTCATGTATGCTTAAACACAATACGCTAGATAAAAGAGTATAGTGTTAACAAAATACTGAGCAAAGTAATACTGATTACTGACGAATCTTCAGTAATACTTTTGAAATAAAGATCTTTTAGGCTCGTGAATAACTCGGAAACATATTATTATTATTTTTTTATATTAATTTAAAAGTATATACAATGGCCTCCAAAAGTTAAGGTACAGGGACTGGATGCTTTCGATTGCACACTTGGCGAATTGTTCTCGAACTTCTAGGATGTAAAGAATATGTTTGATTTTATATTTATCGGTGAAGATATATCGGGTGGTACAATTAGGGGACTAATAACAAATTTAATAATAAAATAAAATTTGCTATCACCTATGTAACAGAAAACGCTGGAAATGGTTTGTCAATGTGGTAAATGACTATTTGGGTCCTGTTCAACGTTTGCATGCATTTGTGTAAAAATAGCACTCATATTCGTGAAGATGTTAACGTTTTTGTGAAAAATTGAAAAGTTTTTTGTTTATAGCATATACAGTTTTCAACCAAATTTAAAACAACTTTCCGAAAATTTGCAAAAGAATAGTAGCAACAGTCTAATGCAATTAAAACATGAATATATTGAATATTTGATGAGATATGGGCATTTTTATGAGATAATTTTTAACTGCGCATGCGCGGCATATATCAAAACTTTTATTTTATAATTTGGTAGTCAGTATTTTGAGGCAATTTCTATAAAATATTTCTGTGAAATGTTGTGAAAAATTAGAAAGATATCGTGAGCTGATTGAAAAGTTGTGGAAAATCCCTTATAACAAAGCTATTTTTAGGAAGCAACTCACGATATCGACCCTATCTTTGTGAATTTTCGCGTTATTTGACTGGACTTTTTATATAAATTGTTCTAAATTATATAATAAAAATTTTAGGCTCTTCCACGCATGCGCAGTTAAAAAAAATTTCATACAAATGTCCATATCTTATCAAATATTCAATATACTCATGTTTTAATTGCAGTATACAGTTGCTACTGTTCTTTGTCAGGTTTTTGGAAAGTTGTGTTAAATTTGGTTGAAAACTCTGTATGCTATAAACAAAAAACTTTTGAATTTTTCACAAAAACGTTAACTTCTTCACGAATATGAGTGCTATGCTTACACAAATGCATACAAACTTTGAACAGGACCCAGATAGTCATTTACCACAGTGAAAAACCATTTCCAGCATTTTCTCTTACATAGGTGATCGCAAATATTATTTTATTATTAAATTTATTATTAGCCCCCTAATTGTACCCCGCGATAAATCTTCACCGAGGAATATAAAATCAAACATGTTCTTTACATCCTAGAAGTTCAAGAACAATTCGCCAATAATGTTAGTAGATTTTCGACAAAATGTGGCAATCGAAAGCATCCAGTCCCTGTACCTTAACTTTTGGAGGCCAGTGTAAATATGAATCAAGAAAGTCTTAAAAACCGAAGACAAATCGTTTAAATTCATGGTAAAAGATTATTTTACTTTAAATAAATCAATGTTTTTTTTTTTTTTTTTTTTTTTTTTTTTTGTTTTTTTTTTTGTTATTAAGTGCAATAGCACTTGTTTGATACAGCAAATAGTTTAATTTTTGTATTATAATAATAAAAACTTATTATTTCCAAGTATTTTGCAAACGTATATTTTATGAAATAATCAATAATTTTAATTAAAGACAGCAAATATCCATTTAGAAAGTAAACAAATGTTACAAAACTAAACCCCGCATTGAAAGAATATTTATCCTAGCAAAATAAATTCATTTTCAGAAATTTAATTAAAATGTTTATTCATGACTTTGTTTTGTTCTGTCAAACTTTAAATGCGAATATTGAAATATATAGTAACTAATTTTCTAATTAAACAATTAACATAATTTAATAAAAGAGTAATGCAGAAACAGGAAACTTATTAGTTTGCATATTTGATATAAATAACTAACTTTTAGCTATGACCTTGCGTTTTAATTTTTGCATATTTTCATAGAAAAGTAAATAACTTAACATGAAAAATGTATCGACTTAGTTTCGTCATACTTAGTATGTTATGGTTGTTTAGATGATTTATTTTAGTGGGCTCTATCGTATTTTCATAAGATGTAAAAAGAAAAGGGGAAAAATAGTATTGTGATATTTTAATATAAATAAAAATTCTGGAGTTTTTGCATTATGACATAAAATAGTAATTGTTAATTTATTTTTCAGGTTAATAGAAGTGTTTAAAAATTTAGTTTTTTCTTTTCAAATTTGGAAATTTAGTATCTTAACACAAATTACTTTGTAATACAAACATTTTGAAAATGATATAAAAGCTTAACATATACCAATAAGAAGACTTGAGAGAGTATGACAATATTTTTGCTAAAAAATTTAATTCAACAATTTCTGGATATATGCCACAAGGTCTTATAATGCCATTCTGTTAATTATGTGTCATGTACGTCACGTTTGTAAATAAAGGAAATAGACTGATAAGCAAAGATTGCTCAGAAATAAGCACTTTTTAAGATTTTTGCACTATGTGTTCATGATACAAAATTTGCCAAATCTTTGTTTCAGAAAAACAATTAGATTTTCATCTATTATTTCGAAAAACTTATTACAATCTAATACTTTTTTATATAAATATTTTTATATATAAATATATTTTATATAAATATATATATATATATTAATATATTAATAAATAAATATGATATATTTTTTATATAAATATTTTTATACAAATATTTAGAAAAAGAATATACTGTATCTATAGAGATTATATTACAAAAAGAATAATTTCATGCTGGGGAAATTTAAATAGACGTACAAACATCAAATGCAAAAACTGTAAAGCACACAGTTTAATATAGCACTTTTTGAATTTTATAAGATTTAAATCAAGATGATATTTGATTCTTTTTGGTATTTTTGCAACTCATTTTACATTCATAAGATCTTTTGGTAATGTGGAAGTCAAACTTTACATTAAATTCTCTTGATTCTTTATTTTTTCTTGCTTTTAAATTATTTTACAATAATGCAACTTATTAAGGATTTTTTGCACATTTTATTCGGAAAATTGTTCCCCAAACATATGTAGATCAACGACTTTTTTGTAGTTGCTTGTTTTATTTTTTTAATAAAACTGCTTTTCTCTGTCCTTTTATTAAGCACATATTTTAAAGTTGTGTTTAAGCTAAAGTTTTTAGAAGCTGATATGCAAATGATAGTATTTTCTAGTTAGATATTTCTCGTAGAAATCTTGTTTTTTAAACTGTTATATAAAACATACCCTTGTCAAAATTCTTGAACATATATGTTTATCGAAAGAAAAGAAAACGCAATAGCTTTAGCAATCAGTTTTCCAAATTTACATGTATGTCAATCTAAATCTACACAATAAATTGAAGATCTAAGTGGAAGAACATGTTAAGTAACAAAAATTACATTTCAAGAAATTTGAGGTGAAATTTTTTGCTGTAAATTTTAATGATTTATTTTCTGTTTGATACCATGTGTTTAAAATATTAAAAGTCTTTCCGGCCAGTGCGGGAGGAAGTGGTAGCTTTCATATTCCTTATTTTTAAAAAGCCAACTTATATTATTCAAACACACGAAGCTCAATTGAGTGGAAACCGAATGTAGGAGATTCAATACTAATTTTTATCAATACTAAATCGTTATGAATGAGAATTTCGCGAAATTAGTCAGCATTATCCAAGCTGCTATTATTTAAAGTCACTTATATTTGGCTGCTAAATTCGGCGATTTCTTAAAGTGCCTGCCATTTTAAGACAACATGGTAGATGAGGCTAACCAGTGAACTTGATCGAGACCTTAGTAATTGCTGTGCACATGCTCACTCATATCGGAATCGGTTGATATATATGAGTGCTGTCGCAGGCAAAAAATCAGATTTTTTAAAATGTCACCCAATTTAGAAATTCAAACTGCTATATCTGAGCCATTTTTTAAGATAAAGACAAACAAAAAATGCTCCTGAATCCTTATATCAAGGTCAAATACTTAAGAAAGGAACCTTTTTTCAATTTCTATTTTTTTTGCACCTCATTTCAAATATATATATTTTTTAATTTAATGGCCGCCGTTTTGAAACAAGATGGCTGATGAAGCTGGCTAGCGAACTTGGTCGAGATATTGATGTATACTATCCACATGCCTTCTTCCATCGAAATAGGCGAATAAGTGTGGTATCGCGTGACAAATACAAGATCGTTTCAAAGTGTTAGCCATGATAGAAATTCAAAGTGCTATAATTCAACCACTTTTTAAGATATAAACAAAAGAACAATTTTTCAGAAACAAAAACTGCTCCAGAATCTTTGTATCAAGGCCAAACACATATTTTTTTTTTTCATTTTCCAATTTTTTAATACCTCATTTTAAATTTTAAATTATATATATATTTTTTTAAAAATGACAACCCTTTTGAAACAAGATGGCAAATGAAGCTGACCACCGAACTCGGTCGAGACATTGGTATGTACTATGTACAGACCAAGTTACATTCAAATCGGCTCATAAATACGCCTGTTATCGCGTGACAAAAATCAGGTCGTTTTAAAATGTCAGCCACAATAGAAATTCAAAATGTTATAACTCAGCCATTTTTTTAAATGTAGACGAAACAAAACCTGTTCCGGAATCTTTGTATTAAGGTCAAACACATGCAAAAAAAATCTTTTTCATTTTCCAATTTTTTGGTATCTCATTTTAAATTTATTTTTTTTTTAATTTTTTTTAAATGGCCAATATTTTGAAACAAGATGGCGAATGAAGCTGGTCAACGAACTCGTTTGATTTATTTGTATGTACTATGTACACACCAAGGTACATCCAAATCGGTTCATAAATACGTCTGTTATCACGTGGCAAAAATCAGGACCTTTCAAAATGTCAGCCACGCTAGAAATTCAAAATGCTATAACTCAGCCATTTTTTAAGATATAGACGAAAAAAAACTGCTCCCGAATCTTTTTATCAAGGTCAAACACATAAGAAAAAATATTTTTTTAATTTTCAATTTTTTGCTACCACATTTCAAATTTAAATTTTTCTTAAAATTTTAAATGGCCGCCATTTTTAAATAAGATGGCGGATGAAGCTGGCCAACGAACCCGTTCGAGACATTGGTCTGTACTATGTATAAACGAAGTTACATCCAAATCGGTTCATAAATAACGCCTTTTATCGCGTGACAAAATTCAGGACGTTTCAAAATGTCAGCTTCGCTGGAAATTCAAAATGCTATAACTCAGCCATTTTTTAAGATATAGACGAAACAAAAACTGCTACGGAGTATTTGTATAAAGGTCAAATACATAAGAAAAAATATTTTTCCATTTTCAATTTTTTGGTACCACATTTCAAATTTTAATTTTTTTTTAAATTTTAAATGGCCGCCATTTTCAAACAAAATGGCGGATGAAGCTGGCCAATTAACTCGGTCGAGACATTGGTATGTACTATGTACACACCGAATTACATCCAAATCGTTTCATAAATACGAGAGTTACAGTGTCACATAATTCAGATATATATATATATATATATATAAGCTCAAAAAATAAAAAAAAAACTGAAAGTAAAAAATAAAAATTAAAATAAAATCCATGCGATAAGCGCTACAGCTGCATATAACCACACAGATTATATATAGCACATTATGTTTTAAATGCGTTTGTCAGACTCAGAATCCTGCACCATAAATAAACTAAGTATAACCATAAAACATCCAAGAAAGTTAAACATACATTACACATACGTTCTGAATCCGTTGTATCTTCGAGATACACTGTTTATTGTGGCGTCGGGTCCGGTGGGGGAGTGTTCGCTATATGCTTTCAATTGTTTTTATGCATTTGATTTATGCTTTGCGACATTCTGGCCGAAACACTCTGCCACTACTGAATAATAGTTTGTTGTTAATTGTAATTAATCTGAAACATTGCTGTGCTTTCTAAAATGCTCACCGCTGAAGACGCCATAGCCTTTTGTTGTTTTTTCTTGTTCAGGTTATATCTGTTTAAATTTCTTGGATGTTTTATGGCTATACTTAGTTTATTTATGGTGCAGGATTCTGGGTCTGACAAACGCATTTAAAACATAATGTGCTATATATATACATATATATATATATTGATATATATATATATATATATATATATATAAATTTTGAACGGAGGGTGGTTTCGGGGTCTTGGGGTCATGATCGATGAAAATATACCAAAATTTTTTGAAATCGCTTTCCTGCGAACGGCTGCAATAGGTAGCTTTTTGTAAAGAAAGCTACCTAAAAATTATTAATATTATTGACATTATTAAATATTAAAATATTAAATATTAATGAATAATGAATAATGAGTTAAATCTACAAGACTAAATAGAATCTTAGTATTTTAGCTTCACCATGTGATAAGATACCTCATAACGCTTTCATCCGAAAGATTAAAAAAAAAAAAAAAAAAGGAAAATGTAGCATAACATGTTCATGCACCCAGCTCTTCAATTATTATAAGGTGACGTAATGTATTTACCATGTATGTAAAACCATGTGTAAGTGAATACACATTTTATTCGGAAAATTGTACCCCAAATATATTTAGATTAATGACTTTTTTGTAGTTGCCTATTTAATTGTTTTATAAAAATGCTTTTCTCTACAATCTTACTAAACACATATTTTCCAAATTATTTTTATGCTAACAATTTTAGAAATTGTTATGTAAATGACAGTATTTTCTATTTAGATTTTTCTCGCATGTTTTTTAAAACTAGTACATAGTAGAAAGCCTTGTTAAAATTCCTCAGCATATTTATTTATTGAAAGAAAACGCAATAGCTTTATAATTATTCTTTAAAATGAAAAAAAAAATAATGATTAGCTGCTACCGATGTGTAGTTGAAGAATGAAAACTTTCTAAAATGCTTAAGGCTACTGAAACGTTGAATTGTACCTTAAATATTATTTTTTATTTGATACTATAAACTACCACATTGATTGTTATGTAAAACATTCTAGAAAAAAAAAAAAAAAAAAAAAAAAAAAAAAAAAAAAGAATTTTTGTATTACATAATTTGATACTTCCAGTGCAGCTGATATTTTGTCTTGAAAACATTTTTTTCACGAGAGATACAATAAGTTATTCAAAATAGTTAAACAATAAAATTAAAAAAAAAAAACAATATGAAAGCAATGGTAGATATATCGCCGATTAAAGTAATAAAAAATTATATATTTTATTAAAAAAAATAATTTTACCGTGTTCAATTATCTGCATTTGTCTTATATGTTAACCACTTAAGTGATTCTTTTTTTTTTCATACAATACATTGAAAATATGATTTAAAAACAACTTTTTAAAAACTAAAATATTCGTAATATTTAGTCTAAAAATTGTGGCATCAAGATGCTTTAAGTGATGAATCAAGCAAACTCTTCTTGCCCGTACGGTATACGGGCAAATCAGTTAAGTGGTTAAACGAATGTCACATGGAATTATTTTCTCAATTCGTTTTTCTTTCAATGCACTCCGCATTTTTTATTGATATATGTGGATTTATTTGAAAATATTGTTATTATTATTTAATTTATTGAGATATATTATCATTATATATTCTATAAAAACATATAAATATATATATATGCATTTTTTTTTTATTTTAACGTTTTGTTTTATTTTATTTTACTTATTTAGAGCATTGTTTAAAGTAAACAAAAATTAACAATATATATATTTTTTTAATTAGGCTAAAGGAAAAGTTACAAAATACCCAAAATTAGACATTAAATTTAAAAAAATGCCTTGGTGATGAAACTCTTTACAGTGTGAAACCAAAACGAAATTTTGTTTATTAATAGGGAATTTTTCACAATACATCTTAATTTTTATGCCATTTGAATAAATATTCCATTTTCAAATTTTGTACATCGAAAATAATTGGTGTGGTTTTCAGCCGATTCCATTATAGTTTCGTCTAACAAGTGGACCAACGGACAAGATTTAAATAGACTTCGATGATTTTAAAGTATGGTGTAGATCTAATACCACTGAATATTCTGATGTAAGGTTCTCTTGAAATAGGACTAATTTTTTTGAGAAATATGGAGTTTCATTTCAGCATACGATTAAAAATTTCACTAGTTTGAACTTTTTTATCTTGTATTTCTGGCCTAGATTTAACGTGTTAGTACCTTGTCCAGGAGGGATCGATCTTACTTTGTTCGTTATTTCATTTTTAATTAATTTTATATTCATGACACGTTCCAAGATTTACGAATAATTACAAATTCACTATCTTTGTACATTTTTATATAATCTTTAAAAATAAATACATTTATTTATTTATTTATCACAATTATGAAATACATTTTTTCTATTTTCTATAAAAAAAATGTAGTTATTGACAAGAAAATAATGAATTAAATGAATATGTTTTAATACTTATTTTGTTCTATATGCATTAAAATATGTTAAATGATGACATGTTAAAAAAAATTTCAGTAGGGAAATCAGTATTTTTAGTTTAGTAAATATTCGATTAATCTAGTGATACTTGCATGTCGCAAAAATATTCATAACATAAAATGCTATAAAAATCTCACTATAAAACCATTTTTTTCCCGATTTTTTTTTTAATGGAAAAACAGATTTATGACAATATATACAGGGTGCGCCAGGTATATGAGAACAAATTAAAGCCTTCTTTCAAGCATAAAAATTCACTAGAGATAGAGTAATTTTTTTATTTTAACGTGGTTAATATCTGGTTAGCTGGTTTGCTAACAATTTGAGGATAGTATCGTCATGAATGCGTTAGTCATCTACTTTTGTTTGGTATAGCCCGTATGTGATAGTGCAAACTCTTGTTATACGACGTACGGACTCCCACGTGTTACAAAAGTTATTTAGTGCTTTAACACTTCGGTCTAAACAACGACCTTGACTCTGGCACATTGAAGAAAGAAATGTAGATGCATCGGGTAGTCGTCTCCTCTAAGGACCCCCCAGAATCATCTGTGATGCTGGAAATTTTCTGCGCGTGTTTTATGTACATTTTTTGTACTATCACCTATATTTTTGTGGTTCACTTTCTTGACCTGGGAAAGTTTTTCTCATTTGAAATACACAAGAACATTCCTTGTCCCTCTTGATGTTTCAGCTTGTTAAGGAGGCGCTTGTCTCTGATCAGGCTCTCTGGCAGCTCCTGGTTCTCTCGGGAAAGTACTGTACTCTCCTCATCACGTACAACATGTAACGAAACTTCTCATTAATCACACATTTGATTGTGGCCTCGTCAATTTGTCTCTCCCAAGCGAGTGTTCTTATTGACTTCGTAGAAAATTCCATCGACTTGACTAAAGAATGCTGGTGTTTTGACGATTTCATATTGTTAACAATGTTGTTTCCTGCATGAAACTTGGCAGCATTCAGTTCTCTCTTTACATTAATTATAATTGATCAGGCGAGTTTCAAGAATGTGGCAAATTATACATTGAAGTGTTCTTCACCCAATGAGCCAACGACAGCATAAATCTTCATTTCCTTAGTTAGTCTAGGTTCTGACGTGTTTATGTAAAACAGAAAAAAAAATGTAACAAGGATATACAGGGTGATAGTTCACCTATAACGTGTGATCTCAATTACCTGACGCAGCCTGTATAGTGTGCTTAAAATATAAAATTTAAAAATGAAATGTAATAATAATAACATAGATATAAATTTGTTTGGATTGTTTGCAATAGAAGAATTTATTTAAAAATACACAAAAAAAATTATTTTTTCTTGAAGAATTCAAAAATGTAAATGCAATTTATTATGAAAATATCAAAAAGTTCAAAGCTGCAGAATTCATAATTCTGCAGGTTACACGTTACACTTTTACCGTGTAAAAATTGTAAAATTAATTCAAAAGAATAAAAATCACGAGATAGGATGTATTTGTCAATTTCTCGATAACGCGTGAGCAAGCCACCTCCACAAAACGTAAAATTAACAGAAGCTTTAACTAATAGTTTTTTAAATGTATTTTGAAATTTAACTCCTAATTTCGCAGAAACTGTGGTCCGTTTGAAGAAAATACTTCAACAGAATAGTTACAGTATGACTGTACAACGAAGTTTCAAATAATTCTAATTGGTGGGTAACACGTTTGTTGATCCACGTGTAAGTACGAATATTGTCATATAAAAAATTTGATGTTTTAACTAATATAAACCCCTCAAATATTCACTACTCATGGCATGCTAAGTAATTCGCTTAAAATCACTGTGCTCTTAATTGTAATCTGAAACTAAATATTCTAAAAAAATTATAACACATAATAATTTAATCTGATACCAAATCTTAAATCGATATGTTAAATCAAAATTTTACAAAATGGAGCATGAAATAGAAAGACTGTCTTCTGGAAGGATGAGTTCCGTTTTAGAAACAGATTTGGTTCAGCGTAATGAATGCAGTTGTTAAATTTAACATGCCAAACTGTTTAATTGCAGTGATGTATTGCAAACAAAAGTTACCTTTACCCCGAACAAGAACACAGATGTGGTATAGTAGGTTTATTCGAAAACTGTTTCAGTTCAAAATTGTTAAATTGGAACCTTTGCCATTTGAAGAATTTACCGTACTGACAAATAAAGACTATGCTCACAATTTGATTTTGCAGTTCGATATTTTTTTAGAGTTTGTAACTCAACATTAAAGAGAATTTGTGATGTAAATGCTGACAGCTGATAGGGAAACTTTACGTATTGTTATTTCTTAATCTTCATTAATTTGGAAATTTACTTTTATCCACTATAATTTAGGAATGATTATAAATAGAAGAAAAGGTTATAATGGCGTTTTAATCTCTACATGAGGGCTTTTATCGCCCAAATACCTACAGCTGGGTAAGACGATTTTACCTTATATATGTGCAGAAAATCGGTTTTACTTTTTTGACTAAAATTATCTTTTTGTTGTTTGAGCTATAGATTATTTTCGAAAATATATGAAAACATTTTTTATTATTCTAAAAGTTAGTTTCTATTGATGTGTTTACAAATTCTAAAGAACAGCATTATTAGAGATTTATGAAACAACGAACACGTTCTGCGGATTCCCCAATTGTACCCTGTTAATAGACCTTTTCAATTTATGTTGTTTACAAGATTGTGTTCATAATTTGTATTAATTATTGCTTTTACATTTAACATAATATCAAATTCAAATTTCTAAAAATTTCGTGATTTTTCTTTCTCGTGGCATATTTAATGAAGTTTTGAAATGTGTAAATTAATTTTTATGATGCAGGTGTGCAAATGTAGACAAAAAAATTCAGTTTAAAATGAACGCATCATATCTGTAGAAACGACGCAAAACCAATGGCAAAAATAAATCAAGAGGTAAGAACTCTCTCCGTTAAAAATATTTTTGTTTTATTTTCTATTTTTATTATACATTAAATAATAAAAGAAATATTTTTGCTACAAATTACAACAGAGAATTCCCCTCATAAAATATATATTTTATGATACCATGCTGTTGATTAATTCTTTATTAGAAAAAACGTAAAGTATCCAGAAGACCATAAAAATTTTACGTGCCTGTTCATAAAAACGAAAAAAACTTTAACTGGCAATAACATCAGTTTAAGTAAATATTGTATTATGATCACATAATTTGAACGACAATATAATGTTTTACAAAATCCTAGCTAATTTTTAATGGCACGTTTTTAAAAATAAAATTCCTATAGCATGTATGTATCATTATAAAATATTTATTTTTAAGTAGAAACGCATAAAAAAAAAAGTGGTAAATTGCGAAAGATATTTCAGTGTAATCATTTCATATTTTTGCTTATTATTGAAGTCTGTTACACTGTCATATAATTTGTTTATGAAAAAAAAGTTCAATAACTCTATGAGAAAAGATTTTACGTTTGCAAATTGTATGGTCAGATTCTTTGAATTCAAAAATATGTGTAATATTAGTTGGTTTGCACAACTAACCACTTGTGACTTAATATACTTCAAATACACTAAAAAAATGCACTTTATATTGCAAATCACACATATGCAAAGCACGGAAATATGATTATTTGATCCTCAATCAAAAGAGAAATATTCACTAAAATTATAACTCATATAGTCTTAGAATCAGTGCACATATTCCGTGGTTTTTAAAGGCATCCAAGAGCAAATAACTGCATACAATTGCGACGCTTATTTTCTGCTTATATTGTTATTTGATATTTTATGGAAATTTAAATAATGATAGTATGATAAAAATGTTTCTTTAAGTAAAATATTCTTTTGAAAATTTATAATTAACATAAAATTTTAACTAAAATGATAAAGAGAATAAACTTACATTTTTACATTTTTACTGTCATCAATCTGTCGAACTATCGACGTCCGTGTAAGTCTAAAATTGTTATTTTGAATTCCAATTATAACCAATAGTGGGTTTTACATTTTAAATAATTATCAAATTTCATAAAAAGAGATAAAATGTATTAAAATTTCTCTTGATTGTATAGCATGAGTAATACATTCGTTAAAATAATCGAATGCAATTTTAATTTTATCAATTTTGAAAATAATACACTGCTCAAAACAATTAAAGGATATTTGAAGTTTTATATAAAATAAAGATATAAACGAATTTTTTTTTGCCGAAAATAGAAGAAGAGAATCACAAATGCAAATTTTTCTGGTTTTCAAACTGTGGAGTATGCAAATTTTTAGTTCAACGTCAAAAACGTCGCTTCAGAGGCAGCGAATGAAATTTGACTTTCAACTGGATAAAAGAGAATGAAGACAAGGATGATCGGCATTCAGTGATTGCTTTGTTTTGATGAGTACGATGTCACAGCGAAGTCATTTGACAGATTCAGAAGCTTTGAGAATTGTTGGTAGGTTAGAAGGGGGCCAAACTCAAGCCGAAGTAGCGCAAGCCATTGGAGTGTCACAAAGTGTCATTTCCAGGATCTGGAACCGTTTTTTGGAGAGTGGATGTGCAGGCCGAAGACCAGGGCAAGGTCGTATACGGGCAACAACGCCCAATGAAGATCGGTATTTAGCGTTAACAGCTCGGAGACACCGAACCATGAACGCTACTCTTCTCCAACAACACCTTCTCTCGGCTACAGGCACCACGATTTCAACTCAGACTGTCCGAAACCGGCTCCATGCTGTAGGACTGCATGCTCGCCGACCGATGGTATGTGTTAGATTAACATCAAGGCATCGTCGCGACCGCAGGAAGTGGGCAACCGAGCATGTCAACTGGAGGAGAAATGAATGGAGCAATATTCTGTTTTCTGACGAGTCCCGTTTTTCTGTGCATCCGGATAATAGGCGTATTTTCATCTGGAGGGACCGTGGCAGTAGGAATAATCCTGCGTTCGTGCACGAAAGTGTCAGATTTGGCGGTGGAGGAGTGTTGGTGTATGGTGGCATCTCCATTGACGGGCGCACTCACCTCTACATCATTCGAGATGGAGCTCTGACTGGTCGCCGATATAGGGATGAGATCCTCAGACCTATTGTAGTCCCTTACATTGCAGCAATCGGAGATAACTTCATTTTAATGGACGATAACTGCAGGCCACATCGTGCAAACCTGGTGGAGGATTTCCTTTTCGAGAAAGGAATCGTTCGAATGGAATGGCCAGCGTGTTCTCCAGACATGAATCCAATCGAGCACCTTTGGGACGCTCTAGGAAGACGAGTTTCTGGCCCCCAACAACCCCCACAAACTCTCCAAGAACTGGAAAGAGCTCTTCTGGAAGAGTGGGGCAGAATACCCCAACTCGTCATTAATAGCCTCATTGAGTCCATGCCTCAAAGGTATTCAACGTTGCTGGCCGCCCGTGGAAACCATACCCCCTACTGAAAATGATTTTCTTTGAAGAAAACACCTTTTCTTATTCTTTTTTTATCATATGCACAAATTGTGTTTTTTTCCTTTAGTACACAAATGCGCAATAAAATGCATTTTTTCTGCCAAACATGTGTAATTTATTCTCATGTAACCTACTATGTCTGTCGACCATGTATCAATCAGCTAAACAGTTTACCAGATACAAAATCCACCTAAAACTGCAATATCCTTTAATTGTTTTGAGTAGTGTATATGAAAGTCTTTTAAGATTACAGAAAATTGATTCACATTTTAAATTTCTTGTTTCGCTGAAACTTATCGAAAATTCAATTAATAACTAGTTAGATGGTAAGATCTTTACAAAACAAGTATTACGATAAATTACTTTACGCTGATGTAGTATTAAGTAAGGTTGCAGTTTATGAACTGTACAACAAAAATATTTCTACAAGAATTATTAATTATTTGCAATATTTTTACGTTGGTGCAATAATTTAACCTCCACGCAATAAAACGTGAATATAAGCACATTTACTATAAATTTGTTTATAAAATAAATATTAGATAATATCTATTCTCTGGTTAAAATTAATTGTAATTTGTTTTGAAATCTACTAAACATTTTCATTCCAACACAGAAAATGAATTATAATTTGTCTTTATTTTGGATTATCCGTAATTCAATGCTAAAAATAAAACCGTGGAAATCTCTTTCAGTTTGTTATTCTCAATTTTCCAAACAAAATATGAAATTCGATTAATATAGCATAAATTTGAATAGCACTTTAGCATATTTTAAATTCCTAGGGTCTGCGAAAAATAAGAAATTCAATTAGCAACAAGTTAAAACGGATGCTCAGAGCTTTAAAAAATACAAATTCATCGACAAAGGATTTCTATAAACTAAATTGCTTTAATTTGTTATTTATATAATGAATGAATTTTGCATTTGAATGAGTAATTCGGCGATGTGTAAATATAATAATTTACAAATTTAAAATTATTTTAAATCAATTAAGACTAGTTATTGCGCAAAAAATAAATAAAAATAAAATAATGATAAAAAAATATAATGAAAAAGTAACTTTAATACATAATACAAACATACACTAAAATGTATATATTACAACTTAATTAAATTTCAAAGGTTTGACAAATAAAAATTCCTCGACAAAGGATTTCTCTATAAATTGTTTTAATTTGTCTTAGGTTCAATGGATGAATTCTATATTCGAATGCAACATTCGAGAATGTGAAAATATGATGGCTGCCTCACTTAGTGTATGTTTTTATCAATTAAAACCAGAAATTTAATAAAAAAATGTGGATAAATGAAAAGAAAAAAGCAAAGAAAAATTATTTCATATATAATACAAACATTCTACGAAATGCGACTATTAAAACTTAATTAAAGTTCTTACATACATCTATAAATGCAATGATATATTTTCTAACATAATAAAAGTCCATTTATCATTTAAAATCTAAAATGACCTTTGAAAAAATGGAAAATATACATTGGTGAATATCATTTTGAAAGGAGTTATGTTATTACTTTAAATAAATCCACTTAGGTTTTGATATTCTCTATACGCATGAGGCGTAATTAGTAGCTCTTGAATAAATCTATTTATTTAGATATATATTACGAAACAAATAAATGGGTTAAGTCGAACAATCACGTCGCGCTATTCAGGACATATTACTGGATTAGTACCATATTTTAATCAGCCACTGGTGAGGTTGTATAACAGTCGTATTACTTAGTGCATTCATCGCTATTGGAGGTGTCAGCACTGTGGAAATTTAGCAGCTGTGGACCGATTGATTACTTCAGATGACTTATTTAATTAACTCTATCGATTATAGATAGTGATAAGATTGATAAAATCCAATCAAGGAGCCATTGATTCATGATGCAGTCAAGGCAGATTAGGCCGCATAAGTGGTGAATAAAGGATTATGAATGAATCTGGGGTTTTCCCAATTAAAACCTAGAAACGTAGTCATCGGAAACTGCTTATTCTATCAGAACATATCAACGTAACAATTCTCACAGGATGAGATTTATCAGAGCCATCCTGCTTGAACACGAATTAGTTATTCATGTAAAAAAGATGTTAAATAACGAATTTAATATTCTATGTGACTTAGGATACCAGGTAACAGATTAGGTAAACAGTCAAACAGCACAAAAAATCTTCTTCTGATATCATGCTCGAGTTTTATTTGAGTACGCGGAGGAATTCCGACTGAAATGCAAACTTCAGGCTATCCAAACAAATTCATGGGCGAGACTCGAAAGAAAGTGCGATCAGTCACTCACCAACGGAGAGCAATCGAGAAACGTTACAGAAATGAGTCCCGGCGCTGTTGTTGGAAGGATTCCGAAGTAAATAGGTTGACGCTTGCCCGGCTGGCGGGAAAATGAGATGAAATAAAATAAAAATCTAAAAATGGCTTTTATAAACATTCGAAAAATGAAATAACTGCGCTTAGAATTTCACAGTTTGGTAGCCGATAAAAATTAATGAATAGATTAAAAGTTTAGATTGAGTTTTTGAATAAGACTATTATTATGATACACGTTTTAAATTTATAGGGATTTAACTAGAAATAAATAATATAGAGTAATAAAAAAAGGGAAATAATGAATATGCAGGCAATTTAAAATAATTGAAATGAATAGTAAAATAAAAAAATTATATAACATACATATTTTTTTTTTTTTTTTTTTTTTTTTTTTTTTTTTTTTTTTAGTACCTCTTTACATATATTTGTTTTTCATGCAAAAATTAAAAAAATCATTTATAAACTATTAATTTTTAACCACAATGAAGGTCGATTCCGTTTAAGAAATGCCTGGAAAGTGAAATAACAGTAATAATACTGACTGAAACAACAGTAAAATATCCAATAATTACTCATATTCCATCTATGTTATAAATCGGAATTTCAAACTGGAAATGGCGACAAAAATGGTACTCTTCAATTCTAGGTTGAAATAAAATTAATACTAACTTCTCAAAGCAGGTTTTGTTAAATACTTACTTAACTGTGCCAAATAATTCATGTTAAAATTTGATTAATATATATATGTTCTTATTTTAAAGAAAAATATAAAATGAAGACACTAATTTTTTTAACAATACATAGAATTTATTTGAATAACAGAATAGTGCTTTGACAGATGTATTAATATTTTAGATAATTCCAATACATTTTTTATGCTTTTTTTTGTTGGGGAAGTTATTATTATTATTATTATTATTATTATTATTATTATTATTATTATTATTATTATTATTATTAAAAACATGTATCTATAAAGGGAACAGTCGTGAGGATGTGATACAGTTCTTTAATATACTAAATTCCATAATTGTATGTTAAACGTCAAAAATATTTTCTTTTTAGCAAATTCAACATACTTTCTATGATGAACTACACATGTTTTGTTATTTTTGGGGGGATTTTTTAAACACTAGGGGGCTCTTCCCCCTACGAGCTACGCTCGCCAACCTCCGTTCAGACACCGCAGACTCTAAAAGCACGCTAATTTGATCGGCTTTGATTTCGAAAGATTGAATTATAATTTAAAAACAGTGGCGATCCGCTGTTAAAAAATACAATGGCAGTTTTCGTCTTTGATTAAATAAAATCAGTTAAACATATCAAAATAAGCTAATATAAAATGAATTGAGTAAACATAGTCTTTTTTCCGTTTTTTTTTCTTTTTCTTTTTACAATGCCAGAAAAGTTCTTTTAAGTAAGACATTTTAAATGTATTGTTTTTAATCTGACGTAATTTTTACCCAAACTTTTCTTTCTCTTTTTAATTTTCACGTGAAAATACTTTTGTTAGAAGTAAAATTTTATTTGCGCTGTCCTAACAAAAATAGTTGAAAAAATCTTATCAAAATATCAAATAAATGTCCCTCTCAATTTTTAAATTTAAACTGTTTTGTAATATTATTATTTTTTTCATATTACTTAATAAGTGTAATGCGATGTAAATGTGACGTAATTTCTAATGACCTAATTTAAGTCTTCTATCGCATGTTAATGAACTTATTATTTTACAATATCCTTTCTCTTTTAAATTTCACGTGTAAATACATTTTTATGACGTAATTTTCAATAAGTTCCTGCTTTTCATACCTAATTATTTAATTCTAATTTGAAGGGTTTTTTTCTGTTTATAATAGTCACGTGTTATTTATTTATTTATTTAGTTATTTATTTAATTTGAAACAAACATTATTGTTTGCGCGCTTTATACAGTTGGCAACAGTTTAAATTAAAGCCATTTTCTAAAATATGTAAAAAATATCTCTGAAAAAGCTGAAAATTTGAATTTAAAATAGACATAAAACCTCAAAAAAGAGTCAAATTAAAAAAATAATAATAATACAGTCTGCACACCAAGAACTTCAAACGAATAAAATTATCTAAAAATGATTAAATTCCCATGTACAGTTTTTGCTGCTATAAAACTTTTTTAATGGAACGATTTTGTCCAACTTTAGCATTAAATGTATCTTTAAATAATTATTCGATTTGAAAACTGTCTGCATCAGCGTGTTTATCAACTATTTCTATATAATATCACCGATTTTCATATTTTTGTATGCAATATTTTCTTGACATTAACGATGATAGACCCCCGGTCACAAAAAAATCAAAACCGGCGGCGGTAACACCGTGAGTTACTTTTTTTTTTTTTTTAGAATAGAGAGATAAATATTAATCATATTACTTAAATAACTGAAAAAAAGTTTTTTTTCCCCCAAGTTAACATAATTATTATTTTCGAAATTTGTTCAAATATAACACGAGGTATTCAGAAACCACCAATATAAAAAAGAAATAATAAATTCTTCCTACTAGCATGTTTAAGGTCATAGTGTTGAAATGAAATACTGACTTAGCTCAAGAAAGAAATTATGTGGGAAGAAATTTAAGAATTAGGAGAAGAGGGAATATTTTAAGAAGGTACACTGTTAAAAATATCGTGAAAAATTACCTCTGTTTTTAAAGGCTCTCTATTTTCTGACCAATGAGAACGCTACATTAACACCTATGAAACTCTCTTATTGGTCAGAAAATAGATAACCTTAAAAAAACAGATGTAGTTTTTCACGATATTTTTAACAGTGTAGATAATGTATATGGTGCAACAAAATTAGAATTTTCACTTCAGAGTGTGTTATTAAATATTTTGTCCTTTTTTTAGTAACCTAACAGCACCTTCTTAGATGTTCTTAGGTTGAACACCTCGGTTTTAGTAAGAAAACGGGTATATATATATATATATATATATATATAGTTATTTAATTACACACTTGACAAAAAGGGCTCTTTATCGTGAACTAGTTGATATTTATTGTTAGTTTCTTTTCGTAAACTCTTCTTGATTTATTATGTAGCAGAAAACATGTAGCATGAAAAAGCTGTAAAAAAATGGACCACGTTGTTTTCCTGTAAAGAAAAAAATGGACCACGTTGTTTTCCTGTAAAGAGTTGTTAAATCTGGCAAACAAATATTTTTTCTATGCTCTAACAAAAAGTTTTATAATTGCAAAATAATAAATAGGAATAAGGAAAGTATAAAAATATAATCGAACTAAAGAAAGAATGTTATTACTAGATACATCTTTTTTTTTTTTTTTTTTTTTTTTTTTTTTTTATAATACTGAAGTTAAGCTCAATTTATTTTGTTAAATATAATCCATTGATCAAAAGCAGATGCACTTTTACTACCTTTTTTTGCTAATTTGCCATTTTTTATATCTTTTATTAATGAGAAACATTTATATGGGCCATTAGAGGTAATTAAATGGTTTCTATATGGAACATTAAAGAAGTGTAGCGTAAATTGTGTTTAACTTTATAAACAACAATCATATTGCCTGGGAGTAAAAATAATTACTTTTAAATGAAATAAAAGGATACATTCCAACATTCGAAATAAAGCCAATATATTTTAATATAAAGAAGAAAGGAAGATTAGATTTATCGCTACAAATTTATAGAGTATTAATGTAGTTGCTTTTTTGTATCGATATAGGTATTTTCAAAAATACGTATGAAAGTTTTTTTTTTTAAGTTGATGTAATGATGTAATCTTATTGCCAATCTCTTAAACGAATATAACATGATTTCTTACACAGGTGTAGCACCACAGATGAATATTTAAAATCCGAAAACTATTTATTTTAAGCCTGAATATGTAAAACAAATAATTTTTTTATTATTTTCTATAAAATAATCAATACTTGTATTCAATTAATGTTATTTACTTATAATACATATATATATATATATATACGCGATTTAACGAATTCATCGGAACCGTAAATTTTATTCATTAAATCGGGGTTATTCGTAATATCGGGGTCCGAAACAAAAAATAATAAAATTCTGCACTTACCTTCTGAAAACGCTCTAAAAAGCCACTACACAAAAACATAAATAATTAGAACTTGTACACGTTTTATTCAGCAGCTAAAAATACAGCGAATAATTCGCACTAAATAATTTTAAGTTAAGTATTGTGTATAGATGTATGAGAATTTCTTTAATTCTTGACTCGAAAAAGTTCTTTTTCTACTTTATGGAGAGAAGAAAATATTGAGTCATTTATGTCCTGCTGCATGAGGTGTGTTTCCACAGTTTCCAAGCCATGTAAAGAAAGAAAAAAAGTAACAGTTTTAATGGAAATTTCATTATCGATTCCTGAATCAGAATCGTTATTCATTGGTTCCGACAAATTAACTTCAGTTGCACATGTAGTTAGGTCGTCATCACATGTGACATAATCGTTAAAGTCTATCTCAGGAGCGATTTCTTTCCATATAAGTTCTTCTGAATGGGTGGTATCTTCATCATTATTACTTTCCATGTGTGTGCCTGGAAATCCCACTTTCTGCATTTTCAATCGTATTTTTAGAAATTTGGTCTCAATATTTTCTCACAAAATATAGAGCATTCAAAACATTAACTTTGTATCTTTTCTCCGCATTTTCCTCCAACGATCCTATAATTTTTCGCATGAAAAAGTTTCGTAATTAACTTTTACAGAACGAATGATACGAAGGTCTAGGGTCTAAAACACACTTGTGCAATTTGCGGGAAAAAACAAAATTTTGACATTGTTTCAATTGCAAATTGGAGGATGAGCGGGACATTGATCAATAAACATTTTTTTTTTCTATTTTCTGTCTGCATAGACATATATAAAGACGTCAGAAAGTTTGCAAATGGGGAAGGAATTATCCATGATTTTGGGTTTGCTGCACATTTTGTTGGTAAGGTATTTACGTTTTTAAAACATCGCGGCCTTTCTGTTTTTCTTATAACGAATGGCTTATTTTTTTTCAGTTCCATCAGCATTAACCACAAGCAAAACCGTAATCCTCATTTTGCTTTTGCCCACCAAAGCATTTTTCATTTCTATAACAAAGCGTTTTGTCGCGTGTTAAGTCATAAAACAACCCGGTTTCATCTGCGTTGTAAAGGTCCTATGATGAATACCCTTCAATCAGGCTGAGCAACTTTTCGTCCCAATCTTTTACTACAATTTCATTTACATCCGACTTTTCTCCGCACATTTTCTCTTGGACTAAGTAGTATCTTTTCTTTAAAGGGTCTATCCAACCATTCGAAGCAGAAAAATCTGTCACATTATGCTTTTCGGCAAGTTGAAATGCTTTTTCTTTGATCAGAGACCCACTAATGGCTATTTTCTTGTCACGAACGATGTTGAACCATTCCACTAGGTCAGATTCAAGAACAGAAAGAGGAGTGGCTTTCAATGACTTTCTTATTTTCGACGAATTTTTTACCACATTCTGCTGATTCTTTTTCAATTTCTGCTCGTTGTTTAACAATTGTTGCTAATGTCGATTTGGAGATTTCAAGGCGTTTTGCTAACTCGTTTTGCGGTCTAACGTTCTTGTCAAATTCGCGTAAAATGTTAAACTTTTCACTCAACGAAAAACGTTTTCGTTTCCAAAAATCTGCCATCCTTCATAAAGTTTCAAAAATTAAATATTATGCCAAATCGAGCGTCCAATACACCTCACTTCTCTCAAGAAACAAAACAGTTGGTAAACATCCTTAAACTGTATTCTTCTCCTACTTGAAACCCATATGACAGATTACTCATGATTTATCTGCGCATGACTCATGATTCAACTGATCAAGGGAATAATAATGAGCTCACCCTCAATGAAAACATGACTACAGAGCGGATACTGTAGAGGATCCTGTAGAGATCCCACTCTCTCTTGGCTGCAGAAGCGAGAGGAAAGGAAGGCGCGGTGAGCTATTGGCCTAAATGAAGAGAAGATTTTCATTTCGGCCAACACCTTGCCGCACCTCTCTTCTCTCCTCGCTTCTACGGAGTCCCATTGGAGACGCCCAGATGAACTCTGATTTATTTTCGCAGTGACAAATGCGAGTGGATATGTTTTGTTAAATAAAGTTTATTTTTCATAATAGCCTTTTGATTTATAGTCACTTCATCATATTATCATGAACTTCACTAAAATCCCATTTTTATTTGGAGGGAAAATTGACGCAAACATCATGTCCTTTTTGGAGCTTTAAAGGTTGTCTCTTTTGACGGTAATCGCTTTCTTGGCTTCTTTCCAGTGACATTCTCTTACAGCAAAAGTTCAATCAATTCTAGAGAAACGCCGACGAAGTTTCAGCGGGAATCCGAAGGGAAATTCTGAGGAGATTTTGACGCGAGAAAAATCGGTTCTGAGTCTACTTATATGATACGTCTGTGGCTGCATCCTCCCGAGTCGAAAATTACTGGGTACAAAGTCTTTTTCTGTTCCAGACAAGATGGATATATCATTTGAAAAGCATTTAAATATTTTTCAAACCCAAACTAACAAAAAACATTTTTTTTCGGCTGTTGAAAAAATTCGTTAATTCGGGGTTTATTATTCGTTAAATAGGGTTTCTGTCTTCATTTTAGTCGGGGAAAAAGAAAAATTCGTTAAATCGCGAAATTCGTTAAATCGGGGTCCGACTGTATATATACTATATATATATATTGATTAATGAGCTTTAGAATAAAATATAATAGATAAGTTGCTATTTAGATTTATTTTACATAAATACACTCTTAAACTGTATTATTCACATTTATCATTCACACATACATATAACTGTGCATTTAACATCATTTAACATGTTTGTATCTTTGAATAGTTATAATCTTTTTAAACACTTTTTCATGAAAGGCATAAAGTATATAAGTACAGGTTATGGTGAACCAAAACGCTTTTTTATACATCAAAAACATGTTTTCTACGTGCTTGATAGAATTATTTTTGATAATTATTGTCGTTTTAATTTATTTAACTTTTTACATTTTAAAATTATTTATGTGATTTATACAGGGTGTCCGGTCTCAACAGTGTCCAATGGCTAATTCTTAAACCATTAGTCATAGACATATAGTTCCAATTAGAAAAATGCTTTAAATCAGGTAAAGAAATATTTTAAAAGCGATTTGGGTCAATAAAAATATTTCTTAAAAAATAACGAAATTAAAATTTTTATACGGTCCCCCGGTCCTATAAGTTATATTTAGTAAATTTTTCCTATTACACTGACAAGTAAGACAAAAAAAGTCCCATTCATATAACACTAAAATTGTGCGAATTATGAAACTTTAAAAATGCACGACTTATGCCACTTTTCTGCTCTGAAAACAAAAGAGTTCGGCTTGGCTTTGAGGGATGACATTCCAAGTGCTTAAAGAATTCGAAGATCTCATTTCATGTGTCTCATTTCATTTCATGTGTGTGTTCTTTGAAACAAATCGTACAAGTATTACGATTAAGTTAACATTTATTAAGCTTCAGATTGGCTGAAATAACATATGTTTTACTTTGTCAGGATTTAAGACTGTTTCTTTTATGATTTCTTTTAATAAAATTATGTTATTTTTATAAGTTTTATGTTACTTCAACGATCTTATGTATGTTTTTTCAGTTCAAAATTTGTATTCGAACTTTAACCCACTTTCAAATATCCGATCGAGATTACATTTTACTTACTGGCGCAAATCCGATAACAATCTAATATTATTATGATTTTCGGTGGTTACCAGTTATACTTATTTTACAGGATAACACAAAAAATTTCGGATAGATTACCGCCAAGAAGTTTAAGAAAAAGTTTTAGATTAGATAATACAAGCCGGATATTGTTGGGTTTTTTAACTTTAATGTACTTTTTAGCACTGAATCCGAAAATTGCCTTAATTTTTAACCATCCTGTCAGGATACTTCGCAAATCATAAATTGTCAAATTTAAAGAATAACTAAAATCGGATACTATAAAGTAGAAAAGATGGTTGTATTTTTTAACTTTTGATAATTGATTTTACATACTTTTTAGCACTAAATATGACAATGACTTTTATTTTTAACCATCACGTTAGAATTTTTTTGCAAATGTGTAAGTTAAAATATAGCGAAAATCTCATAGTATAAAACATATGTAAAACTTATTTTATTTTATTTTATTCAATAATTTATTCGATATTTTTGCTTACCTTGGGATTCTTACAGCTGGGTGGTGTGATGAGATGGGGGAGGAGATTAAATTTTAACTTTGAAATTTATAATTTGCGAAAAATCCTGATGTGATGGCTAAAAATGAAGGTCAATTCCGGATTCAGCGATACAGAATACATAAGAATCTGGCTAGTGTAATCTAATAATATTTTAAAATACGTATCATTTTGTAAAGAATTGAAGCTGTTAATTTAGCATCATTTTATTTAACAAAAATTCTGTTTTTTTCTTTCTTCTTAAATGTTTATTACAAATTGTATATTTTGCATTAATATGTGAGAATGACTAAAGATTTCAAATTTATATTGCAATGTTAATTTTACTCTCAACCATTTTTAATATATCTGACGAAATTAAATTTCTTCTAAATTTGTGAATGACCCCCAATTTGCAGCCAAAAATATGCTCCAACTTTTAACAGGTATTACTCGGTCAATTTTAATCGTAGAACAACGGGACTTTTTTGTATTACTTGTCAGTGTAAAAGGAAAATTTTACTAAATATAACTTATAGGACCGGGGGACCGTATAAAAATTTAAATTTCGTAATTTTTTAAGAAATGTTTTTCTTGACCCAAATCGCTTTTAAAATATTTTTTTTAACCTGATTTAAAGCATTTTTCTAATTGGAACTATATGTCTATGACTAACGGTTTAGGAATTACCCATTGGGCACCGTTGAGACCGGGCACCCTGTATATAACTCAGATAACCAATGTGAGAAACGCGAATTGTGTTTTATAAATACTTAAAAGATAATTTCAAATTTGTAAATATAAGTGACATGCAAATATTGTGTACAAAAATACTCGTTTTTAATTTTTTTTTTCTCGTAATATATTTTTACAACTTTATGCGCAAGTACAAATGCTTAAAATTTAGAAAATTGTAACTGCACCAGCTTATATATATATATATATATATATCACTCTCTCTATACATACCAGGTGTCCCAAAAATGGCTGATGGATTTTAAAATTCAATAACTTCAAAACGGTGACGTATATTAAAAAAGATTCTTAAAGGAGTGTTATGTATGATGTCGGGAGTTTGTATACTATTATTATTGATTTTAGTTCGAGTTCCAAACAATAGATGGACCTGAGAGTAATAGGTGCTCAGTCCAGACTCGAATTTTGGTACTTCGGGATCCATACATTTTAATCTCCTTTTTTCGCATGGAAGAAGAAAGAGGCTTAAAAATCGAAACTGGATTTAGTGGTTATCGCTTGCAGCGCCATCTATCGATGTTATTTGTAACTAAAACTGAGAATCGTAGCATAAAAACTCCTGACATCTTACATAACACTCCTGCAAGAATTGTTTTAATATATGTCACCGTTTTAATGTTATTGAATTTTAAAATCCATGAGTCATTTTTTCGACACCCGGTATATAGATATTAATATGGAATGTTACAAAATTCAGAATTCCGTATATTATTAAAATTGTTCTAATAAAAATATCTCCTTCTCAATTCATTCTACAATTCTAGTTTACTATTTTTTTCCCTATATTAAACAATACTCTATTTTTTTGGGTATCGAAATCTCATTTTAATTTCAATTGCATAAATTTTATTTCCCTTCAAATAATGTCTACAATCACTTCCTGTATTATTTACATTCCAAAAAACAACCTTTATTTCCAAAATCTTAATGTCAAGTTCTTTTCTTAAATAATTTATCATTTTTATACCATTTCTTTTCTTCATTTTTTTATTCTATAACTCAATTCCCCGCGTAATTTCGGCTGGGTCATTTCCCCTCAATATTGTATCACTCATAGTAAAGAGACTACCCCCCCCCCATCTTTACCGCAAGCCCATTGGCGAAAATATTCCTATTCCTCGCCCTGTATAAACGTGATGCATCTGTGCGAAGCTCAGAATTTGATTGATTTTGAGTTGTCTCTAAAAAATAAGCTGCTTGTCCAGAGAGTTACGGAGTATTCGAATTTCTTACTATTTAACATCTAAATCTACTTCCTATTTTCGAAAGCTGTAGCCGATGCTATGAAAATGTTCTTTCCAAAAATTTATAATCCAAGTACAAAAAGAGTTTTATTCAGCTCTTAATACGTTTTCTCTTTAAACAACTACTCATCCTATCTACGCATCCGGTAAAAATTTTACGGAGTTTTGTCATCTTTATATAAAAGTGTATAGTGAAATATTGAGAAGGCTGACTTTACGGAATAAGGGAGTAATCGTATTTTCACATATTCTTTTTATGTCTTACAGGATGATGTTCTGTGTGATTTGTGCTTCGGAAGTCGGCTGGTGTTATATGTTTCAATAAATATAATATGCTTGTGGAGTGAGGAATAGAGAGAACACAGAATGATATGATAATTCAAGAAAAACCTACAAAGCAATTTTTGTTGGTAAGAGTTCGTGTTAATTTAAAAATCTGAATAATTGAGTATTTATATGTTTGAATGTTTGAATGTTTATACCAAATGATTTGATAAATCACAATCATCGTAATACAGTAACGAAAATTAAGAAAGATTAATTAGAATTCCGTACATTTTTTTTTCACCTTATGTTGAAGTTATCCAATTTCAAAGTAACTTATTGTAACTAAAAGTAACTGTTTAATATAGCATACGTTTATTCATAAATTTAAATACCATCATCTAAAAAATATATCAGAAATTTAATTAATAACAAGTTGAGATGGAATTTTGAAGATGTTTCACAAATGCCAGAAGTCGATAAAGTTCGTTGTCATAAATAATTTTTTAGATACAGTGTGTAAATTTTAAAATAGATTATTATTACGTTTTAATACTAATTAAGTTTATTTATCTCCCACTTAGTTAAGTTTTAAACAATAAAATATTAGTATGTAGCTATATAGGTGAGACCGGGGCTTGTTGGCTACAGGGGTAAGTAGGCGCAGTCCTCATAAATCGCCCGTTTGTGGATAGTTTGCACAACCAGTCACAGAGTACCTTTCTTATTGCTTTTTACTATCCTCATTGTAGTTTTGCAGCGTTACCTACGTGCAGTGGACATTTATTACGATTTTCTGTTTTTTACACTCATAAGTAATTTTTTGTTGCTTCATTCTTTCTCTAATTTCTAATACTTATCTTAATAATTGCGATTTAACTTGTGCAGTTTTTCTTAGTTCATGATTAACTGTACCTGCCCGATATGTTATTTACTTGGATTATTTATGCTTAGATGGTTACGTGTACCTTTTGTGAAGAAATTCATTATAAGGCTAGTAGGCGCATTGAACACGGGGCAAGTTGCCTTGGTGTCTGGAGTGTGCTGGTAGCTTGAAAGACAACAAAATTCCAGAAAAGTGGTTGCAATGCAAGATTTTGGGCACACAAGGCTTGCCCAAATGGATACACTCGATTTTTTATTTGTGACAACTGTAACTGAGATGATGATATCAAGTAGGATAGAAGTTACTCAATGTTAATGTTTTATGCATTATTTTTATGTCTGTATAATTTAGAATTTACATTGTACGGCAATAACGCCTTTGTTTAAACTTAATGGTATTAATGAAATTGATTTCTCTTAACTGCGTGTCTTATTTGAGTTTAATTTAAATTTTTATAAAGCGTGTGACAACTTACCCCATAGGTATAGGCTTCCGCTAAAAATAAACTACAAAAGCTACAAACTCAAAATTCCGGATATTTACAGCACGGTGTCCTTTCTATAAAAGTACAGTTAAAGTTTCATAAAAAACTTATACAAAAAATTAATAAAAATAAATAACTAAAAACTGCGCCTACTAGCCCCGGTCTTCCCTATGACAGATAAATCGCTTTATTAGTGAAAAAGACGATGATAAAAATTTGGCATTTTAATATGAAAATGCTGCTGAGAGTGATATGGCGATAGATTTCTAACTTTTCATAAAGTGTAATTATTAATTTTAGATTAGATAATGTAGAATTGCATGGACAGTGACGCGTATTTTAAATTTAACTCTCTAAGCAGAAGAACAAGATATAGATTATTCTTTATAAAGTAATAATATTTAAATGCTTTTGAATTTGGCAATAAGTAATTACAATAGAGAATTCTTATATGTATAAAAAAATACAATTTAAAAAATATTGCGCTTAGTTCTTAACAGGAATTTTGACATATTAAAATCCCTTTTATTATTTTGCATTACTTTTTAATCTAATGTGTCTAGGAAGAATTTGTTAAATGTATCCGATTTTCACTGAATTGGATAAATTATTCAAGATGGACAATAAGCTTACGTCAGTGTGTTAGTCTTTAAATTACTGTCGTGCACAAACTGTAATTGTTTTCTCATTAGATTCATTGTGAGCACTGTGATTTGTCTTCGTACTATTTTTTTACAAATGCAAATTTTTAAGATCTTTAACTGAAGCTACAAGTAATGCATTACAAAAAAAAAAAAAAAAAAAAAAAAAAAAAAAAAAAAAAAAATTAAATTTGCTAGATGTGGTTAAGTACGTATTTATATTTACTTATATTAATAAATTTATTTTATAACTGCATAAAATCATCCTCATATATAAACGTAATGGAAGTAAATAATAATGAAAACTGACATATATCGGTACGATTTAACTTTTTAAATACCACTACCTAATTCCACTAAAATCATCCTCATATATAAACGTAATGGAAGTAAATAATAATGAAAACTGACATATATCGGTACGATTTAACTTTTTAAATACCACTACCTAATTCTACTGACTATTTCATTGAGACTTTCGAAGCTCTAAATGTGATTAGTTTTTGATGTTTTACACATTTAGTGCTGATGATTTAAAAAACCTGTTGTAAGATGTTAAATTTTGATTCCCAACATAAGGCACGTTGAGATATTCCGGATTAAAGGCTCATGTTTCTTTAATATTTAGATAGTAGACGTTAAATTTGATAAATGGACATAAAATATATTAGTTAATTTGAATAACATAAAAGAAAACAAAATCAGGGTTTTACAATTTCGTTATTAATCCGTTTAAATATCCAAATTAATTTATATTTTGTTTTAAAATTTACAAGTCCTTCTAAAATAAATAAATGTAGAAATTAAATATTGTTATACATTTTAAAATACGATTTAATATTCATTTTCTTTTAAGAAAATAATTTGAAAATAAAACGAAATACATTGCAATGTTGAAATAATGAAAATATTATTATTTATTTTTTGAAGAGCTTTATATAATTTTTATTAAATTAAATTTTTTCATTTGTATTTTCACGCATTCTTTTCATCATCCGGATTTGAAAATTTGTCTTACAGAAGTTTCATTAAAAAAATTTGATGGTCCGAAATACAAATATTCACCCTACAACGGTATTAATACAGGGTGTGCCGGAGGTAATTGACAATATTTAAATGATATAAAAATATCGATTGTGAGGGAAAAAGTGACATATTCTACATAAGTTAATAGATTTTTGTTTTACATATGCATCTGCTGTCAAAAATACCGGAAGATGATGCCGCTAGAATTTTGGAAAATAATAAGCTGCATCCTGATTATTCCTACAGGCAACAAAATTCCACAATACGCACAGCTATGCAATGCATTTAATACCCAACCTATAATACGGAACTTATTCATTACTGTGCATCGTAGCCTAAGAAACAGATGTAACACACGTTTTTAATCAATAATTCAGTAAGAATTGTAAACATACAACCTCTTTTCTTGCTTAAAACATTCCCTATTGCGTAAACCATTTGTTTATTAAAATCCTTTTATCATACATTTTCTTCAGTTATTTATTTTTATTTAAAATTATTTCTTTAGTAGTGTATTTGCTTAATTCCCCTTTATATTTTTTATTATTTAAGAAATGATTCCGTCTTCATAATAAACATTTAAACATTATTTCTATATAAACTGTGAACATCACTATGATATTGTATTGCTAAAAAAGATTTAGTATGAAATACCTTTAACAGTATGATTTTTTAACCAAAAAATATAAGATTAGACACAGTTTTCACATTAAATTATGCGATCGCAAAATTTCAGTTATTATTTATCTTTTGGCTTATTCAGAAGACGGAATCCTTTTGATTGGCTTTAGTGTTCACTAATCAATTCCAACTTATGTTTTTTCACACGCTCACTTGAGATTATTTTCAAAGTAATTGAGTGGGATGCCGTCTCATTTTACCATGCAAATTCACAAGAATATTCCTTATTCCTATTATAGTTTGTATAGGAGACATTCTTTTTCAATATGACATTTATCGATTAGAATTTTTCTCATAAAAGGTTTTGAGCCATTTTTAACGTGCTCTTCATTGAAATACCGATATTTTGTGAAAGGAGGTAATTTAAAATCAAAATCGATTGTTTTTATCTAAAAACAATTTCAAAGATATTCTGAAAATGGGAAACTGCAGATATGTCAGAATTTCTGTTTATCATTACCATGAAAATCTGGATGCGGTTAAAAGATGATAAATTGTAACTTACAGAATCCTTTAAAAATTTTTCTCTTGTTGTTATTCCGTAGCTTGAAAGACTTTACTTATTTTTATGCGACATTAAATAACTACATGTTACAATCATTACGATACAAATTAGTAATTATTGTATTGCATAAAGGATTTACTAAAATTACGATAAGAATTTACTTGGCGCGGTACAATATAAATAAATAAATAACAACTTTTAAAGCCCCGAAACACTTTATTTCATTCTGAAAACTAGTTTCGGTAGCCATAGCTTACGGTAATCATTGTAAAATATACTTTCTCAGAAAAGAAAGTTGCTGAAATATATGTAGAAAAGCGGATTCACTGATAATGTTGATTAGCCAATATAAATACAGGAAATTGTAGGAAACAGCCATAGTTAAAAATGCGAATTCAAAGATAAAATTTATTAGACAATATAATTACTATAGGAAATTTCAAAAACCAGGTCATATAAGCGGATTCAAAGATCAAGTTTATAGGCCAATAGAATTTCAAGAAAGTCTAGAGAACAGCCAATAATATATAACAAATGTAATGTGTAAACATGCAACTGGTATTATTAAACAAGTTTTTTTATATAATTTTCCCAAAAATATGACAACGGATGAATAGCAAAATCACAATTAACAATATTTTAAAGATTTTTATAAATATGAAATACTTCAATAAAGTCAAGTACATGAATGAAAGTGGGTTTTGAGACAGTTTTCGTGGAGCTGAAGACAAAAATTTGATTCATTTTCCAGCAATGTTCAGCAATGGCAGATTAACTTTAATTTCTCTATTCTGAACATATTGCTAGGGCTCTTTTATTCGAAACTTGAAACTGAGCCTGGTTTGTCCAATATAAGAAAGACCACATTGATAACTTATACTATAGACGCCTCATGAAATGGATTTCTCAATAGGATCTTTCAGCTTGGAGAGAGTAAGTTCATTAGCACGGGTGAAAATTATTCTGAAGTTTAATTGCCTAAAGGTTTTCGCGATGATAAATCTGGAATTGGGAAAGAAAGTTAAAACTGTGCTATTATTTCGCACAGTAGATTTACATATACTTGGGAAGCGAAAATGCTGTAATTAAAATGAAGCAGTGTCGATAATGGAATCTTATTGGTTGCTCTCTAAACTTTACAAAAATTCTATTGCCCAATAAACTTGATTTTGAATTCGCTTATATGACCCATTTCCTAAAATTTCCTATCGTAATTCTGTTGGCTAATAAAATTTATCTTTGAATCCGCTTCTAGAACATTGCCTGTTTCTGAAAATATCCTCTAATTTTATTGGCTAATAAATTTTATCCTATAATATTTATCCTAATTTATTTTATTATTTTTAAATTAATAATTTTTATTTTATTATTATATTTATTAGAATCAGCTCCTCCTACATATACCGACATTCAGCAATTTTTTTTTCTGAGCAATGTTATTTTTCACTGACAACGGTACACTATGGCTACCGAAACTAGTTTGAAATAAGAAATATAGTGTTTTGCTGCTTTAAACGACGTTTTTTATTTATTTATAATTTACAAATGTAGAACGTTTTCCAAGGTAAAAAAAAAAAAAAAAAAAAAAAAAAAAAAAAAAAAAAAAAAGATTTAAGTATCAAAGGGAACTTTCAGCGTTATCATTTATTACTAAAAAGAATATTCTTCTTTGTGAAAAACTTTGAGATAAAAATATATTAAACTGGGAAGATTTTAGTAAATTTTATGATTTGAAAATTATTTCTTCAATAAAACAAGTTTATAGTAAGTAGTTTAGAGCAAGAAAATTTCAGAAAAGTAATTCTTTTAATTATTAAGTGTTTATATATATATAGTTAAGCCACGTTAATATAAAAAAACCGCCGTCGTATTTTCTAATTTCTTACCTGATTTTTTGAAATTTCTTTTCTAGGTATGAGTGGTACATTAACTAAGAAAAAATGCGCACGATTTTTAAACTGTTATATATTATACAGAATGTTTAATTTTGTATTAAACTAAAAATAAAATCAAGACTTTTTAATGCGTTACCTGTATCTATTTCAATTTGCGTTTTTATAATTAATATTTAGATTTTCGTATTAATGATTATTGTAGAAAACGATATATATAGAGGGTAACACATAAATTCTGTGACGTGATGAAAATGTCAATTTATTTTACTGTTTTTCCCGTTTTTGGGATATACTATTTTTTTATTCGTGTTCCTCGTGCTTTTATGTTGCATAATTGCTATTCTAGACTATATTAATTCCCTGTTTTGAATGAAAACTTATTGTTTAAAGAAGACCGGCTAGCCATCGTCCCCACCACAAGAGAAGAAGATCAATTCCTGTGATTGCCAAATTGCAACGGAATCAATTCCATCACGCCGTGAAACATTTTAAAGAGACCGGAGGGATGAAAGACCGTCAACGAAGTGTAAAATCGCGAACAACAACGACCTTAGCGCCCAGAAACATAATCAAGAAGAAGATCCAGTGAAATCCACAAAGAAACATCCGGAAATTGGCCAAGGAGCACAACGTCGGCCAAGAATCCATGTGAAGACATGCCAAAGAAGATCAGCATCTCATCCCGTACAAACAGGCGAAAAAACACCATCTCACGAACAAATACAGGCGTCAAGGCTGGAAAAGCGCAAGAAGATGACGTCTCTCTGCCGCGACGATGACCTGAATCTAATTTTCTTTTCCGATGAAAAGAGTTTTATGGTCCAACCTTTCAGAAACTCGCATATGGAGCACGAGTTGCTACTCAAAGGCACTCTGCGCATTGTGAAGGTGAAAAAAGTTCTTTTCCCGAAGTGTGTGATGGTGTCTGCGAAATTTTTCGGATAGGAAAAGACAAAACTCGTCTTCGTCCCAAAAGGCGTCAAGAACACCGCAGATACGTACGAAGAGCTAACTTAGTAAGGCACCGTGATCCCCTGAGCCGAAAGTAAAGCGATGAAGATTGACTGGAGGTTTCAGCAGGACTGGCCGACTAACCACGGGGGGAAGAAATCGTAGGAGGAGTGCGAGGCCAATATCTTGGAATTCTGGACGAAGGGCGTTTGGTCCTCAAACTCCCCTTACTTTAGCACTGTGGACTTCGCTGAACAAAAAGCCTTCGCAATCAAAAACATGTTCCTGAATTACTTGAAACGCGCTCTGGAAAAAGCCTGGGAAGAAATCAGTCCGGAAATAGTCGCGGCCATCTTAAATAATTTACAGAAGAGTCTAGACGCCTGCATCACCGCTGTAGGAAACCATTTCAAATTATATTGATTGTTTCTTATACATAATTTTCTCCTCTTTCGAATGATGAATAAAACTAGTTGTTTTGGTCGTTCAGTGAAAATTATGGTCTTTTATTTGCGTCAAAGTATTTATGTGTCACCCAGTAAACTGAACTTATGTAATAAGGATCAGTTATTTATTTCTATTTATATAAATTAGTAATTAATTAAAATCATCCGGAGTATGGCTAAGTATTAGTCGAAAGTACTTGATATTTAACATATTTTTAATTGTTTAATCATATTTTAAGTAATGAATAACTTATGGGGTCAGGTACCCTTTGAACCAATAAAGTACATGGAAAAAAGACCTCTGTAAGAATTGCAGTCACTCTTTAACTAATTAACTTTTAATTATAAAATTGAAAACGCATGTTAGGAACGATTTATTTTATCAATTAAAGCGGTTAAAAAAGTTATACACATATATAGTTTTTTAAAATTTATTTTTAAAGATAATACAATTTTTACGAAAGAATTATTCTTGCATGCATTGCGCGCATGATTTTTTTCCATTTAAATGGCTGAAACAAGCCGAGATTTTTTAATGAGTGCAGATATAATGTGTTTTCAAAATGACCTACAATGAAAAAAACAAAACTTGTAGATCCCGAGAAAAGTTTTTTTTTTTTTTTTTTTTAAGAAATTCGAAATATCGAGATTTTTTTTCTACAAAAGTAGTCGTGAATTCTAAACTTCTTACTTGAGAAACATAATAATAGGTCATTTTGTTCTTATGTACGTTTAATACATCCACCAGAAATTTCGTGAAATTCTAGATAACCGTTTTTCAGAAATCGTGCGCGCAATGATCAAAGTCGCTGTTTTGAGAAAACTGGCTTTAAAGATTGAATCACCCGTTGATCATATAGCAAAAGCTTAAAGTGTTTTACACATAACTTCTCTTCTAATGCGAATTTTCGTATGGGGTTTGCTTTTAAATGTTTCTAAAGAATCATATTTAATTATAAGCTATTTAAAAAAAAAATCGATTTTTGGACGGTTCAAAGGTGACCTGACCCCTTATGTCCAAATAAATAAAAGAACTGAATATTATTACATAAATTCAGATTAGAGATTACACTTTCTATATCAGTGATTAAAAGTAAAATCTAAATATTAATTAGAAGAAAGCTAATTGGAATATATACACGTGATGCATTAAAAAGACATTATTTAATATTAAGTATAATAAAAAGTTAAACATTTTGTATAATATATAAATCAATTTACAAAGCACACGCATTTTTCTTAGTTAATGTACCACTCAAATCTAGAAAATTTTATTTTAAGAAATCAGTTAAAAATTTTGGAAAATAGGCCCAGTGTGTATATATATATATATATATATATATATATATATATATATATTAACATGTTTTATCAATACATGATAAGAAAAAATATTTTGTTTCCCTCATCATGTGAAAACATTGTTTTTCTGAAACTTTCTTGCTGAAATCTACCTGTTTTATTGCAGAAATATTTTCTTTAAATCTTCAATATTTATCAGTGTCTGCTGTGTTTGATTTATTTTAATCTCCTCGTTTTTCGTAAAGCAGGATATTCTTTTCCGTAATAGACGGAAATGATGAAAGTTCCCATTGATCTTAAACTTATTATTTTACCTTGCCAGATCATAGTTTATAAATTCTTTATACAGCACAACACTTTAAAATAAGTTTTTATCATATTTATTATAATATATAATTATTTAATATTGCATAAATATAAGTCAATTCATTTAATCCACTGATTAATGACTATAAAAGTTTAAAGAACATTCATTGAAAGATTTCTATAAATTACAATTTATCATATTTTAACCGCATTCATATTGCCATGGGAATGATAAGCATACAATTCTGACATATCTGAAGTTTTCTATTTCCAGAATATCTTTGAAATTGTTTTTAGATAAAAACAATCGATTTTGATTTTAAATTACCTCTATTCACAAAAGTATTGATATTTCAATGAAGAGCATGTTAAAAATGTCTAAAATCTTTTATAGGAAAAATTCTGATCGATAAGTGTCATAATGGAAAAGAATTGCTCTGATACAATCTTTAAGTTTCAAAGAGGAATAATCTTGTGCATTTGCATGATAAAACGAATCTGAAGCCCGCTAAATTTGCTTTAAAATAATCTCAAGAGAGCGAATGAAACTGATAAGATGGAATTGATTAGTGAACACAAAGCTAAACTTAAGGATCACATCTTCTGAATAAGCAAGAACATAAATTATTACTAAAATGTTCGGATCATATAATGTATGTGCAAATTGTGTCTAATCTTACACTTTTGTGTATTGAAAATATCACCTATGACAGTTGCTTATTTAATACGAAATTCTATTTTAGAAATACAATATCATAATAAAATGTATCTTGTTAATTTAAATGTTTATTTTGAACAAATAAAACAAAATGAAACATTAAGTAGGACTATATGATTATTTTCTAGAGCAATGAGTTAAATACAATCTGAATGGGGTGGGGGGATTTTAGAGTAAGAGATTAAATACGATCTTAACTAAATGTTGCAATGTTAAGAATTAAGCGGTAGGTATTATGCAATCTGTTGAATTTTTATAGAAGAAAAATGAAGGAATGAAAACATGACAACAGTCTGCTTTTTTAATTTAATTTAACTATGGAATATATATTACTCAATGGTGGTCCTATTTTTAGAATAAAATTCGAAAAGAGTTACAAATCTAGAATTGATTCACATATATATAATAATAAAATGTGAAGTTAATTGAATTGATATATTCAATTATAGAAAAATATTTCTATCTACAAATGTTAAAATCATGTAATATTAATAAATGGAAATAACTTATAGTTCACTAGTCACTAGTTTTGAAGTTTTTTGTTACGCAACTGAAGCTTTGAGTCTGAGTCGCGGAAAATCCTTGACTGGAGCAGTAAAGTATAAAATTGCGGCTTTTTCGGATTACAGGCTGAGTGAATATCAAAACTCCCTCAAAATAATAAATCTAAAACTCTTGTGCACGATTTTATTTCTTATCCAATAACTATATAAGAAATAAAAGAGGAGGACGTTTAACAAACCTCTCAGCCTGGTATAAACGGAAAATTATTACAATGACGGTTTAAGATTTTGCCTATTCTTTGACTATAAAAACTATTGTAGAACTCTCCGTAACGCCCAGAACAGTTTGAAAAATGCCAGAATAATTTGAAAATTTTAAGAAGTGCCGAATGCTTTAAATGTGCTTCATTCAAAGCCAAGCTAAAACTACGAAAGCATTATATTGATGCGAGATTAAAATGCGCATCGTCAAATATCTTAAAATGTAATCTCAATAAAAAGTTATTTTATGAAAAAAAATTAATCTTCATGATGTTTAAAATATTACTATTTTGATTTACGAAAGCCAAATCTGCTTTCAAGACGTGTACAAGGTAGTGGCTGCGTGATGATTTTGGTAGGGTTTATTCAAAAGAAAAAGCTTTGGTTTTAATCAAGACAAAGCTGAAATCCTGTGACTATTCTTGAGATTTCTATTTGAAATATTCTTGTTAATAATTTCGTTCCACTTAAAGATGTACTAATCGAACATAATTTGTTGTTGGTTCAGGATAACGTTTCTATTCACAAGTCTGTGTGCACTTCAGATTGGTTACCTGCCAGTAAAGTTAAATAATTGAAGTTTCCAGCTAAGCGCTCTGATCTAAATTCCATACAATTCATGTACGGAATAGTTACCATCAACTTTATTTAAAAATAAAACGATTCGATTCGATTGTTGAATTGAAATATGCCATTTTGGAAATATGGATCCAAATACCCATTTTATAAATGCGAAACATTTGAGAAATGCTTCCAAAGCATTTTCTGGAAGTCATCAGTGTTATGGGGAAGTAAAAGAGGTACTGAATGTTAATGAACCAATGTTTTACATGCGTAATTTAAATATTAAATATACTTATCCTAAACATTTATTCACCAAACTATGGTTATGAAGAATTTAACGTTAACTATTTTTTAAAAACATGTTATTGTAGTTATAATAACAAACATACATAACTTTATGCATACAATTTTGTAATGACATTATACGTCGAAAAATCGACCAGTGTAACGTCTAGTCTCATCAACGCTTTACTCTTCATAATTTCAGAAGCGCAGAGATACAATGAGACATAATCATTCGTTTTAGGTAACCTTTTATTCATAAACTGTTTCACATGGAATTCACTTTTCTATTACCTCAAAAAGAGCGTTTGTTAGAAAAGAAGATTTTAAAAGTAAAATGTTTTATCATTCAATACAAAATTGTTTTACACGGAAAAATAACGTAACTAAAATATCGTAAGAAAGCGACGCAAAGTATAATTATATTAAGTAATACAATTAGTAAAATGTTTTCAAAATTTTACTAGATATAAAGTGCTAGATTAATGTTTGTTTAACTTCGGACGTTTACTGATTCTAATGGAGTATATTTAAATGCCTTATTGGATTGTAGAATACTAACTAGGGAATATTAATATATGTTCAATTTGTTAATTGTAATAACTTGATATATAATAATAGTATAATGCACTTGATAATATGCTTGATAATAATAACATGATTATGTTCAATAAGTTCAATCAACTTATGTAGAGTAATAATGTTTACAAGTCATTTTGGTTAATTACATTCTATGAATTATATGATGATTATATTTACATTATGAGTTATATTATGGCTGCATACTAGTTTGCTAATGATTGCTAACTAGATTGCATAAAAAACATCAACATAAAAAATCAACATTTAAATTATTTTCGTTATAAATTTATCATTCTTATGGTCTAACTTCACTAAAATAAAATATATACACAGTAAAAAAAAATACGACCAGTTTTCCTGTTTTACGGATTTTATTCCAAGCTGGGTCGGAAAATTTTCCGGTAAGATAAGGGCAACTATTTTTCCGATTCCTACAGAAAAACTGGTCGGATTTTTTTTACAGTGTAGATATGTTTTACTCTCAATATGCCCGTCTTTAAAAATAGTAAATAACTGAAAAATAAATTTCAATTTATGTAGAGCAACAATGCTTACAAGTCTTTTTTGTTAATGCGATTAATTACATTGTATGAATTTTATTATGATCAAATTTATCAATAAATGATTATATTTTTTATAAATGTAAAAGTTTTGATATAGTTTTCTTTTAAAATGCTTGTACTGAAAATACATTTCAATTTTCGCCGTATAAAGTAGGAAAATCCAAAAGCAATCGTTTCAGACGTTATTGTTCTATTGAGGAGGTATTTGAAGCACATATTATAATAACACAGTCCTCATTGAATTTGTCCCCAAACTGATGGAGAGATTGTAAACGAATCTTTCCAAAATATATCTTTTGTATTCTGCATTTAAACGATAACATTGAGCGACAAGTGTTCACGGAGTGTAAACGTCAATATTAGAATGTACCTGATTTATACGAGGCAACAGTTATTTCATGATTGTGAAGTTTTCTCATTAAGATAGACATAAACAAACAAAACTATAGCTGTATATATATAGTTATAGCTGTATAAATATAGTATAGTTGTATATATATAGTATATATATATAGTTTTTTTGCAAGTAGAAATTTGCATGTATTTCCTTTGAGTTTGTACATTCAGGTTTTCAAGCATAAAATATAATAATAATTAGAAATTTTTCCTTTTATGATATGTTCAACTATATGCTATAGAATTCAACGTCATTAAAAAAATAAGGCTATTGAACGCTTAGTAAAATATGCAATAAATGTCATATTTGCATAATGCAATTAGTACTTACATGATCTTTATAAAAACAAATTAACACATGCGAAAGCAAAATTACAAAAAAAAAATTATTAAAAAATATATATATTTATATAAAAAATAAAAAAAAATTGTAAAATAATAATAAACAATTGCTATAGGATGGTTGGGTGGGTAGATGTTAGAGTACGGAGGAGGGTGGAGTTGTCTGGATACTACGCAATGGTTAATTTAAAAAAAATTAAAAAAATAAAATGATGGGGCTTTTTTATTTTAACTACATTTCTATTACGCAATTTATATGGATGTTGATTTGATGTTTTATATGTAAATGGTGACCTTTCTTTTTTTATTTCAATTCATATTAAATTTAGCTTATTTAATCAAATCCAAAATTAACTTGTTTTTAATTTTTAGCCTACTCAGGACAATGTCATATTAATTAATAATAGTATACCATCTTTATAGTGATTAATATGCATATAAGTTTATTTGATATAACTAATGTTATACTGTATGTATTAAAATTGGGTAATTGGTTTTTATTGTTATTCACAGGGCTCGCAGCGTTCCTAAAAATTTCGCACATTGCTACCAGTATTTTAAATAAGAATTCTTCGTGATAGATTCCTTTATCATCTGTAATAGAATTATACAATAAAGATTATCGTTTTAAAATAGTGGTAGAAAAGTGCGAAAATTTTAGGAACGCTGCGAGCCCTGTATTCCTCTATACTTTTTTATAATTTTTTAATTTCAACTTTGTATTCCATGATTAATTGTCGGTTTAATGTGTTTGATTGTCACAATCATACTTTTTACCTTTTTAGGCTAATATGAAGATAATCCACACACTATATTTGTAATCTTTAGGCTATTGGGAATTTTAGAATCTGACAATCTTCTATAAACATCCCTTTTTTTTTCCTGTTCATTTCATTAATTTATTATTTTTTAAATTTAATAGTAATTCTTAAAGTTTTTATATTTATATTATATATAATTCATTTTATGTTATAGCATATAGCTATATTCTATATATTATCAATATTATAAAATTATTTACTTTCTCAGGGTAGACTAAATGGGTTTGATAATAGAATATATTGAAAGCATTTTATTAACATTTAATTTATTTAATTTTTTTTTAATAATGATTTATAGTAGATTATTATTTATATATTTGGATTAGTGTGGTAATGCAGATGATATATTTTATTTTCATTAGCTTTTATTATTTTCTTCTTGTGACATTTGATTAATAACAATTGTTTTTAAAATAACATAATAGATGGCAGCACTAAAAAATTTTGTCTTTTAAAGCTTCTATTAAAGTAATAATTTTAATTAATTATTTACACCAGGTGGTATTAAGCGCTGTAAATTGGCAATATTGTAAATTTGAAATCAAACAATTTAAAAGTGTTTTTTAGGTATTTTAAATACTGTAATTATTTTTTATTTATATTATATTAATTGATTTTATCACGGTATTTCAACATGAATTAACTGAATCCATAGGTTTTAATTTCTGTGTTAACTTAATTGTTTTATTCACCTTAATCTTATCATGCTTGGATACCATGCGCGGGAGGATATTTTGAAAATCAACTGGTTTTTTTATTCGGTATGTAGTGCAATATTTCTATTTTTTATGCTATAAATTAAATATATTATATATTAAGGGGTTGTATTGTTTTTCCATTACATGCCATTTTATAACGTTCTGTTTTCGTCTTGAAACTATTCTCTTGATCATATTGGTTGTTTGGGTACAAGAGAAAAAAAAAATCAGCTTTTAGCTTTTTTCTCACAGAAAACAACCGATTTGCTCATATCATTGAATTCTGTACTCTTGAAAACGTAATTCAATATCTAAGTTTTTAAATTTTTTTGGGTATCCTCCTTCTTCTTTTTTTTCTTTCATATTATTTCTTGTAATTATGTATAAGGCATTTTATTTTATACATACAGTTCTATATTATAGGTTTGTAGTATCCATTTTTATTGTCAATTCACAATATTGCGGTTTTTGATGATGGTCGGTAACGTTTAATTACTGGTTTTATATATATATATATATATATATTCTTTCACAATCTCGCGGGGAGATCACGTTATTTTTTTTAATAACATGCACAGTATTACATTTTCTTAGAGTGTCCAATTTTGTAAACATTAATAACAAATAATTCTCTTCTTTCAATTATTAAATATGTTTTTAAATAGTGTTTTTGAAAAGCTATAAAAAAGCAAATCACTTATTATTATTAGATACCTTATAAAATTATAAATGTCAATGTTTATCCGAAAGTTTGAATAAAATCAGCGCCAAAACGGATGAATTAATGCTTTTGTGTTTTTGGATATAGAAGGATTACAACCGGGAAATGAACATAGACAATATTTAATTTATTTTATTGAAATGGTTTTCTTAATAGTTTAAAATTTCATTATTTTACATACAGAATCAACTGACAATTTCACTATAATATTTAACCATCTTTGTTTACCTCTGCCAAGAAAATGAAAACACGGAATAATACTTTCTCCTCGACAATTAATTTTGAATTGAACAATTTTCACATTAAAATACAAAGAAGTCGAAAGAAAATATATGACGTCATACTTGAAACAAACAAACAAAAAAAAAAAAAAAAAAAAAAAAAATGGGGATATTTTTTATTATAAATAAAGCATGAAAATCTGTTACGCAATAAGATGTTTCTGTCAGAAATGGCGTAATAATTATAAGGAACAATAACGAAAATTAATTATATTATTAAGAAAATATATCGCTTGGAAAAATATGACATTATATTTGAAATAAAACAGGCATTTTCAAGTATTCGCTAAAAATACAAGGAGCTTGAATATCAGTAACTAATGAAAATCGATAAATAATGAAGTCATACTTAAATGAACAACCTAAATACTTTCTTCTAATACTGATTAAAATGTTTGAATATAAGTTATATACAAATGAGAGTTTTCATTCAAAATTCACTTTATGATTATCAGGAGAAGACATTTTCTTGCGAAAGAAAGGGGGAAATAAAACGGATTAATATATTTTTTGATGCTATGTTCTCTTTAAAATTGAAAAAGAAAGTCAATTTCCCAGAAACTCAAAACATATTTTACACACACTAAAGCTTCTGATTTAATTTATTCCAGAGATGTAAAAATCCTCTGTCGACACATTGATATTTACAACTAAGGATGTAAATGTAACTTCCGTGCATTTAAGTGGATAGTTATTGCCCCCTCCTCCCATTTGTAAGAATTGAATAAAAAAAAAGCATGTACTATTTTATTTAATTATTTTTAAATGTAGAAAGATTAAACGTCTCACAAGAGCGCTTTTAGTAACAAGATTTATCGGGTAAAAATTGTGTATATTTTTTCATGTAGAGCGTTAATTTTACTCAGAACGTATTAATATACATGTATTTTAATTTTGCGAAGTGATGTCATTTTCAATTCACATGACAATATATTTATCAGAAATGACGATTTTCATCAAAAATCGAATAATTTCAAAATGCAATTTTAGCTTAAAATTTTAACTACAATATCTTACTTGAAATTTAGTATTTAATAAAATTAATGTTTCAATGTTTAACTAAATTTACAATAATATTAGATTTCTTTAAGCAATTGCATGTTTTAAATAAATTAAAATACATATTTTTACATGATTCGTGAAGTCAAAAAATATTAACATAAACTTTAAAACATAATTTCTGTCATTTATGTTATATAAGTGAATGAACGGTAAATGTATCATTTGACGGTCTATATTTTCTACGAATATCCAGTCCTCCGTCTTTTATACTTTTGGGTGCAAAAAACACAACAGTAAACCTACGAGTCAACCAATAAAATCGGGTTTTCGGTTGTTTTCCACCAAGATATGACTTGGCAGACCGATTGCATTTTAATATGCGAATCGAGATTTAACTAATTTAGGAATTTCAGCCGTGAACTAGATGAGATGATTGTCTTTGCTGCCGCTTCCCTGTCCATTTGTATATGTACCAGCAATTTATATTTAAAATTATAATACCTTTTTTATATTTTTATTTTTATTTTAAAAGTATGTCAGGAAATTTCTTCACAGTGCTGGCAACTGTGTTACGTCCATCGTTACAGAGAAAAGGGAAAGAATCGGAATTACTATATCTTTACCGCTGCCAATTTCTGATTGCAATTAAAAAAAAAAAATTCTTTCCTTAAAAAAAAAAAAAAAAAAAAAAACACCTAATTTTTGCGCATAAAGAATATATTATACATTACGCTGATAATCAGATTGAGACGTTCATCTGAAAGGGTTTCAGTGAGCTAAAATGATTTCATAGTAAAAAGAAAATGAGTATTTTCTTTGATAAAACTAACGAATGCGAATGCGTCGACACGACGAATTACAACGAATGCGTCGAAAAGAATAAATTTCTGGTATTCACTGGGACTGAGATTAGAACATCAAGTCAAGAGTGCGAATGTCTCATGCAAAATTGTAACTGGCAAAAGTGAGATCATGTTTGGAAATATATTTATTTATAATCTATTGCGTGTTAAAATGTTTTTAAAATAGTGAATTTGAATATGAAAATATTCCATGTAAATTTTGCGACGGTGAAAGTGATGACATTTTTAAATTTTGTTGTAAAAAAAAAAAAAAAAAAAAAAAAAAAAAAAAAAAAAAAATTGCAACGACCATTTGGAAAATGATTTTTTCACAGACTAAAATTTAAGATATAAAAAATGTTAAACTTCTTCTGGACACGTTAACTTCCACAATTCTGCACTAATCTCTTCCAAACTTATATATAAAATCAAGGGGCATAAAATCTCGGTCAAGTTCGTTAACGAGCAAAATCGGACCAAGGGGATAGAAATAGCGAGTGGTTTTACGAAAACCAATAAAACCTCATATCTTCTTAATTTTTGTACGTATCAAATCAGTTTAAAGTTTTTATTACTTCTAAAAATAGGGCAAAAAACTTATGCATCACAGATTTTTGATATAATGAAAAATGGGCTCAAGGAGCGAAAAAAATTGGGTTTTTGGGAGAAAAAAATTCTTAACTTCGTCAATTTTCCAGATATCAAATCCAATTAATTTTTTTATAAATTTCCTTAATATTATCTACAACTTTTATATTCACAAGTTTTTGATAGGACTAATTCGTACCGCAAAAAAATTAAAAACGAAAACAAAAAGAGGGGTTGAAGAAGAAAAAATTCATAACTCCGTCAACTCACAAGATATAAAATCCCCATGAATTTATCATATATCTTCTTAATATTGTCTACAACATTTATACAGACAAGTTTTTGATAGGACCAATCCTTACAGCAAAAACAAACTAAAAATTCATAGCGGTTGAAGAAAAAAATCATCTTATCAAGGGTGTATTCAAATCCAAACTGCTTAGTTTCTTACTCATTTTTAAATTCATTTTTGCACTCAGACGCATCCAATTGGTATATTCTCTTATTCAGAAACTATATAATGTACCGTAATGATCGTTTTTTTTGATAGAGGCAAAATATATTTTATAAAATGATGTCAAAGTGGGCATTTTGAACAGAATTTCCCGAAGCAATTGTGTTAGAAGCGAAAAATAAGGTCCTACTGCGAAAATATTTTTTTATAAATCGAGTTTTAATTAACTGAACGAAAAATAAAAACACAGGTCGCTTATAAATCTCTTCAGAAACCAGGTCAGCAAGTTTCATATTTTTTTCCATTAAAAATGAATCTGAAAATGTGCCAGGAAATTTCGAGTTGTTGAGCATGGAAAAGTATATATTTTTAAAATACCGCTTTAACATGATTCTGATAAAACCAGCTATTATATAAAAATGATATAAAAACTCGTCAAAAACGACCATATAAAATTGTTAAAGTGTATTTATCTCTAAACATGATTTAGTTTTTGTTGGTGAAATTAGTATACTTAACTTCGAAATCTACCTCCAGCTGTAGGCCGGGCCGGCAAGGATTTTTTTTAATATACTCATTAAAGTAAAAATCTCTCTTAAAATTTTTCTATTTTCAATTTTAAATTTATTATAAATTTTATAAATAAGATTCTTATAAATCCCGAAGACAAAATAATAAGAAACATTTTTTTTCACACTGTATGTGACTACTGTGTGTAACTTTAAGATTGAAGAAGAATAGTTTTCTTTGTCACTCTTTTACATTACACAGCACACAAATGTTACTATCACAAACACAGAAGAACACATAAGAATGATGAAATGACTTTGGGGTAATAACTCGCTATTAGAACAAGTGACGTTCGTAAAACACATTGTGGGGAATACTCCCGCTATAAGCAACAGAATAATTGGGGATAAGACCCGCTATAACATAAATATAAGATAGGGCATGAGGCCCGCTATAAACACAACGTGTCACAATAGCAGCTCAAGAACAACAACTGAACTGGGTGACATGACCGCAAAACAGCGGTGGTCGTTCGGCATGCGTACAAGATCCGAACGTGCACAATAGCGAAAAAAGTAATGAAATTGGAGAAGTGGCTCATGAGTAACATGAAATCTTAAATAAGTACAAATTTTCAAATATATATACATATATATATTTTAACTGTATCTGAAGATTTAAAAAATATTTTATATCATAAGTAATCTTTAACGAAACATACATTGAAGGAAAAAAATTGCTGGGAAATTTGTCTATAAATAAAGAAATTTTATTTTTATTTATTTTATTTTTTTTTTACAAATTGGATCTTTTAAGTGTGGCTGCTAAATGTCCTGTCTTTGGAATGATGGAGCATAGCTGCAAAGTCGTAGGCTTTTTTGTACCAGAAAAATTTAACAGATATATTTTCCCTATTTAATCGGCATATTAGGACGATTAAAAAAGGTAAAATTTACTATAAAATTTTTGCAGTACAAAAAAGCGTAAGATGTTTGCAGCTACCGTAGAGAAACATAAAGCCTTGCCTCTTTCTTTTGAATGTTGAGCCGGTCTCAAGATTTGTATTTGCTAATTGGACTAGATATTCACCTCTTGTTAATGGCTTTATAGGTTAGGCATTTTTTTCAATCATATTTCAATGAAATAACGATCATCTATAAAGACAAAAAACACTTATAATAGAATATTTGCATCAACTTTTCTTTCATACCTAACGCAGACACAGAGCGATAAAGTACAGACTCCAGACAAATGAAAGCGAGCTGGCAGTACAGCGTGATAAGTTAGACGAAATGTAGGACACACAATAAGATATGTGATTTAACGTAGTGTTGAACTGAACGAAGATTACTTTTGAATCGTCTGAAATACTTAGTTGTGCTTTATATAAAACATATGTGACGCCATAAAAAATGTCCTAGCATTCCATTAGATGCAGAAACATTTTCTCATACCAATAAATAAAAATACTTATTTTCGAATTTTTTTAGACGCCTTAGTGTTGCTCTGAGGCACATATATCTCGTGATTTATATGAAGACTTTTTTTGCTAGAAGAGATGCCCGTTTGCGTTTATAAGATTGCGAGAATTAAAAACACCAGGTCCTATTAAAAAAACTCCAATTCGGTAAACGAAGACTTATTTTATTTTCATGATGAAAGTCGAAGGGAGAGGTACAAGGGAAAAGCATAAGGAGCCTCTTTTAAGACGTCATCACGAGGCTAGCGAGAAAGCAGGAATGAAAAGAATATACAGTTACAACTTTCTTGCTTGGCGGACTACAATATCGCCAATCTAAAAGTATTTTTGCGCCATGCACAGGGGCTAAGAGAACCATTGGCTGGTATGTTCGCCAAAAAATGTACGGTAGGCTTCTACCATATTAATTGTGTAGGGGGTGGGCAGATTGTGGGCTGCATACATTCCTGAGTCATGATAGATGGAGACTCATCAGTACATTGATACAGCTGCGGTTAAATGTAAAAATAAAAAGTGTTATCTGGAAAGGGCATAGTAACAGACCGAATTCGTTAGGCTAAAAAGCATGAGACTGTATTTTTCTAGACCAGATGTTAGATCAAAGATGCACCGCTTTACCACAAAAATGCAGAATTGGCATACATCTGAACAAAAGGGTGTGAAGCGAAAATAATTCTAATAAGTAGATTGCATGTAAAGTGATTTTAAATGATGAGTTATATTCATGCCCAAATAAGGAAATGACCGAAGTTAAAATGCTTTTGAAACTAACAGCCAGCCGTAACGAATTTTGTACAAGGTTAAAGCGTATGTGTAAAAGATTCAGAAAGTGAAAATAGAGAGTGATTCACTGATTTTATTTTATTAAAGAGATGAGTACTTAGAATAATTTAATTTAAATGTGAAGGGCTGATAATACAATCGATTTAGTTTTTAAATGTTGAATTTAATTTAGGGGCTGCACTGTTTGACTATAGTGCACAAAATAAATAAGTTATTAAACAGAATTTTAATTGAAACTGTCTGGGGGGGGGGATAAAATGCAAACATATATAACGAGATAGTCGTTATATATATCACATGGGACACCGCAAAAAAAAAAACTTTTGTTGACCCGTGTGCATGGGCAAAACAGCAAGAAAAATAGTTACACATATAAATATATCTTCAAAACATAAAAGTTTTTTTTTTTTTTTTTAAACAAGTTGCTGTCATGAAAACAAAAAAAAAAAATCTCTTTCATCAATAGTTCAACAGTCCTAAGAGATTTTATGAATTAATATTTTCTAAATTAAGTTTATGGATCTTCACCTTCAGTAAAATTTTCTTCAAAATTGCATACCATGGTATATATATATTTTTTTTTTAACTGAGTCGACTCTGACAGCAAATATTTAAGCAGCATGTAACTAGACCCTTGGCTGCACATCATCAAAAATATTGATCCTGATTCGGATCATTTTTATGAAAAATACAAGTACTAACAATAAAAATATATATATATAAACACAAATGCATCACTAGAAGTAAAGAATAAGTAATAATAAGTGAAATGTGTAATTGTAAACTAATAATCAATTGTAATATGATTTAAAAGAAATTGGACATGATTTTTAAAAAATGTAATGTTCATGCATGCAGCATAGGATGACAAAAAAAAGAGGTGCCTGAAGCACGCCCATGAAAAAGGTGTCACCCTGAATCTTGTGTAGACCACAAGTATTATGGCGTCAGCTTAGGGCTTCAGCCTTATGTGAGGAGGGAGTTTTGAGACTCATACAGCGCCCGCTTATATGAGTCCCTGCTCCTCCGAAGACACTAGCGGTCCTCTAAAGGCGCACACGTCGGTTTACAAGCAAAAATTGATTTTTTGTGAATTGGAACACCAATTCCAAGGGGTTGTCTCTCAACACAATGAAGTTTTGGACCCTAAGGGCAATAATTTTGAACGGGAACAAAACATTCGAAAGGGAGAATTAAAAAATAAAAAAAAATAGATATATATTTCACATATATATCAAATCAAAAAGGGGTAGACAATCCTAGATTGAAGAGGGACATAAAAAAAATGAAAAAGTCATAATCAGGTTAAATAATGCACAAGTCGTATAATTAGAAGGTAACTAACTGGTTGCCTTACAGAAAATGTTATCAAATTACATGTGATTTTTTTTTTTTTTTTTTTTTTTTTTTTAACTAACTGCAATTATTAAATGTGTTAGTTATCAGTTTTAACTGAAATGTAATCGTAAAAGAATGAAATGTAAAATAAATGTTAAACTGTAAATAATAGTTAAGTGTATGTAAATAACATAAAAAGTGTACAGTAAAATGAAATGAGTGTAAAGTGATTCAAAATATTGTTCACAAGAGATCTTCGAAGAAAACAGTCATGGGCCAGCCATAATGTTGTCAAAGTTCTGTTGTAAACAACATACATACAACCTAGGCCTCTGGTTGTACACTTAGCTTCACAATACATGTCATAAGAAAAAATGTAAACAGAAGTATATTATTTTCTGTTTCTTAAATTATATGTATGTGGTTGATAAACATTAGGGAAGTTGTGATTGTTTAAGTGACTTGTAGCATCGAATAAATGTCCATATCGAGGTGGTGCAAGAAGTAACCTATCAATGTGCACCCGAAATGCTGTATTATCAGCAGCATACAATCTCTTGATCGAGAATGACACAGGTGAATGTTTGAAAGTTACAATATATGGTCCAGTGTATTTAGGTTTGAATTTATCTACAGACTTTAAGTACACAATATCTTTGAGACAAATGGTTCTTAATTTAGCTTTCTGACCGTAATGTTTATATCTTTTATCCTGTGCTGTTTTAATGTTATTGTAAGCCTTGTCATATATTTTGTGTAAATCTTTAAGTAGTTTATGTATTTCAGTATGTTTGTCTAGAAAAGGTTGATTGCTATTCTGATCAAAAGTGTCAAAAATTAATGAAAGTTCACGTCCAAAGTGGAGAAGATTAGGAGTGAATAATGTAGTTGAATGTTTTGAACCATTATAGAGCGACTTGTGTATAAATATTGCATTTTCAAATGAGTGACCTTCTTGTAAAAGTATATTAACAGAGTATTTGATAGATTTATTTATTCTCTCCGAAAGAGCATTGCTTTGTGGTCTCGCAACAGAGCTGTGAAGTACCTTAATACCTAGAGTATCATTAAAAATGTTGTATATTTGAGATGTATATTGGGGTCCTAAGTCTGATAAGACAACAGAAGGTCTCCCAAAGGTGGTTATGTAAGAGAATAAACATTTAACGACTTTAGCTGCAGATGTATCATTAAGTGGAAAAAGTTCAACATGTCTTGAAAAGTGATCTGTAATAGTTAAAATATGTTTACCATTAGAAAAAGATCCAACGAGATCTGTACTAATAGTATGGCCAGGATATCTGGGCGTGTAGGTGGGTTGTAAGGGTGCAGGAGGGGTTTGATGATGTTTACATTGAAGACATTTGACACATGAAGCTACAAAGTTTAAGGTGTCAACATACATGCCTTTCCAAAAGTATATTGATGATAGAAACTCATAAGTTTTATTAAAACCAAAGTGAGATAAATGAGAGATTGTTAAAACTTTGCTTTTAAGAGAGTTAGGAACAACAATGTGATATGAAAAAGTGTTATTAAGATTGTTTTCTTTTTTTAACATTAAAACTTTCGAATCAGGGTGTATGAAGTAATTAGGATATTTTTGAGAAGGTCCTTTCTTTAGAATATCTTTGTAAACAGTGGACAAGGTGGTGTCATTTTTTTGTTCAGTGCAGAAAGTTTCATTTGAAATTTCTAATAAAGGATCTGGATTTGTTTGTTTACCAGATACAAGATAGTTTACATATTTCTTAGTGGCGCTTGAACATGAATTATTACTGTCTGGTGTATCATAGTCAATAATAGGTAATGGTTGAGGGTCATGGATAAGTTCAGGGTTAGTATCCAGAGTTTGTTGATTGTTTTCAAAAGTACAGCGAGATAAATAGTCAGCAAGAACATTTTTCTTACCAGGGATATGTTTGAAAGTGTATGAGTACTCTGAAAGCTCCATGAGCCAACGAGAGATAATATCAGCTGGATTAGTAGTCTTGTTATATTTTTCTAAGGGTTTACTCTCAGAAAGAATTACAAATTGTCTGTTATATAAATAATATTTGAAAGCGGTTATAGATTTATAAATTGCCATGAGTTCTAATTTAAGTGCAGGGTATTTTTTTTCTGATGGCTTAAGAGATTTAGAAAAATATGCAACTGGTAAAAGTTGTTGATCATGCTCTTGTAATAAAACACCAGAAATGGCAACATTTGACGCATCTGCATTTAAATAAAATGTCTTGTTCCAATCAGGTAATCTAACCATGGGAGAATTAAAGAAAATTTTCTACATTGTGTCCATGATTTCTTGATGTTTAACTGTCCATTTAAATTTAACTTTTGGAGTAGTTAGGTTTATCAGTGGTTGTACTAACTCAGAAAAGGATGGAATTAGACTCTTATAAAATGTAATGACACCAATGAGTCTTTTTAGTTGACGTTTAGTTGTAGGTGTGGGAAAAGATGTTATTTTTATGATATTTGACTGAATCGGGGAAACGGACTGATTTTCTACATGAAATCCCAAATAGTCAATACTAGATTTATGAAAAGTACACTTGCTAGGAGACAGGGTTAAGTTGTACTTGGTTAGGATAGAGAGAATTTTTTAAAATTTATTACACATTTCATCAAAAGAGTTTGCACCTACAATGAAATCATTCTGATATGTATATACACCATTTAATTGTAACTCATCAAGCAAAGAGTCCATTAAAGCTTGGAAAATAGAAGCACTGTTTTTTAATCCGAACACTAATCTCTTGTATCTAAAAGAACCAAACATAGTAGTAAATGTCAACTGATTTTGGAATTTTTCTGGCAAATCAATTTGATGATATGCCTGATGAAAGTCAAGAGAAGAAAAATATCGATACTGAGAAAGATTTGAAATGATGGTTTGAATTTTAGGTAGAGGGTAAGATGATCCTTGAATTACAGTATTTACCAATCGAAGATCTAAGGCGAGACGAAATTTTTGTTTACCAGTTCCGTCTGGTTTCATTTTGACTAAAAGCATGGGGCAAGCCCATTCTGAACAGTGGCGTTCAATAATTTTGGCATCAAGCAGATCTTTAATTTGTTCTAAAGTACCTTTTTGCAAAGATTGAGGAAGGGGGAATGGAAGAGTTTTTATAGGGTAATCATTAATAAATTTCAACTCAGGTACAATCTTATCAGTATGTCCAAGTGTATTTAATGATTTTGAAAAGGCCGGGTAGTAATTAAGTAATAATTTAGTCATTGTATTTGCTTCATTAGAACTTAAATGTGTAAGATCAAAATCGGTAGCTGCCAAATCCCCTTTCCTCTTTTTTAATGTTTCATTAGATGCCTGAATAAAATTTAGGAAGTGTTGTTCTGAGTTATGATGCTTGTCCAAATTATCCGAGGGGTAGTCAAGAATTTCCTCAACTTCAGATAAATGTCCAATTTTTGTGTGTTTAGGGAGATGAATGGTAGTGTCAGAATTATTTGTAAGTGAAATAGAAAAGAAATGATTTAATTGTACAGGCTTCTTTTTGCGTTTAGTTTTATTATCCATTTGAATAATGGCATCATGACCTACTAATTCTTTTTTATCTACCAAATATTCAAATAGATAGTTTATGTCATGTTTGATATTATTGTTTGTGTAAACTGAGCACCATGTTTGCTCTTGGGGTTCTAGAATGACTTTACGGGTTAAGAAAACTTTTTGATTTGTCACTACATCACATAAGGTGTTACATTGATCACTTTCACCGACTTTACACTTAGTGTGTGATGTTTCTAGTGGAATAGTCAAGTTGTTGTTAATGTGAATGCATTTATTGAAAGTATCAATGATAATGTTAAATTTACTAATGAAATCAAAACCAAGAATGCCTTCAAAACTGGAGGATTCAGGAATATCCACTATATAAAAGTGGTGCGAGAAGGATTTTTTTTTAAAATTTAATGGATGCTCTAATACATGAAGAAAAAGAAACATCCGAATTGACGGTTTTAATATTTATGGCTGTTGATAGTCTCTTGTATTTTAATACAGGTTTAAGTTCATTAAATAAATTTTGTGAAAGTAACGAAATGCTACTTCCAGAGTCAGCCAATAGGGTGATTTTATGGTTTGCAATAGTGGCCTTTACAAGAGGGAGTGATGGAGAATGCGTATTAACACTACAAATGATGTGAACAATTTTATCGCCTTCATTTTCTGTTTGTGTAGTGATATTTCTTCAATTTTAATGTGATCTGAAGTTTGTGACCCGGTTGAATTGACTAATCTTTCTTTAGAGATCTTTGGTAATGTAGGGTCAATAGGAAATGTTGCTGATGTTAAGTCACATGGTTGAGACACAAAATCATCAGCATAAAAATTGTGTCTCTGTTCAAGTTTTCCTGAACCTGGTAATTGTTGCGTCTGTTAAAATTTTCCCTTCTCTGTGTATTAACTCTTTTCCATTTAAAACACTGATGTTCCTGGTGGCCATTGCGGAAACAGAGTTGACAAGTCATAACTTTTCTTTGTGTAAATTTGTGAGGGGAAAAACGTTTTGGGAAATTTCGCGTTTTGAAATTTTTCCTATAGCGCATCGCATTTGCGTTATACTTTGGGCTACCTTGCATGTCATTTTTTTTAGTTTCAGTTTTGGGTCCAGGCGGTGCGAGTGTTAATGCATTTATTTTTTCCGAGAGTTCCTTCAATTGCTCTTCAATGTTATTTTGAGATTTACTGACAGAGGGTAAGGAATGTAGAATCTTCTCGTTATGCAGAATTTCGTGTAATGTCTGTGCTCTTTCAACAGCAGCACGATATTCATTCACGCCTTCTTCTTGTAACTTTATTCGTATGTTAGCTGTCACAGCTTCCATAAATTTCATAAGTTTAATCGTGTTACGGGCATTTTCGTCTTTAATATCTGAATAGACAGTTGCGGCTAGCACGTTTAACCGATGTGCCAAGTTTTTAATTGACTCCGCTGGCAGAAGAGATAAGCTCGAAATTTCAACGCCAGCCACGCACTTGCTCGGAGGTGAGAAAAATGCGGCAAATTCTTTTTCAAGCATATCTAGATCCTTAATTTTTTGAATTTCCGGATTCTGAGCATAAAATTTTTGAGCGGGACCAATTAACTTGCCTACAAGTACAGCAATGGTAGTCTGAGGGCTGTATTTGTTAATTTCAGCGACCGACCTAATTTGGTTAAAAAATAATTTAAGCAAATCCGGATCTCCGTCAAATTGGTTAATGTTGATTTGAACTTGTTTAGCGGACATGGTCAACGTTTTACCTAACACAAATTCTCTAATCAAAAAATTGTTACTGAAATTATGCATATATATCTAAATATAACACACATAAACAGATAAAATGCAAAGCAACTAAAATAATGAAATAAAATAATCACATAAATAATCACATTAAAAAAACTAATACACAACTTAGAAATAAACAAAAGGTCTTATTTTTTTTTAAACCTTATATAAAAAAAAATAGAGAAAAAGAAAAGTTATCCAGGGACAAAATTGTGTTTCCCAAAGTAAAAATAATACCGTTGCTTATTTTAAGCAAAAGAGAAACAGAAAAATATTTCGCAATAGTTCCTATTTTATTTTATTTATTTATTTTTTTTTTTTTTAAATGAATGAAACATGTATGTCGTTCAAAATAAAACTGGTAGGAGCAAGCAACTGAATTAAAAACTTATTTTATCCTTTTTAACAGAGAAAAAAAAAAAACTTGCTATCTGTCCTTATTTCTCTAAAAGGACAGAAATTAAAAATATTTCTCAAATTAAAATATTTTCAAGCCGAAAGGCGAACCAGAAAAATATATGGGGCAAAATATAATCTTCGTTAACTCTTTTTGAGAGAGAAAAAAAATTAATATATTTTAATATGCATTAAAAGTTAAGCAAAAGTGAATGTATATCGTACTAACTAAAGATAGTGGAACATTCAATGCAATGGAAAAAAAAAACTACTTATATTATATTTATAAATATTATAATTGACAACACAAATAATCAAAAATAGCAATATCACTGTGTTTTCGTATCCTGTACAAAAACACAATAATATTAAGAAAATAAATTATGAAGTACTTGTGAGTACTTATGGAGTAAGAAAGCATACAAATGGAATGAAACAACTTTAAAAATTTTAAAACAAGGTTTCCAGAATTAACTGAAAAGAAAATTAGGCGAAAGGAAAGCAATTAAATGGGGGAATCAAAATATGCTTTCGTACTCTAAAAATGAGCTATTTTAAGGGACTGGTGCAGTATTTATTTTCACTTTTTTTTTGCACCTTCATGACCTCTTTGTCAATATCATAAATATTTGCTAGAAATTTATGTATGCGTGAGAGTGAATCACTAAAACGATTCTTTGGCAGCAAATGACTTTTTTGGAGAGATTTTTTTTTATCACAAACTGCCTCTTGAATAAAGATGAACAACTTATAAAACCTCACAACAGAATGTTACTATATACTTGAGCACTTCACAAAATTATTTCACAAACTGGTTGTAGTATGGAGGAAAGAAACAAAAATCAACACACTTTTGAGAATTTTTAGGAGGCTGGCTGAATAAATAGAAATGAGAGCGAGAGTCGTGACGTGATTCAATCGCTGACTCGCTCGGACGTTCTTTCAACGAACACATGTATTTTCAGGGGTTTTTTTGTGTTTTGCTTTGAAATCAGTGTTTCACTGCACTTAACTGATGAATAATTTGTAGTATTTTTCACACAGATTCGAAAGGTTTCTCAACGCGGAACTTGTTGAAGGTGTGACATAACTAATATTGCTATTATACGGAAACATTTGCCGTTGAGTTGCAATTTTAGTAGACCCTTTCACAAAAATGATGCGATGATGGGCCGGGGGAATGGTCCGAGAGATAAATATGCACGCGGGCAGAATTCTTCGGCACGGGAGGATGTAAGGCAGGCAGATTTCTTAGGCGACGGGAAGCGAGCAGCTGATTCCACAACTCCGGGGGTTGGCAAAGGGGAAAAGCAGACGAGCAGGCAGGCCGAGAGGCAGGCACAGATACTTTACGGCGAAGAGTAGTCGTCCAGGGCGAAAGGTTCACTCCATGATGAAATCCACGTAGCGGGCACGGTTTTACAGCCGGGAGGAATCCATCGCTGCCAGAAGTCCATGCAGAAAAAAAGGATTAGAAGCAAGTACCTCTCCCTTACATTTTTTTGTTAATGGAGAAAAAAAAGCTGGTCACGTAGACCAATTTATATGAAGACTTTTTTGCTAGAAGAGATGCCCGTTTGCGTTTATAAGATTGCGAGAATTAAAAACACCAGGTCCTATTAAAAAAACTCCAATTCGGTAAACGAAGACTTATTTTATTTTCATGATGAAAGTCGAAGGGAGAGGTACAAGGGAAAAGCATAAGGAGCCTCTTTTAAGACGTCATCACGAGGCTAGCGAGAAAGCAGAAATGAAAAGAATATAGAGTTACAACTTTCTTGCTTGGCGGACTACAATATCGCCAATCTAAAAGTATTTTGCGCCATGCACAGGGGCTAAGAGAACCATTGGCTGGTATGTTCGCCAAAAAATGTACGGTAGGCTTCTACCATATTAATTGTGTAGGGGGGGGGGCAGATTGTGGGCTGCATACATTCTTGAGTCATGATAGATGGAGACTCATCAGTACATTGATACAGCTGCGGTTAAATGTAAAAATAAAAAGTGTTATCTGGAAAGGGCATAGTAACAGACCGAATTCGTTAGGCTAATAAGCATGAGACTGTATTTTTCTAGACCAGATGTTAGATCAAAGATGCACCGCTTTACCACAAAAATGCAGAATTGGCATACATCTGAACAAAAGGGTGTGAAGCGAAAATAATTCTAATAAGTAGATTGCATGTAAAGTGATTTTAAATGATGAGTTATATTCATGCCCAAATAAGGGCCGAAGTTAAAATGCTTTTGAAACTAACAGCCAGCCGTAACGAATTTTGTACAAGGTTAAAGCGTATGTGTGAAAGAATCAGAAAGTGAAAATAGTGAGTGATTCACTGATTTTATTTTATTAAAGAGATGAGTACTTAGAATAATTTAATTTAAATGTGAAGGGCTGATAATACAATCGATTTAGTTTTTAAATGTTGAATTTAATTTAGGGGCTGCACTGTTTGACTATAGTGCACAAAATAAATAAGTTATTAAACAGAATTTTAATTGAAACTGTCTGGGGGGGGGGAATAAAATGCAAACATATATAACGAGATAGTCGTTATAGTATATATCTCGTAAACACAAAGAATATATTTTAAACTTTAAACATTCAATATATTTTAAATAAATATGTACTTATATATATATATATATATATATATATATATATATATATATATATATGTATATACATCATTTCCAATTAATTTATATTATTAAAAAACTAATTTTAGAAATATATTTTTAAACGTTCAATCAATCTTATTTTATTGCTTTCTTTAAAAAAAGAGTTTCTTATCAAAAGTAAAAGTATATGACCAATAATTTAATATTTTTATATAAGTAGCATATTATAATTTTACACCTTAAAAAATTCTTATAAAAAATTACGTAACTGACTATTAATTATTTAAATTTCGATAGACAACTGTTATCAATTATGTTAAAGCATCTCATGAAGAAGCACCTCTCAAATCAGAAAATTAAATTAAGATAACTGGATCACACGCTAAGTTAATTATTTGCAGATACTTAATATTAACATTATGCAGTATATTTCGTTTCATTTTACGGTAAATGAGATACTTACCCTTAATAAAGCGCTAAAAAAGTGATAGAGGGATAATTAAGATAATCAAGTCTTTGATAATAAAAAAAGTACCGTATACGTTGAGATAGTGTAGTGAAATAAAATCTAAATAGAAATTTTTATTTCTTGTTGAATATAAACATATATTTGAATAAAAATAATTTGGAGTAAATAATCATACAATTTAGTTTCTTGTGAAAGTATTACGGTAGTTGATAAATAATGCATTCCAATAAATTCGATTTATGCTTTTTCCATTCCATTATGCTTTCTGTAACTAATAAAAGTTATCATATAACACTATATAAAACATTTGATAATACGACATAAAGACAAATATACGCACATATTTTTATTTAGCAAATATTTTTATACGAACAATAAAGTTACTTTCATCAAAGCGATTTTTTTTAAAGGAAAAAGAAAGTATACCGCCAAAATTGTTATATGTTAGAGATTATTGTTATTTTTTTTTTTACAATTTATTATTATTATTATTATTGTTATTATTAATATTATTAATTACATATATATTTATACATATATAACTGAATTCAAATATATATATATATATATATATACAAGAATTATATATACACAAGAATATTATTGTTATTAATTTGAGATTACAAGGTTAAAAATATATTCTATACTAAAATATATTCTCTTTTTCCTGAAATGCTCAAAATTTATTTTTAAAACTCTGTATATAATTTTCAGACAAACAGTATTATTTTAATGGATTTCAAAAAGCGAAAAATGCACTTAAGTTAATATCGTTACTTTACCTCTACTCATAAATTAAGAGAACTCCTCCGATGTATGTTTATCGTGAAACTATAATCGTTTGTTAGATTTTCTTTTGACATATACACATAACAAGTTATTTCAGAAAATAAAGTGTTGAACCTATTTTTTTTTCTTCTTTTGGTGTTGCGTAAATTTCTGCCATGTTAAATTTTTCTTTAACATATAAGAGTTTCGAGTTTTCTTTTTTTTTTTCTTTTAGATAATAAAACAAAAAAATAAATGTATTAAATGTAATATGATGATAAAGAAATTTCCTTTAGTTTTATTTGAAAAAAAAAATAAAAAAATTGGCCGAAAGAGCTTAGTTTGTAAATAAAAAACCGTATGTTTTTTTACTCATATCAAACATCCATTTTTTTTTTAAATATAATTATTTTATATTAAGGCACATTACTTCATGCCTATATTTTCCCATTAGGATCTAATTTCAAGACATTGAGCTTAATATGCTATTTTTTAAGTAAAGATTACAGTAAAATATTTACATGCAGTATTAAGTAATTCTATAATTATGGTAAGACATTATTGTTATCGCATATACAGGGTCATTAAAAGCGGCAAAATTTTAAATGATGGTAGAAGGGATCAAAGTAAGCATTTTTCAAAGAATGTGTCTTGGTCAATTACGTGCATAAGCGTCACCTAGTACTCTGCTATTCATTGCTCATTTCAACATTTTTTTTTCCTTTCCAGCGCTTAACACTAATATTACCATGTTTATTGTATACCTAGAACAGCCAGGGTGAGTTATAACTGACCCAAGGTCTTTAGTGATATTATTCTCGATTTGTAGTGGATATACAGACAAGCAATAGGTTTTAATGATTCATAAAATGAATTTTAATTAATGATTAATACAATGTAGATACTAGACTTTTACAAAAAAATAGTACATATATATTAATTATACATTTAAATTCTGTAAAAAATATTACAGATTAATTAGATATTTTAACACAATAAATTTAAATATATATAGCTCCGGTATTTGTTTTTACTTGCATTGAACTATTTTCCATCGAATGAATTCACACAAAAAAGCTATGTCTTTGTTTCTTTTTTAAGGTGCGTTCGTAATTGTATAAATATGTAGCACCTATAGTCGTCGTTCAGTCCGTCCTTCTGTCCGTCTGTCTGTCCGTCCGCATATAACAGAGCAAAAACTACACAACCGAATGGACTGAAATTTAAAATATATAATTGCTGCAAAATTTTGTAGAGCCATTTCAAATTTTAAGAAAATCGGATGTATAGTTTAATTACAGTCAAATGTTTTCCGTTACATTAAGGCCGATGGGAAAATATTATTGCAAGTGCATTTTAATGATGTTACAGACTTCCGAATGGTCTGAAATTTTATATATATATATAAGTGGCGCAAAATGTTGTCGAGTCTTTTTAAATGTTATGAAAATCAGATGTATAGTTTAATTACAGGGACAGTCAAAAGTTTCCCGTTACATTAAGGTCAATGGTAAAAAAATTATTGCAAGAGCATTTTAATAATGTTACAGTCTTTCAAACAGAATAAAATTGAAATGCAGTTATGAAGTGTACTAAAATATACATTCAGTACAATATGCGGTGCAAAACAATATTTATAAAACTAGTTATAGTGCGAACGCACCTAATTTGCCACGTTTCTCGAGCACTTTCCAACTTGTTTTTGCTTTGCATAGTCCACAGCCTAATTATAAATATTTTACACACGAAAGTATGGATTTTATTGTCTTACCATTGCTTTATCTATTTTCTTACCATTGCTATGTTTTCATTTGTTTCAGTCTTCTTGGGTGGTCCGTGAACGGATAATTTCAGGTCATTTTGCAATATATTTCTCTCCATTCTATTGAGCTCCATTGCTAATTTTAGAGTATAGACCAGGGATGGCGAACCTATGGCTCGCGTGCAGAAGGTGGCACGTACAACAAACTTACTGGCACGCTAAAAATTTAAATTTGAAAATCTAATGGATGAATTTTTTTTCCTATTATATTACAGAAAACATTGCATACCGACTATGAGTATCACGAATAATGCGATTTTGTTTTGCAGGAATTAAACAAATACATTTTCCCCGTCAACCCCCTACAATAAAATAACAAGCGTACCCAATTTTGCCAAGTATTTCACTGAAAATAGCACAATATTAGCCAGCTGTGAGGCATTCACCTTCATACTTATACTTATACTACTATGTAAAAAGGTTCGCCATACCTGGTATAGATACTTTTGCTAGTAAAACCTATGGAATATTTAAAAATTGCCCAAGTATTTATGAACACTATAGCTTGAAATATTTTAAACAAGTAATTGTCGAGGAGATATTGAACACTGCCCATCTATCATTCATATAGTTTAATATTTCGTATCTTCCAAATCACTTTGAAAGGGTAATTTATTTTGTATCATTCTCTCATTTTTTTTTATTATCTCCTTTATGCTGTATTTTCTTCAAAACACCTACGATTTATTGGTGTTTCATTACTTCTTCCACATTCATTTACTTTGCTATTTTCATTCAACTCACTGTCACTTGAACTGGATTCGGACGATGAGGTTTGGTGGTCATTTTCACCAAATATTACTTTTTTTTTGTGATTTATGTCATGATTGCTATTATTATCAGACGTAATTTCACCGCTACAATAATTTTCTTAAAGTTTGCTTCGCAATTTTTTAATTTCCTTATTCAAAAGACGTCCTTCGCGACATCATCACTATAAATGTGTAAAACTGCAATATCACAAATAGACTCTTTTTTTATTTTTTTGCCCCGCGCAGTTTTCAACAGACAAAATATACTTTTTGTTTAGTTTCTAAGATAAAAGAGAGATAACAACATTCTACAACATTCCAACAGAGTTAAATCAAATAAAAGCTCTCACATTTGCCTTGCAGACGCATGACAGGTGTGTGATTACCCCCCCTCCCTCATTGCCTTCTCTTTCGTGAAAAGTAAGTGAGATAGTGTCTCCTTACATTATCCTTCCGTAATTGAAAAATATAGTGTTGAAAGCCCCGTTGAAATAAAAGAAAAAAATCCCTGCCGGCCCGGCCTACAGGCAGAGGTAGATTTCGAAGTCAAATATACTAATTTCACAAACAAAAACTAAATCATGATTAGAGATAAATCCACTTTAACAATTTTATCTGGCCGCTCTTGACGAGTTTTTATTTCATTTTCATATAATAGCTGGTTTTATCAGAATCATGTTAGGGCGGCATTAAAAAAAAATACTTTTCCATGCTCAACAACTCGAAATTATCTGCCATAATTCCAGATTCATTTTTAATAAAAAAAAAATATGAAACATGCTGACGTGATTTTTGAAGAGATTTATAAGCGGCCGGTGTTTTTATTTTTTGTTCAATTAATTAAAACTTGATATATAAACAATTATTTTCTCAGAAGGACAATATTTTTCGTTTCTAACACAAACGCTTCGGGAAATTCCGTTCAAAATGCCCACTTTGACATCATTTTTTTGAAATATACTCTGCCTCTATCTAAAAATCGATTATTACGGTACATTATATAGTTTCTGAATAAGCGAATCTACCAATTAAATGCGTTTGAGAGCAAAAATGAATTTAAAAATCAGTCCGAAAATAAGCAGTTTGGATTTAAACGCATCCTTAATACAATGATTTTTCCAACACAATCCGCTTCGGTAAATTCGGTTCAAAATGCCCTTTTTAACAGTATTTTAAAAAAATATATTCTGCCTCTATCAGAAAATCGACCATTACGGTACATTATACAGTTTCTGAGTAAGAAAACGTACCAATTGGAAGCCTTTGAGAGTAAAAATGAATTGTAAAATGAGCCAGAAAATAAGCAGTTTGGATTTGAATACACCCTTACTTAGATGATTTTTTTCTACAACCGCTATGTATTTTTAATTTGTTTTTGCTATAAGAATTGGTCCTATCTAAAACTTGTCTATATAGATGTTGTAGACAATATTAATAAGATATATGATAAATTCATGGGGATTTTATATCTTTTGAATTGACGGAGTTATGGATTTTTTTCTTCTTCAAACCCCCTTTTTGTTTTCGTTTTTAATTTTTTTTTTTTTTTTTTTTTTTTTTGCAGTACGAATTGGTCCTATCAAAACCTTGTGAATATAAAAGTTGTAGATAATGTTAAGGAGATTCATGATAAAATTAATTGGATTTTATATCTTGAGAATTGACGAAGTTATGGATTTTTTTCTTCTTCAAACGCCCTTTTTGTTTTCGTTTTTAATTTTTTTATGCGGTACGAATTGCTCCTATCAAAAACTTGTGAATATAAAAGTTTTAGATAATGTTAAGGAGATTTATAATAAAATTAATTTAATTTGATATCTTGAGAATTGACGAAGTTATGATTTTTTTTCTCCCCAAAACCCTGTTTTTGCGCCCCTTGAGCCCATTTTTAAATTTATCAAAAATCTGTGATACATAAATTTTTGGCCCTATTTTTAGAAGTAATAAAAACTTTAAACTGATTTGATATGTACAAAAATTAAGAAGTTATGGGGGGTTTTCTGTTTTCACAAAACCCCTCCCTATTTCCCTCCCCTTGGTCCGATTTTACCCATTAACGAACTTGACCGAGATTTTATGCCCATTGATTTTATGTATCAGTTTGGAAGAGATTGGTGCAGAATTACGAAAGTTATCGTGTCCAGAAGAAAGTGATATATATATATATATATAGATAGATAGATAGATAGATAAAGTTTTTTACTGAGGGTGGTTTTGAGTTCTAAGGGTCATGATCGGTGTAGATCTGCAGAAATATTTTAGAAATTCCAACATAGGAACGATCCCAATAGGTAGTATTTCATACGAAATCTACCTAAAAGCATTGGTTTTGTTCGGGTCTGCAATAACCCAGCACGGAAATTCTAGGTATACAGACCTGTTGGTAAAAAAGTTCTTGTTCGATTTTAACTAAATTCGTGTTAAGGCATTATGCTGAGTATTTAGGAAAAGTCAAATATAGGTCTCAAAGCTGTATCTTGGAAAACAACAGTGTTACAACCGAAAAATCACGTCTTGGGTCACAGATGACCCGCCTTGGTAATTCTATTGTTAAAAGTGCCATTTTTGGACATACAATCTATGATGAAAAATGAATGTTTAGTTTTTCTCTACCACACTTTAATATTTTACTTGTTACTTTTGAGCACCTTTTTTTATTTAGATAAATCAGAATCTTACCAACAAGGTAGTCGACATTTCTTAATTGATCATAAAAAGAGTATGTACTAGCACTTATTTCGGCAATTAGAAATCAAAATGAGACATCGCTTCATGTTTTACTAAATAGACAAAGTAAGTATAAATTGATCACTCTAATGTTTGATGAATATTTAAGATACCTTTTTATTCAGCAAAGTTCTATAAACAAATACGAATAGTAACTATAATAACGGTAGTTTGAATTGCACATTTACATTTTAAAATTATTTTAATATGTACACGTTACTTTAAAATATATATATATATTAAATTACCCGACTAGGCTCGGTAAAGTGCACCGCATAGAAAAATGAACTAATCAAATTTATTTAGGATGCATATTTAATCGACACAAGATAAAGTTAACACATATTAAAAATAAGTATTATGTTTTGTAATTTTTTTAGTATTAAATCATTACAAAATAAAGTAAACAGTAATGAATATCAGTATGATAAATTGGGGAATACAAGTTCGTCCAGCAGACATGCGTACTACAACTGACGAGAGCAAGCATTTCTTTGACGAAGTTATTGCCAAGACCTATATTATTTTATTTATTTATTTATTTATTTTTTAAGAAAATACTTTTGAGTAGCCTTTCGTTATGAAAGAAGAATAACAAATGGTTTTCGGGCAAAGTAATCATCTGTCCAATTTCACCTATCTTTTTATGGCCTCTTTGTTCGGTATGACGCCATTAATAAAACTATGGTCTAATATCCAATCTGCATGACTTAGTGTTTTCAAACACAGATCAATTAAATGTTTTTTTTTTCCATACTAATCAAACAGCACAAGAACAAATAATTATAAATCTACATATTATTTAGCTATAATCAAGATATTGTACCACTTACTTATAATAAAAAATGCGAAAAGGAATAAAATCAGTTAAAATCTAAATAATATATACCCTTCCGCTTTAAAATCACAGACAATATTACCAGGATCTGAGACGACTTGTTCGCCTAGTTTCAGATTGACTGGGACACTATAAAGTGGGAAAAAACTCAAATGGACACTTTTCCCTCATTGGTCACTTTACCCTTCCTTTCTCTACATGTATTGAGATTTTTATACCGATAATATTTGGATTTGTAATATTTGCCCTTCAACCTCTAGTGAAATGTCATCGTTTTCTATATCTAGTGAAATGTCATAGTTACTGGCTTATCATAGATAATTATCTTGTTGTCAACTATATATATATATATATATATATATATATTTGCATCGAGTCATGAGAACGGTTAATATGCATATATGTTATAATATATCCTCATCATTCATAAATACACTCAATGCTTTCAATAAATACATGTGGTGAGATTCGTATACGGATGAATGTTTGGTTTTGGTATACTTCAGCGTGCCCCTTTAGTAAAACGTTACAGAATTTGATAACTGTGTTATCATAGCATATTATTTTCTTGTCTAAAAGTATTACCTTTATCAATAGGGGTAAGCGAGAACTTAATATGCATATACATTAGTATATTCCCAACAGTGACTAATTGATTGTATGGAGAAAATTCACTGGTCACCAAGATTGTCAGATCTGTCGGAAAACGTGTAAATCTAGCCACCGATCCCTTACCATTCCAGATCAAACAAGCATGAATAATGTCTTCAGGAAAGATGATTTCAGAGATTTACAAAGATATCCTGTTGAGTGAAATGATGGCAATTGTAAAATTTAATATGCAAAAACTAAGTAAGTGCAGTGATGTTTTGCAAACAAAAGCTCATTTTTCCCGAACAAGAACAGAGATATGAATTCTACTAGGTTCATTTGGAAACTCGTTGTGTGGGCAAGAATTTGGTAAATTGAACGTTTGCCGTTAGAAGAATTTAACCAATATTGTTAATTAAAGATTATGCTCACAAATGGATTTTGCACAGTTCGATAATATTTCACAGAGCGTAACTCACATTAACGAAAATTTCTGATGTAAATTTTGTCAGGTGATAGGAACTTTTACGCATAATTATCTATGAAACATCAATAATTTGGGAATTTACAGATTCGACGCATATACCTCTGTCCACTTTAATTTATGAATGGTTACTGATAGGAAAGGGTGGTAATGGTGATTTTTGTTCCATATGGGGACATTTATCGTCCCTCTACCTATGGTTGATTCACCCTGTATATGTGCAAAAAGTCAGTATTATTCGTCATTTGAACTACCGACCACTTTCGAAATGTATGTTTTTTTTTTTTAATTTATTCTAGAGGTTAAAGCTCTCTTGACGCATATGCAATTTCTAAAGAGGTGCATTATTACAGATTTATGAAACGACCAACAAGTTCTGAGGACTCCTCCATTCAAACCCTGTTAACAGACTTTTTAAAGTTTGCAATTTTTACAGGACTGTTGTCAGAATTTCTATTATTTTCTTTATTTTTACATTATATCAAATCCTGATTTATAAGTATTTCTTGATTTTTATCTTTTAACATATATAGTGAAGTTTTTAAATGTGCTTATTATTTAATATTACGGTGTTTATGTGCAAATGTAGATATAAATACTTAGATATAGATGAACGTTGCAATTTTTGCAAGATTGTTGTCAGAATTTCAATTTTTTTTTTTTTTTTTTTTTTTTTTTTTTTTTTTTTTTTTTTTTTACATCATATCAAATCCAGATTTATAAATATTTCTTGATTTTTATCTTTTAACATATAGTATAATGAAGTTTTGAAATGTGCACATTATTTAATATTACGGTGTTTATGTGCAAATGTAGATATAAATATTCAGGTATAGATGAACGTTGCATATCTATGAAGATGATCCAAAGTCATTGGCAAAAATAAATTATTAGATAAAAACACGCTCCTTTTAAAATACTTTTTTTTTAATTCTCTATTTTTATTATACAGTAAATAATAAAATAAAGAATTTTCCTTCAAATCACAGTAGAAAATTTCCGCCATAAAATATATTTTTTATGATCTTATGCTGTTGATTAATTCTTTATTAGAAAAGACGTAAAGTATTCAGAAGACCATAAAATATTTACGTACGTGTTCATAAAAACGAAGAAAACTTTAACTAGCAATAACGTTTATTTGAAGTAAATATCAAATTATGGTCACATAATTTTAAATATAATATAATGTTTTTAAAAATACTAGGAAATTTTTAATATAACGTTTTTACATATAAAATGCTTACAACATATATCTATCATTATAAAATATTAGTTTTTAAGTAGAAACGCTGATAAAAAAAAGGTAAATTGCAGAAGATATTTCATTGTAGTCATTTAATTTTATTGCTATTATTAAAGACTAAGCACTACCATAAATTTTGCACATGTTCTATCACTATATTTGGAGAATATATTACATTTGCTATGTATGATCAAATTCATTGAATTTAATAATGCATTTATTGTAAATTGGGTTAAATGAACCCATGAATAAGGGAAAAAATTAAATAAATAAAATCTGATCAAAGAATATTTCAAACCTTTTTAGGTAATATTTTTATATTGTTCAACAAATATTCTCACAGGGTAAAAGATTCTTTAGTTATTAAATTTATGCAAGAAATTTGCTGCATCAATACATCCTTTTTCCAAGATGCAACACTATCAATTTAATATCTAAAAACAAAAATTAATGATATTAGGGAAGTTTAAACTTGTTTTAAAAAATTGCTAATCCAAAATGTTTGTAATGGCAATGTTTTGTAAGAGTTTCTTTTAATAGCTAAATAAATTGTGTTTACAGAAAGAATAGCAAAGTGTGTTTTGTGGGTCTTATTATTATTAACTTTTTTTTAATGTCGAGAGGCAATAAAAAGTAATTTGAAATATTTATTGCAACGGATATCCTGGAAGCAGATACTTAAATTAGAGAAAACTTTATCATTCGATAAGTTCATTACGTTAAGACGTTTAATAATCAAATGAAATATATTGTCCCAATTAACGTAAAATAAAGTATTTCCTTTAATGTATGTAAGTATGTTAGGCAAAATTTATTCCGGTGTTCACATAGAAAGAAATGATAACATTATGCATATATATAATAATTGCTAAATAGCAGTCCACATCCCTCCGTATATTACATAAAAATAGATATTTTTTTATATGTCCCAGACAGACATAAAAATAGATGGTGTTTCACTTCCAAGGGATTTTTACCAATACGAAACATACATAACATATCGACGTATGGAACTTTGGATATATATATATATATATATGGCTTATATTGTGTATCCGCATTTTATCTCAAAATTTGTTTAAAAGGGTGATTTTATAACGAAATAATTTTAGACTCTTTAATGGCATGAAATATAAAAAAAAATGTTGTAAGTTATCATTTTATTATTATTACTAGTAATATTAGTATTATTATTGTTATTATTTTAACTAAAAGTTAACGAAATTTTACATTTTTACAAGTTTTTTGCATATTTGCCTGTGACAGAATTCTGTCACATATCACATTTCTCTTCAAAATTAATTTAAATCATTTGTTCTTGCTTTTGAAACGTTTTGTTTTTGACCCTCGTTAAACTAAAATATGTAATTTAATTCTATTCTTAAAATCCATATCTGTTCGTTTTTTTTTCTTTCTTTCACCAATCTGTTTAATTTAATGCAGTAATTTTCAGTTTATGATATGTAACTTTTTCTCACAGATGCAATTTATATTTCAATAACATTTGATCCGTTATATAAAACAGAAGAGATAAATGCACCTGCCTTTAATATTTGAATGCATGTTATTTTTTTTATTATTATTTGCGTCGCCCACGAAGGAAATAATTCCGTCTCATTCTCTACTTATTTGAGAATCGTCGCAATAAAATATCAAAAAAGTAAAAATATAGTTGCTTTGGAAGCGGTCTTTAAATCACTTTCATGTTCTTTAAATTTATTTATCGGTGGTATAAACATATGCCTTTCTTGGCATTGCGAAATTATAAGTAGCAATCATTTAACGTAATCATTTGTTTTAGAGAAACATTGCCATGTTTTCTGGCGTCACTAATTTGTACATATGAAAAACCGTTGTTCAGCCAACCGTTTTCTATCACGCAATTTTTATTGGGTTGCTAGATTATGAGGGGTAATCAATTGGCTAGCAAAAAAATACCTTTGTCTGCTCTTCGTTTACAGAGCTAATGTTTGAAATTGGCGATGAATTGTAATGCCAAATGATCTAAACTTCTTGTGAAATCTGACACTTCTTTTCTGACTGTGTTGACGTAAACATCTAACAACTGCGTCTTGTGGCGCACTCTGTATGAGGTGATACCTCTCTCTAAACGTAGGCACATAGAAATAATGTGTCACATTGGTAATCTTTCTAAAGATTTTTTAAAATAAAGATTTTGGTTCTCGTAAAGATTTAGGTTCTTGTTTGGTTCCTTTTGGAGTTTTTCCTGCTTATACCTTACCCGAGCCCACGAACCACCTGCAGATAAATTTGGTACATTCGGCCGGTTTTCTCCAATGATTAAAAAAAATACCCGTTGGAGAGAGAGAGAAATTCATCCCCCCTTTTTTCTGCTAAATATGCTTTTTGGAAATACCTTTCAACTCTGAGCTTTAAAGGATATGTCAGCCTGCGGACTCCTCATAACTCATCTTTCTGCAAAAGCCCATGCCTGTATTCCTACTTTCTTATGATACTTTGTATTAAGCGAAAAATCCGTATCCTGTTTGCCGTCGCTATCCACTGAGAACCGTACGATATTTCCTGTCTGCTGACCTGTGACTCATCGTTCCTCACCCCTCCACTTAAGCACAACTGCTATTGTCTATTTGCGGACATTCATCATAGTTTATGTTCTGTTAGACGAGCTACGGTTGCCTGACCGATGTGCCGGAGATGCGCTGCTCCATTCCTAAAAAAAGGCTGTTCTCTTAATTAAAGACTGCTGAATCCTGGTTACTGTGCTCACTCTTCAGATCAGCGGATTCCATGACATTGTTTATACAAAAAAATACTGCAGTTTGTCAATATTGGATCTAAGATGATCTAATAATGAGGCATCATGTCTCGTGACATTGTTTACTATGTTTATTGTTTTTAAATTTTGTGAAAATAATTTCTATCATAAATGATTTTGAAAATGTCGCCGTTGGTACGACGAAACGATCGTCAATCTTAATAAAGATATTTTATCACTTTTTAGCATTATTTTACGTAATCATTTGTTTTAGATAAACATTGCCAGGTTTTTTGGCATCTCTAATATGTACATATGTAGAACCGTTATTCCCGCAACTGCTTTGCATCACGCGTTTTCACCGTTTTTATCGGTTTGCTAGATTATGTGGGATAATCATTTTGCTCGCAAATAACCACTTTGTCTGCTTTTGTTCACGGTGCTAATGTTTGAATTTGGCGATGATCTGTAGCGCCAAGTGTTATAAGCTTCTTATGAAATTACCCACTTCTCTCTCTGCTCACAATGATGTAAGAGTACGTAATTGTTGGCATTGCACTTCGGTGTATTTTTGTGCAAGGGGTTTCTCTCTCTCATTTTTAAATAACAATCAGTATATTTATTATTTTGTAACTTGTTTAATTGTTCAAATAAAAATTATTAGTTCCTGTAATTATACTTGGAGATTTTAATGCAATTTTAAGAACCCTATCCACTGAACTTCACCCTATTGCCATCATACTAAATTTTAATTTCTTTGTTTAACTATCCATATCCGTGCATTTCTAAACGTATTACATTAAAATCTAAGAATAACTAATAGTGTGTGTTAAATTTTCATTAATAATCAAATTTCTTAATAAGATATAAAATGTATTAAATTTTTTCTATAGCATGAGAATGACCGTCTTTAAAACAATAGACTGCAATTAGGTTCAATTTTACTATTCTAAATTATAAAATAACATATGAAAATATTTTAAGGTCACAGAAATCGCTTCGCATTTTAAATTTTCAGGTTCTACGAAACTTATCGGAGATTCAATTAAAAACTAAGATCTTTAAAAGTTAAGATCTTTATAACATACGTTTTCATCGATACAGGTCTTTAGTCTAATGTGGTATAAAGTAAAATAATAAATATGAACAGTACTATAAAATTATTTCCACAAGAAGTTAAATTTTTGGCAATATTTTTGCGTTGATATAATTATTTCATTACCATACAATAAAAAGAAAATATATACGCATTTATTATATTTGTGTTTATAAATAATTATTATATACTATATATTCCCTGGTTAAAACTAATTTTTATTGAATTGGAATGCATAAATTTACCATTGTTATCGACAGAAAAATTAATTATTATTTGTCTTTATGCAATAATAAAAAATAAAACCTTGGAAATCTGTCCCAGTTTGTTGTTGTCAATTTTCAGTACAAGATATGAAATTCGATTTAGATAGCAGAAATTGATTCACATTTTAAATTTGATGGGTCTGCGAAAAATAGGAAATTCAATTAGTAAGAAATTTAAGTGGATGCTCAAAGCTTTGAAAAATACAAATTCATCGACAAAGGATTGCTCCAAAATGAATTGCTTTAATTTGCTATTGGTATAATGAATGAATGTATCTTTGAAGGAATCATTCGGGTATGTAGAAATATGATAGTTTAAAGAATTAAAATTAAATTATTTTAAGTAAATTTAAACCAGTCTTTCAGATCATAATAATTAACTAGACGGATGTGTCAATCCCAAAACTGCCTTTTGATCTCCTATATGTTAATACTTCCTGAATAATGCAGCACAGCACCACCACCGGTTAGATGGTTTACACCAAAATCTAATCAGCAACAACGTATGTGAACTTCTAACTGAATCTGAAGTTTCGTGAAAATCAGCGCTTTAGTTTTTAAATAGAGCTATGTGGGAAATCTAAAAAGATCTGCATAGAAGCGCTACCTGTTGGGCGATATATACCAAAACCTAATAAGCAACAACTTAAGCCAACTTGGTAACTGAATCTGAAATTTGATTAAAATCTGTGCATTACTTCTTGAGATAAAACTGTTGCGGGAATCAGGAAAAATGTAGCATAGCAGCGCCACCTTTGGCTGATTTAAACCAAAACGTAGTCAGCACCAACCCATATCAAGGAATAACTTAGTCTGAAGTTTGATGAAAATTCACGAATTTTTTTCTTGGGATAGAGCCCTTGCAGAAATCGTGAAAAATTCAATATAGCAGCGCCACTTGTCGGGAGATTTGCACCGAATCTTAGTAAACACCAACTTACATCAACGACAAACAGAATCTGAAGTTTCATAAAACTCCTTGTATTAGTTCTTGAGATAGAACCTTTGGGAAAATTGTAAAAAAAAATGAAGCATAGCAGGGCCACAAGTTGGGCGATTTGCACCAAAAACTAATCAGCACCAATTTGTATCAGGTCTAACTGAATATATTTGTTTATTAAATTCTTTGCTTTAGTTCTTGGGATTGAGTACACACAAAGACACAGATAGACATTTTGTTAAAACAAGTTATTCGGGATCTCTGACCCCTAAAACGAGTAAATTCGTCGAAAATTTAAATTCGAATATTTTCATGAATCCAATACTTTCTTCTTGCAAAGATAGAAGAAAGTAAAAATAAAATAATGACTAAAAAAACACCTCTAATACATAATACTAACGTACACAAAAATGAATATATTACAACTTAAAAAAAAAAAAATCCTTACATACATCCATGAATACAATGATATATTTTCTAACATTACGAAAACACATTTATCATTTGACAATATAAAATACATTTGGAAGCAAAGAACGAAAATCATTACTGAAAATCATTTTTAAATATTTCATTTCGTTTTTGACCTTCTAACCAAGTATGGAATATAATTACTAGACTTAGGCTAAAATAAAAAAGTACATTTCTTTATATATATATATTTTTTCAAGCAAAAGTTTATATGTAATTTATTAACTGTTACTTTTTTTCCATTAAATAAAAAGAGAATAAACACACAGTTATTATTTTTGTATAGAAAAAAAATGTTATATACTATATATATTCTTTTCAATTATTTGTTATCGCATTGGAATGTATAAAAAAATTCATATAAACAGATAAAACAAATTATAATTGGTCTTTATTTTACAGCATCCATAATACAATAACTAAAGATAAAATGTTGAAAAGCTGTTCCAATTTGTTTTCCTCAATTTTCAAAACAAGATATGATATTCGATTAGGATAACATAAATTGATTCACATTTTAAATTGTTTGTGCCCGCGAAAAATAGGAAATTCATTAGTATTGAAAAATACAAATTTCCACGACAAAGGATTTCTCTAAAATAAATTGCTTCAATTTTCTAACGGTATAAATAAATGAATTTTATATTTGAATGAATCATTCAGATGCGTTCAAATTTAATAAATTAAAAAAAAAATAGATTATTTTAAATCAATTAAAACGAATCATTCAGTAAAAAAATAAGTAAAAATAAGACGATGATAAAAAAATAAAGTAAAAATATACCTTTAATACAAAATACAAACATACACCAAAATGTTTATATATTACAATTTGATTAAATTTCTTGCATACATCCAGGAATACAATGATATATTTTCTGAATTTACTAAAACACATTTATCATTTGACAATATAAAATAAGTTTGGAAGCAAAGAGCGAAAATCATTAGTGGAAATCGGTTTTAAATATTTTATTTCGTTTTTAACATTCTAAGTACGTTTAGAATATAATTAGATTTAAGCTCAAATGAAAATGCATATTTCTTTACGCATATACTTTTTTAAGCAAAAGTTTTTATATCCTTTATGAACTATTACCTTTATTCCGTACAATAAAATGAGAATAAAAACAGAATTCTATTTTTTTTGGTTTTGAAAATAATTATTATTAAACTATATGTTCTCTTTTCAATTAATTGTTATTGTATTGGAATGTATAAAAAAATTCATATAAACATATTAAACAAATTATAATTTATCTTTATTTTAGAGCATCCATAATGCAATAACAAAAGATAAAACGTTAAAAAGCTGTTCTACTTTTTTGCCCTCAATTTCCAAAACAAGATATGAAATTCGATTAGGAAAACATAAATTGATTCACATTTCAAATTGTTAGAGCTTTTGAAAAATAGGAAATTCATTAGTATTGAAAAATACAAATTTCCTCGACAAAGGATTTTTCTAAAATAAATTGATTAATTTGCTATCGGTATAATGAATGAATTTTATATTTGAATGCAATACGATAAATTAAAAATATATATATTTTAAATAAATTAAAACCAATCATTCAGTAAAAAATAAATGAAAATAAGATGAGGATAAAAAAAATAAAGTAAAAATAAGTACCTTTAATATAAAATACAAACACACACCAAAATGAATATATTACAACTTGAGTAAATTTATTACATACATCTAGGAATACAATGATATATTTTCTGACATTACTAAAACACATTTATCATTTGACAATATAAAATATGTTTTGAACCAAAGAGCGGAAATCATTAGTGGAAATCGCTTTTAAATATTTCATTTCGTTTTTAACGTTCTAAGCACGTATGGAACATTTAGTATATTTAGGCTAAAATATAAAAAGTATATTTCTTGAAACATATACTTTTTCTAAGCAAAATTTTATATATCTTTTATGAACTATTACCTTTATTCCGTACAATAAAAAGAGAATAAAAACACGTGTATATTTTTTTTGTTTAGAAAATAAATATTATACACTATGTGTTCACTTTTCAATTAATTGTTATTGTATTGGAATGCATAAAAAAATTCATATAAACAAGTAAAACAAATTATAGCTTGTCTTTATTTTAGAGCATCCGTAATGCGATAACAAAAGATAAAACGGTGAAAAGCTGTTCCAGTTTGTTGTTCTCAATTTTCAAAACAAGATATGAAATTCGATTAAGATAGCATAAATTGATTCACATTTTAAATTGCTTGTGTCTGCGAAAGATTGTAAAGTCAATTAGTATTGAAAAATACAAATTTCTCGACAAAGGATTACTCAAAAATAAATTCCTTTAATTTGCTATTGGTATAATGGATGAATTTGATACTTGGATAAATCGTTCGGGCATGTTGAAATACGATTGTTTAAAAAATTAAAATTATTTTAAAACAATTAAAACCAGTCATTCAATAAAAAACAAATAAAAATAAACTAATGATAAAAAATACCTTTAATACATAATACAGACATACACTAAAATGAATAGTTTACAATTTAATTAAAAAACTTTCATATATACATGAATACAATGATATAATTTCTAACATTACAAAAATGCATTTATCATTTGACAATATAAAATACGTTTGGAAGAAAAGAGCGGAAATCATTAGTGAAAATCAGTTTTAAATATTTTACATTGTTTTTGATGTTCTAAGCAAGTATGGAATATAATTAGTAAGTTTAGTCTGAAATGAAAATGTATATTTCTTTAGATATATATTTATATAATGTTTCAAGCAACAGTTTATATATCCTTTATTATCTGTTACTTTCTTCCTACAATGAAGATATATTCCCAATAAAAAATACCTGGAATCAAACAATAATAATGAAATAATAATAATTATACTATTATATAATAATAACATGATACTATTATATAATAATAATTGAAGCAAAATTAAGAATAAAATATCGAATCAAGCATTGTTAAACACTTATTTATTTGTGCCAAATAATTCCTGCAACACATTAATTCAAAATGTATATTATCTTATTTTAAAGAAAAAAAAAATAAATATGAACAGGAAAATGACTTGTCAATATATATAATTTAACCTTGACTGTATTTCAGAATAGAGTCTTCAAAGAAAATAATGTATGAATGATTTAGAAAATTTTGATACATTTTAATAATAATTTTAGAGTATTATTTTCTTTTCTAATTTAACAGGAACATTTGTCCATAAATGAAATAATTGTAATGAATTGATCCAGTACTTTTAGATATTAACATCCCTATATGCATTTTAAACTTCAAAAACGTATTTTTTTTTTATATAAATTCAATGTAATTTCTATGATGAGTGCTATGACACGTGGTCGTTAAATATTAATCAGATTACTTACCAACAGATAAAAAGTTTCATATTTTTTTCTAATTTAACATTGGTATTACTTTTTAAATTAAGTAAATTACAATGCAACATGTGCAGAACTCATATGATGTAAACAAACTAAGTGTTTCCAACTAAAACGATTTAAATGCATTGTTTTGAAATAAAGTACAGAATTAGCTCACAAAAGATATGATGTGGAAATAAATTATGGAATATTTTAAGAAGGTAGATAACATATATGGTGCAACTAAATCATAAAAGAGATTTTTTTTTTTCAAACAGTGTAATTAAATATTTTATCACTTTTTACATAACTAATAAAATATCTTAATAATTAATCTCAGTTTTAGGAAGAAAATGGATACATACATCTATATATATATAGTTATTTAATTACACAATTTGCATAAAGTGTTCTCTAACGTAAACTAGTTTATATTTAATGTTATTTTCTTTTCGTAAACTTGTCTTGATTTATCAAGTAGCAGACAGTATGTAGGGTGTAAAATCCGTAAGAAGACAATTACAAATTTAGAACATTGCAAGAAATAATTTGATTGATAATTTATATATATATATATATATATATCTTATATTATATATATATATGTTGCATTATTAAACCTTCCTTCGCAATATTTCCCTGTTTTATGCTAAATTACCACCATATTAACTAATCCCTCATTCTCTCATAATATCTATCGTTAATTCAATAAAATTCCCTTTAAATTAATTATCATCTGTTCCAATTTACTTTAATATAAAGATTTTAATTATCCGTAAATTAAATAATGATTTCTGGTCATTTCTACGAATTCGAATGTTATTTCGAAAGCCATTTCTTTTTTTATTCCGAAATTAATTTCACGCCTTGGGTTACATTTTACTATAAATTACGTCCGCTTGAGATTGTCAGGACTCTTTGCTATATCATCCCCATTTTTCACGACGTAGTTAGTATACCTATTCCTTTTTTGCGCAATGACCAGAACACGCACTACGTAATCATTTTGTGTTACTCCACTTGTCCCCAAAAATCAGCTGCACGCGATCTTCAGACAGAGTTTGGTCCAGTTTACAATGTGTAAACAATACCCTGGCTGTGTAGTTTACTCATCACGTATTCCCAATGATTTACTCAAATGATTTAACCCTATTAATTGTTCGAGAGTTATGTAATGAGAATATCTTGTGACAACCATTTGCTTTAAATATGGCACTGCTCATTTCAACCATGTGTGGGCTGCTTCCATGACGTATATTTAAATAAAAGCATGGACTTATGAATCGCCTTGTTTTTTGCCTATTGGAAAAACATCCAGTGCTTTCATGCATTGCCTTGCCCAGCCGCGACACGACCGCAACTATATTATACGCCATGGCTACTGCACATGATTCAATCTATTCATGGACGGACCGGCACGATTCTCTCAATTTGTATGATAGTTATCTATCTCTGTCTTCACCTACCTAATCTTCAACATCTCATCGATTTTCAGCATTAATTCAATTATTTAACGTTATACAAGCCGGTAGGATTTGGAAAAACCTGCGACAAGACGAGGATCTAATGAAATCTACGAATAAACGGGGTCAGGAATTGTGAGAAAACTATAAATAAGTGAGGTGTTGTAACTAAATGATGTTGGAAGCTAAATATCTACAAAATATACTAATAACACAACAAAGTCTACCGCCCGATGACACCAGACAGAAAAGAAAATCATTGGAATACCCGCTACAATCCCATAATAGAGTGAAAATAAAAACAACAGTTGTTTCCCAAAGGATTCCAAATGAATAAGTACTTTTTTTTATTTATATTACAGAAATGACTTTATATTACAAATGATTTTACCGGATATGCTTACATTACCATTGACCTAAAGTTTCCAACATAAATTAAATGAATAATTTTAAAGAAAAATGTTCTTATGATATTTTAGATAAAATTTACATTGTTTTTTTGTTGAAACATATTTTATTTTGGTGATATATTTAAAAATGATTTATATTATATTATTTATTCTTTTTTACGTAAGAACAGGTTTATTTATTACTGGAAATTCTAATAAACCTAAGGTATAGACTTAATTAAGAAATAATTTTTACCTTGAATAAAGAAAGGATTACAATTTGAAATAAATATTTCAAGTGACAGTGTTGTTTTATATTTTAAATTCTGATATCTTTATTGCTAAATGTATTATTTTCTTATATTATTTATTATTATTCATAAAACAATATTATGAGATTTCATATTTATGTGCAGGTACTAAGGTGAAAATTTATAAGTATAGAAGAATTAACGTTAGAAATAAAATACAAGTAATTAAAAATTCTACTAATTAACAATCCAAGTAATTACGATTGGTAACTACTGATGTAAATTACGTAAATATGTTAGTTTTAAGTTGTTATTTATTTATTTATTTATTTAACTATTATTTCATATTTATTATTTTGTTTGGGTTAGTATTATGTGATGCACTTGATTGAATTATTACTACAATATTACAAAAATAATGCTGTTATCTACTTCATGAAACACACGATTCCCATTGGTATCTTGAACCATACACATTTGGATAAAGGTTGTGGATGTGATTAGATGATATTATAAATGAGATACTTGAAGATATTTGATGATATTCTATGATGAATTACTTGATGATGTACTATGGTGATTTGCTTTGATGCTATTTGATTATTACTAAGATTACTATAACAATATTATATTATAATGTGAAAAAAATGGAATATTGAATCCTAGTAAAAAGAAGTGCACCCATTTAAAAATTTGTATATAGTAAAATCTAACTTAAACTTCTATTTTATTGGGATATTATTGGATGTATCAGATTAATCCTGTTAGATTATATGTGTATTTTCTTATGTTATATAATACTAGGGGGGGGGGGGGTGAGCCCCCTGCCTGTTTAAAGTAGATTACCAGGTTATGGATGATTGAATGATGTTATCAATTTAACGGCGACATCATCAATACGGCATTACATTATACGGCGATGTTATCAATTTAATCTCGTGTAATCGGGTTGTCATGCTTTTCTGTATGAAAGCTGCATTTTTCGGTTCAGAACAACTGATAGTTGTATAGGACTAATAAGTAAGATCAATTACACATTGGAAAACAGTTTGTATAAAATGGGCAGGTGAAAAATGCCGCTATATTTCTGACTTATAAGGACCCTATAGACATTATTCTTCCTTTAGGTTCGCGGTTAAAAATTTGCGTCTGCTTGCGTCTGCTTCAAAACTACGTTACGCTTAATTGTGTTTTAAATATTTTCAGGAACAGGTATAGCTTATTCACGAATTATTTTCTCTATATTAATGCACCATCATGCATACTTTAATGTTATTTTTACAATCTATATTGTTTATATGAATTAATATGAATATCTAAATTTTCTACTATGTATTTATTAAACAGTTCTATACATTTCTATAAAATAAACTGAAAGTATTTTGCGCTTACATTTATCTGTATTTGCGCAGCATCAACTGATGTCATATGTAAACAAATCTGCTAGTTGCACTACTTTTATATCATATGACGTAACATTAAAATTGTCGGGAATGAAAAACATTTTGAATGTATCTTTTCAATATATGACGTAATTTTGAATATTAAATGCATTTCTCATGCAATAATTTATTTATTTTAAAAGGATTTTTTTTCTTTTTGAAGACTACATATATTATTTAATTTAAAAGAGTTTGGGAATACTTTTTGAGCTTTTAAATACGACTTAATTATCACCATTAAAAGTTTTTCGCGTGTAATAATTTAATTATTTCAGCCAATTTAAATATGATGATATTTAATATTAAGACATTTTATATATGACGTAATTATCACCTTTGAATGCGTGCAGTAATTTTATTATTTTAAAGTTTTCGTTCTTTTTTTCATATTTACGTGTAAATCCATATTTTCTGCTTTTAACACGTGATAATTTAATTTTTATTTTAAAGCTTCCGTTCTGTTTTTAATAATTTCACTTTTCAATTTCACTATGATAACAAAAAAGAAATCCAATAATGCCTTTCCTCTGTCCCCGCCCCAACAAAAATGATATATTTTCATGTCAATAGAAATTATGTCAAAGTGTAAGATGACAGACTATCTTTGATTTTTAAAAGAAACTGATTCCTGACAGTCGAAAGATGAAGAAACGATTTTATTCTTTCAAATTTTCCTAAAAAACGTATTTTAATCGCAATAATTGTCTTCACTACCGGCTAAAATAAAAGATAATTTCAATTTCATTTGAAAATTTTAAAAAAGAAGAAATCCAATAATCCCTATCGTTATCCGTTTTCTCCCTTTCTCCGCAAAAATGGAGAAATTTGGTTGCCATCAATAGACAAATTAAATTCAAATTAGAAAAATAATAATATGTCGGAAACTAATTCAAATTTTGAAATTCTACTACCAGATTTGAGATTTGCGGATAAATACGAATTCTTGGTGTTAATTTCGCCGCGTAATATTGATATTTTAGGAGAAATCGTCGTGAAACAAAATCAGTCATTTAATCAGCCGTTTTATAAATGCGGTTCATTAGGATTTATATATATATATATATATATATATATATATATATATATATATATACAGAGAGAGAGAGAGAGAGAGGGGGGGGGGTAGATTTTATGTTGAAAGATTATTATTGAAAGAATATAAGTTGAAAAAAATGCGGTGATTGTTCGTTTTTTCTTTGTTGAAAAACATTTTGCTACTAGTTTGAGCAAAACGTTGCGTTGTTATGCGCAAATTAACAACAAAAGCAACAAGCACTATACTTTAAAGTAGAGACCATCATAGTCCACGACTTTCTGCAACCGTTCTGCCAGATTCCGGATTTGCCGGCTAAGTTTGTCGCCGTTACCAGCACCTTCATCCTCATTAATCTCATCGACGGCTTTCAGTATCGTTAGGCCTTTTCTCCAGTAATGCCTAGTAAACACACGCAAATTGTATAGTTCAATAGGCATTTTGGAGCCAAAGTTCCGCACTCCTATAAATATACCACTAGTACTCCTATACGAAACAAATTCAGGTAACTATTACATTAAAAATTTCCCAGAACTATTTGCTCAACCTAATATTTTAAAGATTAATTTTTTGCAATAGAAAATCAATTATCTTTACTTTCTTTAAAAATGTCTAAAGTTAGATCAATAGTTGATTCTTAGTTTTCCTATAAATAAAATTGTAGGAATTAAATATTCAATTTAAAAACAAAAATGTTTAATTTCAGCATTTTCTTTTTTATTATTTTATTCCAAAAGTCAATTCGTGCGCTTTTCCTGCTGAACCACGTCATTTCAACTTCCTTCTGACATTAAATTATAAGTCGGAGATTTTTAGAGCTGCGATTACCTCCCCCACTTACCTGCAATACGGGAACAATCTTCCACACTTTTGGTATAAATGATATAGCATAAATACGGATAGGAGAATTTTTCTGTGTCCAACTGTCTTTAAAACCTAAGTATGCTCTTAGAAAGAGAATTTTCGGAATTTAGATGATATCGTATTATCTTTTGTAACATGTAATGCATGCTCCATGGCATTACTATTTGCTAAGTTCTAGTAGTGTGTGTTTCTCAATGTAGCTAGAATTGTGGCGTATGCATGAATAGTACTACTATATTCAGATGACTTCTAAAAAAAGGTGTTTCTATTCTCCCCTTACTGGGGAAATTCCAGTGCACTCGATCCATGTTACTGATGTTACTACGACATCAAATATGTTCTAAAATATATATTTCAGTATCCATCTACTAGATAAGCAGTAGAACGGTATTGGTGTGGATTATGATTCCTGAATTTAGAATTTATATTATAAGATTATCTCTTCAGTTTTCGTTTGAGTGCTATAAATACTCATAACACACACATACACACACACACACTGAAGACTATATATATGCAATTTAACTATAATTTGGTTTCTGATGTGTTTAATTTAGATTTCATAATCATTGATCAATTTCATTTGTTTCAATGGTATAATTGTACAGTAAGTTTAGATATATTTCTTTTTTTAATATATAAAATCAGAAATTACATAACTTGTCTTTAGCTACAGAAATTGAAAAGCCAGGAACTAATATTGAAAAGTAATACTGATTTAACCCTTAAATGCCTGGTGTTGCTTTTCGGCAACATACCTAATTTACGCTCTAAAATACTATTAGAATAATATTGAAACTATAATGCCTAATGATGCCAATAAAATATATTCTGAAAATATTATTAAATCGATTTTCAGCATGTAGATGGCAACACTTGTGCTGTTTAGAAATAAAGATAGAATATTTTTTTCAATTGTTGCTACTTGTTCTTTTTGTTTTGTTTGGGAGTTTGCGAAATAACCTATTTTGACCTGCAGTAAGCAAGTAAAATTTATTTCTTATTATAGATCCTAAAATTATTGTGTGTTTAATATTATAGAATTTTATCAAGGGAAATTATTTTTTCAATTAAACACCAGTATTGCCGATTAGTAACGAACTGTTTTTTAGCCGTAAACTAGATTTAAAACGAAATATGATTTTTTAAAGTATTTTTTCCATGATTTATTTAAAAAATGAAAGCCGAAAAACATTATTACTATGATTTTTGAAAAATCAGGCATTTAAGGGTTAATCCATTATATAGTAAATACGAATAAACATTTTCCCAACTGATTGAAAAAGTGCAATACCCTCCCTGCCTGTTGACCTACCAGGACCGATATTCGACCGGCAAAAATCACCCAGACATCCGGCAAAAATTGCCCATTTGGACTGTGGCATCTGCTGTGTTTTCTGAAACGTTTCTATAGAATAAACCGGAAGTAGTAAAATTCATCAAACGAAAATGGATACGTAGATAGACTGAACTCAATCATAGTGACTGTGAAATAGTACAGAAATCCACATTTTTTTCGACTGAGTGAAAAGTGTCCAGGATAAAAAATGAATCTACACTGTTAAAAATTTGCAGCATTCTGGCAGGTCATTTGACCGTTTTGTTCCGGAAAAACGGTTACACAACCCTAATTTTAACACTATTCTGACCATATTATTGGCCATTTTATGGTCAGAATATAGTTAAATTATGGTTATGAAACCGTTTTTAAAAAAACGGCCGAATGACCTGCCAGTATGCTGCAAAATTTTTAACAGTGTAGATTATCTTGCTTACTACGAATTATGGAGGTTTTTCGTGCAGAAAATTCAGTAGTCAAATCATTGGCAATTTAAACAGTAGGTTCTGGTTCGACTTTCAATAATAAATACATTTTCACTCGGTTGGAAAAATGTCAATCCGTATGAAATCATTACCATCCAGTATGACTCAGTTAAAGATGAAAAACAAAAATATTTATTTTAACACATTTTTTATATAGTTTTTCCTCATTTGCATAAAAATTAATTCAAATGAACAAATAATGCTTTTACATGTTTAGTATCATATTTAATATCGGTTTCCAAATTTAATTTATGGGAATTTTATTCCTTTAAAATACAAAACGCGAGTTGTGTGTTATGAGTATTTTTTAACCACCTTTTTTTATTTTAAATGGTTGCACGAAAAGATATGATGAATCATAACCATCGTTTTACAATAACCGTAATGTAGTATGATACAGTATATTTCTATCGTTTTCAATTCATAAAATTTGAAAGTAACTTATGATACTTCACTGAAAGAGCATAAATCGATTCACGTTTATAAATGTTATCACCTACAAAAGCTTTCAGAAATTAAATTAATAACAAGTAGCGGTTCATTTTCAAAGATTTGCAAAATAACCTTAAGTGGATTATTTTCTGAAATACAAATTATGTTTAAAATGCAATCTGTATGTTTCAAAATTCAATATTCTTGTGTTTCTACAATATTCAATAAATTTATCTCCGACTAAGTTAAGAATAGAACAACAAAAGGAAAGTATGTTGATAAAGATATAAACTGAATAGATTTTTAAAACAAAAGCAGAATATAATCTTTTTGGCTTACTTGAATGGAAACGCTGCTGAAACTGATACAGAGGTAGATAACTGTCTTTAAGTAAATTCTATTATTTAAATTTTGGTTAGATCGTGTAGCCTGCTTTTCATAGTGATGTATTTTAAATTTCACATTATAAAGGGAATAAAATAATATGGTTTATGATTTAAAATATATATATATTTTTTTTAAGGTAGTTGAATTTTGTAATATAGTGTATAGCGTGAAATTGTTAAACTTATGGGATATTAAATTTTCAAGAAAATGTGACTGTAAATTTGAGTCACGTTTCAATCTTGTTGTTAACGGCCAGCATACGAGAAGTAATAAGAAAAATTATTCTCAAGTAAAAGCATTCTACCATGTTATTTCTTACTTTTATTTATATGTTTATTTTTTTAGAACATTTAACAACGACTTTCATAAAACAATATATACATGTTACATTATTAGATCTAATTCCGCGATTTCCTTATCTTATTCTAAATTACTACTTTATATTCACTAAATCTTTATTATTAAATAATCTCTATCGCTAACTCTGTTAAATTCCCTTTAATTTAATGTCTCACTTGTCTTAATCGTTTAAATATTACGCTTTTACTATTCTTAAATTAAATGTTCCATTCCCGCGCTTTTTTCTTTCGAGAATATTCTTTTAGCTTCCATTTTTACTTTCACGCGCATTTCTGAGATTATCCTTTTTCCCTTCAAATTCATCCGCGTGCTCTATCCGCACTCTTTATATCACATGACATTCTTAATTATTCATTGGTTGAGAGTGCGACCTATGTCATATTTGTATTCTTACACATGAGGAACAAAAAGTTGATACTCGCTGTGTTTCAGCAGATTTTGAAAGATTTGAGTCGATTTTCCAGTTTACATCCATCCCTTGGTCACCGCCCTTTTATTCGATTATCTGGAACTTTGTTTAAACCTAATTACTACTACGGAGAGATGGCTAATTATCTTGGTGGAAACTGCACCTTTTGCAAGATGTTCTAATAAAGTGCTTAGCTGATATTATGAGTTGTTACAATTTCTTCTGGGGAAACTTCACGGAACGTTGTATTCCATTGTTTTCACTCGACAATTGCATTTGAACAATTTGTTCTACTAATATAACAGATTCAAATTATCTATTCTGACCACTTCTTTTATGCCATTATCGTTGGATGTGATCCACAACTACTATCGTGACAGCCAGTACGGCATTTTCAACGATAAAGCCAATCCAATGTTGCTAGAATGCAACATACATAAAATACAAACAGAATTGATTTTATCCTTTAAGAAATATTTTTATACTCAAGTAATTATATGATTTATAAGAAAATTTCGTCTAACGCCGAACACAAGAGAATTATAGTAATGTTTTAAGACTACTTCTATTTGCCTTTGTTCTGATATTAAAAAAAAAAAAAAAAAAAAATTCTTAATGACAAAATAAAACAATTTTAAATGTAAGTTAAGTGCACCTTTTTTTTTTTTTTTTTTTTTTTTTTTTTTTTTTTTTTACATTAGCAAGCGAATGCAGGATCAAAAGAAAAGAAAATACTTCTATATGAAACAAGCATTTCCCATGAATAAAATTTGTGAATTAAAACTAAAAAATAAAAACTAACTAATAGTTAAATCCAGAAAGTGCTTGCTCTCTGAAAAATGTTACCACTTTGGCTGATAGTGATGACCAGTAACAGGCTTATTTGGCAATTAAGCTAGAAGTTCAGGATTCGAATACTGGACTGGTCATTTTTTCATACAGTTCGGTAAAAGTCAATTCGTACGATATTATCACTTTTTAGTATGTTTAAGTTAAATATAGCAAAATATATACTGCATTCTATCATTTCCCTTTATAAATTTTCTTCATTTGGGTAGAAAAAAATATTTAAAATATTAAATAAAATTTCATCTTTTTTTTTGTTCTACCTCTTCTAAAAACCTGTTAACGAAATTTTTTGGGGGTGTTTGTAATTGTTTAAAAATCTGAAGAAATGAATACTTTTAGCTTTATTTGTTTTTAATGTTTATACCGAATGATTTTATAAATCATAACCATTGTGAGAAAGCAACCTTAACTTATGATTAATTATAATACCGTATATCTTTTCCTTATTTGGAATTTATCAAATTTCAAAGTAAGGTATTTCTCTTATCTAATATTCCATATATTTATTCATAAATTTAAATATTAGCATCTGCAAAAGATATCGAAAGAAAAATTAATAACTTGTTGAGATGGGATTTTGATGATTTCCAACAATGCCAGAAATCAATAAAGTTCATTATTGTAGACAATTCTGTATGTTTTAAAATTGATTATCTTTGCATTTCAATGCGAATTAAATAAATGCTTATCCCACTTAGTTAAGTATGAAACATTAAAATGTTAGTCTGCAGAAATATATATAAGATAAATCGATTTATTTATGAAAAAGCCGAACATAATAGTTCTGGCATATTAATATGGAAATGTTGTTGTAAGTGAAACGAGATAAAACTATCATTTTTCCGTAAATTTATTATTTAAATTTTGATTAAATAATTTCGCCTGCCATATATGGTGATGCATTTTTAATTTAACACTCTTAGGAGTGTAAAACATTATATGATCCTTTAACCTTAGACTTACATAAAAATTTAACTAGAGAATGAATAGAAATCTCATTAAGAAAAGATGAAATATGTAATGACAATATATCATATAATATTCCAAAACTTTGTTTACTTATACTTAGAGACATTTATTTTGAGTTGTGCATTTTAGTGACTTTTATCATACATAGAGGCGACAGAGTATTTATGTTATCTAGTAAAAAACAACTTTTCAAAAGTAAAAAATAAGCCAAGCAAAAAAAAAAAAAAAAAAAGGTGAAAGTTGTGGCTAAAAAATAGTGTGATATCAAATTTCCAAGCTTATATTGCGGTACTTATTTAACATTTTTTGATAAAAATTTACCATATGTAAGTCGAGTACCTAAGTATGCGTTGATAGAAAGCCTTTTCTCCTTTACTAAATACATCATAACGTGTTTCTGAAAATTATTTTTTTTTAAATTATGCATGATGGGCTTGGCGGCCATCTTTCCATATTTTACACAAATTTCTAAGCACACAAGTTCATTGTTAAGATTGGAAGTTCGAAATTGTTACTAAAGCAAACATTTTATTCTTTTAATTGATGGAAATGAGTGCCTAAAAATTTGTGTCTAAAAATAAAGCTGAAGTAACTTCAGGTTTCATCTTATGATTCTCTTTGTTCGGAGGGTGGTTAATTAATTAGTTAAAGCAGTAAAAATCAATTTGTTTTTTTCAAAATAAAAAACTTTCTTAATTTATCTGTCTGTAGCTAAAACTATAACTTCGAAATTTTTAATAATGCAAATATGTTACGAGCATGAGTGCTTAGAAATTTGTGTAAAATATGGAAAGATGGCCGCCAAGCCCATCATGCATAATTTAAAAAAAAAATAATTTTCAGAAACACGTTATGATGTATTTAGTAAAGGAGAAAAGGCTTTCTATCAACGCATACTTAGGTACTCGACTTACATATGGTACATTTTTATCAAAAAATGTTAAATAAGTACCGCAATATAAGCTTGGAAATTTGATATCACACTATTTTTTAGCCACAACTTTCACCTTTTTTCTTTTTTTTTTTGTTTTTTTTTTTTTTTTGCTTGGCTTATTTTTTACTTTTGAAAAGTTGTTTTTTAGTAGATATCAGTTCTTTTTTTAAAACAAATGATATATAACTGAAATAATTCTACTAGCTCAAATTAAAATTAGTCCATAAGCAGGGAGCAAACACAATATTATACATTTTGTTTACCTATCATTCATTTATCATAGTGATTAATAATTTAAAAGTAAGGAAAGTCAATTTCTTCTTTCAAAGTATCAATCTTTCTCAATTTATATCTCCTTAAAATTTTCTACGAAAGATGAAAATTTAGTAAAAAACAGAGTCGAAATAAAATATATATTTACAGTTAGTCTGTCAGTTAATTGTTTTTTCTAACTTTTCTTGCTGAAGGTTTTGCAAAATAAATTTACATTTACAAATACCTACGGTTAATCCGAGAATGAAAACCCGCAGGCATCTAAAGAATCGAAGATCTGTAAATCTAGCAATTCTAGACATAATAAAGGAACATTTTTGATAAAAAAAATCTAAAAATTTAGAGATATAAACCGTACATATAGCTTCATCTTCATTTAGATCGTGTTATAGAGAAGAAAGAATAAATATGTAATTTTACTCAAGTCTGTTTATCCATACCTATTTGCATAAATGTTAGGATATTAATTTACTATAAAATTTCCCCTAAATTGATTATCTTTAATAGTCTATTATTAAAGCCGCAATACATTAGAATTAAATATTTTTCGGTTAAAAATTGCCTGAAATCTATAGTCTTATCGTTCGTTAAATTTGTCTTTTTTTATGCCCAAACTCTTTTTCTGAACTCTGACAAAATATCACAGACATATTGAAGCTATCCAAATTCTTATATCTTTCTATCGTATTTCCTTTTTTGAGGGGGGTGTGAGGAAGAGCCTTAAGAACTTCGTTTTGTTCTCAGAATTCTGAATTATTCATTCAAAAGATCTACCTACATAAGTCTTGTTGCAGAATTTTCATTAGATAAGAGTTGCATCAAGTTATAAATCATGTGAATCTATTAAATTAATTTTGTGAAATACTAGATGGGAGCCATTGATATTTCCAGACCATTTGCCTACATTTTAAACTTGAGTCATTTACTACTATTCATTAATTTTCTATACGAATTAAAGAATTCGTTGTTTCCATGCCAACTGTACCTTTCACTATTGCTTGCTTGTTTGTTTGTTTGATTTATTGAACACATACATCATATCACATGCGGATCACGGCGGGATTCGAATCTGCTTCCACCTACGCTCTCAAGCGATTAGCGGCATTGTGTCTTATCCACTCAGCCACAGTGGGCCACTATTGCTTTCTCTAATGCCCAGATACTCAAATTTAACCAACTGCACATAGAATAATGGTCATAACACAGAACATTTATATGTTAGAGCAGTGTTGCCAGTGGGCTACTTTTTTTTAAATTCAGATTTCTTGATTGCCAGCACTTATTATAAACGGTAAAATTCCCATTGTTTTCGCCTTAATTAATATGTCATTAAATAAGGCACATTTAACAATTTCAAAAAAGTGGTGCCAATCAAGTATCTGAGTTAAAAAAAGTAGCCCATCTGGCAACACTGTGTTAGAGTGGTGACATATGCACAAGTCGTGTACTCATATTCAATTTTTTGTCCAAAGTACGGTAACTCAGTTTTCAGTAATAGACGAGCAAGATTTCAATTAAACTAACAAGAAAAGTTAACAAACATTGGCTTCCTGATTTGATTTTATTCAAAATTGTTTTAACCAACCAAAGTTAATGTCCGGGATCCAGATAAATTTTTCTCTGTTAGTAAAATTACATTGACCAATCAGTAGCCTTTATCCTTGCAGGCTTTTCGGTGTTTACTGAAAACATCAAAAAGTTCGGAAAAATGCAGACGTCTGATTGATCAATCCCATCCCGCTAATGGCGAAATATCTATCTTGATCCCGGCATATTCAACGCTGGAGAAAGCCTTCACACGTGTCAGAGAAACGTCACACAAAGCAGGGAAAACAAAGAAGAAAAATCATTCATTGGCTCGTTCATATTCACGAGCCGATGAATGATTTTATTTCTTTGCTTTGTCTGCTTTGTGTGATGTTTTCGTGACGCGAGACAAGACTTTCTCAGATATTTAGGATGCTTTGGCGTATTTCACCACCATGAAGTTGTGAACGGAGAGGAACAGACATGTCAATCTTCCCGTGTGAAAAACTAGTTACGAAAAAAAAGAGTTATTTCCCTCTCTTCTGCCCCTTTCTCTCTTGATTTTGACCGATAGCAGCCCATTTAGCAGTCTCCAGTACAATATGCCGCTATATACGGTGGACGCAGGAGGGAGGGTGTTAGCGCGACCAATGACATAATACGCCAGTTCATGATGTTTTAAAGTCACACGCAGTTGGATCGAGGCTAACGAAAAAGACAGGCTACCGCGGTGGGTCCGATTATTATTTTTTTACAAACCGCTGGAGTCACGGGATGCTCTTTTCACGCACCTTCTTTGGTGCAATCGAGCATCACGTGACTCCAGCGGTCTGTAAAAAAAGAAGAATCGGACCCACCGCGGTAGCCTGTCTTTTTCGTTAGTCTCAGAGTTGGATCATCTTTACACGATGATTAGTACAAAGCTGCGAGCCGATTTTTTTTGTGTCCATTGCCATGTACAGAAAATCAACTCCGTGTGACGTTATGAACTGGCCTTATATGTTGTTGGCCACAGTTTAGGAACAGCTACAAATGACTTCATCTATATCTACTCCGAGGTAAACGAAAAAGATAGGCTACCGCGGTGCTACAGCGCCTAGAATATATAGTGTTGAAATCGGCTATCCCAGTAATACTTTAAAAAGTGCTAATATATTGGATCTCTTAAATTTCAAATGATGCTGAAATCCAATGAGTCGATCACAGCGATATCTGCAGGATATTTCCTAAAACTTCATGACGATTTGGTAACAGCGTCTAGAATACCTAGTGTGGAAATATTTTATTAACTAACGCTAAAAATTTGTATCCCGTAAATGATCGACGATAATGCTAAAATTCCAAGTGTCGATCGCAGCGAAATCTGCGGTTATTTTCGTATTACATTGTATAGACTAGCAATATCTTTCAGTTATAGAAAATATCCTGCAGATGTCGCTGCGATTTGTATATTTCAGCAGCATCGTTGCACATTTAAGGATACAATATTTTACCACTTTTTTAAGTATTACAGGGATAGCCAATTTCCACACTATATATTCTAGGCGCTATAATTTGGTCTAGACGCTGTAGCGTTTTTTTTTTTTTTTTTTTACATTTTATTAACATACATCTGACCTATGTGCTTGGCGTCAAGGCGACATTTCTAATTCCACTAGACGTCTGTTCTAGCGTCCTTCGGAGCCGTTCTGATTGGCTGGCCAGCTCCAGATGAAGTGGCCATACGCCCGAGCATCGTTTGCACATATTCGGATATTTGTTTTCAGCTATTTCGTTTCTGATGCTAGATAAGTTTGATTTGAATAAATTATTTTTCATTTTTAGATGATGAAACTGCTATTTTCTACTTGAAAGTATTCAAAAATACGTGTATAAAACAAACCTCCGTCATTTCCATACTAAAACCATTTTTTTCCAAACCTTTTAAGATAGAGTCATAAAGACTGTTTCATAAATTTTGAATGTTATTTATATTAAAAATTATTAAAAAATCTATAATTTATAATAAAAACGCATTTTCACTTATAAAACGTTGCAGTTTCAGGGAGAATTTGCATATCTAAATCATGAAAAAATATAAAATCAGAATCTTTTTTCTTTTTTTAGGGGGGGGGGGGGATACCTTTTAACTGTCCCCTGAATTTGCAACTGAATCCTCCTATACCTCCATGAAACATATTTAAAAATTCCATATTCAGTGCTAAAAAAAGAATACTTTTCAGGGTTATTTTTAGTATCAGGGTTACAAAAATAAATAAATCAAAAATAACCCTGGTTTTATATTTTTTCATGGTTTAGATATGCAAATTCTCCTGCAATTGCAGTGTTTTATAAGTGACAAGCGTTTTTAATATAAATTATATATTTTATTTTATAATTTTTAATATAAATAACATTTAAAAATTATGAAACAGTCTTAATCTTAAAAGGTTTGAAAAAAAAAAAAAAAAACAGTTTTAGTATGGAAATGATGGAGGTTTGTTTTATGCAGGTATTTTTGAATACTTTCAAGTAGAAAATAGCAGTTTCCTCATTTAAAAATGGAAAATAATTTATTCAAATCAAACTTATGTAGCATCAGAAACGAAATAGCTGAAAACAAACATCCGAATATATGCAAACGGTGCTCGGACGTTTAGCCACTTCATCTGAATCCGGCCAGCCAATCAGAACGGCTCTGAGGACGCTAGAACAGGTTCTGAAGAACGTTAGAACAGAAGTCTAGTGGAAATAGAAATGTCGCGGTGTCAAGCCCGCTGTAATAATACGATGTTTACTTTGAAAGTTTATCACAGATGTCGCTGCGATCAGCTCCCTGGATTTCAGCGTCAGTGCACATTTAAGGGATACAACTTTTTAGCGCTGCTGGGATAGCAAAATTCCACAGTATGTATTCTAGACGCTATAGCGGTGCATTACACGTGTCTCTTTCTTCTTTAAAACATATCCTGGAGATGTCGCTGTAAATGACTGCTTGGAATTCAACATCGTTGTACATTTAAGGGATTCACTATTTCCGCGCTTTTTTAAGTATTGCTGGGATAGTCGATTTCTACAACATATAATCTAGGCCTATAACGGAGCTATAGTACAGCGCCTAGAAGATACAGTGTGGAAAACGGCTATTCCTATAATGCTTTAAAAAGTGCTAAAAACTTTTATCCCATAAATCTCCAACAATGCTCAGCGGCAATATGCTGATACGAGCGCCATCTCGTAACTCTTTTCAATATAAACACTGAGTTTTCAAAAATTATAGAATGTTAAATATCGGAAACTATAAATATAAGATATTTTGGTCTGTTATAAGCTAATTTAGTTAAGGAATGACGTGAAATAGGTTAAAGAGTCTCTTTTAGAATGACTATTGTTTTTAAATCACTACGATGGCGCTACTATCGACATCTTGTTATTCAGCATCATTGTACATTTATGGGATTAAATTTTTTAGCACAATTTTGTAGCCGTTTTCCACACTGTATCTTCTAGGCGCTGTATATATAGTGTGGAAATTGGTTATCCCTGTAATACTTTAAAAAGTGCGAAAATATTGTATCCCTTAACTATGCAATGATGCTGCTGAAATATACAGATCACAGCGACATCTGCAGGATATTTTCTCAAACTGCAAGATATTGCTAGTCTATACAATGTAATACTAAATCCCGCAGATGTCGCTGTGATCGATACTTGGGATTTTAGCAGTATCGTCACACATTTAAGGGATACAAATTTTTAGCGTTGTTTGGATAGCATATTTCCACACGAGGTATTCTAGACGCTGTAGCCATACTTTGGGCAAAAACTTGAAATGAGCATGCTTCCTGTGCATATATCACCACTCTTATGTATGAAGGCTCTCTGTTATGGTGTTGATTCTGAGCGCTCTTTGTTAAATTTCTATATTTGTGTTTTAGAGAAAGCAATACAGAAAAGTACTGTTACTATGGAAACAACAACTTCTTTAATATTGAAAGGTATAGCAAAGGAGTTCAGAATCAGTGCTTTAAATAGTTTCGAATATGTATTGTTGTTATGACAATTAATACCCTACCTGGATGTGGAAATGCAAAATTGTGTTCAACATAATGGAGAATATTCCATCTACATTTTGATCACGTGGTCAAGGTAAAAACTTCTATCGTAAAGAAGGGTAGGGTCTCCGTAGACGTGTAATGTAAATCCCCGCAATTCGGTTTCGAAACGGTTCATGAGGCCAAGTAGTAGTATCTTCCCTTCTTATCAGATAGAAGTTCCTTGGATAAATTACCGGTATCACGTGACTTTTTCAGCCTCGAACCCATATTTGGAATATCCTCCATTGTGCGCAATCTAGATAGATTTTTGGCTGTCAGAGAAACGAGATTCATCAATCAGAAGCCAGCATTTTTGTGAACTTTTCGCTGTTTGCAGAAATGCAGGCTATTGATTGGCGATTCTCGTTTCGCTAACAGCGAAAAATCTATCTGGATCCTAGCCTACATTTCTACAAACATTGCACTTCATCCACGGCACTAGAAAAATGACTCAAAACTTTCATGACATATTCCGGGATCCACAAACAGCAAATATTCTCAAACATGCAGGCTTCTGATTGGTCAAACTCATTTCGCTAACAGCGAAAAATCTATCTGAATCTCAGCCATAGTTATCTTCGATGAAATCAATGCAAAAGGATAATATAAAAGAAAAGTATAAGATTTCTAAAATATTTTGGTGGGTTTATCGCTATTTGGCATAATTTGTAAACTTTAGAACTAATTAACAGTTTTCCGCTAATTATGAATAGTAAATTAATGTTTTTAAAGCTGAATTTTATAAAAGCACGTAGATTGAGTAAATATCTATCCAAAAATTTAATCCTTACTTTTTTCTGTCCATTATTTAAGTCTCTACCTCGATTTAAACATAAGTTGTGACGAAGAAAATAAATCTGTCATTTTCAGTATCTCGACGTTATTTTAAAAAATCTATATCTATTTTTATAATTAATTTATGAGGATGCATTTGATCTCAAATTGAAGATCTTCTTTATTAGGTCCTTCTAGTGTTGGTTTTATTTTTCTGCAATGATTGCTTCTTTTGATATGGGAAATTTTACGCCGGCATATTTCGTTCATTTAACATGGAGAAGTTGTCATCAGTATAATAAGCAGTTACGGTGTCTTGCCTTATTCTTGGCGTTTGTTTGTTTGGCGGAGTTAGCATTTTTTTTCAGCTTGGCTTGGCAGAACGACCGTCCTGCTTGATAATCATATCTCAATAGATGGCGACAGTAAATTATGATTTCCCGGTCAGTGTTTTTTTTTCCCCCAATGTGTACGATTTTTTCTCTAAACGAGCTTTGACACAGCTGCCATCTTGGTTCATCTTTATTTCCGAAGTCCACGGAGATGTGCTGAAATCGTAGAATATATATTTTAGTGTTTTTAATGTTTTATTCAGTATTAAATGTTTATACCCCCTTAGCAAATGATTTGTAGATATTCACATTTCACTTATTTATATAATAATTTTAATTTTTCAAATGAAAATCAAATTTCAAATTATTTTTTTTTTGCTTAAAAGGCGCAAAGACCAACTTAGTGAAAAAGATTCCATGCCGGGAATCGAACCCGGGTCATCAGTATAGCGCACTGACGTTCTACCGCTAAACCACATGGAACGACACCCAGCCTGGAACTTCTCACTATTACAAGTTGGCAAGGCAACAAACGCAGCACAAGATGGAATATTTTCCGTGAGCCACCAACATGGAGCAAACACAGACACTTAATTAAATCCAGCATCGATGAATCTATATTAATATTTGGAAATTTTTCCAGAGAGAAACATTCGCCTTGAATACAATATTTCAAATGAAAATCAAATTTCAAATTATTTTTGCTTAAAAGGCGCAAAGACCAACTTAGTGAAAAAGATTCCATGCCGGGAATCGAACCCGGGTCATCAGTATAGCGCACTGACGTTCTACCGCTAAACCACATGGAACGACACCCAGCCTGGAACTTCTCACTATTACAAGTTGGCAAGGCTACAAACGCAGCACAAGATGGAATATTTTCCGTGAGCCACCAACATGGAGCAAACACAGACACTTAATTAAATCCAGCATCGATGAATCTATATTAATATTTGGAAATTTTTCCAGAGAGAAACATTCGCCTTGAATACAATATTTCAAATGAAAATCAAATTTCAAATTATTTTTGCTTAAAAGGCGCAAAGACCAACTTAGTGAAAAAGATTCCATGCCGAGAATCGAACCCGGAACATCAGTATAGCGCACTGACGTTCTACCGCTAAACCACATGGAACGACACCCAGCCTGGAACTTCTCACTATTACAAGTTTGCAAGGCTACAAACGCAGCACAAGGTGGAATATTTTCCGTGAGCCGCCAACATGGAGCAAACACAGACACTTAATTAAATCCAGCATCGATGAATCTATATTAATATTTGGAATTTTTTTTTCCATGTGGTTTAGAGGTAGAACGTCAGTGCGCTATACTGATGACCCGGGTTCGATTCCCGGCATGGAATCTTTTTCACTAAGTTGGTCTTTGCGCCTTTTAAGCAAAAATAATTTGAAATTTGATTTTCATTTGAAATATTGTATTCAAGGCGAATGTTTCTCTCTGTAAAAATTTCCAAATATTAATATAGATTCATCGATGCTGGATTTAATTAAGTGTCTGTGTTTGCTCCATGTTGGTGGCTCACGGAAAATATTCCATCTTGTGCTGCGTTTGTAGCCTTGCCAGCTTGTAATAGTGAGAAGTTCCAGGCTGGGTGTCGTTCCATGTGGTTTAGCGGTAGAACGTCAGTGCGCTATACTGATGACCCGGGTTCGATTCCCGGCATGGAATCTTTTTCACTAAGTTGGTCTTTGCGCCTTTTAAGCAAAAATAATTTGAAATTTGATTTTCATTTGAAATATTGTATTCAAGGCGAATGTTTCGCTCTGGAAAAAAAAAAAAAAAATTCCAAATATTAATATAGATTCATCGATGCTGGATTTAATTAAGTGTCTGTGTTTGCTCCATGTTGGTGGCTCACGGAAAATATTCCATCTTGTGCTGCGTTTGTAGCCTTGCCAACTTGTAATAGTGAGAAGTTCCAGGCTGGGTGTCGTTCCATGTGGTTTAGCGGTAGAACGTCAGTGCGCTATACTGATGACCCGGGTTCGAATCCCGGCATGGAATCTTTTTCACTAAGTTGGTCTTTGCGCCTTTTAAGCAAAAATAATTTGAAATTTGATTTTCGTTTGAAATATTGTATTCAAGGCGAATGTTTCTCTCTGGGAAAATTTCCAAATATTAATATAGATTCATCGATGCTGGATTTAATTAAGTGTCTGTGTATGCTCCATGTTGGTGGCTCACGGAAAATATTCCATCTTGTGCTGTGTTTGTAGCCTTGCCAACTTGTAATAGTGAGAAGTTCCAGGCTGGGTGTCGTTCCATGTGGTTTAGCGGTAGAACGTCAGTGCGCTATACTGATGACCCGGGTTCGATTCCCGGCGTGGAATCTTTTTCACTAAGTTGGTCTTTGCGCCTTTTAAGCAAAAATAATTTGAAATTTGATTTTCCTTTGAAATATTGTATTCAAGGCGAATGTTTCTCTCTGGAAAAATTTCCAAATATTAATAATTTTAATTGTTTGTTTAGTATTTATTGAAAAATGGGATTTTTGTCTGAAATTATATTGGAATGACTTAGGTTCGGCTTATACCCGGGTCTGCAATTTCACCATTATTTTGTCATTAAAAATGGAGAGGGCGGCTTATAAGCGAACTGACTTATACGTAAACTGGCTTATATGAGATTACCGTATTTTATGGAAGAAACGCCGCGGCGTTTACGAGTTTAAAAGTTAATTTTTTTCCAAGTGCGGCGATTACGCCATGTGCGGCGTTTACGATTTTTTTAAATACCAACTGAGTTTCCGTAATTTAAAAATTCATAAAAATATTTAAAATCGGATTTAAATATTTTAAATAAAAGTTCAGACATCTTAAGATATTAAAAACAAGGCATTCTACATTGCTCAGAAAACTTTGATTAAAGTTAAGTCAATGTGACGCTGTCCACAAAAGTAGCGTTCCGATGGATGCGGCGTTTACAATGGGTGCGGCGATTACGATATTTTTAAGCTTATTCAGGCCAATTTGAGGAGTGCGGCGTTTACGACGGGTGCGGCGTTTCTTCCATAAAATACGGTATATACGATAAGTTCAATACAGAGATTTTACTTTTTACATGTTAATCATTAATCGGAATACCTAAATATTAATTTGAAAAAAGCTATTTGGAACACATTATGCATTATAAAGGCTTGACGTGATATTATGTATAATATAAAGATAAATCTTCTGTATAATATATTGAAGGTTGCAATGCATACAAATTTATTTCTAATTTAATGTACAATAAGCGTAGTTAGTTACGTTATTTTTCTAATTCTTACAACATCTATTTTTAAAAGGTCAAGTATGAAATCAGAAAAACAAACCTCACATATTTTATCGATATATGAACTGAAAAAATACTTTGTTTCACCTCATGTTCGAAATCATTGCTTTACTGAAAATTTATTGCTGTAAACTATGTGGTTTGTTTCAGAAATATTTTCCGTAAATCTTCAAAATTTATCAGAGTTTATTTGTTTTAAAATACGATGTTACATTCTGATAAAATTTACTTAAAAAGGTGCTAAAATTACATAACAGGTTTTCACAACATAAAAACCGTCAAAGATCTTAAAAACACCCGAGCGCTTTCAACTGCACTGCAACAGTTGTCATCAGGGGAAAATCAGAGGAGTTTAGCACCTTTTTAAGTAAATTTTATCAGAATGTAACATCGTATTTTATATGTTTTTCAAGGTGAATTTGACGTTCAACAATTATAGTTTGAACTATATTTTATATTTATTTGTTTTATTTTTATCTTTTTTTTTATAAACAGAAGATTTCATTCAGTAATAGATTACAACGTTGAACGTTCCCATTGTTACTTAAAATTTACTATTTTACCTTTCCAGGTAAAATTTAAGAAAATTCTTTATGCGATACAACATTTAAAAATGCCTTTTTATCATATTGATTATAATGTATATATTTATTTAATGTTTCGTGAATATAAGTTAAGTCTTTCATTCCACTTATTAATAACAATACAAGTTTAAAGATCATTCATTTAAAGGTTTCTATAAATTACACTTTACCATATTTTAACTGCATCCATATTGCCATGGTAGTGATAAGCATACATTCTGACATATATGATGTTTTCTATTTCCTGAATATCTCTGAAATTGTTCTTAGATAAAAACAATAAATTTTTATTTTAAATTTGCTCCATTCCAAAAAGTATCGGTATTTCAATGAAGAACATTTTAAAAATGGCTCAAGATCTTTTATGGGTAAAACTCTGATCGATAAGTGTCATAATGGAAAAGAATTGCTATGATACAATCTTTAAGTTTCAATAAGAAATATTCTTGTGCATTTGCATGATAAAACGAATCTATATTCAGCTTAATTAGTTTAAAAGTAATCTCGGTGCAGCTAATGAAAACACTAAAGATGGAATGGAACAGTTAAGACAAAGCTAAACGTAAGTATTCTTCTTCTGAATACGCGAGATAATAAATTTTAACGAAAATGGTGGGATCATATAATGTATGTGGAAATTGTATCTAATCTTATACTTTTGTGCATTGAAAATATCATACTATCACACTTAGTTATTTAATAAAAAAATCCTTACTTGCAATACAGTATCATAATAATGTTTCAGCTCGTTTGTAAAGGTTTATTACGAACAAAATAAGAAATAAATAATTGAAAACTTTTATAATGAAATATATTTTTTAAGATGTTTTTGGATTATATGACTGGTTTATAGAGTAATGGAGATCACACACTGGACGGACAAGCAGACAAAACAGTTCGACACGAGACAAATTGTACAAAAACCGGTTCAAACCGGTAAATTGTAGTTCAAACCGGTTTCTTCTTTGTTATCAGGGTGAAATGTCTCTTGACTTATGCTTTTTCGTCGCTTGTCTGTTCAATATGTAATATGCCTAAGAGATCAAATGCGACCGTAACGTAGGTTTGCAGCGTTATGTATTAGTTTGTAGGTATCAAAGAATCTGTAATATTCATAAAAAAATTAAAGAAGGAAAAAAATGACAATCTACAAAAGTTGTTTTTTTTTTAACCCTGCAATAAATATTACTCAAAGGTCTTCATATTTTTTAATGTTGAGATTTTAGATAAACGATATACAGTGCTGGGGGAGAAAATAAGACCAATATATATGATATGAAATGTCAAGTTAATTGCATTGTAAAAGTAGAAAAGCATTTTTAACAATGATATTTAAATTTATAGATAATTTTGAAAAAAAATATATATTGTCTACTACCAGACTTCTTTAGATTGACATAACCTTTAAAAATTCGGCCCCACCAGTGGCTGAGAGGTTCTGCTCTCGAAGCTGGTAGACGGGAGGTGCTGGGTTCGATCCCAATCGCGCCCGTCGGCCTAATCGTTCGGAGTTTTCGTGGTTTTCTTCGAACCTTGGTTCTCCAAGCGTTAATACGGGTTAGGTTCCCTTAGAAAGACCTCCACGGAAGGCACCCCCCCCCTTAGGGCCTATATCCCAAGTGCTGATAATTGGCCGACATAAATACAACCAACCTTTAAAAATTCATTTCTGTATAACATTTAAATGCATACATGTCATCACTTTAGTGAAAACGCAGATTTGTAGGATGTGAAACATGTCTAGTGTTTTATGTTTTAGTCCGAGTGCTACACGACCAAAATAAGGTGAAAACTGCAAATCGAGATAAGAATATACCGATCGGTCAGTATCTACTTTATATTAATACAATCCATATCAGAGGGGCAGGCATCGCGTAAAGTCGTATGGATTCAAGATGGCGGCTGTTATTCAAAATGGCGTCATTTTCTGAATGTTCTTACTATCCATCATATAAATGCGTGTTTCAGATCGATTTCGATGTTTTTAACGTCAAAAATTCCGTTTTTAACACTTTCCGCCATAGTTTACTGAGTTTATGAATTCAGTTTGTCTGTTTGTTTGTTTGTCTTTCTGCTTGCCGTTCCATGCTCCAACTCGTTTAAATATCGCTACTCGCTTAAATTCACTCAGATTGTCATGTAATTTATATATGTTATTGAAGTTTACAATAACATGTTCCGAATAATAATTGAAGTGTATAGCTTTTATAGTCCGTTTACAGGGCCTTCAAAAGAATTCCATTATGTTAGTGTCTATTAGTTCGGGTTTACGGTGGAGAAAACTGCAAATCGTGAGAAAAATGTACCGATTATTGAGTATCTACTTTATATTAATACAATCTATATAATATGGGGAGGTATCGCGTAAAGTCGTAGAAATTCAAGATGTCGACTATTATTCTAAATCACGACATTTTCTGGAATTATCGCAATTTTCATACTATTCATCGAATAAAAGCGTGTTTGATGTAAAACGTATGCGCAAAATCTGTAAAAATAAGTGTGCCTCTAGTAAGGATTCTCTTTCATATTATTGTGTAATTGCAAAAACGAATGTGAGAAAATGATGATGCAAAGTGAAGTTTTTATATTCTCTAAATTTTAATGTAACATGCTATTTTTTTATGTATTCTATATTTAAGGAATTATATTTATTTTTGTTATTTATTTGTTCCTTTCATTTTCCTCACTATAAAATGTCAAAATACTTTAATAATTGTCCTATTTTCATTTTAAGAGTATTTCTGATATTATAAAAGGAATTTTTCAGTTTAAAAATATCGATATTGACATCATAGCCACTTTTATATAATGTATAGGGATAAAAAGTGCAAACAATTTTGAGTAACACCCGCTATCTTGAATTCCTATGAATTTGCACGATGCCTAGACTTTTTATACGCATTGTATTAATATGAAATAGATACTGGCCATTCGGGATATTTTTTTTACAAAATACATGTTCTTCATACCTAGCAGCTCCTTTAATAACAGTTGATTTAACTGATGATCTTTATTGAATTTATATACGAGTCGCAAACGCACGTATTCTGTTTTTGGTGTGTCACTGTAAATAAATCATAAATATTATGCACACCTTATTCTATAGTAAGTATCTGGCAGTACATCTCACTCATGTATGTCAATTTGAATATATTTCAGAGAGTATAACATGATTAAAACACATTGCAAACGATTTCCCGCCATAGAGAATAACGTAATGGAATTCTTTTGAGGGCCCTGTAAACGTACTATAAAATTTGATATATACACTTAAATTTTTATTCGGAACATGTTATTGTAAACTTCAATAACATATATAAATTACGTGACAATCTGGGGGAAACAGACAAACAAACAGGCAAATTGAATTCATAAACTCATTCAACTATGGCGAAAAGAATTAAAAAAAAAAAACTTTTGATGTTAAAAACATCGAAATCGACCTGTAACACACATGTATATGATGGATAGTAAGAAAATTTTAAAAAATGACGCCATTTTGAATAACAGCTGCCATCTTGAATTCCTACGGCTTTACGCGATGCCTTCTCATCTTATATGGATTGCATTAATATAAAGTAGATACTCACCAAATCAGTATATTCTTCTCACGATTTAGAGTTTTCTCAACCGTAGCACCTGGATTAATAGACAATAACGTAATGGAATTATTTTGAGGACCATGTAAACGACTATAAAGCCTGCATACTTCATTTTTATTCGGAATATGTTATTGTAAACTTCAATGACATATATAAATTACATGACAATCTCAGTGAATTTAAGCAAGTAGCGATATTTAAGCGAGTTAGAGTATGGAATGGCAAGAAGGCAGACAGACAAACAAACAGACAAACTGAATTTATAAACTCATTCAACTATGACGGAAAGTATTAATAACGAAATTTTTGACGTTAAAAACATGGATATCGACCTGAAGCATACATTTATACGATGGATAGTAAGAAAATTCAGAAAATGACGCCATTTTGAATAACAGCCGCCATCTTGAATTCCCACGACTTTACGAGATGCCTCCCCCTCTGAAATGCATTGTATTAATATAAAGTAGATACTCACGAATCGTTATATTCCTATCACGATTTTCAGTTTTCTCAACCGTAACACCCGGACTACAGATGATGAAATCGTGTAATATTAATAAATGGAAATAAGTATAGAATTAGTAGCTTCTTTTAAATATAGTATAATAACACGACGTCCTGACTGCAGTTGTTTATGCGAGAATCATCTGTGCTGATGCTTATATGTCATTAGTGACTAGATTGAAAGATTTTTTTTTTTTTTTTTTTTTTTTTTTTTTTTGTGTGTGTGTGTGTGTGTAACTATTGCTTTGAGTGTAAGTTGCGGGAAATCATTGACTGAAGCAGTAAAGTATAAAATCGCGGCTTTTTCGGATTGCGGGCTGATTGGATGCCCAATTGCCATAAAATAAATAAATTTAAAAGTGCTGTGCACAATTTTCATTCTGATACATTAAACTATAAAATAAATTAAAAAGACGATGGCTATCAAAACTATCAGCATGGTATAAACGGAATATTATTACAATAATGGTTCAAGGTTGTTCCTATTCTTCTACTATTGTAAAACTCACCGTAACGTCCAAAACAGTTTGAATAATGTTAAGAAGTGTTTATGCTTTAAATGTGCTAAATTCAAAGCCAAACTTTAACTACAAAAGCATTATATTAGTGCGAGAAAAAAAATGTGCATTGTCGAAAATCTTAAACTGCAATCCATGGAAAAAATTGTTTTTACCGATGCAAAAAAAGTTCAATATTGATGAACAAGATGGTTTAACATATTACTATTATGATTTACGAAATGAGTTTGGTTTCCATCAAGACAAATATGAATTTTTTAACTATTCATATATACTTGGTAATCATTTTGTTCCCCGTAAAGGTGAAATTAAGGGAGACAGGGCTTGATAGATACCGAAAAACGTGTAAACAGAGCACTCGCTTAGAGTCCATATAAAATCAGAAGTATTCAATGTAAGTATTTTAAACTTTCTGATATTTTTAAAGTATGTTTGTACTTTTTTTTAAATTACAAAATGAAGTACTTCAATGCAGTAAAATATAATATATATATAGCAAAATAAAAAAAATATATATACAGCAAAATGTATGTAACACAATTTTCGAAAAACAATATAGGTGTCATATCACCATCCGTGAGATATCTTAACGTTGAATTGACATAAGATCCTAATTTTTGCTTTAAAATGTGTCAGGAAACCTTACTCTATAGAATGCAATAAGGATATAATTATCACTAAAGGAAACCTTATTAAAACAACTCTTAAATTAAAAAAAAAAAAAAAAACACTAAAACATATAATTTGTTTTTCCTTAAAAATACTCAAAATATTAAGGGGAACTACTACATTAGGAGACCAAAAAAAAGCACTCTTCATGATTTTTTTTGTAAGAATACTGCATGATGGATCCTTTTTAAATTTAACAATTTATTATACATATCTTAAGGTCTATACAATAATTTTTTATTAGATTCTGTTGCTACTACTCTAAGGTATAAAGAAATATGTTCAACTGCTTTGGAAAATTCCGTCTGGACGGTGGGCATGATAGCTCCTTGTAGAATTATCTGAAACACAAAAATATTTTTTTTCGTACATTTCGTGGGTATAGCTTCTAGTTAAATTAAAGGAACCCATAAATTTATTAAAAAAAGTTATGTAATGGCTGATTAAAAAAATAAAAATATAAAAAAAATCGTTCTGTTTTGTTAATAACATATCTTAATAATTTTAGTAAAAGTTTTAATTCATAAAAGACAATTAAAAAAAAAGCTTTAATAAAAAAAAAAATCAAAATGATCCATTGAGTAGTTTTTTTTTTCCACCGTGTTAAAAATTGTGATAGAACATATTTGTTTATAACCTAGAGTAGAAGCAATAAAATTTAATAACAAAATTCTTGTGTATATCTTAAGATATGTACAATAAACTCTTAAATTTTCAAAAAGATCCATCATACAGTTTTCTTACAAAAAACAATAACAAAGTGATTTTTTTTTTTTTTTTGCTCCTAATGTAGAAGGTCCCCTTAAATTATCTAAAATATATTAATTCATTCTATAGATAATGATGTTATATGCATAGAAAAAAATTAAGCCCTTCCATCAAATACTTTTTTTTTCATCTTACGAATAGTCGTCAAATATCAAGTTTGGAGAAAACTAACATACAAACAAAGGAAAATGAACCTGTTAAGTGATCAAAGCCAACTCAAAGGGTCACAATTAAAGACCACAAGTCGTCAAACCGTCAGCGGCAAGTTCGCAAAGTGACAAAACCTCAAATTTAGACATCCACCATTAATAGTCATAAAGGAAAACAACCTACGATAGAGACAAGCATCTCACGGTATGTGAGAAGCATATATCTAATCAAGGATAAAGAAAAGACCCACAAGAATATGTCAAAATATTAAAAAGACAACCACCACGACAGTGACCAAATACCAAGACAAGGAAACCTCCTCAGAAGAACAAGTCCACTGGGTGAGATAAGTATATTGTACTAGACAAATATAATGAATTATTAAATTAAATGTTAATTTAGGTCAAACCCAACCCCCATGTCTTATGTCTAAGTTACAACCTCAAGCAGCTAGTTCAATTAGAAATTAGTATATTAATCTCACTAGGTCAGCTCGTTAGTCTCTTATCAATTCCCTCCTAGCTAAGTAACAGTATGCCAATTCATAGTTAACTTGTCATAAGATAATATAAAAATAATAATAATAATTAATAAATAAAATGCCGATTCTAATATTAGAAATGATTAAAATACAAATTCATTTTAAATAGCCAGGTAATATTTAAGTAATCTAAAGTAAATTACTCTAGTTCGTTTAGTATCACCTAGTGCTATAGGATAATATTAAAACAATATATGTAATAAATGGTAGTTAAGTAAATAGCTATAAGTAAGTTTTAAGTGTAATAACATGTACAAGCTAACCCCTTTCGCTTTCAGGTTTTTTTTTTTTTTTTTTTTTTTTTTTTTTTTTTTTTGACTACCGCCTCTTTATTATTCTTAGTTGCACATAGGCTATAGCCTGCACAAGCTACCGGACCCTCTCCAGTGGGAAGTCTACGGAGTCAGTTTCTACGCGGTGGGGTACGGTAGATAGGCGGAGTCCCATCCCCCTGCATCGTTATGTTTGTCTAGCATTTCGGCCCAAAATTAACTTTTGGTGCAACTTGTCTATCTGCGGCGCTCCATTTTTTTTTATTTCTTTTTTTTTTAATTCTTTTTTATTTATTTATTTTTATTTTTTTATTTTTATTTTTTTTTATTTTTTTTATTTTTTTTATTTTTTTTATTTTTATTTTTGCTTCCTCACCCCCTCCAATCCTTTTTCTAATGACAAGTCTGCACCAACAATTCGGCTTCTAAACCCCAGGTCATTCAGAAGTAGTTCGGGCAGCGGTAGCCCAGTTGGCAGAGCATCGAATCCGCAGCTAAGGCCGCGGAATCGAGGCATACTGCTGGCTATAATCCGCCATGTACGCTAATGTCGCCTGGTGCATGTAAAATCCGTCGTGGGTGAAAAGTCCTCAAAGTTACCTGTGAATTATACCTCTGGAGGTGCCTGGCCAGGTGAAGGTCTCGTCATCTGATCAAGGTTCTAAATTACGAGACCAACATGAGTAGCAATGTGCAGGTGCCGAACAACAGGTTATAACGTTAAGTAACCGGCAAAACATAGTATACACAAACGAGCAGTAGGCACTGCAAATAGGATGACGATCGAGACAATGATGTCAGGTTTATTGCCGCTTCGCGGCGGTTAGGCGGTGTTTAGCCCCGATGCCAGGTACTAAACCCGTTAAGCTGGGGCATCCCGGCAGGTAGGGGCCTGGTCATCGGTTAGAAAGAAAGAAAGTTTGGAGAAAACGCGACTTGAAGTTTATGAGACACGAGACTCTGAAAGAAAGATCAGGAAAAAACGCACAGCTCGGTCAAATGTTGAGATGTTTTTATTCGTCTGTCAAAAAAAAAAAAAAAAAAAAAAAAATGATTTCAAAGAACATAGAGAAAATAAAATAAAATAAGTAGTACAATTGAGTGAAAAAGAGACTGTTTGAAGGACAAAAAAAAAAAATGGTTGCAGCTTTGAAAGTGATTGATTCATAAATTCTTATAACTCCGTTAAAAATGCAAATAGTTTTATGCGGTTCTTTGCACTGTGTTCAGAATTAATTGAATCATTAACCTTTTCACTGCCGCGAACTGATATATCCTTTCACTAAGCTGCTGATTTCACTGCTGTAGAAGCATTATATAAAATAATATAATTCTACAAATATATTGAAGTTAAAAAAAAAATTGTTATGATTAACACCGTCAAGGTTTGTATTGCTATAAGTAGTTAAATATTTTATATCATGTTAAGAAAATCATCTTTTTTTCGGATTTTTAAATATATTACGGAAAAAAACATTACAATTTTGCCCTTTTGCTTGGCGGTCAGGGGGTTAAAATAGATAATAGAGAAAAGTTTTCAAGCTCTGAGCCCCCTTAATGATCAGAATTCGGCGTTGCTCGAAAATATAAATTCAAAAGGCTATTCTATTCAAAAGGCTGTGTCAACTTCAGATTGGTAATCTCCCAGCAAATTTAAAACTTTGGAATTTCCAGCTAAACATCCTGATCCAAATTCCATAGAAAACTTGTAGGATTTTTTTTTTTTCATCAAGCTTATTTAAAAGTATCACTTTGATTCGAATGTTAAATTGCAAGCAGCCGTTTCGGAATCATGGAAACAATACCCATTTTTAAATACAAACCCCAGCGAAATGCCTCCCAAAGCGTCTTCTGGAAATCACCATGTTAATGGGAAGCAAAGAAATGTACTGAAAGTTAATGTACAAACCTAAAGCGTCTTCTGTAAGTCATTCTTGTTAAGGATAAGCAAAAAAGGTAGTGAAAGATAATGATTTTTTTTTTTTTTTTTTTTTTTTTTTTTTTTTTTTTTTTTTTTTTACATGCGTAATTTAAATATTCAATGTACTGATCCTAAACATTTATCCGCGAAGCTGTAATGTAGAATTTAATTGTAGTTTATTTTATTAAAACACTTTGTTTTAATTTAAAATAAATAACAAACATACATAACTTTATGTGTCTAATTTTAAAACGAATTTTTTTTTTTTTTTTCGTTAAAGTAAGAGCTATACGGTATTTTTCGGTGATCCTAAACTTTTTTCCGCCTGTGTGTGTATTGATTTGCTGTTATGATAAATTTTCTCAGGATGGTTGATATGTTAAATTTTAAATGGAAATTTTCATTTTAAAGGAAAATATTTCTTTTTCAAAATTCTAAAATAAAAAAATATGTAAAATAATTTTATGTTTCGTGCTCATAAATGTATGACAACTAAATTTATGAGTCTTTGCATTAGTTATAGGATTCTTTTTCCATTTCTTATTTATCCTTTGTTTCGTATCGTACCTTTTTTTAGCTATTATGGTATTCGAGTAATTTTTCTAGCGTCTGACTGATACTGCACAGCGGGAGGAAGGAAATGTGATTATCTCATACAATTTGTGAAAATACCGTTACTTTGGATATCGATTTTAGTCCCGTTTAACATGAAATACAAAATTATAGTAGTTTTAATAATTTATAAATTTTTCAATTAATACTTAAATCAGGTTTGCATAGAACTTAAAAAAAAATATTTTTACATATAAAATATAAGTTTGTTCATGTTTTAAAATTATTTTGTGTTTCTTTAATTAAATGTATTTTAAAATAGGCATTTTTCAGTAAATTATTCCGAAAGTATATCTATGTGTTCTGCTTTATAAATATTTCCATCCAATTTCTTGTCTAAATGCATAAAATCCTACTTCTAAAGATCGGCCTGTGTAACATAAAGTCACAGCAGCACGAGACTATTCATAATTTAAGAAGCTGAGTTTTACAGTAATATATAATCATTCGTTTTAGTTAAGTTTTTAATCAAAATCCTTTTCACATACGTTTGTATTACCTCAAGAAAATATTTGTTAAAAAAGAACTTTTAAAAAGAGAAATATTTTATCCTTCAATACCACGCCAACTTTTTTTCGTAAAAAATAACATGACTAGAATGTTGTAAGAAAACAGCACAAAATATCAAAAACTAAACTAAACTCGGTGGCTACATAATCCAAGAAGGATCTGGGCCGACAGTGCCCATCTCTGTTTTCTTGACCCTGGGCTCCGAGGTGCTATGCAACATGCGTCCCGGCCAGGTGGTCAACCTAACGCGAGACCCTCGGTGTTTAGTTCCCAAGCAAGCTTGGTACTCATTTTATCGGCCCTGAAGGGATGAAAGTCTGAGTGAACCTTGCCCAGTCGGGAGTCGAACTCTCGACCTGCGGTGCGGCAGACAGGCGTGCTGACCACTACACCACTGGGCTTCACAAAATATTATTATGTTAATTAATATGATTAGTACAGTGTTTTCAACATTTTACTAGACATTAAGTGCTAGTTTAATCTCTGTTCAACTTCGGAGATTTACTGATCTTAAGCCACGGAGTCCTAAGATCACAAATTTACTTAAATGCTTAGGATTTAAAAAGGGTTGATCTAGGAAATTTAGTTGCCAATAGTAATTAAAATGTTCATATAACGCGATGATTCATTCCTTCAAATAGCGAAATTTACACACAACTGAACACAATAACAAACAAATATGAAATTGAGGGAGGCACCTATAGTCGGTAGTATGGTAATGCGGCATTCACAACGCCATCTAGTGAACTACATTTGGCAAGATGCCAAAAATTCTCTTTTTTCTGTTCAAACGTGATAATTGATAGAAAGCTATCATTTATTCTTCGATTGCTTAAGAGGCGTCAGTGTGACGCCATTCACAATTTCTACAAATAAACAAAAATATTTAACTGTACAAAACTTACTATATAGAGATAAAAAAGATTTCAGATGGGGTCAGATTGACTTCATCTTTTTTACTGCTGGTGGTAATGAAATATATTTAAACATCTCACTGGATTACAGAATACTAAATTAGGATTATTATATAATATGTTCATATATGACTAACTACATTGCATAAACAAAATCAAAATTAAAAATAGACATTAAATTGTTTTCGTTATAAATTAATCATTCTTATTTTCGAACTTCACTAAAATCAAATATATAAATATGTTTTATTCTCAATATTTCTGTCGATAAAAATAGGAAATAATTGAAAATTAAATTTCAATTTATATAGAGCAACAATGTTTACAAATAATTCTTGTTAAAGTGATTAATTACATTCATGAATTACAAAATAATTCTATATTTTGTAATTGGAAATGTTTGGAAATAGTTTTCTTTACAGCTTGTACAGAAAATACATTTAAATGTTCACTGCTTAAAATCGGAAAATCCAAAAGAAATCATTTCCAACATTGTTGTTCTATTGCGATATTTGAAACACACATTATTGTAACGCAGTGCTCATTGGATTTATCGTCAAAGTGATGGAGAGTTTGTAAACGAATCTTTTTACAATTTAACTTTTGTATTTTGCATTTCAAACGAAAACATTGAGCGTTGAGTGCTTACGGAGTGTAAAAATCAATGTTACAATGTACCTCATTTAAAGTAGACAAATACAATTTATTTGATGATCGTAAACAAACTGTAATAACCCTGCATTTTACTTTTTGTGCATGTAAAAAATTGCATGTATGCACGTGGTTTCCTGAGAGTCTGTATAAAGGGGAATCGGAAATCTGGCAGCTAGGGGTCTGGTCATTGGTTTGGAGTTAGCCGATGTCCGCCATGTACGCTAATGGCGCCTGTTGCATGTAAAATCCGTCGTGAGTGCAAAGTCCTCCAAGTTACCTGTGAATTATACCTCTGGATGTGCCTTGCCAGGTGAAGGTCTCGTGACCTGCTCAAGGTTTTAAATTACGAGGCCAAAAGTGTAGCAAAGCGCATGTACAAAACAACAAGATCAAAATATTAAGTAAACGTTTTAACTAATTTCACAGCTAAGCAGTAGGCGCAGTCGATTGGATGAATATCTATGCCATCGTCAGATTTATTGGCGATACGCGGCGATTAGGTGACCACCGACCCGATACCAGGTATCAAACCCGTTCAGCTGGGGAGACCCAGCAGGTAGGGGCGTGGTCATCGGTTAGAAAGAAAGAAGTCTGTATAAGTAGGTTTACAAAAAAAAAGAGATAATTATGATTTTAAATATTATCGTTTATGATATTTCCAAACGTATTCTTCAGAAGGGTTTTCAACTAATAAAATGACGGTATATTAATGCGTAAAACATCTTTCAATAAATGTTATATATGTACATATATATATAATAATAAATATATAATAAAAAAGACACGTGTTCATGAACACATATTAATAAATAATATAAAAAATTTTAAATATTTAATATTTTTTTTTTTTTTTTATAATTTTGTGTGTAGAAAACATTATAAGTTTTAATCATATACTTGGTATTAACTCTTAATAAAGTTCCAAATTTTGCATACATTAATAATATAAATTATAAATTGGCAACGCATTGAAGAATTCGTGTATGAGGATTAAAATAAATGTGAAATGATTTTAATGATTTACGATATTGGAAATCGATTCGAAATTATAAATAACGAGCGAGGGTTGAATTTACCTGAAATCGAATTAATAACAATTTAAATTAGAATCTCACAGTCTTAAGTTTTTTTTCCGCCAATATGGTAAAGCGTCGTTTTGAAATAATTGATAAGTATAAAAATTGAACTTTCAGTTTATTTTTTAGTCTGCGTAACTAATATCCTCTAATTATGTACACAATAAAAGAAGGAGAATTATGATAATAACTAATTTCAATATCGAAGGTTAAAGTGAAATATATTCATTTCGTTTTTTTCACATCGGTGGGTTCAATTGTTTACAGGAATTGTTTACAATTTCTGTAAATGTTGTATGTTCTTAAATGTGTGTTATCAAACTGATTTTTATAAAAATGGAATTAAGCCTATTTTTTTTATCCGGCGCTTCCAAGGTTAAAATAAAATATTGTTTTATAAAATAGTGTATATAGTTCTATAAATTATACAGTTACGAATGAATATGATGAATAGTACCTGGCGTGGATTATCAAACTTCCAGGTAATTTGTTATCGAAATTGTATATAGAGCAACTACTAGTAAATTTCACTGTGCCATAGTATGCATTCTTTTTATACCGCACTAAAATACCAATTGTGGTTTTGTTAATTGGGAAATTTGAGTCTATAGACTGTTTAGTGTAACGTCCATGTGTATGAGTCGAAAGAACACTTTTATCAGAATATGAGAGCATTTTTTTAGCGTACCGCTTTTTCCTTCAAATAATTTTCTACTTTCAAGTTTGGATTTTATTTTATTTTATTTATTTTTTTTTTTATATATATAAAGTAATTTTTTTGAAAATAAAGAAAAACAAATTATCTGTGTTTAACATTACAAAATAAAAAATATCATTGTGGTCAAAGTAGATATACAATCCTTTTATATGTAAATTACAGTGACTTTATTTCTGATTGCAAACACGTTTTTATAAACATCGATTTGTTCCAATAATTTTAGATGAAAAAGCACTAAAAAAATGGCGATAAATCAGAATTAAAAAATATACTTTTTTTTTTTTAATCACCATTAAAAACAAAATAGTACGCAGGCAGCGTTTCAGAATGGAAATTTTAAATTGGTTATTGTATGGGGATTTTAACAAAGTTTCATGTTTTTCTAAATATAGTCATTATAGTTTAGCTAAAAGCAAATAAAAATAAATTTTTGTTACTTAATATCTTCCTCCGAAATATCGTTGTATGCAGAGTATAAATATGGAAACTTGGTCATGTGATCTCACAGATAGGGCGACAGAAATAACTTAAGGTTTTTAGGATGTCCATCAAGTACTAAATATGTGGTTAAATTTTGTAATATTAAAATAATAAATTTCATATAGAAAGAAATATTTCCAAACAAAATATACGTTCTTTTCAATTAATCTGTAAATTTCATCATTTGTCTGAACTCCTTTTAAATTTGACATTCCATATCAACTGAATAATAATTAATACTGACATATAAACTTCTTTTACATTTAGCATCCGGTACGAACTCAAGAATCATGAATGCTGACATAGTGGCTTTCTTTATAAAATATGTGTTTCAATTTTCTGAAGCTTCTGTAAGATTAGGGGAAAAAATCATGATAGTTATCATTACATTTAAAAGGAAGCCCGAATTATCTAATCAAGCGTTGCATATAGAAAACATAAAACAATATGGCAATGTATCATATAAGGAATTAGTTTTTAGCATATATATCACATAATAACAAAAATAATAGATTTTAAGTATAAATATATATATATATATATATAATTTTGAATAAATTCATATTTAAAATTTTTTTTTTAAAGATATACTTTTAAATACTTAAGAGTTCATATTTTGTTGGTTTTATAAAAAAGAGACATTTACATTTTTTAGTATTTAAAGGCAAAAGTATATGACATATAGTTATATATTTTTCTATATAAGTTATAAATTCTCTTTACATACCTTAAAAAACAATGTAACAAAATTACTTAACTGACTATTAATTATTTAAATTTCGATAGACAAGTTTTATCAATTAGGTTAAAGCATTTCATGAAGAAGAGTCTCTCAAGCCAGAAAATTAAATTAAGATAACTGGATCACACGCTAAGTTAATTATTTGCAGATACTTAATATTAATCGCATGCAGTATCTTTCGCTCCGTTTTACGGTAAATGAGATACTTACCCTTAATAATGCTAACTAAGTGATAGAGGAATAATTAAGATAACAAAATCTTAGCTAATAAAAAAATATCGTATACGTTGAGAGAATGAAATTAAATAATCTAAATAGTTGTTTTATTTCTTGTTGTACACATACATATAAATGAATAAATATAATGTGGAATAAATTATCATACAATTTAGTTCCTTATGAAAGTATTATGCTAATTGATATATAATGTATTCCAATAAATATAGAGAAGCTTTCTGTAACTGATATACATTATCATATAACACTGTATAAAACGTTTGATTTATACAGTGAAGACACATTTAACATGAAGACACATATACGCGCATATTTTTATTTAGCGAAAATTTATATATTTACAGTTAAGTTTCGTTCATGAAAGCGAATATTCAAAAAAGAAAAAGAAATGTGCTGACTAAAATTGTAGTAGATTAGATATATTTTTTTCAATTTAATTTAATTTTTTTAAGATTAATACACATATTTAATTTTATTTTAAAGAATTTTTATATAATTAACTTTAATGTATTTGCTTTTATTTTTTCTTTGTATGTAGAGGGTGACAATTATTGACCTATATGAAATAAAACCTAAATTATTTAAAAAACTACTGAGTGCACAAACTTTATTCAAAATGTAAACATCTTGTAACAACATGTAAACAGACAGATATTCGGATTTAGGCTATGACATGCCCGATATGGATGCAATCATTGGCTATGTTGAGGCGCGGACGAATGTCAAAATTCTGCATGACCCGCTGAAGTGTCGGAACATGGATGCTGTCAATGACCTCTTGAATGACAGTTTTCAGCTCAGGTATGGTCTCGGGGTTATTTCTGTTCACATTGTCTTTAATGTAGACCCACAAAAATAAGTCAAATATGTTCAGATCCGGAGAAATTGGCGGCCAAGAGAGTCCAATTCCAGTGGCATCTGGGTACCCACGGAGCAGAATACGGTCCCGAAAGTCCTCTTCCAGGACATCAAACATTTTCTTCGCTCGATGGGTTCGAGCTCCGTCTTGCATGAACCACATCTTGTTCAAATCAGGGGCACTTTGGTTAATGGGGTGAAACCTTTTTCCAAAACCTTCCCGTATCGTTCAGTAGTCACCATGCCGTCAATGAATATGGGACCGCTTATTCCGTGACTGGACATTGCACACAACACAGTCACCCGTTGTGGGTGGAGTGACTTCCCGATCGCTAAATGCAATTTCTCAGTCCCCCAAATGCGTCAATTTTGCTTATTGACAAAGTTGCGTACAAGTTGCGTGCGCATGCGCACACTAATTCCTATCATGTCCCCCGGCCAACCACGAAGTTTGAACTTCATCATGCAAACCGTTCAGAAGTTATGACGGTTTAATTTCATATGGTTCAATAAATGTCATCCTGTATAAGTGTTATTGATTTTTTAAACCGTATATTAATGTTAAAGTTTTAGAAATCATACATTTTTATACTAAAAAAAAAAAAAAAAAAAAAAAAAAAAAAAAAAAAAAAAAACCTTGAATCTTTCTCTTTAAAACGTAAGAGACAGTAAAACTCCGTTTCGAGCTTCCACAATATCTTTAACGGTGTGTACAGTATAATTCTGCGAATCGTAAATTTTCTTTTTTAGGAATATCTTATTATTATCATTTTGGACAATAAGGACTGATTAAAATTTTAAGTTATAATATTTTTCCAGTTTTTAAAACATTCCTGGGAATTAGAAGTTACGAATTATTCTGGTTTGTGTATAAGAAATATCTTTGAATCTGCTCATGTCTCCCTGCGGAGCAGATGCTCTGATCCAATTGATAGGTTTTAAAAATGTATATTCTTATGATTTTTCGAGAGACATTTGCATTCAATAATGTTAGATAATGAAATACTAAATGGGATGTTATCGGTAGAGATTATCAAATAAACACGGAAAGTACACCATACTGTCAATAGCGGAGACGTAAAGTATAACACGAAAGTGTCCTCCAGCATTCAATTTATGTAAAAATCTCGTGCAGTCTTACGTCGGTATATCGTACATTTGGATTATATTATTTTCTACTTCTAAAGATATCTTATAAAACATATAAAATATTTCACACATATAATTTGTTGTATTTTTTTAAAGATTTATTGCAATATCTGCATTACACTTTTCAGCATACAATATTAGGTGCTCAAGTGTCAATTAATTTCTAACTCTCAAAATAAGGAAAAGAAAATAAAGATGTTAAATATTTTATTAAGGAAATCGTTTATTAAAAATATAACAATATTACAATTCAAACACATTCAATATTTCTATAAGTAATCAACAGATATTAATATATGCGTGTATATATATATATATATATATTAAATATTTCTAAACAAAATAAGGAATTATAATTATGCTTATTTTCTCAATCACTATTATAATTCCCGGCATGTTTACAACTTTACAAAGCACAATGCACTAAAATTTTTATGCATTTAGTCATTTTTGATGTTTTAATACACATTACAAATTTGAAGCCAAAGTCTTATGAATCTATGAAAAAATAATTCTTCTGCGTCATAATGACTTATTTTAGATGTATTTACCCTCTCATCGACCCTATATTCACACTGTAAGAATGCAAATGATCTATCAACAAAACAAAAATTAAATTATGAATGTATTGCTACAAAGCATACATAAAAATGAGTTACTCTGCAGCACATAATATACCAATTATTTTTATGTAGAACAAAAGAATAATGGAGACATAAACTTTATTGTTACTATTTCATAACTTCATACAATACACGAAGGTAGTAGGTGTTTTAAATGTAAAGCATGTAAGTAAATTTTAGATAGTTTACTAACAGACAAATCTGCATTTTGTTATGCCCGTATTATAATTATATATTAATTGATATACCATGCTATCAGAAATTATTATTATTATGGATAGAGACATCTGTACAGACCCTTCGTTTTAAGTTTATTAAAAACACACACTATTTTTCTTAAAAAATTCATCTATACTGTGTGTATGAATTTCCATTATAAACAATCATTAAAAATATATTTAGTTACATAAAAAAATATATAGTATGACACTTAAAAAGAAAAATTACATATAAATATTATGTAACATCTTTAGCGGTTCTCATCATGATATTCGTGACCTGCATGTGTATCATTCTGAATCTTTATCTTTTTAAAAAACATGTATTTTCCGTTGTAGGTATTTTGATGTATCTGCAGAGACATTTCATTTTGAAATATTTCGTTGTTCGATAAATTACAAACAGAGGGGGTATATAGAATTAAATGATTAAATATCAAGAATCACGAAATACTAGCTTATATAGGTATGACGAAAGGGAAAATTAGTGATATGTTCAAAGAACATATCCGTGTTTTGAACTAGTAGAAATGCCTCAAATATGATAAACCCCTTAGAAACAGATTTGAGTACATCAGAAAGAAACAGCTAACGTTAATTATGACAGCCTTAACAACACACTAATAAAAGAATCATTCGAAATAAATTTTGAAAATGAAAATATTTGCAACGATATCACTCATTCAACTATAGATAGACATTGGCGAAAAATGCTGGAGGAGAGAGAAGGATTAAAGAGAAAATGGGAAAAAGTATGAAAAAGTTGAATGATCTCGTTCCAAGACCACAGAAAATGATGTTATCGTCATTTGAACCGTGAAGCTTCAGTATAGCGTCCGAAACGTTTTCCAAATAGAGAAGAAGGCGGTACAGACACAAAAGTATATCTAGAATGGAAAATATATGAATTTTCAAGAAGATAAAGTCTCGGAATTATATGAAATGCAGATTACGAATGCCATTATAAGAAGGGCTAAAGAAGTTATATAATATTGGAATGTAATATACTTTTTTAAGTTCAGACTGTATACATATATATTATTTAAGTATCTAAATATGATTTTAATTACAGTTTATAATGTAAATCCATACAGACAAGTGTATTTTAATAACCAAAAATATCATATAACACAGGGTATGTACTCATGTAGTTCTCAACAATAATAATAATGTGTGATAACATGGTATTTCAATAACATACAACATGTATGTTAACGAACTTTCACAATATCTCAGTCATTTAATTTAACGTTTAGAAAAAATAATTAAATCTCAGAAATGATGTATTTTATTCTTAAAAGCAAAAGTAAGAATTTCTAGTACTGATATAAATTAGGATAACGTAGATATGCCCATATCTTAAACTAAAAAGTTTCAGAGAGAGACATAGAGATAGCCAAATACGTGCTGGACTCCTTGACGATTAAAAAATCAAGCTTTTTCAAATTAGGAAAATATCGCTGTGTGGCATTCGCTTTTATTTCAGCTTCAACAGAACAATAAATAACACTGGTTTGCATTTAAAATTACCGTAAATTATTATTTTATGGTCCCAAATGTATGAGCCATGAAAAATATCGAAGCTGTTGCTGTTGACCGATGTAATAAACGGCTCAGAACTCCAAACTAAATAGAGAAGTTCTTTAACTTATTAAATATTATATCATAATATTAAAATATTTATTTGCTAAAAAGACGTTATAAAAACACATTAAAAGTAAATTAAAAACTTTTATTTACATGTTTCAACTCATTTTCTGAGTCGTCGTCAGAATGTATAATAGAAAATACAAATGTATAATGAAAAATGGAAAAAATCATCGAAAATAAACAAGTAATCATGTAACGCGCACTATATTTTCGCGATTGCTCGTGTCCCCTCTATGTCGCGATGCCGTAATTTATCCAACCATTCAACCCATAAATTCGGGATACGAAAAGATAATGTAGTGTTACAAACTCCTGAACCTTTTAAATAAATTTCAATGGACTCTCTTATGAATAATTGTAAATAAAAATTAGACCTGTAGATGATTTTACTCTCATTAAAGTATGTCAATGTTCTCTATTTGATTTAGCCGGGATAAAGCAGTATTACCTCTATCGTATTTTATGTCCACAATATGTTCTTTAGACCTGATATTGAATTTTCGTTGGGTTATACCTATATAATGATTTTTAATTTCTCCCTCCCTAATAAATGGAATCATATAAACTACTGAGAGGTCATCTCTATTAATCGGATCAATTTTAGTGTTTAAAAGCATCTTTGATTTCGGAGGCGGTTTCGGGATCAAACATAAGCCAAAATTTCTTAAAGGATTTTTTATATGTTCAAAGAATCTTTGGAAATAATTTGCTACAACTCTTTTCAAAGTAACTTCATTAATAGTTTTATTTTTATTTTTAGAAGTATCAAAGGAGTTCTGAATCAATTTGTTAATTAATTTTATATGATATCCATTATCACTAGCAGTACGTTAATTTTCTCTAATTCATCCCTCAGCTTTATATCAGAAGAAATCTTGAAAGCACGATTGATTAGGAACCTGAAGGTGGATAATTTGTGTAGCAATGGGTGCAGGCATCGGAAGGTATAACGTTTAAATCTGCGATAGGTTTTCGATAAACTGAACGGATTAATTCATTCCCCTTTCTCTGTAACTCAACATCTAAAAAAAGTAATTTTCCCCCTGTTTCTAGTTCAAAAGTAAACTTAATATTATTGTCAAGTTCATTTAATTGTTGTATGAAAATCATTAACTCATTTATATTACCTCGCCAAACAATAAGAATATCGCCTACATAACGTAACCATACTAAAGGAACTACCTCGTAATTTAAATTCCTCCAGAAGGCCAGATATTGGGAGCACCATCGGAGCACCACATGATTGTTCTTAAATAACATTATCAAAAAAAATATATTTGAAATAATTAAGTTTAAACCACTCGTTAAAGTGTTCTTCATGGGCAGATCAAAAGTTTCTGTATTATCTACAAAATGTTCTAGGTTCTTGGTAAATTCTATTGTATCTATGGATGGATAAAGGGAAACAATGTCCAAACTTGCTAAAATACAGTCTTCAGATATGTTGAATTTCTTGATTTTCTCAACGAAACCTGTAGTAGAGTCCACTGTGAATATGGAAGGAGGAAACAATTTTTGTAGTAGGGGAACGTATGCTTTTTCTAAGAAGTAGGTAGGACCTTGGCAATTTGTCACAAACGGGCGAAGAGGACAATCTTGTTTATGATCTTTCATTTTACCCACTAATCTAGGTATGACAGCTAGTTTGTTTAACCTGAATTTAATTGTCATGAAATCCTTCTATTTTCCTTTTTCAATGATCTCTTTCGTTTTGACACAAATTTTACTTAATGGGTTATGCTTGACGGTTTTACATTTCATTTTATCGGTACAATCTTGCATTTTATTAATGTACTCTTTCCTATTAAGAATGCCAAGCGATTAGATTTATCAGTCTCGGTTATGGAAATATCTTTGCATGATCTTATTCTCTTGATGGTTTTAATCTGTTTTTCATTTTTTGATCTATATGATATATTGACAGGAGTATTAAGAACGTTTATTAAATTTAATAGCTGCGCTAAAAAGTATATTCCTTACATCTTCTCTATGTTCTCTAGGAGCCACTTTAACGATATCTTCGCATTCAGGTTTGTATGTTCACTTCGGTAACATTAGGGAGTCTTTCGAAAATAAACTTCGGTCCAAGCTGTAAAACTTTATGTTCATATTGAGTAAACTTATGATCAGATAAATTAACATATTCAACTCCTTTTCTACAGATTTTTTATTGGGGTACTCCCTTTCAATCTATTAATCTTGTCATTCTGTGTTATCATTTTCCTCTTATTTTGTAACTCTCTATAGTATACTACTTTTTTCAATAAAATATCAAACATTAGATGCGGCTAACTGTCATTAATTCTCTCATATGCATCTTTTGTTTTAATAGATAAGGTACGTATTGATACGTATCAATTTAATGCGTATCAATGTTTTAAATATAAAAGGTTGCGATTAGGCAGGGGGCTACTTAATCTGCGCTTTCTTAAAATTTGTAAAGATTTGAATATTACTCCAAAATTTTTGAAAGGGAACAATTGGTTTATGAATCATAACTGTCCACATATAGTGAAGCAGTTCGAACGAAAGTGTTTAAAATCTTATATCAGACAAAAATATGCAATGATTGATTCCTTATCTATTAAAACAAAAGATGCCTATGAGAGAATGAATGGCAGTTACCTGCATCTACTGTTTGATATTTTATTCAAAAAAGTGGTATACAATACAGAGTTACAAAATAAGAGGAAAATGATAACACAGAATAACAAGATTAATAGATTGAAAGGGGGTACTCCAATAAAAAACAGTAGAAAAGAAGTTGAATATGTTAATTTATCTGATCATAAGTTTACTCAATATGAAGATAAAGTCTTACGGCTTGGACCGAAGTTTATTTTCGAAAGACATCCTAATGTTACCGAAGTGATTACTGAATGCGAACAATTCATTCAAGCGGCTCCTAGAGATCATAGAGAAGACGTAAGGAATATACTTTTTAGCGCAGCTATTAAATTTAATAAACGTTCTAATACTCCTGTCAATATATCATATAGATCAAAAAATGAAAAACACATTAAAACCATCAAGAGAATAAGATCATACAAATATATTTCCATAATCGAGACTGATAAATCTAATCGCTTGGCTATACTTAATAGGAAAGAGAACATTAATAAAAAGCAAGATTGTATCGATAAAATGAAATGTAAAACCGTCAAGCATAACCCATAAAGTAAAATTTATGACAAAGCCAAAGAGATCATTGAAAAAGGAAAATGGCCGAATTTCATGAAAATTAAATTGAGTTTAAACAAACTAGCTGTCATACCTAGATTAGTGGGTAAAATGAAAGATCATAAACAAGATTGTCCTCTTCGCCCGATTGTGACAAAATACCAGCGTCCTACATACTTCTTAGAAAAAGCATACGTTCCCCTACTACAAAAATTGTTGCCTCCTTCCATATTTACAGTGGACTCTACTACAGATTTCGTTGAGAAAATCAAGATATTCAACATCTCTGAAGATTGTATTTTAGCAAGTTTGGACATTGTTTCCCTTTATCCATCCATAGATACAATAGAATTTACCAAGAACCTAGAACATTTTATCGATAATACAGAAACTTTTGATCTGCCTATGAAGAACACTTTAAAGAGTGGTTTAAACTTAATTATTTCAAATATTTTTTATTTTATTTTTGATAATGTTATTTATGAACAATCATGTGGTGCTCCGATGGGATCCACGATATCTGGCCTTCTGGCGGAATTTAAATTACGCCCTCTCGAATCTAAAATTTTCAACAGTTCCTTTAGTATGGTTATGTTAAGTAGACGATATTTTTATTGTTTGGCGAGGTAATATAGATGAGTTAATGATTTTCATACAACAGTTAAATTAACTTGACAATAATAATAAGTTTACTTTTGAACTAGAAACAAGGGGAAAATTACCTTTTTTAGATGTTGAGTTACAGAGAAAGGGGAATGAATTAATTCGTTCAGTTTACCGAAAACCTATCACAGAATTAAACGTTATACCTTCCGATGCCTGCACCCCATTGCCTTACAAATTATCCACCTTCAGGTTCCTAATCAATCGTGCTTTCACGATTTCTTCTGATATAAATCTGGGGGATAAATTAGAGAAAATTAAACGTATTGCTAATGATAATGGATATCAGGTAAAATTAATTAACAAATTGATTCAGAAGTCCTTTGATACATCTAAAAATAAAAATAAAACTATTAATGAAGTTACTCTGAAAAGAGTTGTAGCAATTTTTTCCCTGGTTTCTTTGAACATATAAAAAATCATTTAAGAAATTTCGGCTTATGTTTGATCGCGAAGTCGCCTCCGAAATTAAAGGTGCTTTTAAACACTAAAGTTGATCCCATTAATAGAGATGACCTCTCAGGAGTTTATATGATTCAGTTTATTAGGGAGGGAGGAATTAAAAATCATTATATAGGTATCACCCAACGAAAATTCAAAATCAACTATAAAAAAAATATTGCGGACATAAAATACAATAGAGGTAATACTGCTTTATCCCGGCTAAATCAAATAGAGAACATTAACATACTTTTTAACAAGAGTAAAATCATATGCAGATCTAATGTTTATTTACAATTATTCATAAGAGAGCCCATTGAAATTTATTTAAGAGGTTCAGGAGTTTGTAACGATATATTATCTTTTCGTATCCCGAATTTATGGGTTGAATGGTTGGATAAATTACGGCATCGCGACATAGAGGGAACAGAGCAATCGCTAAAATATAAAGCGTGTTACATGATTACTTGTTTATTTTCGATGATTTTTTCCATTTTTCATTATGCATTTGTAATTTTTTATTATACATTCTAACGACGACTCAGAAAATGAGTTGAAACATGTAAATAAAGAGTTTTTAATTTACTTTTAATGTGTTTTTATAACGTCTTTTAAGCAAATAAATATTTTAATATTATGATATGATTAGGAATGGGTGTAATTTTGACTTACTACTCGCACTTATTAAATATTATTTTATTTTTTCCAGTGAGAACGTTCGCAATCGTATCATCCTTTCAAAAAGTCAATATTGGAGAGATAGCGATTAATTATAATATTTGAGGTGTTCCATAAACAATATAGTCATCATAAAACGAAAAATAACTAGTTGATTAAGATTTCACAGGCATTAATTCAATAGTAATATGATTCTACATATGAGATTGGATTGATTAATTACAGACATACAGGTGAGAATTACCAAATATATTTTCTGTATTTGCATGAACGTATATTTTTAACAAATTTAAAAACACACGCTCACGTAAGAATATTAATATTAATATTAGTAGTAACTGTAGTCATTTAAGAAAAATCTATTTCTGTAGTGATGATAAAAATGTAATATGTCTTCCTTTTATAATTTTTCCTTTACTTCGTAAGTGTGTAACTCTTTACAAAACATAATGCAGCCCTATAACGCAGATGTGTATCAGCGCAATTCATTTCGTAAATAACTTTTCTAAGCCACTTTAGAAAGTTAGTTTCAATTTTCCGAAAGAGGGATTTAATGCAATTTATTTGAACAGGAAATTAAATGATCTGTTTAATGAATAAAACTACTTAAGAGCAAATAAGTAATTTAGATATTTTTCATGACATGTACATTGTTTCAGTTTTAGTAAGGGAGTAATAGTTTTTTTTTATCATTTTCATTTTAGATTTAAACATGGTAAAAGTTTGGGAATAAAGCCTGACAACATTGATTTCTCCATTAATTTGATTGAAATACACAAAATATATTTTGAATCCTGGAATAATGGACTAAAAAATGCTGTCAATTATTACTATTATGTATTATCTCTCTGATTGATAATGATCGGCAATATGATCAGAAAATGTATATTTTAGAAGCGATGAAATGTTTTCCTTAACATTTAATAAAATGAACTTTATTATGTAGTATATTCCTGTAATGCTAAATATTTTTGTTAAAAAGCTCTTTCCTTTTGTTTACTGTACGAACAATATTCTAAATTAAAATAGATATTTTTCATTTCCACTAAAGATTATTTTTTTTCTTTTTAATGAGCTGCAATAATCTTAAATAAATGACGATTTTTCTTTTCATATTATTTAAACCAACTAAAGTTTTATCTACTTTTTTGTTCATAAATCCACAGTTTTTCAAAGTAATTTTGTTAATTATGTTCAATTTACGACAAGACACACTTTGAAAAATTGCAAGTTAAAGAAAAGATAATTATAATAATCTTTATAGAGCTCATTTAAATATTCAATAAAAAATTCTGAATATATACACTATATGGCCATTAATGACCGGCAACATTCAATTTTAGACATTTTGTCTAATATTTAAAAATATACTTGTCAGATTCTTCTGGAATTTTAGTTTAAAAAAGAACAGGTTTGATTTCATATTTTTCAATGTCGATTTGATAAGGAGGACAATTAGGGGGGCGACAAAAAATTAAAGAAAAAGAAAATACTTGGAATCAACTTGTAAAATAAAATGCACGAAATGATCTATCGCTACGGAATGTACATAAGCAGACATTCAACAATATGTGCATTCATTTGTGGAAGAATAGCATGTATATTAATAGAGATAAAGCGATTAAAAAATTCTTGCATTGTTTTTGCTTATAACATGCAGGGCGTTTAACCAAATTTAACGCCAGTTTCCGAAAAACTGACAAAATTTAGTAGAAATAAAATATATTAATTAGAATATAAATATATTAAATATTTAAGGAAATATGGGCAGGTGTATAAAATAATTTGTATCTGCGCATGCGCGAAAGATAACAATTAACTTTTTGCATAATTTAATAGTCAGCTCTATGGAGCAACTTATTAAAACAAATCCGTCATATACCGTAAAAATTTAGAGAGATATCGGCGTTAGAGTGAGCGTTTTTTTTTTGTTGTTGTTGTTTGTTTCTCGCTAAAACTCGCTGAATGATAATAGTCTAAGATCCGGTCTATGGAATATATACCCTCATTTGTTATTTAATGATAACAAAGTATATATGTTAGATAATGTATAGATTGATACATTGCAAATAGGTTGCCTAGCTAAATCACGTGCCGATAATGTTAAACAATAAAGTGTTTAATTAAATTTTTTTGATCAACTGCATCGATTAGTTATTTATGAAAGACGAGAATCAGCTGAAAGAACATACCCCAAGGAATTAAAAAAATAAGGGTTGCCTACTCTTGATTCTGCCCAACTGTGGTGTTGCCAGGTATAAACAGGTAAGTAATCGTTGTTAATATACCCTCATAAGTTATTTAATCGAATTACGCATCAAATGAAAGCTTATTTTATTCCCATTCCAACCGTATTAGGTTGCCTTATCAAAAAGTTGCCTGAATCCACGCTAGCCTAGATTTAGGATGTTCAATTTTCTTCGTGAGCGTTGAGAGTGACAGAGAAGCATTGCGCGCTCAATTCCATTTGACAGACAAAGATGTAACGAGGCATGTGGCTTAATTCATTAATAATTAATATGTGCTTCATTAATTTGTTTCTTCGGTTTTCAAGAAGCATCCGGTGTAGTGATTTTGAGCTGTATATAGACTCTATTTACAACATGTCCGATTTGTTCTTTTCATTGAACCAGCCAAATTATGCCAGGTAGTTCATTATGTACGTCAACAATATTATGAAGCCGCAGAACAGCAATTTGCATGTGGTATCTGAATTTAGACGAGGAGCATTTGGTATCCGACGTACCAAATCTGGCTTATACCGATTACCCGTTTACTTGACGTTAGAACAAACCATTAATGCTTATGCCTCAAAAAAATTAACATATAATCTTGCAGCATAGTCTATATCAGCGCGACAGAGATGGAAACTTAGTCACAGCATAAGGACTAAAATTGTATCCACCCTTAAAGAGCATGTCGGTCTATCGCAAAAAAGATGACACATGTCATGCCTTGCAGAAGAGTCGAATCATAAAGGATAACAAAAGTCTTCAGATTTTCCTTAAGACTATAAGGAAAGGGCAGCTGACGTCACTGTTGGTCGAATTACTCTTGGTCAGCAAGAAAAACCTGTTCATTCATTATATCTCCTACTATACACATGAACTCCGGGAATTTGATTGGTCTTTAACACATTGATTTAAAAGATCTATTATATGATTGGCCTACGTCGCCAAGCTGATTTCCTGCAATGATCGCTATGATAAAAATGTAGTGGTTGAAATTGTGAATAGTGGTGAAAAATTGTTTGACGGAAGTGTTTGTTTGTAAATATGCCCTTTCCTTATTAGACCGGGAGCAGGCAACACAGACAATCACCTCATCGAGTTCACGGATGAAATTCTAGGATTAGTTGAATCTTGATTTGCATATTAAAACACAATTGATCTGCCAAGTCATATCTTGGTGGAAAACGCCTGAAAAAAATTTCCCAGCCCTCCATGTTTTCATACCTTTGGGTGCAGGAAAACACAATGGTAAACCTACGAGTCAGCCACAAAAATCGGGTTTTCAAGTGTTTCAGACCACGATATGAGTTGGCAGACCGATTTCGTTTTAATATGCGAATCAAGATTTAACTAATCCTAGAATTTCATCCGTGAACTCGATGGGGTGATTGTCTATGCTGCCCGCTCCCGGTCTATATAAGAAAAAGTCCTTCCGGCCAGTGCCGGGAGGAAGAGGTAGCTTTCATATTCCTTATTTTTAAAAAGCTAGCTTATATTATTCAAACACACGAAGATCAATTTAGTGGAAACCGATTATAGACGATTCAATACTAATTTTTATCAAGACTAAACCATTATGAATGAGAATTTTGCGAAATTAGTCAGCTTTATCCAAGCTGAATTTATTTAAAGTAACTTATATTTGGTTTCTAAATTCGTCGATATCTTGAAGTGCCTGCCCTTTTAAGACAACGTGGTAGATGAGGCTAACCAGTGAACTTGGTCGAGACCTTAGTAATTCCTGTGAACATGCTCATTTACATAGGAATCGTTGATATATAAAAGTGTTGTCGCAGGCAAAAAATCAGATTTTTCAAAATGTCACCCACTTAAACAAATTCAAACTGCTATATCTGAGCCATTTTTTAAGATAAAGACAACAAAAATGCTCCGGAATCCTTATATCAAGGTTAAATACTTAAGAAAGAAACCTTTTTCAATTTCTAATTTTTTGTACCTCACTTTCAATATAATTTTTTTAATTTAATGGCCGCCATTTTGAAACAAGATGGCGGATGAAGCTGGCCAGTGAACTTGGTCGAGACATTGCTATATATTATCCACATGCCTTCTTACAACCAAATAGGTTAATAAATGCGTGTGTTATCGCGTGACAAATATCAGATCGTTTCAAAATGTCAGCCATGCTAGAAATTCAAAGTGCTATAACTCAACCATTTTTTAAGCTATAGACGAAACAAAAACTGCCCCGGAATCTTTGTATCATGGTCAAACACGTGAAAAAATACTTTTTTCATTTTCCAATTTTTTTTATACCTCACTTTAAATTTTATATTTAAAATCTTTTTTTATGTTCCCTTTTGAAACAAGATGGCGAATGAAGCTTGCCTACGAACTCGATCGAGACATTGGTATGTACTATGTACACACCAAGTTACATCCAAATCGATTCATATATACGCCTGTTATCGCGTGACGAATATCAGGTCGTTTCAAAATGTCAGCCACGCTAGAAATTCAAAATACTATAACTCAACGATTTTTTTTTTATATATAGACGAAACAAAAACAGTTCCAGAATCTTTGTATCAAGGTCAAACACATAAGAAAAAAAATTTTCATTTTCTAATTTTTTGATACCTCATTTTAAACTTTAAATTTCTTTAAATGGCAGCCATTTTGAAACAAGACGGCGAATGAAGCTGGCCAACGAACTCGGTCGAGACATTGGTATGTACTTTGTACACACCAAAGTACATCCATATCGGTTCAAGAATACGCCTGTTATCGCGTGAAAAAAATTAGGACGTTTCAAAATGTCAGCCACGCTAGAAATTCAAAGTCCTATAACTCAGCCATTTTTTAAGATATAGACGAAAACAAAACTGCTCCGGAATCTTTGTATCAAGGTCAAACACGTAAGAAAAAAATATTTTTTAATTTTCAATTTTTTGGTACCACATTTCAAATTTAATTTTTTTTAAATTTTTAAATGGCCGCCATTTTGAAACAAGATGGCGGATGAAGGTGGCCAAGGAACTCGGTCGATACATTGGTATGAAATATGTACACGCCGAGTTTCATCCAAATCGGTTCATGAATACGCCTGTTATCGCGTAACAAAAATCAGGACGTTTCAAAATCTTAGCTACGCTAGAAATTCAAAGTGCTATAACTCAGCCATTTTAAGATATAGACAAAACAAAAACTGCTCCTGAATCTTTGTATCACGATCAAACACATAAGAAAAAAATATTTTTCAATTTTGAAATTTTTGGTACCACATTCCAAATTTTAAATTAAAAAAAAAAATTTAAATGGTCGACATTTGAAACAAGATGGCGGATGAAGCTGGACAACGAACTCCGTCGAGACATTGGTATGTACTATGTACACACCGAGTTTCATCCAAATCGGTTCTTAAATACGAGAGTTACAGTGTGACAAAGATCAGATATATATATATATATATATATATATATATATATATATATATATATATATATATATATATATATATATATATATGGATATATATATACTATATATATATCAACTTTTGAACGGAGGGTGGTTTCGGGGTCTGGGGGTCATGATCGATGAAAATATACCAAAATTTTTTGAAATCGCTTTCCTCCGAACGGCTGCAATAGGTAACTTTTTGTAATGAAAGCTACCTAATATGCTGAATCCGTTCGCTGAGAGTATTGATAGAAATGTTCTGTTCAATATTTCAACTGGTAAGGCAGTATCTACTGAAGTTTGTGATTTTCTAATCAATGTTAAGTCGATTGAAAATCAACAAAAATTGACGTTTATTTCAGAATGCAATTCTTCTCCCGGAAGGTTCGAAAAACCGATAAAACGTAAAAAAATCCAGAATTATTTTGCTTCCCAGTCTGTCTTCAAAGTAGTCCAGTAGAAATAGCTCAAAAAAGGGCCTTACATTGCAAAAATTCGGGTAACTCTGATTTTCGGGTATTGTTTATAGGTTGAACCTCTAATGAAAAAACCAAGTTTTCGACCTTCTAGACCTTGTGCGTTTTTTACTATATCGAAAAAACCAAAATTTTTCGGCACTTTTTCGATTTTAGGTAGCTTTCTTTACAAAAAAGCTACCTATTGCAGCCGTTCGGAGGAAAGCGATTTCAAAAAATTTTGGTATATTTTCATCGATCATGACCACCAGACCCCGAAACCACCCTCCGTTCAAAATTGATATATATATATATATATATATACATACCGGGTGTCCCAAAAAGGACTGACTGATTTTAAAATTCAATAACTTCCAAACGGTGACAGATATTAAAAAAATTCTTGCAGGAGGGTTATGCATAAAGTCAAAAGTTTTATTACAGTGATCTTCGATTTTAGTTCGAATTGCAAACAATAGATGGCGCTATAAGCAATAGTCGCTAAATACAGGCTCGATTTTTGGTCCTTTCTGTTGTTCCATGCAGAAAAAGGAGATGGAAATGTATTATCCGGGCCACGAAGTACCAAAAATCGAGCCTCAATTTAGCCTCTATTGATCGCAGCGCCATCTATTGTTTGTAATTCGAACTAAAATCGAAAATCACGGTAAAAAAAAAAAACTTTTGACTTTATGCATAAGCCTCCTGCAAGAATTTTTTTAATATCTGTCACCGTTTGGAAGTTATTGAATTTTAAAATCAGTCAGTCCTTTTTGGGACACCCGGTATATATCTATCTATCTATCTATCTATATATATATATATATATATATGACCTATGTCACACTGTAACTCCCGTAATTATGAACCGATTTCGATGTAATTCGGTGTGTACATAGTACATACCAATGTCTCGACCGAGTTCGTTGGCCAGCTTCATCCGCCGTTTTGTTTCAAAATGGCGGCCATTTAAAATTTTTAAAAAAATTTTAAACTTGAAATGTGTTACTAAAAATTTAAAAATGGAAAAATATTTTTTCTTATGTATTTGACCTTTATACAAAGATTCCGGAGCAGTTTTTGTTTCGTCTATATCTTAAAAAATGGCTGAGTTATAGCATTTTGAATTTCTAGCTTGGCTGACATTTTGAAACGTCCTGAATTTTGTCACGCGATAAAAGGCGTATTTATGAACCGATTTGGATGTAATTCGCTGTGTACATAGTACATACCATACTCTCGACCGAGTTCGTTGGCCAGCTTCATCTGCCATTTTGTTTCAAAATGGCGGCCATTTAATTTTTTTTTTAAATTTAAAATTTGAAATGTGGTACCAAAAAATTCAAAATAGAAAAATATTTTTTTCTTATGTATTTTACCTTTATACAAAAATTCCGGAGCAGTTTTTGTTTCGTCTATATCTTAAAAAATGGCTGAGTTATAGCATTTTGAATTTCTAGCGTGGCTGACATTTTGAAACGTCCTGAATTTTGTCACGCGATAAAAGGAGTATTTATGAACCGATTCGAATGTAACTTCGTTTATACATAGTACATACCAATGTCTCGACCGGGTTCGTTGGCCAGCTTCACCCGCCATCTTGTTTAAAAATGGCGGCCATTTAAATTTTTAAGAAAAATTTAAATTTGAAATGTGGTACCAAAAATTGAAAATTGAAAAAATATTTTCTTTTTATGTGTTTGACATTGATAAAAAGATTCGGGAGCAGTTTTTGTTTCGTCTATATCTTAAGAAATGGCTGAGTTATAGCATTTTGAATTTCTAGCGTGGCTGACATTTTGAAACGTCCTGATTTTTCTCACGTAATAACAGGCGTATTTATGAACCGACTTGGATGTACCTTGGTGTGTACATAGTACATACAAATATCTCGACCGAGTACGTTGGCCAGCTTCATCCGTCATCTTGTTTCAAAATGGCGGCCATTTAAAAAAATTAAATGAGATACCAAAAAATTGGAAAATGAAAAAGATTTTTTTTTGTATGTTTTTGACCTTAGTACAAAGATTCCGGAACAGTTTTTCTTTCGTCTATATCTTAAAAAAATGGCTGAGTAATAGCATTTTGAAATTCTCTTGTGGCTGACATTTTAAAACGACCTGATTTTTGTCACGCGATAACAGGCGTATTTATGAACCTATTTGGATGTAACTTGGTCTGTACATAGTACATGCCAATGTCTCGACCGAGTTCGTTGGCCAGCTCCATTCGCCATCTTGTTTCAAAAGGGTTGCCATTTAAAAAAAAATTAAATTTAAAATTCAAAATGAGTATTAAAAAATTGGAAAATGAAAAAGATTTTTTTTATGTGTTTGGCCTTGATACAAAGATTCCGGAGCAGTTTTTGTTTCTGAAAATTTGTTCTTTTGTTGATATCTTAAAAAAATGGTTGATTTATAGCACTTTGAATTTCTAGCATGGCTAACATTTTGAAACGATCTTGTATTTGTCACGCGATAACACACGTATTCGCCTATTTCGATGTAAGAAGGCATGTGGATAGTATACATCAACACCTCGACCAAGTTCGCTGGCCAGATTCATCAGCCATCTTGTTTCAAAATGGCGGCCATTAAATTAAAAAATATATATATATTTAAAGTGAGGTGCAAAAAAAATTAGAAATTGAAAAAGGTTTCTTTCTTAAGTATTTGATCTTGATATAAGGATTCAGGAGCATTTTTTGTTTGTCTTTACCTTAAAAAATGGCTCAGATATAGCAGTTTCAATTTCTGTTGTGGGTGACATTTTGAAAAATCTGATTTTTTGCATGCGACAACACTCCTATATATTAACCGATTCCGATGTGAGTGACCATGTGCACAGCAATAACTAAGGTCTCGACCAAGTTCACTGCTTAGCCTCATCCACCATGTTGTCTTAAAATGACAGGCACTTTAAGAAATTGCCAAATTTGGCAGCCAAATATAAGTTACTTTAAAGAAAAGCAGCTTGGATAAAGCTGACTAATTTCGCGAAATTCTCATTCATTATATTGATAAAAATTAGTATTGAATCTCCTATATTCGGTTTCCACTAAATTGAGCTTCGTGTGTTTGCATGATATAAGTTGGCTTTTTTTAAATAAGGATTATGAAAGCTACCTCTTCCTCCCGGCACTGGCCGAAAGGACTTTTTCTTGATTAACACGATTCCAGTGTATTTCACAGAAAAAATTATAAATACAATTTTGAAGAGGACAAAATTTTCTACAAGATTCAGTATTCATGTTTGGGAATTGATCAAATAGGAGGCGAGATACGGAGCCGGGAAAATGGGGTACAATTTGGAAAAAGTGGGAAAAAAACAAATAACGTTAGTTTTTCCTTCATAACCCATTTTTATTTTTATTTTTCCGTTTTAGAGATAAAAATGTCATAATAAACTTTGTAAAGTATGAAATATCCTACAAGTTTCATTCATTAGACCATTAATTACCTCTAACAGACTTAAAATCAGAACATCACGATTTGCGGTTGAAACAGAAAAATACCGCCCGACAAGTGGCAAGTCACTAATTTAAAAACGATCTTTAATTTTTGATACTGAATAAACGAAGCAATTAATTTATTATATTATGTACAATAAAAAGTAATTGGAGAATAGTTGGGAGGGGGGGGGGGGGTGAAGTTAATCAAAAAACCTATTCGCTAGATATAGGCGCCGCCTAGAGTGGGCTAAGAATCGGAAGTCGAAAGTAAAATTAAGTGCTAAGAATAATATAAAAAATACTGCAAAGATAAATAAAACATATAATTGATTAATTTGTGTTTTCAATATAAAAAATTAAAGGTATTTTTTTAAAATTACTAAATTGCTAGGCAGTATTTTCCTGTTTTTAAACCAAAATCTTGTTGCTGTGATTTTCAAAGCCTATTACAAAAAATAATTACCTAATAAATGAAACTATGGTCTACTTCATGCTCTAAAAAGTTGCTTATGACTGTTTTGATTCTCAAATGCACTAAAGGTGTGTTATAAATCTAAAAATACCGTCATTTGTGGATTTTTGTAATTTTTGCAAATTTTATCCTATATTCCCGACTCTGTATCGCGTCTACTATTGGGTCAATTTACAAACCTAAATAGTGCATGCTGTACAGAAATTTATCCTTTACAAAAAATGTAAAATATTACTATTAATTAAATTTAGTAATTAGTAAGTTAAATGTAAAAACTACAAAAAATATTAATTTAAAAAAAATGACGAATACAGTACTTTATTTTTCTTTCCCGACATAATGTCTCTCTGAGAAAAGTGTCTTTTACAGTAATTTCCTGCGTATAAGCCGCGGCTATGTTAAGTCTGTTTCAAACGAGAAATTGTATTCAAAAAATGAAGTCAAATAAATGCTAGGCAGAAATAAGTTACAATGTAGTAAAACAAAAATTGTGGTAGAAAAATGAGTTAACTGAGCCGTGGCTTATACGCGGGAAATTTCGGTAATAATATTAATATGCTTGATTAATTGTCAATATTTCTTCCGCTATTACTTTTAATGTATAGAATCATGCATTTTGAGCTTTCCGAACTCATTTTTAACAATTATTCTTATTCGATACTTCAAGGCCGAAACTAGCTTTTTTTTTCATTCTAGGGCAAACATTGATTCCCCCCCTCCCCTCCCACACACACACAAACTCTCCCCCTCCTGCGCAAACTGATTTTACATACAGAATTTTATAAGTTTATAATATCTATTGCTTTATTTTAAAATTTAAAGTTGAATTCAAAAACTCCCGAAAATAATTCCGCTTTATACAGGTTTCCGTCTTAATATGTATAAACATAATTGTTGGCCCTCTTTATGTTGGGAATAATATGCTGAATGTGAGATAGATTTACCATTAATGTAAACGTTGACTAACAAAATCTTGCGTGACAAATTAATACAAATACGACAAACCAAATTTTCATTTTGCGCCCTTTTTGCCTTCCATTATGGCGCATGAAGCATATCCCCCCCCCCCCCTCTAGTTTCGTCCCTGTATAATCCTTTTCCCTTTTAAAATTTCTAAATTATGTTTTATTTATCTTTGCAGTATTTTTTTATATTATTCTTAGCACTTAATTTTACTTTCGACTTCCGATTCTTAGCCCACTCTAGGCGGCGCCTATATCTACCGAATACGTTTTTTGATTAACTTCACGCCGCCCCCCCCCCCCCCTCCCAACTACTCTCCAATCACTTTTTATTGTACATACTATAATAAATTAATTGCTTCGTTTATTCAGGATCAAAAATTAAAGGTCGTTTTTAAATTAGTGACTTGCCACTTGTCGGGCGGTATTTTTCTGTTTTAACCACAAATCGTGTTGTTCTGATTTTAAGTCTGTTAGATGTAATTAATGTTCTAATGAATGAAACTTGTAGGATATTTCATACTTTATAAAGTTTATTATGACACTTTTATCTCTGAAATGAAAAAATAAAAAATAAAAATGGGTTATGAAGGAAAAACTAACGTTATTTGGTTTTTTTTCCCACTTTTTGCAAATTGTACCCCATTTTTCCGGCTCCGTATCTCGCCTCCTATTTGATCAATTCCCAAACATGAATAGTGAATCTTATAGAAAATTTTGTCTTCTACAAAATTGTAATTATAATTTTTTCTGTGAAATGCACTGGAATCGAGTTAATCAAGAAAAATCGAAAAAGTGCCGAAAAATGTTGGTTTTTTCGATATAGTAAAAAACGCACAAGGTCTAGAAGGTCGAAAACTTGGTTTTTTCATAAGAGGGTCAACCTATACACAATACCGGAAAATCAGAATTACCCGAATTTTTGCAAGGCAAAATGCTATTTCTACTGGACTAAAGCTGAAACCAGCAAAGATAAAACTCAAAAGGGCGTTCTTAAAATGTAACGAGACATCTTTGGCCGATTACTTGCTATTGAGGTGATTGCTCAGTAACTATTTCAATAAATCTATTACCTGGCTCATATCTTAAATTAAATATTAAGTTTTATTTCTTGCATCAACAATTCACTACTCCTTTTTTCATTCTCACATTCGAACCACAAACTTATTTCAATTCCACCTGTACGCTGGAGGATTACCACGTTGGAGGGGTTGCCGTGCCACTAACAGGCTGGCGCGTTTATCGCCCGTTGGACGATAGCATTTGAAAGATCACCACAGAGTATCCACCCAGTGAACAAGGTGAACGACAGTAATATACAGAAAAAAAGAAATACATGTACACAAATACAGTAAGATACAAATACAATTATATAAACAAAATTAAATAACAGTTACAAGTCTTTTGGGAAAATGTATTCCATTAGCGCCACTGCCGCCTGCTCTTTTCTCGTGTACTGGTGACTTGCTAAAAACTGACAAATCCAAACTAGCTCAAATATTAAAGTCTAATGTCGAAACAGTTGAGCCTACTGGTATCGATATTGAAATAATAGACGGTTTTTATTACCTGTATATTATCGGATTATCTATGCCGCAGACATTTGACAAGATTGCTGAATCGATCTTAATAAAATTGTGCTCAAGTAATGTTCCTGAAATACACATAATTTTTGATAGACACATTACGCGTACTATCAAAGACTGTGAACGGCAAAGTCGACTGGAGTTCGATAGACCGTATGTCTTCCAAGGACCTCTTCAACCAAGAACTAGCGATGTTCTCGGAAATCTCAAAAATTACCGTTTTAGAGAAGTCCTGGTACAATTCTTGGCTAATTACTGGGAAAATGATAATCTACATTCAATAATTCAAAAAAAAATTCATAACAGTTCGAGAACACTGTTTTTCTTAACATACTGTCGGAAAACACGCCGTGAAACTTGAAGAAGAGGATTATTTATGTCCACATGAAGAGGCAGATACGCGGATTCGGATATATATCAAAATCAATATATTTTCATATATCAAAAGCGCCACCTAATTCGAAAATATTGCCCAAAGCAAACGATACCGATGTCTTGGTAATTTTACTGGCCACTATCCACAAAATTCCGCAGACTCAAATTTGGTTGGCGGGTTCATCATCAAAGAAAAGCAATAAGAAAGATCTTGATTGCATTAACTGTACTGAGCTTGCAATGGAATTGGGTTCTACTTTATGCCTGGGTGTGCCCACTTTCCACGCATTTACAGGCTGTGATTACACAACGGCTTTTTATAATAAAGGGAAAGTCAAGCTTTATAAAATATTTTCAAGACGAACGGATTTCCAGGAAATATTCGCATCATTGACGGATCCAGTAGATGTACTCCTAGAAGATATAATTCAACCTGTTGCCCTTCTTTATGAGATCAAACAATGTTATAATATCAATGACGCTAGATATCAGCTGTTCCAAAAAACATATTCAATGAACAAAGACAAAGAACAATTCATGAAGAAGATTAAAGGCATCGACTCCAATATGATACCACCGTGCTGGATCTCACTGAAAAAGAAAATTTTGCGCACAATATATGTTAATTTTATGTGGCTTCATACAACCAATGCATGCTGCGTTAAAGTCAATCCTGAAGATTGTGGTTGGCTTTTGGATGGTTATTTGAAGCCTACGTGGTTTAAAGGGGACCCAACACACAAGTTAACGACGTATTAAGAGAATCGAGAAACAGAGAAAACGATGAAGAATTAGAATTAGATTGTGACATCGGCACTTCTGACGATTCTGAATGTGAATAAGTGTTTTATATAAAAACTTTGTATTTTGCTATTGATAAATTTATGTATTAAAATAAAAATATTTATATCATTATGTAATATTTTATTTAACTTTTATCAGTATTTAATCCGCGCTTAAACGATCGAAAAAATCTCCTTTTGAAAAACGGACTTTTTGAACGGAAAAACCTATTATTTCATAATTATGTATTGATTAATGATTGATAAATGAATGTGTAAGTGAAAAAATATTTGATATCATCTTTAATATTTACACTATCGGAGAAATCGTAAAAAGAATTCGCTGCATCTTTGAATGTCAAATGGAATTGCGCGCGCAACGCTTCTCTGTCACTGTCAACGCTCACGCAGAAAATTGAACATCTTAAATCTAGGCAACCATGGATTCAGGCAACTTTTTGATAAGGCAACCTAATACAGTTGGAATGTGAATAAAATAAGCTTTCATTTGATGTGTAATTCGATTAAATAACTTATGAGGGTATATTAACAACGCTTACTTACCTGTTTATACTTGGCAACCCCATAGTTGGGCATTGTCGAGAGTAGGCAACCCTTATTTTTTGAACTCCTCGGGGTATGCTCTCTCAGCTGATTCACGACTTTCATAAATAACTAATCGTGGAAGTTGATCAAAAAAATTTAATTAAAATCTTTATTGTTTAACATTATCGGCACGTGATTTAGCTAGGCAACCTATTTGCAATGTATCAATCTATGCATTATCTAACATATATTCTTTGTTATTATTAAATAACAAATGAGGGTATATATTCCTTATACCGGATCTCGTACTATAAGGGTTTGTCCACAAATTATTATTTTAAAGTTAACTGATAGTGTTCGCAACAAGTTTTTTAAAAATATATTTAATTATAGTTTACGGTTTTGTTTAGGGAGATTTTGACTCTAAAATACATTGAAAAGGAAAATATAGGCCATACATTGATTACATTTAGGTAAATTGAGGAGTTTATGGTAAAATTTTGTGAAATTTACCCCAATACGCAAAACGCTCTACAGTAAATTATTTCGCCTATATTTTCTGTATACTCGTAATTTGTATGACAGTGGTGAAGACAATAAACTAAAATTTAAGATATATTGGACATTCCTTATGAGTTATGAGTCAATAACTTGCAATTTGATTTTTATAAGGATATTTCATTTGCGTATGGAATTATCACTACAAAATTTTTTATAAAATACATTTATTTAACTAAAACAGTTACTTAACAATATTAAAATTTACTTAACATTTAGTTGACGGTTATGTGAATTAGAAATTTACTGTATTTATCGATCAATGTCTTTTTTTTTTGTATCGTTTATATCTAAAAGACAGTTTTGGCGGTTTTTGTTCGAAGGGGGGGGGGGTGATTTAACGCTGAAACATTGGCACTTCCGGTTTCATTCACAGCTATCAAGTAGTTTTAAATTCTGATAACTTAGATTTTTTATAATGCAATAAATGTAAGCGCAGATTTGGAAAGTTAAAAATGTGCGTTTTAATAAAATGTAATTGAAAGAAAACGAAAATTTTAGACAAAAATCTCATTTTAAACGTAATGAGATATCCTAATGTGTATACTATTTTTCACTTCTTATTGATACTTTTGTTAAAAAAAGTTAGCACACACACCCCCCCCCCCCCAAAAATAACCTTGATCGATAAGTACAGTAAATTTCCAGTTCACATAACTCTTAAGTAAATGTTAAATAAAGTTTAAAATAGTTAAGTAAATGTTTAAGTTAAATAAATGTATTTCATGGAAAATACTCTTTCCTTTGAAAATTCAATACGCAAAATATAATTTCTCAAAAAGCTATTGAAGTATCACTATGAAAATCAAATTGCATGTTAGTGACTCTTAACTCATGAAAAATGTATATCTTAGATTTTAGTTTATTATCTTTACCACTGTCATGCAAATTACATGTATACATAAAATAGATATATATGCGATGGAATTCCCGGTACAATGTTTTGCGTATTATGCTAAACTTCATAAAATTTTACCATAAAGTCATCAATTTACCTAAATGTAATCAATGTATGGATCATATTTTCCTTTTCATAGTAGTTTAGAGGCAAAATCTTTCCAAACATAACTGTAAACTATAATTAAATAGCTTTTTCAAACAACTTTCTCCGAACGCTGTCAGATAACTCGGAAATTACAATTTGTTTACAATCTCTTACAATTCAGCGAGTTTTAGCGAGAAACTAAAAAACAGCTCAATCTAACGCCGATATCTCTCTGAATTTTTACGATATTTCACTGATTTTTTTTAAGAAGTTGCTCAATGGAGTTGACTATTAAATTATCCAAAAAGTTTATTGTTATCTTTCGTGCATGCGCATATACACATTATTTTATATAACTGCCCATATTTCCTTAAATATTTAATATATTTATATTCCAAATGCACTGTTTTATTTCTACTATATTTTGTCAATTTTTCTGAAACTGGCGGCGTTCAATTTTTTTTAAGCCCTGGAAGTTATAAGCAAAAAACATGCAAGAATTTTTTAAATTAAAAAAAATCGCTATATCTCTATTAATATATATGCTATTCTTACACAAATGAATACACAGATTGTACAATGTCTGCTTATGTATATACCGTAGCGATAGATCATTTCGTGAATTTTATTTTACAGGGTGATCCCAAGTATAATTTTTCATTAAACTTTTTGTTGGTCCCCTAATTTTCCTCCTTATCAAATTGACGTTGATAAATATGGAGTCAAGCCTGTTTTTTTTTAATACTAAATTTTCAGAAGAATCTGACAAGTATATTTTTAAATGTTAGATAAAAAGTTTAAAATTAAAAGTTGCCGGTCATTAATGGACATATAGTGTATATGCATAAACTCATGTTTTCTGCTTACTTGGTGTAAAAAATACACTATTTTTTTAATTCTTTTCAAATCGAACATATCTATTCTGAGTAGAACTATATATGTTCTTGTTTCGATTTTGAATTTTTGAAGACAGCATGCAGTTGGCCGTATTGTTAATTATTTGTATAAATTAAGCAATTATATATAGTTCAGAGATTTTAGTGAAAAGTATGCAATTCGTTTTAATGAGAAATAAACTTAATAGAAGTTTTAGCAAAAGCACCTCTTGTTGTTTAAACGCAGACAGGCAATTTGTGTCGGATTTTTAAAATGTTTCGAAACTTGAAGTGACATAGTAATACCACAGAGTTTAAGTCCCACACTACGACTCCATTTCTATGTCAAGGAAACTTCTGTAATTGTTGAAGTTATGTAATTGAACCATCCCGATTGGAGCGTTCATCCTTTATGTTTGCTAAAAAGTAGACAGAATATAGATAGATAGAAAATGTTTGAGAGGGGATATGGAAACACACTGGAGAGAGAGTTCAATGCATGTTTTCGACGTGCTTGGGTGAAGTACAGGGAAATAGCGAATGCTTCTTAACTGAGCTTCACATCTGTAAACGTTTCCTCGTACCAATTGAAGAAATATACTTGAAGATTCTACGAAATTCATCAAATATGAGGTCATTTTGAATACACGTTTGGATAGAAATTTATAATTTTAATGAAACAATCAGAAGATGTTAATGCAATTTACAATGATGAGTTTAATCGCAAAGCCAATGATTTAATTATAATATTTTCCTATAGGCTTCATTAAATTTTATTGTCTTCAACACGAAATATATGTAGTCATATATGTGGGTTTTTTTTTCTGCAAATAAATATCAATATACAACTTTAGAGATATCTTTAAAATAATATAATTTGAAAATTGTAATTCCAATGGTAAATATAACATCAGAAAGCATTAGCTACTGGACAGTCATCGAAGAAGATAATTTAACAATTATTTATCTTTTAAAATATTAGAAAATTTAAATTACATATTTTATTGATTCACAATAAAATATGGGAATGGAAACAAATAAACTAAGAGTCGAAAAAAATCAAAACATGATTCTAAACAATATTTTTTTACCAATGCATGTATGCAATGTAAAACTTATTAGAAATCGTTCACATCATTCATTATTCTACAAGCAAAATATTACATTATTAAAAATAAATACTCCTTGAAGGAACGTTTCTAGATACCAATACTTTCTTTGAAAACTGTGGACAGTGTTTATAGAAACTAGTAATTCTAATCCAAACAGAGTAATTCTAATCCAAAACGAACTGTCATAGTCAGTACACCGGAGAAAACAATGGGTTGGTTCGAAATTTATTGAGGTGCATTAGGTTTGTAAAATCTCTAGATCAAGTCATTTTTATTGTTTCATTCATCTGACAAAACCCTACTCCTCTGTCTGTCTTTCTATCACATAGCCCGTTCTCAGAAACTATATATGTTGGAGGTTTGAAATTTTGCATAATTATAGCTGAACACCTCACGTCAAACGTCAATATCAAATTTTGAAAAAAGTCTTATATTTACCCATCTGGGCACTAACTTATATTTTAAGCTTTTTTTTCTAACTGAGCCCCTAATAAAGTTGAAGACTTGAAATTTCGAATACATATAGCTGAACATTCGCGATCAAACAACAAATCATAAAAATTTCAAGAAGTCTTATATGTATCCCTCCGGTCTCTAACTTGTGTATTTTAAGCAATTTTTTTAACCTCCACCTTTTTCATCCGGAGGACACTTTTCTAACTTTTGCCGACAGCCCTTTGACAACTATTTCATATTATGAACCATAGCCTTACATATGTCAGTTCCAGTTTTTACCTACAGGGGCGCCTAACTATCTCGTGTGCTATGAGCCCGATCCCCTTGACTAATATATCTACGGATAGGTTGTAAAACGTTTCGTTCGGTTAGAGGTTTGTTTAGAATAGAATGAGCCCTCTTGTTGCGAAAAGTGGAAATAACAGATTTTGCAAAAGGTTAATATGTTTTGAAAGTAATATCAAACGAAACCCTCTGCGTGATCTGTGATCACACTTACACACTTGTTTAAATACTGCACAGTGTGTAGGAAGTGCGCTTATGTTAAATTCTAAATGAATGCTCTACTTCAATTGCTATTTGAGAACAACGATTTGGTCGCAGTAGCTTCTTGTTCCTCCGGAATGTTTCATTAACATTCTACTTGATTCTCACGATTCGGGTTAACGTATTAATCCGTTTCGTGGATTCCAGATTTAAAGAATGGTTTAACGCCTAAATTTGCCCGATTAAATTCGACATCTACAATGATCCGAAAAAAAAAATAAAACAAAAGATAAGCATTTTTTTACCGGTAGAGTACGAATCTGCAATAAACAATGCGGTTTCTCATTCAAGATTTTAAAGTTTGACTCCATCTGTCCATGTTGGGGTAGCGGTGGTGTGTCAACTTTGATATCAGTAAAAATCACTTTTAAAAATATTTAATATGGATATTTCTGTTTTTCAATCCGATGTGGGCTTGTCGTGTTATTCGACTATTTCTAGATTTTTCAGACACCTTGTAGAATATATTTATAGGTGAAAGAATATTGCTGCTGCTTAAGACTTAATTATTTGTTAAAAAGTAAAAAAAAAAATAAGAATTTAGATTCTTGTTCCTCTGCATACATAATTTGCATCAAGTATATTTTACTGTTGATTAAACAATATATTTTATAATTTTTGTGCTAGGTGTCTGCTTGAAAACTTCACCAGTATAATATATTCCATTTTAAGTTCGTATTTCAACTATCTTTAAAGCATATAAAAGTAAATGTAACAGTGGCTGCTTATCATTATCTTTGATTCATTGAATAAAAAACGTATAGCAATGTTACTCGACTATTGCCTGCATTATGCGTGTCTATTGATATAATTTAATACAAAATTAAATGCAATTACAACTGAAGATAAATTATCCTACATTAATAAATTACATGGAAATATTTAAAATATTATGTTTCGTTTTAGATAAATAGATCCATATTAAAACTAATGTATACATCAGAATTTCATCAACTTTAGAACCTACTTTCACATTTCAACTTCTGAACTTTATCAAGGAAAGCTGGCATGTATTAAAAATATTTTATTTTGATCTTCTATAATTTTAATAACGTTAAGGAAACTTTTTTTCATTTTTTCCATGGTATTTATAATTTTAGAAAAAGTAATTGCTATGTAATTAAAAAAAATATTTCTAGTTTGTTATATGATTTTTTAATTGGAAGTTGAAAATGATACTTTAAGCACAATGAAATATTACGTTAGATTCAAAGAGAAACAAAATGTTATTTTATGTTTAAACTGAATACATTAAAGTGCCATTATATTCAGATTAATTATTTTTATAATTATTTTATCTAAATATGTGCTTTTACTACTGTATATTTATGATATATACAATAAACGTGATGAAAAATTATGTAATAAAATTAAACATTTATGACTCCTTTTCTACCTCCGAATTTAAGTAAATTTAGTATGATAATCCAAATTATAATTTGGAATGCATTCCAACAATATAAATATTTTATTTAAATTGGTTCGAAGAGGATTTGGTCGAGGAGCCCGGGGCCACTTGCCCCACTTCCCCGTCACATAAGATTATGCAGGTTAAATGGAATAGCAAAATTCATAGCTGGTAGCAGCGAGGGCATAAAAAGTAAAAAATCTAACTGGGGTTGCATGGGAAAAGAGCTCAATTAAAAAGTAAAAATAAGGAAGGAAGAGTCTAGAAGAAAGATTAAGTATAGCATTAAAACAACAATATATGTTTATGCATTTTCTAAATTTTTTTAATTTTTTGTAAGTTTTTTCAAATATTTTTTTTATAATTTTATAATAAAAAGTAGAACAATCAATAGAAGGTGAGAGTGTTAGCATTAAAAGGGAAAAAGGGTAGCCTAGGCCTAATGGCCGCTGAAAGTGTGATTTGGATCCGGTCTGGGTGCCGTAACTTTTCTAGAGCTGATGCCGTCCAAGAGTCGAGGCAATGACGGGAACGAAGATACGCTTTTGCGTGGCCCTGACAAGGTCCGTCCCTCCCGGATTTACATGGCCGATATATGGGAAGCAGCTACTGGAGTAATGTAGGAGAAAGCCACAGCAGTGCCGGATGCAAAGCTTTGGCAATTGCCGTAGATTCTGAAAAGAACAGTCCCATCCGTCCTGTACACTGGTTGGAAGCTGAAGTCCGACTGAGGGAGCGCTGGCTGAATCGTCCTCTTATATAGGCTACGGAGAAAAAGGGAGGAGTCAAAGGCGGGTTTAGCCTGCAACTGCAGGCTGACAGAAAAGATAGTAGGAAATGCAGTGTGTTAGTAAAAATTTACAATAAAGTGATAAAGAAATTAAATTTAAATAATCGTATCTAATAAGTGTATTTTTAATTTGCTTATCCTTTAATATTATTTTTCTGGTTGCTGTTTTTTTTTTTTTTTTTTTTTTTTTCAGAGATTTAAAATATTTTTTCATACAATTTTTAAGTAGTTTTTTTATAAACTGATATCAGATTTAAGTAGTTACATATTTTTATTTTAAGTTTATTTTCCTAATCTACTATTAAAAATTTAAAATAATTTTCAACATATTTATGGGATTTACAGCAACCTGGACTACTTTTTGTCCTGGAAAACTATGGGATTCTTAAACAAACTAGTGTAGTAAGACGAATATACTCGCATATGAACGTAAACAATGACTGTGTTATTTTTACATAATAGCTGAGTTTGAAGTCTAAACGGATATGTTATTATTATTTTTTTTTAATTAGGAAAATTGCAATATCGAAACCAGCCCTGATGCTGAAAATGGTTTAAAAAAACTGCAACAAAATTCTCAAATAGAATAAAATACAATGTTAGGTAACGATTGATAAGATTAAAATCCAAATCATCAAAAACACGAGACAGAACTCTTTGGATTAAAATAAAGACAAAACCCCAACTTTTCCTGGACCTCCCACAAATAAATTTTTCGACTGGACACTTAAGGTTTTACGTCTAAGCAGAACTACCACGAATAAATCTTACGACTGGACACTTTAATAACAACATTTGAACACTCGAATTTATGAAGCTGTGCGGAGAAAAGGAGGCCCTCAGCTCAGGACACATGACTGACGAAGGAAAACAAAAATATCAGATGATAATCAGAACGGTGCAGAAACGAAGGCATGGGGTCCAATGGTACAGCTCCTATGTATCTGATAGCACACATATTTTGAAAGGTCCACTAAAACTGAAAAAAAGAGTAGAAGGGGAAAGAGCAGGTTAGAGAATGAGACCCTATTGGATAGTAAACAGAGAAGAGGGAAAATATACGGAATAAATTACAAAAAAATAAAATGTAAGGATCTCTACAACAAAAAAATTAAGAACTAACTACAGTCTGAAACTTGTCTTTATGAGAATGCTACATAAAAAAGACCCTGCCAGTTCGTTTTAGTTATATGTGGAAGAAGATCCTAGAATGGGTCTTTGTCTCAGCATGGGAGTATATGCAAAGTGGTTTTAATCACAATTACTCTGGACCTTCTGCAAAACAATGATTTATGATGTGAAAGGCATTTTTTTTATTATTTCTCTTTCCGCCTGCTCAATAGTCGAAATACGCGATTTAAATAAGTCGTTCCCTTGCCTACCCAGGGACAATTAAGTAATTATGTTGAATAAATTTGAAATAAGGTAGTAATCGATAGTCTACAGATTGCAATTTATATTTAATCTAATTTGTGAATTTCTAATGAAATTTGTCCAAGGAATTACTATGTGTATTTGTATTGTCTTTCTGTGTTTTCTTTATGTAAATAAATTTTATGTTTATGTATAAAATGGAGTAAGTATCGAATTAATGGCATCATGTAATTTTAATAGTAGTAAATAATGAGCATCATAGTTCGCTGCTTTAAACGGAACTTGGTTTTCAAAACTACACAGCGCAAGATAACTGAGATTGGTATTGAGGGAAAGTATTAACCCATTAACCGCTGACGTTGCGTTCACGCAACAGTCAAAATAATTGCTCATGCAATGAATTAATTACATTGGCACCACTATTTTAGAATTTAAAAAAATGTGTTATTTATTGGCAGGAATTTTGCTATTTTAGTAAAGCGAAATTTACCTTACTGAATTTGTTGTGGGAAACTACTTTCAACAAGAAATTTGAAAATTTCTATCGTAATAGTTTTGACGGTTAATGGGTTAAATAAATTACTGAAAAGTGGAAAAGGCATTTTATATAAATAAAAGGTTAATTTAGATGTATCTTTTTATGAGAATAGTTCATCTCTGTATACAAGATTCCCAGAAGCAGAAAGCGATCACTAATACTATAATAATTTTATATAGCCAACTAAAAGTAGATGCACGAAAGGGTACGGGTGAGGTGTTAGACATAGGAGATAATGAGAGCTAGCCAGATATTTGCAAGAATTATTTTGAAGTACAAATTTCACCCCATCAACAATATCGGATACAATATGGAAATACATAATTTAAAAATATAATATTGCAAAACAGAAAGAAATCCCAAAATTGCGTCATTAGTTGAACGTTGGCATAGGAATCATTTTGCGTTATTAGCATAAAATCGTATATCAAACCTAAACTGCCTATTTTCTGGCATTTATCTGAATTCTTTTTACTTTTAAACTCGTGGACATGACATTTTCTTTTATTCAGAAACTAGTTATTCAATTTGTTATTTTTTTCATTTTTTCAGTAAAGGCTGAAAATGTTTTTTGTCGCATTTTTTGTCGTATTTAACGAAAATTTCTTTTTCGACAGTGCAGAAAAAATAAAAGAGTGCCGACATGAGAAAACTACTGCCAAATTGTAATTTCCATGGCAAAAGATGAATAGAAAACTTGATTACATACATATCAGCATATTATTCAAGACCGATAATGTGTTATCACATTTAAACAAGAAAGACAAAATCATGTGTCAAGCATAGATTATGAAATAATTTCCAACCCATTCAGAATAATGTAACAAAATTGCACCGTTTAATTGGTTAAAATATTATGTCTACTTCAACCATATGAAAACGAATAATACATTTGAAAACCGAATTTCAGCTGTCCCTATCTACATTGTGAAAATTATGCGAATTCTTTGAACAGCCCTGTACATGATATATATATATATATATATATATATATGTATATATATATATACATATATATATTTGTATCTGTTAACTACAAGCATGCCAAAATTTAGTTTAGTTAAGAAAAACATATAACTCACTTGAATATTCCCTTTCATCTATTTCCTCTAATAAGGAGAATTTTATGTGAATTCTTTTGTGCAGCTTTGTAAATGAGGTATAGAATTTATGTACAACGGGTAAAACGCAAAAATTTATTTAAATTTTAAAGCGCATGTCGGATTTTAAGACGTACTTCCATCATTAAAAAGCAGAAAAACCAACGTTTAAAATGCACAAATAATACATGAAAAGGTATTTCATGTATTATTTGTGCATTTTAAAAGTTAGTTTTTCTGCTTTTTATTATTGTTGCACAAAGTCTTTATTTGCTATTTTTATGTACTTCCATCAATTATTACTTAAATACAATACTGTAATCGATTTATTTTGTGTATCCCTTTATATGAACCACAAAGCAATGAAATTCAGCAAACCCCTGACAAATATGATGATTCTCCATATACCATAATGTAATGAAATTCTTTTGAGCTCCCCTATAAATTAACAAATAAACTCATGTACTTCATATACAATGCCAAACATGCTTCTGCGACCCTAAATAACGTTTATCAATTACATGCGAGTAAGAGTATATTTACGGGGGTTAGGGCGCGGCTAGAGGGACAGACAAACGGAATGCATAAGCACTTTTCAACTTTGTTGGAAAGTATTAAAAATGAATCACCAAATATATTATACAATTTTGCAGAAAACCAACTACCAAGATGTAATTTGTTTGTTCGAAAATGAAAAAAAAAGAACTTGATTACATACAAACCAGCCCCTTATCCAAGCCTGATAATGTCGCCCTTTCACATTTATAAATTAATCTGTAAATGTTTCATGCAATTTTTCATCACAAAACATCAAGATGTTTATTTCTTTGTCAAAAATAAAAAATCCATAAACTGGATTACATATAAATCAGCACATTATTCAAGCTTGATAATATCGTGATTTGACATTTAAAAATGAATCAGCACATGAGTCATTCATTTTTGCAGTGTTGTGCGAGGAAAAATATTGTTTTTGAGGTCCACCCTTATTATATTTCCATATTATTTTCCAATAAAACATTTTGCTAATCTTTAAACAATAACAATAATGTTAAAAAAAGATTTGTGTAATAAAAAAAGATAACTTTAATATTAGATTAATTTGAAATATTCGATTAATTTGAGATTCATAAATTGAATATTAGAAGAAGCTATAAAATCTTAGTAAAAAGTTTTGAAGAAGAAGAAATTTTAATCAATTATTTTTTTATTATATGTATTCTGACAAATCGTAGTACTGCAAAGAAAAAAGAAATATATTCAAGAAAAAAAAGAAAGAAACGTATAGCTATTATGTTAAGGCCATCGCAAAACTTTCTTTTACATAAATAAAATCGTCTGCAACTAAAATTAACGGACTATGGAAATCATGACAGAAGCCTATGTTAGCGACACATGTGATATATGGTAGAGTAGTACACAGTGACACGAAAATTATTATTACTTAACGAATGGCAACGATTTTTATTCTTTTGAAAAAAAATGCTAAATCTTTAAGCTACACAAATACGCACACATTAATGTATAAATGGTTTTAAAAAAGTTATTTCTAAAAGCACCGAAGCAGGATAACGGAATATCGAATTGTCTCACTGTGAACCACAAATGGTTCACAGTGAGACAGTGTATATATTTTCATAAATCATACATTTTTACGCTCTATCAATAAATTTCTGCAGTTTATGACTTCTAATTAATATTTCAAGATTTAAAAAAAAATTAAAAATATGAGCCTCGGGTGGACAATGGCAGACATTGGGCTACCTTCATACAAATTTTCAGCCTCTCACGTTTAGTAGATTTCAATAGCCATCATACGCCCCCCCCCCTCCCCCCCGCACACACAGATAGAGAGAGAGAGAGAGAGAGAGAGAGAGAAAATCTTTCTTTTATTAATAAATAATTTTTTTTAACATCAGAACTGCATGGTAGATACACAATGAGGCACATCTCACTGTATAACACAACTGTGTGTCTCACTGTGTGCTTTCGTTTCGTTGTAACAAAATTATTGCCACGTCTGTTCCATCAATTTCATTGCTTTAAAAAGTTTATGTCGTTTTCTCGAAATAGTCTATTATTAGATATAGCTAGGTTTGGTTAAGTAAATATATGTCATATTGAAGGAAATAAACTCTAAAATAGACGTTTATGTAACTTTAACCACTAAAAAATAAAGAATTATATACTATTTTGTCGGAACAGTAACTAAAGTACCGAAACTACATCCACATGTTGCATGAGATGAGGTGGTTCAGTGTGTGTTCCAGCTAGGAGAAAAAGTTATAACTATATGTCAAAATGGCTGTTGTCTCACAGTGTACCATGCCTCACTGTGTACTTCCCTACCCTAATCCAAACCTATGGCTTCATGGGCCTTCATGGGCTATAGGCATGGACTAAGTGTTTAAAAATGCAGCGTATGAGTGCCACCTGTTGGATGATTTACATTTAAACTTAATCAGCGTCAATATACGTTAAAGTCTAAAATACTATAAAGTTTAATACAATTATATGCTTTAGTTCTTGCGATATAGCTACCTCACAAATCTTAAATATTCAGAATAGCAGAGCCATCTCCCAGGCGATTTAATATAACACCTATTCAGTACCATATAATGTCAATGATGAATCAGAAATTAGATTAATTTCCATACAGTAGCTCTTGAGACTATGCGGACACAAAATTTGTGTCATATACAGACACACAGATAGACCAGACACTTACTAAAAACAGACAAATTGTGTTCAGCACCTCCTAAATCGTATAAATCCGTTGAATACAGGAAGTCGTAAATTTTCACGAATTCAATTATCTCTTAAAATTAGTCTATGAATATTATATATTCAATGCTTGTTTCGCTTTTATATAAAAACAAAATCAAGAAATTGGTATTACAGCGCCAGCAAAAAAAAAAAAAAAAAAAAAAAAAAAAAAAAAAAAAAAAAAAAAAAAAGTCCTTCCGGCCAGTGCCGGGAGGAAGAGGTAGCTTTCATAATCCTTATTTAAAAAAAGCCAAATTATATCATTCAAACACACGAAGCTCAATTTAGTGGAAACCGAATATTGGAGATTCAATACTAAGTTTTATCAATATAATGAATGAGAATTTCGCGAAATTAGTCAGCTTTATCCAAGCTGCTTTTCTTTAAAGTAACATATATTTGGCTGCCAAATTCGGCAATTTCTTAAAGTGCCTGTCATTTTAAGACAACATGGTGGATGAGGCTAAGCAGTGAACTTGGTCGAGACCTTAGTAATTGCTGTGCACATGCTCACTCGCATCGGAATCGGTAAATATATAGGGGTGCTGTCGCATGCAAAAAATCAGATTTTTCAAAATGTCACCCACAATAGAAATTGAAACTGCTATATCTGAGCCATTTTTTAAGGTAAAGAAAAACAAAAAATGCTCCTGAATCCTTATATCAAGGTCAAATACTTAAGAAAGAAACATTTTTCAATTTCTAATTTTTTTGCACCTCACTTTAAATATATATATATTTTTTAATTTAATGGTCGCCATTTTGAAACAAAATGGCTGATAAATGTTGGTCGAGATGTTGATGTATACTATCCACATGCCTTCTTACATCGAAATAGGCGAATACGTAAGTTATCGCGTGACAAATACAAGATCGTTTCAAAATGTTAGCCATGCTAGAAAATCAAAGTGCTATAAATCAACCATTTTTTAAGATATAAACAAAAGAACAAAGTTTCAGAAACAAAAACTGCTCCGGAATCTTTGTATCAAGGCCAAACACATAAAAAATCTTTTTCATTTTCCAATTGTTTAATACCTCATTTTGAATTTTAATTTTAATTTTTTTTTAATGGCAACCCTTTTGAAACAAGATGGCGAATGAAGCTGGCCAACGAACTCGGTCGAGACATTGGTATGTACTATGTACAGACCAAGTTACATCCAAATAGGTTCATAATTACGCCTCTTATCGCGTGACAAAAATCAGGTCGTTTTAAAATGTCAGCCACAAGAGAAATTCAAAATGCTATTACTCAGCCATTTTTTTTAGATATAGACGAAAGAAAAACTGTTCCGGAATCTTTGTATTAAGGTCAAATACATACAAAAAAAATCTTTTTCACTTTCCAATTTTTTTGGTATCTCATTTAATTTTTTTTATTTTTTAATTTTTTTAAATGGCCGCCATTTTGAAACAAGATGGCGGATGAAGCCGGCCAACGAACTCGGTCGAGATATTTGTATGTACTATGTGCACACCAAGGTACATCCAAGTCAGTTCATAAATACGCCTGTTATTACGTGAGAAAAATCAGGACGTTTCAAAATGTCAGCCACGCTAGAAATTCAAAATGCTATAACTCAGCCATTTTTTAAGATATAGACAAAACAAAAACTGCTCCCGAATCTTTTTTTCAAGGTCAAACACATAAGAAGAAAATATTTTTTCAATTTTTAATTTTTTGGTACCACATTTCAAATTTAAATTTTTCTTAAAAATTTAAATGGCCACCATTTTTAAACAAGAATGCGGATGAAGCTGGCCAACGAACCCGTCGAGACATTGGTATGTACTATGTATAAACGAAGTTACATCCAAATCGGTTCATAAATACGCCTTTTATCGCGTGACAAAATTCAGGACGTTTCAAAATGTCAGACACGCTAGAAATTCAAAAAGCTATAACTTAGCCATTTTTTAAGATATAGACGAAACAAAAACTGCTCCGAAATCTTTGTATAAAGGTCAAATATATAAGAAAATATATTTTTCCATTTTCAATTTTTTGGTACCACATTTCAAATTTAAAAAAAAAAAAAAAAATTTAAATGGCCGCCATTTTGAAACAAAATGGCGGATGAAGCTGGCCAACGAACTCGGTCGAGAGATTTGTATGTACTATGTACACACTGAATTACATCCAAATCGGTTCATAAATACGCCTTTTATCGCGTGACAAAATTCAGGACGTTTCAAAATATCAGCCACGCTAGAAATTGAAAATGCTATAACTCAGCCATTTTTTAAGATATAGACGAAACAAAAACTGCTCCGGAATCTTTGTATAAAGGTCAAATACATAAGAAAAAAATAGTTTTCCATTTTTAATGTTTTGGTACCACATTTCAAGTTTTAAAAGTTTTTAAAAATTTTAAATAGCCGCCATTTTGAAACAAAATGGCGGATGAAGCTGGCCAACGAATTCGGTCGAGACATTGGTATGTACTATGTACACACCGCATTACATCGAAATCGGTTCATAATTACGGGAGTTACAGTGTGACATAGGTCAGATATATATATATATCAATTTTGAACGGAGGGTGGTTTCGGGGTCTGGGGGTCATGATCGATGAAAATATACCAAAATTTTTTGAAATCGCTTTCCTCCGAACGTCTTCAATAGGTAGCTTTTTTTGTAAAGAAAGCTACCTAAAAAAATCTTCTCATTTACGCTACAGTCTCAATGTTCAGATGCTTTATCTTACATTGTACTGCTTCAAATAGAAGAGGCGGTCGAGAGTTTATATCACACGTTGGTCCGGTGAATTGGTGGACCTAGCAGCTTCAGATGACTCAGATTTCTCCTTTTTTTTTTAGAAAAGAGGGCTTTTTAAAAAAAATTCAATAACTGTCAACATTTTTTTCTTTTTTTTTTTTTTTTTTTTTTTTTTTTTTTTTTTTTTTTGCTGGCACTGTATTGATGTTTCATCGAATCATTTTAGTAATATTTGCTAAAGATTGAGCACGAAGGAATTAAACAAGTGTATCATATTTTTATATGTAAATATCATGTTTCAGGATCTTTAAAAGACATTTTAATCAAAAGCATCTAATATTTATCTGTATTGTTTAATAGCATAAAAAGATGTATTTTCTCAAATACAAATGGTTAAATTTTAAAGTGTTGTTTCGATTTAGCTGGATATAAAACAGCACATCAAATTGGATTTTTTTCTTGCTTCTCTTTTAAAATACCAAACGGTTATATTTTAAAGTTTTCGAATGATTTTGCTGGAAACTAAACTGCTCATTAAGGAGCATATCTTTTTTGAAATACCTTCGTCTTTTACCATTTCCGTATTACATTAATTTTTACGTAGCAATTTAACAATACTAATTTGTTGAAAGAAAACAATTTATCTGAATAAAAAATGTTATTACTTTTTAAAGATCTTTTTTAGAGATCAGTAGAATCATTAATTATAATAATGTCTTATTCATAAACAATAAAAGTTATTATTTTTTTTAAATAAAAATTTGTTTTACTGTTATTAATAGTATTGTTAAACTTATTAATATTTCCTTCCTAAACAATATCTTTAATATTATTGTACAACAATTGAGCACGTCCAAAACTCAATGTCTCCAAACTCAAAGAAACCTAATTAAACTTTTTCGAAATATACAACACGTTGCACCGACCCAGACGGGCAGACAAACACATACACACATACGGAATACATATATTACTTTAAAATATATATATACTAGCCACCTTCGCCTGCTACGCTCGTCGGTTTTTCTAAAGAAATCTTGAATGAAACAAATATATATCTGTGAATTTGATCATGCGTTTTAAAGCAACATGGACATTTACCCGGTGTATCCAACCGAATTGCTGAAAGCAATATGAATGTCATTACGCTATTATATCTTTTATTGAGTTATACAAAATTTAGACTGTTAAGGACCAATTTCTTTAGTTGATCTGTTAGTGTAGAATTCGGTAAAGAACAATAGAACAATATGTAATATACTAAAAGCGTTCATGAAAAATTATCAATGCAAGTCTCATCAGAATCTGATACTTGGACTTATTGAAAAGGCTGGTCGCTCATAATATTTGGGTTCGCATGATTTTAGAACTTTCATCTATAATTCTACAATCAAGCAACCTAACAACCAAGCAACAGCAAATGATATGTGCTTTATACTAAAACATTCACTGAAAAATTAACTAAACGATCAAGTTGCATCGAAATCCACATAGCAGAAACTTTTAAACTGGAAAATATACGAAACCTTCCCTAAAAATGATCTAATTAACAGTTTAAATCCCATAAAAATTCATTCAGTGGAACCTTTAAAAAAAGCAAATCTTTCAAAATTGGGTTCATCTGATTTAGAAAGTTCCCCATAAGTATTTAACTAAGCAACGTAGAACGTTATGTTTTATACTAACATCTTTTCTGAAAAATTATCTAACTAACAATGTAAGTCCCGTCAAAATCTATTCAGCAGAACTCAAGATATAAGCGGCCGGTATGAAATTTCTCTTTGCATTATATATATATTGAGATAGTTAAATATAACTTTCATAATCATGTTAACCTGATTATAGAATTTTCTGGGAGGTAGGGGTAACTATACACTGCATCACTTCTGAATTTTTTGAAGGAACTTAGCTCAACTTCCATAACTATAGCATATATACTATCAAGTATACCCTATCTCTGTAGCATATATCTTCCAATTTTCTTTACTGTACCACTGAGAACTTTTTCCGCATAGCTCCGTAACTAAACAACACAGAATGATATGATAAATATTGAAAAAATCCCTGAAATATTATCTAACTTACTGTGCATTTAATTAGTTGACTTGAAATCTTTCATAATCGAGTTCACCTAATTTTAGAATTCCCGTAGCAACTTAGAATGATGGTTTTACATTAAACCATTTATAAACCAAATTTACTATTTAACAGTGTAAGTTCTACAAAATTATGTTCAGTAGAATCTGAGTTATAGTCATATTTACAAAAAATATTGTACATTAAACATTTTTTCTTTACATTTGAAATAAAATCAGTAACTGTTTTGGTATTTCCCTGTTATGCCAACACCATTGTCACCAAGCGTAATAGTTGGCACAAAAATGAAATGATACATTTGAAAAAATATATATAATTTTGTTGATAAAATGGTACTACTTGATTATCTCGTCGACCAAAGGTCTATTGCCAAACTATAAGATTAAATGCCAATAATGGTTGATCGTAAATGTTGCATTCACTTGACTTTAAGCAAGTTACACGTATTTACGTCATCAGGTGATTTTAATTTCGACGTTTTAAATGTATTTTATTAATGTTATACTAATTTATTTGTTCTTTCGTTATTTAAAATAAAAATTATGTCAATTTGTGTACTTTGGCGAGTGTTTTGGCGATTTATATAATTTAGTGAAATTGGTCGACGGGTACCAAAATAAATACTTGAAATATAAGAATAAATTATTTTGCAAGTAATAATTATAGTCAATTTAAACTGCAGTTTTGACATTGTAAATGTCTTTTACTACTGAAGCATGGCGTACGTAATACGTATGTCTCACATTGCAGTAAACATTTCATTCTTTCAATGAAGACATTCATGGTTTTTTGAACAAAACATTTTTATATGTATAATTCCTAACTTCTGAAATAATTTTATTGTAGCTTCCTCATTATCAGATAACTGCGAAATGGTAAAATCTATATCTGTATCAGTAATAAATATTTTCTATTCAAAAACTAACAAATTAAAAACTTTTGCGAGATTATGATGGAATAAAATATTAAAAATTCCTGCATAAAAATATTCACGTTCAATAATTAGCAAATGTTAATGTGTGGCACGGTTTGCAATAAAAATCGTTTGCACGATTAGGGTTGAAATAAATTTCGCGATACCATACATTTTGGCATGGTATCGCGACGAAAATTAGAATGAAAAAGTACCACAGTTGTTTTTTTTTTTTTTTTTTTTTTTTTTTTTTTTTTTTTTTTTTTTAGTTTTAGTTTTAGTTTTTGAGGCGTTTGAATTTTTTTTTTTTTTTTAATTGACGAAGTTGTTTTCATTTAACCAAAAGGATTGGTTAAAAAAATATTTAATTTGAATTTTTTCCCTTGCTATAGTAACAGAATGAAAAGAATGAGTTTTTAGAAATTATCACTTGAAAAATTCATGTTTTGGCGCCAAAGATAGTGCCAAATTAGAAGAATATGAAATATCTCTCGAACTATTGGGCTTAAAAGAATTTAGTTAGAACCATTCGATTCAGCATACAAAAATACACCAAAATATGTTATCAGTTAAAAAATAACTATAAAATCAGATTTTTAAGGAATTTTTTTAAACTTCGTTCTCTTTTTTACCCCCCTTAGGGGTGGAATTTTGGAAAATCCTTTCTTAGCGGCACTCTATATCTTAAGAAGTATGTTTACCCCGGTTTGCAAGATTTTAGGTTCGGTAGTTTTGGCTGCGCGTTGATTAATACAAAATCCAGACTTACTTTTATATATATAGATAAAACGAATGTTGCTAGGAAATAAGTACAAGTTAAAATATTTGTATTTTAGAAGATAATTGTAATTTGAAAAACTATATTAATTGAAATCTTAAAAGTTTAGTAGGATATAAATATTAGATAATGCATTTTAATGGATATAAAATAGTTGATCTATGTTAAAATGAAATCTAATCAAATTTAAATCTTTTTTACAAAATGTTATAGTATTTTGTTCAAAGTTTAATTTTATTTTCAAGTAAAGGTGTTATAAATGTACTACATTACACTAATACTTTGTATTAAAAAATATATAATATAGATTTAACACATAATCAGAATAATATTTCCTTCTTAAAAATGCTGTTCTCATTAATAAAACCAATCTATAATGTTAAATCAGAAAAGTAGATTTCATAACTATAAATAAGTTTCTTGTAATAACCAGATTCAAAATCTTATCAGATTTTCCTTACATAAATCCTACATAAAAATTCATGTACTGGGCATTTATTTCATTAAATTCTATAAGACAAGTAATATCAATTAGGATAAAGTATCTCATGTAGAAGAGTCTCTCAAAGCAGAAAATTAAATTAAGATAACTGGATCACACGCTAAAATAAGTATTTGCAGGTACTTAATATTAATCTCATGCGGCATCTTCCGCATCGTTTAACATGAAATGAGATACTTACCCTTAATAAAGTTAAGTAAGTGTTAGACGAATAATTACCATAACCACATCTTTTGTAATAAAGTAATTTCCTGTAAGATTAAAATGAGAAGAACTAAAAAACAATTTTCTTATGAATGCAAAGACTATTTAAATTTCTTCGTAAAAATATATTTGTATTGAAATAAAATTTATAACTCTACATATTTTTACGCAGTAAAGTAATAAGTTAATTTTAGTAAGCAAAAGCACAAAATAGTTTTAGCCGCGTGTTTATCTTTTATGTACCATTAAAATATAAATTCTCAAATAAATAAATATTTTTTTTAAATAATTGTTTTAAAATAATTATACATAAATACTGCTTTATGATTGTCATTAACGTTTTACATCTTTAACAGCGTAAGTTCCAAATCTCTTTCAGGGTGCTTATAAAATAAGTGACTATTTTTAACCGATAAAAATAAAGATAACATGATGAAACTTAGAATTGATATAAAACTGACTAGCAAAATGAGATTTGTGAGTACATAACTTCAATCTTGCTCAAAATAGTTTTGTTTCAGGAGTTTACTTTCATATAAATTGTGCTCGTATGACTTTGTAAATTGAATTTGATTTTGGGCTGATAAAGTTTTATTTTAGCAATGTTAAATGTATTCCTGTATTACCATAAATACTCCAATAGTTTTCGAAATATTAATTAATTTGCAAATTCGTCTCTCGCAATGTCTTCTCCATCGTTCATTTTATTCAAGTATTAGAACAATACCATTAGCAAGATAGATGGTTTAAACAAACGATGTCTGTTTCATATAAAAAGTCTTTTCGTCTCAGTAGAAAGAGTAGTTTAATTACAATATGTATTTTTATTTAAATGGGCACCTTTCACATTTAATACATGCTAAACAAATTGGTCCTTTTTTTAAAAGTTCGCTATTAAGACCAGAAAGGCTATTTGTATGTAAATTCTAAATTAGCTTTATATATGCAAAGCGATAAATATGATATACAGTATAACCACGTATAACCTGACCGACCTTTATTTTCGTAACCATTGATCCTAGATGCATACTTCCAATTACAAAAATGGTTTAAATAAGGTAAAGAATTATTTTTAAAGCGATTTGGGTCGAGAAAAACATGTATTAAAAAATTACGAAATTTTAATTTTTATACGGTCTCCCGGTCCTATAAGTAATATTTAATAAAAATTTACTGTGACACTAACAAGTAAGACAAAAAATTCCCATTCATCTAATATTAAAATTGACCGAGTTATGAAACTTTGAACGTCGTGACTTGTACCATTTTTTGCAGCTCAAAACAGATGTTTTCTGCCATATTTTCAGTGGTGATATATAAAGTACTTAAGTTTATTTCAAGGTATCTGCGCTTTGAAAGCAATCGTACAAATATTACGATTAACTTTTAATAGTTAAGTTTCAGTTAAGTTACAATAATTGCATTTTAACTTATGTTGTATTTTGTAAGGATTTGAGGCACTGACTTTCTTTTAACAAAAATTATTTTATTTTCATAAGGTTTTATTTAACTTGCAACGATCGTCGTTCCAGTTTAAATTTAATACTCAAACATTAACTCACTTTCAAATGTCCGATCGAAGTTAAATTTTACATACTGACATAAATCCGATGACAATGCTATATTAATGTGATTTTCGACACTTACCATCTTATACATCCTTATATTAGAGGATAACACAAAAAATTTTGGATAGATTACCGTCAACAAGTTCAAGAAAGAGTTTTAGATTAGATAAGATAAACCTGCGATGGTTGTGTTTTTTAACATTTATAATTACGTTTTATGTTTTTTTTTTTAAAGGTGAATAAAGAAAATTACCTTCACTTTTAACCATCATGTCATGAATTTTCGCAAATCGTAAATTTCAAGGTTAAAAAATAGCGAAAAATCTAATACTATAAAATAGATATAAGACTTTTTAATTTAGTCTAATTTTATTTAATTCAATAATTTATTCAATTTTTTGGCTTATACTGGGTTTCTTACAGCTAAATTGCTCAGGGGTGCGATGAGGTTCGAAGGGGAGGGGTTGTGTCAATTTTAACTTTAAACATTTAAACTTTAAAATTTGCGATTTGAGAAAAATCCTTATGTGATGGTTTAAAATGAAGGTCATTTTGGGATTCGGCTCTACAAAATACATGAGAATCAATTTTCAAAAGTTAAAAAACATGGTACAACCCAAAATTTGAAAGACAGTGTAAACTAACAGCATTTTTAAAATAAGAAAAGAATTCGTAAAGAATTGAGGTCGTTGTTTTTCATCCTTCTATTTAACAAAAATTCTGTTTTTTTTTCTTATTATATGTTTATTACAAATTGTATATGTTGTAGTAATATTTCAGAATGATTAAAGATTTCAAATTTATATTGCAATGTCGATGTTACTCTCCACCATTTTTGTAATATATCTAACGGGCTTATATTCCTACTAAATTTGTGAATGACCCCTAATTTGCAGCAAAAGGCATGCTCCAACTTTAAACAGCTATTACTCGGTCATTTTTAATCGCAGAATAACGGGACTTTTTTGTCTTGCTTGTCAGTGTCACAAGAATATTTTACTAAATATAACTTATAGGACTGGGGGCCGTATAAAAATTTAAATTTCGTAATTATTCAATAAATGTTTTTCTTGACCCAAATCGCTCTCAAAATAATTCTTTACCTTATTTAAACCATTTTTGTAATTGAATGTATGCATCTAGGACCAACGGTTGAGAAAATAAAGGTCGGTCAGGTTATACGTGGACACACTGTATATATATATAAAAGAATTAAAAAAAAAAAACAATCAATTTTAACGTAAGCATAGCAAGCATACCATGTAAGCATAGTTTAAAAATCTCACATACACTGCAATATATTTCCAAACACTCAAACGAGTTTTGAGCCCAAACCATTCGATTAAACACATCGAAATTTTTCAATATGTTTTACCTTGCTAAGTAGACAAAGCGCACAAATATTTTATTGAAACCCAAACCCTTTACTACTAATGAAAATCTTTTAGTATATCTCACAGATCAAAGTAATATTTTTAATAAAATTCTCACGAATTGTATTAAATTCGAAGACATTTAAAACACATTAATGACTGAAAATATATCTCTTATGGCCGAATATTTAGTCAAACGTTCAAACGAATGTTAAAAAGTCCTTCCGGCCAGTGCCGGGAGGAAGAGATAGCTTTAATATTCCTTATTTTAAAAAAAGCCAACTTATATTATTCAAACACTCGAAGCTCAATTTAGTGGAAACCGAATATAGGAGATTCAATACTAATTTTTATCAATACTAAATCATTATGAATGAGAATTTCGCGAAATTAGTCAGCTTTATCGAAGCTGCTTTTATTTAAAGTAACTTATATTTGGCTGCCAAATTCGGCAATTTCTTAAAGTGCCTGCCATTTTAAGACAACATGGTGGATGAGGCTAACCAGTGAACATGGTCGAGACCTTATTAATTGCTGTGCACATGCTCACTCACATCGGAATCGATTGATATATACGAGTGCTGTCGCAGACAAAAAATCAGATTTTTCAAAATGTCACCCACATTACATATTGAAATTGCTATATCTGAGCCATTTTTTAAGATAAAGACTAACAAAAAATGCTCCTGAATCCTTATATCAAGGTCAAATACTTAAGAAAGAAACCTTTTTTCAATTTCTAATTTTTTTGCACCTCACTTTAAATATAATTTTTTTTTTAATTTAATGGCCGCCATTTTGAAACAAGATGGCTGATGAAGCTGGCCAGCGATATTGGTCGAGATATTGATGTATACTATCCACAATCCTTCTTGCATCGAAATCGGCGAATACGTGTGTTATCGCGTGTCAAATACAAGATCGTTTCAAAATGTTAGCCATGCTAGAAATTCAAAGTGCTATAATTCAAATATTTTTTAAGATTTAAACAAAAGAACAAATTTTAGGAAACAAAAACTGCTCAGGAATCTTTGTAAAAAAATCTTTTTCATTTTCTAATTTTTTAACACCCTATTTTAAATTTTAAATTTATTTTTTTAAAATGGCAACCCTTTTGAAACAAGATGGCGAATGAAGCTGGCCAACGAACTCGGTCGAGACATTGATATGTACTATGTACAGACCAAGTTACATCCAAATCTGTTCATAAATACGCCTGTTATCGCGTGACAAAAATCAGATCGTTTTAAAATGTCAGCCACAATAGAAGTTCAAAATGCTATAACTCAACCATTTTGTTAGATATAGACGAAACAAAAACTGTTCCGCAATCTTTGTATTAAGGTCAAACACATACGAAAAAAATCTTTTTCATTTTCCAATTTTTTGGTATCTCATGTTAAATTTTAATTTTTTTTTTAATTTTTTAAATGGCCGCCATTTTGAAACAAGATGGCGAATGAAGCTGGACAACGAACTCGGTCGAGATATTTGTATGTACTATGTACACACCAAAGTACATCCAAATCGGTTCATAAATACGCCCGTTATCACGTGGCAAATATGAGGACGTTTCAAAATGTCAGCCACACTAGAAATTCAAAATGCTATAACTCAGACATTTTTTTTAAGATATAGACGAAACAAAAACTGCTCCCGAATATTTTTACCAAGTTTCAAACACATAAGAAAAAAATATTTTTTCAATTTTCAATTTTTTGGTACGACATTTCAAATTTAAATTTTTCTTAAGATAAAATTTAAATGATCGTCATTGTTAAACAAGATGGCGGATGAAGCTTGCCAACGAACTCGGTCGAGACATTGGTATGTACTATTTATAAACGAAGTTACATCCAAATCGGTTCATAAATACGCCTTTTATCGCGTGACAAAATTCAGGACGTTTCAAAATGTCAGCCATGCTAGAAATTCAAAATGCTATAACTCAGCCATTTTTTAAGATATAGACGAAACAAAAACTGCTCCGGAATCTTTGTATAAAGGTAAAATACATAAGAAAAAAATAATTTTCAATTTTCAATTTTTTGGTACCGCATTTCAAATTTTAATTTTTTTTTTAAATATTTAAATGGCCGCTATTTTGAAATAAAATGGCGGATGAAGCTGGCGAACGAGCTCGGTCGAGACATTTATATTTACTATGTATACACCAAATTATATTCAAATCGGTTCATAAAAACGAGAGTTACAGTGTGACAAATGTCATATATATATATATATATATATGTGTGTGTGGATATATATATATATATATATATATATATATATATATATATATAAATGTATTTATATATGTTAATTTTGAACGGACGGTGGTTTCGGGGTCTGGGGGTCATGATCGATGAAAATATACCAATTTTTTTTTTTAATCGCCTCCGAACGGCTGCAATAGGTAGCTTTTTGTAATGAAAGCTACCTGAAAGGAAGGGGTCATCCATTCTACTTAATTAATGAATTCTTCCGCGAGATCCTACATTAAAAACATGAAATAAACAATCTGAAATAGCTTAACAAAAATGATTTGTATTACGAAATATCCTTAAAATGCACGAAAACTATTTTTTGACACAGAATGTGTAATGCAAAATGCAAAAGTAAAATGTTGTAAAATGCAAAAGTTAATTAATTCTCAGTTTGTCGCAGTACACGAAATTTAAGAAAAACGTACTTGATTAACGAACTTATTCAAGATTATTTAAAGATCAATACCCTATCTCAGTTAATTTTGAATGGTTTCAGTATTTAGAAGCTACCGTTGTGTCCAGTTTTGCATTATTCATAGATTATGTGTTAGAATAGGCGGGAAAGTTTAAAAACTATTTTTTCAAGATACTGTGGAAAAAATCCGATTTAAGGACACAAAAATACTCAAAAAAGTTAAGAAATTTATTAATATATTTTGGTCGCAAATAGGCGTTAAATTTCATTAATAAACGGTCAAGTGCGAGACTTACTCGACAACAGAGGGTTTCGTAAAACAATATATAAATCAGTAAGTTTCCTATTAAAAGAAAATTATTTCTTAAAAAAATAGTAAGACTTTGTAAAATCTATACAACGTAGGGTTGGATATAGCTGTATATACTAGAAAAGTATAAATGTATAAACGATGAAAGTTCAAAGAGATAAGGAACCTAAATAATATAAAAAATAGCGTGTGTTGTGGTGTGCTTTTTTTATGACAGTCAATTATCAACACGAGGGATATCAGCCCAAAGGGGGGAAATGCCCTTCGTGAGGTTCTTTCTAAGGAAACCTAATCCGTATTTACGCAAGGAAATCCAATGTGCGCAGAAAACCACGGAAAACGCCGAATGATTGGGCCGACGGGCGCGAACCCAGTATCTCCCGTCTACCAGCTTCGAGAGCAGAACCTCACGGCCACTGGTGGGGCATCAGGTATAGCTATTCTGTATAACGATTTTTTAATATTGTCCTAATCTGTTTAAAATGAACTTTATTCGGTGCTTACAATAAAAGTAGTGCATATTTAAACTTCATTTGGCATTTCGTGAACCTAAATTCAGAGTAGTAATAATCTTTTCTTTTGTGTACCTTTGTCTTCAGTGTACCTAAGAAAAAATCTTCTTCAAAATTTAAACTTTGCATTGTGCAAAGCGCATTGTGAAAGCAAAAGCAAGACTAGAGCCTTGCATTTGCTTTCATAGTAAAAGCACGTCTTCTTTGCGCCTGACGAAGAAAGACTCAGATCTTTCGAAAGGCCTAGGACATTTAAAAATTTTTGAGGTGTTTTAAGAAGATTTTTTGTTATTAACGTTAATATAATTCTTGATATTATTAATATATATATATATATCAATGTATCAAAACTGAATTATATCTTTAGAGATTAAATTGATTTAAATAATGTTTTTATTGCAGTTAAACCTATACCTTAGTGACCCGATTTATCATTTCACTGAGCCAAGAAGAGACGTGATTCGGTACTACTCGAATAAAATTTATAATTTATCTATAGATAGGTAAGAGTTTTTAATCAAACGTTTGGTCTGATTCCGATAATATGCTTTTTTTTTCACTAGAAAGTTTTCAATTCGACGGTTACAGAATCGTACAAAAATAAAATATGAGATTAAAATATAGCCTATTCCGATAAAAATCTTACAGAGTTTAAGGAAATATCTACGTTAATTTTTTGACGTAGCATCCAGCAACGTATAAACCCATTGTTGTAGCGTAAACAATTTTTTTTTCTCTGTTGAAATGACTTTGATGTAAATTTTGACTGTACATAAATGAAGACGTCAGTTGTTGCGTTGACATTTGTTTATTCACAAGAAATTCAGATATATAAATTCTCGATAAAACCGCAGGCATCCTGTTCTTCGAGACGTTTGGATAACTAATATTTTATTGTGCCCGACTTTTCTCTTAAAGCTTTAAAGGAACTTTAAATTTGTATGTGAACTTTCAGTATCACTCAATCACTAAGCGCACTGCTCGGGTATCCCTATTATAGTATACCCTATGTCCAGACGAAGCTTCGTATATTAGTGCTCATTTGCCGATTTGCATATAACTTCTCTTTCTTATAAATATCTATATCACCGTATTTATTCAGATGAACAGGTAAGGCATTGGCACGGCACGCCAAGTATCCAGGTTCGATCCATGGTCTGGACATTTTTCGCTCTGTTGAAATAAACTTCAACTGTGCTACTCCAGCCTTGAATATAATTTAATCCAGTTGAAAAAAAATATATATATATTCGCTCCCTTCATTATGACCTAATTACATGGTATACAGGAGTTTCCGTGTTAAAGTAGTTTCATCATGTAAATGCTATAGTTATAGCTCAATTGAATGAAACTAGCGCTGCAGTTCGCAGCCAAGTCCAACTAATAAGAGTGAATTATGTCAGGTATCGGTCCGGATAGCCTAACAGGTAAGGCATTGGCACGGCACGCCAAGTATCCAGGTTCGATTCCTGGTCTGGATATTTTTCGCTCTGTTGGAATAAACTTCAAATGTGCTACTCCAGCCTTGAATATTCAGATGAATTTTGTATTTTTTCTAGATTTTAATAAAGGAGAATGGCAGGGACAACTATTCTCTACAGACTTGGCTTCAAATTTTGAGCAGTCCCTCTAGGACAGTAAAAGATAAAAAAGACCGATAAATCTGAAAGCAAAATTCATAAGCATAATTTAAATAGGCATGTTACTTTGAGAATTATGTGTTAAGTCAATTGTTAAATATTTTGATACTGCACACGAATATCCACGAGTTAAAAATTAAGAATTCGGCAACGATGTTAAGACCATTAATTTCCCTTGAATTTATATGATGCATGGGATTAAAATCTTTTCTCTGTGATTATTGCTGTGGTTCACACCGTTGAACTTCCTCTATGGTACTAATTTACATGATATTGTTCTAAATATCCATCCTTGTTCAGTCATCGACAAAAATAAAATGAAGGGTGAAATGAGAACTGGAGACACAGCGTATTTTCAATTCACTCCTATTCACAAATTAAAGTGAACTTCTTGGCTCGTCTTAAAATTATAAACCTTCGCCAGAACGAAATATGTATATTTTGTTAAATATTACTATTTCGAACATTGAAACGCATTTCCTAAAAATGTATATACGTAATATTGCGAAAAGATAAAACAAGTATAATAAAACTAGATAAAATTCAGCAATGTTATTTAATAAAACCTAAGATAGTTTATTTTGTTAAAATAGTTAATCATCAAAACATACTTTTTTTCACCTAACGTTTATTAATTTGTATTTGGAAGAAACTTTACTTTTGCAATGTTAAATGTGACCCAGAAATCTTCATTAAGTAATATGCTATACGCAACTCTTTCAGAATGTCCAGAGTGTCCCAAAAATGACTGATGGATTTTAAAATTCAATAACTTGCAAATGGTGCGGATATTTAAAAATATAGCGGGAGGGTAATGTTGGAGTCATGTTGGACGTCAGGAATTTTATGATGCTTTACCCAGCTTTAGCTTCAAATAGTAGCGATACATGGCGCTGCAAGCAATAGGCGCTAAATCCAGTCTAGATTTTTCGTCCTCTCTCTTCTCCCATGAACAAAAAGGATATTAAAATAATTTGAATGGATCCCGAAGAACCAAAAATCAGCACCTACTTCACGAAGCGCCATCTATTGTTTGAAATTCGAACTAAAATCAAGAATCACAGTAAACCAACTCCTATCATCATACATAGCCCTCCTGCAAGAATTTTTTTATAATCTGTCACTGTTTGTAAGTTATTGAATTTTAAAATCCATCAGTCATTTTTGGGACACCTAGTATGTAGCTTTAGAAAAGAGAAAAATAAATGTTTACTTACAGAGAAGCAGATATTCTAAGATGCAAAGTAAGTTAATGGATTTTAAAATCCATCAGTCATTTTTGGGACACCTAGTATGTAGCTTTAGAAAAGACGAAAATAAATGTTTACTTATTGAGAAGCAGATATTCTAAGATGCAAAGTAAGCTAATGGATTTTAAAATCCATCAGTCATTTTTGGGACACCTAGTATGTAGCTTTAGAAAAAATGAAAATAAATGATTACTTACTGAGAAACAGATATTCTAAGATGCAATGGACCTGTCTTCTTCAATTCGTATCTAAATTTTCTGATCCCAGCTCGCTATAGATTTCCATAGTCATTGCTAATAGGCATAGAAACATCGTTATGTTATTATTACAGAAGAGAAATGGGGAAGCAGTAGCGCAACACTACACTCTGAAAAAAGTTACGTTTCCATAAAGTTCTGTACAAATTCATTTATTAAATGAATAATTTATATTTGATACATTTGTTACATTTATTTTTGTAATATGCAATCTCAAATTTTAAATAAAATATATGTTTTAAAGTGTCATTAATTATATTTTAAGCTTTAAATATTTAAAGTCTTGTGAATTTTGATTTTTTAGAATATTTGGACTGTTTCATTTTCCAAAATGTTTTATCATTGTTACATATTACATTTTAAAATTTCAATACATGTATATAATATTAAAACTTAAAAAAATAAAAAGTGCAATAACGGGAACTATAACAGTATTTCGTGGATAGAGACGTTGTAGTGAAAAGAATAACATTTCAGTAAGGTTCGTGACAGTGTTATTTTGTACAAGGGTCGCAATCAAGGGATCCTTTTTTGTCTTAGTTCATAAAGCCTTATTCCATTTAAATCGAAACGAAATTATTAAAATCGAATTTTTCGTAAATACGTAAAAAAATTATTTTTTTTTTGCACTAAATGAATCATTTTATTAAAGAATTATATCTTAATTTTTGTATTAAAATTATCTATCATGTATAAAAATTAGTATTTATACATTCAGACAAGAAGTATCTTCTAAAAAATATATCATTTAAGATAAAAAGTACGATTTTATGAAGTACAAATTTTGACAGTTAAAAACACCTCTTATTTAATTATATTATATATGATATATTTAATTATATTATATGTATTATATCATATTTACTCATATAAATAGACAAATACATAGATGAAATAGCACCGAAAAAACCTGGCGATGTAAGACAAATAATAATTTTAAAAAAAATGTATAAATGATCATAAATATATAAAAACACACTTGACGAGTTTCGAGCTGAAAATCATCTTGTGACGTTGTCCTCTTACGGACACGTATTTACTTCGGCTGATAACGGGCTGTTAAAATTTCCGGCTCGAAACACGTTATGTTTGTTTTTATATTTTAATGGTGATATATACAACGTTTCATAATTTACTAGACAATAACATAGCATGTTTCATAGTTTAATAACAGAATCCACGATTGACTACTGTATATAATTGCTGTTACTCTTCTAGCAGAATAAATGGAATTCGAACAGAGTTCCATTTTAATATAATTAAAATTATACGTATTGAGAATAATAATGTGATTTTAAATATGCGTTCATAAAGAAGTGTCGATTCTACTGTTTTCGTATTTTTTAAAAAGAATCTTATGCGTATTTTAAACCGCAACATTGACTGGCATTGACTAATATTTCAATGGTTATCCTTTTCAGAATAAATAATACTGATTGTTGATGTACGGTGGAAAAACTCTAGTACTGAATTGATTTAAATTAACATTTTATTTCCTTATTACACCCTTTATTAAGGGGTCTCAAGACTCTTAAAGCTTTAAAATTTCCAAAATTTTATTTTTTTTTAACTTTAAACTCCTGTTTTTTTCTGAAAGTTTTGATATAATTGTTTCCTTGAAAGTACCATTAGAACAGCAGTTATGGCTTTTAGAATTATACTCGCGCAATAGCTGAAGCGGCGTTTCCGAAACTTTGAAGTCATTTTTCTCTAAATGACGTTTTTGGTCATAAAGCGCACGATATCTCAGAAACTTCTGAATATTTTTTCATGAAATTTTCTAAACATAGCTTTCATGTTAGTCTGTTTAAACTAAACCTAAAATTTCCTCTTTGGTTAAAAAAAATATATATATATTTTTAGGTGATTATATTGTGGAAAGTTTGTAAATTTTGCTTTAGCTAAATACAACTTTGTATTAAATATATAAAGATGCTTTAAATACAAATTTATTTAGGCTCAGATAAATTTTTAGAACCTGAAGTATAACTAGGCACCAAAAATTTCCTCCTAATTGCAAAAAAATATTTTGTAATACTGCGCTTAATCTGTTATGCCGATTTTCTTCTCGTAAAATGTCTGACGGTTTGGAGCCCCCTGTAAATGCTAGTTCTGCATCTTGCCATTTCTTAATTATTTGAAATGAAAGAACGTCCTTATATCTTTCATCCCAGTTATAATTGTGTCGTAAAATCAAATACATTTTAATATATTAAATGTTGAAAATTGTCTTTTTTTCCAATTTTAAGGGTCCTGAGACGCCTTAAAACAAGATATTAGTTAAAACATTTAGTGTACCGTATATAAATCTAAATTTTTAGTTTTTAAATAGAAAATAGATAACTATATTTAAATTTAAAAGAATTTAAAATAAAAATACCATAATACATATTCAAAAGAAAAGAAAATTGGATCGTTCGGACGAAAACTTATCCTTTACCAGTTTTATGGAACGTAAAATTACCAAAATAACATAAACAACTGACAAACTGAAAACATGCATCAGGACAGTTAATTCAAAGATTAAAGTTACAACAAAACAGAGTATTGAAATAGGATTTAGCATTCTTCAGTTGTTTGAATATTGGTTAAATTCGTATACTATGATACAAGAAATATTTGTCTTTTGTAGCTATTGCAATTTATTCTAATGATCTTGGTTTTCACAGTGTCAGCGATACGTTCTACTTTTCGTATAAGCGTGAAAATTTTGTTTTTTAAATAGCTTTTCAACAAGTAGCACTAAACTAATTTAAAACTATGTTTTTTATAATACCTTTCCGTATATTTAAACAATTTTTTTTTAAGATACATAAAAAAGGGTTTAATTGTTGTAGAATTTTTTACAGTTGGAAACTAAAATATTCAAGTCTTCTTGTGAATGGTTCTTTATCAATTTATTAATTTATCAATATATATATATATTATATACATGTTTTGTACTATAATCTTAAACCTATATCATACAATTATGCCATATTTTTTTTTTCAAAACATCACTTAAATCTTCTTCAAGATAATAAAAATTGATTCCGTTTTTAAATTACAAAATGGTGACAAAATTATTGAAATTTCAATTAAACACAAATAAAATAAGACTCACAAGGATTATGTAGCAACTGGAAATCAATAACTTGCATTATTTGTAAGAAGTGTCCAGATATAATAAAGTAGTTTCAAAAGTCAATATCCTTCTGTTTTTGAGTGTAAAACAAATTTTCACCTTACTCAATGAAGTAAAGAATTATCAAAATAAACTTTTGGGGGAGATAGGATCAAACATATTGTAGAATACTGTTTGGTGACATATAATTTTCATTTGCTAAGTGTAAAGAAACACAAACTATTAGAAATGTTACATGGAAAATTTAACTGCAAAGAGTTCCACTTTTGTACTCGCAGTTTTATATAATTTTCAGCTTATCACACATATATTCCTATAGTTGTATATAAGCATAACGGCAACAGATGCATTTATATCGCATACTGCTTATATCTATAACATTTTGTTTCTATTAAATTTAGATGCTATTTTACTGTAATACGAGGGGGGTTCAATAATTATTGTCCTGAGTGTGCATTAAATATTTGTACTGCGATGGTTGATGTGAAATATTGAAGCCTAACGTCTTAGATGCCTATACGCCCAAATTTAGAACCGTATCTGCTGCATTAACATATTTTCTTTTGTTTTATGTTTGAGAAATGACACCTAACTTGAAAGAAACGATTGGGGTGGAAGGCTGGTTTGGCGCTTATTGGGTCAGACCTGAAGTAGTTCTGTGATAGATTTGTGACAGTGGATGAGACGTTACTACTGTCGTTTGGACTCGGGATCATAGTGATGTATCCAAGTCTCATCCACAGTAACATATCTGCCACAGAACTGCTTCAAGTTTGGCACCATAAGTTCCAAACCAGGCGCCCCACCAGTGGCCGAGTGTCTTTGCTCTCGAAGTTGGTAGGCGGGAGGTTCTTGGTTTGAACCCAATCGCACCCATCAACATAATCGTTCGGAGTTTTCCGTCATTTTCTTCGAAACTTGGACTTCCTTGCGTTAATGCGGGTTAGGTTCCCTTAGAAAGACCCCCTAGGAGAGCACTCCCATCCCCCTTTGGGTCTATATTCCTCGTGTTGATAATTGGCCGCCATAAACATAACCATCGCAGCCTTACCACCCCAACCCCCCTTTAAATTTAGGTACCATCTCTCATGCCTAAAATGAAAATAAAATATGTTAATATAGCATCTATGGTTCTGAAATTGAGAATGTAGGCATCTAATACATTAGGTTTCAATATTCCACATAAAGCATCGCCGTACAAATAGTTTATACACACTCGGGAAAACAATTATTGGACCATCTGCGTACTTTGTGAATAAATAGAAAAAAAAAAAAAAAAAATATTGAATAGCTTATTAAACTTTGCGATTTGAGATTTGTTCGATATAAGGCTTTGAAACTAACGTTATATACACTTGTCTCAACATTGCCTATTTTTTTAGTAAAACTTTAGTTTGCATATCTTTAATTTAGTCTTTTTGATACATTGAAATTTTAATTCACAAGACGTCGTAAAACTTTCAGAAGAGAAAGGTACTTCTTAATTTAGAAAGAAAATTTATTCACAAAGTTTCTGAATTTACCACTTCTGAAACTTATAGGAATTCTTCATCTATCTGTCCCTTACACAGGCATTCAAATAGCTGCTTCAGTAATCTGTGATGTTTGCGACTGAACTGACAGGGAAGGTGTCCATAAGGGCACACTCCGAAAAATCTGAAAAAAAATATATAGAATGTTCTTCTCATGAGGATACATATGTTTATAAAAAAAAAAAAAAAAAAAAAAAAAAAAAAAAAAAAAAAATACGGCGGAGACTCGATATGTAAATTTCGTTTTTTGGCGATATATAACAAGTTGACGATGGAATAAAATGTCAAAAAATACTTTTTTATGTCAAATACTCTTTAAGGTAAAAATGCTTCATGTTGAACTTGTTTAAATAAATTTAATTTAAATAACTTTAGTTTTGTGAGTTTTAATTTGTTTCAACTATAGATTTGTCATATATATATATATTTATATTGAAAGTTAACTTTGCTATTTTATGAATTAAAACAAAAATTAAATTTATTAAAAGTGTTTCAATCTCTAAATTAAGTCCAATTGAGCACTGTCTATTCAATTTCATTGCTATGGAAACAAAAATTTCTCCGATATTGAAATGTATAATTGCAGCATTCTTCATCTGGCCTTTATTTTGGAGTACACTTAAACAAATGAAAATATATTTTTCAATATGAAAATATTATTTTATGAAATTATTTTTACAGTGATAGAATTAAATAACTACTGCAACAAGCAACATAGATATGCAATGTAAAAAAAAAATTAATGCATTAAACTCTCTCACTGTTTATGGTTAAATTCATTAAATACTTTTCACACGCATTCTAGAGATCAATTAATATTTTCAGATGCATTAAAATCGTTTGCTTTTGGCGAGGAAATTGCTGCTTCCGAAATTCCGTGACTTTTTCGCCTTTTCGTGTCAAATACTCGAAAGTATATATTTCTGTACCAACTTTCTACTGTAATTCCTCTGCTAAATTTATTAATTTATTCTGCTAAATTTATTATTTAATATTATTTTTTCAAAATATTCTGAGTATGCCCAGTTAAGAGATCTCTCTTGTGAGATAAAAATAGAACGGGAATCGTTCATTCCAGAAATTAATTACATTTATTGAAAAATGAAAAAAAAAAAAAAAAAAAAAAAAAAAAAAAAAAAAAAAAAAACTGTTTACTGCTTAATAACGCTTCAAGTGTCAGGCTTTTGCACTTAAAATTGGGTCCGAAAATGTGCTAGTATGGTGCGCATTGATAAGCGGGGAAAACATATTATGATAATCGATTTAAAAATTTCGTAAATCAATATCAAGTTTTGTTCATGTCACAGTGAAATTTCTATTTTCAAAATATTATTGATTATGGCATATTGAGCTTCATCCCCGATTTATAATCCGAAGTGTGCGATTTTTTTTTTACCTTGTAACTTATTTTAATTACCTAGATTTTTAATAAAACCGCATGCTTCAATGTAAATCCCTTTATTTTTATTAACCCAATTGCAGATATATTTGGGGAAAATTTAAAAAAAAAATCAGTGCACCTAAATATGTCTTAAATGGCCGCAATACCTTTAGAAATATAAAACTTAGAAATTTGGAATTGCTTTCAAAAGTACAACTTTCCTTAAACATCTTTTCTTGAAAGCAATAAATGAAACAAATATGAATATTCTTCCACAGCAAGTTTAAATGAATACATGATAGATACAGCTGTAAAAGTTTCTATTAATCGGAAAGAAATGACACAAGAACTATTGACAGTTTTTAATAAAACATAAGTTTAGGTGGAGATTTAATAAGTGAATTATTCCCAACTGTAACATTTTAAGCACGTAACTTTGACATCATCCATGATTTTTCGAAAAATTTTACATTAGATTACCAAACTTGAAATCATTCGCTACAGTGTTTTTGGAAATATGAACGTTTCAAATTTAGAACTCTTAACGCTAAAGTTACTTGTAATCGCTTAAAAAAATTAAATGATGTTATTTTTTTAAACCTAACACAAAAACTATTTGGCGATATGAGTTCAATTTTAGATTAGCATTTCTGAAGCCTATAGAAATCGATTTGAATTAAAAAAATGAGTTTACTATTGTAATCGTTTTTTAATTAATTGCAAATACATATTTTCAGAAATTTTAAAATGCAGCCTATTTTTTTTTTATTCGAATTTAAAATTAAAGCACAGTTCGTGGAGTTGCTGTTAAAGCAAGCTTCAAGAAATATTCAAATTAATATCTGTAAAATTGCATAAAACTAAATGTAACTTTATATCCTCATATTTCCCTATTTACATTGCTGAATGTTTTCCCTTTTGGATTGCGAGGGTAAAATTTATTTTAAAATTACATATAATGCCAAAATTAGTTGTCCTTTTAGAACTTGCATAGTTTCCAGAAATTCAATATGGAGACGACTCTCTAAGCTTATGTTACTTTACACAAATTAAAAGAAGACACAATTTCTACTTGAATCTGTATCTCAGTTATTTTCAAGGACAATTTGGTGATTAAAATGTATGGCATATGCTCTCTTTTCTTTGGCGAATTTAAAATAAATGTCAGAAGTGTTACATAGAATTGTTCATTAATATTATTATCGGTTCATTAATATTATAGTCGACTGTAACGAAAAACTTGATCCACGCTCTTCTAAGGGCTCGAATACTTATATAGATAATTTCACTTTAATATACAGGGTGTCCGAAAAATCCCTGACACATTTTAAATTTCAATATAAAATCAAATGTCGTACAAGAGTGTGGTTTGGACAAAAAATGCTCCTCACGATGAAAAGATTTCTTCAAGCGAATGAAAATAATTAGTTCCAAACCTCGATCATAGATGCCGCCACTTGATAGTATGTACGTTGCGTTTTTCTTCTGATTTTCGTATCATTTTTCACGCTGTGACCAGAAATGCCGACTCCTAGCGAAAAATTGAATTGCATAGTTTATTTCTCTGAAACCGAATCAAAACTAATCTGAAAATCAGAAAAAAACACATGATTTAAAAAAAAAATACGGAGTGTGCAAGCTATGATCAAATTTTGAAACAATTTTTTTTCTCTTGAAGAAAACTTTTCATCGCGAGAAGTACTTAATCCAAACTGCACTCCTGTACGACAATTGATATTATATTGAATTTTAAAAGGTGTCAAAGACTTTTGGTACACCCTGTACATTGAGTGGATATTTTACTCCCTGCGACCTCGGACATAATAAATATGTTAACATGATCACAGATTTCAATATTTCAGTTGTTTGTTTGGTGCATTAGCAAACAGCAATTTTTCACAGCAACGTAAGTTTTAAATACACAAATTAAAAAATTAACATTAATAAGTGTAATTTTGACTGATTAAATTCGACTATATTTCAAATAGTTTTCACATATAAGTAACAAATTTTCACTAACAATATTTAAAAAAATATTTACATCCCATTGTATTTTTCCGTTTACTTAGTTGTGAAACTCATTAGTAGACATTATGAAGCATTATCACTCAGCTGTGTTCCAATCCAATTCTTCTGAGTATAATATTTTCAAGACAGTTGTGAAAGTTAGTAACTTACTTAATATAACGTATTGTGATAAACAACTTTCTGCACATTTTTCTAATGAATATAAACGTGGAATATAACGATAAAGTTTAATGATAAATTAACTTTAATTCACACATAAATCCTAAACAATATTTATTTCATTCATTTAAATATTAAATTAACAATTTAAATACACGCACATAAGAAAATTACTAAAAAAAAAATCCCATCTATAACAGTGTTGTTTAGAAACGTTTTTATTTAGAAATTCTGAACTTATACCAGAAAATTTTGGTTGTATACTTTGCTTTATATAATCAGAGATATTGTATGATTCTATAAAGTCAAAAAAATTCTTTTCGAATTTCCGATATGAATTCCAAATTTCTGTGTAAAAATGGAGACCAAACTGCCAACACTGATCTACCACTTACCTACAATGGCAAACCACCACTTATAGAAAAGCCTTTCCCTTATTCCCCATAGAATCCTCTCCACAACAAGGCTCAGTGGCCAAGTGGTTAAGCCTTTTATCTTTTGTTCCTGGGGGATTCAGATCGAAAGCAGCTTCTTGTTCCTTTAAAATATAAACAAATATACATGCCAAGGTGGCTCATAGACGGCGCCATCAAAACGGATATTTTTCAATTTAAGCTGGTGTTGGGCTGCGACCGGCATTCGCATGTTTAGCTATCGGCGTCCTTTCGGCATACTGTTCTGCCGATAACAGACCGGCTGTGTGCCTCATGAATTGGGCCGCATTCGCGCGGCAGAGTATAAAACAAGTAAGAAAAATCATGCGTTAATCATAGATTATGAAACACTTTCCAACACTTCCTGAATGCTAACAAAACTTCGTTATTGAGGGAAATAAGATATATAAGAGGACTAAGTAAACATTTTAGAAAACGCATAAAGTATTTAAAAACTGATTTCAGCAGTTACCGGCCATAGCAAATATGTATTCCAAATCTTTTGAACAGCCCTGTATTGAATCTGTTCGTTTATGTATATACTATATAATTGGGAAATTTAGTTTAGCAAGAAAACACATAACAGGTTGAAATATCTCTTTCAGTAATTTATACTAATAGATGGAAACATACTAGTATGCTTTTGTGCAACCCTGTAATTAACCTCGTACCTTTATTCCACGCCACTATTTAGCTAAAGTTTAATTCAAAGTAAAATACTCTTAAATCTACTGGAATCAATATCCAGAAATTATCATTTATAGACGGTCATGTATCCAATTCATTGCATGACCATGTATATCATTTTATCTATGTTCTACAAATATTTCTTAGTAAAGTAAATGCGTTCAGCGTACAAATGCATAACTCATTTAAAAAACACCTTTAAGCAATTTGAAATCATACCCAGTAAACCTTTCGAATGCTTTTGTGTAGCCCTGTATATGAATTACAGTATTTATACACACCATATACAATGCACAAATATGGTGAAACATAAAAGCACATAAAATAATCATAACATATTATTAACATATTATTAACATATTATTAACATATTATAACATATTATTAACATAAAGTGCATTTCCAGCAATCACCGCTACTATACAGTTTTTCGGATACAATATAGTATCTGAAATCTTTTGTGTGCCCTTGTAAATGCTATGCACTTGCATTATGCATGAAATAAGTTATAGTAAACCTCATCGTCGTATTTCAATTTGATTATACATGAAATAATTAACATAATTAAATTACGCTAGGAAAAATTTCCCTCCAGCCTATATCATTATGTAACGGAATTCTCTTGTGTGGCCCTGTAAATGAATAATAACTATTCTTTGCACCGCATATTCTATAGAATTCATATTTTAATGCATTTGATAAATGCCTATCAATTTTATTATGTTTGAAAGCATGTAACATCATTAAAAATCATTTGAAACGATTTTTTCCCATAGGCCGTAATGAAACGGAAAACTCTTGACTGTCCCTGTAAATGAACTATGCATATTACAAACTTAATTTGAAATAGGGTTCGTGCCATGGTAGAGGTCACTGACATCGAAAAAATTCAGAAGGATCCGAGTACATTTACGGGAGTTAGAGCGCGGACCCACGGCCAGACAAACCGAAGTCATAAATACTTTCAACTTTGTTGGAAAGTGTTAAAAAGATACGGTAACGGCAGTCGGTATCGTGCCAGTACCGCCGGTAGTAACAAGGGGCTGTCGATTGATTGCTTACCAATAGTTCTGTGTTTGCTGGGATTTTTCTTTTAAACATAACACAAAATACTATGGCTAAAATAAAATACTAAATAAATAGCACGATACTAGTTAATTTTCATAAAAAGTTTTGCATATTTTTAAAATGAAAAACAGTTATTGCATTTTTTTTTAAATAAATGTATATAATTTTTCCATCACAATGCATTGGAAATTAAAATATGAAATTCACTTCTTAAATTAACTTCTTTTTCTCAAATGCAAATACATAAAAAGCATGTTTAACCATGCATTTTATAGTGTCTAGTGTACTAGTTTAGGTTTTAATTAAATATAAGAAAATAAAGATAATGGAATACATATACTACGTATTTAACAAAAAAGAAATAATCATTAACCCCAAGCTTTTCAAATTCATGTCCTGCTTATTGACAGAGCCATTCAAAATGACCTTTCACTTTTAATTCATTTACATAACCGAAAAAAAAATCCTTGAAGATGGTTTCATAATGTAAATTTATATACCTCTTCAAGAATGTCATCGAAAGGCACCTGAAATACATATTTTTAATCTTTCATTAATTTTCATTTAATAGTAGCTTTGAATATTCAACATAACTTCACATTGTTTTATTTAAGATTAATGAACCTTTTAAATAATGTTTAAAATGTGAGGTGAACTTAATTTTGGAAAAAATCATATTTTCTATTTGAGTTTAATTTTGAAAGTACTTGTATAAATAGTAAGTTCAGAATTGGCAATTATGATTAGCAGTATATTTAACGCTTCTTATAATCGTATCAATGACAATAGTTTAATATTCGTAAAGTTAAGTAAATTAATTTAATACAAATATATTTATTTTTTATTCTTTAGTTTATTATAGAGTTTGTATTTTTCTTTCATTTTCAAAAAAAGTTAAAAGTGTTAAAGAATTCGGTTTCTCTATCTGTCTATTTGCCACCTGTTGGTCTGTCTGTCCATGCTCTCAATCGCATAAAGATAACCGGATCTCCATGCAAGATATGTGTGTTACTGAGAATTAATGAGGCACGTTTAGTATTTAAAATGAATTGTGTTGCATTTATCATTCATTTATAGAGACTAATTACTTTATGTTACGAGATATGTTGAAAAATAGTTTTATTTTATTGTAATGGTGTTGGACTATTTCAAATATATCTAAATATATTTAAAACACTAAGATGCACTGAATATTCTTAATATAGAATTTGGTGTACCGATTACTTATCATTCATCTATAGGGATTAACAAAGTATTTTATTTCAGTACAGTTCATGAACAATAATTGCTGGAAGTACGTTTTCTGTTGCGGAACTCCAATTAAAGTTAACTATTTTTGGAGTGTATAAATAAATAATATTACATGGCTGCACACAAGATCTCAAGTTCTAGAGATCTCGAGACACAAATTAATAAAGTGGAATTTTCAACGGTGCTATGCGTTTCCTAATTCAAATAATTAGTATCATATACAGTGTGGCCACGTATAACCTGGCTTAACTTTATTTTCGAAGCCGTTGATTCTAGATGCAAACTTCCAATTACATATATGGTTTAAATAAGGAAAATAATTATTTTTAAAGCGATTTGTGTCAAGAAAAAATTTATTAAAAAATTACGAAATTAAAATTTTTCTACGGTCCTTCGGTCCTATAAGTGATGTTTAGTTAAAATTTACTGCGACACTAATAAGTAAGAGAAAAAAAGAAGTCCCATTCATGTAACATTAATTTTTTTTTAACTCAAAACAGATGATTTTCAGAGGACTACATTTTCAGAGGTCGTGTATAAACTACTTAGACTTATTTCAAAGTTTCTGTGCTTTGAAAGAAATCCTACAACTATTATGATTGAGTTAACATTTATTAGTTAAGTTTCAGATTACTAAAAATAATTGTATTTTAACATGTGTTTTATTTTGTAAGGATTTGAGGCTATGATTTCTTTTAGCAAAAATCATATTATTTCCATAAGGTATTTAACGTGCAGCAATCATCTTTCCAGTTTAAAATTTGTACTCGAACTTTAACTCACTTTCATAAGTCCGAGCGAAGTTAAGTTGTACATACGGAGTTAAATCCTATGACAATGTAGTATTATTGTGATTTTCGACGCTTACCATCTTATATATACTTATATTACAGGATAACACAAAAAAAAATCGAATAGATTACCGTCAACAATTTTAAGAATGTGTTTTAGATTAAATAACATAAACCTGCGATGGTTGTGTTTTTTAACTTCTATAATTAAGTTTTATGTATTTTTTAACGCTGAATAAAAAAATATCCTTCACTTTTAAGCATCATGTCAGGATTTTTCGTAAATCGTAAATTTCAAGGTTAAAAAATAGCGAAAATCTGACACTTTAAAATAGATGTAAGCTTTTTCATTCAGGTTATTTTTATTTATTTCAACACTTTATTCAATTTTTTGGCTTATACTGGGTTTCTTATAGCTAAACAACTCAGGGGTCCGATGAGGTTGGGAGGGCAGTGGGGATCAATTTGAACTTTGAACTTTTTAACTTATTTGAGAAAAATCCTGACATGATGCTTTAAAATGGAGGTTATTTTGGAATTCAGCGCTAAAAAATACATAAGAATCAATTTTCAAAACCTAAAAAATATAGCACAACCCAAAATTTGAAAGACAGTGTAATCTAACAGCATTTTAAAATATGTATCATTTTGAAAATAATTGAGGCAGTTGTTTTTCATCCTTTTATATAACAAAAATCCTGTTATTTGTATCCTTTTACATATTCAGTACAAATAGTATACTTTTCAGTAATATGTCAGAATGAATAAAGATTTCAAATTTATATTGCAATACTAATTTTACTCCGAACTATTTTTTAATATAGCTGACGAAATTATTTTTCTACTAAATTTGTGAATGACCCCTAATTTGCAGCAAAAAATATGCTCCAATTTTAAACAGCTATTACTCGGTCAATTTTAATCGTAGTATAACGGGACTTTTTCTTTTGCCTTACTTGTCAGTGTAACAAAAAAAAAAAAAAAAAAAAAAAAAACTAAATATAACTTATAGGTCCGGGAGACCGCATAAAAATTTAGATTCTGTAATTCTTCACTATTTTTTTTTTTTTCGCTTCAAACTTTTTTATCTTAACTCTTTACCTAATTTTGACCACTTTTGTAATTGGAAGTATGCATCTAACAAGGAGAAGGCCAACATTGTTAATCACAGATTTTGATTATTTTAATATATGTTGTATTGTACAGACCCCTTAGTGTCAGGTTCAACGGATTTTACCCAACGCCCCTTAGTTCTTGAGAAACCGGGGGGGGGGGGGGGGCTAATAAAAGCACACAACATAAATACTTACTTTGCAACCGCAGTGTTAGGCTGGTCGTAGCTCAGTTGGTATGGCGTTTGCCGCCTGATCCGCGGGCCCGAGTTCGATACCTGAATCCGCTACATTTGTTTTTCTCTTATTTTGTTTTATAAATATACCTGTAAGTATAATTAATAATCTCATTGTCAATTAAAATTTATAATATTGTATATCAATTATAATTTTAACCTATTTATTTTTTTCACTTTTAACTAAATAGTTGTATACAATATCATAAAACTGTTAGTTTTTTAAAAATCACTTTTAAAATGTACTTCATATATTCTTTATCGATGCAATGATATTGAGGAATCGTGTCAATTCGTGATTTTAAAGAAACATCATTTACGCATTGCTTTAACAAATTAAGTCAATGCGATAATAATACTATTCTGTTTTTAAAGTAACAAGCATAATTATATTAAAAATTAGTATCAGAATTAAATTACAACTGATTTTGTTTTTATTACATATTGTTAAATTTCTAATACGCTTGCGCTTTCAATTAAATTTTACTTTCACCTTTATCTTCTTTCTGCTTTATTTTTATTTCATATGAATATTCATTTATTTTATCATAACTAGATAGCACCACAACAGATTTTGTCACGATTTTGGAATTTTTATCATTCAATGATAGATCCAATTTCTTTTTAAAGCTCTTTAAAGGATGAGAAATAATAGTTTTAAAATAAAAAAAATGATAAATTTAAGTTTGCTAACATTATAATTAAACGTATGATATTAAAATTTGTAATTGAAATTATTAAATTATAATTACAAGTATATTTATAAAGCAAAAAAAAAAATGAGAAAAACAAATGTAGCGCGTTCGGGTAGCGAACGCCGTACCCACTGAGTTACGACTAATCTATCATTGCGGTTGCAATGTAAGTATTTAAGTTGTGCACTATTATTATACCCCCCCCCCCCCCCCCAGTTTCTCAAGAACTAGGGAGCGTTGGATAAAATCCGTTGAACCTGACACTAATTGGTCTCTACCCTACAACATATATTAAAATAATCAAAATCTGTGATTAACAAGGTTGGCCCTCTCCTTGTGGGAGCAACGGTTGCGAAAATAAAGATCGGTCAGGTTAAAAGTGGACACACTGTATACAAAATTATAGATCATGCATACGGCTGCAAAAAAGGATTTTCTTTGTGTTCCGTTATATTTGATTAAATTTACTATATTAATTGAATATAATTGATGAAACTCAGTTTTCGAATGTACTGAGCGTTTTCCAAAATATTTATTTATTTAGACGCCATATTTTTCTTTATCAAAAGCCGATTCTTTTCAATATTATTGTAAATCTATAAATCTAAACTTGAAGCATGAGTTTTCATTCTTCTTATACGTATCATGCTATTCGCTCAAACAGCATTTTTTAACTTGCTGTTTTACAATACGGTGCAATTTGTCGAGTATAAATATATTATAATTGATAGAAAATTATATTTTCACGAGATTTGAATTAATTCCAAAAATTTAAGTTTTTGTTTTAATGTAATCGCTTTAAATTCAATAAAAAATATTATCTGATTAAATATTATTTTTATAATTAATTCATTTGTTATAAATAGGAGAATGGTTGATTAAATCACAAATGTAATTAAACAGAGAAACGCATCAACTGACTCTCTTAAAGTTGTTCTCATTCTGTCTGGAAATAGATATGTTTTTATGGGGAATTATAGTACGTATGTAAATTATTTAACGTAAAAGCAGCAGTGATGGGACGGTTAAGAACGTACTTTCAATTTTTAACCACTAATTCTTATGCAACACAGTGTCCCAAATCGCAAACACATGGCCAGAAATCTTTATCTGATTTCCTAGTGGTAGTATATTATTCAAAACAAATACAAAACAAATAGGTGTTGCTATTATATATATATATTATTCATTTTTATATTTCATAGTATTGCAAATGACATTACATTGTGAATTCAAAGTACATGTATTTGAGGGTACCACAGGAGTGGCTTGTGGGGAAAAAGAAAGGGCAAGATATTATAAAATTTCAAATTTGTTTTTTAGAAGATTTTTTGTTTACAGGAATGAGAATTTTTCACATTTGATTCTGGTGAATCTTTTTTAAAGTAAATCATCTAAATCCATCTCTAGTGTAAATTTTAATTCTCCCTGCCTTCTCCCTTCCGAATATATAGTTTAAAATCGATTTTTTTTTCAATTTTTAATGTTACGGCAAAGTAACAATAAAGGATTTAAGTAATATTTAAGATACATAAATAGTCAATTAGCTAAATTCCCACTTCTTAATACAGACACGTTAAACATATCCTTCTTTCAGTTAGCGCTATAGCACGAAAAATATAAAAATTGTATGTATATTTTTTTCGGACCTTTACGGCTATCTTGTCATTTTACATGTGATCTCAGCTTTGTTTGTTACTCGTTTTACAGATTTTTTCATTGTTTAACATTTTGGCATATTTATTCTTGTTTCTTCCTTACCTTGGCTTTTTGGAGGTCGTACCATCTTTATGATGCCATAACGAAATACATTCTCATGAAACTTTTCTTCCCTTTTCTTACATGTTTTCGAAATCATTCAAGGATTTCCTTCAACCAATGAGAGTCATAAGAAAGATTCGGTTCGTTTCTGCCTCGTCCTAGCGAACGCCCACATCCATGTGAATGGTCTATCCGCGAATAAGAGGCGAAATGATATTGACAGAATATTCCATGGCATCACTGTCACCGGTTTCAGAAGACGTCGCATTCTGTAATTTCACATTATCAATTAGAAAATCTTCGTCGTTGCTGTCCTCACCATTAATATATGAATCTAACTGCTCCAAGACGGCTAGGCCACATTTGACAAAATTTGTCTACTTTGCGACTGTATATACTGCCGACTCATAACTGCCAACATGATAACTGTTTCAACCTTTATTCATATTGAATGCGTTGACTTGCAGTGATCCTAAAATGACACACTTATAAAATTTGCTCGAACATGTGAACTAGCCTAATAGTTTTCTCCTAACCAAAAACAATAGGATACAAAATTTAGTCAAAATCGATAAAGCCAATTTTTAGTAATTCTTACATACACAAACATAGACACGACATTTGTGGTTATTAAAATATTCGTAAATGATAAATAAATCGTCAGCTAGCGTTTATAGATTTTTGGAAAAATTTGGAATGCTATTAATTTAAATATTAATTTAAAAAAAATCTTTCATTATTTTTTAATTGCATTTATAAACGTCGAAATCTTACTTCATTTATAAAATAAATGTTGGTTATTTATTAATTAAACAATGTAATTTCATAAATTTATTTATTATAGGCTTCTTATCAAATGTTTTCTTTTTATTATAAATCATTTAATTAGATGTGTATAAGTATGGTAATTATTGAATAATTAAAATATTTATTGTGTATTTATTGGATATTATTGTATCGTTACCGTGACAGAGCGGCGAAAGCAAACAAAAGAATTTAATTAAAATTCCATTACAAATTTCATGAAAATTTATTATTTCGCTTGGATAAATATTTTCTGATGGAAAGAAAAACATTAATTTTGCGATATTTCATTTTCTTATTCTTGAAATATGTTTACACTGCATATGATTAGATTTAATTTCTAAAGTGAATTGATATAACTTTTTGTCAGATATTTCAAATAGAAAATTCCTTTGATGTATGCACATAAATAAATTTATGAAGGGGAGATTTGAAGTGTTGGAAGTGAAGATTTAAGATTCACATTTAAATATTTATTCGATAGCACAAGCACTTGAAATAATGAGCTTTTTTCATAACAGTACATTGGCACTGAGAAAGAATTAAACAATATATGTTCTCTGAATAGTAATGTTTCATAAATATAGTCTTATTGGCATTACTTTTATGGGGTTTTCAATATTTTATATTAAAAAAATTATCTGTATATATTTTATGTTGAATAATATAGACTAAGTTTTGTGAAATTTAATAAAAATGCATAAGAATGGAAAATTTATACATGCCCAACAAATCTAAATTATCGATTCGTGAAATTTAGAGGCAATAACGATAAAAATATACTTTAAAAAATGATGCTTGTTCTTATAAATAATAATAATACACTTAGCCTGTCTTAACGATAAATTTGAAATTTTGTTTCGTGTAATTGTACATTGAATCATATCTGTTTTCTGCTGACACAATCGATATTTTAAAGGTTATTCAATCACAGTTAAGTAATAAAAACAGGTTTATTATATTATATTTTCAATTTCACCAAGCAGGGGTCTTCCCCACCAATCCCCCTCTAAAAATAAAAGGCTATCCCTTATAATTGTACTATGTGCTACTCTCACTTGTATCTTATAGTGATACTATATGCTACTATAGTGCTATTATATGCTATCACTATATAAAACGGTAAGGGAACCGTCAGTTTGCCAAAGCTATGTAACAAATAACAACGAATTGTTTTTTAAATCTGAATTGAAAGTAAACCATCTGTATGAATAGGCCTGAGTGTATTACATCATGGAATAGAACAACGAATGAAGATATTTTACATCAAAAACAGAAAATAAATCGTTGGAAAAAATACAACCAGCAGCAAAAATATGTGTGTACTCAGAAAGAATTGCGCCTGGAGATTACATTTGGACTACCATTGTTGATATATATGTTTTGAAAGAAAGTGCTTTTAACATGTACTAGACAACGCTACGAACGGTTCTACAACTTCGAAAAGGGTCGCCTCATAGGCTTCTGAGAAGCATGTTTCTCGAATAGGCGTATCTACCAGCATGTTTGTCGAAACCATAATGTAAATGCGCGGTGTTGGCAGCAGTGAATCAGGAAAGCTACAGTCAGATGCCAGTGTGTCTCAGGACGCCTCCATGCTGCAAATGCACGAGAAGGTAGATCAATAAGAAGAGTGGCCATGGGTAAAGTAACACTGTCGCTATCATATGTTCGACACCATTATCCAGTTGACATGGATTCAGTGGTATCCAGGTACCTCTTCGATAGACGACTTGTCAATCCTGGTCTCAGGGTTTTACGCTAGTAATGCAGCTGCTACTAACCCTTCAACATAAGCAGTGTCGTCTGGATTGGTTTCGATGTCGGACAAGCAGGACAGTGGTGATAGGATAAACTTGATCTTCAGCGACAACTTGCCTTTTCTCTGAGTTATGGTGCTACCGCATAAGAGTTTTGAGCAGAAATGTCAACGGTCCAAACGTATATTTGTTACTGAGCGAAACACTGCAGTAACACCTGGTGTGAGAGTATGGGGAGCGATCTGCTGGGGCAGCCGATCGCCTTTATTCGTACTGGAAGACACTCTAACGGATCGAAGGTACGGTAACGGAATTTTTCAACCGGTGGTCCAGCATATGTTATGAAGGAGCCAGGGCGCCATTTATCAATAAAATAACTCTCGTACACATACTGCGTGACTCATGCAATAAAGTCTGCAAGGATATAATGTCGCTGCCACATTATCTTGATTCAACAGAGCTTGTTTGGGACATGTAGGGAAGTCGAATTCAGTTGTATTAGAATACAAACGATCCAGGTGATCAGTTGTTACATTTAAGGCAGACACTACCTTTTATGGATATCAGTAACGTAATAGACTCCATACTCGAGCGAACATCGTTTTATATGCCACCCGATGTGTTTTATAACCTAATTAAATTGAAATTCTTCTTGGTGCTAATGGCAAATAACCTGCTATTTTTGTTCTGAAATTGTGATCATTTGTTTACCTACGAAAATACTATGCACATGTCGAGTTTCATGGTCGTGGCTGAATTGTTTCAGGGTGATGTATTTTTTTGCTTCAGAGAGTAATGATTGCAACCAAGCCAAGATTTTAATAATATTCTTAGGAAAACATTAATTCATTATGAAAACAAAGGTAATTCATACTGATTTTAGTTATCAACTGTTGTTCTTCTAAACAAAAATATTTAATACTGGGAAATTTTCAAACATTGCCCTGAAAAAAGTAAATTAAAATCCACAGACATAGACATACGTAATAGAGAGTTTCAGTTCCAATAGTACAGGTAAAATTTAGAGACAACTGGATCTTCATTACTAGTGCCAAAACAAAGTTCTTCAAAACTTTTGAGAATGGCTACCAGTTGTCGTATATTACTCAGTTTTAGGAATATTTTGTCTGTATAATAAATGGATCTCAACACTTGAAGGTATTGTAAAGGAAAATGAAGGAGATAAAAAATCTCGTGTTATGCATTAGGACTGTTGTGAAGTAATGAATAGACTGAGACTGAAATTATAATTAAAGAAATAGAAGGGTCTAGTCAGTCAAAATAAAAAAAATAACAAGTGCTATCCATATTGTTTTAAATAAATGGTTTCTTTAGTTGATCAAAGTACGCTACTGTCAATATATTTTGTTGCATTTTGATTGATTGATTGATCGATGAAAGCCGAGCCATTTGGATTTATTTAGAAAATATTATTATAATAAGTTATTTCATCCGTATCTTGTCTTTTGGCAAATAGAATCCTGAGATGCCACTTATCTTGATGAATTTTCTACAATCGTCCCCCATATCAAAATGATTCTAGACAAAACATTTTATTTGATAGTACTTTCAAAGTGCATTATTACACCCTATTTTTTTCAAACACAGGAACTTTGTATGCGTTAATATTTAAACATTCTTATTCTTACCCTTGACGACATTTCTTTCTCAGACAGAAAAATATATCTAAATTAAATAAGGCGTTTATCCGAAGGATCGGCGGAATATCGGCAATTGCCCACTGATATTATTATGATGTCAAAACATCATACTCTTTTCAAGTAGTCTAATGCTGGTATCAGCACGAAATCGCACTAACTGGTAGATTTGAAATGTTAATATTTACTCCAAAATTAACATCGGCCGACATTCCTGGGGCGACAAATGCCAGACAATGTGTGTTCTCTCATCAATACCCCTTGCAGTTTCAGCGTATTTCCGAATCACGTGACTGTCCACTCCCTTTCAAGATCTTTATTTCCCACCTTACTTACCCCTCAAAGTTCTTTCATTTTATATTGCAAGATAGGTCATTTTTAACCAGACGGAGAAGTGATACGGTGTTTGAAAGAAGTTATGTAAAGTGTGAGAGTGATTATACATTTTTTAGCATTTTCTTCAAAAGTTAGTAATTTTTCACCTTTCAAAATTAAACGGTCGCTCGATGTATACCGCAATCATATGTAGAAATCAGAAAGAATTTTTGTACCATTTTTTATGGATTTACGAATAGTTATTATTACTTAAAATGTTGCTTAAAACAGAAAAGAATGGATTATATACTTGATGCAAAGACTAGATTATTTTTGTGATTTATCTGAATAAATAACAAATAAAGAATATATGATAATAAAATTAAAACATTAAACAACTATTTGCGTTTCTTTCTATTGTGAGCCTTTCTTTAAGTTAGAATTAGGGGACGTATGAAAAACTGGAAATGCCGCCGTAAGAAATAGCCTACTTGAATAAGATATCATAATATAAGTACTAAATAATTTTTACCTTGAAAAGACTGTAATAAAAGGGGAGGTAAGAAAAAACTAAAATGGGAGAATTTAATTTCTTTTTTTTTTCGGGATTTATTGAAAACTTATTTGTATCAATACTATATCTTATTTGTATCAATAACTTATAAATAATATTTTGTGCATTGCAAGAAAGTAAATAATGCTTTCTTTTATAAATTAAATGCATTGCAGAAAACGTGAAATATTTTAGTTTATTAATATTGTATTATTTGTTTAAACCTGGCTAAAGTTTTAATGTTCTAAATGATTTTAATAATTAAAAAAAATCTTTCAACATGTTTCTTAAGAGTGCATTGCTAAACTTATTATTTCCACTCATCATTTATCGAACTTTAGTTTAAAAAGGAATTTCATCCAAATAATTGTTTTAATATTCAAAATTTCAGCTATTATGTACATGTACAAACTTTATTTTCAATTTATTCATTTAAATCGCCCACAATAACCTAGTTTTTATACCCAAATATTTAAAGTAAGGGACAACAGTTCATTTCGCTTTACGTATCAATATATATATATACATTAAGTATGAATGACCAGACCACTCATTATTCATGGAAATCAGCACAAGAATCTTCTAATATTAAGGCACATTTTGAAACATCAGTCCGGCTGTCATTTATTTTTTAGATGAGAGTTTACTAATCTGTGTAGAAAATTTGCTAAGCAATTTATATTAACCAAAAATAACTTTTACTTGTATTAAGTAAAATTAATTTAAAAGTCATAGATTAATAATTCACATGAAAAGAAATTATGTATTTCATTATAAATTACTTTTAATACAAAGTGCACTTTTAAAGGGTATTCTCGGATAGTAAACCACCAAAACAAGAGGGCAATAAACCTGGGAGGAAGGGGTAGAAAATAACAAGAAAACAGTCTAAACTCAGAAGTTTAAAAGAGGTCAGCCATATGTCCAAAACCTATGCACAACATATCAGTATCACACGATCCTCAGACCGTTTACCGAGCGGTCAAAAATCGTTTACTGCCGATCTCAGGAAATGAGGTAGACCGAGCGAAAAATACTCAGATTAGGATATTCGGTGGTGGTTCAGCCAGGGTTTATTTGCTGCTTGGGTTTTATCTAACAATTCAATTATGCCTTTTCATTACATTTAAACTCAAACCATTAATACAGTTGTTAATTTGTTTCATTTATTTAATATTTAAAGAATTTTAACAGCAAAATTTATTCCGTTTAACACCAAGCTACCATTGTTCAGAAGTACTAAATTTTCTATGACTGTTGATGCTAATGTAATTAAGTATTCTTAAACCCTCCCATTGTCAATTGTTTCCCCTTGTTGTTCCGTCGTATTGTTAAATATATAAGTACAAATATACATTTTTCAAATTAATACACAAATAATACGTGATTCACCATGTGTTCATTTATTTATTGCTTCTATTTTCGCTTCCAACACACACTAGATTGCACTATGGTTCTCATTTTATTTAACTCATTCAAACCTACCATAATTTGTCCCGATGAACACAACATCTTCAATAAAGATTGATACACAGGCACCCATTTAATGACAACTTATAATCCAGAGTTTGAACTTTGGTGCGTCTTTTGTTCTTCAGAGAAATGCCCACAGTTTCTTTATTCTAGGATTTGAAGATTCATCATCTGATACCCTCCTTCCAGTGTTCTCCTTTTCTTATTTTTTGTATTTCCCTATTAAGCATTTAACACGTGTGCCCATTTCTTTGGATTCGTCCATTCGTTTTTGCTTTTTACTTTTCTTAGCGTCACTTACCAAAACATTTACCTTGATATAGGTCTCGTGTTCTGGTTCACAACTGTATATTTTTCTTTAAATTCTAATGTTTTCTACTGCTAGTTAATATCGCAGTTAGTAATTACCTCCATATGGCATAAAGAAGCAATGGGAAAGTTATCACTCTACTTCATAAAAAAAACACACACACACAAGACTTATTTTACCAAGTCGCATGTCACCCACATTTATAGGACAATATTCCCACCACATCCAAATAATTCACAGAATGATCAAATGTCGTCAGTAGGACCATACTTTAATAACATAATATATTAAATGAAATTTTGCTTCTCACAAACTCTGTCTGCAGGATAAACCATGAAAAATTAAGTAGAAATTCATCTGTCCAAATCTATAACCGAAGCCTCATATTCTAGACGCCAATAACTTGCGGCCCATAGATAAGCGTAATCGATTCATAATACAATAACTCTGATAGATAAGTCATTGCCTTTTGCGATTATCGCTTTTTTCTTAGTAAATCAGGCCAATTCGTAGAGAATACTATCCTACTAAAATAGTTTGAGCAATAGCACTAATCATTAAAGACCTCTATTTAAAGAAATTTTCAAATGTCTGTGAAAATTGAAGACAAAAGTTTAGATTCACAGCTAACATTAAACCGTATCGATGTTGTTCTTAATCGCTTACACTCAATAGAAGATTAATTTAAAATATTATCGAATACAGTTATCGAATCTATTCTTTCTCATCGAATCTGTTCTCTATATAATGATATGCTGCTCAGGAATTGTAACAAGGTACAACAAACGTACAAGAAGGTACAAGGTACAAAAACAAGTTAACATGAAAACAGTACCAGTTTTCTTATAGAAGATGTAAGCATCCACAATTACAAGAATCACATGAATTAGTGAAACGACCTTCACAGATTTGCTGAAATTCTCCACCTCCCAAATTGAGGATAATTGTAATTCTTCCTTATCTAACCTTCTCCCACTAATCGAGGAAGTAGTCTACACAGTGAAAAATATTTCTCTTCTCTGTGGGATTCCTTTGATATGAAGGATGGTTTACATTACCAAATTTTCGATTTTCTTACGAAGCACTTTGATATTCCGGAAAAATACCAGTAATATACTAGAAGTACTCCATAAAACACAGGTAATTTCATAATGTTAAAAAACTATTAACTTAAAATTACATTCAAGAACACACATTCTGGGACATTCGTAAATTCATGTATGTGAAACGTAATTAACTTATCTTCAACAAAATTGATCAACGTCACCTCTAAAAGCAACAAATTAAAAGAATCTTCAAATCTCACAATCCAAATACTTTGCTATTCACACTTTTGACGTTAAATTCTGTAAAACGGCTATTTGGTTTAAAAAAATCATAATTCCTCCAAGTTTGCATACCATTTTCTTAATATGCGAATAGATTTTTAACGTTTTCCAACTATAAGTTTTGGAGAAAATATGTTTTATCGAAATATGAAATACTTTTAAACATCATTGTAGTTATTGGACATTAGTGTATTTACATTAATTTATTAACAAACGGTAGTGCATCCGTGTATATAAACTGATGGTTTCTGAAAACGCGAATGTAATTCACTTATTGTATGATTTAGTTAGTTTAAATTATTTCTTCCATCAAGTGTTTTTCATTAAAATTACTGTAAACTTATAACGTATTTTTTGTATGAGTTTATTAACTGTTCCTGTTTCATTTTTGTAAAAATTGAAATTAGCAATAGATTTGTTATTCATTCCTGAACGGCTAGAATTCAGAAATTATATACAGCGGATAAAAATGCCATATATATATATATATATATGAGTTGCGGAAAATAAGTATCACTTTACGTATTAATTTTAATTAAATATTGTACTTATGGTAGAATGAATGAAAAAAAATTATATTCATTATTATAATTTTATCGTTTAATATTTTTTTGTTAATTACCATGTGACGCAGAAATAAACGTAATTAGATTCAATAATATAAATTATCATTTGCAGTATTGTAATTAAAATTAATGCAGAAGGTAACTTGCGTTATCACAACTCGCAAGCGATTGTCCAAAATTGACATAGGCTCTTTCTTCACATTCGCCAGTATTTTCGAAATACGTAGCAAAATGATAACAATTTATAAAACATGTAAAATTATAAAAAAACAGAAAACAAAATAAAAATAATAAATATACGCCCCTGGAATAAAACTCTCCTTCAAAATATTTTGTAGACGACGTATTTGAGAACATATCTACAGACAGGCAAGCAGACATAGTTAAGGAGGCACAGATATAGATTCAATCAGAAATAAAGAGATAACAACACACATATAAAGAATCATTGATAAAGATAAAACGCGGATAATTAACACAGATGAAGAGACAGACAGATATAAAGATATACATAAAAAGACACACAGAAAAAGCCACCGTCAGAACTAAAGATAACAATGAGACACAAATATATATAAAGAGAGACAAATAAATTGGCATACTGAGTTAAAGAGAGAAATGGGGGGAGGTAAAAATAGAGATGTGAGGATGTACAGATAAAAAGACACAAATGAAGAGGCACGCATAAAGCAACACAATACAGATACAGAGATAAAGATACACACGAAGATGAAGAGATACACATAGATAAAGAAACACACCTAGATAAGAGACATTACATAGATACAAAGAAACAAATAAACAGGCACTTATAAACGAAATGACTGAGGAAAGAGAAATAGCCAAATAGACACATATAAAGTGAGAGAGGTAAAGTGACACAGATAAAGAGATCCAAATGAAGAATGAGATACATATAAATAGACAAAAATATACAGAGAGATATACATAAATAGACGCAATAAATAAAATACGGTAAAAGAGACAAAGGTAAAGTTAAAAGATAAATAGACAGATATAATGACAATCAGATAATGAGAAATAGACTGAATACTTCGATGAATGAAATAATGAATGAGTGAAAATGGAAGAATAGAAGAAAAAAATAATTAATTAAGGAAAAAGAAACAGTTAGTCAAACAATAAATCAATGAACGTAAGAAATAAAGTATAAATAAATGATAATGAATGAATTAATGAATGGACAAATGTTTGGATAGAAGAAAATGAATAAAAACGAATCAATAAATTAATTAATGTACGTATGCTTGAGTGAATGAATGAATGCCACTTAATTAATAAACTAATGAAAATGCATTAAAAATGAATACATCATTCAGTGTGAGAAGAAAAGAAAATATAAATGAATGTGTAAAAATTCATGATTGGATGATTGAATTAATGAATAAATAAAGAATGAATGAAAAAAATAACGAAAAATAGTAAATAAATGAATGGACAATTTAAAATAAATAAACAAATGAACAAATAAGTGAATGAATGAATGAAGGAAAGAAATAATGAATGGATAAAAATGAATGATTGAATGACCGAAAATGGAAAAGCCAAAATAAATGAATGAATATATAAATTAAAACTAATAAAAGAATGCATGAATGAAATGAATGAATGAGTGAATGAAAAGTATGAAAAATATGCCAAAGAAAATAAATGAATTAATAAAAACAAATAAATGGAAAACTACTGTTTAAAAAATATATAAAACATATCTATCTGTCTGTAAAAAGACTTATGTAATTAAATTTACACTTTGTACCCAAAAACATTTTTTAGAATTCACAACCTTCAACTCATTCTATTAAGACACGCATAAAGCGACACAAATATAGAGAGACGATAAAGGTACACACGAATATAAAAAATTAGATAAAGAAACATACATAGTCTCGAAATATAACTTACATAAATCTAGTTAAAGGTTATTTTGAAAAAGATGGATTATAATTATATTTAAGCAATACACAATTAAACAATGGTAATTAAATAACAAAAATTATTTTAATGTGTTTGATTAATTTCCAAATGATTTAGCTATAAAAGAGTTTCTATAAGGAATATGATAATATATCTCTAAAGGATTTATACGAAAGTAAATACTAAAAAAAAAAAAAAAAAAAAAAAAAAAAAAAAAACACTTACTAATTGAAAATAGTTTCTGATTTTGTTTTTACGAGACTGACGTTTGAGTTTTTACTTCCAACTATATTTGAAATTTTAAAACAAAATAAAAAATCAAGTATTAAAGAAATGTATTCGACTATGTTATCGTTTGCGATGTATGATTTTACGTTAAGTGAAGAGTACACTGTTAAAACTGAAGGCGTCAAATAGGTGTCGTATGGGACACCGGGGGTGAAAGGTCGGTGCCTTTTGGAAAATGGTGCTGTAGATGCTGGAAAATGTGGTAGGGTGCCAAATGGTCTCTAACTGTGGGATTGAAGTTAATTATGTTGTCGTGACCAAGGTATTTTTAGAAGTTTGGCAACCCACCATGTGCCTGCACTTGCGCAGTGCTGTGACGTGTGTCCCTCTCTTTGTCGGAAAGTAAAATCTACGGCTGTGATTAAAACCATTCATGCTATGTCCAAATTGGACATGTTAATTTATGACTGTCCAGTGCTGTAGTCGTAAAACAATCAGAGTGCATACGCTAAAGACATGAACCTAATGTCTATGCATTAGTCATAACATTATATTACATAAATAGTAGTCTAAAGAATAAAATGTAACAAGATTTTGTTTTTAGAAAACTTTTAATGCCTTATTTTTAATATTTTTTTTACATTGGTGAAAGCTCTAAAAATGATATTACTATTACAAGATTCGTGATATCTATCGACATTCGTAAAAACAATATAATTTCTCAGACATTTCAAGATATCTTTTGACAATCAGCATATATGACAACGGTTAGCCACCAAAGCGAAAGCAATGTTCTGAAGCACCGTCCATTTCTATAGTTTTCGTCGCAGGGTATTAGGTAGCTTTCTTTACAAAAAGCTACCTATTGCAGCCGTTCGGAGGAAAGCGATTTAAAAAAAATTTGGTATATTTTCATCGATCATGACCCCCAGACCCCGAAACCACCCTCCGTTCAAAATTTTTATATATATATATATATATATATATATATATATATGTCTGACCTATGTCACATTGTAACTCTCGTATTTATGAACCGATTTGTATGTAATTCGGTGTGTACATAGTACATACCAATGTCTCGACCGAGTTCGTTGGCCAGCTTCATCGCCATTTTGTTTCAAAATGGCGGCCATTTAAAAATTAAAAAAAAAATGGAAAATTTGAAATGTGGTACCAAAAAATTGAAAATTGAAAAATATTTTTTTCTTATGTATTTGACCTTTATACAAAGACTCCGTAGCAGTTTTTGTTTCGTCTATATCTTAAAAAATGGCTGAGTTATAGCATTTTGAATTTCTAGCGAAGCAGACATTTTGAAACGTCCTGAATTTTGTCACGCGATAAAAGGCGTATTTATGAACCGATTTGGATGTAACTTCGTTTATACATAGTACAGACCAATGTCTCGACTGAATTCGTTGGCCAGCTTCATCCGCCATTTTGTTTAAAAATGGCGGCCATTTAAAATTTTAAGAAAAATTTCAATTTGAAATGTGGTACTTAAAAATTGAAAATTGAAAAAATATTTTTTTCTTATGTGTTTGACCTTGATAAAAAAATTCGGGAGCAGTTGTTGTTTCATCTATATCTTAAAAAATGGCTGAGTTATAGCATTTTGAATTTCTAGTGTGGCTGACGTTTTGAAACGGCCTGATTTTTGCCACGTGATAACTGACGGATTTATGAACCGATTTGGATGTACCTTGGTGTGTACATAGTACATACAACTAACTCAACCGAGTTCGTTGGCCAGCTTCATCCGCCAACTTGTTTCATAATGGCGGCCATTTAAAAAAATTAAAAATTTAAAATTTAAAATGAGGTATCAAAAAATTGGAAAGTGAAAAAGAGTTCTTCGTATGTGTTTGACCTTAATACAAAGATTCCGGAGCAGGTTTTGTTTCGTCTATATCTAAAAAAATGGCTGAGTTATAACATTTTGAATTTCTATTGTGGCTGACATTTTAAAACGACCTGATATTTGTCACGCTATAACAGGCGTATTTATGAACCGATTTGAATGTAACTTGGTCTGTACATAGTACATATCAATGTCTCGACCGAGTTCGTTGGCCAGCTTCATTCGCCATCTTGTTTCAAAAGGGTTGCCATTTTTTTAATGTAATTTAAAATTTAAAATGAGGTACTAAAAAATTGGAAAATGAAAAAGATTTTTTTTATGTGTTTGGCCTTGATACAAAGATTCTGGAGCAGTTTTTGTTTCTGAAAATTTGTTCTTTTTTTTATATCTTAAAAAGTGGTTGAATTATAGCACTTTGAATTTCTATCATGGCTAACACTTTGAAACGATCTTGTATTTGTCTCGCGATACCACACGTATTCGCCTATTTCCATGGAAGAAGGCATGTGGATAGTATACATCAATATCTCGACCAAGTTCGCTGGCCAGCTTCATCAGCCATCTTGTTTCAAAATGGTGGCCATTAAACTAAAAAAATATATTATATATATTTAAAGTGAGGTGCAAAAAAAATAGAAATTGAAAAAGGTTTCTTTCTTAAGTATTTGACCTTGATATAAGGATTCAGGAGCATTTTTTGTTTGTCTTTATCTTAAAAATGGCTCAGATATAGCAGTTTCAATTTCTAACATAGGTGACATTTTGAAAAATCTGATTTTTTGCCTGCGACAGCACTCGTATATATCAACCGATTCCGATGTGAGTGAGCATGTGCACAGCAATTACTAAGGTCTCGACCAAGTTCACGGGTTAGCCTCATCCACCATGTTGTCTTAAAATGGCAGGCACTTTAAGAAATCGCCGAATTTGGCAGCCAAATATAAGTTTTTTTAAATAAAAGCAGCTTGGATAAAGCTGACTAATTTCGCGAAATTCTCATTCATAATGATTTAGTATTGATAAAAAATAATATTGAATCTCCTACATCCGGTTTCCACTTAATTGAGCTTCGTGTGTTTGAATAATATAAGTTGGCTTTTTTAAAATAAGGAATATGAAAGCTACCTCTTCCTCCCAGCACTGGCCGGAAGGACTTTTTAATTGAGAAGTGTGCGATCAAACTTGTAACATATAAATATTTTCAGCGAGAATGTGTAGTTTATACAGAAAAAAAGTATTTGAAAATGAAATCTGTATCATTTTATTAGAAATATTGCTTTAGAACTATTTATATAGGAATATATAGATAAAAAAAAAAAAAAAAAAAAATCTTTTAAGAAGTATTTCAAATTCAAATCCGCTGATAGTTAAGAAAAACTTTACTGCAACTTATGAAATCTGCAATTATTACTGTTGAATTAATTGCATTGAAAAGCAGTAGTATAGAGGAGCATATAACGATGATAAAGTATAACGTTTCTTAGTTTTATTTAAAAAAGAAAAAAAAACTGAAGAATCTTTTTACGCATAATAACATTTTTCCATGGAAAAAAAAAATCAATTTACGTAATTTTTCAATGGATGCTAGTTTATCTCTTTAAAATGATTTCGAATTTCTGATTTTTTATATATATTATTTTTATTATTAAAAAATGCAAATATCTTTTGTATTTTTTAATTTTAATTTTTTATTTTTTAAAGTAGGTCTATTTTTTTTTAATTTGACGCACATAAAATAACAATAATAAGCTTGTATAGATAATTTATGTTTGTGTTAGCTCGTTTATAGTGCTCCAATTTTTGAAGAAATGTACACATATTTATGACTTAAATTGATAAAAAAAATATTTTTTAAATTTATTAAAGAATTAAAAAAAAATGGAACTTTTAAAACTTCTCTTTATATTTTTGTGAAAGTGGAATACATGAATTTTAAGACAGGAAGCTTCAAATTGTCTTACTTGCTCTAAATTTCTTAAAAGCTTTAAAATAATCTCCACAAAAGTTTAACAAACAAAACAAATAAAACGCTTGCGTTGGAAAGACTGTGAGACAATTAAATTATAATTTTGTCGAATATATATTTACTCACTATAAAAAAATCCACTCTCATCACTTTATGTTAAAAGCTTCTTATAATCACATATCCCTGTTTGCTTTCACTGTCATGCTTAAAAAACGGCAGGGATTTCTGTCATCTCGTCTTTTTAGATAGCAAGAATGGAGTTTCCCTGCGCACAAGCCTATCATTGAGCGGCAGGAAGATTTGTGTTCACCAGAACTGCGAATCGCAGTTGCTCTGGTTGCAAAAAAAAAAAAAAAAAAAAAAAAAAAAAATATATATATATATATATATATATATATATTAAAAATATATGTGGGACAATATCGCGATAATTGCAGCCCACACAATAAAATTTCCTTTAAATGTTATATAAAGCAATTCTCTTTTTTACATTATAATATAAAATATTCTTAACAGTATTTTCAAGAGATATTATATTCATATTAACACAAAAATAAAGCAATTAAAAGATCTAAAATTTCAGTTTGTCATTTTCCTGGCATGTCGCACTGTGATGTGTTCAAAGTAAAAGGATTTCTGCTATACTGTACAAATATCATTTTCTAGTTTTTATAATCTCCAGTTACTAACTATACATTATATAACACATATATGAGGAAATCAACAAATTCTGCATTTAAAAAATAATTTTACATAGTTAAAATATGATTGTCACTGAAAATGAATGTCATTTTCCTGGCCTGCTCATTTTAGTTCTTTATTGGGTACAAAGAAGGCGCTGCAGAGTAATTATTCTTGTTCTTGACATAGTTCAAGTCAGAAGTCGTAAAATCATTGCTACCAGAAAGTTCTAGATATTTCTTTGAAAATAATGTATATAAAGGTTTGTAAAAAATGAGTAGGCTTTTATTGTGTCATTTTCCTGGCTTCAATATATTACAAATAAAACTGCCCATTACACTGAATTTGAGGTACTACAGAGGAAACATGTTCCTTTAAATGAAATTAAAATGTTAGATCTAAAAAAAAAAAAAAAAAAAAAAACAAGAATGTGAAAATGTTTTAGAATAAAATTGTCATTATCTTGACGATCATTATCATGCATGCATGTGTCAAGAAAATGACATATAATTATAATTACATAAAAATGAACTTAAGCTGTTCAAACTTTAACAATTTTACATGGAAATACCTTTATTCAGCTGTTGAATTAACATTTTTTTTATATCAGAAGCTTTGAAACGATTTAAATATCAAACATTTTTCTTGTCAAAATCATATATTTTGTGATATTCACCCATGTGTGAATTCGGTAACGAAAAAAGAAGAAATTTAATATTTGAAAATGTTATTCAGAAATGTTGGGAAAATATATTCATACTTTCACCCCAAGTGGCACCCTGGATTAGGGGTGCTATTCTTTCACCCTAGTTAAGGGTGCAATTCTGGTTCCCCTAGAGGTGTCACCATTGAGACAAGTCTTCACCCCTAAAAGTTGCCATGTGTCTCTTGTAGTTTTAACAGTGTAGTCACATCTTTTTTGAGAACGCTATTTGTCTCGTTCGATTTTTTTGCCGTTGGTCACCACATACAGAGATAAATAATTATGCATTAACCCCATAATTCTCTTTCCCGTCATATTCACGGGCTGTGTCTTTTTTTAGATTTATTCAGATATGCTTGATTCACACCAATTTTATAAAATAGTGTAATTAGCTTTATTATGGTATCATATTAACTGTCATTAAATAAGGTCAATATTTCATTTTAAAAATAGTGGGGCCAATAAACTATTTGAATTTTTAAACTATAATTTAATGTGACCGTTAAGTGGTTAAAGTATTAATAACGAATGTGCTTTGTAAAAGATTAGTACCAATATAATTTCTTCCTCAGATTTGAATGAAAAGTGGTTTTTTTATTACCATTAAAGGGCCATTGCAACTGCGTGTGCTAGTTTTTATTCCGTATATTGTTTTGCTATGAAAATCAAGAGTGGTCATTAGATTTTTTTAAAACATTATCCATAACTATATGAATTTGACTGCAATTCATTTACATCAGTTTTGAACGAATATCTAAAAATAACTACACACGGAATGTCATTCGGAATTTCTGAAAGGTGCGTTCATTATAAGATCACACATTGACAAGCTTTTTTAATACCTCCCTTTTTATACAGTTTTTTTTTTTTTTTTTTTTGCTTGAAATAATCACATTAGAAATAAAAATAATCCAAAAATAATCTTTTTTTTTTTTCATGATAACATTCTAAGAATGCAAAGTTAGTATATTTACATTAACACATCCAAGCAAAGCAATAACTTCAGCATAAATTTGACTTAAAAATCAATTTCCTTCAAAAGCTTAAATTCGTAGACTTTTCTTATAAAATATGTATTTAATGATCTTATAATGTTGTTGATGTTTCTTTATTAGCGTATACATAACTATATTTAAAAGGCCATTAAATGATTACGTGACTTTTTCTTTGAAGAGAGTTTCCTTGAATTTTGTTTTAATCTAATTACTGTATAATTTTATGTACCTGCTAGTTTATATTTTTTAGTATATACACATTGATAATAAACTAAATATTTCTTAAACTAATTTATGTTTACATTATCATATTTCTGAACCTTTTTATGTCAATTGCTGCAGGCCAAAAATATTCCATTTTGGAGATTATGAAACAAGGTTATTTACTAATAGGAATAGAAAATTAAAGCGTATTTTGTAAAATAATTTTTTTTTCTTGTTAGTATACGTAAAATATTTGTAAATGTTAATCAATGAAATAAATTACAATATCATTTCATTTGTTATAACATCAAAAAATATGTAATTATATAATATATATATATATATATATATATATATATATATATATATATATATATATATATATATATATATATATTCTGTCAAATAAAGAACCGCTGCAAGAAATTTTAGTGTAAAGTACGCTTCTAAAAATATTTATTTTTAGGTGCGTTCGTAATTATATAAAAACGTTACACATACAGTCGTTGTCGGGTCCGTCTGTCTGTCCACATACAACAGCACAAAAACTAACCAACAGAACGATTTGAAATTTAATATATTTAATCGTTGCAGAATTTGTCGAGTCATTTCAAATTTTAGAGAGATCGAATCAAAACTTAAAAAGATATTTAAAAAAAGATTTATTCTTCGTATTAAATCATATCATTCGTAATTAATTCAATGGTATCCCATGAAAAGCAATGATTCCATGTTGTCACGGAGATTATTCTATTAAATCCTATCATAGGTAAGTAATTCAATGATTTCCCATGATAGGTAATGATTCTAGGTTGCATGGTAATAATGTCCTATTTAAGATGGAGTCCTATTATTTCCGTATTACTGAATGTAATACATATAATCGTAATAAATTTTGTAATCATGAATTTTTGCATACAACTGCAACAGCTATTGCACCAAGATCTGAATATTTATAAAATTAGTTATAGTACGAACTCTCCTCATTTGCCACGTTTGACATACAATTTCCGACTCGTTTCTTTTGATATGTACGGTATTGATGCAGGAGGCAATAAAATTGAAACATAATTTTAAGACATGTAGTGTTGCAATAAAATAATATATCATTAATGAAAGAGCAAGAACTTACTATTTCCCAGTCCAAATCATGAAAGGTATAGTAGATCGCAATGTATTACTTATAACTTTGTTATCCGTTTCATAATTTCCTTTTCACAAATGCTAAATTAATACTTTATTGCAGGTTTCACAGAATTCTACAACATAATTTTAACCCTTATTTCGCCTTATAAAAATACATGCAATTTCTGTGAATAAACGAGGCGGCTAGCAATCCTCTGTAAAAAAAATCACTATAAAATAAAGCAATACATAGGACGCGTTTCGAGCTAAAAATATAACAGCTCGTGAACAGCTACAGTATACACATGTCCGCAAGGGGACAAGGTCAAGAATGAACTGAAAGGTAGAGAATGTTGCAAAGAATACGACAGATGGCGCTAGCTGAAAGGAGCACATGCAGAAGAGGTGAGTGTTTCCAAAATGATAGAAGCGAAATTGAAAGGGAAAACAATGGAAATAAAAGAAGTAAGCAAAATTAAAATAAAGTAAAAGAAGTAACTTAGAAAATATATAAATAATAATAATAAATAAAGAAAAAGAAAAGAAACAAGAGAAGGGGGGGAATAATTACAAAGGTAATTTCCACGCTGGAGAGAGGAAAGGAGATGATGAGAGATCATTGACAAGATTATCAGAATTTTTAGAATTAAAATATGCTTCATGAAAATCCAAGTGAGAGGGAGGACCAAGTGGATTTTCATGAAGCATATTTTAATTCTAAAAATTTTGATAATCTTGTCAATGATCTCTCATCATCTACTTTCCTCTCTCCAGCGTGGAAATTACTTTTGTTATTATTTTCCATATTCTCTTGTTTCTTTTCTTTTTATTTTGTTAAAAAAAGGATCTTTTGGTTTTTTCTTGTTTTGCTCTTTTTTATTTATTTCTTTATTATTATTATTTATATTTTTTAATTTACTTTTTCTTTTACTTTATTTTAATTTTGTTAATTTCTTTTATTTCCATTTTTTTCCTTTTCAATTTCGTTTCTTTCATTTTGGTAACACTCACCTTTTCTGCATGTGCTCCTTTCAGCCAGCGCCATCTGTCGCATTCTTTGCAACATTCTCTACCTTTCAGTTCATTTTTGACCTTCTCCCCTTACGGACACGTGTATACTGTAGCTGATGACAAGCTGTTATATTTTTAGCTCGAAACGCGTCCTATGTATTGTTTTATTTTATGGTGATTTTTTACAAAGTGTTATTATTTTAATTGATTTATATCGCCATTTTTCGGTGCTGTTTCGATTTATTTTAATAGCAATTCTCTGTTTTAAAAAATAAACAGAAATTCTCTTATCCTTAATAATGGTGCCGGGATCCTTTCACATTTTCTTTACCGCTAGTCAATTTACAGTCTTTCTGTATGTGTAATTCATATTTATTAAATTTTAATAAAATCTTATACTTTGTTCAGTACTTTTGTGATTAACATCTCACTAAATAAGAAATATTAATCTTAAACAATAACTTTAAATCTAGAAAGGCTTTTTTAAATTAATATTATTATTTTGTAATATTAATCAATGTAATATTAATGATAAGAAATGTTCTTATCAGTAATAGTGGTGCCAGGCTCCTTTCAACAATTTATTTACCGCTAGTCAATTTACAGTTTTTCTGTATGTGTAATTCATATCTATTAATTTTCAATACAATTTTATCCTTTGTTCAGTACTTTTGTTACCTAAATAAGAAATATTAATCTTAAACAATAACTTTAAATCTAGAAATGCTTTTTCTAATTAATTTTATTATTTTGTAATACTAATCAATGTAATATTAATGATAAGAAATGTTCTTATCATTAATAGTGATGCCGGGCTCCTTTCAACAATTTATTTACCACTAACCAATTAACAATTAACCGTCTGTCTCTATGTGTATTGTATATCTATTATTTAAAATTAATAAAATCTTATACCTTGTTACAGCTCTTTTCTGATTAACATCTCACAAAATAAGAAACAATATAGAAAAGACACCAATTACCTGAAATACTCTCACTTAAAGCAGCAAGTTCTTCAATCTTAAACAATATCGTTAAATCTAGAAAGGCTTTCTTCAAATTATTTTTATTATTTTGTAATATTAATCATTATAATTCGGACAACAATTAGGGTATTTATTGCTTTTCTTTTCAACGACAAATATTTGGATATTTTTTTTTTCCAAGCATAGATTGGAATATCAAAATTTAATACAAGTCATTTTTTTTTACTTTAAGTTATGTGTAAGATATAAAGAAATATTTTATTTTTCCGAAAATATTTCCCTTATTTTTAAATATTTGTATTGAAATTTGCTTCTCAAACACCTTTCTATAACATGTTCTAATTGTTTTTCCATTAAATGAGTTTAAATTCTAGGTCAATGTAATATCACTTGCGTTACTCTTTTTCAAAGCAGAGTTTATTACAGTGGTAAATTGCAAAGAAGTAACTGAATAATTCACTAAATTAATTATTAAAATACTTAGTGTTAATCTTATATGGCGTTTTTCTCTCGTTCGCATCGCCCTTGATAAAAGTAAGTAGGTAATATATTTAGAAACAGGATTACCGCATTTTTCGTAATAAAATTTAAGTGTATTTGATTACAAATTTAATCTATTAAAATTAGATTATATTTGTACTCTGTAATAATTAATTATATTTACAAAAATATCAACATTTAAGAATTTTATTATATTAAATAATGGTTTTTTTATGGATACGTTATATTCAGTGTCATAAATTTGTTTTCAGTACTGATAATTCTTTAAAAAAATAAAAGCCATAAAGAACTATTAAATACATATTTTTCTTAAATGTCTTTACATTTTCCTTCATATTTTCTTTTTATTTTTTATAACATAGTAGAATATAGTTATTTAAAAAAATATAGGAAGTATAAATTGTTAAATTCTTTACACTTCCTTCTGTAGCTATTCTACAGCAGGATGTAGAGCCTATATGTAGAAACTCTGCTGTAGCTATTTTCTTAATATTGAGCTTCAACATTTTTCTAAACATACATTGAACAATATGCTATGAAGAAGAATAGCGATGATATGGCAGAAATTTTGCAAAGGCAGGATCTCAGTTTTTTCTATGATAGATGGATCTCAGTTTTCTCTATTTGTATCAGGTATCTTCAGTATAAAGATAGAAAAAACTTTGCATTCGACAAGTTTTCTTCCTAGATATGGAACGCCCTGATTTCTTGTGATCTTTATTGACCATCTCCTTTTGTGCAACATATCTGGATTTGTGATGTAATTATAGTTTTTACTTCATGTTCTCCACAGATCAGAAGCAGCATAGCACATTTTTCACACGTTGGAAAAGTATGTGAGGCTATTCTACAAACATCTGCTAATTCTACTGCTTTATTCTAGTACACATTTACTATAGCTTTATATTCGTGGTTCTATGACACGCTAATTTAACACTTAAATTTGAAAAAAAAATACCATTAGAAAACCATACCAGGGTCAAAGTATCCCATATCGGCGCTAAAACCGAGGATACAGCAAATCCCACCAGACAAGAGAACCCGCTGCCACTCATCGGCACTTCCCCCATGGTAGCAGCGAACGCCCATATTGCAGAGCAGGCAGTACCGTCAACGATGATTGAGAAAGTGACCTAAAATCTGATTATGAACAAAGGAAAACACTTCAAAATCCTGTGAGTCAACCGTCTGCAGCATACCGGGATGATTGGTTTCAAACTACTCGTGTAGCAGCCAACGAAACGCAGCTCGTGTATAGTGGAACTCTGATACCGGTCATCATTCACATTTAAATGGTCGCGTCAGGAACACACACTAGGATGTGCATGTGCACTCCCCTCGTTGACCATAAAGTTGTAGCTGCGTTCGAGTTTTAGCATTTTCCAAATCTCGAATTTTGGCACCGTGAATAAAGAAAAATAATAAACATATATATATGTTCTAGCTCAATATGTGAAATAAAGAAATCCAAATTTATATCCATTTTTTGCGAGCAACTTGAGCTTCAATATTCTACATTAATTACGAAATGTATGAAATTATCTGCTACAAAATGGAACCTCCTTCACTAAGAACAAGGGCGTTGTAGACTATGCATGCTAATTTTCTTCTTCGTTTCTAACATATAATGAAGATGATCAATATTTCGGGAATATTGTAATATGAAAATCTAATAAGAAATAGTACAAAAAATGATTTAATAGCGCCACCTTCTTAAAAAGTAACATTCAATGGTTCATTCAATATCATTTCTTAAAATATGTGTTTATCAGAATTCATAAAATAAAATCCTTTAAAAAAATTCAATAAAAATCAATTTTAATTAGGCGAGTCAAACTGCAATTATATACGTTTTTACAAAATTCTTTTTTTTTATATTGTGTATATTTGAAATAATAACAATGCATAAGAAATTCAGAAAACTCTTATATGTGCATCATTGTTTATTAACAACAGACAGAAAATCTATTAAAGGGTATTTTTCGCGATCACTTTTCCACATGATCGTCAAATCTATTTTGTCACTAATTTAAATCTGCAGGACCAACTTCTTTAAACCTATTGATCCATTGTCCATTGATCTAGTTCTCTTTAGCTGCTTTATATCATTGTTTGAATAAACCCCACTTCCAGATAAGTGTTTCCTTCAATTTCGGAATCTTGAATTAGTAAGTGGGTGAGAAAACATGACATTTTTTGGTCTGTTTTTGTGGGGAATGGTGTCTCAATACTTCCTACTTTAACTATTGCAGTAATTTTTCAGTTTTCTGAGCTGTATGCGTCTGGTAAATGCAGCTCGATGACATCATATTAGAAACACCAGAATGCTTTTGTTGGATAGCTTCGCGTAACATTGTCAAAGTTGTACAACGAATTTACACTAATAACCCACATAACCACTGGAAGATAACTAGAACCATCTGTCTCCACTGTGGGAAAAAAGGTCACACAACAGTTATTACTTTTCCAATGCCTGCTACTTGAGACCTTCTTTTATCCGTCCTTGTAGTACGGACAGAATTTGTAGTGAAATAGAAAATTTACGTTTTTGATTCTCACCATATAAAATGATTTTAAAATTGATTTAGATTTTTTGTGCACTTTGTTTTAATTTTCATTTCAATATAGTTTTCACCTTGTAAAAAATATAGAAATAAAAATTGGTACTTCTAAAAAAAATGTCGTAAATCTGCATAATGACCATACCTTTTTTTTTCGGGTATTAAATTTTACAAACGATATTTTTTTAGGATTTCCTCTACAAACAATTTAAAATATATAAATCATATAAGTCTTTCTATTCATTAGCTTAATTTAATGTTACTACAAATCGAATGTGACCACTGCGTGTACATTATGTGTGTGCACTATGTGCGCAAAATGTTACTACCTATGTGTAGTCTTATCAATCAAATTGTTTCAGATATATAGTCCTATAATTGTATAAACATTTTAAACAGAATAAAAGATAATTCAATAAAACAATTAGTAATAAATTGTGGATGGCTTATTAAATTAAAATAATAATAATAATTTAAAACAGGTTTTGAATTCTACCCGAAATCAGCTCGATAGTACAAAAAATTGATTTTTACAAAACATTTATTTTTTTTCAGAACTCTAAAAAAAAACTAATATAGAAAGTTCAAAGGTATGTTAAGTTTAAATGTTTAAAAGTTAAGTTTAAAAGTTACGTTAAAATTATAATATAATTATATGAGCACGGTGATATTTAATATAAACTATAATAAATTTAATATCAAACTAATATCAAAAATGAAAAATAATACAAAATAGTTGAAAAAAATTAAGTCCTTTACATACATATAAATACCCAACAATAAATTATATTCTCTTTAATACTAAAAAGAAATTGAAAATATTTTTAGTCAGACTTTAAAAAGAAAAATCTACGTAAAATTTTTACAAAATATCTTTCCAGGCAATTCAGTTTTCTTAAATGCTTTCAGTTTAAGAACCAAATTTTACCTAATCTTGCTGCAGTGTAAACGATCTTAAAAAAGTAACTTTAAACACCCCCCCCCCTTTTTTTTGTAAAATTATACATATAAAAGCAATGGGATTTTCCCTCCAACATATTTTGAATTACACTTATTCACAAAGCTGTGTTCATTATTTTTCACCAATTTAAAATACCCTAAAGAAATATGTCTGTTCCACCTATGAACATGTATCCTTACTAATTATAGTGTTTTGTTAATTAAGTTTCTTATTACTACTATTTTTTTGCTATTACTTTTTTAAAGTCTATTTTTTCCAGTAAGGACAATGAATTTAGAAATAAAATATGGTCTATACAAAACTGGATATCAAATGAATGGATTATATACTTTAAGTTAAAATCTAAAATATGCAAAGTATAAGCATCCAATTTTTATATATTTTTGATATCATATAGTTAATTAAAATTTAACCAAGTCTCGAAAAATACGTACTTTCAAAATAATTTTCAAATAAGTTTAAACCATTAAGCTCAAAGATGAAGATATACATAGGATGCTGGTAATATAATACGCCCATCGAAATACAAAAATACTATTGAATTTCAATCGTCATGCTATTATTTTTTTTTTTCGAAAGTCAACTTCATTGTTTGAGACTATACTTGATAAGAATATCGATTCTGAAATTAGTGATATGCAGTAGTTTTTGTTTTATACGCAGATTCACTATTTTTTTTATATTTCACAAAATATACCTTTCTTATAAAATTTCTCATCGTACAATTAACGTAAAATCCAAAATTCATTTTCATATGTACTACATTTTGCACTACAGAAATAGTGTATAGTAGTATATAGCTGTAGCAGTAGTGTTTAAGTTTTGTATATCTTTGCCCATTAACCCTAGAACGCTCCTCGTTCCTTACCTACGAATTAGTCCCCCTAATCTAAAACGACCCATGCATGTTTCGCGATTAAATTCGGCAGTCTACAAGTAATAAATTTATTATCTTAATAAACGTTGACGAATACAAAAAGTAAATCAAAAATAAATTATGAAATATTAATAAAATAATTAATAATTAATAAAATAATAATTAATAAAAAATTAAATTAAAGTAAAAAGTACTTACAAATCTTGTTTACAGGTACATCCAAAAAACACAACTAAATCTTTCATATATTTAAAAGTAATTAACCCTTATATAAGTTATGGTAAACTGTATTCAAATGCTTTTTGCTTTTAAAGCAGTGGCATGTTACACACTTAAATGTACATTTATTGTCGAATAGGTGATAAATTTTTCGGTTTTTTCGAATAGGTGATAAATTCCTCGCTCCTTAGCAATTTCCAATTCAGCTGAAGTACTAGTAATTTCTTTGCGGATTTGCTTCGCACTTTAAACTATCTGTTTTGCACCTTGCCCTCTTGGATGATTTTCTATGTTATCGATATGCTGTTTTACAAGTTTTTCACCTAAGTTTTCCAAAACAATTTTTGGTATATAAGGTCAGTCTTTCCCCCATGATTTATTTATTTTGCAATAAAGTACAAAAGCGTTATATGCAGATATGTCTAAAATATTGCAAAATACAATAAATGGCCAACGGTTTGTCTTCTTTTTTGTAGTGTAAGTAGTTACCATTTTGTCTAGCGTATCAACTGCCCCCTTAGGATGACTATAATCAATGATGATCTCTGTATTTCTTTGAATACTTTGTCCATTTTTTTCATTCTTATGCAATGTGTTTTGAAGAACAACACATTTATTTATTTTTTTGGAATGTAAGAAACAAGCGTTGTATCTTTAGCAAACGCAAATGTTGAACTGTAATTTTCTTTTCCTTTTGTTTCTAAAATTTCTGCAGGAATAGATGATTTATTTTTTCTTATTGTACCAATCATTGTTATATTTCTTTTGAGCAACATTTGACTTAAAACATCAGGTGTAAAGAAATTGTCACAAGTTATATTATGTCCTCGTAAACCATATGATAAGTTCAAAACTACTCTCAATCCTTGGTTTCTTTCGGGTGCATTTTCTAGTTGTTTTTTAACCCTCTAATTGTTTGGGGCGTAATATTCCGTTCACTAAGCTCCAGGTTTCACAGCAATAGAAGCAATATTTAAGATAATATAATTCTATAGATTTAATGAATTTTAAAATTTTAAATACATTGAAGAATGATTAATACTCTTCAGGATTACATTCATATTTGTAATTCAGGTTTTTTTTTTTTTTTTTTTTTTTTTTTTTTTTTTTTTTTTTTAATGTTGAAATAATCATATTTTCCTAGCATTTAAAACAAAAGGCAAATAAGCCAACATTACAATTTTACCCCTTTGCAAGACGCCCGGAGGGTTGAATATGGCTAGATATTCCACACATAGCAAGTGTAATTATTGCTCAAAATCCAGATTTTTATAACATATTTAGCAGGTTTGCAAGTCATGTACTGCCTAAAAGGACACTTGCCTCTAAAAGCAATAAGTTGTTCGTCCACTGTTACATATACTTCTGGATTGAAAAGATTGGGTAAAATTTCTATCCATTTATCTTATAATTCTTGAATTGCTGCAAATTTGTCATTTGATCTTTTTCGTTGTGGAGTTTCCAGGTCATCAAAGCATATTACTCTTGACATTTTTTTGAATTTCTTTTGAGACATTGTAGCTCTAGACAAAAGTCTTCCCTTGAATTTATCCCATAGATGTGTTGCTTATTCATTGCTTTATTTGTACACACCTCGCGAGAACTAAAAGGCCTATGTATGAATCAAAATATACGATATTTAGATTCGTTCAATTTACTCCATATACATGTTTTCCCTCTAAATTTGTATAATTTATGATCATGGTTTTCAAATTTTGAAGAAAAAGCAATTCAAAAGCGCTATATTCGTCTTCTATTCGTGCTGTTGAAAATCGAGTTGAGCCAGGGGTTAGGTTCAAAATACTCTGTATACTTCATTATTTTAGGTACATCTGTGTACTTCATTATTTTAGGTACTTTATGTGCATAAAGTATATTATATATTTCTTCATCAGATGAAAAATAATTAACAATAGATATATGATCATCTTCCTCTGATACAGCTTCCTCCAAATCAGACACATTTTCATTATCTGTATAGCCTTCCGTGAAAACGAAATAAAACTTTCACATAACGAATAAAAAATGCACTACCGTTCTCCTCAAATAAATATTCTAACCGGTTCTAAAAGGTAAACTTTTTACTTCTAGCTGAATAAAAAATAACAAACAATATGAATTTCTTATATGACTTGTCTGGTGCCAGATGTCTCATAACTTTATTCCATCCTCGATAATTCTATCCTTTTTTTCGCCTTACCTTTTTGGCAGCTGTATAGCAGAAATAAAACAATATCGGCGTTTTCAAAGAACTATGTGAATGTATTTTTATGCTTGGACAAAATAGACCCGAGGGACAGATTGAGGTTTCTTTTTTCTGTGTTAAAACTAAAAGTCACATTAGTTTAAAATTTTACTATGTGTTAAAATCAAATCAGGAAATGTCATTATATTTCAGAAAATTCTTATGAGTAGTTTTTTGAGTAACAGAAAACAGTTTAAAAAAAAATTTAAACAGATGGAAAACTTATCGGTTGATGAACAGTTATTTCCGTATCAAGGAAAAACAAGATTCACCCAATATGTTTCTTCTAGACCAGCTAAATATGGAATCAAACTATAGTAAGTAGGTGATGCGAAAAGCTACTATCCTCACAGCAGCCAACTATGCACCGGAAAAAACTGTACAGACCAGAAAATAAACCAAGGTGAAAGAGTTGTGAAGACTTGCCCATTCAAGGATTCTGGACGAAACAGGACTATGGATAACTTTTTTCTTCTCTTTCTTTGTCCACTAATTATTATACTAGAAGCTCACTATGTTTGGCTGAAAAGAAACAAAACTTAAATTGGCCAATATATGTGGCCATGTAAATCGCGCAAGTTTTATCCAAAGAATTTGGATTTGATGATGAGATAAGTATTTTTTCGTATGTTCCAAAATGGAAAAATGCTGCCATTCTAATGTCAACTATATATCATGATAAAATCACCACGGGACCGAAAGAGAAAACAAAAACAATTCACTTTTAGAAAGAAATGAAATATGGAGTGGTTATAATGGATAAATTATTGGGCGGTTTACAACACATAGGCGTATAACCATATGGCCACTTGCATTATTTTTTTTCAATATTTTGGTTATAAGAGCACTAGCTGCTTGCATTATACAAAATGTAAATAATGATAGGGTAATTTCTGGATTTATACCGCACATTTTTTTGAATTTGTGTATAAAGTTCCATGGTGGATATAAAATAAAAAAAAAAATCATACTGTACTATTTGTTGTAAAATATACAAGGCGTGTACTGCGCCAAAAATTTCAAAACAAATTATTAATATATTTTAACAATTTTTTTTTCTAAAACATTACACTGCGGTGTGTCACCCGTACATTCAAGCTGAGACGCCGCACTTGTGCGGTAGTTATGACGCGCTTGTAATAAGAACAGAATGAAGTTATATATAGAAATATTTAAAAAAATATATTCATATCTGGACTATCATTATAGATGTAATAACAAAATGAAACTAAAAGAGTACAATAAAACGTATTAGTAGATTCAAATTAATAATTGTTGTCTCCATTGAATTATCGACTTACTTTTTTTACATTAGATTATTATTGTTATTTCAGCAACAACGTAACATCAATGTATTAGAAAGGGAAAAGAAAAAAAAGTTGTGTTTACACAATTTAACTCTGCAACAAATAGTGTTTACACAATATATTTGTTAACCCTTTCGGGACCGGTGGCTTTTACACAAATTTTATTCGGTTGGTACCACTTTTTAAAAATAAGTTACCTTTACTTAAATAATCATGAAAATGCTCTAATTAAACAAAGCAAATATTACTTTTCTTTTTTTCTGGTGCCAGAAACAAATTTTATAAGCTATTTATGAAGGTGCTTATATGCACCTATGATCCCGAATGTGTTAAGAGATCGACTTCAATCTACAGAAAAAGTGTCGAAAAGTACAGTCTTTATGTAACTACATTTAAACACATGATGCAACGAAGCCAATTACACTTCCTCTTTTTTGAGTAGTTTGCAAAGAACGTCTGAGTTACGCGTAATCCAATTTTTCATTATTATCATCTTGACTTGCATCTTTCTTGCGCTTCTTACTTTTTATTTTCCCCTTTTTCTCCTTTGGTTTTAGTAAACTTGATAGCATGCCTAACATGGTTAGTCTGTGCAAAAAGAAAAGGAAAAGTTAATAACACTTAATCATCCCGTATAAAAGAAACTGCGGCATGTATACCGGAATAGCAGTGCGGCATGTATCCCATTTTAAGTGTCGGCGCGTTGGTAAGGAGAATGGCGTAATCCTACAGACAGTACTCAATACACACGCTACATTTAGTTTTGACTTCCAAATCATGCATGCATTTTGTAATTAGTGTTTGAAAATTATTTAACCATAACGTGTTTAAAAGTTTGGACAGTGAAATCGTGCACTTACATCAAATTAAGGATTGTACTTCTACAAGTAGACATCGAAATGGGATTCACGCTATACACTGGTTAAAATAATCTCATTGCGCACCTATACTGTGCGTTTGACGGACATCTATCGATAATTCCAAGAAATAGAAGGGGTGCGGCGACCCTCCAGGAGTTACCCAATGGTTATCCATAAAACAGAAAATCGTTACTTGTGTTTGCGAGAATTGAGTGAGACCTTGAGCCTTCCAGAAATTCAAGATTAATTGCAAAATGTTCAGGCTATGAGACATTTTTCGACCAAATCGAGACTTGAAACTATACTGAAAAAATACTTGCCTGTATTTAAAGCTGCCACACTTTCAGAACCCTGCACAAAGAGCTTAAATCGAGATGAAACAGGAAGGGTAAAAGTAGTTGGGGTGCTTCTTAGAGCCTCGCAAATTGGGAGAGAAAAACCAGAAAATCATGTAAAGATTGTTGAAAGCCAGTATGTGATTTACATTCGTACACATTTTGCTATTGTAAAGATGGTCTACAAAATGTACCGTAAATTAAATACTTTTTGAGTGGACAAAACGACTCTTATTTTCAAATTAATTTTCATTTTCATTGGTCTAAATCGAAATACTCTATCAAGGTCTGTATGTTTTCGCAGAAAATTCGCATGGTTACCCGGGTACTCTGGTTATTGAAGAAAGCATAATTTTTTAATGCCCTAAAATAGTAATAAAAATTATTCCAAATTATAATACTAATGACCAGTGAACACTACAAATAATAGGGATTTAAATTCATTTTTGTTTATTTTTATATTAACATTCTGAAATTGTGATGAAATGAGAAAAAAAAAAGTTCATCCGGTCATTGACATAAGGTTTAAACGACATAAGTCAGCGACTTATGTGGTTTTTGCACGCAGTACCAGAACTGAAGCCTGAAGATCTAATGTTACTTCTATCACCGAAAGTGTCAATTAATATTTAAGAATTAGACAATTTGATACGAATTCAGGATAGCATTTTGGAAGAGCATATGACTTTTTATCAAAACATGTTTAGCTGGCAACAGCCAATGTTAAAGATAATATCATTAAGACTGATAAAGAATATGATTACACACAATAATGATATTAAAATATAAAAATGTATCTCCATTATAACTGTTATCTTCATTAACAATAGAAAGATGGCGAGCGGTCATTTTGTCCGCTACCAAATTAATATATATCGGTTTGAACCAGACTTAAAAAAAAAAAAAAAAAGTAGAAAAAAAAACTAGTTAAATAAATAAGTAAATAATTTAAGATAAAAATTCTGGTGGGAAATATTTTTATAAAATTTGAGTAAAATTCCCCGTCTAGTGTTAATTCTGATTAATCCGAGAGTAGCCGCGTTTTGTTTTTTTTTCATAATGTTATCAGTCGCACTCGGGCTTTTTGCCGGCGGCCACGTGTACACAGAAAATGTAAAATAAGGAACATTTTTCACTTAATATACTAATCTTACATTTCAATGAAATTATAAATTTGTAGTTTATTTAAATTATACATTTTATTCATTAGGTTTGGAGTAATGGGAAAAAGTAAAAATGAACTGACATTAGGGATCGTTGCGTATACTTTTAAACCACTTTCAAATTGGCTTGTAAAAATATACCTGAAGGAAAAACAGAGAGATCTTGATACTTGACAATGGTGGTGGAGAAACATTTAAAGTCAGCCACATGGTAGATCTCCATTGTATTTGTAATGGGGTATGAGTTAGGAGAAGGGCATTTATATAGGCGTCAAAAAGACAGACAAGCGACTACTGGCTGGATAAAAATACGTTTAATATGACTGTTTTGTTCAAATTAGATACCGTCTAATCTTGTTTCTTGCTAAAACAACATAAGTGAAAAGCAGTTTTTCTATTATTCTTCTTTTTATTATTATAAATTATATTAAAATATATTCAATATTTTCTAAATTGGAAGCCCACAATATATAATTAGTCCAAAAAATTCCATCATTTTTTTTTCTTCTAAATAATACAGCTTCTTTTTATTTTTGAAAACATCTGATTCTGTGACTTATATGGTTTTTGAAATGACCGATTAAATTAAATTGAACATCTTTTCTTACGTTATTTCTTAACAGTCTCAGGAATCGTATTTGTATTATATTAATGCCAATTTGAATAAGCAATAAATTATATAATAAAACAACAAAAGTAAGGATTATTGATTACAAATGCTCTACATCTTACAATTTATAATTTATAAACAAGTAGATATTCGTAGTAAAAAATTCAATAATAAATGTGGAAAAAAAAAAGAAATTCGAAACATTCGTGGGTTTAGTGAGGACACATCTCTACATCATGCAGGTCACGAATGAATCGAAAACTCGTTCATAATCAGAAATCTCATGGTAACATATGACACACTTCATCTCTAATTAATTCCAGAAAAAAATATTTTGCCACCGGGAACAAAAGTGCCTATTAATTTTCCTTCGTTGCACATCATGTCCAAACAGATTTGCTTTCGATCTGAATTACTTACAAAGTTATGCTATTTTATATTTTCCTGGAAAAATTATGCTGAAAATATTTTCACTTGCCTACGTGGATGTGGGTCCTTTCTCCTTAATTCTCTACTAGTTGTAGTTTCTGATCTTTTGGTCATCATACAAATACATTAAATGAAAATGCATTATTAATGAAACATTATAAAAATTTGTCCATATATAATACTCGCCATTCTTCATATTTAAAAAGTCCTTCCGGCCAGTGCCGGGAGGAAGAGGTAGCTTTCATATACCTTATTTTAAAAAAGCCAACTTATATTATTCAAACACACGAAGCTCAATTAAGTGGAAACCGAATGTAGGAGATTCAATACTAATTTTTATCAATACTAAATCATTATGAATGAGAATTTCGCGAAATTAGTCAGCTTTATCCAAGCTGCTTTTAATTAAAGTAAATTATATTTGGCTGCCAAATTCGGCGATTTCTTAAAGTGCCTGCCATTTTAAGACAACATGGTGGATGAGGCTAACCAGTGAACTTGGTCGAGACCTTAGTAATTGCTGTGCACATGCTCACTCATATCGGAATCGGTTGATATATACGAGGGCTGTCGCAGGCAAAAAATCAGATTTTTCAAAATGTCACCCACGTTAGGAATTGAAACTACTATATCTGAGCCATTTTTTAAGATAAAGGAATCTCCTGAAGAAAAGCTCCTGAATCCTTATATCAAGGTCAAATACTTAAGAAAGAAACCTTTTTCAATTTCTAAATTTTTTGCACCTCACTTTAAATATATATATTTTTTTAATTTAATGGCCGCCATTTTGAAACAAGATGGCTGATGAAGCTGGCCAGCGAACTTGGTCGAGATATTGATGTATACTATCCACATGCCTTCTTCCATCGAAATAGGCGAATACGTGTGGTATCGCGTGACAAATACAAGATCGTTTCAAAGTGTTGGCCATGATAAAAATTCAAAGTGCTATAATTCAACCACTTTTTAAGATATAAACAAAAGAACAAATTTTCAGAAACAAAAACTGGTCCGAATCTTTGTATCAAGGCCAAACACATAAAAAAAAATCTTTTTTCATTTTCCAATTTTTTAATACCTCATTTTAAATTTTAAAATACATTTAAAAAAAAAATCGCAAACCTTTTGAAACAAGATGGCGAATGAAGCTGTCCAACGAACTCGGTGGAGACATTGGTATGCACTATGTACAGACCAAGTAATATCCAAATCGGCTCATAAATACGCCTCTTATCGAAAGACAAAAATCAGGTCGTTTTAAAATGTCAGCCACAATAGAAATTCAAAATGTTATAACTCAGCCAATTTTTTTTTTAGATATAGACGAAACAAAACCTGTTCCGGAATCTTTGTATTAAGGTCAAACACATACGAAAAAATCTTTTTCATTTTCCAATTTTTTGGCATCTCATTTTAAGTTTAAATTTTTTTAAATGGCCGCCATTTTGAAACAAGATGGCGGATGAAGCTGGCCAACGAACTCGGTCGAGACATTGGTCTGTACTATGTATAAACGAAGTTGCATCCAAATCGGTTCATAAATACGCCTTTTATCGCGTGACAAAATTCAGAACGTTTCAAAATGTCAGCTTCGCTAGAAATTCAAAATGCTATAACTCAGCCATTTTTTAAGATATAGACGAAAAAAAAAAACTGCTACGGAGTCTTTGTATAAAGGTTAAATACATAAGAAAAAAATATTTTTCCGTTTTCAATTTTTTGGTACCACATTTCAAATTTTAATTTTTTTTTTTAATTTTAAATAGCCGCCATTTTGAAACAAAATGGCGGATGAAGCTGGCCAACGAACTCTGTCGAGAAATTGGTATGTACTATGTACACACCGAATTACATCCAAATCGGTTCATAAATACGAGAGTTACAGTATTACATAGGTCAGATATATATATATATATATATATTGATATATATATCATGATCGATAAAAATATACCAAAATTTTAGAAGCTTTTTGTAGCTTTTAGTAGCTTTTTGTAAAGAAAGCTACATAAAACAGAATTAAATATTATGTGTTCATTACTGCTGAGATATGCATACTTAAATGTCCTATTGCTCTAATTTATCGTCAGCAGCATGAAGTATGAAGCTGCAACTGGAAGAAAAGACTTCGTTTTAGCAACGATTTTTATTCAGTATTAAAAGAAGAAAAATATTCATAATGTATTGGAAAAAGCTAGAATTTTTCTTTGTTAGAACAAATTATAATACAGGGTCTCCACTCACAACAGTGTCCAATGGCTAATTCCTAAACCGTTAGTCATAAACATGTAGTTCCAATCACAAAAAAATGTTTTAAATGAGGAAAAGAAATATTTAAAAAGAAATTGGGTCTAAAAAACATTTCTTAAAAAATTACGAAATTAAATTTTGTATACGATTCCCCGGTCCAATAAGTTATATTTAGTAAAATTTTCCTATTACACTGACAAGTAAGACAAAAAAGTCCTGTTAATATAACACTAAAAAATGACCGAGTTATGAAACTTTAAAAAAAAAAAAAAAAAAAAAAAAAAAAAAAAAAAAAAAAAAAAAAAAACTGTTTTCTGCATTTGAACACCGGTCAGTTCGGCTATGTTTTGATGGGTCATATACCGAGTGATTAAAGTATTCGAAAAACTTATTTCATGTGTATCTGCGTTTCGAAAAAAACATCGTACAATTATTACGATTGAGTTAACTTTTATTATGTTACAGATTGGCAAAAATAATTGTATTTTAACATATGTTTTATTACTTTTTCTATCTTTACAAGAAGAAAGTATTGGTTTCATGAAAATTTTCGAATTCCAGTTTTCGACGGATTTAGACATTTTATGGGTCAGAGATGCCAAAAAACATGTTTTTACAAAATGTCTGTCTGTGAGCCTGTCTGTCCGACTGTCTATCTGTCTGTATGTGACACAAATTTTGTGGGCGCTCTATCTCTTGAACTAATGCACGGAATTTAATAAAAATTTATATTCAAGTAGTCCCTGATATAGATTGGTTCTGATGAGATTTTGATGTAAATCGCTCTGCAGGTGGCGCTGCAATGTAGGATTTTGCAGGATTTCCTCAAAAGCTCTCTCTCAAGAACTAATGCACAGATTTTTATAAAACTTCAGATTACGTTAGTCCTTGACATGAATGGATGCTGTTTACGTTTTGGTGTAAATAGCCTAGCAGGTGGCGCTGCTATGCTGCATTTTGAAGGATTTACACTATTTTCGCAGTAGCTCTATCTCAAGAACTAATGTACACATTTTCATCAAACTTCGGATTTAGTTAGTCCTTCATATGAAATGATGCTAACTACGTGTTGGTGTAAATCGCCCAATAGGTGGCGCTGCTGTGCTGCATTTTGAACTATTTCCTCAATAGCTTTATCTCAAAAACTAATGCGCGAATTTTCATCAAACTTCAGATTTAAGTATATCTTGACTAATATTGCTGCTCATTATGTGTTGTTGCAAATCGCTCAACATGTGGCGTTTCTATGCTGCATTTGTCATGATTTGCGCAATACCTCTATCTCAAGAACGAATGCACGAATTTTCCTCAAACTTCATATTCAGTTAGACGTTGACATAAGTTGGTGATAATTAGGTTCTGGTGTAAATAACTCAATAGGTGGCGCTGCTATGCTGCATTTTGCTGGATTTACACGATTTCAGCGACAGTCATACCTCGAGAACTAATGCACGGAATTTCATATTTTTAGAATTCTAATGATGAACACAGATTGCCATTTAATTTGGCACTGAGAATGTGAATTTTGAAGTATTGACATGTATGAGATAGAAGAAAGTTTTGTGATGGCCACAACATACTAGTTTTGTAAGGATTTGAGACTGTTTCTTTCGTTATTTTTTAACAAAAATTAGGTTATTTTATATATTTTTTTTTTAACCCAACGATCTTATGTATGTTTATCCAGTTCAAAATTTGTACTTAAACTTTAACTCACTTTCATTTATCCGATCGAGATTAAATTTTACGTACTAACTTAAATCCAATGACAATCTAATATTATTATGAATTTCGGTGGTTACAATTTATAATTTTACAATTTACAATGTATAATTTAATAATAAATAATGCATAAATAACTTTTTGCTGAATTCCTGTTTCGTTTGCATTAAAAACAAATTTGTTACATTATAGTTTATGGACGTTTATTTCAACAGAATAATACGCACAGCTGATGATAAAACACAATTTTAAATACAAACATACATTTTCATTTACACAGAATGTTAAAAAGAATGTTAAAAAGAATTCATTTTATTTACTTTTTCTAATAAGATTATGCATTATTTTGAATTCAATTCGCATGCATGTAAATATAATTCTCAATGGGAAATTTATGTGTGATTCTTTAATCAAAGTGACGTCATTCTTAATAGATTTTTACTAATTGCCATGTTCACCATCTATTGTATTTGTTTCCTGAATTTTAAATGTCTGTAAAGAATTTGGCGATTTTGAACAACTTATAGTGAAAATTTATTTTTTAATAATAATAAAAAAAAAGGCCTCGTTATCCGATCAGAATTACGTTAATTTCGGATATGAAAGTATAGCTGCTTTATAATTTTATTGAATTATTAAAACAATCTACCCCTGTTTAGGTATGCGAAGTGTTTTTTAACACTGCAGTTGAATATTTGTCTAAACATTTGGTGAACACTAATGAGTATCTGAATAATACAAATTTGAAAATTAAAAAAATAAATATGTATAAAGCTAAATTATGACGGGTACCCCAAAAAGTGGTAAATACTGATGTAGGAGATTATTAACACGTTATACGTCACGTCAGCCACAGGTGGCTGTCAGCGAACTTTCCGTTTAAAACGCGTCATTCACCGATGGCTGACGTCTAAAATATGATAAAAAACTGAAAAAAAAATATATACATTGTTTTAAATAATTACTGAACAAATATTTAAAATTTACCTAACTTTTCTTTATTACATGATTATACTTTCTTAAAAATTACTTTAAATATTGTAAATTTTCAGCACTTCAGTGTCCAGTCATCGTGGCACTCAACGTGTTAAAGGAATCGGAGATTTGTCCGTGTTCTAAAATGTACCTGTATTACAATATGAGAAAATCTTTCGAAAATAGCAAATCTGTATACGAAATATACACACAAACTTTAACCTATATATATATACAGGGTGTCCAGAGAATAAGACCCTGATTTCAAAATTAAATATCTCAAAAACAAAGATCAACAGAATTATGCGGTAAACGGTTTGTTTATTAGGTAAGCTGTAAAAATGTAATACAGAAGTTTTAAAAATTAGTTGCAAAAACCGCTAACAGATGGCGCTGTAATCGTAATGCCTATAAATTGTGTTTTGAAGTCCAGAGCCCTAGCGTTTCATTCCTAGATGGCTTCCTATGGAAGAATAAAATTGGGAAAGACCACTTCTTCGTTGGAGTGATGTGCAGAAGTGGGGACATCTGGTCACAGAATTATTGCATCAGCTTCAATTTTAGAGAGGCCCCACCAGTGGCCGAGATGTTCTTCTCTCGAAGCTGGTAGGCGGGAGGTGCTGGGTTCGATCCCAATCGCGACCGTCGGCCTAATCGGTCGGAGTTTTCGTGGTTTTCTTCGAGCCGTGGATCTTCCATGCGTTAATACGGATTAGATTCCCTTAGAAAGACCCCCACGGAGGGCACTCCCCCCGGGCCTATATCCCTCGTGTAGATAATTGGCCGTCAAAAATCAACCCAACCCAACTCAATTTTAGAGAATTTCAATTAATAGAATTTTTAATAAAAAAATTTGGAACAGATGTCATATTCGCCCCATATTGGCACGATTTTTTTCTGACGCAAATGTCATAACTGGTGCCAAAGTGTCGTTATTTTGCTTGATGTGGTAACCCGGATTATGTTGTTTATGCTGTTGATGTTTTCACCAAATTGGCAACTGAAAAAAATCGCGCCAATATGGGGCGAATATGACATCTGTACCAAAAATTTAGTAATCATTATGTAAGAACTTATTAAAATATTTTATTTGGATAATGTGCAGAAGCGGAGACATCTGGTCAAATAATTATCGGATCAGCTTCAATTTTAGAGAATTTCAATTAATAGAATTTTCAATAAAAAAAATACCAATCATTATATAAGAACTTGTTAAAATATTTTATTTGGGTAATGTGCAGAAGCGGAGCCATGTGTTGACAAAATTGAGATTTGTTTCAAATTTTGTTATAAGCTACTTCGGTCCGGGTACCACTATCTCTGTTGTATGTCTTTTCTCTCCTAATTGGTAGATCGGGGAATCGAATCCAAGTAGAGGAAGATTTGAAAAAAAATGGAAATCTTTGCTTTTTAATATTTACTTAAACTGTGAAAAAAGATTGAATAAAAAAATCAAAAGTTTCTGGTTTTAAAATTTAATTAAGCTAAAAGAAATTCTTTTTTTTTTTTTTTAAGTCATTGACCATTTATAATAATGATTCATAAATCTTTTTTCTTTTTTATTGTAGAGACTGCTTTGAATGAAAAAATACAAATTTTCTATTTTTAAAAACTTAATTAAGTTAAAAAATAATTTTAATTTTAAAAACACCGTTTTCATTTTTTTTATCACTGAGCACAGAGATATGGTGCAGCTTCTAGCGACAGGATCCGAAGTGTTGGAAAGGAATGCAGCATCCAAATACTTTTGCTTTGACGTTGATGATATGACTTATCATCAATTCCTTATAAAAAAAAAAATAATTTAATGCATAATTTCTGTCTCTAAAACTTTTTTTTTTTACAAAGAAAAGAAATATATGTATTGTGCTACAACCAAAGTATTATGCCGTGATTTAAAAATAAATGAAAAGTGTTAAATTACTTTTTTCTTTATAATAATTCAGGTATAAACAATATTAACAAAATATTATGCCGTGATTTAAAAATATAAAAATTAAATAAAAAGTACGAAATTATTTTTCTAAATATATGCATTTTGATTTAAATAATTATATGGCGTTAAAAATTGAATTTAATAAAATATTTTAATAAGTTCTTATATAATGATTCTAAAATTTTTATTGAAAATTCTATTAATTGAAATTTTCTAAAATTAAAACTAATGCAATAATTCTGTGACCAGATGTCTCCGCTTCTGCACATTATCCAAATAAAATATTTTAATAAGTTTTTATATAATTGTTGCTAATTTTTTATTGAATACTCTAATAATTGAAATTCTCTAAAATGGAAGCTGATGCAATAATTCTGTGACCAGATGCCTCCACTTCTGCCCGTCACCCCAACGAAAAAGTGCTCTTTCCCAATTTTCGTTCTTCCATAGGAAGCCATCTAGGAATAAGACACTAGTGTTCTGGACTTTGAAGCTCAGTTTACAAGTATTGCGATTATAGCGCCATCTGTTAACGGTTTTTGCAACTAAATTTTGAAACTTCTGTATAACATTTTTACAGCTTAGCTAATAAACAAACCGTTTACCGCATAATTCTATTGATCTTTGTTTTTGAGATATTTAATTTTGAAATCAGGGTCTTATTCGCTGTACACCCTGTATATATATATTTACAGAGAGGGATATAATTTTTTTTTTATTTTTATATATACGATTTCTGATAAATTACTTAGAATATTGCAATAGCATTTAATTTTTAGTGAAACTTAAAATGTAAAGAAATGTAAAGTAAAATATTTGATATTTTTGCCAAATATTAATAAAACTTTCTATGTAATATGCCCGAAATTAAACAATACAAATTTTCTCATTAAATAGCGGTTTTAGTAGAATTTATATTATATAAAATGGTTCCAAAATGAAAGTGAGATTGATATGTGTTTGACAAATAAATTAATGTTATCAGAGTGTTTTTTACACAAAACAATTTAATATTTGCACGTAACATACGGGATAGACACTTTTCTAGTAAATATGAAACATGTATCATAGTGGACCAATGATCATCTTGCTTCCTTAGTAGTTTATAACCAACTATTAAGATCCTCTGATACCACACTCAAAGCCCTCATCTTCTACATGAGCAATTTTTTTTGCTCCAAAAGTGGTTGAACGTCCGATACTCTGACTTTTATTTGGTTGACCATTAGAGTTTATATATTCATATACTTCATACAGCATTCATTTTGTTTGTTTTGTACACTGCAGATAACAGAAACAAAAGAAGCAAATTTTAAAATAAAATAAAATAATATATTTAACAACAACTGAAAGTCTGACTTTCATTTGGGTGCCCTTTATGTTTGATAAATTCATATATTTCATACCACAATCATATATTGTTTGTTTGTTTGTTTTTGTAAATTCCTGATGCCAGAAAGAGCAGAAATTTTGTTAAAAAGATATATATTTAACGATTTTCCAAAAAAAGATTATCTAACTTCAATAATTTAAAACTATTAAATTATGATGCATAGATTTCTAGAGATAATAGATTAGAGAGATTTTTGCAAAATTTGATGATTTATATTCAAGAAGGATGTAAAAAAAAATTTCTTACAACATACATCTTATATGAACTTTTATATTTTAAAACTAAAATTAATGTTTATGAAAACATTGATTTTTAAAGTTTATTATTTGTTTAGCATTTCCATTTCCTAATACAACATAAATGTTCTTCCTTTAAGACATGAAAATATTTTCGAAATGTATTTGTTTAGTTTTGACAGCTGAATGTCGTAGGACTGAACTATTAATCATTCTAAATTGCGCAACATGTTCGAAGACATAAAGTTTAGATAATGGATTTATATCTTAGTTTTATTCTTCAAATGAAGAAACATGTCATTCAAACATTGAAAAGCATTTCTGTTAAAGGAATTTCAGACAAGCAGCACTGGAAATAAAGGATTTGATATGTTATTATAGTTTATAATAAACTGTGACATTTAAAACGATCTCTATTTTTAAATAAATATACTTAAAGAGATTTATCATGTTTCAGCCACAATATTTAGCATTAATAGTTTCACTCTCTTAATGTTTATTCTTCTTGTACATCATTTAATGTATAAACTCACATAAATATTTCTGTTTTAAAAAAATAATTCAAAAAACAGTAATTTTTCAAAATTATCTTCGGATTAACTGCTTCGTTTTTTGCATAGAATAACAATTACTCAAAATTTGACTGTACTGGACAGAAATACATGGTGTTATTGAGGCATTTTCATGTTTAGTACGCATGCGCAAACCAGAAATTTGAGGATATTGATATTATATATAAAAAAATAAGAAGAACCCCCTTTTTTAACCTTTAAACTCTTTCTAAGTATTTTCAACTGTGTGTATATCTTTTAATCTATAAAATTATAAATATGTAATCTGTGATATGCCTACAGTTGAAGAATCCTTAAGCTTGGACGAAATACGTTGAGCTATTTCTTAAAAATTGGTAATGCAGAATACATAACAGAACTAAAAATTATTTATTGCTATGGTACTGCTACATTTAAAAAAAAAAAAATGTTACAAAAATCAAATTAAAGTATTCAGGGTGCTCACACACAACAGTGAGCAATGGCTAATTTATAAATGCTGTATAAATTATTCATTTCGTCAATATCAAGTTACTCTTAATCGTCTTTCGAAAAATAGGATAAATTACATGCATTTGTTATTTTTCTTTTCTCGTAATTTTATCTTTCTGTAGAACACTAACAAACTCATTGTAGTCACACTCTTTTTGTAGAAAATTTAACTTTTACTGTTTCTTTAATTTCCTTTTAAGATATGTGTTTAAACGTACCGTAAAACTACCAACATATAAATATAAATATATTATTTTTTATTTTATCTCATTTATATGTATCTGGTGTAAATGTAAAATGATAATATCTTTTAAACATGTAAAAAAAATGAAACATTTTCCTTCGATAAATGTTCTGAAAATGAACATACAAATAAAACCTATAAACAATTAGCAGGAAATGTTTAAGAATTTAAATATGTTTTAACACATTTTTTAGCAACATTTTATTAGAAAATCTGATATGCATTCTTAAGAAATTTAAATAGCTTAATTATTTATCAACATGTGTTTAACGTACTTTATTCAGCTTTATTTTTAAGAAATATCCTATTGGAAAAATATTAATTATTTCCACTTTTTTTTCATTAAGAACTTTTAATTATTTCACAACTGCAAAACACTTCTTTATTTTGTTTTCCCGCAAAATGCGGCTTGATAATATAAAATTATGAGAAAATCCATTAAGAGATTTTAAAAGATTGTTTGCGGACTTTTCTTTTATTAATAAAAGTGGATCTTATTTATATTGTTATGACAAGTGAATAAGCATTTTAATAGTATTTAAGCAGACGAAACACAAATTTTATGTTACGGTATGTTCTTATTTTAATTTAAAATTTTTACCGGAAGCAGAATAAAGCAGAAGAAGTATTATCAAATAAAAAGTGTGGAATTTACAGTGGTACTATATTTTAATAACATTTATAAAGAATTAAAACTCAAAGAAAAAAAAAATATATATATTCAAAGTGGATTTCTAATTTTATAACACTGTCTTTTAGAAATATATATATATATATATTGCCCATAATTTTTGTTCTAATCTTCCGAATAAATAATTTTTATATTGAAAATGCTGACAAGTTATTTTAGAAGATATCGAAAGATCAAGTCATTAAAAAAATAAACTTTAATAATTTACATTTATCCTGTCTGTGCTATTCCTAGTATGATCGTTTACAATTTATATGTATATTCCAGAAGAACAGGCATAACTGATAATATTTTAATTTTCACTGTAATGTAATAAAATTGATATTTAAGAAAACTGTACAACGTCAATACTGTTATTCCAAATAGGAAGATATTTATGTACACATACAACACTTTTTTGAAAATATATTTCGGAAGAGAAATAACTTAATCAACAATAAATGTTCAAGAACAGTTATAATTATCTAACTTTAAATATAGAAAATTGAAGATGGAAGAAAATTTGTATAGCTAATCAAATGTGTTGAAACAGAATATGTAATACAACTGTAATTGGGTACATTATAGGAAAAAATATATGCTTTGTAAATATTGCTGTGAAAAAGAAAATATTATTGCCTTGTTAGTATATAATATTTAATCTTTCTTGAAACTTGTATTAAAAATTTGTATTTAAAATTTTTAGTACAAGTTATTTTACTGAATAAGTGCAAATGTATGTCCTGTGTAAATGTGTGTTTAAGAATATGCGTGTTTAAAAAAAAATCAATTGAAGGCAGGCATCGCATTTTGTTTGCACATATTACTCACGTTTTATGCAACAATACCCGATTTTTAAATTTATGCTACTGCTATAAAGTAGGAGCACCATGGCAGATGCAAAACTTTCCTCGTTGACTAATCAAGCCATGATTTCTATTTCTGATTTCTATCTGAATTGGAGTAATATTTTTCAGGAAAAATGGCAAAATGCCTACATAAGCACGTATAAGTCAGAAATTGGTATATTTTGTAATAATGTATAATTATCACACTTTAATTTATTTTGCTTTTATCTTTAAAAGTATACGAATTGAAATAACGGAATATTTAGTTTTTATCGAGGGAGAAAAATGAAGCCGGCTTTAATATTTTTTATGCAAGGACTACCCTACTTATAGTGTGAAATATTAAAATGGAAAGTTGTATAAGAATCTCTATAAAAATAAACATAACGTGGTGATTACATATTTCCCCCACCTGCAAATTTAGCTGGAGCCGTCTTCCAATTGTTATACAAGACAAAATAAATATTTTACAGGAGGAATTTACATGTTCAATCTAAAATTTAATGAAATAACAGAATGCTAATACGAAGAAATATATTTCGGAGATAATTTTTATACGTCGAATTAATAAACAGATTAGCATTTATATGCGTAGCAGAATGTATATATATATATTTTTTTAGATTAAATTTCTAAAATGTTTTCAAAAATAAACTTAAACAGATTTTCTTTTAATTATTTAAATAAATATATATATATATATATAATGTGTTAACAAATTAATTAATAATTTCGACCACACAAAAAATAATTAATATACATCTGCACATCTACCAGTTTCAAATATCTTCCTCAAGGCTGTTCTCAAAGCCAAAGGAACTACTTTCTGAAGCATTTTTAATTCTTTTTTTTTTTCAGATACAAATAAAATTGCCAAATGGACTTATTTGAACGCTTTGCAATCGAAATAAGTTTTCCATATTTTGGTAAATTTTGGTATAAGAGATCTTTCGAAAATTTACTGTCAAATGTGGGGATTCTTAACCGAATTCCTAAATGTGACATCGAAGAAAAAAAAGAACCACTCGTCACGCGACCACAATTTTGAATAACTCGATAAGTAACTTATTTTTAAAACAATGGAGAATTTATTTAGTTTCCAAATTGCTCCAATAGTCAGACGAGTCCATTGTAAGTATTTGCTTTTAAAAATGGATCAGAAAATGTTACGTTATTGTGCAGGGTATTTGAGAACAACCTTGGCATCCATCCAATCATAAATAAAAAAAAAAAATTCCATATTATGAGAAATATAAATTCTAAGTGAACATATTTTCCATTTTACTATCGTCATGAAAAGTAAAGTAAGACATTTTGTCGAACTGTAACATTTAAAAGGCCAAAACAATTTTAAAAAAAATTATTTGAAAATAATCTCGCATGCAATGCTTTAATAGTTATTTTTTATATCAAAATTCATTTTTAAAAACGCGGACTGTCAATTTAGAAAGATAGTGGATTATACAGATTTGCCAATTCTAACATTTATTTCATGTCTCGATTTAATTAAATTTAAAAATTTAGGTATTGCTAATACTTTGTTTTTACATTTATTTTTATATTACATTCCAAGAAAAATGGAAAACTTTTGTTCTTAGAATAAATATTTATATTTGAATGTTACGAAATTAACCCGAGAGTAGTCGCGACATTTTTTAGAACGTTAGTAGTCGCGTTCGGTCCATTTGCCGCCGTTACCAGCAGGCCGAAAACGAAGGGGAAACTTGCCGGTGTTATCAGATGATCGAAAACGGATAACGTAGGGTTAAAATATTGACTAAACTGTAAAAGATTTCAGCAATTATTCATTTCACAACATTTTACAGCAAATTATTTATTTCGCTTAAGTATATATTCAGTTGGCATCTAGATAAATGTTTTTAATAACACTTTCTTCGTTTTGCATAAATACTTAAAAGTAAATAGTAAATGATTTGATTGAATTTCTGATGTTACTATGATTCAATAATTAGTAGGAAAACATTTACGAATATGAATCTAAATTCGTGATAGGTTTTTTTTTTTTTTTTTTTTTTTTTTTTTTTTTTTTTTTTTTTGAAGGACGGAATCAGAGTCAGGTAGATTTTTATGATACTCCGGCACTCTATATCCATTTAATAAAATAAAATTAATAAATTTAGCATCAATATATTACACTGACATTAAATTGAACAATTAAACTGAAAATAAAAATGGAACCTATGACATGCAACAGCAAATCAAATACAATACCACTAATTCACCAGCATATTATATATATATATATATATATATATATATAATAAAGATAAAGGTAAAAAATACTTAATTTCGAAATTATAAATGTAAATGTTGTAACTACGTTTTATTTATTTATTTTGTGGGGTGTCTATATGTGTATGAGGGGGGAGAGGAGGGGGCGGGGACTCTCGAGATTTTATGATTAAATCCATTTTTCAAATGAAAATGCACGATTTGTAGTTTTTCTACTTATTTCAGGGTGGGAGCGGCGCCCCTGAATAAAAACTCTGGATACGAACTTCGCTTATATAAAGTAAATAATAAGTTATTGAAATTATATATTTAATTTAAATACATTTGGAAATGTAGATTTAAATCCTAAGATGGATAAATTATTTTAATTAATAGAATCACTGAAAGGTTCATCTTAATAGGGATGCATTTTACAGCAACTATTTAATTAAAATAAATATTCAATTGTACATTTCATAATAAGGTATTATTGTTATAATTTATTGTTTTATAATAACATTCATTAAAATAATAAAAACAATAAGAAATTTTTCTCCGAAATTATAAATGTGCAGCAATAATTTTATTTAAATGAATTTTCTCTCGTATTCTGAAAAACATTATTCTGAAAAATACTTTGAACAATTGATGAAGAACAACAAATATAAATTTGTTAGATACCGTCCCCAAGCCTCTATTGGATTTCAATAATAATAAAAAAATCATTTTCTGCGGCATTGTTAAAAAAAAAAAAAAAATGTGTTTTTACTTACAGTATGAAAATTTAAAAATAAATAAATTTTAGAAAAAGACTTAAAATATTTTTTTTAATCATAGTATGATATTAAAATAATTACATAGTATTCACTGAATTATCCAAAAAAGATTTTTATTTGCGTAATTTCTAACCTACATGATAAAATTCTCATTATTGTGCAAATAAATTATATGTATGTTCTTCGCAGGTATACATACTATATTTCTGAGAAAACTGTTTTATCTTTCGAGTTTGTTTTATTGCACAAAAACGGTACTTTTCAGATTTTGGAGATACGGCAATTTTTTTACTGATTCCCACAAAATTCTCTTCTCTCTTTTTTAATGGTTTGGCTCTGTTATTGTCTGTTTTTTTTTCATTTATATGTTCTGTTAATAAATGGAAAGTAACTTCTTTCAAATAATGATGATGAATTTCCCTTTTTTACCATATTTAAATTATTATCAATTTGAGAATTTATTCCCGCAATGTTTGACAATGAAAAAAAAAAAAAAAATGTAAGTGACCATCAATCAGTTTTTTGTGCGAACTGACTTCACAACTAATATAATAAAACAATTTTAAGTAACATTCTAAAAGTAAAAAAAGTACGCTATGAACGTGTAAAATAGCAGAAAGAATAAATAACAACAGACAAAGAGTCCGCACTTCCAAGAAACTTTCCCCCGCAGATTTCGCGGAAATGGGAAAGGATGAACATGAGGGGGAAAAATTCAACTAACACAAGTGGTCGCAACGCGGTCATTTAGACCGATTGAAACTTAAGAATGCGATAAAATGCTAAGAAATAGCAGGAATGACTTGCAATTTTACTACATAAGAGTGTGAACACTCAAGGTCAGCTACACGGAATTTGGCTATCGTAACTTTAACAGGAAATGAGTTACAGGAAGATAACGAATTTCGGGCGGGGAAAAGACCAACGCGCGACTATTAACGAGTTAATTTGCAAACTTTCGCATATATTATAATAATATTTTCATTTCCCCTCCAAAAAGTGCAACTAGCATCGTATTTCAGTTTATTGCGATATTTAGCAAATTATTCGAAACGCACTAAATTCTTTTATACAATCAATATGACGAACCATTGGTAATTCGAACTCATCGAAGACGCACTTACAATACACAATCTCAATGATTAGGGAAGTAATAACATTGCATCTGCTAAACAATAGTTCTCAATTCGTGAATTCGTTGATTTGATAATTATGCAATTTCTTCTATTTCATTATTAAATGCAAGTATAATATAATTAACTTGTTTAATAAATAATATGTCTAATCATTAAGTTTGTGCCTTTGTAATGTTTATTTTACAAATTATATGTTTATTATGGCCTGAGAAAATTTTGAAGTTCATCATATTAATTTTAAAATTATGAACTTCTAACGTTACCAATGAAATTCACATTATGTAGTAAGAACAGAATTTTCTAATATTTATCACTTCAAGAAACACAATAAATGTTTTAGTTTATTCTGTTAATTGAAAATATTTATGTTGATTTTGATGAATTAATTAAAAGTACGCGGTTTATGCATTATTGGAAAACATTAGAAAATTTTATTCAGTGTTAAATAATTGCATATTTTATATTTAAAATGAAAAGTATCCACATCTGTCCTTTTAAAAACTTTTTTAAACCATAGATGAATGTATATATCTACCCCATTTATATAAAATCCTAATGAAACGAATTTAGGAAATGGATATATAAAACGAATTTATGAAACGGATATATGAATCGACTGATTAAACAACTGATTATGTTTCAAGCGATTTCTCCTAAACATGGAATACTTTGCGATGAAATTAACACCAAAAATCAGCATTGATCCGCAAATCGCAAAACTGGTATTAGAATTTTTAAATTTGGATTAGTTTTCGAAATATTAATGTTTTTCTAATTGTATATACATTTTTCTAATAATGGCAACATAAATTTTAATCAAACAGATAATTTTTTTTTCATATTTCAGAAAAGGTTGGCATGGTAACCCGGCTATTGTTGTTTATTTGATAATAAATGTTTATTTACTTTTATTTCTTTTTATAAATTATATAAATTATTTTGCTATATATTCATTATTTTTTTTTAATTTTCCTTTAGAAAATAATAGAAAATAATTAAAAAAACGGTTCTAATTAGTTATTCCGTAGACCAATTTAGCCAAATTATATAAATCGCCAAAACATTCACCAAATGATACAAATTGGCATAATTTTTATTTTAAATAACGAAAGAACAAATAAATTAGTAAAAAATTAATAAATATACAAATAAAAAGTCGAAATAAAAATCACTTGATGACGTAAACACGTGTAACTTGCTGAAAGTCAAGTGAATGTGACATTTACGACCAACCATTATTGGCATTTAATCTGATAGTTTGGCGATAGGTTTTTGGTCGACGGGATAATAAAGTAATACTAAAAATGCATATGTAACTGGTATTTGAAAACGAGGTTTTTTCGTAATTTTTTTCCAGGTTCTTTCCAAATTTTCGTAAAAAAAAAAAAAAAAAAAACACGCCAAACGTGCTGTGCGTAGATCACATCTGGCCATATATTACCACTCGAAAAAAAAAAGCCAACTGGCAAGTTGAAAAAAGCTATTACCGAGATTTGCATCCGGCTAGCGTAACAGTACCAAGAATTCTTTGCAACCATGGCAAATTTTATGTAGTTTTATTCGATTTTTTTTTTTTTTTTTTTAATCGAAATGGAAAACTTACGGCCCCATATTGGCGCGATTTTTTTCTGATGCCAATGTGATATACTGAACGGGCGCTTAACTGGCGCCAAATTATCGTTATTTTGCTTCATATGGTAAGCCGGATGTTGTTGTTTATGTTGTTGATGCTTTCTCCAAATTCGCGTCGTTAAAAAATCGCCCCAATATGGGACGTATATGCAATTTGCGCCAAACTTTCATATATATGAACGGCAAAGGGATCAGACCGTATTTGTTTATGGCAGCTGATGAGTTGAACTATTATAATATAGATGAAATGATGGCGATAGAATAATATTTGGAGACTTATCACCTGTGTCTGGCTAACATTAAAGTACCAAAACGGCAACTAGAGTATACAAATCGAAGTGGTCCGCCTGAAACTCTTGATTATAGTCACATGACTTAGGCTACTGTTATAGAGATTGTTTTAAAATACTGGGAGACAAAGACTCTGTATACTTAATTTATTTTATTTTAGCTCCTTTTCAAATGTTTAACTCTTTAATCAAAAACGAAAACAACCATTGGATATCTTAACAGCAACTGATTCGCCCTTACATTTTTGCAATCAAAGAGAATTGAATGGAAACCCGTTTGCAAGGAGTTCTGCACAGCTTTTTTCAGTATAATTCAATCTTCTCTAATATTTTTAAAACCCTCTTAAAGCGAATAAATCCATCGAAAACAGGAAGTTGAAATTTTTCACGAATCCAGTACTTTCTTTTTGTAAAGATAGAAGAAAATAAAAACATGAAACTTGCTGAGGTGAGTTTTTAAGAGATTTATAAGCGATCTGTTAAATACTTGAACTATAAACATTTATTTTCTAAATACGAAAATATTTTTCTTTTCCAACACAATCGCTTCATGAAATACGGCCCAAAATGCCCATTTTGACATCATTTTTTGTAAAATATTCTGCTTCCATCCAAATCTACCATTATGGTACATTATATAGTTTCTGAATAAGAAAGACTACCAATTGAATGCGTCTGAGAGCTAAAATGAGTTTAAAAATTAGACTCAAAATAAGCAGTTTGGATATGAGTACACCCTTAATACGATGATTTTTTGTTCAACCGCTATGTACTTTTAATTTGTTTTTGCTGTAATAATCGGTCCTATCAAAAACTTGTCAATATAAAAGTTATAGATAATATTAAGAATACATATAATAAATTTTTGCGGATGTTATATCTTTTGAACTGACGAAGTTATGAATTTTTTTCTTCTTCAGCCTCCCCCCTTTTTGTTTTCGTTCTTATTCAATTCCTACTATTAGTTCACACTCTCAATATATTTATTTATATATATATATATATATATATATATATATATATATTTATTTATTTATAAATTTATATATTTATATATTTTGTTCAAATTGCCAATCGTTAATAAAATACTCATTATTAATCCTATCAAGTTGAAAGAATTTTTTTTTAAACTTATACTGGAAGACAATTGATGTTAATACAGTTTTTTCAAATATTAATTAATTAATTAAATTTTAATTAATTAATTTTAGTTTTGCATGGGAAACAAAATGGCGGCCATTGGTTATTGAAGATCAATGAAAGTATTTTCAATAAGGGGTTACCATAGGAGGGACCCTGTTCTGTCGCCAAATACAGCCAAGTTTGTCGCCAACGTGGCGATATATCGCCAAATTTGGCGGTCAAAATCAGTCGCCAAAAGTGACGTCTACTTGGGGATATCTCTAATATTTCGCCAAATTCCCATAGACTTCCATTGTAAACCTACTTGCTTACAGAAAATCAACAAATTGAGATATTTTATTGCAACAAAAACTCATTTTAGCTTAATATTCAATTTTTGTTTGTTGACCTAAGTAAGAATTGACTTTAAAAACAAAATTTTTATATTACTTGTTTTTATTTTTATTTTTATTTTATTTATTTATTTTTTATTTATTTATTTTTTTTTGCGGCCGAATTGGTCCTATGAAAAACTTGTCAATATAAAAGTTGTAGATAATATTAAGAGGATTTATATTAAATTTAATTGGATTTGATTTCTTGGGAATTGACAGAGTTATAATTTTTTTCTCCCTTAAACCCTATTTTTTCGCCCCTTCAGCCCATTTTTAATTTTATCAAAAATCATTCATACAAAAATTTTTAGCCATTTTCTTAGAAGTAATAATAACTTTAAACTCATTCGATATCTATTGTAATTAAGAGGTTATGGTTTTTTTTCTGTTTTCACAAAACCCCTCTCTATTCCCACCCTCTTAGTCCGATTTCGCCCATCAACGAACTTGATCCAGATTTTATACATCTTGATTTTATGTATGAGTTTGGAAGAGATTCGGGCAGAATTATGGAAGTTATCGTGTCCATAAAAAACTGATATATATATATATATATATATATATATATATATATATATATATATATATATATATATATATATATATATATAGAGAGAGAGAGAGAGAGAGAGAGAGAGAGAGAGATGTATATATATGTACAAAGTTTTTTTACTGATGTTGGTTTTGGGTTCTAGGGGTCAAGGTCGGCGTATATCTGCAAAAATGTTTCAGAAATTCCAACATACGGGAGATAGCAATAGGTAGTATTTCATACGAAATCTACCTAATACTGAACTTTTATCTATAAAAAATGTTTAAAATATTCAACGCTTTCTTTGGGGCAAAGCTGAACTGTTTTGCGCATGTTTGTAGAAACGCATTTTAACATGCTTTGAGTGATATCTTGTATCCTTCGAGTAATGGCAGTTATGAGAATATCTATTGTATGAGAATTATTTGCGTGAACTTTTTGATTTAAATGTCCCCACAAAAGAATGTAAGGGATGCTCTTATCAGGGGATCGAGCTGGCAAAATTTTTTTTGAAATGAATCGATTGCCGAAAAATTCTTCAAGCATTTCCATGGTTTCATCACTTGTATGGATTGTTGCACCTTCTTGCTGGTACAAACAATTTCGTTCATCGACTTATAACAATACGAGAAATTGCTAGATAAGTTCCCAATATACAAAACTTTCAACAGTTTATTCGAATAATAGAGTTTCAACTATCCTTTTGCGTGATACACTACACCGTAGGCCATTTTTTTGTGAATGTGAAAGATTGATGTAACAACTTTCGGCGTTCTAGTCCTGTGATTTTCTTCCACCGAACCTGTATTACGAAATCGCCGAACGAGCAGATATAACTTATCTTTGATCGTATTGCATCATTTGGATATTTATTTCGCCTGACATCTTTGCACCATTCAAGCGATTTACATTCTAAATAAGTTTCGAGCCTCGCAGTTCTCTGAATGCGTGATAAATCGATTTCACTTTGAAGAACAAAATAACATAGAAATATATTCTCGCGACAATTAAGTGAAAAAAAACCAAACGATAAAAACTCAAGAGATCATGCGACCATAAACAGAGGATAAAATATAATATTTAAAATAATCGCTGACAATGAGTTATTTTGGACCCAAGCTCGCATTTTTCGCACAAATTTTACAATTTTGAGGATTAAGGCACTTTGTGGGGCTTGAAAACATTATATATATTCAATTATTTTTAAAACTAAAAAATATATAGAGTTTTGGCGTGTCCAATATAATAGACACTGGGTCTTAGTCATGTAAAAAACATATTATTGAATTACATGATTCTGAAAGAGATATTCTTAGTTGGAAAATTTTCTTTCATTATAAATGTGTTTTTATCGTTCATACATCATCTTTAAATATTGCATAATTATAGTTTTTTTCATTATCAAAGAGAAAAAAATATTTTTGGACGCGATTTACTTGAAAAGTATAAATCAATTTAGTGATTTTTAAATAGTGTTTTCAAAAGGTCTGAAAAGAAAATCTATCACATCAATAAAAGTTTTCCTCTAAATAAAATTATAAATAGTTAATGCCACGGTTATCACAATTGACATTTGGATTCCAAAGGGAAATTAAAAAGAAAAAAACGCAGTTTATTTATAATCTTAAATTATTACCTTCAGTTATATTTTCTTTCATTATAAATGTATTTTTATCGTTCATACATCACCTGTAAATATTGCACAATTTTAATTTTTTCATTATCAAAGAGAAAAAGTATTTTGGTAGGAAATTTATTTGAAATGTATAAATCAATTTAGTGACTTTTTAAATAGTTTTTAATTTTTTTAAAAAAAAAATCTGTCACATCAATAAAAGATTTTTCAAAAAAAAATATACAGTTAGTGGCACGGTTAGCACAATTGACATTTGGATTCCAAAGGAAATTAAAAAGAAATAAAATTCAATTTATTTATAATCTTAAATTATTATCTTCAGTTATATTTTCTTTAAATTTTTATTTCTGTTTAAATTCGATTAAATTAACTAATTTAATTGTAAACAACTTACGAACAGTAAAATAATATAAAAAGCTTGGATTTATATTTTACAGCTAAACAAATATACAAGTTGCATTTCATGTTTACTTATTTTATTTTATACGTATCAAGTAAGATGAGATCGCTACACAGAGTTCAAAAACAAGATTTTTAGCGTCAAGTTCCTATATATTTCACTACTAAATTTTCTGACATCACAAGTGTGTTTTTATCGTCTATACGTCAATTCCAAATATATCACATAAATTCAAATTTTGCATCTTCGAATAGAAAAAGTGTATTTTAACTAAGAAACGCGTTGATCACTTTAGTAATAATAATAAAAATTTAATAACATTTTATTTTGTTTTTTAACTTTTCTCAACACCGGCCATTTGTTTGTTAGAATAATGAGTGAATAAATAGTGGAACATCTATCACAATAGGCAATTAAATACCAAGAAGGAATTTAAAAAAAAAATCAAAATGGGTTTATTTAGAATGTTATACCGTTATCTTTAATTATATTTTCTTAAAGTTTTTTTGCTAATTAAATATGATTAAATTTATTAATTCAATTATAAATAGTATACTAACAGAAAAATAACACCAAAAATAGTTATGAAAAAGAATAAAACATAATAAAGGCTTAATTATCTATATTTACCAAATGCTGCACCAAAAAAATTTTTCACTGAAATCCAAAATTAAACAATGTACTGGTTTAGATCAAGCATTTTATCAGTAAAATTACATCTTTAGGATAATATTTATTTTTTTTTATTTATTTAAGAATATATATATTATATACTTCTGTATCTATTATTTGTTTCAATAATGTGTTGATTTTTAAGTAAAAACTAATGTCTCTCTTCAGTATACGAAAAGAGTCCAATATGAATAAAAACAACTGATGAAGACCCAACGTCCAATAGAATGGACATTAAAAAAAAAGTTGTTTATTCTCTAAAATATGCATTAAATTACCTAAATTGCGATGTCATTTCATCTATTTAACTATTAATCTACTTAACATCACATGTATGTAGGTTTAATATAAAAATACTTAGTATTTTACATAAAAAATAAAAATGTTCAATAGAATGGACACGGGGTCTCAGGAGGATCGCGGACAATGAGTTATTTAAGTTGGAGTACGAGAAAATTTTGGACACACTGCAGTTCACTGAATTGTCAAAGGATTGTGCAAGGTTTTGCTCATTAAGGAAAAAAAAATTTCTTTCCAAAAATTTCCAAAAATATTGCAGAATTTTAGAAACAAATATATCTTTTTCGAATGTTATTGGTAATGAATTAGTATTTACTATAAAAATATAAAAATATTTCTTTTAATAAAAAAAATGCGAGCAACGTATTCGTTACGCTGCCTTTTCCTGCAACTTAGCAAGTCATAGCTCAGTTCCTTTTCTTTATGGTTTCATACGTTTTTCTTTTTTCGACGGTTTGTTTCATAAGGACAATTAAAAACCGGTTTTATGTTTACTTTTTATGTGGTTTTTATGTCTACGACAATCAAAAACCGGCTTTTTCCTAACAGCTGTGGCACCACCTTGTCGTGCTTAATAGGCTTTGAACGAAGAGTACCACAACAGTATGTCTCACCTTTTAACTAGCATCTGATGACAAGTATAGTGGTCAACATTTCAACATTTTCTTTCCTTTCTCAAAACATATTCTAATTGATTGACGCATACTTTTGAAATATGAGGTAATTCTAACCAGTGGTTCGTTTTTCACAGCCTTTTGTATATGCAACATTATTTATAGTCACCCTTTATACCAGAAGCTCATGTAAAAATAAAAATAAATAAATAAATATACATACATGAAAACAAGAAAGAAAAAATCATTCGTAAAGCATAGATTATGAAACACTTTCCAACACATTCAGAATAATGTAACAAAACTACACAGTTTAAAAAATCAAAATATTACGTCTAATTCAACCATATGGAAACACATAACACATTTCAAAACCCAATTTCAGCTGTTCTCATCCACAATCGGAAAATTATCCGAATTTTTTCAGCAGCCCTTCATATGATATATAGATTTGAATCTATTAACTACAGGCATGCCAAAATTTAATTCACTTAAGATATATATATATATATATATATATATATATATATATATATATGTACTTCACATGAAAATTTACATTCAGCAATCTCCACTAATAAAGATAATGGTACGTGAATACTTTTGCGCAGCCCTGTATTTGAGGTATAGAATTTATATGTAACGTGTAAGATGCAAAAAATTAATTAAATATAAAAGCGCATACCGATTTTTAAACCGTACTTTCCAGCAATTATTACTCAAAGACAGTACAGTACTGTAACCGATTTCTTTTGTGTATCACTGTAAATGAATAAAAAAAGCAATGAATGCACTGTTCTAATGTGATCGTAGTGAAATTCGGTGATATATATCAGTTTCAATACATTTGAAATAGCATAATGTCATTAAAATACTCTGCAAATGATTTTTTTTCCCATATACCATAATGTAAGAATGCTTTGGGGTGCCCCTGTAAATGAACGATTAATCCTACATACTTTCTATACAGTACAAAACATACTTTGGTGACCCTAAATAAACTTTATAAATTTCATGAAAATCCAAGTATATTTACGGGAGTTAGAGCGCGGACAGACGGACAGACAAACCGAATGCATAAACACTTCTGAACTTTGTTGGAAAGTGTTAAAAAGATATTTTAATAAACGAAATAAACCTAGAATCCTAGTTTTCTTAAATGTTATTAAAACTAAAATTTAAAAAATATTAGTTTAGTTATTTCAATATGATGATAGGGCTGGCATTAAAAAAACACGACTTAAACATTGTCATTATGATATATTTTCGATTAAACTTTCTTTATTTTTATTTTTTGTACTAAAATTTGATAATATAATTAATTCAGTAATGTAATATAAAAATAGTGTTTTTTTTTTTCAATTTATCTCTCTTAAATGTTGACATACGATGTGAAAAGTCATTTTTTTCTTGTTTTGTAAAATTTATATTAAATTCCGAATGGAAGAAAACAAATTACAAGAAAACATTCAAACCAGAACCGGATGGATTTGATTGAAAATTGTTTCTTTAACACCGTCAACAATTCATTGTTAACTTAAAATGGGTTCATTTTATTTTTTAAGGAATTCTATTTTTTCCTAATAAAACGCGTTATAATAACAACAATAACATTAATTTCGTATTTAAATTGACAAAAATGTAGGCCAATATTTTAGTATGAATCAATTTACACACAGGTGTGTAAAAGAAATTTTCTGATCTATTATATATATATAAGCTTCATATCTGAGGCTCCTTTTTTTGCGAATTGCCTTTTTTTATTTGAGAATGAATAAACAGTGACTGTACTTTCACCTATAGTGTTGGAGTTTTTTTTTTTTTTTTTTTTTTTTTCATCTCACCATTTCATGGAACACGTGAACCACCGCTGCATGGATAATCAAACGCCTCCATAAGTATATTTAGGATTCTTCCTCACATAAGCCCACATGTTAAAATTGTCCTAACTCTGTTTTTCCATCCATATATGCTCCAGTTTTGCTTCCTAGTATGTAATTTAGGTATTTTACTCTATTGAGTTTTAATATCCTGTGTGAGGAGCATCTTTTATTATCTATTTTCTGTTATGTTTGCGTTATATGGAGCTAAATTTTGTCATTTTAGGCTTAATGCCGACAAAATTGGATGAAATAACGGATCTTTTATGAATGAACTCACAAGCTCCTATGAAGATTCTGTGGGTTATTCATAGCTTCTTATTTTGCATACTGGTTTCCTATGTTCATTTCTAATTCATCTTTAGAACTTTACCATTTTATTCATATATTTGTTATTTCAAATTTATTATATATATATATATATATATTCGTAAATATAATGTACACAGTTTTGAGAAGAGCGCAAACAAATTTTTAATTTAATTAATTGGAGTTTATGTTAAAGAACGAATTTGAAATTTGAAATTGATTTTCTTCCAATTTAAATATTCACATCCGGTTTCTTTTGTTCGATTCAGAAAAGTATATGTTTGAAAATAAATGCAAAACACAAAATTTATTTTATGAAGTTTTAAAATTGTAGACTACCTATAAAGGATTTCATATTGAAAATGAAATTGTTAAGTTTCATGGTTATTTTAATATTTAAAAGATTATCAGAATCAAATTAAAAAAAATTGCTATTTTCCGTACATTTTTTAATGTGTAGAGTAACTGCAATTCTTCTATTTTTTTTATTAATTGAGGATATTTTATTACTTAAGAATTTAGGTAAACAATTTACAAGTATTTCTTTTATTCTGTATAATACACTTGTTTCCAAAAATAAAGGAAAAATAACAAAAATATGGATTACTCAAATTGTTACAAGTACATTTTAATAAAACTGCGCCACAGTATACAACAGATAGTAAGGTATATAATAACATTAAAAGAAATTATCAGACGATTGTGTGGTTTCAAAAATTAACACAATTATAAAATAAGCAAAATAAATGTGACACTTTGGTATAGGAAATGTTCCTTTAATATGGAATGTGAATACCCCAAGAAGCAATACAGAACATTCAGTGATGTGTGATGCCGTCAATTAAGCGATCGATAAGTTCGCTGGGAAGTGCGAGCCATTTATTCAATTCCTGCTATTAGCTCACACTCTCCCTATATTTATTTATATATTTATATATTTATCTTGTACAAATTTTCAATCGTTAATAAAATACTCATTATTCATCCTATCAGGTTGAAATAATTTTTTTTAAACTTGTACTGGATGACAATTGATGTTAATAAAGTTTTTCAAATATTAATTAATTAATTAAATTTTAATTAATTAATTTTAGTTTTGCATTGGAAACAAAATGGCCGCCATTGGTTATTGAATTTCAATGAAAGTATTTTCAATAAGGGTTACCATAGGGCGAGGACCCTGTTCTGTCGCCAAATACCGCCAAGCTTGTCGCCAACTTGGCGATATATCGCCAAATTTCGCGACCAAAATGAGTCGCCAAAAGTGACGCCAACTTCGCGATATCTGTAATATTTTGCAAAATTCCCATAGAGTTCCATTGTAAACCTACTTGCTTATAGAAAATCAACAAATTGAGATATTTTAATGCAACAAAAACTCATATTAGCTTGATTATATTAAATTTTTCTTTGATGGCCTAAGTAGGAATTGACTTTAAAAACAAAATTTTTATATTACTTGTTTTCTAAAGCAGTTGTAAAAATAGCAAGGGTATGAACAGGGGGATTGAGAACAGCAACACATCTTCCTAAAGCATCCCAAAAATGCTCGATGGCATTCAAGTCCGGTTATCGAGCTGGCCATTCCATGCGCTGAATTGTTTGGTGCTGTAAAAAATCTTCCAAGATGTATCCTGTGCAGTCTACCGTTGTCGTCCTGTAACAGGAAATACTTGCCTATTGCATATAAGGTCACATAAGCATAAAGAATGTCATGTCTATAGACGTGAGCATTTACAGTTCCGTGTCGAAAGATATGGAGATATGTACGAGCACCCAAAGAGATATCACCCCAAACACAGACAATGACCCCTCCGTATAAATCTCTTTCAAGAATGTTTGATGAATGATAGCGTCTTCCCTGTTCTCTCAAAATCAAACAGTGCCTACTATCGCTTTGGGGGCTAAACCGGGAGTCATTCGTGAAGAGAATATTCTTCCATTGATCAGCCGTCCAGTGGACATGTTGACCTGACGACCTAAACCTTACCTCCGGTGATGTGAGGTGAGCGGCACGTAAATGTCTGGTCGCCTCTAGCAAAGACCACCGTCATCATTCCTTCGACGCGACGTTGACGTTGATGTAGACGTTGATAACAACCTTCCAGTAGCCGTAGCAAGTGAGGTTCAAAGATTAGAGAGGGTTGTTGTTCTAATCCTTGTTACACTAACCACAGATATGAGTCATCTGTGCTTGTCGTAGCTCTTGCCCGTCCTTAGCTGCATTTTGGAGGCCGAACCACCGTATTGAAATTGTTGACAGAACATATGAACAACAGAAGGATTCATATTTAGACATCTGGCCACCTCTGTCTAACTTTGACTTACCTCCAATCTGTCAATAGCTATATATCGCAGTTCTGTGGACATATGATACATCGAGGTCATACCAAGAATTGGCTATCTCAGTTTTCTTATCTGATAACCACAGCGACACTTGCAGCCGTACTCTTTAGCATTCATTTTTATGCTCCTCACAGATGACGCAATCCGATTACAGTGCCACTAATTTGCATTTTGTAATTTTATTCAGCATCTTTTGTTTAACAACATACGCAAATTTCATACGGATATATTTATTTTTGAACGAGTAATTGCTCTTTTTGCGATTTTCCCTTAATTTTTGAAGCCCAGTATATATGAACAAACTGTTAAGTATATTAGACTAAAAAAAACTTTTTACAGTAAACTTTACATTGCATTTTTTACTGTAAAAGAGCTAAAAATGGGCACACTCATGTACACGTACAAAGAAAGTCTTTCTTTATATGATTCTTTATTTCAAAAGTTAGACACGGAGAAGATTACTTATATTAACGTACAATCCTATCTAGCCAAACATTCTTTTAAACAATAGACGGTACATTGTTTTGAAAAATGAATACTTTCTTTTCAAACGATATTGATGAAATAAATAGAGTATTTGTTATTAAATATGTCGTTTAAATACTTCGCTAATTTTCATAAAACGTTTATCAAGAAGTCCTTACATTTTGCAAAAAACTACATGTTCCAATAGAAAAATAAAACTTTTATTGTCATTAATTTGTAACACTTGAGCACACTTTATGTATATAATATTTTTACGACATACTTAAAGAAGAAATTTAATTAGATATCGAGTAAGCATTTTTTTACAGCATATAATTTGCAAAAAAATGTTTTCAAAATTAATAATGTCTTAGAATTATCCTTTGAGAATATATTTTCTCTGTTGTGACGAAGTTATTGAAATATAGTAAATAAAAACTTTAACGAAACTAATTAAAAACTTTTATTGAAACGTATCTTTGAAAAATAAAAGATTTATCTGATACTGTTATTTATTTTAATATCAATATATGTGTTTTCAAAAGAAAATAAATACGAACAATCGAATCATAGACATTTTTAAATTTACTGAAATATTCAAGGTTTCAATTCAAAGAAAGCTATACAAAATATAATTAAATTAATAACACACGAGTAAGGCGACTTAAATAATTTCAAAATAGGGAAATGAAGCAGTTACTTAATAAATTAATCAAGTATACATATATGTATATATATTTATATTACCTTCCCTTTTTATTCTTTTAGGTAAACAAAATTTAAAGTACATTTTCCAATATGAGTAAAATAACCGTCATTTATATTATCATTTTAAAATTTCTGCATTTTTAAGCAGATATTATTTAGTTTAATAAAACTATTAACTATAAACATTAATCTTGTTTATTTTAATACATTGAACATTGATAGAAAATTACTCAGTTTGGAAACATTTAAAAAGAAAACAGTTTGAGAAATATCAAACGTAGAAAGTTATTTAATTATTCTTTGAAATTTAAACTGCGTTTTTGAAAGGTTGCTCTCAAAGACGACGTTCAACTGCTAATTCCTAAACCGTTAGTTATAGACATATAGTTCCAATTAGAAAAAATGTTTCAAATGGTGTAAAGCGGTATTTTAAAAATTATTTGAGTGAATAAAAACATTTAAAAAATACGAATTTTATTTTTTATTCGGTATCCCCTATATTTAATAAGATTTTCCTATTACGTTGACCAGTACAAAAAAATAAAGTCCCATTAATCTACGAGTAAACCTGACCGAGTAATAGCTGTTTAAATTTGGAGCATCCTGTTTCCTACAAAATTTCAATTAATTTGGTTCATTCACAAATTTAGTAGAAATATACATAATACCCAGATATATTTAAAAAAATAGTTGAGTGTTAAATTAACATTGTAATATGACATCATTACTCCTTCTGATATATCAATGCAAAGTATACAAATTGTACAAAACTTATAAGATGAGAAATGTAACAGAATTGTGTTAATTAAAATGATGAAAAGCTACACTCTCAATTCCCTAGAAAATGATACATATTTAAAAATGCTTTTAAATTAGACTAGCCTGCAAAATTTGGATTGTGTCACTTTTTTTTAACTTTTGACAATTGATTCTTATGTACTTAGCAGTGCTGAATCTGAAAATGACATCATTGTTTACCATCAAGTAAGATATTTTTTAAATCGTAAATTTCAAAGTTAAAAAAATATGCAGAGAAAATCAGATGCTATAAATTATATGTGTTTTTTGTGTCTTTAACTTTTGATAATTGGTTTGCATGCATTGTTTTACCGCTGAATCCGAAATGAACTTCATTTTGAACCATAACTTCAGGATTTTTTGCAAATCATAAATTTCAAAAGTGCAAAGTTCAAATCCCCCCCCCCCTCCCTCCACTTCGTCAGCCCTTTTTAGCTATATCAGTTAAAGTACAAGCGGAAAAATTGAATGAAATATTGAATTGAACAATTAAATAAAATAAAATAAATATTACTTTTGTTTTATAGTATAAGGTTTTCTGTATTTTTTGACGTCGAAATCTGCAATTGGCGAAACATTCTTTCGTGTTGGTTAAACAGTGAAGGTCATTTGCAGATTTAGCGCTAAAATTGTATAAAAATCAATAATCAAAAATTAAAAAAACACAATCATCCCCTATATTATAGCATCAGATTTTTGCTATATTTTTAATAGTGAAAGTTACGATAGGTCGTGAAAAACTCTGACATGATAGTTAAAAATTGAAGTAATTTTCGGATTCAGCTCTAAAAAATACACAAAAATCAATAGTAACAGTAAAAATACACATCCATCACACGCTTGAGTTATCTAATCTAAAACTTTTTCCGAAACTTATTGGCGGTAATGTATAAGGAATCCTTTGCGTTATGCTGGAAAATGAATGGTAACCACATAAAATATAATATTGTCAACGGATTCAGCCCAGTATATAAAATTTAACATCCATCGGATATTTGAAAGTGAGATAAAATTCGAGTACACATATTGAACTGGAAAAACATACATACGATTGTTGCAAGTTAAATAAAAGCTTATAAAAATAACACAATTTTTGTAAATGAAAATATGCTAAACAGCCTCCAATCCTAACAAAATAGAAAATTTTATAAAATACAATTATCGTAACCAATCTGAAAACTAATTAATATATTTAATGTGTATCATATATTTAATATACATAATGTATTAATATAAAAAAATTTATATATATATATATATATATATATATATATATATAAATTACATTTTCTCTTTTGATTTTTCTTTTTGGTAGTAACTAACGAAAAAACATAATTTTTATAGTCTGATAAAAGTATTCTGATTTGATATAGAGTAAACAGAAATTACATATGATAAATAAATTTTGAACTAATAATTGAAAGAATCAAATTTACATCCTGCAATAGAGAACATCAAAATCACATTGTAAATATTTCCAAATTCGAACTTTTAGAATCTTCAAATAAGACATTTCAAATTTATACCTAATCCTGCTAAATAGATTTTTGGTCGTGGAAAAGGAACTATTTGCATTTTAATCTGTTTTCAGACGATTAAAAACGAATGAAACGTCATTAGGCTCAAACTATATACCTGCATAGTTCTCTCATATAGAGTTAACAATATTACGTGCGGTTTGCCATATTTTTATAAAATGAATTGAAAAATATGAATATGATGACTAGGTTATTTGCTAGTATTGAAAGCTTGCATGTTTGATAAAATTATTTTTAGAGGACTCAGTGATCAAACTTTAACTGTAGAATTAAATAGTAGTTGTTATTAACTCAATGATTTGGATAATTCATATATTTATACGATGATATTCACTAGATTTATTGAAAGTTCACCCAATTTTATGCAGCATTTTACGTTTCTCACTTACTTTATCCCTCCTGTTTGCTTCCAGATTTTGCAATCTCAAAGACCGTGCTTCAGGAAATGAGTAATGGCGGACGTTTTTCTTCTTTCATTTGATGAGTATAGTATTTGTTTCAGGAGTTAAAGTATGCAATAAATTTGCATGCTGTTAAATTCGAACTTATTACATGTATTTTATACAATACTCCCTGCGTTTAAGTGACATTATCGAATTCTTTTCCATGATTTTTTTATAAATGTACTAATTATATGACAGTATTGTTCCTTTTTTACCTTAAAAATCACATTTTCCTTGAAACATAATTTTTAGTTTCGCATTTGATTTCAGAAAAAAATTTCATTTCATTTTTTCCCCTCCCATGTGGATCGCAGTGCACCTCGGTTTTTCTTTGGAAGGACCTCCTGAAAATGGAAAAGCTACTTTTTGATGCGATTAATTTAAACATTTTTATGTACCAGTGACAAACATGTTTAATTTATGTCATCAAAAGTAACAATAAACACTTCTGAATTATTCTTGCATAAATAATATATGTTATTAATGTGAAAAAAAAAAAAAAACTTCAGAAATGATAGTAGTCGAAATATTCGAGTTTAATTAAATAATATATAAATTTAATACAATAATTTTGAGAGAATGGGCAAATGTTTTATCAATTTTACGCATATGATCAGGGGCCAGTATAAAAATTCCGTTATAAATGTCATAACTTAAAAAATATATATATTTTGGCGTAAATGATTTTTGATATGATGAAAAACATCATTCGAAAGATTTTTTAAAGAGGAACTGCAACTCTAGTGTTAACGGAACAAATATTCGCTATAAAATAAGGATAAGATAGGATACGCTGTATAAGCTATATAATAAATTAATTACATAAAATTTCTTATTAAAATTACGTTAATCCCTAATTTGCATAATGTTAAAATAAACATTGCATACACATTTTAATTTAAGTACAATTGTTATTGCCTTACATTCGAAAATAACGCATTTTAAATATATAATGCCAAATAATGTATGTAAAATAAATAAAAGATAATCAAATATTATGGGAGAAAATATGTTGTAAAATATTTCCTCTAAATGTATTAAGATGGACGCTACGGAACATATTTTATTCCAAAGTTGTTGTTTCTTCCATTTTAGTAAGATTTAGTATGCCAAAATTTTATTCTTAAATATATATCTTTCAATTAGCTTGTTCCAAAGTATAATTAGATGTACAGATATTATGAATTAGGTTTTAATATTTTGTTGAGAAGTGCATCTCACAACAATAAAAAGAGATAACATAAATGGATTATACCCCACGTTAATTATCCGAAACTACCAATTAATAATTTCATACAGCATTTTACGATTTACTTAAAACTTAAAAATATAAAGTTACTTATATTTATAAATAAAGTAAATTATAGGAGAATTAAAAGTATTTTCGCATCATCTTTGTTTAGTTTAAGTAAATTACATTAAAAGAGGAGCTATGGAAAACAAATTAATTTGGATATTTCTAATTTCAATAATGTTAAACTAAATAGTGTATATACATTTTAATTATATTCAATTTATATCATACTCACATTTAGAATTTACTTTCTTTGCACACCGAAGTTCCCAATTATGGTAATTGAAATTATCTTTTTAGTACAAATTAGCTGTAAGATTTAACGTTAATCGTTAGTCGTATAGAATATAAATTTTATGTTATTAAAAAGTTTACCGTATAAAAAGAGACACATTATATTTACACAAATAAGTGTTTTTTTAATAAAAAAAAATTCTCAGTTTATTTGTACAGGCACATAAATATTTTAAAGGAAACTTATTTTTTAAGTAATACTATGTGTGGTATTTTTCTTCATTAAATAACTATATTTCTACAAAAAGGGCCAAATATAAAATTGTTTTTCCATTTTTTTTCATGCAAGGCGTTTTACATTAAACAAAATACAAGAGAACGTTCTCCTATCTACTTACATAAAATCGGTTGGTTGATTTTGTGACGGCCGATTATCTACACTAGGGATATATGCCCGTGGGGAAGTGCCCTTCGTGGGGGTCTTTCTAAGGGAAACTAACCCGTATTAACGCATGGGAATCCATGGTTCGAAGAAAACCACGAAAACTCCGAACGATTAGGCCGACGGGCGCGATTGGGAACGAACCCAGCACTTCCCGTCTACCAGTTTCGAGAGCAGAACCTCTCAGTCACTCTTACATAAAATCGAAATGTAGGAAAGTGTAGGAAAGGGCACGTAACCATTCCGGGCGGACCGTGCCATCTATATATTTAAAATAAAAGACTGGTTTTTAGTCATCTGTCCTGAGTTTTATACTGAACCGATTTTGATGATTATTTTTTTAATAAAGCGTTTCATTTGTAGACGTCCTCGGAATTGCTATTTTTAAAAACATTGTTATATTTTTCATTCTGATATATTTAAAAAATATATTTTCTTATTGTGGCAATGGGATTTTTTCCATTGTTTCAGATAAAAGGGAGTTAATGATAAATATTCAGACACATGGATTTTTGGACATAATTTTTTTTTACAAGTTTTTCTGGTAAAAGAAAATATGCACGTGTACTTTATTTTTTATAAGCTAATAAAAATTCATATATATTGTGAAATCCCGAGAATATTGTCTATTGCAGTTACTTTTTATTTATGTATTATAATGTATTAAGCATAAAAGTACGTACATAAAGTACAGTTGGGAAGCTTGCGCCGTTGGCGTTATGCTTAGATAAAAATGAATTTTCACACTGATAAATCAAAATGGAAAAATTTATATAATTGTGACAGCATGACGTAATTTTCACTGATTTTTCGTATAATTGAATTTAATATTGAGTAAAAAAATATCCTCATCATTTGTATTTATAGAAATTATTTGTCATTTTTAAAATACACATTTCTATTATACAATCATTTCAATAATAAATTCTTCAGCCTGTTTGCTTTTATGAAGTCTGATGAATATGACACGCATATCAAAATTCCGCGGTTATGTACAAGTTAGAAATATTATCAAAATTTTTAGAACATTTTTATAGCAAATTATTTTAATTCATCAAATCGACAGAGAGTATTAAATTACTCAAACGTAATTGATAGTTAACGTTGTCGGAATAAAATACAGTTTTTCATAATGAGCAACAGAGATGAAGAAATTGATATATATATATATTTAAATATTTATTGATAACTTAAAGAAGTTTAGAAAAACTGGTTCCTACAAACAATCTAAAGCAAATTATTCTATATATCAAACATTTTAACTTCAAAAATACAATTTTACATAGTCTGAATTAAGTCTATATTATTTAAAAAAAGTGAAAACTCATTTTTTGAGTTTATTCTAAAACCGTAAAAGACAGGTGAAAAAATACTATTTTTTTTTTTTAATTTGTTGTAGTGCTTCGATTAAAAAAAATAATTAAAAATTTTGAGATACAAGAGCGCAAGGTTATAGTACTTACATATAGCTCAAAAAATATTTATCTACTTTTAATTAACTTTTGATGCAATAATAAATATTAATATTTGAAAAAAATATTCCATGATTAATATTTTACCATTTTATTTCTTATAAATATAAATTTTCGAATTCCTCTAATATACACAACATTTATTACTCTTATTTCTAAAAAAATGTAAAAGTTTGCAGAAATTATAAAAATGTTATAAATATTTTAGAAAATGAATAATTAGAAAAAAAAAATAGTTTCTATTTTAATTTGGTGAGAACTAATAAGAAGAGGAAGAAAAGAAAGATTTTCTTGCGATTTTTTTTTCATTTGGATAGGATTTATATAACAGATTTGCTAATGAAAAAGGTAAATTATAATACACAATATCTTATTTAGTTTTTCTTAAAATATTTCCTTCAAAAGTACATAAGTAAGCTACTAAATTTAACTGCTTTTTTAAATACTGCTACTTAGAGCAAAAAACTACGGTATAATATAAGAAAAAAATAATGGGATAATACCCTAAGTTAGTGAATGATACGTTAGTACTGAGCGTTAATCGTATAAAGTTTTATTTGCAAGGACTAATAAGAAAAGTGTCTCTTAATAAAAGTGATTAACTAACAAAGAAACTGACAGGGTAAAAGCAACATTCCTAAGAAAATATAAGAACATTAGAAATCGAAAATAAATGGATTGGTTTCTATTTGTGTACATAGTTTTATAAAAATTAAATATATTTCAAACATTTAATTACGTAAAAATATTGATACCATTAACAGCGTATTTTTAAAAAGAAGCGGCTATTATATTAGCATCAGAAATTCGTTTTTAGTGGAGTTAAATATTAAAAAAAAAAAAAATTCTGAAGTATGAATTACCGTATATACTCGCGTATATGTCGACCCCTTAACTTTTGAATGCAAATTCAGGAAAAAATCAAAAACCCGCGTATAAGTCGACCCCCTAACTTTTTACTACAATTTACTGCGGTAAATTGAAATGATGAAAATAAACGAATCGTAGAATTACAAAATCTTATACATAAATTCGTACACACTGTTTAAAAAAATGGGAAAGCAAACCATGCAAGACAGCCATGCATGGATATAAAATTGAAAGTACGCAATGTATTAAAAGTAAAATAGAAAATGAAACACTAAATTATCTTATATCGGAATTTTAAGTGTATAAAATGCTGTCAAGAGCATAATCAGACTCTTCGCATCAATTTGAGTAACTTTAAATGACAAATATATGAAGTTTGAAAGGAATGGACTATACTTTATAGGGTGTGTGCTCCCCTGGAATAGTTAATATTGTACAATATCTGTTTTGCACGGATGCAATGAGGTTGCCGATAAGAATTGAGGAATTCTCTCTTCAAAGCCTGATGTAGTATCAAAGTCCCTAACACATCAACAGTGATATGCATTAAATACGTCGTTAGATTGTGTTTTAGATATGCTCGATTGGATTTAAATGATGAGGGTATGCTGTCAACTACATACGCTGTATTGTTTGGTTTGCAAACATATTCTGCACAAGTTGAGCTGTATTTAGCACGTATTAAATAAAAGAAATCGGCAATAATTGCAGCATAAAGTATGCCACAAGATCTGAATATATCGTCTGCATAACCTTTGAGCTGTCAAAGTGTCATTTGAAGTAATTTACAAATCCATACATATTTTTTTAGCAAATTATGCAAGCTAAAATACGCCAATATGAATCCGATTATGAAATTTCACCAGAACAAGTTAATATATATATATATAAAAAAAATCTACTAATACCAATTGAGAAATGAAATTATGATAAAATGCCTAAAAAAAAAAAAAAAAAAAAAAAAAAAAAAAAACAGAAAAAAAATTCATATCAAATATAAAACCGCACTTCGCTCTGTTAGTGGCCTTGACGAAAGAGAAAAGCCTAGAGAAGGAACACTTTAACAAGCACTTTCGGGCAACCTGCTCACTGTTACATACAGGTCTTTATTCAATATTTACACAATTTATTTAATGCTAGGTGATAATCTATCCGTTTTGTTGCATTTAAATTGCATGTTTTATGGAGGAAATGCAGCATTATGAAATATTTAAAGTTTCTATACCTAATAATGTCAAATTAATGGTAATCGGGAACGCTTTTCGTTCATTTCATCTTTTTAAATTTTAATTTTTTTAGAAACCATTCATAGAAACAATTTTATGTTTTAGAACTAACCCGAATCAAAATTTCAAGATTTTGGGCTCAGCAGTAACACAGAAATAGAAAAATTTCGAAAGTTTTTTGCTTCTGCAGTGTTTTACACGGAAAGAACGATTTTGTTAAAACAACAAAAAATTAGTTGTGCCAACCAAATTTTGCTTCATCCAAATATTTTTTGTTGAACTGACAAAATCATTTTGTTAGTTCAATAAAACTTTATTGAACAAACAAAATAATTTGATTAGTCTAACCAACATTTCGTCAGTCTAACCAAACATTTTAGCTGGGGCTTTATTAATTAAATATTTTTTTCCGTGTATATAGCGACATTTTTAGAAATTGTACTATTGCAAGAATTTACGTCATGATAAATACAGCCATATCAATTTTCATGTTAATATTCCTAACAATTCCATGTACTTCGTTACTTAGAAAACCTTTAGATTTTTTTCCGTTTTGTTTAGTCTTTCGATTTTTTTGAATTCGTTCTAGAACGAGCATTTACATCTTAGAAATTACTGCCATGCCAAAGTTCAAGTTCCTAATCCCAACAGTATCCCAAATTTTCACTATTCCATATAAGTCATAATTTAGAACCATTCTAGAAATTTTTACGTTTATCTGGCAAATTGAATTTTTGAACCTTTTCATAACGAGTTTTTACAACTTAAAAATATACATCACACCGAATTTAAATTTCTAACTCAATCAATATCACAGAAATCGAAACTGTTAACCCTTTTTTTGCTCTTGCAACGATGTAGATTGCTGCTCTGACATAAAATATAGTATTTTTTTCGGAGCAGATATGGTCACAAACATTATTTTAAGTTGGCTATGTAGTTTTAGAGATAACACCTCACAAACGCACAAACATTAATAATATTATACATTTTATAATATTATAACGCTTTATAATATTCTCATAGATGTACAGATACAGAAGCCATTTATCTGTTACAAAATAAAGTGCCCGGCGTTGTCCAGAATTTGAAAAATGTTTGTTCTGAAAAATCAATTTCAAAATTTAACATACAACATAAAACAAACATTAAAAAAAACAGTCGAAATATTGTACACATGAATCAAATGGAAACACAATATAAAAATGTATAAATGTATATAACAGACGCAAAAGAATACAGCTATAAATGAACTTATAATTGAAATGAATTTATAATTGGAACAATACTGCTAAAATACGCCAGTATTTCCATAATCGGGTTTTTATCATGCTTCAATACCTTATTTTCACACTCATATGACGTTATGCTATATTCACCACGTCCTTTATATTTGCAATAAGACATAATATTTTCCTTTTTCACGTGGAAATCTTGAAATAGAAAAGTTATGAAGTTATATTCATTTTCATTGAAATTCGTCAATTTATTTCATTTTCATTTTTCACGTGGAAACCTTGCAATAGAAAAGGTATGACGTAATATTCACCTTTTATTTAAATTAGGCTAACTATTTATTTCATTTTTATTTTTCACGTGGAAATGATACATTAGAAAATTAATTGTTGTAGTAAGAATTTTATTGTGTATTTTAATTGTTGGAAACTACTATAACGAAAAATTTTTAAATTTGATAAAAAATTGCTGTTAAATTGGTGGTTTTTAATTAACTAAAAAATAACTATAAATTATTTTGATTCCGGATTACTTTAGTTGCCTCGGCCGTGTTTTAAAACACATGTGCATATCTTTACACAATTCTGGCTTTCAAACTGTGGATTTGTATAGAATTTCAAACAGACAGATAGACAAATTTTCATTTTTATATATTATATTGTATACAAACATAAATAACTTATCTAATACGTATTGGCAGATACATTTATTAAATATAAATATACATATGTAAACCAGTATAATACTTATTCTGTTTTATTTTCATAGTCATTTATATCATTTGGCAAAAAATCTCACCTCCTTAACACCGAATTGCGAGCTTTTTTACAAAAATGCCAAAGTCCCTGTAATACCGAAATACCATGAAAAACATTAAATGCATGCTAATAAGGTACTTAGAATGCGACATTTACGATCAACCATTATTCGCTTTGAATCTTGTAGTTTGGCGAAAGATTTTTGGTCGATGGGATAACTAAGTAGTACCAAATACTGTACTGCAATTTAACTTAATCTTCTCTATTCTACTAATTTAAGATTTTTAACTTCTAAACATCGCCCATTTTCAACTTTTATACCGTCGTATTGGGGAGAAAAATTACTTTTAAATGCAATTTGATTGAAAACTACAATTCAATTTATTTTTGAAACATTAATTTTTTGTAGTTTTACCGCCATTTCATTAATTTTAGCAACACATTTCTGTACTCCATTTCTGTAGAAAGTAGAGAGAAAATAGTTAGAAAATAGTAATTATACGTTTTTGTTGTCTTTTTCTCTTAACAACTTAAAAATATATAATTAAAATACGTGCTAGTTTGAAAAAATATAAATTAATGATTTCTGATAAAATGTGGAGCTATTATAGACGATATCTCTTATTTTTTTTTTTATTTGTGTATTATTCAGCGATATCTTCAGCGATAGTCCTATGCGTACTTTACTGTAGAAGTTATTTAATATTGGATCGTAAATGAAGAACTCTTCAGCAGATACGGATGACGTCATTCTGTACAAAAATAAAAGCATGTGTTTTAAACCTTAAAACTGAAATATGTTTTGTACTATCTATATTTATGTATTTTGTTTGTCATCGGTTGTGACACTAAATTCTGAAAAAAACAGACTTCCCGTTTTCTAGTTTTTGTCAAACTTTGTGTAGTTTCGGTCTCAAAAAGTGAGATTTGTTGCAAAGATATATAAATAGCTATGAAAACAAACTTGATGAACGTTTATACTTATTTTTACAAGTAAATATGGCACAGATGTCATAAACGCACCGAGGTACCTAATTGGCGCCAGAGTGGCGTTACTCTGCTTAACATGGTAAGCAGTGGCGGCTCGTAACTGTCATATTTTGGGGCACTATTTGCATGGCGGACAGTATTATTCTTTTCTTACCGTTATTTTTTGAAAGAAATCATTACCTTGTTGAATGGTCGAATATTCCGCCAACAAATATGACAAAGACTTCGATTATAGCAATAGTGGTAAGAGAAGAATAAATTTGGCAGCTATGGATTTAGTGCCCCTCAAAATGCTAGTCACGAGCCACCACTGATGTAACCATAGATAACGTTATTATAAATTGTTTTGTTTCTATAATTATGTCATTTATTGATTGTTATTTCCTTTTAAAAATAATAGAATATATCTTGTTTATCACTTTATTTTGTTTTTATATTGAAATAAAAAATAACGTGCTATTATAGCACGCTATATGTAACTGGTATTCGAAACGACGCTATCGCCAAATTGGCATAAAAAATCACGCCAAACCCCGTGCGTATATGGCATCTGTGACATAAATATAAACATTTTATATATATATATATATATATATATATATATATCATTGCTTTTTATATACAATTTACCTTTGTTTGTATATAAAAATAGGTAAGTGGTTTGTTTACACAAAATAAATTTTAAAAATCTTTAAAAAATTGCTTGAGTATACGAAACAATGAATAAGTTGCACGAAAATATGCATAAAAAGCTTACTTGTCTCGCCAAACCTATTTTCTCTATCTCGCAAATGCCTTTACACAGAAAAAGTACCAATTTCATTTTTAAAGACTAAAAAGAAATTAATATAAATGGATTTTTTTTTTTTTTTTTTTTTGAAAATCATACTTTCATTAAAATTCACAAAAATCTAGAAAACATATATGTTTTCAAGTGTACTAAATAGTAGAAAAGTCTTGAATAAAACCTTAAATTTAAATTGGTAAGTTCAATTATGGAAGATAAAACGATTTAAATGGAAATTTTGCCAAATTAGCCAGTTATCTCCAAGTTGGCTTCATATATAAAAAAAAAGTGTTGCAAAATTTGACGATATTTCGACACGTTGGCAAACGTTTGGCGATATCGCGGCAACCCTGTCATTAGTACTTTTCAAACATACTCATTGTTGAAGCTAATGCTGATTCTCTATAGAAAATCAAACGTAACCATTAATTCACCCACCCCACTAACGTTGCCCCCTTAGGAACAAAATTTTAAAAATCAATGTCCAATTCATGTATTGCCTTCAGGAATGCATATATATTCCAAATTTCAAAACTCTATGTCAACAAGAAGTGGATGAAAAATGAATCACAAGATTTGAGTGCCACAGACAAATATAATTGTAAGTTAAAAAAAAAGATTGTAAAAAACAAGTGGATAAGTGTGATCACAGATCTCACAGAGGGTTTTGTGTAATATTCCTTTCAAAACACTTATTCCTTTTGAAAAATCTGTTCCACATTTCGCAACCAGGGGCGCATTCTAGTCTAAATAAACCTCTATCAGAACGAAACTTCGTTTTATATACTCTACGTAGATATATTAGTCAAGAGGATTGGGCCAATATCACCCGAGATAAGTAGGCGCCCCTGGTGGTAAAAAGTTGAACTAAAATATGTAAGGCTATGATTTATAATATGAAAGAATGGGCAAAGGGTTGTCGGCAAAAGTTGGAAAAGTGCTCCCCGGGTGAAAAGGGCGGTGTTAGAAAAATTGCTTAGAATACACAAGTTAGAGCCCGGAGGAGTAAATAATATAAGACTTTTTGAAAATTTTATGATTTGCCGTGTGGTTTGAGGTATTCAGCTACACATATGCAAAAATTCATGTCTCCAACTTAATGAGGGGCTCTCTAAGAAAGAATTGAATAACATACATATGTGGTAGCTCAAAGGTTTAAACGTAAGACTTTTTCAAGATTTTATGATTTGTCGCCTGGCCTCAGGTTTTCTGCTATAAGTATGCAAAATTTCAAATCTCCAATTTAATAAGGAGCTCAGTTAGAAAGAATTGCTTAAAATGCGCATGCGGGAGACCAAAGGGTTAAATGAATGATTTTTTTCAAACATTTATGAATTGTCATATGATATGTGGTGTTCAGCAATAAGTATGCAAAATTTCACACCTAATTAAGAGCTCACTTAGAAAGAATTGTTTAAAATACACATGTGGGAACCCAAAGGGTTAAATGTATGGCTATTTCAAAATTTTATGGTTTGTCATTTGATGTGAGGTGTTCAGCTATAAGTATGCAAAATTTCACGACTCCAACCTAAATAGGCGCTCACGTAGAAAGAATTGTTTAAAATACACATGTGGGAGCCTAAAGGTTAAATGTACGACTTTTTCAATATTTTATGATTTGTAGTTTGATGTGAGGTGTTCTGCTACAAGTATGCCAATTTTCACGCCTCCAACCTATATGGAACTCACTTAGAAAGAATTTTTTAAAGTACACGTGTGGGAGCCCAAAGGGTTAAATATACGACTTTTTCAAAATTTTATTGTTTGTCCTTTGATGTGAGGTGTTCAGCTATAAGTATGCAAAATATCACGCCTCCAACCTAATTAGGGATCACTTAGAAAGAATTGTTTATAATACACATGTGGGAGCCTAAATGTTAAATGTACGACTTTTTCAAAATTTTATTATTTGTTGTTTGATGTGAGGTTTTCAGCTATACGTATGTCAAATTTCACGCCTCCAACATAATTAGGGACTCACTTAGAAAGAATTGTTTAAAGTACACATGTAGGAGCGCAAAGGATTAAATGGACGTCTTTTTCAAAATTTTACAGTTTGGCCTATGATGTGAGGTTTTCAGCTATAAGTATGCAAAATTTCACGCCTCCAGCATGTATAGTTTCTGATAACGGGCTCTGTGACAGACGGACAGACAGACAGACAGAGGAGCGAGACGAATAGGGTTTCTTCAGATGAACGAAACCCTAATAAAATGAAGAAAATAAGAAGAATTGATGCTATAAAGCTCCAATTTTCACACGCGAAATATAAAAGATGGTTTTGGCGATTAAAAAATGCTATTTAGATATTAACGTACAATTTCAAATCAAAGTTTTTATGCCTTTTTTCTTTTAAATGAAAAAACAAACAGATTTCTTAAATTTAAATATGTTTTATGGCACTTCATTATTACTGCGTTTTTTTTTTTTTTTTTTTTTTTTTTTGCTTCATGTTGAACACATTGTTGTCTACGAAAGCATCCACCGGTGCGAGCCTAACGCGAAAAACAGGCTACCACGGTGGGTCTGATTCTTCTTTTTTTACAGACCGCTGGGGTCACGTGATACTCTTTTCGCACACCTTCATTGGTGCATTCGAGCATCACGTGACTCCAGCGGTCTGTAAAAAAAGAAGATTTGGACCCACCGCGGTAGCCTGTCTTTCTCGTTACCCTCGTCACCGGTGAAAGTGACGCACACCAAATATTTGTGACGTATGCAGAAAAATTGTGCTTTTTTATCAGTTTTTTTTTTATAATATTTTAACGGTTTGGAACTTATTTTTCATAGTAGGTGAATGTAGTAGGTCACCTGCATTCAGTAGGTGACCTTCATAGGTACCTACTGGTGCAATCAGAAATGAAATCCGACAAGTATTTTTTGAGTTATGCTTGACGAAAGGTTTTATTAGGCTTTTTTTTAGTAGGACATGGCGTTAATATCCATCGTAGCTGTTATGTAACCAGACAGTAATATTGCGCTGAGTATTAGCCTTCGCTTTGCTCAGACATTTATTTTTATTTTCATTTAAGTGAGGATGTAACAAAATATTAATTACTTAAGAAATAAACAGCTAATTTAAGAAGGATAAAATATTATTTCTTAATATCCAATTTAATTAACATATGCAATAAAAATAATATCCTTAAATTATACAACAATTTTAATTAAAAGTTTCTTGAAATGTTGAAAATTTTAATTAATTATTTCGCTAAAGTAAACATTTTTATATTTAATGATAAACATTAAAAAGATATTTAAAAAAAATGTTTTAAAGAAAACTATCATTTCATTAATTGAATAATATTTTAATTTAAAACTTAATGAAATTTTCTAAAAGAAACAAATTTTATTTCACTTTTAAATAAAGTCTTCCAAATACCTATAACAAATATCACTTGGAATCTTCATAATTTGTTTTTTGAAGATAGTTAACTTTCACCATAAGACAAATACATTGAAATTACTTTTCCATTTAAATTTTAAAAAATGCATATACACTAATATCCATAAATTAAGGATAATGCCAGCTCCAGCAAATAAAGGTGTGGAAACAAAACAAACGTGACATATTCATGAAGTCCATTTATTAAACAAAAGATAAATAATAAAAGCAATGGTGTAAGTATGATACCATTAAAAAAATACTACAATTGTTTTCCCCTGGATCATTTACAAAAAGTATCTCCCTTACAAAAACTTAACATTACATGGTTGGTGTGATTATTAATGCAGCGTATACTTTCTGGACGATGACGTGCAGTCCGTACAACACCTAGGCATGTTGAGTATCAAATTATCGAGCTGATCTTGGGGATGATTACTCCACACATAGAGCTATGCTCTCCGAAGTTCCGGCACAGATGAAGGGGGGGGGGGGGTTGTGGTTGAAAGGGCTGCAATTCGTCGGCCAAGCATGTCCCACATATGCTCTATAGGATTCAAGCAAGCTGAGAATGCTGGCCATTCCATACGAGTGATATCCTCAGATTGAAGGCATTCCTTTACGATGTTTGTTCGGTGAGGATAAGCGTTGCCATCCATAAACACATATTCTGCGCCCATGACACCCCTAAACAAAGGTACATGTTATTACAAAATTATGCCCTGATAAATATGTACTTTCATGGTTCCGATTTGAACATGCAGATCTCTTCTGGAGCCCAGTATAGCTCCTCCCCAAACGAGCAATCCTGCACCACGGTAACGGTGTCGTTCAATGATGTTATCTTGGTGGTAACAGGTGCCTGGCGTTCTCCATATGAAAGTACAACCTGAATAAGACTGCAAGCTAAACCTGGACTCGTCGGAAAACATCACACAAGCCCACTGTGACGATGTCCATATTGCTTGTTGTCTACTCCCGGCTAACCGCAGGAGTCAGAGAGTTTCCGTGAGCGGAACACATCTGACAGGACTACGAGAGTATAAGCCAATATTTCCAAAACGTCGGTACACGGTTTGCCTTGAAACAGTCATATCCGTGACGGAAGATATATGACGAGACATGTCTGATGCTGTGCTCCGTCTGCTTCTTTTGGCAGTTACTGTCAAATACCTGTCTTCATTCGGCCTTGTAACTCGGGGGCTACCTGTACTGTAACGTATACTGACTTTTCCATCATCTTGGAATCGTTTCCAAAGTCTTGAGCTGACACTTTGAACAATTCCAAGTTCCTCGGATACTTCCATCTGAGTACGCCCACATTTCAGAGAGGCGATAATTTTACCACGTAAAACATAATCCATTTGCGTCCTCTATGTCATAACTATTCGATTATGTCACTGAGAGGCTTACAGGTTGCTTGTTAACAATTTTACTTCTTTGCCACTATTCCTTATATATGCATCTCTTACACTCTCGTCATTGTGACATACTATTGGCGCCGCCTAGTGGCTTTCTGTAATTTTCATATTAGCCTTGATGATGTTTGTGTAAGTGAAATTGGTGAAATTTGTACTTAGTTCGATTTTAATTAGTTCGATTTCTGCGTGATTCTGAATTATCCTTTATTTATGGACATAAGTGTATATGTTAGTTGGTCTTGATCTAGAAAACTATGAATAGAATATTGGGGAGTTAAGAGGAAGAACGATTTGTGCTAAAAATTAGTGTGCATTTCAAAGAGAAAAAAATGAGCGTATCACTGTAAGCTGGACCTGCAGTTCGATTCATACAGTTATTTTAACTCTTGAAGACTGGAAGATTTTTAGTATAAATGAAAAGTTTGAGTAATTTCCTTTGTTTAATAGGATCGTGTTCGATTGAAAAAATATTAAAAATAAAATCGATATCAGGTGTTATGTCAAGAAAATATACACGCAATTCTATGGGTGCAGGCTCGAAATTAAATCGCAGAAAAAAAGAGGAAAGTGTTTTTTTTCTTTTTCTTTACGATCACCTACACAAATGTGTAGGTCAAATCTTATAGGGTTAAATCATCTTATTTAAATGTAGGTGGAAAGAAAAATAATGATTATGAATTGAGAAGCTGTATAGATTTCCTATTGAACATAGAAGAAAAAAATTCAAATACAAAATATTATAAAATTACACTATGTTTAAACATATTATATTTGTTGTATCATCTAGACCCTGGGTACTAAAAATGCATAAATTAAAGAATATTTATAAAATAACATAGGGATAGGGAGCTGAAAATTAATTCAAACGATATGGACCACCTAGAGGCGTGTCTTTTTAACTAAGCAAATTTTCTGATTGTTCAATCTCGTTTTACTAACAGCGCAAATTGCGAGTATATCTAGATCCCGGCCTACATTTTATGTAATTGTAGAAGTATGACATGTAATGATCTGGAGCTGCTAAAAGTGAAGTGGGCACAAGACAAAAACTAATAGCAATCCAGGGGTATTTTTACAGATTTGTACTCAGTTATGTAATAGAAAAAAATAAAAACATGGAAAAGATTGTCTTTATGCCGAAAGCGGGACAAACGTATTTTTATCGCAGTTATTTCTAAGAAGTATCAGGACTCTTAAAACTTTAAAATTTTCCAAAATTTTTATTTTTTTAGATGTTAAACTTCTCTCTTTTCTGAAAATTTTAATGTAATTGTTTCCTTGAAAGCCCCATTAGAAGAGAATTTATGATTTTAGAATTATACCCGCTCAATAGATGAAGCGTCGTTTCTGGAACTTTGAAGTCTTTTTTCTTCAAATGACGTTTTTGGGCATAACACGCACGATATCTCAAAAACTTCGGAATATATTTTTATGAAATTTTCAAAACATATGTTTCACGTTAGACTGTGTAAACTGAACCTAATATTTCCTTTTTATTGTTAAAAAAATATTTTTGTAAATGATTATATTAATAATATCTAAATTTTGCTTTAAATAAATACAACTTTGTATTCAAAATATAAAAATGCTTCAAATACAAATTTATTTAAGTTTAGGGTAAGTAGACACGAAAATTTTTATTCTAGTAGCAAAATTACCTTTGTAATCCTGCGCGTAATCTGTTATGCCGATTTTCTGCTAAACAAATATCTGATAGTTTGCAGTCACCGGTAAATGCTAATTCTGCATTTTGCAATATTTTAACTATTTTAAATGAAAGAACATACTTATATCTCTCATTACAAATTAAAATTGTGTCTTAAAATCAAATACATTTTAAGATATTAAGTGTTGAAAATGGTCTGTTTTTTTCATTTTTTTACATTTTTAAGAGTCCTGCGACCCTTAATATTTATCAATGTTATAGAATACAGGATAATTTGTATTTTAAAATTAATGTTTATTAGTCTTATCAACGAATCTCAAAGGCTGCCAATGTTCAGCTTTTTTCTAGACCTTCGTCAGAACAATTTATAAAGTGTACGTTCCTATCATTTTGCATCAATTTCATTTATGAAAACTACGTCATTAAGGAAAGTATCGCATTGATTTCTTAATGCCGTAGGTGATGTAGATTGTTGAAGGATTCTAAAGATTGTACATTGCTTTCTTAATGCCGTAGGTGATGTAGATTGTTGCCGGATTCTAATGCTTGTACAATCTTGAATTTTCACCGCGAAAAAAAGTTTTCGCTGCTAGGAATACCTGGTGATGTAAAAGAGATAAAATTTTAAAATTTCAATACTTTATATTTCTCGAACAGAAACACAATATTCTTTCAACAAATACGCAGCTAAGTTAGAAAGTCTGAAAAAGCTATTAACTAAATCTCACCCTAATGGGATTAATTTAAACCTCCCCACCTGTATTGGGAAATATTGCTCTAATAATTTAATATAATAACCAATTATCGCAAAAAATGTTTGTCTTTTTGTGGTAAAACATTAAAATCATCTGCATTGCTATAGAACATTATGAGATAAAATAAATTTCTACATTTTTCAACGAATGAATAGAAGTGCAAAAGTGGTGAACGAAAAATCATCATATTTTCTCATGAAAATCACGTTTTGAGCAAATCTGTCGCAACGAGTAGATTTGTACACGAAATGTACACACAAAATATAACCTATATATATGTGTGTGTGTGTGTGTGTGTATATATACATACAGAAAATACTGTTTCGTTACTGAGAGAAAGTTTTACTCAATGTATACGATGAATGTTAAATTACGGAAAAATTGCAATAGCATTTAATTTTTAATGAAATTTAAAATGTAAGGAAACGTAAAACAAACCCCTTGATATTTTTAGAAAATGTTAAATGATTTGCATAGAATATGCCCGAAATTAAGCATTATAAATTTTATATTGATATTTATAAGCATTACAAAAAAAGCGATTTTAATAGAGTTTATATTATTTATAATGGTCGCCGAAATGGAAATGCACTGAAAGAAAAAAATATACCGCCTTGATCTCTAAAAAGAATCGGTAGTCATTTTATAATCCCTAAACTAGAAATATAGATTTTCGAGTTATGCGAATAAAGTGAACAAATAAACTGAATAGACAAAATGATCTAGAATTTGTATTATGCATGTTTTTAGGTGATGAAACGATACATTATATTATGCATAGTTTGAATTGCGAGAAACTATCACTTGATTTCTCGAATTAATTAATACATTGCACTTATAGTTAGTAAAACTCATTCCTTTTGACAGCATTTATTTGCAGACATTTTTAAATAAGATTGTCCACGATAATATAGGAAAACGCCCTTTAATTTTAATACAGATAACTAGAACTCTCTAGCAAACGGAGCTAGAATTGATAAGGATGACATGGAACTATTATTTCTAGAGGTAGATTTTTTGCAGCGTTATATTTCTATGGGTTTGGCAAATGAATGATTATCAGCGTATTATTTACCAAAACAAAGTACGATAGGAGCGAAACAAAATTCAACGGTTCATTGGACACAATTATTGTTTGTGAACGCTTTCCAATAAGATCCTTCTCAAGTTGTCAAAAAATATTGTAATCACACATTGAGATGCCATGGATATACGGAGTATATTCCAGTACGAAATATCTGCCACCAATCTTTGCACACGGCGGTCCATTACCATGCTAAAAATAACACACTTTGGTAGTATACCATGCTGACCATTCTTTATTTCTGTCTTTAAATTCTGGAAGATAGTAATGGTGCATCTTATAATGTTCGGAGGCATCCATGATAAAAACCGTTCTGGTTATGTTTCTTCCTTACTGATTTATCATCAACTATCACGATCTTCTCATGCAACATACATTCAATACGCCCGGACTCCCCTATTGCAACATAAGCATCGCCCTGTCTCTCTAACCGCGGATGCATTTCCTAGAGTCTGACTTTCAACTGGGTGACCTTTATATTTGATATATTCATATATTTCATATAGCATTCACATTTTATTTGCTTGTTTGTTTTATAAATTCCTGCAAGCAGATATTTTTTTACGAATTTTTTTTATATATTTAACGGTTTTCCAAAACAAGTTTATCTAACTTTAATAATTTAAAAGAAATAAATCATGATCCACAGCTTTCTAAAGATAATGGATAATAGAGATTTTTAGAAAGTTTAATGGTTTATATTCAAAGAGGGTGCACAAGAAATAGTCTTACAACATCCATCACAAATGAACTTTTATATTTTAAAATATAAAATTTTGCACTTGAATACATCGATTTTTACAGTTTGTTATGTGTTTAACCTTACAATTTAGAACATAAATCTTCTGTTAAAAAAAAAAAAATGAAAATATTTTCTAAAATCATTTGTTTAGTTTTGACAGTTGAATATCGTAGGAAGTAACTATTAATCATTATAAATTGTGCAACATGTTCGAAGACATGGAGATTAGATAATAGATTTAGTGGCTCAGTTTTAGTCTTTAAATGAACGGACATGACATTTATACAGTAAAGATAATTTCTTTTAAAGTAATTTCAGACATAAAGCATTTTATATAAAAGTTTTGATATGTTATCAGTATACAATAAACTCAGACTTTTATAACGATCGCTATTTTTAAAGAAATGTATTTAAAAGGATTTTAAACGCTTCATCCAAAATATTTAGCATTAATAATTTCACTTTAAATATGTAGATATTTTTGTAACTGCTTTAAGAGCATTTCACAAATATTTTTCTTTATACAAATAATTCATAAAATTTTAATTTTTTAGCATTATCGTTGCTTTAAATGCTCCGCTTATACGCACAGAATATCAGAAACTAAATTCTTCTCTGCATTGAAGAAAAATGTATGGTTTTAATGAAAAATTCTCATGTTTAGTACGCATGTACAAACCATCAGTTTTATGGTCTTGATATTTTATTTAGAAAAGTTGGAATTATATTTTTTATCTTGGAAATTCGTATAAGATGGAATTATAATATGTGAGATGCGCACTGTCTAATAACTTTTATTGTTGGTGGAAATACACTGAATTATTTGTTGTAAACAGACTACGTAGAATTTATATCAGAAACACAATATTATTTATTACAAGGGTAATAATATTATTTTTAGTATTTAGTTCATCAGGCGAAACCCTATTCGACTCACTCCTATGTTTGTCTGTCTGTTTATCATAGAGCCCGCTAATACTGAAAATGATAATTATCCTCTTCCTAGAATGGATGAATTATTTTCTAAATTAGCAGGTGGAAATTTTTTTACTGTTTTGATTTAAAAGATGCGTATTTACAACAACCTGTAGATAACGAAAGTAGTAAAATTGTGACTATAAATACACATAAAGGATTATTTAATGTATTACGATTAGCATTTGGGGTAAAATGTGCTCCTGGAATGTTCCAAACAAAATTTGAACATATTTAAAAATATATAAATATGTTGGTGTATTTTTAGATTATGTTATCATTAGTTCTAGTAATGAATCAGAATATTCTGAAGGAGATGAAAGTGTTCTGAAATGCTTTTCTGAGTATGGCATAAGATTAAATTTATGGTTTCGGAAATTTCTTATTTAGGACATAAAATATTTGAGGAAGGAATTAGACCTATTCCAGAAAAGTTGATGCTATTTTGAATGCTCCTATTCCAAATAATGCGTCACAATTGCGTTAAATTTTAGGCTTAATTTCTTAATATAGAAACTTCCCTCCAAATATTTCAATTGTTTTACAACCATTAGATTATTAGATAATAATGTAAAGTGGACATGGTCAGAAAAGCATGAAAAAGCGTTTCAAAAAGCTAAAGAATTATTATGTACATCTCTTGTTTTAGAATTATATGATGTTAACAAAGATATAGTTTTAAACTGTGATGCTTCTGAATATGGTATTGGGTCAGTTTTAAACCACATTCTCGAGAGTAAAGAGAAACCTATTGCTTTTGATTCTAGAACTTTAAATAATTGTATTGAAACAGCATCTGTAATACAACTATATCTGGTTACTGTACACGAAAAAAAAAAGATAAAATGTTTATGAAAATTATTCTGATGAAGAATAATCTTGATATTATACATTACATAATTTTTCATAAAGCATGTATTAAATAATTTGGATTTAAAATTAATTTTAATGTGTAAATTTAATAAATATTTACGTTTGTTTAATTTATTATAAAGGATTGTTTTAGTATATATGACCCCTGCTGCAAAAATTCAGTTGAAGGCAGCCATCAGATTTTGCAGTCATATTTTATTCTCGTTTTAGGAAACAATCCCTGATTTTCAGATTTAGACAACCACTAAGAATTATGATCCAATGACATATGCAAAATTTACTCTATGACTAAACATGTCCTTTTTCCTATTTCTAATATGCAACTGAATTAGAACTACATTCTAAAGAAAACAATAGCTAAATGTTTACATAAGCATGCATAAGAGAGAAATTAAGATCTTTTTTCATAAATTATACTTTTCATCATGGCATCAAAAGGACCATGGCACTATTATTAGGTATGCAAATGTTCACCTAACTACAGTGCGTGTCAATAGTTTAAGCATAATAACAATTTTAAAATAAAACTTAAAATATTTACTTTATTTCAATATCTGTCTTGTATATGTTAATAATAGCTGGTTTAATCCTTAAATGCCGGGTGTTAATTTTCGGCAACAAACCGAATTTAGGCTTCTAAAATACTGCTATAATGCCTAATGTTGCCAATAAAATACATTCTGAAAATATTATTAAATCGATTTTCAACATGTATATGACAACACTTGTGTTGTTTAAGAATAAAGATAGATTTATTTTTTCAGTTGTTGCTACTCGTTCTTTTTGTTTTGTTTGGAAGCTTGCGAAATACCCTATTTTGTTCTGCTGTGAGCAAGTAAAATTTATTTCTTATTATAGTTCCTAAAAATCTTGTGTGTTAAATATTATAGAATTTTATCAAGGAAAATTATTTTTTTCAATTAAAGACCAGTATTGCTGATTAGTAACAAACTTTTTTTTTTTTTTTTTTTTTTTTTTTTTTTTGCCGTAAACGATACTTAAAACAAAACAGGATTTTTAAAAGTATTTTTCCCATGATTTATTTAAAAAGTGAAAGCCGAAAAACATTATTACTATGATTTTTGAAAAATCAGGCATTTAAGTGTTAACACCATTTTCAATTAAATTATCCTTTAAATTTTATTTCAAACCATGGAGTTTAAGAATAGAAGAAAAATAATCTTGTCAAAAGCTTAAGAACAAAATCGTTTTCATGCAATTTTTACAAACTGATGTAAGGGGGCACGCAAACGATTTCTGCGTGTATAAGAAGCAGTGAATTGTTGTTTTTGAATTAATACAAATAGCCTAAGTCGAAATAATTTTCAGATGGGAGGTGATAATTATTTGGAGTATGAGAGCAAAACATAAGTCTGTTTCTGAAATTGCAAGTGCATTATAAAGATTAAAACGAGGTATTCATCAAGCTGTGGCTCGTGGTAATGATTTCAAACGATAATTCCGTTCAGGAAGGCCCCGAGTGACTACTTTGCGGGAAGACAGCCGCATCAGAAACTTGGCTTCAACTGGTAATTACTCACTTTCGGAATTAAAATATGCAGTTGGGGGACAAATATCGAAAAAAAAGTTCATAGAAGGGTTTTCGACAGAATACATCAGAAACCGTAAAGTGTCTCTGTTACCACGCCTGAAACGACACCATAAATAAGCTAGATTACAGTGGGCAAAAGAGCATATGTCATTTGGTGATAAGTGGCTAAATGTCATGTTCAGTGATGTAAGAAAATAGAACCTCGATGCCCCTCATGGGTTTAAATACTATTGGCAGGATCTCAGCAAAGAACATAGGAGTATATTTAGCCGACAACATGGTGGTGGTTGTGTAATGGTATGGGGGGGGGGGTACTTCTTTGAATGGTCAGGCATCTCTAGTATTCATCAGCGGTCGTGAAAACTCTGAAAACTATCAAGAAACACTTCCAAGTCATTTTCTTCCTGTTGTCGAGATTTTTTTTTTTTGGGGGGGGGGGAGGTGGGGAGAGAAAAATTGTTATTTCAACATGATAATGCTTCGATCCCTACCTCAAACTCAATTTCAGCGTGGCTTAATTCGAAAAAAGTATCTGTTTTGAAATGGCCGGCAATTAGCCCTATAGAAAATATGTTGGGCATTCTCACTCATGTAGTTTATCCAAGTGGAAAGCAGTATTCTTCAGTTAAAGATTTGAAAGATGCCACTGAGAACGCGTGGTTTAAAATTGAACAAGAAATAATACAGAAACTTATTTCATCTATGGGAAACCGTATATTTAATGTAATTCAGCAGAATGGATAAATAATCAAGTATTAACAAGTATTATTTTTTTTATTCTTGTTCTGCTAAAGACTAAAGAACTACTGTGATTAAACTTTTGACACACTCACTTTTGTTCTTTTGATAAATTCTATTATTTGAGATAAATTTTAAAGCATAAATCTGTTAATTATCTTTTTAAAACTAAAATTTTTAGTCATGTGAAAAGGAAAGTAACTTTCAGTCAATAATAACATTTTATTTTGAAATTTTATGTTGTGCTTAAACTTTTGAACGTACTGTATAGTGTTAAATATAAAAATTTGGAAAGATATAAAAAACGTTATAATAAAATCTAAAGTAGTGATTACTTATTTAACCAACATGGTACTTTTATCTGGACCGGTGTTCCAATTTTCGTAGAAGAAATCAAAGAATAAAATTTTTACAAGAGGAATTTATTATTTCAATCAGAAATATCTATACTAATAAAAGAAACTTTCCATCTGTGTGTGTGTGTGTGTATCTGCGATGGCCAGTGAAATCTACCGCACGTAGACGTCATAAAATTTAGGTCAGGATAGTCCAAGACAGGCCTTGATGCACCTGAGTCTCAGATTATTAATTTTTCGAGATCCGAGGTCCATGAGTCCCATTAAGTTCTTATTTCCAAAATTATTAAACTTGCTCCCTTTTTATCCGATCTTTTTCGTTTATTATGTGGCAATTCTCCATTTTGCCCTTCCAGTTAAGATCCTGGCCCCCTGGGGCCATGTGCACGGCCTGGGACTCATAGGGCCCTTGGCAACTTGAACTGTTTGTGCGGCATGCATTTTTCACCCTATAATTTTCTCACCTTCTCTGTGTATAATTTTAAAGTTGAGTCTTGGGCATTTCTCTCCGGAACAACACTCTCATATATTTATTGGGGCCCCAGAGCCCTTTTTTAAGCATTTACCCATTTTTGCGCATTTCTTTAAAATATTATTCTAATCAAAAATTCGTACCCTATGCTTAATTTTGACTAAATGAGGATCTAAAGCGCTACGAACTATTTGTTGGGCCCTTTTGAACCCCCTATTATGGTTCCCTTAAAAATGGTCCGATTCACTAGCTTTTCTTATCTAACAACTTCCTAAGACGGCAGCTAATTCATGAAAAAAAGAAAAAATTCTCAGACTTTCGCTACCACCAATTTTGAATAGTAATCTTCTTCTTTAGGCCCTTGGTTCGGATTTTTTTTAATATTTCGAATTGCTTGCAATTTTCTTTTACATAGTTCTCGTGTTCTCTGATTATTTTAAAAACTTCTAAAAAGTGTATTTATACACAACTTTATTCCAGTTAATAACCTGGACCTTTGGATCCCGCTACAGGGCTCCCTGAAAATTGTGAGACCTAATTTTTTAATAAATTGCTTCCTTTTAATCCGATCTTCACTTTTGGGACCCGTTATGCATTTAGTTATGCTCCTATTTCTACATTCCAGTTAACATCCTGGGACCTCTGGGGTTCCGTAGGGCCCGGTGGTTCGGTGCCCCTCGCTTTGCTCATGTATTCGTCAGCACCTAATTTTCTCACCTTTTTTGTGTACAATTCTAAAGTTAATTCTTAAGCACTTCTTCCCGCAATAACACCTTTATATTTTTATTGTAGGTCTTAGGTCACTTTTTAAAGAGTTTACCTAATTTTTTGTGCATTTCTTTTAAACATTATTCTAATTATTATCCCATAACCTATGCTTAATTTTGAATAATTGAAGATCTAAAAGCTAAATACTAAGGCATTTTAACATGTTTTCATGTTAGGGCCCGGATCTCAACTAGTATCAGTTGGCTCCCTTTGGTCCCCATGCTGTCCCTTAAAAATGGCTCTATTCTCTAACTTTGTTCCTAACAACTTCTTAAGCTTTCCAGCTACCACATGACCGACAAAAAAAATATTCTCACAATTTTGTTACGAACAATTTTTAATATTAATCGCTTTCTTGAGGACTTTGGTGCAGTTTCTTTAAAAATGATCCGGATCGCTTGCAATCTTCGTTAACATATTTCTAGCGTAAACTGCTTACCTTAAAAGCCAATAAAAATAATTGTATACCCAACTACATTGCTGTTAAGTCCTGGACCCTTGAAACTTTTGCCCTATATATTGTTATAAAATTGGCACATCTTAATCCGATTTTCATTCTTTGAACACTTTTTCGATTTAGTTATTCTCCCGTTTCTATATTCCTGTCAAAATCCTTGGGCACGTACGTTCCGGTCCTGGGGCCTTTGAACTTGAACTTTTTATGCAACATGCAATTTTCATCACCACAATTTTCTCGCCTTCTCATTGCATAATTTTAAATTTGAATATTGCACTCCTCCCGGATCTACACCCTCATACTTTTAATGGGACCATAGAGCCATTTTTTATGCATTTCACCCCAAGACCTACGTTTGCGCATTTCTTTAAAATTTTATTCTAATGATTAATTCTTACCCTATGCTTAATTTTGCTAATTGAAATTCTAATCTGCTATTAACTAAGACCTTTTAATAAGTTTTCATGTTATGTCTCTGCTCTTAACTATCATTTGGCCTCTTTTGGGCCTTTTATTATAGCTGCCTTAAAAATGTTTCGATTAACTAGCTTTTTTATAATAACTTCATTAATTTTCTAGCTACTATATGAACGCCAAAAAAATTTCTCAGACTTCAGCTACTATCAATTTTGAATATTAATCTACTTCTTGGGGCCTTTGTTGATGTTTTTTTAATATGATCAGATTCTATTACAATTTTCTTTAACAGATTTTTAACGTCTTCCAGCTACTTTAAAACTGGTAAAAAAATTCTTATACCGAACTACATTCGAGTTAAAACCCTGGCCACCTCTGACTGGTTCTACTTTATAATTCAGCTAAACTTTTTTTCAAATAATTATCACCTTTTTCAGCAACAACGTACGTTTATTCACTACAGCCGTGAATTAAAAATGGCGTTATTTTAAAGGTATCTTTAGATAAAGGATTTCATTCGTATATTACATACCGTGTTAATGTTAAAAGTAATTTGCTAAATTTAGGGTGTAGGGGACTTTCCACCTCTTGGGGCGTGTTCTTTACTCGGATTCTAAGCGGATTAATTTAATGGGATTTGGTCCATTCAACTTACAATTCAACTACTTTTGTATTATGGAGGTTTATCTTGGACTTCAATTACTTAAATTTTCGAACATTAGTTGTGCATTCTTTTTAGGGTTCTATGGACTCGATTACTACGAGGTTCCGCTCACTACTATAGGAATTCGTGAGGAAAACTTCCGATACATGCTGTCTGAGATAGTGGGCACCTAGGTCACAGATTCGTTCGAAAAAAGTTTTCTTGGGAACACACTTGACGTTGCGAAAAGCAATGGGGGGCCCGGAAAATATGTTAATTTAAAAAGATTTCCCAAATGTATAAAACCATACAAACTTGAGTTTTGGTTAATATTACTATAACTTGCCCCGGACAAGAAGTAGTAGCTACACAGCTAAGATGTAAATAAATGAATACTGATATAGAAAATGATATTGGAGATAATTATTTATCTATCGGATGAAGAAATATATTAGCATCTATTGTATTTATATTCGTTTCTGTTGAGATTAAATTTGGAAATAGTTTTAAAAAAAAAAACAGAGAAATATATTAAAAAACGGAAAACTACATAAAAAATAAAATAAATGCATTAATCTGTTTAAAAAATAATCAATATTTACCCGAACATACAATAAAAAATGTAGTTTAATAAATATCCACAAATTTACCAGTTTTAAATATTTCTTTTATTGTAAAAAAATCCAAAGAAGCTACTTTCTAATTCATATTTAAATTCATTTTTGATCGTAAACGCAAGAAATTGGCAGGTGTTCTCATTCAAAAACTATGTAATCGGAAGGTGTTTTGCATTTTTTAGTAAAGAAAGATGATCTTTCAGAAAATACTGTAAAAAGTGTCGTTCTGAATGAATTTCCAAATTCAACACAGGAGAAAGAAGCAAAACTGGACGTCACGTGTCCACAAATGCACGTGTCACAAATAAATATCTCGATAAGATATTTGTTTGTGAAAAAAACGAAAAATCTGTTTCAATACCAAGTAGCTTCAAAAGTCAAACCTGGCAATTTTGCCTTTACGTTTAAAAATGAATTAGATTTTTCTTGAGAAATTTTCGCTTTGTGTAGCAGAAGTTTTAAGGGCCACCTTAACAACTTACATATCAGAAATAAAAAATATTAAACGTTTGTGAAAAAATATAATAAAAAATGTATATGGATGAAATGAACATATTTTCTCCTTTAAAGTGTTCAAGAAAAGTATATTTTAAAATCATTTCGAAAAGCTATTAAAATTAAAGGAAAAAAAAAAAAAAACTTTTGTAATTCATTTGAACATGTCAGATACAATGCTTCAATGGTTTTTATTTTTTATCAAAATAAGTACACGTTTTGAGATGTTAAGGTCATTTTAATAAAATTCCATCAGAGTGGCATTTAAAAAGTTACCTGACTATATTTGGTCAATCTAACATATTTACTGTATGCCTCTTATTAATATTGAAATTGTAAAAAAGATAAATATTGTTAATACTCATTTTACATTTATTTTCCATTACATTAAAAGAAAGCAAAATATTTGTTTTTAGAATAAATATTACTATTGGAATGTTATGAAAACAAATAGTAAATTTTTCATATAATATTATAAAGATTTTTTAGGTTCCTCTTTCAAAATGTTCCTCTTCTAAAACTCGTATCATATTTCTGTTTATAATGAACTGCTTAACAAGTTATTTTTCTAAAGCAATAAAGTCGTTTATATAATAAAAAGGATGAATTATTAGTAAATAAAACTTACCAAAGCCACACTAACGCTGTACAAATTCAGTCTTTAGGCAAGTAATAACAATGCACCAGTTAAACAATAATTCTCAATTAGTGAATTTATAGATTTGATAAACGATGCATTTTCTTCTATTTCATTATTAAATGCAAGTATAATGGTCCGTGAAATATCATTAAGCTTTTTAATAATTAATAAATGTCACTATTAAAATTACTTCCTTGTAATGTTCGTACTACTAGTAATATATTTCATATGGTCTCATTAAAATACATTTTTTATGAATTAAAAAATACGCAATTTATGCATTATATAGTTTTAATTTTCAAAATGCTAAAATTATCTCTAATGCCAATAGTATCTCTGAATTGGACTTTCTTGAAAATTTAGCTATTTATCTTAATCGTGATGTTATTGTTAATGATAAATCTGATTCCACAATGCTCTCTGCAGCTTGGAAAAACCTTTTCAGTACTACCATTTAATTTATTTTTGTATTATTATTAGTCTGGTTTTTTTGTTGTTTTTTTTGTTTTTTTTTAAATATATATTATTCATTTATTTATTCATTTTTAATTTCATGTGTCCCCATATTGGATTATATGTATTTTCCGCCTCCCATTTTTTGCCTCTCCTACTTTGTGTTCTTTTGTTTTGATTATTCTCTTCTGTGATAGGCTGTTGTCTTTTACTTTCCTATTGCCTGTTGATTTCTAACTTCCTATTGGCTGTTTCTTCAGCTTCTTTCCTTTCCCTTGTCTCTCATTTCAGTCTTGCCTCTGCTTTCATAGTAGAAGGACGTCTTTTTGCGCCTGACGAAGAAAGACTCAGATCTTTCGAAAGGCCTAGCGCATTTACAAATTTTTGATGGTGTTTCAAGAAGATTGTTTGTCCTTAGTCATTCACACCAGTTTTAACTCATATTCTTTGATTGTGCTTCTTCTGGCATTTCAACATTTTATACTTTTCCAACCGTTCCCTTTTGTATGTAAGTACTTTTTTTTTTTTTATCTTATTGATTAATTTATTTGCTTATTTATTTTTATGTCTTTTCATAGTTTAATATTCTATATCTGTATGTTGTTTATTCTTTATTTATCTTATTGATTAATTTATTATGTCTTATTTAAAGTTTAGTATTCTATATTTGTATATATTTTTTTTCATTGATTAATGTATTTGCTATTTTATTTTGTATGTCTTATTTATAGTTTAGTATTCTACATTTGTACTTTGTTTATTTTTGGATTGCTATTATGTTTACTGCTCAATTTAACAGATTTACTAAACTCAGACGTAAGCGTGTGAAATTTCTTAACCACTTAAATTTTCTTCAAAATTGCAAGAAAAATAATGTTATTCCCAATTTTATTCAACTTAAATGTTCTGTTAGTAGCTCTGTTAGAGTTTCAAAAGCTATGGTTCGTTCACATTTTATTATTTTAAGAGCCAAGATGTTCGGCATACTCTCTCCAAAATTGAAGAAGAGCTTTATGACCTTCATTTGTTCCTCAGTAAAAATCTTGACAATTTCTGTGATATTGAAAATAAAAGTTGGTCTTCTCTACTTACTTTTAAAACTGCTCATCAAAATAAGCTTGATAAAAAGTTTTCTTCGTTGTGCAATAAGCAAAATAAGTCTCAATTTTCATATAAGAACCTATCAAATGAGAACTGCATCGTTGATCTCTCATCTCACATGTTAACTCCTGAGCAAAAAAGCATTTTAGATCTTGGTTTAAATTTTTCTCAGTCTTGCAAACCTTCTCTCACTAAATTGATTGCTCCTATTGAGTCTTCCTTTAAATATAGTAAAGTCACTCCTTTTCAAAAAGAAACTCTTCGTCACATCCTTGCTGATACTATTTCTTCTAATAATTCAAAATTTAAGCCTAATCTTCTCGTTCTCAAAATATCGCTCTGAATGAGCTTAAGTCCAATGATAATCTTATTATTACTAAAGCTGATAAAGGGGGTCAAATTTTTCTTATGGATAAAAAAGATTATTCTGATAAAGTCTATGCTCTCTTATCTGGAAGTCCTTATGTTGAAGTTAAAAAAGATCCTACTAATTCGCATCTTTCCACTCTCAAAAAAGCTGTTAAGAATTCTGTTATTTTAAATGACAATAGTGAATATAGTGTTATTCCTTCTTCAGCCATTTGTGCTCGTTTTTATGCTTTGCCTAAAGTTCACAAAACCAATGTCCCCTTAAGACCTATCGTCTCTAATATTGGTACTGTTACTTATCCTCTTGCCAAATTTTTAACATCCATTTTTTCTCCGTTATGCATTTCTAATACTCATACGATAAAAAATTCTTATGATTTTGTTAGTAAATTAAAAAATATTAACCCATCCAATTGTTTTATGCTTTCTCTTGATGTCAAATCTTTATTTACGAATGTTCCAATTGAAGGTGCTCTTTCTTGCTTGGAAAAAAGGTTACGTGAATTTCATTTCTCTGATATTGAAGTCCAAGATTTTGTTAATTTAACCAAAATTTGCATCACTCAAACTACTTTTGAATTTGATAATAATTTTTTCAAACAATCAGATGGCTTAAGTATGGGTATTCCTTTATCTCCAATTCTTTGTGATATTTATATGCATTATTTTGAGGAAAAATTATTAAATCTGGTTAATTTTAAATGTTGGATGCGTTATGTCGACGATACTTTTGTTTTAGATGATAATCCTTTTGATATATCTACCATTCTTCATACTGTCAATTCTATCGACCCACGTATTCAGTTTACTTTTGAATTAGAAAATTGTAATAAACTTCCTTTCCTTGATGTTTTAGTTACCAAATGCAATTCTTCTTTTAAAACTTGTGTTTATAGAAAACCTTTTTCTGTTTCTAACCCACCTCATGCTCTCTCAAATCATCCTGTCAACCAAAAAATCGGTGTTTTTTACACGTATGTAAATCGTGCTCACAAAATTTGTTCCGATTCTGTATCCCTTAAGGGAGAGCTTAATTACTTAAAAACTGTTGCTGTCAAAAGAGGTTTTAATCCTTCTGTTATCAATAATGCTGTGAAGAAATTCAATAGACCATCTAATAGTTCTACTCTTTCCAAATCTGTCAAAAGCAAACCTGATAATTTGGTTGTCCTGCCCTTTTATCCTCCTTTATGTTTCAAGTTAGCTAAAGTTTTACGGCGCTTCAATTTTAACATTATCTTTAAACCTGTCAATAAATTCAAATTCCCCTCCACTAAATCTCCTGTTCCTGATCTTCATAAATGGGGAATTTATAAAGTTCCTTGTAATGGTTGTGATTTATCTTATATTGGTCAAACTAAAAGGAATCTCGAAATCCGCTTAAAAGAACACTCGCGTTATGTAATCAATCAAGAATTTTCTAAATCATCTATTGCCAAGCACTCTTGGGATTCCGGCCATAGTTTTAATTTTCAAAATGCTAAAATTATCTCTAATGCCAATAGTATCTCTGAATTGGACTTTCTTGAAAATTTAGCTATTTATCTTAATCGTGATGTTATTGTTAATGATAAATCTGATTCCACAATGCTCTCTGCATCTTGGAAAAACCTTTTCAGTACTACCATTTAATTTATTTTTGTATTATTATTAGTCTGTTTTTTTTTTGTTGTTTTCTTTGTTTTTTTTAAATATATATTATTCATTTATTTATTCATTTTTAATTTCATGTGTTCCCATATTGGATTATATGTATTTTCCCCATCCCATTTTTTGCCCCTCCTACTTTGTGTTCTTTTGTTTTGATTATTCTCTTCTGTGATAGGCTGTTGTCTTTTACTTTCCTATTGGCTGTTGATTTCTAACTTCCTATTGGCTATTTCTTCACCTTGTTTCATTTCCCTTGTCTCTCATTTCAGTCTTGCCTCTGCTTTCATAGTAGAAGGACGTCTTTTTTGCGCCTGACGAAGAAAGACTCAGATCTTTCGAAAGGCCTAGCGCATTTACAAATTTTTGATGGTGTTTCAAGAAGATTGTTTGTTCTTAATTTATGCATTACCGGAAACTATTAGAAAATTTTATTATGTGTTAAATACATGTGTATTTTATAATTGATATATGAAAAATATCCTCATCTGTATCTTAAAAAAAAAAACCCTTTATTATCTATATCTATATCTATATCTATATCTATATATATATATATATATATATATATATATAGGTGTGTGTGTGTGTGTGATTTAAAATGTGATTTGGAGTGTTGATTGAGGTGAGGATTACCTAAAAAACACACAATAAGTATGCATAGTGCATTATTTATTAAACTGTGGAACATCGTACAGAAAGACAGCAGAAAACCTAATTGGTACTCCGCGATCATTTTTCGACCATCACACACAGAGACTGTACACAGGGGCAGCTAGCAAAAACAGATTGTAAATCTTATCGTTGCTACGAGAAACAAAAAAAATTAAAGTACTTTATTACATTTTATATCCTTATACCGTTTGTATATTCGACAGATGATTGGAATAAATATTAGCTAATCTGCTTGAACTTCAGTATACGTTGCCTATGGTGAGCTAGTCTTATAGGTAATAAATACAGTGTCATCGAAAAATAATACCTAGATTTTAAATAACTGTCACAAAAAAACTATGAAAGGTAATTTATTGGTTTTAGTCTTATAATGAGCGGCAATTTTTTTTTCATACCTTAGTATGTTTCAATATGAGCACCAGGGGCAGTTTGACCTGGATAACTTCTCCGAAAAAGCCGCTTTGACTCCACATACCAAATCACGCACCGTGCTTTTTGTTGCACAGTCAACATCGTACTGAGCAGCTGTAGTCTGGCGCGTCGGCTGACCTTGACGACTACGCAACTAAACTGCGCATAACACAGACCAGCAAACGAATTTTGGTGAATTAAACCAAACTTGCGTTCACCAGTCATCGTGTAGTGAAAGAATTACTCATTTAACATAAAAGGTTTTGATGTTATGATTTTTTTTTTAAATCTAGGCATTATTTTTCTATGACCCCGTATTTCAGTGTCTTTTCACGCTACTTGAGTTTTTAATTCGAATTTGATGTAGACTATAAATTATGGCTTTTAAGGAGTGTCGACACATCAAACACTTAAGATTCTCAAATGAATTCAGACGTATAGAGAACGGGTATACTTGTTAATATCCCCTTAATCCACAAGTCTATCCCTTTAAATATATTAATTGAATGGTTTCAGGAAAGGATAGAATAAAAGTTGCAGCACATCTTATCCAATTTATCACATATATATGTTTATATAATTAATTTCGTTGAAAAACCCCAGAGTGATTTTTTTGTTATTAAAATAACATTATAGAGAACTTACATTAAAATATTTCCATTATCGATGTCTTAATAAATTAATCTTTTCAAAAAAATATTAACCGATTTCAAAAAATGTGCTAAAAAGAATTAAATAATTCTTTAAACTTCTCTAATGACGAAACGTTATCCATTAACTGCACATCGGATATCATGTATCGGCATAAAAACGTTAAATTTGATATATATAATTTAATATCTACCAAACATGGATTTTTTAGAGAATATTTTTTACAAAAGATTAATTTACATACTTATGATTGAATTTACGAATATATACATATAAAAAGTAATCAATTACTTTTTGAAGTTGGTGCCAACCTATCTTAAGTATAGTAATATTGTGCATATATTGTAGCTATTACCATGAATAAAGTGGTGATGGAAAATATGGCACAAAATTACAAAAATGCTCTATTTCTTCAGCAAATTTTTGTTTAATCATTATCTATTGTGAATGCTCGGCACCAACTTCAAAAAGTAATTGATTACTTTTTATATGTATATATTCATAAATTAAATCATAAATATGTAAATTAATCTTTTGTCAAACATATTCTCTAGAAAATCCATGTTTGGTAGATCTTAAATTATATATATTAAATTTAATGTTTTTATGCCGATACATGATGTCCGATGTGCAGTTAATGGATAACGTTTCGTCATTAGAGAAGTTTAAATAATTATTTATTTCTTTTTAGCGCATTTTTTGAAGTCGGTTAATATATATATATATATATATATATATTTAAGATTATTTTATTGCGCACTTTTTAGTTATTCATACCGTTACACATAATTATCCGGATTTCAACATCTGCTGAATAAGTAAATTATTTGTCAAAACAATTATAATTTACAAAAATAATTTATTAAACAAATAGTTTTTAATAAATGCTTTATAATTTCATTAGAAGTATTAATTTTATTAGCATTTAATACTTCGATATTTTTTAAACAATTACATTCTATTCGCAGCAGTCTACATTCATTTATTTATTGATCACATACACGTGACTTGTGTGCTTGACATAAGGTGTCCGCTTGTAAGTCATCGTTAATATACAAGGACGAAATAGCACAAGGACTTTGAGCTTTGAAGGGGGCTGGGGTTCTAGATAGCACAATAAAATTTACAACACCGGAGAATTACATCTGTGAGCTCCACAAATAGTGTTTAACGGAGCCAGTGGGAGTTGAACCCACATCCCAACTACGCTCTCCAGTGATTAGTGATGTGGTGCCTTAACCATTCAGCCACGGTGTATATTCAAGAATTATTTTTTGTAGGACTCCGTTGTCAAGAAGCAAAATGCAGACTATGTAGCAATATTTGTATTGACTCTTCAAGTATATTGACCAGGACCCAGTTATATTTTTCGCTGTTAGCGAAATGAGATGGACCATTCAGAAGCCTGTCTTTTTGCGAACTTGTAATTTTCATAGAGTGTGTCCTTTTAAATTTCAAAAAAATCTTCTATCAATTAAAACAAAATTTTCTGTACTAAAAAACTGTCATCCAAAAAGCTGTGGACTTGCCAGGTTTGAAAATGTGGTCCAGGGCACACAGCGTACTATTAAAAATATCGTGAAAAATTACCTGTGTTTTTAAAGATTATCCATTTTCTGACCAATGAGACCGCTTCATAAACACCTATGGAACGTTCGCATTGGCAGAAAATTGATAGCCTTTAAAAAAAGAGGTAATTTTTCACGATGTTTTTAACAGTGTGGCTGAGTGGTGAAGGCATGATGCTGCTAATCGCTTGAGAGCGTAGGTGGCTGCGGGTTCCAATCTCGCTGGCTCCATTGCACACTCTTTGTGGAGCTCTTGGATGTAATTCTGTGGTGCTGTAAATTTCCTTGTGCTATCTCGTTCCTGTATATTGACGATGGCTTATAAGCGGGCGCTTGACGCCAAGCACACAGGTCAGATATATGTATTCAATAAACCAATCATGTTGTTCATAATTCTACATTATTCTTTTCCGATAACCTCCATCAATTGTTTTCTCATGTAAGGTGCCTCTATTTGAAAGTGGTGACATACAATGCTCAGACTCTGTTTATACATACGTGTTTGCCTACACTACGGCAAAACTAGGGGCCTCCGCGGCCGAGTGGCTAAGACAACACGCTGCTAATCGCTTTAGAGCGTAGGAGGCTTGTCGGGTTCGACTCCCGCTGGCTCCATTGCACACTCTTTGTGGAACTCCCGGGTGTAAAAATTCTCTGTCCTGTAAATTTCATTGTGCTATATCGTCCCTATATATCGAAGATGACTTATAAGTGGACCTTGTTCTCAAACACACAAGTCTGATGTATGTGTCCAATAGAACAAACAAACGAACACACGGCAAAACTAGACATTTTCTATTCAGGAACTTGGCGATACCCGCTTGGATAAGTTTGATTATACGAGTGGCGGACAATTTAACAAGCATTAGTTTGGCAATAATGGCAAGCTCTTCAAGATTCATGGCGATAGCTTTTGTCCAGAATCTAACAATCAATATTTTTTTCCGTATGTCACCATGCTCACACCAATACTCCCGATCCTTAGGTACTAAAGACATCAGAAATGAGCGTCAATGATTAGGTGTTTAGTCTGAATCTGATAACCGAAGACAGTGCTGCTACACATAAGAAGGCACTTTTATGTGTACTGTAGTATATGGATGCACTTTGCAATGCACCGACTAATGCAGAAACTTTCCTGAACTCTGACGTATAAGGCCACTTTGCTATTGAATTGTAAGTTTTTTGATACCCACTTCCTATGTCGGTTAAAATCGTTTTTTACACTTGGGTTTATCTGAATGCTGCGTCTTTTCTAGACAAGATCTCGCACTTCGGAAAGTTTTACCGCATCCAGAAAACCTTAAGATCTACATCGATACCTACGAACATCGAAAGTTGGTGTTGAAAAGCTGACAATCCATCAATAAAGTTTACACATCAGAGCGCGGGAAAGTAATTTAAGATAAACTTATGTCCAAACTATAACAAACCATTAGGCGCGCCACACACCAGAGAGACTTGCGACAATAATTGTGAGACATGAGACAAATTTTGCTGTTCAAAACGGTTCTTTCGAAATCGTCGCATGCCTCACGCTTTTTTGTTGCATGTCGCCATGGTGTGTGGCGCGCCTTGGGCATTTTCTATTACATAACTACAGCGTATCGAATATATTGTGTGGAAATCGGCTATCCCAGGAATACTTAAAAAAGTGCTAAAATATTGCATCCCTTAAATGACAAAATATGCTGAAATCCAATGAGTCGAACACAGCGACATCTGCAGGATATTTTTAAAAACTCCAAGAAGATTTGGTTACAGCGTCTAGAATATATAGTGTGGAAATCGGCTATCCGCGTAATACTTAAAAAAGTACTGAAATATTGGATCTTTAAACGTCAAACGATGCCGAAATCCAATGAGTCGATAACAGCGAATTCTGCAGGATACTTTCTAAAACTCCAGTACGATTTGGTCTAGATACTGGATTAATACGATGTTTACTTTGAAATCTGAAAATATATCGCAGATGTTGCTGCGATCGGCACCCTTGATTTCAGCGTCATTGCACAAGGAATACAACTTTTTAGCGCTGTTTGGATAGCAGATTTCCACATTGTGTATTCTAGACGCTGTAATTTGGTCCAGTTCTAGATGCTGTAAGCATGTTCACAATACCCACTGGGTTCCGATCCTGAACATTTCTCATTGGTTTCCCAGATTCAGAGATCCAGAGCATATCGACTGACTATCGCAGTAGTACAGCGTCTAGAATACATAGTGTGGAAATCTGCTATACAAACAGCGCAAAAAAGTTGTATCCCTTAAATTGCAATGATGCTGAAATCCAGGGAGCCGATCGCAGCGACATCTGCGAAATATTTTCAAATTTCAAAGTAAATATCAAAACAAATTTAGACGTATTATTACAACGTCTAAACTACAGCATCTAGAATACCTATTGTGGAAATATGCTATCCAAACACTGCTAAAAATTTGTGTCCCTTAAATGTGCGACGATACTGCTAAAATCCCAAGTGTCGATCGCAGCGACATCTGCGGGATTTTCGTATTACTAGTATTACATTGTATAGACTATCAAAATCTTGCAGTTGTATGAAATATCCTGCAGATGTCGCTGCGATCTGAATATTACATCAGCGTCGTTGCACATTTAAGGGATACAATATTTTAGCACTTTTTTAAGTATTAAAGGGATAGCCAATTTCCACACTAGATATCCTAAGCGCTATAGTCTGGACCAAATTGTCTAGGGGGCATTCCACATCAAATCAGGCAGTAAAATACCAATATGTAACCCACCATCACAGATTTTAATGAAACTGCGTGTGTTTGTTCTTACTATTAAGATATGATCACCAGTATTTTTTTTTTTTTTTTTGCTCCTTGGTGAAATAGTTTCTGAGAAAAAAATTGTCAAAATTTTGAAAAACTGGCGTCAGTTGGCATTCTTGACTGCTCGGTTTTCAAATGTAGCATGTCATATATATAATCATATTTCAATATCTACTCTACAAATCATCTTCAAATAATTTATGCATAATATTTAGGGTACGCAGTTTATGAAAAAAATATATTGTTACTCTTATAACATTTTATGTGTGTCTAAAAAAAATGTTTAAACTTTGAAGTCATAATTTTTTTATGAAAAGTAATGCATTAACAAAAAAAGCATTATCAACAAAAGGCGGTATTTTTATTAAATTTATTTTTTATGGGAGATATACTTAAATGTGTCCTTTACCTGATTCTGAAATAAAAATAGTGGGATTTTGGGTGTTTTTAGTAGTATTTTCTAATTAAAAATATTTTGAGGTACATTTCAAATCAAATCAAGCAGAGTCATTCCATGTCAGTTCCCCTAAGCCATTTAATCACTGTCACAAATTTCAATGAAACTGGGTTTGTTTATAGCTCATTTTAAGACGTAATCACCTTTAATTTTCTTGATCCTACGTAAAATATTTTTTAAGATAAAAAAAATCAAAATTTTGAAAAATTCTTTAAAATATTTTTAATGACAGTTCTATATTCAAAGATTGCATTAAAAAAAGTAATTTCAATGTAAAATCACTAAATAGGTTTCAAATAATGTATATGCGACAAATAATGTTGGCAGATTATTATTTTTGTCATGTTTAAACACTAAGAGTGTGTATCTTGTTGAGAGTGTTTTATCTTGTAAATTTTTTAAATCAAGAATTTTGTCAAAAATAATGTGTTAATCAAAAATTTATTATCAATCGCAGACAGGGTGTTATTGCTTTTTACGTAAAAATATCTTTTAAATGGTTATAAAATAAAAATAGTGAAAATATGAGAAAAAATTATCAAAGTTTTGGAAAATTGCCACGAGTTGCCATTAATGATTGTTCAATTTTCAAAGGCCTCATTTTATATATAAAATCATATTTCAATAACTAATAAAGAAATCTTCTTGAAATAATTTAAGCAAGGTAAATAAAGTAAGTAGATTATGAAAAGAAATATTGCTGAAAGGTTAAAAAATATTTAAATGTGTCTAAAAAATTGTATAATCTTCAAAATCAAAAATATTTTACAAAAAATAATGAAATTATTAAAAAAGCTTTATCAATTAGAGGCGGAGTTCCTATGACTAATTTTTTAATTTTAAGTGGTACATAATACTACATTATAACTGGATCTGAAATAAAAATAGTGGGATTTTGGTTGGTACAATTCAGAAATTTTATTCAGTATTTGAAGACCAATATTTACCGTGATGTAAAGGTTACATTTTATTTTAAAAAAATTCTGTGCCGAAACACGATTGTTTGATCCGCGGGCTATACACCGGAAATTACGGTACATTTATTTTATTTTTCAAATTATCTTTTATGTTCGTTTCTTAAGGAAAAAATAAACAATATCGATTTTTGGTAAAACTTCTAGAGCGAAGAGCAATTATCCCTTTCCAAAAAAGTGAAAAATCACTAGCTCCTCGCCGCCCAATAGAAATTTTCAAAATGACAATCCTAATCTTTAAACTCATATTTGGCTGCTAATATTGAAAATTTAGCATTCAGCTGCTAACATTGAAAAAAAAAATACCAAATTTCACTCCTTTGAAAAAAATTTTGACATATTGTGCTTTAAATATATGCAAAAAATGCATAATTCGAATTTATATCTTTCAAATAACTATATCTAAAAAATTATTTAAAACTTAATGAGTTGCACCTTTGTAACTTTATTCAGTTTCTAATGATATGTAATTTGATATATTTCATCACAATATTGCTGAAAGATGGATTTTCAACATATATTGTATGTATATATATATGTGTGTGTGTATATATATACCTGTTCTCAAACAAATTATTTAAAGATTATTCATTTATGTTTAATAAAGCACATATATTGTTTATACACTTATAGAAAATACATATGGTAAATTTTATGATATTATGTCAATAATATCTAAAAGTAAAGAACTTATCTAATAGCATGTAACGAAAAATTTAACATCTGGTGTAAGGACAACAAAATTTTATAATTGTTTTACTTAATTTGGATGAATGAAAAAAGCGTACATGTTTATATTTTATTGAAGTACAGGAGAAAATGTCACAAAGACATTCCTATCTCAACAACAACTGAGTATGTCACATTCACACTACAGCTGATTTTTTCTTTTTGATCTTTCGGGTTTGATTTCAGATGGTAATGAATTAATTAGTTTTGTTAGAAGTGTCATTGCAGTCAGAATATTAGGTTCACTATTTTTTTTAATAATTTATTTTGATTGACTTGATGAACAGCAACATTTAAAGCGACCATTTCATGAATTTTAAATTAAAAGCTGATTTATAAATTCATTATGTTGTTTAGTTATTATTATCGTCTTAAGATAATTAGTTGGTATTAAGATCTTTAAATTTAGTTTATTTATTATTTGAACAGTTGAAAGTATTTTTCAATAAGAGTGGGCTGTTGATTGTAAGTCGGCTGTTGAGCAGTGTAGTGTTGGTAAAGGAACTGGTACTATTTAATTTAATTTTTATTGCTGTAAATAATATTTGTTATTTTATTATTGTATGTATTATATTTAAGCAAGTGTAGCAATACACGATATCGTAGTCATTATAGTACATCTTAGCATAAAAAGCTTCAATATTTATCATTAAACATTCACATTTTATGAAAATTTTGTTAAAATTGCTCTTATTTGCACTATTTTTATTTTATAATTATTGAAAAGATATTTTTACGTACAATTAAAAAAAGTAATAACAGCCTGCCTTCGATTAATAATAAAGTTTTGATTAACACATTATTTTTCATAAAATTCTTGATTTTAAAAATTCACAAGATTAAACACACTCTTAGTGTTTAAACATGACAAACAACAATAAATAATAATCTGTCTACGTTATTTGTCACTACATTATTTGAAACTTATTTAGTGATTTTATATTGAAATGACCTTTTTTTATGCAGTACCTAAAAATAGATCCGTCATTAAAAACATTTAAAAAAATTTTCAATATTTATTTTTTTATCTTAAAAAATATTTTACTTAGGATCAAGGTGATTACGTCTTAAAATGAGCTATAAACATACCCAGTTTCATTGAAATTTGTGACAGTGAATTAAATGTCTTAGGCGAACTGACATGGAATGACTCTGCTTGATTTGATTTGAAATATGCCTCAAAATATTTTTAAATAGGAAATACTACTAAAAACACCCAAAATCCCACTGTTTTTATTTCAGAATCAGGTAAAGGACACTTTTAAGTATATCCCCCACAAAAAATAAATTTAATAAAAATACCGCCTTTTGTTGATAATGCTTTTTTTGTTAATGCATTATTTTTCATAAAAAATTCAAGACTTCAAAGTTTAAACATTTTTTTAGACACACATAAAATGTTATAAGAGTAACAGTATTTTTTTTTCCATAAACTGCGTACCCTATATATTATGCATAAATTATTTGGAGATGATTTGTAGAGTAGATATAGAAATATGATCATATTTATGTCATGCTACATTTGAAAACCGAGCAGTCAAGAATGCCAACTGACGGCAGTTCTTCAAAATTTTGACAATTTTTTTCTCAGAAACTATTTGACCAAGGAGTAAAAAAAAAAAAATACTGGTGATCATATCTTATTAATAGGAACAAACACACGCACTTTCATCAAAATCTGTGATGGTGGGTTACATGCCTGCCTGAACTGACATGGAATGACCCCTAGGAGTCATAGAAAATATCCTGAAGATGTCGTTGTGATCGACTCATTGAATTTCAGCATCGTTTGACATTTAAGGGATCCAATATTTTAGAACTTTTTTAAGTATTTCTGGGATAGCCGATTTCCACACTATATATTCTAGACTCTGTAGCAGTACACTGTTAAAAATATCGTGAAAATTTACCTCTGTTTTTAAAGGCTATATATTTTCTGACGAAAGAGAACGCTTCATAAACGCCTACGGAGCGTTCTCATTGGTCAGAAAATAGATAGCCTTTAAAAACAGAGGTAATTTTTCACGATATTTTTAACAGTGTAGTACTTACAAAGTACTAAAATATTGTATCTCTTAAATGTAAAACGATGCTGAAATCCAAGGGGTCGATCGGAGCGACATCTAAGGATATTTTCTAAAACTCCAAGAACATTTGGTCTAGACGATGTTATAATACAGTGTTTACACTGAAATTTGAAAATATAACGCAGATGTCACTGCGATCGGCTCATTGGATTACAGCACCATTGCACATTTAAGGGATGCATTTGTTTAGTGCTGTGTGGATAGCAGATTTCCACACTATTTATTCTAGGCGTTGTACTTGTGCTCTGATACATGAGAAACTTTAGGTTGATTTTCAACTTCTCGACACCGACTTCCGATATCGGTTTGTGTCTTTGTGAGCCTTCCGGTACGGTGGATTACAGAATGCCCGGGTTGCAGATAGATTTTTCGCACTTAGCGAAACGAGATCGACCAATCAGAAGGCTGCATTTTTGCAAACAGCGAAAAGTTCGCAAAACTGCAGGCTTCTGATTGGTCATTCTCGTTTCACTACCAGCAAAAAATCTATCTGGATCTCGGCCCCAAAGAGTTTTAAGATACATAGACTGGCAATTCCCATTCAAAAGTATGCGAAATGATGGCAGCCATCTGAAGTAAATTGAAACACCTGAACCACGAGGTTTGTACGTCAGCTTATTTACCATTAAGTGCTATGGCTAGAATGAGCTTAAAAATTAATTTTTATCAATATGTATGAAGTTTATGGCATATTTTTTTTTACATGAAGCTATTTTTTATATCTAAATATGCGTCATAAATATTGAATTTTCAGCAATAAAGTTAAATAAAGCGATTTATTAATAATTTTATGGATGGCATGTTTGGAAAAGAGTATCTAATTTTAAGATGCCTTATAAACCTAATTAAAGGCGAAATTTACATGGAAACAAATTGTTAAGATTATAATTCCACTTTTTTTTTTAAGTTTGACTTACAAAAGTAACTGGTAGGGAAGTTCAGATTAAAGGTAACAACTGTAGCATAATTTAGCAATTTACAAAATTTTAAATTACTTGTAAAGAAATCTACGTTTTTTAAACTAATTTTTATGCAAAAAAGGTAATTAAAAAAATGCATATTAACGAAAGTAACAATATATTTTTATCCCTGGAGGACGTTTATTGAAATACTTACTTGCTATACGAAAAAAACAAAAAAATTGATGAATGATAAGGTATTTATTAAAAAAAAGGCCTATATGAAATAGGGTAGACTAATACTTAATGATCCGCAATGAAAAAATACGCTGATAAAAGCATTTTCTTAGGTAAATTAAAATATAAAACATATATATTGCCGTACAACAGCTCAAAAATCCTGATCAAAAATCCTCAGTTAAACTGACAGTTTGAAGGTCTATGTATCTTAAAAGTCTTTGCTCGGCCCATGTCCAGCTAAGATTTCGCACTTTGAATTATCTCGCATCTCTGTAAGAGTAACAGTATGAAAGATGAGTGGTTATATATGGGCGACTGCTTCAAAAAGGATTCGAATTTTAAAGTTTTTATTTAAAAAAAATTTCTATTCATCAGATTTTGATGAAATTGGAATGGGACCAAATGTGTGACTTACACTTTCAAACAAAAATAAAAATATCAAAATCGATTCATATTTAAGAAAGATATCCGTGAACATGGACAAAACATACATACAGGTCGAATTGATAACCTCCTTCTTTTGGAAGTCGGTTAAAAATTTAAATTTACTTATACAGCATAAGAATGAAGATGTTATAAAATATATATAAAATGATATTCTTTCTCTAGACATGCTCAATACATATCTGTTGAATCACAACCAGTCATAATTTTCTAATAAAAAGTAATCGCTATAAAGCCAGTCGACTTTTAGTGCCAGGGTTAAAATTAGCGTACTGAAAAGATTTTGAAAAATGATGCTTACGTAACGTTTTCTAAATTTGTTTTTTGTTTTTATTTTTTTTTAATTGGAACAAATAGTGCTTTTAAAGTTACACATTTCTAACTGGTGTAATATACTTTCAGATATTTAATAATGCCATTAAATAATTCAAACTAAATATATTTTTCTTTATAATTTCAGAAATCTCTTAATTTAATATATAATACTTATACGTGATACTTAAAATTATTATAATATCATCAATTGCTTTTTTCTAAAGAAGAAAAATTACATATACACCTTCCAATTTCTTAGTCATATTTCTTCCTAAATTCTTACAAGTAAGTCGAAATACAGATCTAACACAGATAATAATACTGATGTAACTTCAAAGTCATTGCCTGGTATCATTACAGTTGTGTGTCTATATTTAAATTCCCATTAATACGTCGGTTAATATTTTTATAATTTTTTTTCTTTTATCATAAGAATTACGAATTGATATCAATTCCCTGTAGTCCCTTTTAAAGAAAATTAATGAATGAGGAGGGATTGTGAAGACAAGTAAATTACTCTGTCCATCTGATGATCACAAATTTAATAATTATCTCTGAAATTATAGTTTATAACCTTAGATATTGTAGTATGAAGACGGTTTTAATCAAAATTGTCTTTTTATGCAGCTACATGCACGATATATCACAATTGCATTAGGCTGCATTTTCCTGAAATATACAGCTGAGTAGATTATTGTAATAGACATTGAAATGCGTTATAAATGTATCTCAAATTTCTAAACTAAATTTATTTTCAATATCTATTGCTTTAACGTATCATAAAATTGGTGTTATTATAATGTTTTCATTTAAGTTCAACTTTCAACGTTAAATATTTTTTTTAAATACAAGTAAAATATATATAAGGTTTAATCTTTAATAGCATTTGAAAAATAAAATTGTTTATATGTATGCAAAAATATATGAACAAACATGTAATTCACTGTTAATATAAAATCTGTGGTTTATAAATTAAACTCCATGTTATATGGTTCGTATAACTTTATTGTTGTAACAGAAATTATGCGAACACATTAAAAATAAACATATAAAATTTCGGAATCTAGGAATAGTGAAAAAATTTGTTTTTCAGGTTCATTTCATTTTGTGTAAACAATAATTTATTAAAAAAAAAAAAAGATTGAGATTGATTTAAAACTATATAATTAAAATGAATAAATCTAATGTCGCATTTTTGTTGAAATCTTTCAAAACTTAACTTATGCATATAATGCACCATTGAATAATATTTAGGGGAAATTTACAAAAAAAAAAAAAATATATATTTTTAAGGATTTTAAGGTCCCTTGTCCCCTTAAAAAAACTCTAGTCACTTCAGTATGGTGCAAGGCAAGAGCATGCATTCAAAATACGTTTTCACATTTGAATCATTATTAGAAAAGAACAACACCCATGCGTTATATTTTTCAAACATTTCCATTGTGATATTTTTAGGTTCAGGCAGAGCATTTATTAATAAATTAAAAAAAAATAAATCTTACAATTTGGGAATCTAATTGATGTATCTAGTAATAATGTAATATAAAAGTAGATTTCTTTTCATTTAATCTTTATTAAGAGTAGCCATGAACTTATTTTATGAAATGTATATTCAATTACAAATGAAACAAAATAAACTGAATGGAACTATTCCCATTATAAACGGGTGAATTTGAATAAAAATGCCTTAACACTGCTCCAGTTCTATGTTAACATAGAATGCGTTATTTATTTCTTTTCTTTCAGAACTCTTTATTTTTCTAAAAAAAAAATGCATTGAATACCAACAAATAAAATTATTTGTGTGTTTTAATTTGTAAAAATATAAGCACATATTTTAGTATGAACCAATTTATACAAGTTGTGGAAAAGAAATGTTCTGTTTGCCTTTTTTTAATACGCGCAAATATCAAATACACAGTTTTGGAAAGACCAAATGTAAATTTAAAAATCAGGTAATTAGAGCGTATGTATTCTAGCACGTATTTGGAATGTCTAATTTATTCGGTTCTAAACTTTTGTCCGATTATTATTAAAAACATTATTATTTAACAATAAAATTGTAATTTTAAATTAATGTCTTGAAATCTGATAGAGAGTGATTCGGTTTGGAAGCATCTTGAAAAATATCAAGTTTCCATAATGTCAAACCTGTAAAGATTGTAACTTAATTAATTATTCTGTGAAATAAAAACTGCATTTTGTAAAGAATATTTTTATATTTTACTTAAAACGGATATGCCGTAATAATTTTAAATTTGTCTCTCAATGTCATTTAATAAATGTTTTAATTAAATGCCTAAATTTGTGAAAATAATGATAAACACAAAATCTATTTTATGAAGTTTTAAAACTTTAGATATGTATTAAACGGTTTCATATTTATATTGAAATTCAATTCAATTTTCATACTAATCAGTTTTTTTTTTTTTAAGGTATCTGACTACGTTAAAAATGCAGTTTTCGACCAAAATTGTCAAATTTATTTTATTTTATTTTATTAAAGACCAACTCTTTACCTTTCCAAAACTGTATTTGTTTTTATTGTACGATAAATAGATCAGGAGTTATAGCGGTTTTAAAACTACTCAACAGCTGTCACTCATACCGAAAGTGCTGTTTAAAGACCTTTAAAATTTAAAATTTTTAATTTTTTAAATTGCTTTTAAAGGGTCGTATGTTTGGAGAAATTTCGCGATTTTGGATGCATTTGTTTAATACTAAGAAATGTAAATAATATGCTCCATGGAATTTAGATGTGTATTACTGTAAATTCTTGTAGTAAAACATAAATCTAAACTTTAAATGCATTTTTTTGGAAAATGGAATTTTCGGTGAAAATGCCATACGCAAAACATGATTTCTCAAGTTATTGGAATATCACTATGAAAGTTAATATATGTGTTATTTACACTATTGTGCAGGCAATAAACTAAAGATTTAAATTTAGAATAAATATTTTTTTGTTTTAGGGATGTTTTTGTGGAATGATATCGATGAATTTTATAAAAAATTAACATGCAAACAGGTGCGATATGCTATAAGTTTTGAAATACTTAAAGAATCTCTTAGATTTTAGTTCATTGCCTTCACCAATGTCATAAATATGAAGTGTAAAAAGGAAATTAATATACGTACAGTAGAATTTCCTTTAGAACGTTTTGCGTTTCGGGCCAAATTTCACTAAATTTTAATATAAATTCCTCCATTTACCAAAATTTTATCAATAAATGAAATATTTTTTACTTTTTTTCATATTTTCTAGTCCTAATCGTAGTAAAAATAAGTTTAAAAAATAATTAAATAGCTTTTTTGGAAAAACTTGCTCCGTACGTAGGCGGGCACCTTAATTGTAATGTAAAAGAATATTAGAAATAAAAAAGTGCTCATTTTTGTAAGTCATTTAATGTGTAGTGTAAATCTGTGTTTTTAAATATTTAATAATTAAAGACTTTTCACTAATTAAGTTTTACGTACGTAAGTTTTTACAAGTAATATTTTTATTCCCTATAATGTATGTAACGAAATTGAATTTTTTTACCTCGTATTTCAAAGAAATCGGTAATATTAACATATCAATTTAAGAAGTGACCAATTTCAATATTATACAACAAAAGTTTAATTTAACAGTGTAGAAATGTATTAGGAAAAAAAGTTTTGTAGTAAACGTTTCATTGCATTTTTTTCGGTAAAAGCGCTAAAAATGAGCAGACTCTGATATAAATATAAATGAAGTCTTCCTTTATATGATTATTTATTTCGAATAATCCAAAACAGTGAATATTATTTGTATTAAGCCTTTATTTTATCCATGTACGATGGTAGATTTTCAAACGTTCCTTGAAAACAATCTATGCTACATTGCTTTGAAACGTGAATGATTTCTTTTCAAAAGATGCTGATGAGACAAGTAAAATATTTCTTATTATGTATGTCGTAGAACTGCTCATATATAATTTTTAAATGTTTATCCAGAATTACTAGTATTTTATAAAAAACTACATATTGTAACAGGAAAATACAAATTTTACAGTCATTAAAATTATAATTCTTCAAAACACTTTATGTATTTACTATTTTTACGACGTACCTGAAGAAATTTAATTAGACGGTTAGTAAGGATTTTTTTTCACCGTATATAATTAACCAATATTTTTTTTTTATTCAAAATTAATAATATCTTAGAATTTTCCTTTAGAGAATTTTTTTCTCTGTCCCACCGAAGTTACTAACATATAGTAATTAAAAGACTTTAACGAAGCTAACTAATGCAAAGACTTTTATTGAAAGGTTTCTTTGGAAAATAAAACCGTTATTTATTGTAATATCAGCATTTATGTTTTCTAAAGAAAAAAACATACAATAGTCAAATAACAATTATTTTAAAATTTAGAAAAATTTTCAAGCTTTTAATTCATTAAAATATATGTAATAATTAATTAAGAAAATAACACACAAATAAGGGGATTTAAAAATTATCAGAAGGAAGTACTCTTTCGAAATAAGCAATTACTTTAAGTATTAAACATATATCTATCTATCTATCTATCTATCTATATATATATATATATATATACATACATAATATTTTGCATAATTTTAGGTATTTGGAATTAAAAATACATTCACCAATATGAGTAATAAATTATGTGACGGTTATTTGTGTGTTTATTTTATATATCTGCTTTTAATACTTCCATTATTTAGCTTAATAAAACAAAAACAAAACTCTTAAACATTAAATTCATGTTAAATTTAGTTTATTCAAAAACCGATAGATTTAGTTTCAATTTGATAACAATTTGAAAAAATGTATTTTCAAAAATCTAACCTATTAAATATATATAGCCTATACTACATATTCTCTGTAGTGTAAACTGTGTTTCTGAAAGGTTGCTTATATATATTTTCTTCAAAGGTATGTCGAATTCTGCATATGTCTACATAATATTCAATTTATCTCTCAATGTCATTGAAAATGACATGTTTACATTTGAATTGCCATCTTTGATAGTAAATTGTGTCAAATATCAAATTCACAAATTCCTGAAATCACTGAGGCAAAATATGCCTACTCTAAAGATTTAGAAAACTTGAATTTTGCGGTAATGAAAAATATATATTTTTTTTCATTATTACTTCTACTCTACTTCTATCATTTGATTTTCTTTTCATTGTTTTTAATATATTTTTGTCACGTTTTTCTTGTAAGTCTCTATATTTCTTATTAGAATTCATTATATTTTTATTAGTATTAATTGCATATTATACACTTAAGGTTAATTTAGTTTGTATTAATGCTCTTTAGTAACGCAAATAGTTATTTCTAATAAAAATATAGAGAGTAAACAGAATTTAATATGATTAATAAATTGATAAATGTTTAATATTCAAAGGATTCAATGCCAAATACGGGCATGTTTTTCAAACAATAAAAATCAGAAGTATGAATTACTACCTTATAAATTGTTTTTGAATTAAATTATTCTATATATTTTTGATTACACAGTTAAAAATGAATGATGAAAAAATTATGTAAAATATATGTATATGTAATATATCACTATCAAGTACTTTACTAGATACAAAAAAAAAAAAGAAATTTTCTTTAACGGAAGTAAACAAGAATCATTATAGTTTTTTTTATACTGATAAATTCTTTAAATTTATCATCTTGGTAGGGTGTATCATATTACGCAAAGTGAAATTCTAGCGAACGTAGCAGAAATACGAGTAAAATAATTACAGTTTTCAATAAACAGCAGACTAACTGCTATTTTTTATTCTTAAAAACACGAATAGTGAGTAATTGAAAATATTTTTATGATGTAGTCATTGTTAGAGAGTATTTTGTACAGTTACTTATTTGAAATGATTAAAATATTTTTTTATTTTCCATAAAAATATATACGATTCCGTACTCACATAAGAGAAGAAATAGCAAGTGGTGTAAAATACATAAATATCCAATTCTGCGAAAGGAATACTGCACTAATAATTTCCATATTAATGTAATTCGTGTATGGCTTTCTAGCTATTTATGTATGTCTTGATATGAAAAGTAAGTATTGGATTGTCTGAAAAGATTTTGTAACAATGAATGTTTTTAAAAACTATGCAACCGGAAAATGTTACATTATGCAACCAGACAATATTACATTATACAACCAGAAAATGTTACATTATGCATTATCATGCTAATTTTATGTTGAGCACATTTTATAAAACAACATTCTAAATTCAAAATTTTACGATAAAATACTGTATAAATGTTCAGAAATTTATTAGTCATTTAATGAGTAAGTTAAAAAATGTGTCTCAAGGCGGAATGTAAGCAGTTTAACTTAAGAAAAAAAAAAAAAAAAAAAAAAAAAAAAAAAAAAAAAAAAAAAAAAAAAAAAAAAAACATGTGGATTACACTAACGGGAAAAAAAAACGCCATCTAACTTTAAAGCCTACAGAACTAATTTTAACGATAGCCTTGTTTATGTAAGGCCCAGTAGTAGTATAAAAGTAATACGCATGAAATTGTTAAAATAAAACTTATTTAATAATCTCGGATTGTTTGTAGTAACCTAAACACACGTATGAGCACGCCGTATGTCAATTAATGAATGACATTTAAAACATAAATATGGACTTTTGATGCTAATTCGGAATACTGTCTTATATCTAGTAGTTCTATAAAAGTAATAGATTCGCAGTATTAAAAGAAACTATTATATTAACCCTTAACCGGAAACGTGCCGTCTGTGAGATGGTTTCGTCTACATATCTATCCTTTACACAAAAATGAACTCGTCCCCAATCTTATCGCACAATCTAATCCTTAAGCTACTGGTCCTCTGCCTTCCCCACCCATTTGCAACACCTGCGCATTTTTAGTTATTGGAAGAAAAAATATTTTATTTTCAAAGCAGTCTGTGAGACGGCATGTTTCCGTTTATGTAATTTTTTGCTCTGGGGTATTGATATGGAGGAGCCGTCAAAGCGGGTACGCTACAGTTTTAAAAAAGACTGAAGAAACTGCTTTGAGATTGTTTGATGAAGTAGTAAGTGACATAAGCGATATTGAAAGTATTTCAGATGATGAATATATAAATTCTGAACACGAAAGTTACTCAACATTGTCAAAAATGCATGAAAAATGCAGATATTTAGAACATGCTGCAATATTTACTATTAAATGTTTTGTTAATTTTACTGCGTATTATTTTTTTCTAATTCATATCGTACCGAAATATATAAAAATATTAGCATTTATTTAATTATAATGACAAAAATTTATATTTTGAACAATAATGTGTAATTTCAAAATATTTTCTGTCTCCGACATTGAAAACTTATTTTTATGCTTTCATATTAAAAAAATTGGTCCTGTTAATGCATTACTATTAAATATTAAGTGTTTAAGTTCACTATTTGGTAAATTATTAAGAGTTATTTTCCTTTTAAAATTTTATAGCAATTTTTTTTTTAATTTAGCATTCTCACAGACGGCACGTTTCCGTTTGTGCACGAAATATTAATGTTTCCTGTTAAGGGTTAAATAATTATTAAAACAAGGGAAATATAATATATTTCACAAATTGAACACCGGCCATTTTCCGTGCTGCAATGGTGACTTACAGGGGAATCATAATGAAATAGAGAATACAAACTTGCGAACTTCATTTTAAAAATTTCTTTGAACATGAAAGGGGCACTGTTTATGTGTTAAATTATCCACAAATGTGAGTCACGTAATTATTTTGGAATTCACGACTGTTTTTTTACACTGTTTTGAGACTGGAGCCTCCAGTACATCGTACGTGTCTTTAACGGTTAATCTGAGTGGTAATGTTTTTATATTAGTGGTGGCATATTTACGTAACCAAGTCATCTCGTCGTCGTCACACCTATACATCTGATCGATATATTTTTTTTTTCTATGGGTATGTTAAAGAATACGCTGTAAGGAGTACGCTTGATTACATGGCAGGATGTAGCTATTGAAAATTTTTCTAGGTCTCTGCTAAAAACAAACTTCTTGTATGAAATTTAATCAGCCACAATCTTGCAGAATGTTACACCTACATCCAACACGTTCGTTTCCTTAATATGGAAAGCATTGACTTCCTGAGATCTTCAATGCCACCCCTCTGATCCTGTTACAATTCATTGTGCTTCCGCTGTCGTTGCACATTGTATGCTTTTTTTTTCTTGCGGTTATTGAGATATATGAATTCCCATCGCATACCTTAAAATGTATCTAAATAAATAATACAGATGTTTATAATGTCATCAGCAGTTTGTGCTCATGAAAGGGAAATTTAAGCTAGCTCTAAGTTTCAATTTATTCGATGCGATATCCAGCTTAATATATACACAAAATAATAATGAAAAACCTTAATTTTCCAAGAGCAGTTTTGTTCGTTACACAAGGAATACGGAAATTTAACGTTTATTAGGAGATTTAACTTCACATAAAAAATCTAGATCAATCAAAAAATAGGAAAAAGTATATGTTGCAGAATACAAGCTAATGCAGTCAGGAAAATGGCATTGCAGAGAATCAACACCTATTCTGTATTTGTCACATATCAATGGATTACTCTAGAAAGCAAATATTTTATGAAAAGTTTAATAAATATAAAATAGTTTGACACCTTGTTAAAACAAATCGTTTCTTGCCTGTTATATTGGATGTGATAGGAGGAAGCATACTAAAAAAATCCTGATTTTATTATTTCGTATCCTTCAAGTACATATTTCTAATTGTGCATATCTTTCACTATTTCCTTGTTATTATTTAATTTTATTATTACACCATCTAGTATAAAAAATAACATGTAATAACCGTCTAAGTGCTTAAGAAATATAAGCAGTTGTTTAATCAAAATAAAATAAATCTTATTATTCTTATTATACATTAACACCACTATTAACACCACTTTATTTTTTCAAAACCTCAAAGTAAATTTAAAAATTTTTTCTTTTGCTATGAAAATGAGTAAAATTATTGATCAAATTAAAAATAAATATATCTAGGTATCTGAATAGAAAAGCACAGAATTAAAGTATTGTTTTGTTAAAATCAATAGTCTTTTTTCTCTCTTACATTTAAGTGAAGATATCAAAAAAATATATTTAAGAAATAAACAAATATATTGTGAAAAATAAAATACTATTTCCTTATATCAAATTTAATTAACATATGCAATCAAAAATGATGACCTTTAAAGATACCGCAATTTTAATTAAAAGCCTCTTTAAAAGATGAAAATTTTAATTAATGATTTTGCTAAAATAAACATTTTTTTATCTAATGATAAACTTTGAAAAGGCATTTAATAAGAAAACACTGTAAAGGAAAAATATCATTTCAATTATTGAATATATTTTTAATTTATAACTTAATGGAAATTTGCAAAAGAAAAAAAATAAATAATTTGACTTTTAAATTAACTCTTTCAAAGTTGTCAGATGTTATATTCAATCTTTGGGAATTTAGTATTCTGAAAATAATTAACTTTAATCACGGAAGAAAATAACTATTTTTCATTTATATTTTGAAGTACATATATATTACAAAATATAAATTTTTCGCCAATTTTAAAGTATTTTATATAAATTTTCTTTTTTTCAGTAATATTTCGTATATTATACCGGCTTATTAAATTAAAACCCTAGTCTATTAATCTGTATAAGATCTTAATTCATATAAAAATATTTATTCCAAATTGCGTAAATCTAAAAATGACTCTAACTATTTATATTTCTTTAATAAAACTTTTATTATTTAAATTCCTATTAAATTCCGCTATATAATATTCCCCTAAAGCCTTTATTTAACTGCTAAAATATCATTATTATCGCGTCTTACAGAAAAAACCTACTTATTTCAATTTATTCTTTTATTTAAAATATCCAGGTGCTAGCTCGAATATTTCAATGTTGAAAACTTACGCAGACATAAATTCATTTTCTTTTATCGTCTGGCGAGGGGAAGGAAGGTTATTTTTAGCACAATCTCGACAACAGGGATTAAACTTTGTTTACACTTATTACATCTGGAACTAGGATATAGAGTATTCTCGAACAATCTTTTGGCGGAAGTATAAATACTGAGTGCTGCAACCAGTCGGGCGCGCAGTCAGAGAAATATGGCGTAGAGGTAGTAGAGTAAAAACGAGATTACTGCAGTAGATGGGATTTTCATTCTGCATTAGTATTGACACTTAAAAAGCAACCTACATAGGTCTATGGTAATGATTACTTGGAATGATTTGCTGCGTTTTATTAAGATGTTGTTGGAGTTGTTAAGAGCTGTGTGAGAGATCGTGAATTTACCAAGGTAATAAATGGCTGGTAATAGAATGAAGAGAAAATGATTTCTTAGCGAGAGATGGATTAGCTTTTCAGCTAATTTTGATGGATCAAGTTTGGTTCATTTTTATCATCGGTAAAGTGAAGCATTTCCTGCCTAGACTCAAATTATGAGAATGTTAATAAGGTGGAATTGTTTTCAATCGACTGCATTTTTTATGATCTTCGAGTCTGTTATTCTCAACAACCATGTCGACCTGAACGCCTGTGTTTTAGGTAGCTTTCAATACATACAGCTACCTATTTCAGCCATTAGGAGGAAAGCGATTTCAAAAAATTTTGGTATATTTTCAGCGATCATGACCCCCAGACCATGAAACCACCCTCCGTTCAAATGTTGATATATATATATATATATATATATATATATATATATATATATATATATATATATATATATATATCTGATATTTGTCACACTGTAACTCTCGTATTTATGAACCGATTTGGATGAAACTCGGTGTGTACATAGTACATACCAATGTCCCGAACGAGTTCGTTGTCCAGCTTCATCCACCATCTTGTTTCAAAATGACAGCCATTTAAATTAAAAAAATATAAATTTGAAATGTTGTACCAAAAAATTGAAAATTGAAAAATATTTTTTTCTTATCTATTTAACCTTGATACAAAGATTGCGGAGCAGTTTTTGTTTCGTCTATATCTTAGAAAATGGCTGAGTTATAGCACTTTGAATTTCTAGCGTGGCTGACATTTTGAAACGTAATGATTTTTGTCACGCGACAACAGGCGTATTTATGAACCGTTTTGGATGTAACTTGGTGTGTACATAGTACATACCAATTTCTGGAACGAGTTCGTTGGCAAGCTTCATTCGCCATCTTGTTTCCAAAGGGAACATTATAAAAAAAATTAAAATGAGGTATTAAAAATAGGAAAATGAAGAAAGTTTTTTTTAATGTGTTTGACCTTGATACAAAGATTCCGGGGCAGTTTTTGTTTCGTCTATATCTAAAAAAATTGCTGAGTTATAGCATTTTGAATTTCTATTGTGAGTGCCATTTAATTTTTTTTATAAATTTAAAATTTAAAATGAGATATCAAAATATTGGAAAATGAAAAATATTTTTTTCTTATGTGTTTGATCTTGATACAAAGATTCCGGAACAGTTTTTGTTTCGTCTATATCTAAAAAAATTGCTGAGTTATAGCATTTTGAATTTCTATTGTGACTGACATTTTGAAACGACCTGATTTTTGTCACGCGATAACAGGCGTATTTATGAACCGTTTTGGATGTAACTTGGTGTGTACATAGTACATACCAATTTCTGGAACGAGTTCGTTGGCAAGCTTCATTCGCCATCTTGTTTCCAAAGGGAACATTATAAAAAAAATTAAAATGAGGTATCAAAAAATAGGAAAATGAAGAAAGTTTTTTTATGTGTTTGACCTTGATACAAAGATTCCGGGGCAGTTTTTGTTTCGTCTATATCTTAAAATGTGGTTGAGTTATAGCACTTTGAATTTCTAGCATGGCGGACATTTTGAAACGATCTGATATTTGTCACGCGATAACACACGTATTTATTAACCTATTTGGATGTAAGAAGGCATGTGGATAGTATATAGCAATGCCTCTACCAAGTTCACTGGCCAGCTTCATCCGCCGTCTTGTTTCGAAATGATGGCCATTAAATAAAAAAAATATATTTAAAGCGAGGTGCAAAAAAATTAGAAATTGAAAAGGGTTTCTTTCTTAAGTATTTGACCTTGATATAAGAATTCCGGAACATTTTTTGTTTTGTCTTTATCACAAAAAATGTCTCAGATATAGCAGTTTGGATTTCTTTATGTGGGTGACATTTTGAAAAATCTGATTTTTTGCCTGCGACAGCACTGGTATATATCAACCGATTCCAATGTGAGTAAGCATGTTCACAGGAAATACCAGGGTCTCGACCAAGTTCACTGGTTAGCCTCATCCACCATGTTGTCTTAAAAGGGCAGGCACTTCGAGATATCGCCGAATTTGGAAACCAAATATAAGTTACTTTAAATAAAATAAGCTTGGATAAAGCTGACTAATTTCGCAAAATGCGCATTTATAATGATTTGGTATTGATAAAAATTACTATAATATATCTTCTATAATCGGTATCCACTAAATTGAGCTTCGTGTGTTGGAATAATATAAGCTAGCTTTTTTAAAATAAGGAATATGAAAGTTAATTCTTCCTCCCGGCACTGGCCGGAAGGACTTTTATAACTGGAAAAACCCATCATCTTTCGATAAGGCCTGCTGCTTGCCGTCAAATCATCACATATATATGTATATTTTTCATATGAAAAGTTGTTCTTGATCTTGAGTTGTTCTTGGGTCAGTATTTGAAAACAGGACAATTTCATTGCATTTGTTTTGTTTTTTTTAAATTAATGTATCAACTACCACATTCAATTATATACTTTGATACATTTTTTTTAATGCTGTTGTGTTTTTGAGATCAAGGATGTATATTTTATGCGTAAGATAAACTTTTTATGAAAGAAAGTGTTAATATCATATTTAGGGTCTAATAATTGGGATTGTGATGATGAGGACAGAAGTGATGTTTTTTCTCAATAGCTGCACAGTCATTTTGTTGAATCACTTTGAACCCATGTAAATTATTAAATATGTCATGTGACATTTCTATGTTACATAACTAAAGCTTTTTTTTATAAATAAAAAGTTAAATATGGGTACATAAAAGATATTATAAAAAAAATTTTCATGCTTATTCAGAATAAAAACTAATGAATATTTCCAAATATGAAACAAAGAGAAGAACAACTTAGCTTCATTTACTGTGACTAATTGGACTTTAGTTGTTGTTTCATTGGAAATAATTCTGCCAGCGCCATCTAGTATCTGCTAACCTAAATGTGTGTTTAGAGGGACTGAGATGATGGTCAACCTCAGAGACAAATATATTTACTACAATATATTACTATGCAATCTATACTCATAAAGGATAATTATATTTTCCTATACTATATATATATATATATATATATATATATATATATATATATATATATATATAATAGCAAAAGTTAATAATATTTATAAAATATTTTAGAGCATACATTTAATATTGGATATTTGTACTTGGGGAAAGGGACTGAAATGTTGATTTTGTTTTTTTTAAAGCTTAAAATTAATTATTTATATATCATTATATGTCCATTTATGATTGGTAATTGTTATAACAAATGTTACAATATATTAGTCTTTTCTTTTTGGTTTTAGTATAATTAATGAAATATTATTGGCAGTGGGCGCAAATTGTCCACTTTTCAGATATTGATCGCTATAACTAAATTAGAGGTGCGTTGGGAAAAAGAAGGACTAACAATTTATGCTAAAATTTAGTGTACAATTCAATTAGAAAAAACTGACATATCACCGTTAGCTTAAACTACATTTGGATTTTTACAGTAAGTTTAAAACATCTTAATTAATAGTAAGTAAACGAAGAAAACAATTAGAAATTTAAAAAAAATTAGATTTCATAGTAAACATTTAAATGAGTTTAAAACTGAAAACATTATAAAAAATACTCAATTTCTAATCATATAATTTTTGTTTTCGCATTTAGACAACAAAGGAGAAAACTGTGTAATTTAAAGAATATTTTATCATTGTATAACACGATAGGCATCTGAAAAAAATATCAAACCAATTCCAGGAAAAGACCACATAAAACCAATTATATCACATATAATGAAAAAGTATGTATATTTGTTTGTAAATGTAGAAATATGAGGAACTAATAATTCTGAGCTGCCGAAAGTAAAGTGGTGGAGGAACAAATAAATTAATACAACTTCCTGTGTACTTCTTGAGGATTATCCTAATTTATGTAAGAAAATAAAAAATAAAATATGTAAACTATCGTCTTCTTATTGTGACATGATAATACCCTTACCTGCTTTGTCGTAACCGGTGACAAACCCGTGTAAGACATACACTGGGTTCCAAAATTAAGGACCAGTCACAAAATTCTAATTTTCAAGTAAGCGAATACACAAAAGGAAATAATATAATTCAAATAATTTCTATCCCTACAGCACAGCTAGACCATATAGCATTTCATTCATGTCACACATGGTCAGAAGTGCCACAGTCACTACGGTCAAACGGAAAATAGGAAATTCCACACGTCTCATTATGAGTCTCAAATGATCACTATATGTGACTCCACTGATACATCAATGTGACTGCTGTTTTGTGACAAGTCACCAGGTGACTTTACAATGTAGTTACATTGTGGCTATCATGTGACCGTCATTTTTAGACTCAATTTCTAAGTCATCGTGATAGTTACATTATGATAAGTCACTAAATAATATCACATTATAGTTGCATGGTGACTTTTCACAAAATAGCACCATGGTGAATTCACAGTAGACTCTGACACCTGAAAGTCATGATGTGAATTTAATGTGACATTATTTGTTAACTTATCACAATGCAGCGTTCACGATGACTTTGAAATTCAGTCTATAAATGGCAGTCACATGAGAGTCACAATGTAACGACATTATGGAATTTCCCATTTTTTGCTTCACTGTAGTGACTCTGACATATGTGACCATGTGTGACATGAATGAGATGTTATATCTACTAGCTGTACTGTAGAGATAGTAATTATTCAAATCATATTATTTCTTTTTGAGCATTCGCGTACTTGAAAGTTAGCATTTTGTGATTGGTCCTTAAGAGGCCACACTAGTCACGGCTTGAAGTTCGAACGCTAATGATAAGTCTATGGGAACAATATTTTCTAATATCTTGCTTGATTTTTAATATTTTTAAATGATTTTTTTTGCACAGGATAGCTGAGGACTATCTGTTTACGGGCTATTTTTTACTTTTCCGATTTTCGTTGTAGTTTAATTCTCAGGATCCTGTCAATTTAAGATCCAGTGAAATTCGAGGTGTTGTGTCATTTTAGCCTTATAAAATCCATATCAGCAAAATTCAGCAAAATTTTAAAAATAACAACGAAAGTATAGAGTTTAAGCTTTCCAATAATATGTTTTCAATAGTTCTACTACAATTAGGCTGAGCAAAATATGCAAAGATTTTGATGAAAAATGTGTCAAAAATGGCCTCGTAATGTTATGCTCTCCGCCTCTACCAAGACGATGAAAACCACGCCTATTAAAAATATGATTGGCTAGTATCCAAACACTTTAGCAAATGGAAACGATTTAATTGTGATTGGATTATTGTATCGTGTTAAAATAGATCACTCCTGTTTCAAACCTTGGATTTATTTTTTTCTAAGATTATTGTTTAATTTCAACAAAAGACTCTTGAAAGAATGAAATATTTTAAATTCTATATTTCTATGAATAACGAAGGAAATTATACATTTCGTTTATATAAACAATTTCAGAACCGCACAGAAGGAGTTACAACATATAGAAGTTATTAAGGAATCAAATTTCAGTCCTAGTTTATTAAGTAAAATGGTAAAAAAATAGACGAGTATTTTTTAAATTATTTTTTAAGTTAAAATAGTTAACAAATAATTACGAAGTCATAATTTGTTAGAACATATTTGTGGCCTGGCCAGGAGACTGGTTTTCAAGCCTCCTATTCTTGTATATGTATAAAATATTCGACAATTTAACATTTTAAGTTCGAAAAACAGTTTTTTTAATTAAAAATCAGCAGAATTTAAAGTTAATAAGTTTTAAAGATTGTTAACTTTAAAATTGTAAATCAACTTGTTCAAAATTTTTAAGAAATATTTTTATAGTTCATTACTTTAATATTTATTATTTTTAAGGGGACAGTACACCTTTAACAGTCGGAGAACGAAATTTGTCCTGTGTAACAGATATATTTTTTAAAGAGCCCACTTCAGACACGGAGAGAAAGTAAAACGAAGTCTATGGGGGCGTTAATTTAAAATTTCTCGCTTTGTTTTAATATTATTGAATGATGTTTTTTACATAGGATAGCTGAGCACGATCTTCAACCAGGCTAGATTTTACTTTTTAGATTTTTATATTTTTATTATAGTTATATATATATATATATATATATATATATATATATATATATATATATATATATATATATATATATATATATTTGTTTTTAAAAAAAAAAATTTGAAAGCATTATATATATATAAAGCCCAGTGGTGTAGTGGTCAGGGCATCTGACTGCCGCACCACAGGTCGAGAGTTCGACTCCCGACTGGGCAAGGTTCACTCAGCCTTTCATCCCTTTGGGGTCGATAAAATGAGTACCAAGCTTGCTTGGGAACTAAACACCGAGGGTCTCGCGTTAGGCTGACCACCTAGCCGGGACGCATGCTGTATAGCACCTCGGGCCTAGGGTCAAGAAAACAGAGATGGGCACTGTCGGCCCTGATCCTCATGGATTGTATAGCCGCAGAGTTTAGTTTAGTATATATATATATATATTAGGAAAGTTTCAATTTCAGAAACGATTCACCCCTGTTCCGAAATTAAAAGTAATTTTTTTTAAATATCTGAAACCAAAATCGAAAGAGTAAAAACTAGCCCGGTTGTAGATCGTCTTCATCTATCCTATACAAAAAAAAATCATTTTAAAATGTTAAAAAGGAAGTGAGATAAAAAGGAAGTGAGATTTGAAAATAACGCTCCCATATATTTAACGTTAGCGTTTACATTTTTTTCCCGTAACCTGCGTGGGTTCTCAAATGTAACGCAAAGATATTTTTTTTGCAACGGTTAGGAAACGCGAAAATTTATCATTAACTTTAATAATGTAAACTAAAAGTTATGAAACTGTAAGATAAAATATAGCATTTTATAAAAATATACTAGCTAGCAATTTTTTTTTCTAATACGTATTACCTTTTAATATTTTATACTTCACTTACATGGACATTCAAAAGTATTTTATATTATGGTCTATGTGGGAAAATACATTTGCGTGTATTTTAATGACATAAAACAATTTTAAACATACAATTTATTCGCATTATTGAAGAGCATAGGTACTTGTACAGGGGAATTAAAAAGTATATTTCGTTACATTATGGACTACGAAGAAAAAACGTTTGCGGGGTATTTTAATAACGTTTTATGTTACAACATAATGAAATTGATATGAATTTATGAGGCGCAGTAAAACATGCTTTCTGAAGGGATAGCAAAGCATTTATCATTCATTTACAGGGTCACAGAAAAGGGTTCAGTTTTATTACAGAAAAAACTGCTTGCAAAGTGTGTTTTAGTTATGTTTCACGATTTCAAACAAGATGGAATTCATATACGTTACTGAGGTTTACAATATGATGCTTACATTATAATATGATGTGCATCACATTTTATTTAATTTACAGGGGCACATAAAAGATATTGGATACAATATTGCATATGAAGTATTGTCTATTAGGGATGATTGCTGAAAGTGAGATTTCAGCTATGATATACGTTTTTAACTAAATTTCTGCATACTAGATTATATATATAAATTCGATAGACTACGTATAGGGCTACGCAAAAGAACTAGGAAGAATTGTTGAGAAATTGATTAATTTTATTTTCAAATTCAACTACATTTAGAAAGATATGTTTGGAAAATAAAAATATAATAATATACAAGGCTATTCAAAGAATTGGATGCATGCACGCCTATTTCAGACACGGGAAGGAATGAAAACGCTAATTTTAAGTCTATGGGGGGGGGGCGTCATTTTCATATTTCTCGGTTTGATTTTAATATTTTTGAATGATTTTTTCTTTTTCTTTTTTTTTTCTTTTTTTTTTTGCATAGGATATCTGGTGACTATCGACAGTGAGGCTAGCTTTTACTTTTCGATTTTGGCTATAGTTTTTTTTTTATATATAATAGGATAGTTTAAATTTTAGAGCGGATTCCAACCGGTTATGAAAGTAAAGGTAATTTTAAAGAAAAATATCTGAAACAAAAATCGAAAAAGTAATAACTAGCCCGGTTATAGAGCATCCTCAGCTATCCTATGCAAAAAAAATTCATTTTAAAATGTTTAAAAGGAAGCGAGATAATTGAAAATATAATGCTCCCATACACTTAACATTAGCGCTTTCATTTTTTTTTTCCCGTTACTAGTGTGGGTTCTCAAATGAAACATAAAGATATTATTTGTAACGGTTAGGAAACGCGAAAATTTATCTTTAAATATCTACCCTATATATATAAAATCCTAATGAAACGAATTTATGAAACGATTCTTTGAAACGACTGATTAAACGACTGATTCAGTTTCACGGCTATTTTTCCTAAAATATGGAATACATTGCGATGAAATTAACACCAAAAATCCGTATTGATCTGCAGTTCTCAAAGCTGGTATTAGAACTTTTAAATTCGAATTAGTTTTCGAAATATTGATTTTTTTCGAATTAGGGTTTCGTTCATCTGACGAAACCCTATTCGTCTCGCTCCTCTGTCTGTCTGTCTGTCTGTCCGCCTGTCCGTCACAGAGCCCGTTCTCAGAATCTATACATGTTAGAGACTTGAAATTTTGGGTACTTATAGCTGAACACCTCACATCAAACAACAAATCATAAAATTTTGAAAAAGTTGGTAATTAACCTAATTACGGGCTAATTAAATTCTAAAATTAACCAATCAACCTTTTGAATGCAGGTGAAAATGCACGTTATCGAAATCCTCCCCAGTTTCTCCTAATGGTTGCCAGTAAACTCGGCGGATGCTCCGTCAAATCAGCCGGTGCAGGGTTACCACGAAGTACTTTAAGCAATAAATGAAGTGGACCTTCAAAAAGCAAAATTGGATCGGCCGAAATATCGGTCGTACAAATTCGTAACAGGTGTAGAAATACGCGGAAAAAATTCTACTTTATTTTGGTATAAATTTCAAATTTCTGCATAGGATAGAACGCAAAAAATCCACTAAAAATCGATCGATAAAAATTTAATTTCTGTGTTTTTAAAAACAATGAAAACAGATACCCATTCACCGGAAGGCAACTGTCACCATTTCTCGACATATCGGCGCGGGAGAAATTTAAGGGGAGGAAAGTCTAATACGAAATTTAAACTTTTTAAATATTAAATTTTTCGATTAAATTTTTTGACATCCGGGCTGGAAATTTCTCGCAGATTCCATACATGCCCGGTTCAAAGAGATTGCTTCATTACGAGCTAAGATATTAATTATTATTTTATTAATTCCTCTTATTTCAATCAAATGCCAGATTAAGATGGAGGCACGTGCTTTTTTAACGGAGATTTCATTTAAATTGGGAAATTAACAATTTGCGTGGTGTGTTTCGACGACGCGCTATGAGATAAGTATTAATTATTCAATATGAAAAAGTTTATAGGTTTATAAGTGTTCATCCCACTATTTCCGAATAGCAATTTCAGGAAATATCTTAAATTATTGGTTAAGACCGCCACTCGATGTCTTCGAAACTTTAAGATACTTCATAACACATAAGAAAAAGTGTAAAAAAGAATGGAGTGTGATATTTCGAGGAGTGGAGGGGGGGGGACTAGATTTATTTATTAAATCTTAGCGTTTGTTATCGCAGAAAATGTTTTAAATTGTTGGTTAAGACTGCACCGCCACCCTCCCGACCATGTATCTACGAAGAGATTGCGCAAAGGAGTTTCGTTCAGATATGCTTTTGTTAAGAATAGAGTGCGCTCCCTGGTGGTGGAATGCGGAACTAACGTAACGCGATTTTGTTAAAATTAGGAAATAGAACAAGGCGATCCGTTTGCAACTTTAAGATACTTCATGACACATAATAAAAAGCTTATAAAATAATGGTGCATGCAATTTCCTGTGAAGGGAGGGCGGGGGAGGGGCGCTGGATTTCTTTTTAAAAAAATAGCGTTTACGACCTTTTTAGGTGTCGTTTTTTGAGATGATATACTCAGACACGTGCTGCTTATGAAATATAAAAATGTCAAAATTTTAGTTACCACTATTTCCGAAAAGTACTTTCAGCAAATTTCTTAATTTCTCGCTTAAGGCCGCCACCAACTCCAGTAACACATCTACTGATAGGTTGTTTAACAGAGTTTCGATCTGATACACTTTTGTTATGAATAGTGTGCGCTCCCTGGTGGTGGAATTTGCAACTAACATAACGCAATTTTGTTAAAATTATTAAATCTAACAAGTCGATCTGCTGGAAACTTTGACATAGTTCACAGCACATAATAAAAAGCTTATAAAAGAATGTTCCGTGCAATTTCCTGGGGCGCCTACCTATCTCGGGTGCTATAGACCCGATCCCCTCGACTAATATACCTACGCATAGGTTGTAAAACGGAGTTTCCTTTGGATAGAGGTTTGTGTAGAATAGAGTGCGCCCCGGGTTGCGAAATGTGGAACTAACAGATTTCACAAAAGGATAAAGTGTTTTAAAGGAATATTAAACGAAACCCTCTGTGAGATCTGTGATCACACTTACCCACTTGTTTTAAGTACATTTTTCTAATGATGCAACTGAAATTTTAATCAGAACAGATATTTTTTTTTTCTTATTTCAGAAAAGGTTATTTTAAATTAATTTGGCGACCAGTTTGGCCTCCCTTAAATATATGCCAAAAAATGTATCGTGCTACTTTTATTTATAATTCAATTTACTTGAACAATCTTTCGCCAAATCGAAAGATTCTGATTGGCGCCAAAATAGCATTATTTTGATTGACATGGTAACTCGGCTATTGTTGTTTATTTAATAATAAATGTTTATTTACTTTTATTTCTTTTTTAAAATTATATAAATTATTTTGTTCTATAGTTATTAATTATTTCTTTTTTTGTTATTTCCTTTTGAAAATAACAGAAAATAATTTAAAAATACGGTACTACTTACGTAAATAATTGCGAGTAGTAAATCAAAATTACGTCCATTACGAATCATATCATAATATTAAAATATTTATTTGCTTAAAATACGTTATAAAAACACATTAAAATTAAATTAAAAATCTATATTTTGTAAATATAGATAAAATATATTTATAATATGGATTTTTAATTTACTTTTAATGTGTTTTTATAACGTCTTTTAAGCAAATAAATATTTTAATATTACGATACGGTACTACTTAGTTATTCCGTCGACCAAATTCGCCAAATTATGTAAATCGCCAAATTATACAAATTGACATAATTTTTATTTTAAATAACGAAAGAACAAATAAATTAGTATAACATTAATAAATATACAAATAAAACGTCGAAATAAAAATCACTTGATGACATAAACATGTGTAACTTACATAAAGTCAAGTGAATGTGACATTTACGATCAACCATTATTGACATTTAATATTATAGTTTGGCGATAGATTTTTGGTCGACGGGATAACTAAGTAATACACAAAATGCATATATAACTGCTATTCGAAAACAAGGTTTTCGCCAAATTTTTGTAAAAAAGAAAAAAAAAAACACGCCAAATCTGCGGTGCGTATGTGACATCTGGCCAAATGTTAAATAATGCGGGAAGAGTTCCATATTGTGTGCTGGTTTTTTTGGCGAGATTTTTTTTTTGGCGTTAAATGAATCGATGTCGTTGCGATCTTCAGCCTTTGAGGTTGTTTTTTTTCTGGAATGAACTTTATTCATGTTTTTTGCGTATTTTTTTTTTTTTTTTTTATTTTTTTTTTTTTATTTTTTTTTTTTTTGCATTTAGCCTATATTTTTCGGAAAAATATATAACTTTGTTTTAATTTGACATGTATAATAAATATAATAAATACATAAAATATAAGTACATAATATTTATTTATAGGTGTATATATACTATATTTGTATAAGGTATATCTCTATACGTGATATATATAGAACTATCTGTGTAAACATCGTAGTTTTTTTAACATGTGACATACATAAGATTTATTAAATATATATATACTAGTCGCCTTCGCCCGCTACGCTGGTCGGTATTGCTAAAGAAATCTTGAATCTCTCTATTCTAAAAAAAAGTAACTACCGCTGTCACCGCCGCCGCCGCCGCCGCCGCCGGTTTTGAATTTCTTGTGACCGGAGGTCTTTCTTCGTTAATATTAAAAAAACTGTTGCATACAAAAATATGAAAATCGGTAGTATTATAGAGAAATGTTTGATAAAGACGCTGATGGAGACAGTTTTCAAATCGAAGAATTATTTTAAGAGATATTTAATGCCAAATTTGGACAAAATCGTTCCATTAAAAAAGTTTTATAGGAGCAAAAACTGTACATAGGAATTTAATCATTTTTAGATCATTTTATGCGTCAGAATTTCCCGGTGTGCAGATTGCAGTTTGTTTTTTAATTAGAATAATTTTTCGAGGTTTTATTTCTATTTTAAATTCAAATTTTCAGCATTTCGTGAGATATTTTTTACAAATTTTAGAAAATTGTATTAATTTAAACTGTTGCCAACAGTATAAACAGCGCAAACACCAATGTTTGCTTCAAATTAAAAATTTATTTTACACGTGACTATTATAAACAAAAAATATAAAAAGCAGGAACTCATTGAAAATTACGTCATAAAAACTATAGTTACACGTGAATTTTAAATGAGAAAGAATATTGTAAAATAATAAATTCAGTAACATGCGTTAGAAGTCCTAAATGGGAGAATTTACGTCATATTACGCTTATTACGTAAAATGAACAAAAAATAATATTGCAAAACAGTTTTTATTTAAAAATTGCGCGAGACATTTACTTGACATTTTAAGATGATCATAATATTTCATTTCTAACAAAAGTATTTTGACGTGAATATTAAAAAGAGAAAGAAAAGTTTGGTGAAAATTACGTCAGATTATAATTGTCAGATTCAAATTATAATTCAATCTTCCGAAATCTTTTTAAAGGCGATCAAATTAGCGTGCTGTTAGAGTCTGCGGTGTCTGAACGGGGGTTGACGAGCGTAGCTCGTAGGGGGCAGAGCCCCCTAGTGAAACAAAATATATCAGTGAATTTGATCATGCGTTTTAAAGCAATATGGACATTTACCTGGTGTATCCAACAAAATTGCTGAAAGCAGTATGAGTGTCATTACGCTATTATACCTTTTATTGAGTCTTACAAAATTTAGACTGTTAAGGACCAATTTCTTTAGTTGATCTGTTAGTGTAGGATTCGGTAAAGTACAATATAACAATATGTAATATACTAAAAGCATTCATGAAAAATTATCAATGCAAGTCTCATCAGAATCTGTTAATTGGACTTATTGAAAAGGCTGATCGTTCATAATAATTGGGTTCGCCTGATTGTAGGACTTTCGTCTATAATTCTACAATCAAGCAACCTAACAACCAAGCAACAGCAAATGATATGTGCTTTATACTAAAACATTCACTGAAAAATTAACTAACCGATCAAGTTGCATCGAAATCCACTTAGCAGAATCTTTTAAACTGCAAAATGTACCGAAACCTTCCCTAAAAAGGATATAATTAATAGTTTAAATCCCATAAAAATTCATTCAGTGGAACCTTTAAAAAAAGCAAATCTTTCAAAATTGGGTTCATTTGATTTAGAACTTTCCTTTTAGAACTTTTAGAACCCTTAGAACTTTCTTTTTAGAATTATTTAACTGAGCAACGTAGAACGTTATGTTTTATGCTAACATCTTTTCTGAAAAATTATCTAACTAACAATGTAAGTCCCGTCAAAATCTATTCAGCAGAACTCAAGATATAAGCGGCCGGAATGAAATTTCTCTTTGCATTATATATATATATATATATATATTGAGATAGTTAAATATAACTTTCATAATCGCGTTAACCTGATTATAGAACTCTCTGGGAGGTAGGGGTACGTATATACTGCATCACTTCTGATTTTTTTGAGGAACTCAGCTCAACTTCCATACCTATAGCATATATACTCTATAGCAGGGTCGGCGAACCTTTTTACACCCGCGTGCCCAATTTTTTTCAAAAAAGATTTTGCATGATCATGACGTGCCAAGCACCAAAACTAATTTAGTGAATTTCTGGATTTTTATTCATTGGGATTTAAAAATATGGGACAATACACATCTAATAATTAGATTAACATATATTATAAAGTAATAAAATGGTGAATGCGATGTCGGTTATACCAGATATTAATATGGTGTTCAACCTATTTTTAAGGATGCAAGCTGAATTCGAGTTATCTAACAAGTGGTTTCGGTTTCTAATATTTAAGGTTTTCTTATCACTTCCGAAAATAATGACCCGAAGGAATAAATAGAGCGAACAATTGTGAACACTACATATTTTATACCAACTCGCTCTAGTTTCATCACTGGGAGTTTTACTTATACTGCCTGACTTTTTGATGTTCTCCCAACCTTCTCTTAATATGATGACTTATTGAGCCCACATTGGAGTAATTTAGAAATTCAATTAGTTGCTTTCCAATAAAAAAAAAGAAAGAAAAGCCCAGTTTGTGTAAGTTTCGTGTTTTGTTTAACCTCATTCTATTTTGTTTTAGGATTTCAATTAACGCCCTGCCGAAAATATTCTATCGCGTGCCAAGTTTGGCACGCGTGCCATAGGTTCGCCGACCCTGCTGTATAGTATACACTATCTCTGTAGCGTATATCTTCCAATTTTCTTTACTGTACCACTGAGAACTTTTTCCGCAAAGCTCCGTAACTAAACAACACAGAATGATATGATAAATATTGAAAAAATCCCTGAAATATTATCTAACTTACTGTGCATTTAATTAGTTAACTTGAAATCTTTCATAATCGAGTTTACCTAATTTTAGAACTCCCGTAGCAACTTAGAATGATAGTTTATACATTAAACCATTTATAACCCAGATTTACTATTTAACAGTGTAAGCTCTACAAAATTCTGTTCAGTAGAATGTGAGTTATAGTCATATTTACAATATTTATTACTCATTAAACCTTTTTTCTTTACATTTGAAATAAAACCAGTAACTGTTTTGGTATTTCCCTGTTATGCCAACACCATTGTCACCAAGCGTAATAGTTGGCACAAAAATAAAATGATACATTTGAAAAAAAAAATTATTTTTTTATATAAAAAATGAGTATTTAAAAAATATAACTTTTGAAAATTAGACTTTGACCTACCATTTTTTTAAATCAATAAAAATAATGGTACTACTTGGTTATCCCGTCGACCAAAAATCTATTGCCAAACTATAAGATTAAATGCCAATAATGGTTGATCGTAAATGTCGCATTCACTTGACTTTAAGCAAGTTACACGTATTTACGTCATCAGGTGATTTTTATTTCGACGTTTTAAATGTATGTTTATTAATGTTATACTAATTTATTTGTTCTTTCGTTATTTAAAATAAATATTATGTCAATTTGTATAATTTGGCGAGTGGTTTGGCGATTTATATAATTTGGCGAAATTGGTCGACGGGTACCAAAATAAATACTTAAAATATAAGAATAAATGATACTTCTTAGTTATCCCGCCGACCAAATTACTGTCGCCAAATTGTAAGATTAATTGCCAATAATGGTTGCCATTAATTAAATAATTGTAAGATTAAATGCCAATAATGGCCAATAAAACCATTAATGTGACGTTTTATTTGTATTTTTATTAATGTTTTACTAATTTATTTGTTCTTTCGTTATTTAAAATAAAAAATTATGTCAATGTGTATAATTTGGCGAGTGGTTTGGCGATTTATATAATTTGGCGAAATTGGTCGACGGGATAACTAAGAAGTACCGAATAAATAAGTATTTTGCAAGTAATAAAATATAGTCAATTTAAACTGCAGTCTTAAATTGTAAATGTCTTTTACTACTGAAGCATGGCGTACGTAATACGTATGTCTCACATTGCAGTAAACATTTCATTCTTTCAATGAAGACATTCATGGTTTTTTGAACAAAACATTTTTATATGTATTATTCCTAACTTCTGAAATAATTTTATTGTAGCTTCCTCATCATCAGCTAACTGCGAAATGGTAAAATCTATATCAGTATCAGTAATAAATATTTTCTATTCAAAAAATAACAAATTAAAAAGTTTTGCGAGATTATGATGGAATAAAATAAATTCCATCATTAAAAATTCCTGCATAAAAATATTCACGTTCAATAATTAGCAAACGTTAATGTGGTTTGCAATAAAAATCGTTTGCACGATTAGGGTTGAAATAAATGGCGCGATACCATACATTTTGGCATTGTATCGCGACGAAAATTAGAACGAAAAAGTACCACAGTTTTATTTAGTTTTAGTTTTTGAGGCGTTTGATTTTTTTTTTTTTTCTAATTGACGAAGTTGTTTTTATTTAACCGAAAGGATTGGTTAAAAAATTATTCAATTTGAATTTTTTCCCTTGCTATAGTAACAGAATGAAAAGAATGAGTTTTTAGAAATTATCACTTCAATTCAGGTTTTGGCGCCAAAGATAGGGCCAAATTAGAAAAATATGAAATATCTCTCGAACTATTGGGCTTAAAAGAATTTAGTTAGTGCCATTCGACTGAGCATACAAAAATACATCAAAATATGTTCTCAGTTGAAAAATAACTAGAAAATCAGATTTTTAAGGAATTTTTTTAAAGTTCGTTCTCTTTTTTACCCCCCTTAGGGGTGGAATTTTGGAAAATCCTTTCTTAGCGGCACTCTATATCATAAGAAGTATTTTTACCCCGATTTTCAAGATTTTTGGTTCAGTAGTTTTGACCGCGCGTTGATTAATACAAAATCCAGACTTTCTTTTATATATATAGATACAAAATCCAGACTTTCTTTTATATATATAGATTTACAAATATTTAAAGACCATGTTTTTCCGACATCCTGAAAAAATTTATAAGACGCTAAAAATGGCTTTTTGACGCCATTTTGGATTCATTCGCCAATCGCGCCAACCAGCACACAATATGGAACTCTTCCCAATAATGCAACAAACCATGACATTTAATTTCAACTTCAAATCAATGTTTTAATTTACCGCTCGAAAAAAAAATGCTATCTGGCAATTTGAAAAAAAGCTATTGGCGAGATTTGCACCCGGCTAGCGTAACAGTACCAAGAATTCTTTGTGACCATGACAACTTTTATATAGTTTTATTTGAAAAAAAAATTGATTTTTTAACCAAAATGGAAATCTTTTGTACACATGTTATATACGGACCCATATTGGCGCGATTTTTTTTTCTGACGCCAATGGCATATACACAACGGGTACTGGCGCCAAAGTATTGTTATTTTGCTTGATATGGCAAGCCGGATGTTGTTGTTTATGCTGTTGATGCGTTTCCCAAATTGGCGTCGGAAAAAAATCGCGCCAATATCCTATATGACATCTGTGCCAAAATTTCATATGAAAGGCGAAGGGATCAGACCGTATTTGTTTATGACAGTTGTTGACTTGAACTATTATAATATAGATGAAACGATGGCGATAAAATAATATTTGGCGACTTATCACCTGTGCATGGCTAACATTAAAGTACCAACATGGCACCTAGAGTATAAAAAGCGAAATGGCCCGCCCGAAACTGTTGATGATAGTCACATGACTTAGGCTATTGTTATAGAGATTGTTTTAAAATACCGGGAGACAAAGACTCTGTATACTTAATTCATTTTATTTCAGCTATTTTGCAAATGTTTAACTGATCCTCTTTAATCAAAAACGAAAATAACCATTGGATGTCTTAACAGCAACTGATTCGGCCTTACATTTTTGCAATCAAATGGAATTGAATGGAAACCCATTTACAGTGAGATCTGCACAGCTTTTTTCAGTATAATTCAATCTTCTCTTATATTTTTTAAACCCATCAGATTACCGTGTTTTTAGATTCTGCGGTGTCTGAACGGGGGTTGGCGAGCGTAACTTGCAGGGGGCAGAGCCCCCTAGTAATAATGTAAAACTAAAAATAATGAGACTGTAAGGTAAAATATAGCATTTTATAAAAGTCTGTCAGCTGACAAATTTATTTTGCAATACGTAACTGTAATGCAATCCTGGTTTAAATTGAATATTTTCATGGTTCCCCTAAAAATATTTTACAATTGTATCTGCTAAGACGGATACAACCCACCTAAAACGGTATTTCGCACTCATTGTTTTTTTTCCGTCTAACCAGGTTTTATAGCGTCACGTTTTTAGCATGAGGGGGTCGAATTTTAATTACTATCAGATCGCGCGTATTCTTTTATATTATGGCCTATATGGGAAAAATCATTTGCGGTGTACTTTAATGATGTAAAACAATTTTAACATAAAAATTATGCACCTTATTTAAGTGCACAGCTCCTATGCGGAAAGGTTGGCTGTCCACGAGTGGGTGATTTCGGTACGTGTACAGGGGAATTAAAAGTATATTTCTTTATATTATGGCCTATTAAGAAAAAACGTTTGCGGCGTATTTTAATAACGTTTCTCTGTTACAACATAATAAAATTGATATGAATTTATGATGCGCAGTAAAACATGCTTTCTGAAGGGGTTGAAAAGCATTTATCATTCATTCACAGGGTCACAGAAATGAGTTCAGTTTTATTACAGAAAATACTGCTTGCAAAGTGTGTTTATAGTTATGTTTCACGATTTCAAACAAGATGGAATTCATATACATTACTGAGGTTTACTACAAGATGCTTACATTAGAATATGATGTGAATCACATTTTATTTCATTTACAGGGGCATATAAAAGTTGCTGGACACAATACTGTATACGAAGTATTCTCTATTAGAGTTGATTGCTAAAAATGAGTTTTCACCTATGATATCCGTTTTAATACTTGATTATATATATGATTTCTATAGACCGTGTATAGGGCTACGCAAAAGAACTAGGAAGAATTGCTGCGAATGAGAGTGAATTGCTAATTTTTTTTAATTAAATTCTACATTTTCAAGTTCAACTATAATTAGAAACTGTTTGCAAAATATAAATGTAATAATATACAAGGCTATTCAAAGAATTGGATGCATGCGCGCGCCTATGAATGATAATTTCTGGAAGTACGATTTCAGTTGTTTTAAGCATGTTTATACTGCAATAATTTTGATCTTCACATGTTGCGTGTATATAAACTTGTTCGAATGCAAGGGCTGTACAAAATAATGCAAATATACTGCCGGTTATTGGTAGAAATTGCTGAAAGTTTACTTTCATCTGCATTAATCGTTTTCTTATTATATTAAATTTTATCATTTTTTTCATGCCGTTAAAACAAGCCCAAGAATATCCATTGATGACTTTATCATTTTAATTTTTCAATAGTTTGAACAATTTAAATTTACTAAGATTTAACAAAAACTTAAAGCTAGTAAATATTAAAGAATGTTTACTTTGAAAGTTTTGATCAACTTTAAAGGAATATTGTTAATATTTATCACTATTAATATTTGTTATTTTTAACGAAAAAGTACAACTTTAACAGCCGCAGAAAATGCGAAATTTGTCCTGTATTACACATCTTTCTTTAAGGGCCCACTTCAGACACGGGAAGAAATAAAAAAGCTAATTTTAAGTCTATGAGGGCGTTAATTTCAAATTTCTCGCTTTATTTTAATAGATTTTTGCATTGGATAGCTGAGGACGATCGACAACCAGGCTAGTTTTTACTTTTTCGATTTTAGTTTTAGTTTTTTTTAATATTACGATAGTTTCGACTTCAGAATGGATTCCAACCGGTTCCGAAAGAAAAAACTAAATATAATAATATACAAGGCTATCCAGAGAATTGTATGCATGTACGCCTATGGATCATAATTTCTGGAAGTGCGATTTAAGTAGTTTAAGCATGTTTATACTGGAATAAATTTTATCTTAACATGTGACGTGTATAAAATCTTGTTGCTAATGTAAAGGCTGTACAAAAGAATGCAAATACACTTCCGTTAATTGGCAGAAATTCCTGAAAGTTGATTTTTATCTGTATTGTTCATTTTCTTATTATATTAATTTTTAGCATATTTTTCATGCCTTTAGAACATGCCTAAGAACATTATTGATGACTTTATTATTTTAATTTTTCCTAATTTTGAACAATTTAAATTTACTAAGATTTAACAAGAACTTAAAATTTGTAAGTTTTAAAGATTGTTAACTTTAAAAGAATTGATCAATTTGTTCGAAACTTTAAAAAAAAATATTAATATTTATTATTTTTAATATTTGTCAATTTTATGGGTACCTTTAAAAGTCTAAGAAAATGCGAAATTTGTCCTGTGTAACATATTTTTTCCAAGAGCCCACTTCAAACACGGGAAGAAATGAAAATGCTAATTTTAAGTCTATGGGGGCGTTATTTTCAATTTTCTGGCTTTGATTTTAATATTTTTGAATGCTTTTTTGCATAGGATAGCTGGGGGCGATCAACAACCAGGCTAGGTTTTACTTTTTCGATTTTAGTTTCAGTTTTCTTTTATTATGATAGTTTCAATTTCAGAACCGATTCCACCAGTTCCGAAAGTATAAGTAATTTTTTTTTTTTTTAATATCTCTAACCAAAACCAAAAAAGTAAAAAACAGCCCAGTTGTAGATCGTTCTCAGCTATCCTACGCAAAAAAATCATTTTAAAATATTAAAAAGGACGCGAGATATTTGAAAATAACGCTCCCATAGACTTAACATTAGCGCTTACATTTTTTTTCCCGTCACTAGACTGTAAAAAAGGATTAAATTACGGAAATACTACTGGCAATCTAGACGATAGTATTATTTCCGTATTTTAACGGAACTTTTTCCCTTTAAATTACAGAAAAAATCCGTTAAATTCCGGTCTAAGTGCTGGCGTCTAGATTGCCAGTAGTATTTCCGTGTTTTGGTCCTTTTTTTTCCCTATAGTGTTGTATGTGTTCTCAAACGTAACCTAAAGATATTTTTTTGTAACGCAAAAGGAACGCGAAAATTTATCATTAACTATAATAATGTTAAACTGAAAATAAGGAGACTGTATGGTAAAATATTACATTTTATAAATGTCTGCTAGCTAACAAATTTATTTTCTGATACCTAGCTGTAACGAAACCCTGGTTTAAACGGAATTCTCATTATTCCCCTAAAAATACCCTGCAATTGTATCTGCAAAGACGCAAAAAACCCATCTAAAAAGGTATTTAGCACCTATTGTTTATGTTTCCGTCTTACCAAGTTTTATAGTGTCATGTTCTCAGCATGAGGGGGTCGAATTTTAATTACAACTAGGACCCGCATTTTTCTTGAACTCCGCCTTTTTTTTTTTTTTTTTTTTTTTTTTTTTTTTTTTTTTGAGGGAAAATAAAATTTGATATCGATACGAGTGTGTTTCGAAAGGTTATTAGCCCGACAAAGAAAATGAAAAAAATTTGACAATATTTAATTTTTTTAACGTAGATCCTTACAACTTAAAAAAATTAAACCAACGAGTTTCCGACTTTTTATTATCTTTAGCATAATATGCCTTATCTAACTTTGGAAATGAAGTGGTGGTCTCTGCTTTAACCCCATATTTTGAAGTGAATTTCCGACTACCGAGCCATTTCTTCAGGCTTGGGAAAATGAAATAATCGCTGGGAGCAAAATCCAGTACATGTGGAAGCACTACAGAGCGTAGGTCATTGACTTTCGTAGCGAAAACTACAAGCATGTGTGCAAGAGCACTGCTGTGGTGAAAGAACACGTATTTGTTGCTCAGGTATAGACGTTTTGTCGGAATAAGCACTCTTTAATTGGTCCCGTAGAAATGCATAACACTGTCCGGTGACGATTCTACCTTTTTGCCGGTGCTCTATGATCACCACACTTTGTGAATTCCCGAAAACCGTATCCATGGCTTTTCCAGCAGATGGAACCGTTTTCACTTTCTTTGGCGCAATTTCAGCTGCTCTTTCACATTGTTTAGATTGCTGTTTCATCTCTGGTGAATAATGGTGAATTCATGTTTAATCCACCGTTATAAGACGTTAATGAAAATCAGAAGATTGGTTAAGTTTTCTAACTTAACTTGAAATCACCATAGTTCAGATTACTAAAGGCAGTGGGCCATCCGCACTACCTTCTTTTGAAAAAAAAAATCGAACAGCGAAGATGGAGAAACTCATAAAATGATAAAGAAAGGAGGGGGGGTGGCGTAAAGAAGGAGACCAATTTCACGAGGTTTAATTTGATTATGTTAATAAATGAAATGTTTTCATGAAGGAATTTTCAGCAGAAAGTCCACCCAAATTAGCATTTCATTGCAAAGTATATATATGTGATAAAATCATAATAAAATCTCCACTTTTGAATTTGCCAAATTCGATCTATAAGCGATGTTCTAATGGAGGCAAATCAGACAAATTTCTACCACTTATTTTAAAATGTTATTATTGTCTTAATTAACTGAAGTTATGAAATAGGATAAAAAAAAAATTAAAAAAATTGTAATAGAAGTATGCCTTCTTCCTCCTCGTGAAATCGGAAGCTACGGTACGATCCAGCACATTTCGGCCTGAAACTTTTTCTATAAGCAAGCCTCTATGATTGAATACGAGTCATAATTGATTGTATCAGTTTATAAGTCTTTGTTGGCTAAATATTTGAAAGTAGAGGTCTCCTCGGAGGGAAATGTCTTGTTCCTGGAACTTGACAGTACAATTATCAGTAGAAAAAAAAATACGTTTTATGAAGCTAAAACTTTAGCCTGACTCAGTTTCTACAAAACATGTCTATATTTTTAAAACAACGTTATTCTACATTATTCAAAAACCAGATTTACGCATAGTTTTTATTTTCAGATTATTTTCGAAATTCATGGAATATAAGGAATAGTAGCAATGTTAATAATTATTTAGACTACATTGATGACTACATCGAAGAGGCCTTTTAATCAAAGCAAAAGTCAGTTCCTACCTACAGAAGATTTTTCTTCGCATTCAGTGAGACAAGAAAATTGTTTAATAATAGATGTTACGTAGAAAATACAGCATTAATTTGCAGAAATACTGTTTATAATTAAGTGAATTAAATCAAGCAATCCGCTAGAAGCAGCTTCAAACAATCAACAATTAGGCATTGTTTTCCAACAAGACTGCTAGACCACGTGTATCTAGCCCACTTCAGACACAAACTGTTATAATTGAGATGAAATGCTTCAATCCAAGAACCATTCTCCAAAACTTGCATCGTCGTATGACCGTTTATTTAGATCACTTCAAAACATTTTGAGGATAAGATATTTCATTTTTTGGAAGATTTGAGAAAATACATCGATTCTTTAGCCAGATGAGCGCTAATTATGTAACTGCTAGGAATTGAAATTTACACGAAATACATTTTCTTTAATTTCCATCAACAATATGCGACAAACTTTTGCATCCGCCCCAAAAATTGGAATTTGGTAATAGATTCTTCTCTGGTCTTTTACTATGAATTTTAATAACACTCGATCTTTACTTTCAATTTACATTGGTATCCTGTTAAAGATTGCGTTAGTTAACATTTTTATTTCATGTTGTATTGTAATGGCACATTCTTTCGTTTACTACAATTCATTATTCAATCACACAGTTTTATAAAATGATTAGAGAGGAAATTAAGGCTCACAAAGCAACAGTTAGTAAATTTGTTATTAGCTTTTCAAGAATTATAGGAGAAGGATAATACCGTCATCAACAAGTCTATCACTGTGAAAGTCTGCGTTATATACGTAGAAAATGTCAGTAGGACATTTTTAACAAACTGATAAAAACATTTTCTGGGCACCAATGAATGGCAGCTTACCATTGTCTTGATCGGCAAGTTCAAGTAGAGGCTGCAAAGTAAAACCAGTGATAATTTACCAAGCTAATTTATAAACTAGTAAAAACAGTTTCTTAGCAACAACGAATGATAGCTTAACACTGTCATGATCGGTAAGGTCAAGTAAAGACTATAAACTAAAAGCACTGCTAATTTACTAAATTCCGATATAGGACACAGATTGGTGAAGGATATTACGGCAAATCCTCCTGATTATTAACTGGGAAGTAGAGGAAGAAGATGGAGAATCTCTGGAGATATTTGACTGTGAGCTTTCAACTAACAAGGTAAAAAAAAATCTCTATCAGCAATGCGGGGAAAATAAAATTGTAACTTAGTCTAAAGATAAAGATGCAGAAAAATAAATTTATTTTCACTGATTTCTGATAAAGAAAATGAATGCTTTGGTAAAATTGGAAGAAATTCGAAATATTGCTTTGAAATGGAATTCTATGAAATTCTTTATCAGAATTGCATATCAATGTAATGAAAAATCCAAGCAGTTTTCAGAGAAAATAAAAACAAAGTCTTTCTCAAAAAAAAAAAAAAAAAAACAGCTGTATTTGTTACAAAAATCTCCAAATTCAGAGTAATGAATTAAAAAAGGTTTTTATACACAATCTAGGTATAAAAACACAGATAGGATGTTTTTGTGCCTGTCCACAGATTCCTAAAGAGTGATACAAGATTTCACAGGAAGGGATTTGTTCGACGGGTGGCAATTGCACAGACCATCAGCTCATCAAGTTGAAGGCTGAAATTTTAGGATTAGATAGAACTCAATTAGCATATTAAAATGCAAATGGTCTGCTAAGTCATATCTTGATAGAAAACACCTGCACACCGGAGTTTAGTTTTTGTTCGATTGGTTTATCATTGTATTTTGCAGCACCCAAATGTATGAAAATATTGAAGTTTGGGTGCATGAAAACACAATGGTAAACCTGCGGATCAACCACTAAATTGATGTTCTGCAGATGGTTTCCACCAAGATACGACTTGGCAGACCAATGCATATATCTTGTATATAAAATAAACGGTCAAGTACGAGTATTACTCGCGCTCAGAGAGTTCCGTACAATAAATATATGAATTATTAACTGTATTATTTAAAAGAATAATGAAACTTTGTAAAAACCTATACAAAGTAGAGTTGGGTATAGCTGTATATATTAGAAAAGTATGATTGAGTATACCACAAAGGTTCAAAGAGATATGAAGCCGAAATAAAATTAAATATTGCTATTTTGTATAATTCTTTTTTTAAACGTATCTTAATCTGCATATGGTGAACTTAATTTGGTACTAACAATAAAAGTACTGCATATTTAAATTTCATTTGGCATTTCATAAAACTAAATTCAACATAGAAATATTTTTCTTTTTACAGTGTAGATGAAATAAAATCCTTGATCAAAGTTTAAACTTGGCGTTGTACTACGCGCGCTTCGAAAGGAGGTCGCAAAGATGCAACTCGACTTTGTCCGTGCCGCGTTTTTTCAAATAGGTCTTTAATTATCATTTAAAGACACGGGAGGCGTATTGAGAGATTCACTCAACGCAAACTAGTCGCGAATCCCATAGTATTTATGCGATTAATTATAATTAAATTGGTCTGTTTTTAACAATTTGACGTTTACTGCTTTTATGCTGCTACTGGGTATTGCATTACACATATATATCATTAAAAGTTGTTATCTAGTATTTAAAAACCGATGGTATATAGAGAACGCCGCCTCTGCCATTATGTATGTCCAAACCAACCGTGTCTTTAAGGGTTAAGGCTCCTGCCCCTGCCAGCGAAGACAATCACGAGCTAATGCTAATCGTATAGGGAAGGATTTTTCTCATATCTATTTTGTATTTCGACATTTTAAATTTTTTTTTTTTGGCATTATATAGCCGAGATCCGTCTCTACATCGCACCTTTCTTTACTTTTTCCTCCCCATCGGATTAGCATTAGCTCGTTAGTGTCTTCGCCGGCAGGGACAGGAGTCTTAATATCTCGGCGAATTACCGACGATTTTTTTTTTGAAAATCATTATAAACAATGCTTTTATACTTTTGATACGATAGGTACCTTTAGCGCTCTTCGATACCTTTGCTGAATGCCTGCAAATAGAAATCTGTATGTAACAGAAAAATGCGATTTTATGAAAAACTATGCCACCTAGGGCAATCGCTATAATTTTCCTGCGAGTATTAAATTAACCTCTACTACCTCTAATTTTTTTCATAATTTTAGTTTCAGTAGATTTGAAAATAGATGGGGGAGGGGGCGCATTTTTGCACTACATTTTCGACGATATCTCTGAAAATATAATATCTAAAATTAAAAGAAATGTATTTTTGAGTTATGCGTTACGGAATCTTTTAACCGATACCTCAAACGATACACAAAGAAAATATATTTCTTCTTTAAAGAACCTAATTATGCCCTCTACGTTTTTCCCCACATATATTTGTGAATGTTTAATAATCTGTAAATATGTGGGTCAATAGCCTTTATTACATCTCCCAATTTGAACTTCCCACGTTCCGTAGTTTACGAGTAAAATGGCTGTGACAGACAGACACAGGAGTGCTCTTATAATGATTCCGTTTTTACTTTTTAAGTACGGAACCCTAAAAATCATGATTATTGCAACTGAGAAATACAAAAACATAAGAAGATGAATTATTGAAAATAAATATAACAAGAAAGAAAAACCATGTGTCAAGTATGGATTATGAACCCTTTCCTACATTTTTATTTCAGTTAGAAAAACACATAACACATTTGAATATACACATTTATTAATTCCTAACAATAGACGGAAACGTACTTCAATTGTTTTGTGAAGCTCTGTATGTTCCTTATAAATTTTTATACACGCCACATACTGAGCTGAAATTTAATTCAGAAATAAATACGCTGAAAATTACTGATATCACACTTCTAAGGCTAACATTAGCTTAAAACCCTACATAGATATCCATATTTCATTTCGGAAAAGTCAGAATTGCTATCCATGGACGGCCATGTATCCAGTTTTTTGTCATATCCCTATTTATTTATATGCTACAATGTCACTTAGCCGACGGGACATTTAGCATACAGCAATTAGACGACAGGATGTTTAGCCGACAGCGACTGTTAGCCGACAAGACAGTTAGCCAACAGAGGACAATTATTCGACATGGACATTCATCCGACAGGATATTCATCCGACTTAACTGTAACGTAACTGTAACCTGATCTTAACCTAATTATAACCTAAGCATAAACTAACTGTAGCGTAACTGTAACCTAACCAATACCAAACTGTAACGTAACTATAATTTATCTGTAACCTAAACGTAACCTAAGTGTAAGATAACCGTAACCTAACTGAAACCTAACAGTAACCTAATTGTAGCCTAAATGTAACCTAACTGAAACCTAACAGTAACCTAATTGTAGCCTAAATGTAACCTAACTGAAACCTAACAGTAACCTAATTGTAGCCTAAATGTAACCTAACTGGGACGTAACCGTAATCTAACTGTAACTAACGTTTACCTAGTTATAACCTAATCGTATGCTAACTGTAATGTAACTGTAACATAACTTTACCATGACCAAGCTCTAACCTAAGCGTATTCTAATTATCACCTAAACGTAACCTAACAGTTATTTAACCGTAATCTAAACGTAACCTAACGGTAACCTAATTATAAAGTAACCGTAACCTAATTGAAACCTAACAGTAACCTAATTGTAGCCTAAATATAATCTAACTGGGACGTAACCGTAATCTAACTGTAACTAACGTTTATCTAATTATAACCTAATCGTATGCTAGCAGTAATGTAACTGTAACACAACTTTACCATGACCAAGCTGTAACCTAAGCGTAATCTAATTATCACCTAAACGTAACCTAATTATAACCGAACAGTTACCTAACCATAATCTAAACGTAACCTAAGTGTAACCTAATTATGAAGTAACCGTAACCAAACTAAAACCTAACAGTAACCTAATTGTAGCCTAAATGTAACCTAACTGGGACTTAACCATAATCTAACTGTAAATAACGTTTACCTAGTTATAACCTAATCATATGCTAAATGTTATGTAACTGTAACATAACTTTACCATGACCAAGCTGTAACTTAAGTGTAATCTAATTATCACCTAAACTTAACTTAATTATAACCTAACCGTAATCTAAGAGTAACTAATCGCAATTGTAACCAAACTGCAAATTAACTGTAACCTAGCGGGAGGTGCATAATATGAAAGAGTGATCAAAGGGCTGCCCAGTCCAATGATATATCACTTGAGGGATGTCGGAAAAGTCAGAAAAATGCTCCCGGTGATACAAATTGGGGGAGGGGGAACGGGAGGTACATAATATGAAAGAGTGATCAAAGGGTTCCAATGCGATGTATCTCATGAGGGGTGTCGAAAAATGTTAGAACAGTACCGGCTAATTATACTATCAGCTAAATGTCCTGTCGGTTAATCGCCTTTTCGGCTAAATGTCCTCCCGGCTAATTGCCACGTTCGGCCAGTTGCCTGTCGGTCAATTGTCTGTATTGCAAAAATTATTACTATATGTCCGTTTCGATCAATTGTCCTGTATGCTGTATGTAAATTTCAGCTAATTGTGTTGTCGGCTATATGTACGTATCGGCTAAATGCACGTCTCAGCTAACTGCAATCTGCTAAATGTCTTGAAGGCTATTTGGTTGTCGGCTAAATGTCTGCGACCGGCTACGGGTCAAACATCTATACTAAAAGTAGTTGAGCTTGAAAATGCATAAATCAAATTAAAAAACATCTTTAAGTAATTCATGGTCATTCTCGGTACTACTGATGAAATCTTTTGTGTAGTGTCTATGCAACGGAATAGCAATAATTTCAGCAATACAGACAATTGGCCGACAGACAACTGGCCGAACTTGGCAATTAGCCGGGAGGACATTTAGCCGAAAAGACGATTAGCCGACAGGACATTTAGCTGATACTATAATATGCCGGTACTTTTCTAACATTTTTCGACAACCCTCATGAGATACATCGCATTGGAGCCCTTTGATCACTCTTTATATTCTATGCAATTCATATACACCACCTATGTGCCTGTGCAAAAATATTAGTTTAACTTAACTTATACCATAACTTATCATAAATCAAACATATCATAATTTAAAACTCACTATCAGCAATCATCCCTAATGTTTCCCTGTAAATGAACAATAAATTCGATGCACACCATATTCTTATCCAAACATCTTGCACTCTTTGTCTCCCCTTCTTCCGAATTTTCGTTTCCCGTTTTGCTCCCCTTACAGTATCAAGGTTTAAAATCTTTAAAATTCCTTAATATTTTCTTTAATTTTCTGTTTTATTTGTTACTTTAAACTAACAATAAATAGTCAGTCATAAATTTCGTTATCAATTTATTTCACCATATTCATTTCATTAAAAGTTCTTGTAAATTGCCTCCATCGAAAATGTCATTTCTCCCTTTTGCTCCCTCATCCACGGTACCCATATTTTAAAATAAAAACCCTTTAAAACTCTTTAATTTTTTTAAAATCTTTTCTGCTCAATTTGCCACTTTATTTTAACAATAAACAAACGATCATAAAAATTTCTCCTCCCCCCCCAACCCCAACTGAAATTGGTATTTCCTCCTCGCCTCTCCCTCTTACCAAGCATCTGAAATTTAAATCTCTTAAATTTTTTTCGTTTATTATTTTTTTAACCTATTTGTAAATATTTTCTAAGGTAAGTAAATAATAAGTCACCAATAAACTTCCCTCCCTCCCCTCCCGCAAAAAAAAGAACTAATTCTGCTTATTCCTCTTTTTTCATTCAGGTCACAAAATTTTAACCTTAAAAGTCATTGCTTTTTCTAAATCATTTAGTACTCTATCTGTTAATTTATTGTAATCATAAATAATCAATCATATAACTATACTCCTCCCCCACCAAAATTGACGTTTGTTCTGACTCTACCCTTACCAAGAACACAAAATTTAGTCTTTTTTTGTCCTATTTCTTATTCTTTAGTAAGGTAAATAAATAAGTCATCAAATAATATCCCCCCCCCCTTTTTCCTTCTTTCCCTTATTTAAGTTTAAAATCTTTGAAAATCTTTTTTTAATACATTTTCAGCTTTATCTGTTTCATATTGAACAATAAATAATCGATTATATAATTTCTTCCACCCCCATATAAAATTGACGTTTTCTTTTCTCCCCCCATTATTTCCATGCTCATAAAATTTAAAGTCTCTAAAACTCCTAATTTCAATGTTTTTGCCCTATTTGTAAATCTTTAATAAGTTACATAATCGGTCATCTATTAAATTCCCCCCCCCCCCCCCCAAAAAAAAAAAAAAAAAAATCTGTTTCTTGATTTGTCTTACCCTCAACTCATGAAGCTAAAAAATCTAATTTCCAGTCTTTAAAACTTTTTAATTTTTACTTTTTTTTCGTCCTAATTATAAATCTTTATTATCTATAATATTAACTAAATCATTTCAACTATGTACGAAAGTGTTAACAATAAAGCGATAGGTGTACATTTAATTGTGCATAAAAAACTTTTTAACTGTATTTTTCAAAGGAAAATGTCTTTAGAGAGATATTTGTAAGGAAAATATTGTGGTTTCTCGTCAACGTGCAAGTAAATTCTCAAAACCTTTCGAAATCATTTTATTCCGACTAGCTCAGAAAGAACCATCAAACGTAGATACCAAAGGTGCCTGAGTAATCGACTGAACCGAGTATGTCCATAAAGAAAAAAGAAAAATCATGCGTCTACGTCGATACATTCCAACACTTACAGAACACTGTAACAAAACTTCGCCGTTTAATAAAGTAAAGAAGATATCTAACTAAACATTTGTAATACCTATGACACGTTTGAAAAGCAGATTTCAACAATTGCACCCATAACCTGGATGGTACTCCAATTCTTTTGTGCAGCTCATATGATATATGCAGCTCATATGAGGCAGTGTATATGATATATTTGTACTGCATACATTTGTACAGATTCTACATACTATGTTAAAATTTAGTTTTGTAAGAAAATACATAAAACAGTTGAAAATTCACCCTCGGCAATTTCTACTAATAGACGGAAACATACTTGAATTCTTTTGTGTATTTCTGTATATAGAATACAGATTTTTATACACGTCAAACAGTATTAAGCTGAAATCTAATTCAGGCAAAATCATGCTCAAAATTACTGAAATCACACTTGCAGGAATTATTTTCTATCGGCGGCCCATGTATCCAGTTTTTGGAATATCCCTGTATAGGATTTTATTTGTATGATACAAACATCTCTAAGCATATTAAATGTAGTTGAGCTTGTACATTTATAACTAAAAAAAACCTAACATCTTTAAGAAATTCATACTCATTCTCAGCAATGGTTACGAATTCTTTTGTGTGGTCCTGTATAGGGTTTGTAAAATATGTGCACACCACGTAGTGCGCAAAAATTTAGTTAAACTTAAAAACGCATTCTGTAATTGAAAATGTACTTTCAGCATTAATTTTTAATAGCTATATCGGATACAGTATTGTATCAAAATATTTTATGTTTCCCTGTAAATGAACGCTAAATGAAATGCAGACCATATTCGAATGTAAGCATCTTGTAGTAAATCAAAGTAATGTGTATCTATTTCGTCATGTTTGAAATAGTGTAACGTGATCAAAATACGCTACAAACAGTTTTTCTCGTAGACCATATTGAACCAAGTTCTTTTGTCTCACCCCGTAAATAATTGTTAAATGCTCATGTTGTACAGAAAGTAGGCTAAGGACACCTCAGAAATTCATATCAATTTCATTATCTTTGTGACAGAGTAATATCAATCAAATACGCCGCAAACGATATTTCTTCACATAACGGAATACTTTTGAGTCCCCTATACTCGTACTTTAAGCATTATACATAACATAGTCTATAGTAACAATTTTAAAGTGTGTCTCAATGTACATAAATTTAACTGTGTTTAACATTGTGTAACACTATTAAAATACATCTTAAATAATTCCCCCCCCCCACACACACACATAGACCATAAATGTAGCGAATACTTTTGAGTGCATCTGTAAATGAACCATGAATGGTGTACCGAACATACCATGATGATTTTCAATATCGTATATCAATTACATGGCAATCCGACTATATTTACGCTAGTTAGAGCACGGATAGACAGACAGACGGACGGACAAACCCAATTCATAAACACTTTTCAACTTTCTTGGAAAGTGTTTAAAATGAAAAAATGTACATGAAAATAAAAGTATTTTATTGTTATTTAGATTACGAACCGCTACAAAAAACATTCTTAACTGTCTGCATCATTTAAAAAATATTTAGTGTACAGAAATCTCCCCCCCCCCCCCACACACCTGAATTTACTCCTATGCACTTAAAATTTCAAATTGTGAAAACATATGTTTTATAACTTATTTGTAAAAATAAAATATAATCTAAATTTTCTTCCGCCTGAAACCTTTCTGCTAACATCACACAAAGTTTTGAATATTTGGAAAACTTTATTTTTTCTGTCATATATTTTAGTGCTAACAACAATAAATTATGTACTATACCTATAAATGACTACGCTGGGATTTAGATGTATAGCCCCCCCCCCCCCTTCTCCTCAAAATTAATATTTCCCGTTCTCCCCTCCACCCCTCTACAGTACAAAATATACAGTTTATTTGGTTAACCTTTTCTCTCCTAATTTTATGAACATCTTATTTTTAACCTTCAATGTTGTTTAGCTTTTATATATCTCTTGATAAATTTCATGTTCTAAAAAGAATCCCCACAAAAGATAGTTATTTTAGAATATTTGTACCTAGTATTTCCCCCCTCATTCAATATCTCCCCCCCTTGATTTTAAATGTAATTTCGTTATGTGAAATAAAATAGTTTTTATACTGCGCTAATTTCCATTTTATGTTTGTAAATGCTGTAAAATGAACTTGATGATTAAAAAAAAGAAATATATCTGAATAAAATAATCATTTATTTTCTGAAAGTCAAATCGCTTTAATTTTTGCACCCTTATTATAAACAGATTAAAATTCTTTTTACGGCTTTCAGCATTATCCAGATTCTCCACAAAACACACGGCTTTGATCTACGCTGGACAGTTGAAAAAAGAAATCTTTTAGACCACCTGAAACCTATTGGAAATGATAGAAGAATATTCTATTTGCTGATTGGAAGAGCTCGCTTGTCAATCATTTGAATTTAGACCATCCTTTCAATTCAGCTAAAATGCCAGCGGCCATCTTGATTTCTTTTTGTCCGTGACTGCAGTGGGGTCTTAATTTTGGACACTAGCCTATTTGCGTTCATTTCATTTTGTATCGAATTCATCGAAGAAAACTACATCATTCAAGAAAAGTTTCCGGCATTTTCATAAAATCGTGGTAGAATGTTGGTGCAATCTAACACTGGACACAGTCTTGCATTTCCAGAGAGTGAAAAACTGGTGGTTTCCAGGCAACTGGTGAAATAGAAAAGAAAAATGAAAAAAAAAATTCTTTATTTTCGAACAGATGATCAAAATTCTATCAACAAATATGCAGATAATTTCCAATGTCTGTCTTATTTTTTGACTAAATTTCCATCAAACTCGAATAATTTAATCCCCCACCCGTTTAGAGAAATATTGCTCTAATAATTTATCATTTAATTCCAAAATGTCATTTGTTTTTCAGTGGTAAAAAATCGGATTCGTCTGCATTGCTATAGAAAAGCATTATGAGGTAAAGTGAATTTTGCAATGAATGATATTTAGAATGATTAAAGATTCAAATGTATATTTTTGTTGTAAAGGTAAAAAGAAATAGCTTTTTTTTCTCATTAACTGTTTAAAAAGTGTCTTAACATACTTACTTTTTTGAAAACTATAGGTTTTAAGTACCTTGAAATGTTGTGTTTAGTGTTAGATTTCTATAATAATTTCTCATTATCCATGTTATTAAAAAAAATAATGATACTTCATGATGCGCACTTTATAAGTTGTTCCATTTAAGGTCTAGCCACATAGCCCTCTATTTCTCCTAATAAACATATTTTAACGGAATACACCATTTACAATCAAATTCTTATAGATGTAATAATATGTTATCTTAAGCTGTAAAACATCGCATTTTACATACTAAATTATGGAGTTGCAGCAATGAAACGTCTCCCCCCATATTACGTTATTATACCATATAAAAATAATATAGTGTGTTTATCAATTACTTAACGCCACACATTTTCCAAAATATTTTAGCTATCGCAAGTCTAAAAAAAATAAACATCACAGCAGCACGAAAACTATTTGGTATGTAGAAATGGCGCAAAATAGCAAGAAATGCAACGCAATTCGAAACTATTGTTATTGCAAAACTATGCAAAAGAATCGGTAATGTGCTGAAGCAGATAGTTTTGCTTGGTGCGCTGGAAATTGTGATGACAAAATTATCGAATATAGGTTAAGCTATCATAACTTGCTTAAACTTTTATATCTTCTTAACAATTTATTAAAACCCTCCGAGCGTCTTGCAAAAGGGTAAAATTATAATGTTGTTTTCTCTGAATTTTGTTTTAAATGCTAAGAAAATATGATTCTTTCAACATTATACAAAAAACTCAATTACAAATATAAATGTAATCCTTGAGAGTATTAATCATTCTTCAATGTATTTAAAATTCATTAAATCTATTGAATTATATTATCTTAAATATTGCTTGTATTGCTGTGAATCCTGGAGCTTAGTGAACGGAATATTACGCCCCAAACACTTAGAGGGTTAAATCATATATTGCTGCTTTTTGTAGATAAAACAGTCAGTAATTTCATCTTCATTGTAACTGCATTTCGTAACTTGTTAGTATGTTTAATGAAATTTTATCAATTCACCATTCGAATAACTACATATTCTTCAAAGTTACAAATAAATATCAACATCAAAGTACAAGTTAATTGCTATAAGTGATAAAAAATAACTTTTAAACAGGCAAAAAATACTTCTTTTTATTTACATTTCGACATGTTCCATTTCTTCCGACGGCAACATCCTCAAGAAAATAAAATGATTAAAATATTTTCGCAAAAATTCAAATTGTAAAGCTAGTAAACAAAAACAAAATCACGCGAGCACAAGCATAATGAAATTAACTGCAAAATTAAAAATGGAAATTTGTAAACGTGTATTATTTTAAATTATTGTTTCATTATTCTGTATAGCATTTCTTTCCAAATAGTAGGAATTTCCATGGATGCTGAATCATTGCAAATGTTCTCATTGCATAAGAAGATCAGTTTAGATTCGCTGATGATGGGTGTCAATTAAGATCTTTATTGATAAATTATTCTATTTTTAAATTCAATTTATAAAGGTTCTTTGTTGTATAGCCTGGGCAGAGCTGTAGTTTTCTTGTTGTATTTAATGTCAGCTATATGTTTCTTGATCCTAATTTCGAGCTTTCTTTTTTTCATTCCTCTATAAAATTTTACGGTTGCATCTTCTTTGGTGAAATATATTTAATATACCCCTTATAATTGATTTGGTTCTATTCGGTCTATGTTCTTACATATTATATATATTTTTAATTTTGCGGATGGATTTGCAACAATGCAGAAATTGTATTAACTGAGTTTATATTTCAATCTTTCGAAGAAACCAGGAAAATATTGTAAAGATGATAACTTGGTCACAGTAAATAAGTAAAGCTATTTTTTGGATTTTTAAAAGTTATTTTTATCCCTTATAGCAATTATTTAGTACTTTGATGTTTTGAAATGAATTTATGTATAGTTTATAAATATCTGCATTTTTTTTGAAAATTTACATGTGCTGCTTCGAATAATGAAATCTAATTTATTAAATCATATATTGCTGCTTTTTTAGATTAAATAAATCAGAAATACCATCTTCATCGTAACTGCAATTCATAACTCTTTAGTATGTCTAATGGTAATTTTATTATTTCACCATTCGAATAGCTATATTTACTTCAAAGTTACAAATAAATATCAACACATTAGATGTTATAAAAATTGGATATACTTTTTCTAATAACTTAAAATACTTTTACGCACATGCTGTTTATTTTTTTATTATTGTATCAATATTGTATCAATATTACTAATATTGTATCGTTACATTGTATGAAGTACTTAACAAATCTTTAATTAATAACTTAATAAGGACTAATAATAAGAAATAATAATTAAGGACTTAATAATTATGTCATAAAGATAGCTAATTTGCATATATGAAAACATCTGTATTAATTTCAGTTACACAAGCTAATCTCACCATCATAGAATTATGACAGAATGTCTTAGTACTATGACCAATAATTACGTGACATAATCATGTACACGTCGTTCGAAATTCTGTTTTCTAGATTATGTGAGGTATTGCAAATAATTAAAATATAAATTATGTTGACTCCACAATGCTGTCAAAAAATCACGGATTCTGAATGCTTATATGACGAATTACAGCAACGACATATTGGTAAAAGTACATCTATAAACTACATGTGCTTATATTGTATATGTGTAATTTACAATAAAAATATTGAAATATTATGCAGATTCTAATATTTATGTTTAAAAAAATGAAAAGAAAGGCTGAAAAAATTTGAAATGGTGATAGACAGAATTTTATTAGAACTTTTAATTAAGTCTTATAAATGCTGATAACTCCGAAGAAAATCCTTTATGTACTTTTTATCAAAAAAAAGTTTTTGAAAAGAGAAAAAAATTACACATTTCAAAGTAAGTGCAAGTAAAGTAATTAAAAACTTTTAGTCTACTGATCTTTGTTAAGTATTTTAAAGAAAACGAATTTACAGGAAAATGTGGTCATACACATTTGGTGTAAAATATCTGCAAAACTTTTACGAAAACATGTTTTTGTTAAATTATCCCACAAAGTTTCTTTCCTCCTTCTTTTTAAATACACTTGTTCTAAAAGTCATGTTTGTCGTTTTCTTTTTGTGGAAAACATCTGAAAGAATTGTAGTTATTAATAAAACTTTCATTTTTCTAATCGTTCTAGTTAATATTTTTAATATGGTTATATGACGAATTATGAAAAATCATTATCATATATTTAAAAATACGTACATAAAAGACAGAAACAGAATTGAAATTAGATGTTATATTAGACGCATAAATTGTAGGGGGTGCCATATAATATTTAAATTCAATGATTTCGAATTATTTTGGGCAATTCCATCGTTAGATTCAGAAGTTACATATGCAATATTGAACAGAAAAGAATATAATTCAATGGAAATATGCATAGTATTGAATGCATAACATTTAGTCAATTCCCTGGGCTCGAAATATATCCGAAAATGCAGTGCATTTGGTGAATACCTATAATTAATTAAAATAATACAATGAATGTGTCTTGTTATTATTATTCAATAATAAAATACACTAACATACATAACTATTTCTTACTTGAATTAGTGTTACATTAAACAAGAAAGAAAAATCATGCGTACTGCATAAATTATGAAATACTTCCCAACACTCTCTAAAATCTTTAACAAAACTTCTTTATTGAGAGAAATAAGGTAAATAAGATAACAAAGTAAACATTTAAAAAATCGATTTCAGCTGTTACCGTCCATAGCCAAATATGTATTCTAATTCTTTTGAACAGCTCTGTATTTGATCTGTAGATTGATATATATACTAAATAATGGAAACATTCAGTTTAGCCAGAACACCCATAAAAGTTTGAAATTTCTCATTCATCAATTTATACTAATAGATGGAAACATACTTGAATATTTTTGTACAGCCCTGTAGTTTACCTATTAACTTTATTACACGCCACTATTTAGCTAAAATTTAATTCAAACTAAAACACTCAAAAAACTACTGAAATCACATTTCCAGAAATTATCAGCCGTAGATGGCATCTATCCAGTTCTTTGCATGACTTTGTATATCATTTTATCTATATTCTACAAACATTTCTTAATAAACTAAATGCAGTTCAGCGTAAAAATGCATAACTCATTTAACCCTCCGTCTACCAGACGGATCCAATGGGCCCGATGGGTACATTCGAAATATTTATTCTAACCAGAAATTTCTTTAAAATAAACTAAATATCTAAACCAGACAATAATGAGTTAAGTAAATAAGTTCAATAGTTTTAAATAAGAATTCTGATGTGTAATATTTTTATAAAACTTGAGTAAAATTTTCGGTAGTTCTAGGGTTAAAAAGTCATCATAGTATGCATAAAGGTAGTGAAACAAAAAAGCGCATATCATAATTGAAAATTCATTTCCAGCAATCACCGCTAATTTAAAGTATTTCTGATACTGTATAGTATCTGAAATCTTTTGTGTGTCCCTGTAAATGCTATGCACTTCGTATTATACATGACATATCTTATAGTTATCCTCAGAGACTTATATCCATTTCATTATATAAGAAATAGTTTAATATAATTAAAATACGCCGCAAACAACCCCTCCCTATATCATTATGTAACGTAACTCTTTTGTGTAGCCCTGTAAATGAATAATAACTATACTTTGCACCGTATATGTTACAGATTGCATATTTTAGTGCACTTCAAAAACGGATTTAAATTTTCGTATGTTTGGGTGCGTGTCACATCATTAAAAATCACTTGAAACGATATTTTCCCATTCGCCTTAATGTAACGGAATGCTTTTGACTGTCCCTGTTGTGAAGGAGATTTCCCTGCCATATTGTATTAATACATTTTTCCTTAACCCCCCCCCCCTCTTTTTAAAATAAGATTAGTTTTACTAAATTCCTATATTTTATATCTGTCTTAAATCATAAATTTATTTTCAACGCTCTGTTCCTTTAGAAATACATTTTCGTTTCTCCACTCTTAATTCTCAAAAAACCCACAAAAGGCAGTCGTAGATTAAATGAGGCATGCTATTTTTATCTCGCATTGAAACAATTCATCCAGTACATTTTTATGCTTAATTTGGTTGCTATGCCTGAAATTTCTCATGCCTCCTTTCTTTATTTTTGCTGTATCTCTACATCTGCATATTTTATTTCCAACGTATAAATTCTTATCATAAATTCTGTCTGCAATTTCTTATTTTTTAATTGCACATGCCTTCAAACGGCCCGCCGCGCCTATTCCCATGGTTTGGCAAACACCCTGTAAAATGCGGCTTTGTGGTTTTTCGGTTGCCCACATTTTCCCGATTATCCGTTGACGTTAAAGTTTTATATGTTGCCCTTTTCCCCTCCTCATTGACAATACATTAACGGTTTTGAACACGTGTCTCATTTCAATATAATTCTCGCCAGATTTCTACTGGCTTGCTAGTTTTTGTAAATTACTGTTTGTCAATAACTCAACGCTCTAAAATGTAGTTATGACATGATTCGGTTCCTGATCGTGCTTCTGTAAACATAAAATGTTGATCGCCCCCTCTCCAGCACCGGCTATTTTGCCGTTGCCGCCCGAAATCTCGATTTGTGCGGACCTGGATAATAAAGAACCTCCTGTTTACATCTGGGATTCCTATTTACTGATTGCGTTTTTTATTTTTTTTTTTTTGTAAATCAAACTTGGTCACATATCTTTTCGCATACTAAAATGTAAATGTTATAATACTCCAAGAATCATCGATGCAAAATAAAATCCTATTAACCTGTTTTAGACATATCCAGTAAAGACTAGAATTAGTCAGTACACCTGTAGTTGAACTAAAAATGCTACACACTTCATTTGAACTAGGAATCGTGCTATTTTAAACGTCAATAACATCCAAAATTTCAGTGTAATCCGAGTATATTTACGTGAGTTAGAGCGCGTACAGTTGGACAGACGGACAGGCAAACCGAAGTCATAAACACTTTTCAACATTGTTGGAAAGTGTTAAAATTTGTGTCGATTTACTAATGAAAGTGTTGAACTAAAAGTTTTGGATCTCAGTTGCGCCTGAAAATTTGACTATTCACTGTGTATGTACTACTTTTTATGTAGTGAATTTTCAACAAAGTACAATTGTGGTAATAATATATATATATATATATATATATATCCGTATGTTTACACATATACGTACGCTCACACATGTATGTCGTGAGATTGAGTGAAGGAAAGTTAATTTTTATGGAAACAATATCAGATAATTTCCAAATTTATTTTCCGTTGCGAAATACCAAATAAATACTCGATTTCATTCAGAAATGTTAAATGTGATTTTGGAATTTATCTTGTAAATGCTCATAAAATTGTTTTGCATATATTTAAAAGAACATGTAATAAGATGTTGGAGGATAGTCCTTTATTCATATTAAAGCTAGTTATGAACTAATAGGTAAATTGAGTAGTTTAGTTACGTGTTTATCAGCTTATGATTTTGAAGATCTATATATAAGAAAAACTATACTGAATTTAATTAACAAAGTTAATATATTTTGGGGGGAATATTCAAATATGCAACACATTTACAAATAAATGTTTTAAAATTATTCCATCTCGTAGTACAGGAATTATACATCAATGAAGGTAGTAAAATGTATAATTAGGTATTTAGAATTCAAAAGGGAGGATTTGGCGGTTCCATTTTTCTAGATATTTATTTCTATAATTATTTCTATATTTATTTTGTGAAAGCTTATTTATATAAAAATATGTTAGAGATATATAAATAATTTATTGTTTGTACAACATCACGGTACGTATTTCAATTTTGTCTTCTTTTATTACCTAGTTACAAGGGCCTTCATTTAATAATCAGACTAACGTTGATTATTAGATTGTTATTATGATAATTAAAGGATGGGTAATAAAGATTACAGTATAAGGCATAACTCTCTTAAATTTTAGATTTCTAAACATGTAGCATTTGAATTCAAAGAGTCATATTCCAATTTTATAAAATTCTTTGTTAAGTAGTATTAAACGTATTGATGGATAATGTTCATGTAAATCGGACAAAATGCAATTATTTTTATAACCGAAACTTTCCCTCAGGGATACTCAATGGATTGTTTAAATACTCCGTTACATTGTTTTATGGAAAACATGAGTTAACTAAGAGAAGTGAGATATATTGAGTCGGTTGGTATTTTGTCCGAGAGGTATAAAAAAAAGTGATATCAATTTTTGACTTTTCACTGTATAATAACGCCTGTATTTTATTTGTTTCTTTTAACGGCTGCAACAGGTCTGGAGAGTTTTGCTAGCATAAAACATGCTTAATAGCTAACATATCACAAACAGTGCTATTGCCAGGAACTCGTATTTCCAATTTACATATTTCAATGTTTTTTACACATATTTTTGAATTTATTGTCAGTCTTTGAGGCTCGGGGTTTTTATGTATCTCTTTGACTTTTGAGTTTTGTTTAAGTTGAATGGTTCTTTGTGAATTAAATTTTAAGTTCTCGTTTTCATCTAATTAGAGCAGAATTATTGAATACATATTAATTATAATAATTTATTATATTTCAAACTCAGTAAATTATTTAAACCAGAAAATAATTTGTGACTAACCATCTATGCTATTAAACAGTATGGATACCCAATGACGACGTCTATATATCATTAATTTAGGAAATTCTTATATTCGTAGTATATCCCGTTCTTCGAAGCATGTGTTTTTATTATTTGGTTGTTAACAATTGTTAGCCTAAGACACCCGCAATTATTAGTCAACTGAAAGTGAGTTGAAAACTCATTTAAATAATATTTACATGTCATAGTCCTAAAACTCCGCTCCTTCAAGACAAATCTCTAAAGTGGGTCGGATTTCGTACATATCGTTCACTTGAAAAAAAATGAAATATTCTTTTCACTCAAACGGATTCATAAAAAGATTGGTGTTCTTTCTCTTTTATGCAAGGTTTATTCAATGACTTTTTATTCCCGTTTACACATATTTTGTAATATAAATGTTATAACAATAATGGAAATCTACAAAATACATTAATATAATCAAATGGACAAAATGAAAACTTTTGTATAAATAAATAGAAAACAGTATGTTGTAAGCAATCCTACCACTTAGCACAAGCAGTGCTAGCAGAGTTATCAACTCTGTGAAAACATAGCAGCTGTAGAGCAATGATAATATTGGTATAGTCCAATCAAACACTTATTATTTCATTATGAAAACAAGGCAGCGAGAGTGGCGAAAAAAGGCGTATGAAGAAATAGGGGGTTTTCCCAATTAAACACATGGAAACGTAGTCAAAGAACAACTGTTTATTCCATCATAACATACCAACACTGAACAATTCTCGCAGATGAGAAATCGGAGAATTCCACTCGAGCATAAACTAGTTACTCATCCTAAATAGATGTTAATTTACGAAATGAATATTCTACATGGCTAAGGACACCGGGTAACAGGTTATGTAAACAATCACAGCACAGAAATCACTCGTTCTGAGCTCATGCTCTCGCTATTTATGAGAATGCGCGGAGGAATTCCGATTGAAATGAAAACTTCAAGCTAAACCAACGAAAATCACGAACGAGCCTCGAAGTGAAACAGGGATCCGACACTCAGCCAATGGAGAGCGATCAAGAAACGTCACAGGAAAGAATCCCAGCGCCGCTAATGGAATGATTTCGATGTGAAAAGGTTGTCTCCCAGCTGGCGGGAAAAAGATATGAAATAGAATAAAAAAGTAAAAATGGCTTTGATAAACATTCGAAAAATAAGTAACTGCGTTCAGAACTTTACAGTTTGGTAGACGATAAAGATTAATGAAGGGATTAAAGTTTAGATTACGTTTTGGAATAAATCTATTATTAAGATACGCGTTTTAAAAATATAGGAATTTAACTAGAAATAAATAATAGAGCGCATTAAAAAATTAAATAATGAATATGCCGGCAATTTAGAATAATTTAAATGAATATCAAAAGGTAAAATTTTTATGTAACATATATATATGTATATATATTTTCCAGCATAAAATGGAACAGAACTTTTTTTTTTTTTTTTTTTTTTTTTTTTTTTTACTTCCATTAAAATAATCAGTAAGAACTTCATTAGGAAAAAAAAAAGCTTAAAAATATTTTTTTTTTTTAATTTAAAATAACCATTTTTATTCATCTTGTCTAAAAAAATAGTCTATCCAGATACTGCAGGCATAGTTTTCAATTCTATGTTTGAATTAATATTATTTAAAATCACATTTTTAACTGGTTTTATGTACCCATAAAACTTAGTGTCTTATGTAGTTCGGCCCAAAACACATTTATTTTTTTATTATTTTATTTTAAGATTAAATTTTGTACATTGAAATTGTAACTTCTGTTACTGTAACTGTTCTTACGAAAGAATTGACTTCCATTGTCCACAACAGAGAGTACTATTGAACGTACTTCTTGCTAAAAATATGAAAGATATGCTACAGGCATTTTGAATTGGTTCTGAACACATGTGTTCAAAAAGCTGAAACATGTGAATTCCCGGTTAGAGTTATTTCTGTTTTTAACCTCTGCTACAGAAATTTAAAATTTAAATATTGTCATTTTAATTAAAATTTTATTTTATTTTATGAAATTAAGTTAATTTAGCTTAAATAAATGCAATGCATATTTTTTATAAAACTATAGAATATACATTTTTTTCTTTGTTAAATGTAACATCTGTTACTACATATTTGTAACCGATAAATTAACAAGAGTCTAGTTTAAAATTCACGTGCGTAATAAGAATTAGTCAAAGTGCTTTAGTGGTGTCATTGTTTTTAGATTAATGTAAATAAATTTCTACTGTATAATTTATGTTGCTCAATGTAACTTGTGTGACAAAAATGTAAGCACCGTTACTATATATAATGTATGATCTATATTTTTATTGTTGTATATGCGTACCTCTTTAAAAATGTTCCCAAAATATTAAAAGGCATCTTTTGTTTCAATATACTAAAACTTTTTGATCATTTAAATTTATATTTAATACAGGGTACTGAAAAGTTTGGCTGTAATGTTGAATACAAGTAACAGAGGTTACAAGTTGTTATAAACATTAATCCCTTTTATTGTTTTCTTTTGAATATCAAATTTCATACTGAAGTCTTGTACACTAATCATGATATAAAATACTAGAAATAAAAATTTGGTAGGAATATAAATATTGTAATTTGAGTGGACGTTGTCCAGTAATAGAGGTTGGGCAAATTGCCTTTAAGGCATTTTCAGATGACTGTATTTTTATCCTAACTATGGATTTTTCTATGCTGGAACTGATTATATATAGGTTGTATACATACAAACACAGAAAAAAAAATATTTGTTGAAAACTGCATACTTAAATATATATATATATATATATATATGTGTGTGTGTGTGTGTGGTGACAGAATTTGAACTCTGCACTGCAAAGACTAGAACATTCTTAGATGAGGCTCGGGACGATCCACCCCAACCTCTGAGTCTACGAAAAAACTGCTCAACTTACAAAAACTATTGTGAGAAAGATGAGATGACTGTTGATTGCTCTCGAGAACGGACGTGTGAAACGTCGCTGTTCGACCGAATACCGGGTCAGCGGACCTCGGTTTTAAAGCGGAATGCCGCCGGCCAGTTATAAATATCATGTTTAATCTAAATGTAAATACCCCATCTGTAAATACCTCATCCACATAATCAAGAACATTAAAGTTTAAGATTCCCTCAAGAATCTGCCTGGACTAATTACTTCTAGACACCGACCACAGTAAAGGTACATTTATTCGTCAAAATCAATGTGCATTAAATTTCTACAGATTGGAGGCTGTCGACCGGGATATTTACATGCAAAGTGTGGATTTAACTTGCGTGAAAAATTTTCTGATGTCCTAAAGAAATTCTGATGTTCTGAAAAAGAAAGGAAAAAAAGTTGCTTTCATTGAAAGTTCCGTGAATAGCTGAAAAGAAGAAAAATTTTCTCATGCAGAAGGAAAGATAAAAAAAGTCAAATGTTTTTTTTCTGTCTTGTGCGTCGATAAGGTCCGTTAATGAAGGGAAGGGAGAAAATCGAAGTATCGAAGGATCGAAGTGAGCGTGTTCTGTGATGAATCAACGGAGTGTTTTGCATCTTCTCGTAAAATTTCGTTTATTTCTGCTGATAAAAAGTGTATTTCGAGTCTCAGTGACCGGTTGACCTAATTATTCATCTCAAGTTGCTCTTCTTTTCTTGTGATAAAATGGGGAAGTGTTTTTTTTTTAATTGTTCCCCATAAGTTCTTGAATTGTGTTATTAAAAGGTGTACAGTGAGTTTTTGTGTGTGTACGCCAGAAGAAAAAGAATATATATATATTTTTTATTTTAGTGAAGTTTTTTAGTGAGTTTTTTTTTTTTTTTTTTGGGGGGGGGAGTGATTTTTTCAACGTGTCTGCGGTGATTTTTTTTTTTTTTTTTGCAGACGGAAGAGTGAATAAGTATTATCAGATTTTGCTGATAAAGATAGGAAGTAGTTATTTTCTTCTTTGCTTCCTAAGAAAGATACGCTTTTTTTTTGCTTCTTTGAAAGAAAAAAGTATTAACGATATAATTTTTTATCATGTTATTTTTTATGTGAAATGAAAAAATACATATTCCTTTGAGAAAATTTTGATGGAAGTAAGTTCTTATAAAATTGGTATTCAACAATTATTTTTTTGTATTAGTTTGTAGTAAAGAAAAAAAATATATATCTATTTTTTTTTTGGTGGAAATATCTGGTACAAAGTAAGTGAGTTTTAGAAAACTGTTAATATTATTATTATATATAGATATATTTGATTTATCGGGTGCTTATATATTATTGATTTATATTAAGATATTTTATTTATATGTTAATTGGTTAGATATAATTATGGCATACTTAATAAGGTCTAAAAAGATCGATCTGGTTACTGCAGTAATCGAGTTAGGTTTAAATCCTCCAGATGGTGCTAATAAAAGTCAACTGACTAAATTAATTGTAAAATCCGAAGGGTATAATGAGGATTTAGTAAAAAAATTGCCAGCGGGGATTATAAGTGAAAGGGAAGAGAAAAAAGAAAAAAATATTGCAAAAAAAAAAAAAAAAAAAAAAAAAAAAAAAAAAAAAAAAAAAAGATATCGAAAATCGTGAATTTGAATTGAAAAAATTACAATTGGAAAATACACAAAATACCCAATTGCATAATTCAATATCTACAATCGCCGGAAAGGGTTGCGATGTTCTAAAATTACTAAATAGATATAATAATGAGGAATAAATTAGCATTTACTTAACCCTTTTCGAACGCCAAGCGAAGCGTCTTGGGATAGAAAAAGATGAATGGGTTACATATCTGTTGACTCTATTACCGCTTGATATTGTTAGTTTAGTAAATCGTGAAAGTGAAGAACTATCCAGTGATTACGACTGTGTAAAGAAAATACTTTTAAGACGTTTCAAACTTACACCAGAGCAATTCAGGCAAAAATTCTGTTTACACAGAAGACAAAATTCAGCGTCATGGAAAGATTTCTCATTTGAAATCGCAAATTTTCTGAATGAATGGTTATTGGGATTACACATATCAACGTTCGAAGAGTTAAAAAATATTTTAATCATTGACCAGATTAGGCGAAAATTGTCCCCAGAAATGAAGGAACACTTTGTGACGAATTGCCAAAAATTACGAGTGTAGAAGATTTGAACAATAAATTGGATGATTTTGAAATCGCCAGAATTAACTTACGGAAAACTGAAATTAAGCCCCCAAGCACGGAATTTAGGAAACGTCAAGGTAATGAAAATAATAGAGCGTTCCATCGAAAGGACATTAGTCGCGTACCATATGAGAAAAACTACACACATACCCCCCAAAAGAATTTAAATACAAAAATCCGTTGTTTCAATTGCAATGACTTTTCTCACCGTTTTAGAGATTGCCCCGAAAAAAAGAAAGTCCGGTCTGCTGGAAGTGGAAAATTCCTGGCCACAGGTCTGACCAGTGTACAAATAATTCTCCTAAAAATACAAATGCTGCCGTAAGCAGTAACTCAAATCCGGTTGATAAAATAATAAAAAAGCGTGGGGATTTTAGGGAAAAATATGGATGCTTTAATTGATACAGGAAGTGACGTAAATATGTGTAGCAACGATACTTATACTTCCCCGGGATGCCCTAAATTGCATGAAAACGACTTGGTATTATCAAGTATTGGTGGTAGTCAAATTACACCCACAGAATTTATGACCGTAAAAAATGAAATAGATGGTTTCACACTGAACGCAGATTTATACGTCGTAAAAAATTTGAGCCATTCTATAATTTTAGGAAATAACTTTTTGAAACAGGTAAATTTCAATATGTCAGAAAAATGATTGCAAATTACAGGGAAACGGAAATTAACGGAAGTTAGGGTGAATTACGTCACTGCTTTCCCACAAGAAACAGTCATGACAAAAAACAGATGCGTCATCTATGTCACACCCAAATTTCATGCGATGTTGCGGTCAGAAAAGCAAAAAATCCCACGATGGGAAAAACTATTGCGACAGCTGAATTGGTGAGAAAGGAACAAACTAGTCAAAATGAAACAGCTTGCAACTTTAGTGAAAAAATAAACATGCAATTAAGCTCTGATAAAAATTGTTTGTTGGAAAGTGAACAGTGTTCTGTCCCACAGTTAGACTCAGCGAAAACTACAGATATTTATTTAGCTGAGACAGCTAATTCTATTAATTTTCAGGAAGTTGAGCTAAACCATATTACAAACAACACTATTAAGAAAAAGTTAACGGAACTGATCACTAATTATAAGCCAAACAAGGTTAAGGACACAGAATTAAAAGTAAATATAACATTAACTGATGATATTCCGATTGCGCAACGACCGCGTAGATAAGCATATCCAGAACAGGAATTTGTAGACAAACAAATACAAGAATGGTTGGAAATGGGAATTATAACGGAGAGTAACTCTAATTATGCATCGCCTATAGTATTAGCGAAGAAGAAAGATAATTCCTGGAGAGTGTGTGTAGACTATAGACCCCTCAATAAAAAATAATTAGAGCTAATTTTCCCTTGCCAAGAATAGAGGTCGTTTTAGATAACATTGAGGAAGCGAAGGTTTTCACTACATTGGATTTAAGAAATGGATTTTTTCATATAGACGTAGCAGAGGAGAGTAGGAAATATACAGCATTTGTCACGCATAACTCCCTGTACGAATATTTAAAGCTTCCATTCGGATTATCGATTGGCCCCCATAATTTTCAGAGATATATCCAAGCTGTTTTTAAACAGTTAATTAAAGAAAAAGTAATATTAATTTACTTAGACTATGTCATAGCACTTGCGAAGACTGAGGAAGAAGCGCTTTTAAAACTGAAACGCGTCCTAGAAGTTGCATCGGATTACGGACTTGAATTTAATTTTGCAAAATGCCAATTCCTTAAACGGAAAATTGAACTTTTAGGCTATATTATTGAAAACGGAACTACAAGGTCCTCGGAAGCCAAAACTTTGGCAGTAAAGAATTTTCCTGAACCCCGCACCCTTAAACAATTGCACAATTTTCTGGGTCTAACATCTTATTTCAGAAAATACATCCCACATTATGCAACTATAGCGAGACCTTTAAGTGATTTATTAAAAGCGGGAAATAGATTTAAATTTGGAATCCTCGAAAAACAAGCTTTTGAGACTCTTAAAGAAAAACTAGTTAACACCCCAGTATTGCATACATTCCGACGAGGCGCTAGACTAGAATTGCACACCGATGCAAGCGCCATAGGTTTTGGTAGTGTCCTACTACAAGAAGATGAAAACAAAAACTTACATTCTATTCATTATATGAGCCGTAAAACCACACCTACTCAAGTAAAATACTGGAGTTACGAATTGGAAACACTCGCGGTAATAGAATCGGTTAAAAAATTCCGAAACTACTTTTTAGGCACGAAATTTAAAATTGTGACAGATTGTTCCGCGTTTCAAAAGACAATGGACAAAAAAGACATTACGCCAAAAGTAGCCAGATGGGCTCTATTCTTACAGGAATTTGATTATGAAATTGCCCACCGATCAGGATCCCAAATGAAACATGTAGACGCATTGAGTAGAAAAACAGTTCTAATAGTTACCCGATCGCAAGATGAATTCACATTAAAAATAAAGAATTCACAACAAGAAGACGAACGCATACAAGCGATAAAAAAGTTAATTGAAAAAAAATGAAAGTTCAAAATATTTTATAAGAAACGACATCGTATACAAATATGAAAATGATAGAGAACTTTTGATGATTCCTACCAATATGCAAAAGGAAATAATACGCGATGTTCATAATAAAGGTCATTACGCAGTGGCTAAAGCTGAAATTATTTTAAAAGAAAATTATTTTATACCCCAATTACGAAAGCAAATTGAAAGCGTCATTGCCAACTGCATAGAGTGTATACTTTGCAATAAAAAGCAAGGAGAAGGAGAAGGTCTGTTAAACCCGATTCCCAAACAAAAATTGCCCCTCGAAACCTATCACATAGATCACATTCGTCCCGTGCCTTCTACAAATAAAAATTCATATTTTTACTGTTGTGGACGCATTTACTAAATTCGTTTGGCTATACCCCGTTAAAACTACAGCCGCTAAAGAAGTCATCGATAAGTTAACCTGAGAACATGATATTCGGAAATCCATTGCGAATCATTACCAATAAAGGACCAGCATTTACCTCTGCTGATTTTGAGAAATATTGTAAGGAAGGGAACATAGAGCATATACCCATAACAACAGGGATACCTAGAGGAAACGGTCAAATACAGCGAATGCATAGAATTCTTATCCCAATTTTAGCAAAACGTAGCGTAGAAGACCCCACTAAATGGTAAAAATTTGTCGCTCCCGTACAACACATCATGAATAGTACCGTATCGAGGAGTACAAAATTTACACCTTTTGAACTACTGACAGGAACGAAACTGCGGCAGAAAACTGACCTGCAAATCAAAACACTGTGAGATGATGATGAATTAAATTCGTTCATATCGGAAAGAAATTCGAATAGAGAAATAGCTAAGCAAAACATACTAAAAATACAACAGGAAAACGTGAAAATGTATAACAAAAGGCGAAAAAAGGTCAACACATATAAACTCGGTGATTTGGTGGCCATTCAAAAAACACAGTTTGGGACAGGTACCAAACTAAAGCTTATGTTTCTTGGTCCCTATGAGATTACTGCAGTAAAAAGAAACGATCGTTATAACGTGAGTAAAGTTGGACATCATGAGGGTCCAAATACAACCTCAACGGCTGCAGATCACATGAAGCCTTGGACTTCTACTGTCTAAGACGAAATATTTGAGCTTTAAGTGATTTTTGTGCTTATATATATATTTTTTTAAAAACTGTGTATTATTGATATCTTTTTTTTATTACTATTATGAACAGACTCTGAAAAGAACTGCTTCCAAGTGACAAGCAGAAAAACATTATTATTTTTCTAACTCTAAAAATATTGGTCAAGGACTGAAAACTTTTAAAAAGCAGTATTTAGTGGTTGATTTTACTATTATTATGTTTTAAATATTGTTTGCGAATTTTTTTGTGTGTATATTATACGTTCTGGAAAAAGTAGTCCACTACCAGTCAGGTATATAAAGGAGATGGGTGACTGGGAGGAGCCAGCCCTGTCAGGTAGGCCGAATTGTGGTGACAGAATTTGAACTCTGCACTGCAAAGACTAGCACATTCTTAGATGAGGCTCGGGACGATCCACCCCAACCTCTGAGTCTACGAAAAAAATTGCTCAACTTACAAAAACTATTGTGAGAAAAATGAGATGACTGTTGATTGCTCTCGAGAACGGACGTGTGAAACGTCGCTGTTCGACCGAATACCGGTCAGCGGACCTCGGTTTTAAAGCGGAATGCCGCCGGCCAGTTATAATTATCATGTTTAATCTAAATGTAAATACCCCATCTGTAAATACCTCATCCACATAATCAAGAACATTAAAGTTTAAAGTTCCCTCAAGAATCTGCCTGGACTAATTACTTCTAGACACCGACCACAGTAAAGGTGCATTTATTCGTCAAAATCAAGGTGCATTAAATTTCTACAGATATATATATATATATATTGGAAATAATACATATTTTTGTTTTCACCATAATATACTGGAATAAATAGAAATCCAAACACAATAGAAATCCCATGCGGTGTGAAATTGTTTTAAAAGTTTTGAAATGTACATTGGCTGATTTATGGCGTTCTTTAATTTCATCTAATGTTAATAAGTATATGTGGTGATTTTCTAAATGTGAGATGGGATTTCCAGAGAGCATGTGAGCTTCAAATTTTGTTCACTATATATGGTATTTTATAACGTAATTGTACATGCTTAGTTTTACGACCATCTAAACAGCCTAACATGTAATTTTATATGATTGTAACATACTAATACCACGAATACAAACTTAAACAGCACGGTCAGTATAGAATATAAAGGGTTTTGCATGATTATAATAATAAGATTAGTCAAGAGCGCCGTATATGGTGAGTATGGAGCCCTGTACAAGGATACGTTAGCTCGTAATACCTTAGTTTACTTGAGTGGAGTGCAAAGCGATGTGGGACTTCATTTTTGTGCTTCGTTTTCAATAAGCATTTACGATATATCAGTATAGATATGGTATGACATATTAGGATTAAATAATTACAAAATAGCCCTAAATATTTATGTGTGTTTTGAAAATTAGATAATTCACTCGAAATCGATAATTCTAAATGAAGGATATTTAAAAAAAAGATGAATTATAATTATGATTAGGTAATATATCATAAAAATGGGAAATTAACGAACATAAATTAGTGTTGAATATGTTTAAAATTTTTCCAAACCATACATTTACAAAGTGTTCGATTAAGAATATGATAACATATCTCTGACGAAATTTTCTGAAAGATTAATCAAAAGTAAAATGTAAAGATCAATCAGCTAGTCATTTAAAGTAATTTATGATAGAAAAAATAAGAATATATTATGGGTCACAGAATAAATAAAAAATTGTTAAGCAGTAGCAATTTATATAATGTAATTCATTCTTCCATTTTACTTGATTGAATTGCAGATATTGCTTTTTTTACAAAACGGATGTTTGAGTATTTACTTCTAACTATTACTGAAAATTTAATTACGAACAACTTTATTACTGCTGAAATGTTCAGTGATATTTGAACACTATTGGTATTCTTTATCTATCTTGCTGTATTTTTCAAATATAGTTGAAGCAAAAAAAAAAAAAAAAATATATATATATATATATATATGGTATATATATATATAGTGGTATATATATATATATATACCACTTGAATATTTCTTTCTATAAGTGCATATATTTCGTTAGGTAATATATTGGAATTCAACACATTTCTATGTGAAAAATGCAGCTACTGATCTTTATTGAGAGCATCTCTTACTTTTTACGTTCATTGAAGAGGGAATTGTCCCTTAATGATTAATTATTACAGGAATGTATTCATGTGATAAATAATTTATCTTGTTAACCAGTTATGTTAGTTTCATTTTCTGATGATTCATAAAATATCAGAAGCTAATTGGCGTTTTATGCATCTTGAAATATAAAAACATAGTTCTTGGAAGTATGTATAGATTCTTAGATAAGTTCCCTAACAGATTTTTTGCCAAGCAGAAAAAAAAAAAGTCCTTCCGGCCAGTGCCGGGAGGAAGAGGTAGCTTTCATATTCCTTATTTTAAAACAGCCAACTTATATTATTCAAACACACGAAGCTCAATTTAGTGGAAACCGAATATAGGAGATCCAATACTAATTTTATCAATACTAAATCATTATGAAAGATAATTTCGCGAAATTAGTCAGCTTTATCCAAGATGCTTTTATTTAAAGTAACTTATATTTGGCTGAGATGTTGATGTATACTATCCACACGCCTTCTTACATGGAAATAGGCGAATACGTGTGTTATCGCGTGACAAATACAAGATCGTTTCAAAATGTTAGCCATACTAGAAATTCAAAGTGCTATAATTCAACCATTTTTTAAGATATAAACAAAAGAACAAATTTTCAGAAACAAAATCTGCTCCGGAATCTTTGTATCAAGGCCTAACACATAAAAACTCTTTTTCATTTTCCAATTTTTTAATACCTCATTTTAAATTTTAAATTTAATTTTTTTTAAATGGCAATCCTTTTGAAACAAGATGACGAATGAAGCTGGCCAACGAACTCGGTCGAGACATTGGTATGTACTATGTACAGACCAAGTTACATCCAAATCGGTTCATAAATACGCTTGTTATCGCGTGACAAAAATCAGGTCGTTTTAAAATGTAAGCCAAAATAGAAATTCAAAATGCTATAACTCAGCCATTTTTTTAGATATAGACGAAACAAAAACTGTTCCGGAATCTTTGTATTAAGGTCAAACACATACAAAAAAAATCTTTTTCATTTTCCAATTTTTTGGTATCTCATTTTAAATTTTAAATTTTTAAAATTTTTTTAAATGGCCGTCATTTTGAAACAAGATGGCGGGTGAAGCTGGCCAACGAACTCGGTCGAGATATTTGTATGTACTATGTACACACCAAGGTACATCCAAATCGGTTCATAAATACGCCTGTTATCACGTGACAAATATCAGGACGTTTCAAAATGTCAGCCACGCTAGAAATTCAAAATGCTATAACTCAGCCATTTTTTAAGATATAGACGAAACAAAAACTGCTCCCGAATCTTTGTATCAAGGTCAAATACATAAAAAAGGAATATTTTTTCAATTTTTAATTTTTTGGTACCACATTTCAAATTTAAATTTTTCTTAAAAATTTAAATGGCTGTCATTTTTAAACAAGATGGCGGATGAAGCTGGCCAACGAACTTGGTCGAGACATTGGTATGTTCTATGTACAAACGAAGTTACATCCAAATCGGTTCATAAATACGCCTTTTATCGTGTGACAAATTTCAGGACGTTTCAAAATGTCAGCCACGCTAGAAATTCAAAATGCTATAACTCAGCCATTTTTTAAGATATAGACGAAACAAAAACTGCTCCGGAATATTTATATAAAGGTCAAATGCATAAGAAAAAAATATTTTTCCATTTTCGATTCTTTGGTACCACATTTCAAATTTAAAATATTTAAACAAAATTTAAATGGCCGCCATTTTGAAACAAAATGGCGGATGAAGCTGGCCAACGAACTCGGTCGAGACATTGGTATGTTCTATGTACAAACGAAGTTACATCCAAATCGGTTCATAAATACGCCTTTTATCGCGTGACAAAATTCAGGACGTTTCAAAATGTCAGCCACGCTAGAAATTCAAAATGCTATAACTCAGCCATTATTTAAGATATAGACGAAACAAAAACTGCTCCGGAATCTTTGTATAAAGGTCAAATACATAAGAAAAAAATATTTTATCATTTTTAATTTTTTGGTATCACATTTCAAGTTTTAAATTTTTTTAAAATTTTAAATGGCCGCCATTTTGAAACAAAACGGCGGATGAAGCTGGCCAACGAACTCGGTCGAGACATTGGTATGTACTATGTACACACCGAATTACATCGAAATCGGTTCATAATTACGGGAGTTACAGTGTGACATAGGTCAGATATATATATATATATATATATATATATATATATATATATATATATATATATATAAATTTTGAACGGAGGGTGGTTTCGGGGTCTGGGGGTCATGATCGATGAAAATATACCAAAATTTTTTGAAATCGCTTTCCTCCGAACGGCTGCAATAGGTAGCTTTTTTGTAAAGAAAGCTACCTAAAAACACTAATATTGACACCATATTAAATAAAAAAAAATTAGGCGCAGTATATGTAGATTATACAATAATGATACTCAACGAAAAAATAATTTTGTTATGCACGGTAGTTTAATGTTGCATAAAAAATGATTAGCATTTCTTTAAGCTTATATTTAAAATTACTTCTGTACCAGAGCTTTCCTATAAGTAATTTGAAGTTCTAGATATAAAATAAAATGCCAATTATGCATTTATCTTCAAATTGATTTAAGGAATCTCAGGACACTTAAAACTTCAAAATTTTCGAAATTTTAATATTTTTTAGATGTTACACTCTACATAATTACTTCCTTGAAATTCCCATTAGAATAGAAGTTATGGCTTTTAGAGTTATACCCGCTCAATAGCATAAGCGACATTTCCGAAACTTTCAGCCATTTTTCTCCAAATGACGTTTTTGGGCATAACGCGCAGGATATCCCAAAAATAATGAATATTTTTTCATGAAATTTCTAAAACATATGTTTAATGTTAGTGTGTATAAACCGAACCTAAAATATGCTACAGACATACACACAATAAATTGAGTGTATTAACCGCCGCGGCGAGCGGCCTCTTTTCGTTCGCAGCCCTTTATTATTCTACTTAGTCCGACTCTTTCGCGGAAGAAACTTTCATAGGTCCCCAGCCACGTCCCGAGTGAAAGACACTCTAGCAAAATCCAGGTTGAAAAAAAAAACAAAAATTCAAACCGGAGAATTTTAAAAGGGAAATTGCAGAAATTAAAGACACCGAAAAGCGAGAAGCTACATTTAACTGTTGGATGCAGGTGTTATTTATGTGTGTATGTGTGTTTTAATATATATTGTAGTATGTGTGTTTATTATACAAAAATATCCTTTTTATTGTTCAACAAAAATATTTTTTATTGGATTATACTCTTGAAATTTTCAAAATTTTGTATTAGCTAAATACATATTTGTATTTAAGATATAAATATGCTTTAAATACAAAGTTATTAACGTTCGGGGTAATTATTATAATCTGAAGTATAAGTCGGCAATAAAATTTTCATTCTAGTTTTAAAATTTATTTTGTAATTCTGCAAGTAAACTGTTATACCAATTTTCTGCTCGTCAAATGTCTGACAATTTGGACCCCCTGTAAATGCTAATCCTGCATCTTGCTATTTTTAAATGCACGAAATAAAATAAGACACTGATATCTTTCATCTCCAATAAAAATCGTGTTTCAAAATCATATACATTTTAAGATATTATATGTTGAAAATGGTAATTTTTTTAATCCTGAGACCCCATAACTAGTTGCATTAAACAAAATTATTTGACTTGGAAAGTCAAATAAATCAAATAATATTGCGAGAGCAATTTTTATTACCTAAAACTATATTTTATGTCAGTTTGATACATTAATTTCTGAAAATTACAGCAGTTTATTATCGTCAGAAAAAGGCAATTGATTGATGAGATGACTCACAAACGCTTTTAAAAATCCAACATTTAGGTCTTCCAGCGTTTCGAAGGCGGCTTTGAATTTTCTATTTGGAAGCTGGACCTTCTCCCTCAAGTAATCAAATCTATTCATGGAATATATATATATATTTTTTATTTGGCACGTAATTATGCCATCAGGTAGCAAACGGAGCCACACTGCGTCACATTTTCGGATATTTCTCAATCTGGCTGTCCAAAAGTTGAAATCGAAAACATTTGGTAGATTAATAGGATGTAGATAAAAAGAAATACTTGAGTTTATGTGATACAATTTTTTTCGCCTATAAACAAAGAATGTACTTCATCTTACAGGTTGGATAAGCATAGTTGAATATTACAATAGGGCAAAAAAAAACCAGGCCATGACACGAGCCTAGGTACCTTGGCTTGGCGTGCAATGATCGTCCTACTGAGCATCTTGACGATACCAATCTGACATAATTCACTCTTATTTGTTTTATATGACTACGAACAACAACCTTTTCGTATTAGTTGAAACTAGAGTATTGTGTTCATTGGATGGAATTTAAATCATTTTTCAAAGTAATGTTTTCTCGCTCAAAAAAAAAAATATTTTTTATATAGAGAAGTACATGATATCGAAATATTATATATAATGAAGAGGAAAAATATTGGCACTGTATTTAATATCCTAATTGACTTTATCAATTTTATTAATTTTAGAAATGATTTAAAGTATATCTATTTTTTCCATATTTAATATTTTCATATTTCTAAATCTCAAAAATTTTACTTATACTTACAAACATTTCCATGCAACATTCATTTTTGTAAAAATAAATCTCAAACTTTATGTCTGTGTTTTTATTGAAAATGGCTACACATATTCCCACCCTTTTAAATTGAAGGTTATAAAAAATTGCTGTACTAAACTGGCATGTTAACTGTCACTACAAAATACTATGTTTTGCTTTATAATTTTATTTATATTATGTTATGATCTGAAATCTTTAGGAAATTATTATGGTTAATGATAATTGATTCACATATGTGTATTTTTCAGATACTCGGATTAGAATAAAATGATTAACCACCGTGATAATATATGCGTAAAAACGACATATGTATTCTATTTTATACTGTCTATAGAATTTTTCAAAAAGACTAAATATTTAATCTTATTTTACTGAAATCATTTTTTTACTGAGTTAAATCTATATAATCTATATATGTATTTTTTTTTTAATTTGCTGCAGAATTTTAGAATTTTTGTAGTTAGGGCTACATACATTTTATCGATTCAAAATACATTTATTTATTCTGTATTCCTTCAATCTATATTTTTACTGCATTATCTTTTCGGACCATCAATGCAAAAATAAAAGTTTTAACACATTTATTTTTCATACATCACCAAGAAACAAAAGACATATATACAAATTACATTATCTTGAAAATGTTGTTTCTTCCAGTGGATGAAATAAAAAGCTTCAAAAGCGGTTTTTTTTTCAAAACTGGTTTGTAACTGTGCTTTAGAAACATCGAATATGTAGCAGAGAATATATGAGATACTTTCTTCTGTTGCCAGAGTCCTTTTTGTACCTTTCTGGAGCTACAATAACAAGGAAGTACCAATTTATATATATATAGCATTTAACAGAAAATATACTGATTAAGTTAAATAATGCCATAAAGTGATAAAATATCATTTATTAAGATTGACGAACGTTTCGTCGCACCAGCGGCGACATTTTCAAAATCTTACACGATAGAAAATATTTTCACATACTTTAAAAATAATAAACATAGTAAACAATGTCACGAGACATGATGCTTAATGAAAAACATTGCAAACGTAAAATAAATTAAAATTAAATTAGTTATTTGTGAGCGTGGATATATTTTCATATAAATTAACAAAAGAATAACATGGTAAATAATGTCACGAGGCAACATGCATAATGAAAAATATTGCAAAACATAAAACATAAATTAAAATTACCTTGGCTATTTGTGAGCGTGGATTAATTTTTACTATTGATACTAAAATTACATAGCATCTCTTTCCAAATTTTAGGTAAATCTAGGGACACTGAATCATTGCAAATATTCTTGTTGCGTAAAAATATCTCTAGTGATTATCTTATTATGGATGTTAAATAAAATCTTGATGTGTAAATTAACTTGCTATTTTTAAAATCGATCCGTAAAGGTTCTTCGCTGCATAATCTGGCCAAAGCTGTGGTTTTTCTGTTGTATTTGATGTGTGCTATATGTTCTTTGATTCTAGTTTTATGTTTTCTACTTGTCATACCTATATAAATCTGCTTTGTCCATCTTCTTTGGTGAAAGGTATTTCATATACTCCCGATAATTTGTTTGACTCTATTGGATCTATTTTCTTGCATATTATATTTTTTAATATCATAGAAGATTTTGCGACTAGGGAGATATTGAATTTATTGAGTTGATATTTCAAACGTTCGAAGAAACCAGGAAAATATTGTTAAGTGGATAACATGGAATTTTGTGGATTGAAATTTATTTTCTTTTTATTCTTTAAGCTCTTAATTAATTTTTCTATGGTGCTTTCTTTGTATCCGTTGTTTCTTGCAATATCATATATTTTATTTATTTCATCATTTAACTGCTCGGGGGTGAAAACTGTGAAAGCTCTATGAATAGAATGTCTTAATGCAGAAACTTTGTATGAAAAAGGTGCTTGAGCATTATGAGGGATAATGGATTGACTGGCTATGGGTTTTCTGTAAACAGTGCGTTCTATTCCTTTGTGCGTCTTGATTAGTAATACATCTAAATAAAGTAGCGTACAATTTTGTTCTATTTCCAATGTAAATTTAATTTTATAATCGAGGCTATTAATCTGGTTTAAAAAGTTATTGAGCAAGGAATCTGTATGTTGCCATATGATAAAAATATCGTCTACGTATCGTATCCATGCATGAGGAGTATAATCCAATTTGTATATATCTATTTCAAGTGGTCGTAATATGAATTCAGCTAATAATCCTGATATAGGAGATCCCATTGAAGCTCCGTTATTTTGTTGGTATATTTTGTCGTCGAAAGTGAAGCAATTATTATTAACTATTAGATTAAGATCACTCTTTAGTGTAGTTTTCATATTATCATTAATATTCTCCATGAGGTCAATGCAATTATTTATATTTGTAACGGCTTATTGGGTATCAATAGATGGGTATAAAGAATTTGAATCTGAATATTTTGTCTATGAATTTGACTGTAATTTATTTATCTCATTTTTAAGAAAACAACTACATACAAAATGGCATTCGCATTTCCTGAAAGTTAAGTTCATTATAAAGTCATATATTGCCATAATTTCTTTCTTAACACTCCCTTTATATAAAATTTATCTTCTGGCAAATTTATCTTCTGGCAAATTTATCTTCTGTCATTTTTTCAAGCAATATTCATATTATATATGCAAATTTCATAAATAATCCTTTCTGAATGAAACGATCTAAAAATGCAAAGAAAGAAGATTTAGATAAACACATATAAAACTGCTATAACTTTAACATAAATTTTACTTTAAAATTCTTGATAAACGTAAATTTCCAGACTTTCCTAATAATATATGTATTTAATGATGTTATAATGTTGTTGATTTTTTTTAATTAGCATAGCCATAAATATATTTAAAAGGCCGTAAAGCGATTACGTGATTTTTTCTTTGAAGAGAGATTCCTTGAATATATTTTAAATCTAATTACTGCGTAATTTCAAGCACGTGCTAGTTTATCTTTGGTTTACTCTACGCACGTTGACAGTAAACTGAATATTTCAAAAAATAATGTTTGATTATGTTATTATACGTCTCAATCTCCTTATCTCATATATTACGGAAAACCAAAAATATGCCTTAATTTATGCCTTAATTATGCCTTAATTAATTTGATAAAGTTATGTACCAAGATTATTTACTAATACGTAAAATAAATTAAAGCGCATTTTGCATCATAACGTACTTTTTTCCACACGAAAATATTTCTGAATGTTAATCAAGAAGATGCGTTACTTTATAATTTTATCAGTGTATGAGGTATATGATAGAAAAAATTAAAAAAAAAAAGTCTGTGAAATAAAGTACCGCTGAGTGGAATTTAAGCGTAAAGTGCGATTCTAGAAATATTTATTTTTCTTTTTAATATGTACGGTATTGATGTTGGAGTCAATAAAATCTAAACATAACCATAAAACGTGTATTGTTTCAATAGCATTATATAGTTCTAATTAAAATTAACATCTTACTCTTCTCCAGTCCAAATCATGAAAGGATGTCATATCACAATTTTCTGCTGTGGTTAGGGAAAATCTGCAACATGCTTTTAACAGTTTTTTCGCCTTATTCAACTGCAGGAAAATATATGCAAAAAATTATGAATAAAAGATTCGGTTACGGATTCTGTTTTAAAAAATTAAATGTAATTTGTTGTACCATTAATAGTGGTGCCATGCTCATTTTAAAAATGTATATATCGCTAGTCAATTGATCGGCTTTCTCTATGTGTAGTTTATGTCTATTATTTATTTTTTGATAAAATTTTATATTTTGTTGCTGTTTTATTCTGATTAACATGCCACAAAATAAGAAAAATTAATCTCAAAAATATATTACAAACTAATATGGCTATTTTTTAATTAATATTATTATTTTGCAATATTAATCATTATAATCCCATCAACTATTTGAGTATTTCTTGCTTTTCATTTCAAGCAAATTTATTTAGGATTTTTTTTTTTTTTGAAAGCATAGTTTAAGATAGGAAAACTTAATAGAAGCGATTTTTTTTCTTTAAGTGAGGTAAAAGATTTCTAAGAAGTATTTTATTTTTCTGAAAATATTTTCCCTATTTTAAAAATTTTGTAGAAGAATTCCCCATAAAAGAAATTCTATTTTTATTATAAGTTGTTAATGCATTCAAATTGATTTTCTATTAAAGGTGCTTAAATTCTGGGTATACGTAATATCAATACGTAATATTATTATTTTTATATAAAACAGTGCTTATTTGAGTAAAAAATTGCAATAGGAAAATGAATAATTCACTAAGTTAATTATTAAGATACTTAGTGTCTTAATAATTAATCTTAATCTTAGATCTTATATAGCAGTTTTCACTCATTCGGAACGCCTTTGATAAAAGTAGGTAATTAAGTAATACATGAAGAAACAGGATTACCGCATCTTCGGTAATAATATTTAAGTGTATTAGTTTAAAAATTCATTCTAGTAAAAGTATATTATAATTTATCCATGTTACATAGTACCATAATAAGCAATTATATTCACAGAATATCTCAATAATTAATATAATCACCATGTTAACAAATGTTTTTATGGAAACATTGAATCCATCGGAAAAAATAGGTTTTCAGTACATGTAATTATTTTTTTTTAAATAAGTCTTAAATTATAGAAATTATATAAATATTTTTATTTATTTTATTTACATTACCTTACATTAGATTTTTTATAACACAGTTGAATATATTTATTAAAAAATATAGCGAATAAAAGGAATTGATTAATTCCTTATGTTTTCTTTATAGTTAGATTAATATTAAGTTACATATTACTTAGCAATTATTCTAATAATCGGTTTATTGTTAAATATTTCTATAAAGGAGACGTTTTCCATATTTAATTACTCGAAAAATAACTTTAGAGTAAAAATATATGAAAGTTGAAAGATTTTGAGAAACGGATTTGTTTCTATCAATTTAACAGTGAGTTGTAAAGTACCAAAAGGGGATAACTGACAGTGGAAACTTAAAACGGATAAAAAGAAAAATTTTGTAGAACAATACTCTGAAAACTCGAATTTTGAATAATTCAGAATTTTTTTTTAAATGCATATTCATGTTTAGGCATCGGAGTTTACAGATACTGTTTTGAAACAATTAAATTAGTTTTTATACAATAACAAAATATAAAATAAAATTTTACCCATAAAATAAAATAACAAAATCCCATGGTATCTTTTTAAGAACTGATATACACAAATGTGTAGGTGGTCAGAAAAAGAAAAAAAAAGTTCCCTATTTTTGTGCGATTTAAAGTCGAGCTTGAATCCGCAGAAGTTTGTGGGTCCAACCTTAGCATAACCTAATATCGGACATTTTGTTAAGTATTTTTTCAATCAAATATGATCCTATTAATTAGAAGAAACTACCAAAACTTTTAATTTCTACCAAAAAGATTCCGGTCTTTGATGGACAAAAAAGAAATAAGAACCTAGCTTTACTGTAGATATTTTGTAAATAGGAGTTTTCAATTATAGGAGTTACATATTATTGGATTGTTTATTATAGGGGTTTTGTAGGCGTTACATATCATTGTTAATTGAATATGGTTTTCTACGGATTTCTTCTAGGATTATCTGCGCAGAAATTTTCACTGTCTAATTTACATTTTAAATTCAACATTGACATACATAAGAGTCTAAAAGCAATTGTTTACATTAAATTATTGCTTCAAACTTTGATTAATTACTTCATAAATTTGCTCGAAAAAACATGGTTCATTGAAGAACATGGACACATTAAATGGACTATTTTTTTCATATTTCTGAAGGAATTTTTTCATTACGAAGTCACTTCGCCACTTCTTTTTGCGATACTGAACATCACTATTTTTAAGGGAAGATGCTGCATAAGATAAAAATTATTAAATGGCAGAAATTTTGAAAAGGCGATAACTTAGTTTTTTTCGAAGATATCTTTTACTTGCACCAGGTATTTTCAACAAAAATATTGAAAAAAAAAAAAACGTTGGATTCGACATTTTTTTTTTTTTTTTTTTTTTTTTTATATGGAGCCCGTTTTTTTCCTGTGATCTTTATTAATAATCTCCAAAATTATGTACAACATATCTGTACTAATGATGTAATTTTATTTTTCACTTCATGCCCTTGCAACATGAGATGCAGCTTCGCATATTTTCCCACCTTTTAAGATGTATGCGATTTTTTTTCTGAAATCTGCCAATTCTACTGCTGTATTTCAGTACCCATTCACTATAGCTCTATCTTCGTGTTTCTTTGTATATATAAATAAACACTTAAATCTGAAAAAAAGAATGTAATAGCAGGAGAAAAAGGTGACAGGATTAAAGGTTCCGACACCTCCAGTAGAACCGAAGTGATAGCAAATCCCATGAGACGAAGGGTCCCGCTACCGTTTATCATCACTCCACCCTGCGAGCCACAAACGTGCATACTGCGTAGCACAGACCACTGTCAAAAATGACTCTGTGAGAGTGACCGCAATGCAAACATCTCTGAAAAACTGCGCGGTCAACCCGTCTGCAGCACACCGCGACGCTGGCATATGAGACTATTCGTGTAGTGGTAAACAATATGAAACAGCATACCGTCACAAGATGTCTCTGGTCTTGGTCAACCTGCACATTTAAGTAATCTAGTCAAGAACACATACTAGTGTGTACACTCCGCTCGTAAACAAAACAGTGAGCAGCTGCGTTCGAATTTTGTCATTATCCTAATGTGGAATTTTTTCACTCACTGTAGAAAAAAAAAAAAAAAAAAGGTTACTAAGATTTTATATGGAACTCGGATTCCTAGAATTTTTTATGTAACGGCAACAACAAAAATCATGTATCAGACACACTTTTATAGTGTAAATCAGTTTGTCTTGAATTGTTTTGAAAACTGGGATGCCTAGAACATTTTATGTAAATGCAACCCGGGTTGCACATAAAATTTTTGTAAGATTACTGTAATTTTAGTATATTATTCCTTAAGCTACAAATTGCTGTAGCTTTGCAAAAACCAGTTTTGTAGATTTACATCTTTTTTTTGCACAGTGAACAGAAAAAAATTTTAGTAAGCATATAGATTTCTGTAACTTGAATTACGGATTATTTTTTACAGTACTGTAAAAAAAAAAAAAAAAAAAAAAAAAAAAAAAAATGCAAATAATAAACAGTGATAGGTTTAAGATTAATATGGAAAATAAAGAAATCCGAAGTTATATTAATTTTCTCTAACAATTTGAATATTCTTCAACGATTACCAACTATAAGAAACCATCTACTATAAAATGGAATTTCCTCTATTAAGAACATTGACTTTGCAGAATATGACTACAAATATTATTCTTGATTTGTAGCATGAAATGATAAGGACCGATATTTAGAGAACATCGTAATATGAAATTATTATCTAAATTTTTAAGGTCTTAGGATCAGGAAGAGGAACATATACGTTACACTTAGTAAATAAATAAATACAAATGCTTAATTCATCATTAAAAAGTTAAACTTAAACTTACATTATGCGCAAAATTACTTAAAAGATGAGACAATATTAAAAAAGATGTTAAATTATTTTAATACCTTAGTACTTTCAACTATAAAAACGTAGTCTTCGTCAGAGAAATATAAGAAATACAATACGAAAAACTTTGACTTACGCTGTAAAATTCAATAATTAAAAACTCTTATGATACCGTTGTGAAAGAATAGTTTTATGTTGTGAAAGTGACTGCGCTGTTTGTAACTTTGCTTCGTGGATGTCAAGAACCCTCTCCCCTGATGATGGCTCATTAGAAAGAGCATGAAACGTTGGGATTAATTTTTAATATGTTTTTAATATAGTTTTTATTTACATGTACTCTGATGAGTATCAAAAGAGTTTTTAATTATAAGAAATACAATTTTTATTAACGTCTAATTTTCAAAATTTAAGTAGATGGTGTCCTTTTGTCACCATCTACATAAATTTTGAACACAGACGTTAATAACAATTGTATTTCTTATATTTATCTGACAAAGACTATGTTTTTATACTTGAAAGTACTAAAGTACTAAAATAATTTAACATCGTTTTGAATATTGTCTCATCTTTTAAGTAGTTTTGCACATAGTGTAAGTTTAAGTTACGTTTAGTAGTTTCACAAGAAATAGAACTAAAAAAACTTATTTAATATTGCCAACTATTGAAAGATTAACTTTCACAGTATGTCAATCAATAGCATTTCGTGAAATATGTGTTTTACACAATTCCTATAAAAAAAAAAAAAAAAAAAAAAAAAAAAAAAATCCGTTAACCCGTTCAAGGTCGGATGTTCATTTTTGGACCAACTAATTTTAATTTTTAAATGCCACATTGACACCAGATAATTGTAAAGAAAATTTCCCTTTTAATATATACGCAAACAAAAGCTTTTGCTTACTTTGTAATAAATTTGTTTATAGATTCTGGTGTCGTTCACACATTTCAGCATTTTACGAATTGAAGTACCTTGCCCCTGAGAGGTTTAATAAGTTCTAAATAAAATATTTTTAATTAAGGGAGTGCAATTATTACAAGTTTCTTTTTACAAAATTCACATGATTTTAAAATATTGCATATTTTTCAATTGATAAAGATACATAATTGAGAAAGTTGTCTGCATAAAACGTTTTTTCTTTCGAACTGGATTTTGGCAAATTGAAATTTAAAAATCTTTAAAAAGTAGCATCTTTCTCAACTTGTAAATGAAAATGGTGAGGTTAGTATTAATTTAAGATTTGAAAAAAGATCATATAATGTCTATAATCTGTGCCATATTCTGGCATTCAAGCTGAAAGCTGATCTATCAGATATAGAGGTTTTGAATTAAAAAAAATCAGAGTTAGTAACAAAAAACAAAATACAGATATATTCGGCTATACTTTTATGCTACAATTAATATTTCAGTGCAAAGAAAAATTCTTGATAAAATATTTTATTCATGTATTAGAGTATACAATGCACGAGGTAATCACAGGTATATCCTTATATTCATAAGATAAGATTTCGCGAAATAAATAATTTTATTATATATTTAATTACAGATTTTTGTGTTTTCAGAAAGAGAGATCTCAACAATTTTTACACGAAAATGGAAAAAATGCTTAAAAGGACAATGAAAAATATTTATTAACAATAGACAGAAAATGCAAAATGAAATTAAAATATATACTTGATAATCACTTTTCCACATAAACACCAAATATATTTAGGCATTTATCTGAACAAAAGACAAAGCTGTTTAACCCAGCTTGGTAGAACTTTTGCCCTTGTCTATTAATGCAGTTCTCAGCAGTTGTTTTCGAATCACTGTTTTACGATGTTCTCGTCCAGTTAAATGTTTTCTTCGATTTCGGTATGAAGAAATAGTCAGTGGATTACAAAAACTATTTTTGTGAGGAGGGATTGCTGCAGATTTACCACTTGGATTTTTGCAGGAATTCATGAGATTGGTGAGCAGAATGGGGCTAGTAATATCATGCAGGAGGATGATAACATCACTTAACATGTCAAGACGTTTTCGATTGATGGCTTTACTTAACCTTGTCAAAGTGGAACTTTGTCAAAATAAACTTTAACCGTTTTCCCATTTCAATCGCCCTGGCACATTTCCGATCTTAAACTACCTGCCCGCACAACCGCTGGAAGACAACTTGCATCCCGTGTCTCTACTCTGGGAAAAATATTCACTCCACAATAATTTTTTTTCAACTGCTTCTGCTTATAAACTTTTTCTTATCCATCTTCGTATTATGAGCAGATTTTTTAGAGTCATGCAAAATTTCAAGTTTCGATCCTTACCACATGAAAAGAGTTTAAAAATAGATTTATATTTTGTTTTTGCATATGATTTTGTTTGCATTTCAATATACTTTTCTTATTCTAAAATGTGGAGAAAAAAAAATGGGACTTCGATTTTTTTTTTAAAATGTCGTAAATATATATAATAACCCTACTCTTCATGTTATTGCATTTTAAAAACAGTAAATTATTTTCAGGATTTCTCGTATAGATAATTATGACATCGTTTGACATAATATTGATAAGTAGTCCGATAATTTTATAGATATTTTATACAGAAAAGAAGAAAATTCATTAAAACAATTAGTGATAATTTGTAGATTATTTATTAAATAAAAAAAAATAAAAAATTTTAAACACGATTTTGAATTCTAGCTGTAATCATATGGATAGCACAAAAAGATGGATTTTTACCAAAAAAAAAAAAAAAATCATTATTTTTTTCTAACTTAATAAAAAAAAATGTTATAGAAAGTTATAAGATGTGCTAAATTACAAAGGAAAAAATATAATATAATCACATGCTCACACTAATACTTGAATGACATTTACGTTATTGCCGAAACGTCAGTGAAGGCTTACTGTGGAGACACGAAAAGTTTTGGTTTCTGTTAGTCTGTCTGTCTGTTAGTCATTCTGTCTGTTCCGCGATAACTGCCGAAAAAAGCATCCGATCGGCTTGAAATTCACTGGGCATGTTGTTGAGGTACCCGGACATAGCTGTATAGTTTTTGGTTAAATTTGGTTCATTCGTTCGGGAAATATAGAACATTTTATTTTGCTCTATAATGCTTTTCTCTGGCAAGTCAGACGATTTTCTGATTTTCATTTGTTGAAAGAAATGGCTCATATGAAAAATGGATTTAAATGGTAAATTTTTTATGCTGAAATTTTTAAATAAGATTATTAAATTATTCCAATTAGTTTGAAAATTTGTCAATATATTTGCGAGATTTTTTAATTAGGTTTATAATATTGGGGGGAATTTTATGCATGTTTTCCAATAATATAAAGGATTTTGTTTTAGCAATTTGACATAATGCATATTTCATTTTTTTTCCTTTTCTTTCATCTGTTGGCTAGCAACGTATTTGGTCCTAGTAATATTAATATAATTGCGTGTATAATGTTTGAGTAAAGCCAACGTCAAAACGGATGAATTAATGCATTTGTATCTTTGCATATAGATGGATTTTAGTCCAGAAATAAAAATATGCAATATTTCATTTATTTTATTTATTTTATTCAAATATTTTGCTTAAAAATACAAAAGTTCATTATTTTCATAGAGAATAACATAACATTTTTCCATAACATTTACCAATATTTCTTTAATTGTTGCCAAGAAAACCAAAACCCAGAATATTTTCTTTTAAATAATTTTAAATTGAAATGTTTTGTCGTGAAACAGGAAAATGAAAAATAAAATTAAGAATTGAAAAATTAATATGGCGGCATATTGGAAATAAAAAGAAAACTCTCAAGTATTTCTTAATATAACAAGATGAAAAGTTTTGAGTAAGTACGCATAGCATGTGAATTAGACGTCATTTATCGAAAACAAAGATGCTGGAATAAAAAAAAAATCTTGGGTAAAATAAAATTAACTATTATTCACGGAGGAAAGACATAGATGGAGATGCAGTATGCCGTAAAAACAGTTTGCAATACGATGTGCGTTAATCTCAGATTTAAATGCCCTCATTCGGCCCAAACTAAACAAGCACGTGGAACAGGGACCGAATTCTTTGACTTCATCCGTGCATTTTTTCTGTAAATGAAAATGATCTGCTTATATTTAAGCAATAAGCATTCTAAGGTAGCATTTCATTGTATTATGAATTAAAAACTGTATTACTAAAAATATTATTCTGTTTTTTTTCAAGCACGCCGTTGTGTTGTGCCGAATGTGGCGGATTTCAGGTTTACATTTTTGGCGTCACTTCAAGATTTATTATCTGTGTACGGTTAACATGAATATTTTATTTTAAATTTAAATTTAATTAATTTATTAAAAAAAAACCTTACGCTTATCCTTATAAATCACTGCGTAAAAAAATCTAAGATATACTATAACCATCCGCACAATGAATAAAAAATTATGAATGTAAATTTAAATAGACTACGGGGGGTTCAGGGGGGCTCTGCCCCCCTGAAGAAATGCAATTTTTGATTTAAAAAGTTACCAGAATAAATAGCTCATCAGAATTTCAGAACATCAGTGTATAACCACTTGTTTAACACTTTAAATTTCTGAAACTTTACGAAGTATCTTGTATGCTTATAAATATTTATGTAATTTGAAAACTTTAAAAAGCGATTTGTAGGAAGTAGAATATTACGCAATGAGTGTTAAAAAACAATGACTTGCAAAGATGACGTTGAGGCTCCTGGTCTGCAGATTTACTAGTTAAATGTTAGTTTGAATTTATAAATCAGCCGATATCATGGACGGCACATCACACATCGACTGACTATGGTATATTTAGTATGTTATTTATACTTCAAATTATTCTAATACTATGCGCTTAATACTACAAATATACACTGCTCAAAACAATTAATGGATATTTGAAGTTTTATATAAAATAAAGATATAAACGAATTTATTTTTGCCGAAAATAGAAGAAGAGAATCTCAAATGCAAATTTTTCTGGTTTTCAAACTGTGGAGTATGCAAATTTTGAGTTCGACGTCAAAAACGTCGCTTCAGCGGCAGCGAATGAAATTTGACTTTCAACTGGATAAAAGAGAATGAAGACAAGGATGATCGGCATTCAGTGATTGCTTTGTTTCGATGAGTACGATGTCTCAGCGAAGTCATTTGACAGACTCAGAAGCTTTGAGAATTGTTGGTAGGTTAGAAGGGGGCCAAACTCAAGCCGAAGTAGCGCAAGTCATTGGAGTGTCACAAAGTGTTCTTTCCAGGATCTGGAACCGTTTTTTGGAGAGTGGATGTGCAGGCCGAAGACCAGAGCAAGGTCTTAGACGGGCAACAACGCCCAATGAAGATCGGTATTTAGCGTTAACAGCTCGGAGACACCGAAACATGACGCTACTCTTCTCCAACAACACCTTCGCTCGGCTACAGGCACCACGATTTCAACTCAGACTGTCCGAAACCGGCTCCATGCTGTAGGTCTGTATGCTCGCCGACCGATGGTATGTGTTAGATTAACATCAAGGCATCGTCGCGACCGCAGGGAGTGGGCAACCAAGCATGTCAACTGTAGGAGAAATGAATGAAGCAATATTCTGTTTTCTGACGAGTCCCGTTTTTCTGTGCATCCGGATAATAGGCGTATTTTCATCTGGAGGGACCGTGGAAGTAGGAATAATCCTGCGTTCGTGCACGAAAGTGTCAAATTTGGCGGTGGAGGAGTGTTGGTGTATGGTGGCATCTCCATTGACGGGCGCACTGACCTCTACATCATTCCAGATGGAGTTCTGACTGGTCGCCGATATAGGGATGAGATCCTCAGACCTATTGTAGTCCCTTACGCTGCAGCAATCTGAGATAACTTCATTTTAAGGGACGATAATTGCAGGCCACATCGTGCAAACCTGGTGGAGGATTTCCTTTTCGAGGAAGGAATCGTTCGAATGGAATGGCCAGCGTGTTCTCCAGACATGAATCCAATCGAGCACGTTTGGGACGCTCTAGGAAGACGAGTTTCTGGCCGCCAACAACCCCCACAAACTCTCCAAGAAGTAGAAAGAGCTCTTCTGGAAGAGTGGGGCAGAATACCCCAACTCGTCATTAATAGCCTCATTGAGTCCATGCCTCAAAGGTGTTCAACGTTGCTGGCCGCCCGTGGAAAACATACCCCCTAGTGAAAATGATTTTCTTTGAAGAAAACACCTTTTCTTATTATTTTTGTCTCATATGCACAAATTGTGTTTTTTTCCTTTAGTACACAAATGCGCAATAAAATGCATTTTTTTCTGCCAAACATGTGTAATTTATTCTCATATAACCTACTATGTATGTCGACCATGTATCAATCAGTTAAACAGTTTACCAGATACAAAATCCACCTAAAACTGCAATATCCTTTAATTGTTTTGAGCAGTGTAGTTATAAAAATGATGATAAATAATGAAATATATAAAAAAAAAGAAAATTAATGTATAATCAAATTTGTTGAAAAAGAATTATATTATTTAAATACATATGGATACCCTACGAGAAGTTATATCTCTGTAGTACTAAAAAGAAATTGAAAATGTTTGTAGACATGCTTTTAAAGGAAAAAGCTACATTATAATGCTTACAAAATATGTTTTATGCAATTTAACTTTCTTAAAAGTTTTCCGTTTAACAGCCAAATTTAACCTAATGTTCCTGCAGTGTAAACGATCATCAAAACCTGTTTTTTTTTTTTTTTTTGTAAAATTATAGATATAAAAGGAATGGAATTTTCTCTCGAACGTCTTTTGAATTACACATGTTTAGAAAACTGTGTTTGCTATTTTTCTTCTGTTTAAAATACCGTAAAGAAATAGTTTTGTTTTACACCAAACAACATCTATCCTTACTTTTTATACTTTTATTATTTTTTATATATATTTTAAGTTTTCCGAAATACTTTTTTAAAGTAAGTCAATAAATTTGAATTAAAATATGATATTCAGAGTGTTTCATAAAAGATGGGTAAAACTTTAAGAGGTGATAGTACACATCCAAACAAACAACTTTCATCGAAAAATGCAAGATTGGAAATAAAAGGCAAATGTGCTAGAGGGAAAATCCGAATTCGTGCCAGAAATTAAAAATTGTATTTTTTGCTTTATTTAATGACAGAAATTTTGTGATCATGTATAGTATAGATTTTTTTTTTTTAATTTTCTGGTATGAATGTAAATTTTCGAGAAGAAAATGGAGACCAAACTGGCAATTCTGTTATACGATGCAAAAACACAGAAAGAACGTTTAAGTGGCAAAAGCAAGGTTGGAAACCTGCTCTCCGTACAATCGTTGATCCTCTGAGCCATTTTTATTTGTAGTCGGAAATAAAACGCAAATGTTCTGGAGCATTTGGAAACTTGGTCGATGCAAACGAAAAATTCCGTTCCTGTTGCAAGTTATCGGGAGAAGAACGACACTAATAGCATGCAAATGTGATATGGGGAAGAAGAAGAGTGCGTATGAAAAATTTCGCCTCGATCAATACATAACAGCCGCTGATCCCACTGTGCCGCCGTCCATCGCGGTAGGAACGTGTAGATAGATGTTGCCCTTCATTAATGGGAAAACGACTTATTTGCAATTTATCTACAAAGGAAAATGGCTCAGAGGATCAGCGATTGTAGATAGAGCGGTTTCCCAAGTTGTTTTTACCACTTAATCGTTCTTTTTGTGTTTTTGCCTTGTATAACAGGTTGCCAGTTTGGTCTCAATTTTTATTTTAAAATTTCGCATTCATACTGGAAAAAAAAAACAAAATCTGTACTATATGTAATCACAAAATTTCTGTCATTAAATAAAGCAAAAAATACTATTTTTAGTTTTTGGCACGAATTCCGATTTTCTGAATAAAATGGATGTACAACAACAACATCACCTTTTGTTGACCTCTAGCACATTTGCGTTTTATTTCCGACCATGCATTCTTCGATGAAATTTGTTTGTTTATATGAGCACTATCACCTTTGAAAGTTTTTCCCATCTTTTATGAAACAACCTGTATATAAGATTGGATAGAAACTGAATGGAATGTAGCCTTTAACTGAAAATCATAAATACGTGAATTATAAGCATCCTGATTGTATATATTGTTGAATTCATTAAGTTAATTAATTTTCATTTTACAATATATATATATATGTATACTTTAAGAAAATCTCGAAAAGTACGTAGTTTCAAATATTTTTAAAAAAAAATAAAATATTACGTTCAAACATAGAGATAAATGTACGCAGAATGCTGATAATTTAATACACCCAACAAAACGTAAAAATACTTTTGAATGTCAATCATCATGTGATTGACATTCTGATAATGTTCTGATAATGACCTGATAAATGTTCTTTTGAAAGTCAACTTTATAGTTTAAAAGTAATGTAAAAAAAAATATCAATACTGAAATTAGTGATATGCAGTACATATTAGAGTGGAGTGAAAAATCCGAAAATCGGAAATTCAAAAGGTAATAGCGCGCAAAAGTTGGGCATGGTCCTCAGTAATAGAACTGCGCAGTGTTTTTCGAAATAAAATTTTATCTTCCGGTGCTCCTGGGCCCACCAATTTCCGCCAAACTCGTCCAAAACACCTTGTAGAAGCTATAAATAAAAATAAAAATAAAGCTGGAAAACACAAATGTCATACCGCGGTAAAGTTGTGTGTAGTACTTAGTAACATACCTGCACAGTTTTTTCGAAATCAAATTTTATCTTCCGGTGGCCCGGGTCCGTCCTACTTTTGCGAAATACGTCAAATTGCCTTGTACAACTTATAAATAGAAATAAACATAAAGCTGGAAAATAAAAATGTCATACCGCCGAAAAGTTGCGTATGATACATAGTAATATGCCTACACAGTTTTTTTCGAAATAGCATAATATCTTCCAGGGACTCGGTCATTCGAAATTTCAAAAAATTTGCCGTAAATTCCTTTTTACTTTCTTCTATCTTTACAAGAAGAAAGTATTGGATTCGTGAAAATTTTCGACTCCCGGTTTTCGACGGATTTACACGTTTTAGAATGCCCAGAACACGATTTGATGGTTTTTAGAAAATGTCTGTCTGTCACTCCGTCACTCTGTCACTCTGTCACTCTGTCTGTGAGTCTGTATGTGACAAAAATTTTGTGGGCGCTCTATCTCAAGAACTAATGCACAGAATTTCACAAAACTTATTATTTAGTTATACCTTGATATAAACTAGACCTGATTAGTTTTTGGTGAAAATCGTCCAACAGGTGGCGCTGCTATGCGGCATTTTTCACGATTTCTGCAATAGCTATATCTCAAAAACTACTGCACGGATTTTCATAAAACTGCAGATTCAGTTAGTCCAGGATATTGTTTGGTGCTGATTACTTTTTTGTGAAAATCGCCCAACAGGTGGCGCTGCTATGCTGCATTATTCATGATTATCGCAATAGCTCCAACTCAAGAAAAAATGCACGAATTTTCATCAAACTTCAGATTTCGTTAGTCCTTGATATAAATTAGTGCTGTTTAATTTTTGGTATAAATCGCCCAACAGGTGGCGCTGCTGTGCTGCATTTTCACGATTTTCGCAAGAGCTGTATCTCAAGAACTATTGCACGGATTTTCATCAAACTTCAGATTTAGTTAGTCCTTGACATGAATTGACGTGTAAATTAGTGCTGTTTAATTTTTGGTGTAAATCGCTCAACAGGTGGCGCTGCTATGCGGTATTTTTTGCGATTTCCGCAATAGCTTTATCTCAAGAACTAACGCTTAGATTTTCAACAAACTTCATATTCAGCTATACCTTGATATCATTTAGGGCTGTTTATTTTTAGTGTAAATCGCTCAACAGGTGGCGCTGCTATGCTACATTTTTCAGAATTTCCGCTGTAGCTCTATCTCAAGAACTAATGCACGAATTTTCATCAAACTTCAAATTCAGATATACTTTGATATGAATTGGTGCTAAATTCATGTAATTTCTTGTACTATTTAAATGATTTAATTGACGTGATTTATATAGAAGAAAGTTTTGTGATGGTCACAACATACTAGTTTATGTGTTGTACATGTATAATAGAATACATCACACAAGAAGCAAGAGTACAATACAAACATTTTATCTGTGAAAAATACACAAACAATTAAAGTTCAAGAATGAAAACAAACATTTAAATCTTTTAAAAGTGTTTAAAAAATTTAAAAGTTCTATTTAGTTTCCTAGTAAGGGGTTTAGTAAGGGACCATACAGTTATAGTGGTCCGATTCGAAAAATGTTGAACAAGTGTGAATCCCTTCCCATCATTTTTTACAGACTATTCGAGATACTTATAACCTCGAAACATTTATTAAAGATCTCAGTACCGATCAAAAATACCTGAAGAAAGTGATCCTATCTATTAAGAAAGGAAGTTGTTCGGAAGATCTAATAAATAGATTTCCCGATAGACTACGTACCTACGTACTAGATAGGTTATCTTCGCCAATAGAATTTTGATACTATGTGGGAAGTGCAGATCTAACGGTCAATCTGCAAATATTAACGGAGCTTTTAGTCAAGGTGTACGCACTTGTAGGTTTTGCTATTAAGTGCAAGCCATCTTTAGGAAATTGATTATTTTTCCGTGAAAATATCCCAGGCAGTTAAAGTTATAATTGACCCAGAAATCCAGCGCAATACCTTTTTTTCCCATGCGGAAAATCTACTGAGTGGCATGGCATGGTAACTGATGATCGGAAACACTTCCGCGAACTAGGAATTCGCAGAATCCTTAAAGCCCGAAGTGCGAGCACAAGTGGAGAAATTAGGTGGTTCCAAGTTCCTGCAATCAATTTTAGCGCAGCAGATTATATTGATATGATTCAGTGGGATAAGGCAGAAGTTTCAGAACCACCTATTTTTACTAATATTTTTTGCGATGATTTAAAGATGTACATTGATAAACATGATCGTAAAGATATCATTTCTTTTGCTGAGTTTCCATGCAACACTCAAAGTGTAGAAAGGTGTGTCAGAGTGGCCACTGAAGCTGCCGCGACAGTTTGGGATGCAAGCAGCATGGATGGCTTCATAAGATCCATTATGCCATATTTTGAGATTATGTCATATTTTAAGGTTACAAAACTTCAACAGGAAAAACAGTAAACACCAAGCCGAAACATTTTGAAAGTTTAGATTTTTGTTTTGTAGAGCACGACCTGATTTAATTGAACTTTAAATTTTTTAAACACTTAACAGATTTAAATGTTGTTTTTCATTCTTGAACTCTAATTGGTTGCGTACTTTTCACAGATAAAATGTTTTTATTGCACTCTTGCATCTTGTGTGATGCATTCTATTATACATGTGCAACAGATAAAAGGAATCTATGCCTTTTTTCAAAATTTTGAATGACCGAGCCCCTGGAAGGTATTATGCGATTTCGAAAAAAAACTGTGCAGGCATATTACTAAGTTCCATATGCAACTTTTCCGCGGTATGACATTTTTATTTTTCAACTTTATGTTTATTTCTCTTTATAAGTTGTACAAGGCAATTTGACGTATTTCGCAAAAGTAGGACGGACCCGGGCCACCGGAAGATAAAATTTGATTTCGAAAAAACTGTGCAGGTATGTTACTAAGTGCTACACACAACTTTTCAGCGGTATGACATTTTTGTTTTCCAGCTTTATCTTTATTTTTATTTATAGCTTCTACAAGATGTTTTGGACAAGTTTGGCCGAAATTGGTGGGACCGGTGGTAACGGAAGATAAAATGTGACTTCGAAAAAATCTGCGCAGTTTTTTTACTGATGACCATACACAACTGTTGCGTGCTATTACCTTTTGATTTTCCAATTTTCGGTTTTTTCACTCCAACCTAGTACATATTGTTTCATGCGCCCATTAGCTCTTTTGTAAAATTTTACAAAAGATATCTTTATTATAACAGTTTGCATAGTACAATAATCGTAATACACAAAATTCATTTTCAGATATACTTTGCACTACATCACTCATTGACAATTAATTTTCACTAATTTTCAATTCATATACTTCTTTTATAAAAATATCCAAATTCAACAAAGCATAGTGATACGTAGAAACAATATGCCATAACTGCACGAGACTAAATTAAAAAAAAATGAGGAGAAACCAACTAACATTTTGTTTTTGACGAAATATATTTGTCGTAATCTGTAAAATAAAAAAATTACAAAATCTGGTATCTAGTGCATATTACCGTACTTCGTCTCCAGTAAAATATTTAGATTTTTGGGAAAACTTATAGAGACCTTCGTTTAAAATTCAACTTTTTAAAGCTTATGGATTAATTGAAGAATTTTAAAGTTTATGATAAGCTTTAAAATAAAAAAAAGTTAAATTTCTAAAAATAAAATCTTTGTTTGTAAGTGTTATTACCATTATTATAAATTTATGGATTGAGCATAAAGAATTACATATATGTAGATATAAAAAATATAACATATTATGAATTGATGGTAACATTTCTGAAGGAAAAAAATGATAATGTAATTAACTAACTTGCAAACCATGACATGGACATTTCTTTTGCTTAAAATTTGTTTATACACATTCAGTATATTATGGCAAACTTACATAAATATTTATTTAATATATCAAAAGGAATTTTAACTACACCCAGTTCCCAAAAATGTATCAGACTTCCAATCTAATTTTATTTTCTCTATTCGACTGTCTGCGATATTTTGCTTTAAAATTCTTAAACTTCAACAGATACGAGGAAATCGGCTTATATAAATTGGCATAATCAAAAGGGTATATTAAATGGGATTAAAAATGGGTTTCGTATTATAAAGAGAAAAAATAAGTAAATCCACATATTTTTTTTCTATATGCATATGCGTTTTATTTATTTTCTAAAATTGTAATTGAATATTTGAATAATGGATTATGAAATTTATAAAGATAATAAAAATTTATAAGCATAATAAACTCTTATTTATTATAAGTATAATATTACAAACTCTTATTCATTATAACTGTTATAAACGTAATAAATATTAATGCTTATTATTCTAAATTGAATGAGAAGGAATATTATTTTTATGTTCATCTTTTTTAAATGTAAAAATTTCAATTTTTCAAATAGTTATGTGCTCTTTAAAATGAAATAGTAATAAATAAGTAATAACTTTTACAATGTGCATATGAGTTCAGTAAGAATGCCCTATTTAAACTAAAACTTAGTAAATAAGTTAAAAGTAATAATGTACTTAATGCTAAAAGTAGTTCCTCAAAAGCCACTTTTAAATAATCATAATTATATTTTAATATACAAAAAACAAATAAAGATTCGTTTTTTTTTCAAAACTGTGTAAAATAGTAAAAATACATTTAGAAAATAAACGCTTTCTAAATTCATAAAAAATAAATGTATTATTAAGAAATCTAAGATTTTTTATTCATATTGTATAAAAGAATTCCTGTCCAAAGATAACTACTTCTGGTAATATATAGCCTCTTTTGTAGAACTCCCAGTTTTTATTATTTAAATTGTTTTTATTTAAATTACTTTTTTTAATTTTAATTATTTTTATTATTCAATGTCTAAACTGTCAGTTCCTGATATTTTTATATGCAATAATTTTCGCAGTATTAACCCAAACATAAAAAGTTCTAACTATTTTCAGGGACGGCGTGAACTGCATTAATTATTTTATTAAGAATTGAGAGAAATTATAGAATAGCTGTATACAATATTTATATAAACTTTTATGCGAATACGAAGAGTACAATATTTTCAATGAATACTGTAACAGAAGGCATCAATTCTGCAGACAAGTAGAATGTTATCGTTAATCCATAGAATGCTATCTCCTGCTTGACAGCCTTATATCGCTACTTCGTGTGTTAGCTATGGGTGTAAAGCCAATTCTGAAATTGGCCGACCAAAGATCGAAATACCTTATGCCTCGCGTTTTGACCAGGATACTTGGCCAGTTCGGAATAGGTCAAACTTCGGGACCTGTCCGTAAAATATGTACCCACCCACACGTATATATATATATATATATATATATATATAACAATAGTATTAACAGGATGTTACACAGGATTTAATATAAAAAAATTGTTGTAAGGATGTATACAGGGTATTACCAGAGGTTCTTTTTTCTGAAACATAAATATTGTGCGAAAACATGAATGTACAAAGAAATCAAAATACTAACAATTAAAAATCGTCAGTGTCATACCATTAAGGGATGGGGCACATAGTTATACGAGACGGCTTTCAACACGACGTGGCATACTCAGAACAACATGATTCAGTAGCTGTTGAGGCATGTTGCCCCATACCTTCTTCACAGCGCGGATGAGGGTTTTTTTGTTTGTGGGAGGAAATTGTCGAGCAGCATTACATCTCCCCAAGGCATCCCATAGATTTTCAATGGGATTCAGGTCAGGGAATGTGCTGGCCAGACTATGCGAAGGATATCTTCGGCTTAAAGACAATCTTGTACAGACTGTGGGCGATGACAATGTGCGTTGCCGCCCATAAAACGAAACTTTTCGCCGACAGCACCTCGAAAAGTCGAACATATGGAAGCAGGGTGTCTTCATTGTACCGTCTACCGGTCATGGATCCTTGGTCAAGCACATAGAGATCCGTGCGGCCTTTGAACATGATTCCTGCCCACACCATGATACTTGAAGTCGCATATCGATCTCTTTCTAGAATATTTTTGCGACAGTAAGCACTACCAACCTCGTGCCATATCAGTTTACGTCAACAATCAGACGATAGACTGAATCTGCTCTCATCTAAGAAGAGCACGGTAGACCATTCGTCAGCAGTCAAATTGCGATGCATACGGCACAACTGTAAACGGGCGCTACATTGGCGTCTCGAGAGTGGGGCACACAGAACAGGTCTTCGGGCGTATAGTCCACACATTTTTAAACTTGCAACAGTTTTCCGCGACATGTGAGTTCCTATGGCAGCACATAGTTGATTTGCTAATTGACCAGCTGTGCTGAATCGGTACCTTTTCGCCAAAGTAACAGTATAGCGATCTTCTTGGGATGTGGAAATGCTAGGAAAACCTCCCCCCGTGCGCCTAGTACATATTCCATACTTTTGAAATGCCACCCATATCCTGGATAGAACACTCTCCGCGATGTTAAATTCAAGGGCAATGTGTCTCATTTTGCGTCCTTCTTCTAATTTTCCGATTATTCTACCACGAGTAATATCACCTAAATGATGCCTAGAAGACATGTTTAAAATTTAAATGTTCAAGCTTCACTCTATCTCCTACAATATTTACATCAAATGACAATTCACAGCACCCACCGATTGCTTAAAATCACTTATCTCTACTGTCACGTGATCGACAAAAGCGGAAGTACAAAATTTGCATAAGTTTCACAAAACAGAGTACATCCCGCATTCATGCAAATTTACGCGTGCTGCTGCGGATCTATTTATAACTGTAATCGTTGAAAATAACAGTGGTCCTTAAGTTTTGAACACTAGTGTATATGAATATGAAGAAATAAGTTATTTCCACACTTCCGTCTTCATAATTGGAGTTGATTAATCCAGGGGTAGATAGATACGATAAATAGTTCGTTTCATAGAAGCAAATATTTGAACTTGTATTTTATTTTTCCTTATGTGTCATGCACCAAAACAGCCACGAAACATTAAAAGATAATAAATGTTATGTTGTTAATCATTCCTGATTGCCACGTTGTGTTATATTACTTAATCTTTTTAACTTCCATACACTTAAAATACTGTGGCAAATGTAGTATTTTAATAAATACATTTTTATCAATACTGTAAGAAATTAAACTTACATTGCTTATTATTTTAATAAATTTTAAATGATAGAATATTTTTTTCAGCGATAACATTTTTATTATTTATTAGTTTTAAATATAAAATACGCTTCATTTTAAATTTCTTTTTGACTTAGAGTATAATATTTTTCTTTTCCTACAAATATTCACATAATATTATATTAAATTTCATAGTAGAGGATAAATAACATACGCATTTAAAAAATATTATATTTATTTTACATAAAAAAATCAAATTTATAAATAATAAATTTTTAAATCATAAATCAGGGCCTAAAATTAATACATTGCTTTGATCTTCCAGATTTAAGTTTCCGTACATCTAACATCCATCATAAAACTTACTTCCAAAAATACATTTGAAAATTCACAAACACGAAGTATATTTTGTTTATTCCACTGTACAATATTTTCCTTTATCTCAAAAAGAAGTATCAATTACAATTCCCTGGAGCTCCTTTTATTACAAATTAATTAAAAAGGTGTGATTGTTAATGGATGTAAATTACTCTATCCACCTGGTGATCATTATTTTTATCATTATCTCAGAAATCATTACTGTTAGTAAACATTGATAAAAAAAATTTTGGGAAGTCATTTTTGTAATTTGATCAATTTGCAGTATAAAATCTATATTTTGCACTGCGTTAATAACAAGATACTATTTACTACATATTAGGTAGTAATTTTATACTTAATTTAATAATCATTATACAGAGTGCTTCTAAACTCATTGTACAAACTTTAAGGGCAAGTAGAGCTCAGAGTAACAATCATATGGGGGGGGGGGCATATTTTTGCACTACACTTTTGACGATATCTCTTAAAATATAATAGTTAAAATTAAAAGAAATGTATTTTTTAGTTCAGCGTTACGAAATTTTTCACAGGATATCCCACATCATATTCAAACATATTCCATATTTCCATATTCATTTTTTTTTTCAAGTAACTTAATTAGGTCCTCTACTTTTTTCTAAATATATTTGTGAATATTTAGCATTCTGTAAATAAGTGGGTTAATGGTCTTTATTTCTTCCCCCTATTTGAACTTATCACGTTTCATAATCTACGAGTAAAAAGGTTGTAAAAGACGGACAGGCAGACACAGGAGTGATCTTATAATGGTTCCGTTTTTACTTTTTAAATAAGGAATCCTAAAAATAAACACATAAACATTTCATATTTATTCAAATCTTCGAGAAAGAAAATGTTTGTTTTTATAAGCACGAAAAAATTCAAATTAACAAGTTAAACAATTAAATTTAAAATTAACAATTTTAAATTTAATTGCACAATACCTGTTCATTATATGATGCAGTTACATTCTGATAAGATATATTGTGTACCTTCAGGAAAGCGCAATGTTTCAACGTTTCAAAATGAATAAATATTTTCCTATACATGTTCTGTTGCGTTTTTCGAAAACAGGTCTTAATGAAAATATGAAAAAAATCTGTGAAATTTAGAATAAGCATAATTGATTTAAACTACACAAACCTTGTATTATTTACATATTATGCCTATGTATTATTAGGTATTTCGATGTCATGTAAGTAGATATAATTAAACACGGTTTAATATTTATAACTTTATTAAGAAATGTAATATATTTTGAAAAATAATTTGACGTTATCTTTAAAGTTATGCTACGATTTTTATTATGTAGCATTACTGTCTTATTTACTTTTTAGAAGTCACTTCCTATTCCTTTTAGTCGCAATAAAATTTATTTCTCATGTAAATATATATATATATATATAAACAAATTGGTATAATAATGTTTAGTACAATTAAAGATATAAATAATACAAAATTAATGGGTGTTTTTTATTTCATTTTTTTCTCCATTAAAAGATTTTAGACTCTTTTTAAAATTAAACAACATGCCATTTAATAAATTTCTTATTTCATGGACTGTAAAAATGAGTTCAAAAACTTGAACAAAAAATAAAATTATGTTATATATTTTTGAAATTATATTAAGACCTATTTAATTTATTATCTATAAACAGACTGTAAATAAATATCTGTATTAATACAGGATGGTTCAGAACAGTAAGTCAAAAATATAAAGGAAGTTAGAGAGGGCCTACTTAAGCAGATTTCGTATGAGAATGTCGGTGCAGAAATACGGAGATGCGGTAGTAGAGGGCGCTGTTAAGTTCTGGGGATGAAAGGGTTTCACTAGTTTTAATCGTCATTTTTTCGCGGATTTTGAGCAACATGCAGAGCTTGCCGACATGGAATTCATGTATGGAGATGCACAACGAAATGGCTCACACCCAAAGAATGTCCAACAGCTTTTGAGCATGTCTACACACTACCGTGCGTAATACTGCTTCTTCTGCAGCAGGAAATCTGCGATTTCTTACAATGCCCTTAACACGTATGGACGTATAAAATGATCGACTCGCGAACAACTCCTAATTAAGACCCTTAAATGTTAGGTGATCCTACCGGTCATTTGTTAATGTAAATCCTTTGAGCAGTCAATCCATTTCATATTTCGCTTTATATTTATTCATAGAATCTAAATCTAACTTTTATCGCATTTATGTATTTTCTTTGATTAAATATTATTAACTTTGTTAAATTTATTAGACTGCTACATTTATTGAATGCTAATTTTGATATTTGTCTTTCATAATATTCCAGTGCAACTACTGTTTGCATTAGAATTTATCTATTTTCTCATTTTGAAAAGTGTATATGCATAGTGCTTGAAAGTAGCATATTTGAAATTTTTCGGAAAGTAGCGTATATTGTTTTTAGAAATTTAATTCCTATTGTTCGCAATTGTGTATTGTTATATTTAGTATTATTACATTGAATGTTGGCGCATGTCAACGGGGCAGGTATGTTACGAGTTCTCTTGACCTTGGCTGTCATGCACGACTCCACGGCGCATTCTACTGCAATTTAGGTCTTGCCGTCTGGCAGCATCTAAGAATCGTCCGTTGTTTGCTTATTGGTGATCTATGCGGAACTATGGCGCGTTCGCTCGATCCACATTTCTTCGAATAATATAAATGGCAGATTATCAAAATGTGGGATCATTAAATGTTAACTATAAGTAATTTTTTTAATTTTCAAATTTAAGGGCAGTTTTTTTTTTTTTTTTTTTTTTTTTTTTTTTTTTTAACAGTATAGTATATAAATCTACAAAATTATAAACAAACATTAAAAGACAGCAACGATTCTGGAAAATTAATTATTAAACCATTTAATTAGTAGATCTCTAGGGTGCAAATTTTGGACATTTCTGGCAGGCAGGTTACAGATTTTGGACATTGCTCACATGTAGGTTACACAATTTTGATCTTGCCACAAATAAGTTGTGCTTAGTACTTACAAATTTCTTAAGATTAAGAATTGTTCTATACATTAATTTGTTCTATAATTGTATGTGTGTACATATATGTGTATAATTATCTTTTAGTTATCCAGTAATAATAATAATAAAATCAAATGTTAAACTTTGATATTAAAATATTTAGGACTTTTTAAGAAGTAATATCTTAATTTTTAGAAATTACATATTATGCAAAAAGCATACATTAACATAATATTAGAAATATCCAACATATAATTTATCCTTTTTTTATTTTCTCAAAAAACAAGTTTCACTGCTATTTTTATAATGAAAATATCTATAATTTTTTCATAAAAAAAATGTCTTCTCTTGCTATCACAGGGTGAGGTGGAGATGGTGATTTCAACAAAATATCTTCATATTTTAAATTTGTGCTGTATCTTTTAGATGCATAACGAAACCTGTTAAAATGAATGTCTCCCTGAGGAATCAAAAATTTATAGAAAATATTTCTTCACCATTATCAATGCTGATCTTTTCTATAGTACCTGACCATAAATTTTCATCGTAAATTGCGAATCAGTCACCAATGACAATCTATTTTCAACTGCGAGGAGTCAATTATAGAAACAATCTTTTTTTCACCAGCTTCACTGGTATTTGATTCTTGATTGTTTTTACAGAAATTTTCAAAAACAAGATCTATTTCTTATTTGAATAGCACAAAATTTGTTTGTCGTTTGTACGGAGTGAATCTTTTGAGTACCTTTTACTGTTTCTTTTGGCTGTCTTACTATATTTCGATCACCAACAATTTCTGTTTATTTATTTATTTATTTATTTATTTATTTTGTTAAAATTACAGCACTTAGTGACTTGAACTTTTTATTTGCCTTGCATTTTGATGGGGGAGCAAAGATGAAGAATGAAATTTTAAAGAGAGAGGATTCTTAAACTTTAAATAAAAAAAATGACCTGACCTCTGACCTCAAGTACAATGATTTAAAATATATATATATATATATTATTGTTTTAAGATGTATTTTAGAATAATGGACTCTGTTATAATATGTTTATTTATTTAGAAAATTAAAATTATTAGTGTTTAGATCGTTCCACGATTTGGACATGGGTATTATATAATCTTTTCGTGTACATTTGCTGCAAAGAAAATTTTACAAAATACACAAAAACGCGTAAGATCACTGAAGAATTACTTTTAAAATAAATAAAAGAAAGTTTACTGTTAATTTTAAATCATACTTTTAAATAACCATGTCCATGATTGTGTGACGATCGCAGTAGCCGCCATTTTGTGTCGACCGTACACACGTAAGTTGAGCATGCTTCTACTCAAGTTATATTATTACACGTACTAAATGGGATTTACTTATACAAAACACACGTAATTATTTACGATTATACGTTATAATAACTTTCTATTTATATGCTTCAAGACATCGAATAATCTTTAAAAATAAATTTACCGAAAAAAAAAAAAAAAATCGGCATTTCGATGTTAAGCGATTCGGACAATCCAGTTTCTTATTTGAGAAAAGTGTATTTCTTGCAAAAAAATCTTACGAAAAAAACATATACATTTTACAACACTTTTTCTTGGTGGTACTTTTGACCAAATAAGGTTATGAATGTCCAAAATTGGCCTCTTTAGCATAAAATAATAAAATATTAAGATATTTATACGAAGATTTTACAATAAATTATGTCATTTTCTGTCTCTGACAGAATTAAAAACTGTGTGTAAAAAAAAAAAAAAAAAAAAAAAAAAAAAAAGATAATTAAAGTTATTTTTGAAAAGCTTAATATTATGATGTGTGTCCAATGCCCACCTTTTGAAAACTGCCCAAATATACCTGTCAATAAGATTTTTATATATAAATTAAAGTAATAAGTTGTATTTACTGAACCAGCGACCATGAGTATTCCTATTCTTGCACCATTAGACATATGAGAAATCGTTTGCTGACATGTAATTAATTTCTTACACATTTAGTTACATTCTTGTCTGGGTTACAATAGACATAGCTGGTTTAACTTGCAATGAATTTTCATTCCAATATTAAAAAATGTAATCAGAATAACTCGTAATCGATTGCAGATTAATTGAAATACATTTTTTAAATTTTTATTTACTTTAACTTGTATTGTATGACACGTTAAACATGTTATATTCGGAACAACCTTAATTGACATTAACTTGTAAAAAATTGCAAATTAATCTAAATTATATTTTTAAAGATGTAATTAGAATTGTCAAATAATCCATTACAGGTTATGCGAATTATACAATTGAAAATATAATCGCAATCATCTTGTAATCCAGTAGAAATTAATCGAATTAAATTTTTAAAGATAAAATGAGAATTGATTTATAAGACATTATACTTTAATCAGATAATACATTTCAACAGCGTAAGTTTAATGACTTTGTAATGCATTAAACGTTAATAAATTGCATTATGGGGAGATTATAAAGCATTTTAATCTATAACTCCATTACTTGTTATGTAATTCTGTCCAATAATGCAAAGGAATAGTAATACAGAGAACGAAAAACAGACATTTTTGTAATTTTTATATATATATGATTTATATAATATATTTGGCCATTAAAAAGTAAATTCTACTATATAATCTGTTATTTAATTTCTCATAAAATTTTTGAGCAAAGGTAAAAAAATATAAGCAGTTAAATGCAACTGCTTTTCTGAACACTTTTTATAGAGCAGAAAACTAAGATATAATATAAGGTAAAATAATTGGATAATACTCTAAGACGAATATTTGGGAACACTTAGCGTTAATCGTATAAAGCTTTATTTTCGACGCCTAATAAAAAAAGTTTTATTTACCCTTAATAAAATTCATTAACTGATAAAGAAACTAACAGGGTAACCGCATCTTTTCGAATAAAATAAAAATATATAATAAACTGTAAATATGGCAAACATATAGAATTGTTTTATCTTGATGTACAAACATTTAGAATATTTTAATGTATTTCAAACATTTAATTATGTAAAAATTGCATCACACTAACAGTGTATTTTTGTAGAGAAGCGGATATTAATGCAGCAAAAGAAAATCGTTTTCAGTCCAGTTAACATTTTTCAAACAATAAAAATCAGAAGTATCAATTACTATCTTATAAATTGTTTTTGTATTAAATTATTCTAGATTTTTCCCATTGCGCAGTTAAAAATAAATATTGAAAAAATTATGTAAAATATAAGCATATGCAATATATCCATATAAGTACCATGTTTACTAAATACAAAGATGGGAAATTTTCTTTAGTGGAAGTAAATAAGAATTTTAAATGTTTTCTCAATACTGATAAACTATTTAAATATATCATAGCTAGCAGTGTGTATCATATAATGCAAAGTGAATTTCTGGAGAACTTAGCAGAAATGCGAGAAAAAAATAATTGCAGTTTTCAGTAAACTGCAGTTGAAGAAATATTTTTTTTTCATTAAAATTCGAATAGCGGGTAATTGGAAATATTTGCGAGTAACACAAAAATTTTATAAAGCATAAAAATATCTAATATTTCTATATAAATTTCTAGTGTCGAAAACAGACACTACACACAAGATAGGTGAAAGTAAAATGGTAGTACAGAAATGAAAAGTATATTATTTGGCCGCACGTTGTGAGTACGCCATAATGAAGTAATGTATAAAAATATAGGTAGCTTCTTAATTGGTGAATTATTAATTAAATTAGAGATTGTAATATTTTAGCAATAACACATAGTTCGCATTATTTAACGTTTACTTTGTTATTAGGTTTAATTTTTATCATTAAAAACAGTGATAATATTCATAGATTTATTCCTAAAAATCCTTAAAATTAATTATTATCTGAAAAGAAAATATGAAGAAAGCAAGTGCAAGAAAAAAAAAAGCACAAAAAATTATTCACATAAAATAATTTTATGTTATAATGCTCAGATTGTTTGCAAAATCTTTTATCCGTATTTATTCAATGTCATCTCAACAATATAACTTTATCCTTATTCTTATTCTTATTGTTCTTATTTTCTTTTGAGATTTTTCATATATAAATTTTATAACTGTTTGTCATAATAACATTCAAATATGTAAGTAAATTCACAGTAAAAAAAATGTAATGATTTCATTTAGATAATAATACACTGACATAAAATTTACTCACATAACAATTATTTTAATTAGGGGCTAATCAGCCAATTTGTTTTCTTATCCATTTACGAAAATTTTCAGTTAGTTAATGTTTAGCGTATAAAATAAATTTTGAATAACATAAACCATAAAAATGATTGGTATGACCCTTAAAAAATATATCATAATAATGAAATGTTTCACACCAAAAGTGCAGATCTTGATTTGAGCAAATCTTTTTTCTGATCGCCATAAAAAAAAGATGAAAAATCTAAATATTAATTAACGTTCGTATACATAGTCTTTAGCAATGAAAATTTTTTTCGTGCATCAAAGTCTCACTAATTAGTTCGTATCATCAGACGCTGGGTTGGACTGGAGTTTTGTTGAGGTTTACTCCGGACAATATAGTAGCTGTTATAGCATTTTTGCAGGACGAAGAAAGCTCTTTCATCGGAGTTGATTCTCTCTGCTCGGACAATTCTTCGTGGCTTCTAACTCTTTTCTTTACTATATAATTTGTGACTCGCTTATGGTTCATGGACTTCAGGTGCTTCATCAATTCTTCCAAAATCAGAGACTTTCTTCTTTATTTCCGTACCACAATATTGACCAATATCTGAATTATGGTTCTCAGGACCGGGGATCTCTTAATCGTGTGGTTTGATCCATCTTCTGATCCTTCTGTTTGAAATTTGACATTATCTCAGAGTGATTCTGTTTTCAGGAGCTGCATTACTTTAGAGTTGTAGAGTTTCGAATGTCAGCAGTTGAAAAAATATACTTGTTATGAGTTATTCATGATTTTTATAAAGTCGATATCAAATATCTTGCATCCACCTTTGGATCTTAGAGAGGATTTCTCGCATGTTCTCAAATCGGGTTGTTATGTCCGTTTAGAGTATATCTGTCTAACCTCTGTATTGTTTTTCCCTCGAAATCTCAGCAAGGTGAGTACTACACATAATTTTTTATGGTTCTTAGTATCCCCCTTCACCTTATTGGTGCACCAGTTTTCACAGCTCTCATTTGCCTGACTTTCGCTGTGAGGCGGGTCGACTCAATCTAGTGACGCATTTTTAATTTTATTTGTTCGATGTCTCTTCTCAGCTTGCATCACTTGTCCCAAGTTGTTTAACCACGTATGTCTTTTTTCGTAGAAATTCTCATAAATCATTTTGTCAGGCTGTAAATATATTTCGAAGGCTCCTAAATATCTGTTTTACATCCTTTCTTTTTCTTGCGACTAAGGGTCGTATTCTCATTTTTATGATGCCTTAATTCCTCTTTTGTACTGCACCTCCGTGACAAAATAATAATGTATTTATTTATATATTAACAATTTATTTTGAAAATAAAATATTCAAATTATTTTAATATTTATTTTGTATCAATATTTTATGTACCGTGTACTTTACAACGATACTAAATAGTATTATTTTATTTCTATTCATAAGGAAACTAATACTTATTTACTTTTATTATTATTATTATTATTATTTTTTTTTTTTTACCAGAGCTTGTTTGTATATTTCACTAAATATTCTCCATTAATTTATAAAATTATTCTATTATTTATACACATATATTATTGTTCCCATTTTACTCTAGACTATATATTTTACAATGATTTTTAAATATATATATACAAACATTTAGAGTAGTTACTTCTACTCTATACAAGCACTTTGTTTTCTAAATATAAAAAAAAAGAAAGTTTTCTTTAAAGCAAGTAAATAAGAATCATAAAGTTTTCTTGATATTGATAGATTATTTAAATTTATCATATTGACAAGGTGTATCATATTACGCAAAGTGGATTTCTAACGAATGTAGTAAAAATACAAGAAAAATAATTACAGTTTTCGGTAAACTGCAGATGAAGTGCTATTTTTTATTCTTAAAACCACGAATAGTGAGTAATTGAAAATGTTTTAATGGTGTAGTCAATGTTAGAGAGTGTTTTGCACTTAGTTACCTATTTAAACGATTAGAATATTTTTATTTTGTATAAAAGGAAATGCGAATTTGTACTCACAAAGGGGAAGTAATGTCACGTGGTTCAAAATAGATAAATATCAATCTCTGCGAAAAAAAAAAAAAAAATACTGCTAAATAATTTTCATATTAATATAATTCATGTATCGCTTTCTAGTTAAGTAGATTTACATTTATATATGTCTCGTTATGAAAAGTGCGGGATGGGGGAATCTGAAAAGGTTTTGTAACCATGTATATATTTAAAAATTATTCAACTAGAAAATGAGTCATTATACATTATCATGTGAATTTTATATTGAGAACACTTCAAAAAAAAAAAAAAAGGTCTAAATTCACCATTTTACGATAAATTCTTGTTTAAATATTCAATCATCACTTACTCTTTTAATGAATTAGTAGAAATATTCTGTCTCTAAGAGAAATATGAGCAATTTATTCTTTAAAGAGGCGTATGGATTACACTAACGGATAATCACGTGCGGTACGCTCTATGCTGCATTTATCATTAAAGCCTGAAAAACTACTTTTAACTAAATACTCGTTTAATGAAATGCCCAGTTGCAGTATAAATTTAATAAATATGAAAATGTTAAAATAAAACTAATTTAATAAGATTTAACCCTTTATCTACTGACTATACTTAACTGACTAACTTACTGACGGATAAGTATCATTAAAATAGCTTGTTATAAGATTCATTTATTTCTTTAGTATATTATTATTACTAAGTTAATACTAATTTTAGTAGTAATACAGTTTAGAAATTTCTTTTCCCTTTGCATCTTTTCAGCTTTCTTGGGGTTGGGGGGGGGGGGGGGGTGGATTTTTCTATTCGGAAATATATTTATATTTATATTGTGAGAATATTAGATTTCTACATTTCTTATTCTACAAAATACTAAGAAAAGTATTTAATATAAAAGATTTGATCGGGATTATAAACATTGCACAAAATCCCTATAAATTCAAATTTAATGTATCCTTCTAAATTCTTCAATTCTTCTAAAATCCTTCTAATTTTTTTAAAATGATTATGTAAATCTTCTAATGAACTTTCAAAAATTCACGATATATGCTTTATAAATGAAATATAATAAAACAAATCTTAATTAAGAAACAAAATAGAATATATTTCCCAAACGAACCAGCGGTCATTTATCATAGAGCAGTGGTGACTTACAGAAAAACATAATGTAGTAGAGCAAACAAACTTTACTAGTTGATTTTAAAACATTGTTTGAACATTAAAGGGACACTGCGAAGATGTTAAATGAACCGAAAATGTTAGTCATGTAATTATTTTATAATTCGCAACTTTTTTTTTTTTTTTTTTTTTTTTTTTGTTGTTTTTTTTTACCGTGTTTACACCGATTTTCATGTCCGTAAAGGTTAATCGGTGTGGTAATGTTTTTATATTTCTGTTGGTATATTTGCGTGACCAAGTAATCTATCTAGTCACCACCTATAATTTTGACCTAAAATAATTCCTTTTCAATGGGTAAATTAATGAATACGCAGTAAAATTACGCTAGATTAAGTGACAGGATGTAGCTAATGGCAAATCGTATAGGTTTCCCTTAAAAACATACTTCTTGTATGTAATTACCTGAGCCGCAATCTTGCAAAATATTACATACAACACGTCCGTTTCCTTAATATCAACGCATTGACTTTCTGAAATCTTCACTCACATCTCATAGATCCCGTTACAATTAACCGCTCTTTGGCTGTCCTTGCACACTGTATGCTTTTTTTCTTACTCTTATAGAGAATATGTGAAACACCGTCGTAAACCTATTTTATGTTATAAAATGTATGTAAATAAATAAAATTCATATTTATAATTTCATCAGCAATCCATGCCAACGAAATCGAAATTTAATCTAGCACTAAATTTTTATTTCTTCGACAGGATATCTAGCATAATTTATGTACAAAATATTAATGAAAAACTTTAATTTTCTAAGAGCTGTTTTTTAGTTACACATGGAATAAGCAAATGTAAAGATTATTAGGAACAATTTATTGAGATTAAACTGTACGTAAAAATTCTAGATAACTCAAAATATTAGAAAAAAAATCTGCTGCAGAATTTCAGCTAATGCAGAAAGGAAAATTGACACTGCAGAGAATAAATAACAACTGTATACTTTACATATAGGATTTGACTGCTCTAGAAAACTAAATATTTATGATAATTTTAATAAACACAACATAGTTTAACAGCTTCTTAAAACAAATCGCTACTTGCCTGTTATATTGGGAGTCATAGGAGGAAGTATACTAAAGAATCATGATTTCATTCTTAAGTATCCTTCAAGTACATATTTCTAACGTTGCATATCATTCACCATTTAGTTGTCATTATTTTTAAAAAGTTTCATGTATTTTAATAAATCATTTAGACTAAAGAAATAACATGTAATAACCTTATAAATGCTTAAGAAATATAAGGAGATGTTTAAACAAAATAAAAGAAAGCTTATTATTCTTATTATATAACAGCCCCACTATTACAATCCTTATTTTTTTCAAAACCTCAAAATAAACTTTACAAGTATATTTTGTGCCATGAAAATGAATGCAATTACTGATAAAAAATAAAATAAAATATCTATGTAACTGAATAGAAAAGCACAGTATTAAAGGATTGTTTGTTAAAATCATTTTTTTTTTCATTTACGTGAAGATAAGAAAAAATATTTAAGAAATAAACAAGTGCATTGTTAAAAATAAAATACAGTTTCCTTGTATCAAATTTAATTAATATACGGAATAAAAAATGATGAACTTAAAAGATACCCCAATTTTAATTAAACGCCTCCTTAAAATATGAAAATTTTAATTAATTATTTTGCTAAAATAAACATTTTTATAGCTAATGATAAACTTTTAAAAGACATTTAATAAGAAAACGCGGTAAAGGAATATATAATTTCAATTACTGAATATATTTCTAATTTATAATTTAATGGAAATTTGTAAACGATAAAAAAAGTAATTTAACTTTTAAATTAAGTCTTTGAAATATGTCAAATGTTACGTTGAATCTTTGGAAATTTACTTTTCTGAAAATAATTAGCTTTAATCACCGAAAAATATAATTAAAATATTTTTCATTTATATATAATCATATATAACATAATATTTTGAAGCATATATATGTGTCTATATATATCATATGAATGTTGTTCTTGATGTAGAACGCTATGAATAAATTAAAGGTGCGTTGGGAGGAAGAAGTATTAACTTTATGCTAAAATTTAGGGTTCAATTCAATGAGAAAAAAAGACATATCACTGTTAGCTTAACCTCCATTTAAATTAATACAATAATTTTAAAACTTCTTAATTAAAAGTAGGTGAAAAGAAAACAAAAAAAAAAACAATTAGTAATTCAGAAAATTTTAGATTCCATAGTAGATATTTTAATGAATTTCAAACGGAAAATTTTATAAAAAAAAAACACTCAATTTGTAATCATATAATTTTTGTTTTCGCATTTAGACACCGGATGCAAAAACTGTGTAATTTAAATATTGTTTTATCTATATATAACATGATACGCAGCAGAAAAAAAGATCAAACCAATTTCAGGACGCAACTGCATAAACATCCTATTTTATCACATAGAAGGGAAAAATATGTATATTTTTGTAATTGTAGAACTATGGGGATCTAATGATCAAGGGCTGCCGAAAGTAAAGTGGTGAAGTTAGAAACAAATTAATGCCCCTTCCGGTGTACTTTTTGAGAATTATACTAAGTTATGCAAAAAAAGGGAAAGGAAATATTTAAAATGTTGTGTTCTTATTATGATATGATAATATCCTTCCCCGACATGTCGAAAACGGTATCAAACCCTTGTCTGACGTATTTGTGTTCATATCCATTTGTAGGGAACTCATCGATGAGAATTACGTCATTTAGGAACGTTTTCCGACACTTTCTTAATAACAACGATGATGCTGAATTGTTGGAGAAATCTGTCACTGAACACGATATGGCATTTCTAGAGCATGAAAAAGTGGCTGTTTCTAGGCAACTGGTGAGGTAAAAGAAAATTGAAAATATTATATGCTTTATATTTTTCAAACAGATGCACAAAATTCCATCGAGAAATATGCAGATATATTTCAATGACATATCAATTGACTAAATTCCCATCAAATTGGAATAATTTAATACACTACCCGTTTTGAGAAATATTGCTCTAATAATTTAACATTTAAACCATATATCCCAAAAGTTTATTTGTTTTTCAGTAGTAAAAAGTGAAATCGTCTGCATTGCTATAGAAAACCATTATGCGGTAAAATGTAATTTCTTATATTTTTAGCATAGAATGCTATTAGAATATTAGAATGATAGATGTATTTTTGCGTTAAAGATAAAAAAAAATCTCATTTTCTCATTAAATGTTTAAAATATGTCTTAACATACTTACTTTTTGGAACGACTTGGAATTTTATGTTTAGTGTTATATTTATATAAGAAATCCATATTATACATGTTATTAAAAATAATAATACATATACACACTTTATAAAATAGTCTAGCCATATACATATATTATAATATGCAATAACAATATTCCATTATAATATATAATTATGACAGTCTAGCCACCTCTGAATATTAGCAGTCATCGATTGTCTGTAATAATACTAATTAAACGGAATACACCATTTAAAATCAAATTCTTATAGATGTATGATAATAACATATTATCTAAAGCCGCAAAACCTTCAGTTTTTACGTAAGAAATTATACAGCTATAGCAAGGTATATTCTCTCCTCATATTACATTTTTACACCCTATAAAAACATAGTATGTTTATCAATTACTTAACGCCACATATTTCCAGGAGTATTTTAGATATCAAAAGTTGCAAATATATAAATCAATAAATAAATAAATTAATTAATAAACGTTACGGCAGCAGAAAACTCTTCTGCATGCTGTCGTGCTTAGCAGCGACGCAAAATACAAAGAAACGTAAAATAGTGCGAATCTATTGTTATTGCGAAACTAAGCTAATGTAACTGTAATGTTCTTATGCCGATATATTTTGCTTGGAACTCAGGAAATTGTGTTGGCAGAATTATCCAAACAAGGTTAATGTATAATAATTTGGAAAAACTGTTATATCTGCCTAACAATTTATTAAATCATACATTGCAGCTTATTTGTATATAAAACAATCAGTAATACCACCTTCATTGTAACGGCATTTCATAACTCGTTAATATATTTAATGTAATTTCATCATTTCATCATTCGAAAAAATACATTTTCATTAAAGTTCCAAATAAATATCAGCATGTTAGATGCTATAAAAAATTGGACGTGCTGTTTTGAATAATTTAAAATTCTCTGACGCAAAGACTGTTCAATTTTTTTTATTGTATCAATATTATTAATATTGTATAATTATATTGTATCAATATTGTTAATTAATATGCTGAAATTAAATAGATAGCTAATTTGCATTTATAAAAACAGCTGTATTCATTTCAGTTTCACAAGGTAATACCACCATCATAGAATTATGTAAATGTCCTGCTACTAAAACCAATTACCTCTGATTACGTGACATAATCATGCCATAAACTACCTCTGCTTATATTGTATATGTGTAATTTACAATAAAAAATATTCAAATACTAGGCAGATTCTAATATTTATGTTCTAAGAAAATGAAAAGAAAGGCTCAATAAATGTAAAACAGTGATAGACAGAATTTTTTTCGAATAATTAGTTAGTCTTATAAATGCTAATAACTCCAAAGAAAAACTTTTTTGTACTGATTATCAATAAAAAGTTTTTAAAAAGAGAAGGAATAAATACACATTTCAAATAAAGTGCTAGTGATGTAATTTAAAACGTTTAGGCTATTCCTCTCTGTTAAGTAATTTGAAGAAAATGAATTTACAGGAAAATGTGGTCACACACATTTGGTCTAAAATTTGTGAAAAACATATATGACAGCATATTTTTGTTAAATTATACCCACGAAAGAAATGTGAGTTTCTTTCCTTCTTCTTTTTAACTTAACTTGTCCTGAAAGTTGTGTTTGTCGTTTTATATTTGTGAAAAATGTGGAATGAAATTGTCGTTATTATTAGAAAATTTCAGTTTTTACTCTTTTCAGTTAATATATTGTTCAATCTTATATGACGAATTATGAAAAATCAGAGTCATATATTCAAAACGACGCGCATAAAAACATAAACATAAATGAAGTTAGACGTTACGATAAAGCATAAATAGTTGGAGATATCATATCAAATTTAAATTCCATGATTTTGTATTATTTTGGCAATAGCTTTTTAGATCCTCAAGTTACATATGTAATATTTCACACATTAACATATAATTCAAGAGGAATATGCATAGCACTGACTGCATTAATTCCTAGCAAATACCAAGAGCACGGAATAAACAATACATAATCTTGCTTGCTTGTTGTCAGAGTGATAGTATGGTATAAACAAATGGGTGAAGATCTACAAACGAAGGCGTTAATGTTTAAGAATTGGAACTCAGTTGTAACTGAAATTTTGTCTATTCACTGTATATGTATGATGTTCTACATACTTCATTTCCAAGAGAGTGCAGTTCTGGTAATCAAAAGTATATAAATATGTGTTTTGTAGTATACCGTAGTATATAATTTTTAGTCGTGAAATTCCTTAAATTATTTTATTTTCCAGCATATTCAATATGTCTCTACTTTAATATTATGTATAATTTACTCCTGTTTAAATTCCCCTTAATGTAAAAACGTATATCAATAATATATTATTCCAAAATCTCAATTTAAAGCATCAGGTTCCTTCATAAATTTTATAAGTTACCCTATCAATTATATTCAGGGTAAAGTTAATTTTTATGTTCGAAGGATTTCCAAAGCCATTTTATTTTTCTTGCCTAATTATCATTCTACGAAACACCTTTCCCGTGCATGACTTTTCACACTAAAAAGCTTCGATCTTAAAACTGGAATTGTTTTTATTTAGCTGCCTAGCCCTCTCTCCCGATTGGTTCTAAAAATACGTCTGAGAGTGGCCGCCTTTTTCTAATACGTTCGCTTCGTGTACTACGTAATCAATGTATCTTTACGCAGACTTCATAAAACTGAGCTGCGCGGCCTTGAACTGCAGATTTCAGAGATTTGCACAGAATTTCCCCTGTCTTCAAATGGTATACTAGCTATCTTGTGCTTCCAGGCGTTGTAGAATATGAGGTTTGCTTAACCAATATTTTATGAATGTCAGCGTGCTGTATCGGGCGCTGTAAGACGTTTTTGTGATCTTCGACTGCATATAATTTTTGACTGTGTTATTTTCTACAGATGACGGCGCCCAACGACAGACTATTTATTCGGCCATGCGCCAATCTTCGCAGAACTGCCAAATCTCCACCCATATATGGTAGGCAATTTCCATATTTATTTTTCGCTGTGAAATTCCGTAAAAATACCAGATATCAAGTATAAATGATAAATGTGATTTTGCCTCTTATTATGTAGATACTAATAAAATTCAATTGCATACATTTAACGGAATTTTTAATAAATTACTGAGGATAGTCCTTCACTCATAGTAATAAAAAATAGTTATTAACAAAAGGTAAATTTAATAGTTTCGTTACGAGTTTATCAGCTTATAATTTTGAAGATGTATGTATGAGAATAAATGTAGTACATTTAAATAATACAGTAATACGATTTTTGGGGGAAATTTGAATTCACAAAACGTTTGCAAAGAAAAGTTTTAAAATTATTTCCGTTATACAGAAAAACTACTTGCGTGCAGGTAGTAGATTATTTAGGGGAGACTAGCGAAGGTTGCTCCACTTTTTATAAAAGGATTTTTTATTTTTTAAATATTGAACTACTTAGAATAACGTTTTATGTATCATTTTATTCCCTATACAATCAGTTATCAACATAAAATTCCTAAATAAGTGTAACATATAAGAAATTTGAAATATGATTGATTTAACCTTAAAAAAACAATGGGTCAAAGCTCCCCACATATGAGATGTTTGACTCAATATATAGCAGGCTTTACCCACTTTGTTTTATATTGAAATATTTGTGAAGAAAAATAAAATCAGTTTTAAAAAAGCAAAATAACTTTATTTTACATGGTTTAATTATTATAAAAAGAGTTTTTTAAATATGATGCTTAAACAAACCTGTTTAGACGCAATCGCAAGTCAGAGAGGATTTTTTTGTTTTGTTTTGTTTTAATTTTGTCTGAGCAGATATAATTGTACTACAGGGAAAATGAAATTTTAACATTTAAGACAGTATTCCGTTAGAGAGTGGTTCTGTTTTCATAGGGTTTCTTGTATGTGCGGATTTAAGAGCGACAGTCTCGCTTTTTTTTCTTTTTTTTGTCTCCTTGTCCTGCTTTTTATTACACTTGACCTAACAACTCTAGTTGTCACATTTTTTGGCTTTATTTCACTATATTCATCGTGGTGAAATTTGTCTGCATACATTCCTAAAATTTTTAATCAATACTATGTTCTTTTGCAGCCACATGAGCACTTAACTTAGGATTAACATTTTAACCCTTTCAGGGGCAAGTTCCTTCACTACTAAAATATTGAAAAAACAATGTCTGGCACCGGAATTTACGATTATTAAAAAAATATTTTTGAAAATATGATGCTTACACAAACCTGTTTAGACACAATCACAAGTCAGAGGGACTTGTTTTTGTTTTAAGAAGAATTTTGTCTGAGCAGGTATAATTGCACAACATGGAAAATGAAATTTTTACATTCAAGACTATTCCGTTAGAGAAATGTTCTGTTTTTATAGGGTTTCATGTATGTCCGGATTTAAGAGCCACTGTCCCACTATCATTGTTTCCTTGTTCTACTTTTTGTGACACTCGACCTGAAAACTCTAGTTGTCACATAGTTTGGCTTCATCTCACTTTATTGAACGTGGTGAAATTTGTCTGCATACCATCCTAAAGTTTTTCAAACAATACTATGTTCATTTGCAGCCGCATGAGCACATAACTTAACACTGACATCTTTAACCCTTTCAGGGGCAAGTTCTTTCAGTACTAAAATATTGAAAAAAAAAATGACTGGCACCGGAATTTATGAAAAAGATTATCTGGAAAAAAGAAAAAGGCTCATACATATTAAATGGAAAAAATTTAGCAAAACTCTGGGACCATTGTGGCATTTTTGAATAAAAATTAAGTGGTTCCATAAACATACCACTTCCCCTGAAAGGGTTAAGACTGCTTCTTTCATACTTTCTATTCCTTTCTAGTATTTTGCACTTGTTTCTATTTACCTATTGTAAGTAATATTTAAATGAAAAAAGTAACTATCAACTTTCTCATTTATAATTCATGAAATTTTTTTATTGCAGAGGATACTATAGCAATTTTTCACATTTTTCTTTAATCGGTTTTAAATATTTTCTGTTCCATCACCGCATTTTACTGTAGCTTTATATAATAAATTTACATTATATATATATATATATAGCCTTTAAACTTTCATTATGCACAGTGTAAAATAAAAATATTTTCAAAACAATTTAATTAAGGAAGCCTTGAGCATCTAGTCAACCCTCCCTCACATTGACTTGATCAAGCCTTCCCACATAGTCCTTTTCTAAATAACAGCACATTATTATGTTAAGGCTAACTTTCTGTATAATCTTTATGCCTGGAAAGAAAGCTCGATATTTCTGCATTTCTTAAAACTTACTTGCTTAAATTTCTACGATATACAGTGTGTCCAAAATTAAACGACCTTACTTTAAAGTTGTCTACAGACGAAACTATTGGTGAAAAAGTTGTGAAATTTTGTGACGGAGATTATTATCTCCGTCACAAAATTTCACAACTTTTTCACCATTAGTTTCGTCTGTAGACAACTTTAAAGTAAGGTCGTTTAATTTAGAATGGGAATTTGTTTGAGCGAAAAAAAATTTAGTTCAAAATTTCTCCACCAGAGGGCGTTTTAAATAAATTACACATTTAGCCATCGCCCACTGAATACTAGGCCTGACTCCGAGAAAAAAATGGCGGCTGCCGTAGGTGGATTTTTTTTTCAGAGTTTGTAAGGTCCGTTCATTTCGAACACCAATATTTTTTTTAAGTTTTTATGGCGCGTTTAATAATAAGTTTATTATTATTTTTTTTTATGGCGCGGTCTGTATATTTGTCTTATTTGATCTGAAAAAAAATAAAGCGTATAAACTTTTAAAAATGTGTAATTCATAAAAAAACGCCCTCTGGTGGCAAAATTTTGAACTATTTTTTTTCTCTCAAAAAATTCCCATTCATTTGTTAAGTCTGTCACAAAATTTCACGACTTTCTGACCAATAGTTTCGTCTATAGACAACATTAAAGTAGGGTCGTTTAATTATGGACACCCTGTATTTTACCTGAAAAAAGCTTACAAAATATTTGTGTAAAACACAACTGTTAGGTTGAAAACGCCTCACAATTGATTTTTATTGGAAAGAAAAGAATTGAGTAATTCGGTGCGGAAACGAAAGAAGGATTGTAACTCACCTAAGTGACGCGAGCGGGCAGCACATATCAGCGGTATGAATATCCTACGAACTTCACGATGTTTCTTGTTCCAGAAACTGAATTGAACTTTACCCTTTTTCTTCTATGACAAGAAAGAATTTGCTGACTTTCTTTTTTACAGTGTATACGTAGAACGTTTTCCTCTTTTGAACAGGTCGTATGGAGTTTTATATGCAAAACGTTAGCACTGCTCCCTCCATGCACATATCTACCCTCAAATACTTTAAATATTCTAAATTGCTATACTAATTGTGTTCTTTTTTGTATTTTTATACAGTGCATTAATCTAGAAAAATAATCTGCTTGTAATCAGGATAACTTTGATCATTAAACTGCATTTATTCAACACGAAAAGGCTTCAGTGGAATGCTTCACACAACTTACGCTAAATAAATAAAACCATATCATATTTTTCAGCAGAAGAAAATAGATACGTGAAGCGTTGCGCCCCATAAAGGAATATTAACAGGTGAGCCACTTTTAATTACCTGATTTTTATTCTTTGAAAATGTTTAATTACTATTGAAAAGAAATATAAGTTGGGCCCCTCACGTTCTAAATTTTTTTTCCAACACCTATCTTGATTATCTGTATGAAACAATGACTGTTGCTTGAGCATTCCAGTAACTTTGGTTGACACCTATTGATAAAGCTCTGAAATTCTTTTGAATATGACTACTGATCGGTAGGTCAAGCCTTCCAGATGGTCAACCCTACACAGTGTCACCTAAATAACGTAGGTGACACTGTGTACGTAGAATTCCAAAGGGATGAATTTTCGGTACAGTTTTGGCAGATATTTATATATATGTGCATTAAGAGAATTGAAATTTATATAAACATTTCATATGTTGCATATAGATTGATTATTTATTTTTGTACAACATAACTGTAGAGATGTTAACTTTATCTTCAGTTATTATCTATATCTCATTAACGCTAAAGATTTCATCCGATTAGAAAACTAATGTTGATTTTTTGGATTTTTTATGAAAATTGATGGAGATAATCCGGTTAGTAAAGTTTAAGATAAAATAGTACATACTTCAATTTTGAACTTATAAAGATGTTGCATCTTAGTTCAAAATGACATGTTTTAATTAAAAAAAATTAATACTATTAAAAGTAGATAGGCATTAATGATTAGAGAATGTTCAGATACACCGGACGATTTTTATTTATTTTTTATTTATTTTTTTTTTAAAGAAAGATTTTCTCTCAGGGTTATACAGCGCTTTTTTTTACGGATTTTATTCCGAGCTGGGTCGGAAATTTTTCCGGTACGATAAGGCCAACTATTTTTCCGATTCCTACAGGAAAACTGATCGGATTTTTTTTTTTTTTTTTTTTTTTTTTTAGAGTGTTTGGAGTACTGCCGTGAGGGATCAAGAAGAAATGGCTATCGATTTTTCTGTATTATCTCTATAATAACGCCTGGAACATCTTAGCATAAATCATGTTTAATAACAAGAATATCACAAATGTTGCGATTATCAACAATTCAGATTTCCCATTTACATATTAAAAATGTTTAATCATATTCTTGAGTCATATGTTTCAGTTTTGTTTAAGTTGAATGGTTCTTCGCAAATTAACTTTTAAGCTCTAGTTTTCATCTGATTAGTGCAGATTTATTAAATACATATTAATTATATATCCATATTATTGTTTTTTGTATGGGGACAATAATCTAATAAATTTCACACTCAGTAAATTTATTTGAACCAGAAACTAATTTGGAAAGAACCTTTCATGCTATAAAACAGAACTGCAACCCAACAGCGTATATATATTTAGAAATATTTCATCTCCGTTCAATTGCCCGCTTTTCGACGGAAGTGGTTTTATTATTTGGTTGATAAAAAAATTAGCATGAAAAAATCGTAATCAGTACTCAACTGAAAGTGAGAGACGACTCTTTAAAATAATATTTAACATGTCATATTCCTACCATCCCATTCCTTCAAGAATAATCTCTAAAATGGACAGGAATCTAAATACGTTACTCACCTGAAAAGGATAAAATATTCCTCTCATTAGAAGGGAGTATGTAAAATAATTTGGGAATGATTCAAACAAATCGAGAAACAGTTACTTTTAATCGAGATGCCAGAAAATGAGTTATTTCTTAGCCACAGTTAATATATGAGATATAGGTTATCATAAAAGTAACGTAAATTTACAAAATAAATTACTAAAAGCAAATAGATATAATAAAAACGGTTGTATTAATAAATGGAAAAACTTTGAAAATATGACATATATAAAGCGAAAAAATGAAATACAAAATATATACTAGAATAAATAGAAATTGAAGCATAATAGAATTCCAAACTCGTGTGAAATTGTCTTAAAAATTTTGATATTTAGTTCTTATTTTATTAATTCTTATTTAACTCATCCATTACATTAATTTCATCTAATGTTAATCAGTATATGTGGTGATTTACTAAATGCTAGATCGCATTTCTAGGCAGCATGTGGGGTTCAAAATTTGTTGACCATTTATTGTACACAATGTTGTTGTATATGCTTAGTTTTAGAAATCATCTAAATAGCCTAATAATTTTATATCATTTTAACATACTGATACTATAAATGTACGATACTTAGGCAGCATGGTCAGTATAGAATTTTGAAGCATTGTCCATGATTATAATAATGAATTACTCAAAAGCGTCAATTATGGTGAGGTACTGCATGTCTGTAATAAGTTTTCTCGGAGGACCTTTGTTGTCTTGAGAGGAATGCAATGGGATGTAAGAATCCATTCTTGTTCATCCTTTTCCCAATGCACCTACGATGCATCAGTATCTACGATACGTAAATTGGGATTAAATAATTTCAAAATAGCCCTGAACATTAATGCATGTTTCAATAAATCAAATGATTGCTGGCTATTTCGGACCATTCCCGAAGGGTGTCTTTATAAATATATTTTTTTTTTTAGAAGGCATGTAATTCTGATTTACTTGTCAATGAATTTCTAATATATGTTTATAGATCAAAGAAATCTTTGTAAATCATTCCTATTTTTGGCATTAATGTTTAAAAGTCTCATTTTTTTGGTCATTACTAATTGCATAACCAACGAAATTTCATCTCGAAAATTTTAATTTTAAGTTTTTGGTGTCAAATGTTGAAGGTAGTTTTAGGAGAAGTCAAATGCTCGACATAGTAATCAAAGTATTTTACAAAATCATCCAAATAACTGGCAACAATACGTACATTTGTTATAATGCCACAAAGTTGTACGCAATTTATAAGACATTTAAATTGAAATTTAGGATATATGAGATTGCTTATCTTACAAACATTCTTTATTTTAAAATATGTCTATAAAAATATCTTGGTTATTGCAATGTTATTTAGTGATTCATGTTTAATACTCAAAATTACCCATTCCAATATATAATCTTTATCGACAGAAATATCTGCCTTTTGTAATGCCCCTATTATACTTATATATTAATTACCATATCTTCAAGCACTATTATTATACTAGAGAGCCATCACAGTATAGACATATTTTCAATATATGTTAATTCAAGTTATCGAAAACATGACATATCACATTTTCGTTCAAAAAATTCCTTATATTGTTTGTATACATTTACATTAAAAAGTTATATAAAACATATTCGTTACTTTTCATAAAAAAAACATATAATCCAACAAATCAATTATATGCTTTATATGACTATTACACAGTGCCTGGCTTATTATGTACAATGTAGCGTCTATACTGCCCAGTTCAATTACAAAAAAAAGTTTCTCCCCTTCATCGGAGGCTTCCTTAGTTTTAAATGCTGGTGTTTTGACTTAACAGCAGTTCGGAATGAGATCTTATAGCTTTTCCCTTTTTTCCCCTCTCCTCTCTTCAGTTTTTACCTTTCATCCAGCATCATTCGCCAGAGGCTGTCAATAGCTTAATGTGCGATGTCGTTACATATATTTTCAACTTGGGAAGTGATTCGATGCCACTTGCCGCTATTTTTCTCCCAAACTCACCGAGTATTGGCTTTTATAGCTGCCAAATGTGTACCTAGTGAACAACCTAGTAGTACAACCTAGTGAAATTGACATTCTTTTTTGCTACTACTAGTCAATAAAATCATTTTTTTTTGTTCTAAATTTATAATCATTTGTTCATCAAAGCAAACACTATTTAAATACCAGGTTTCATAATCGTGGCTCATTCTTTTCTAGGTGCATATTTATTAATTTATTTATTTTATTTTTCTTTTTTTTCCAACAGAGTGTAAATTGAAAATATCTCTTATTTTTCGTACATAACTAATTAAACCCTTTTTAAATATATCCATGTAAAAATGAGATTTCCTTACTTTTAGAAAAGTATTTGCAAAGTATTTATTTAGAACAAAAAACAAAAAGTGTATTATTCTTAGAATAAAAGAAAACATTCTGAATATTTTTTCGCAAAAATTCCCATGAGCAAAAATAAACTTTTTCTTGCACTGAAGGTTTGTTAATAAAGATTAAATGGCATCAAGGCATGTTCTTTGGATAATTACACTAATGAAGAAAAGGGTTATTACCGACTTCGAAAAAAGGAGGAGGTTATCAATTCGACGCGTATGTATGTTTTTTTTTTTTTTTTTTTTTTTTTTTTTTTTTTTTTTTTTTAATGTATGTTCACCGATTGCTCCGGAACTTTTTGTCCGATTTATGTGATTTTAGCTTTAATTGAAAGAGGATACTCTCGAATTGGTACCACTTCCGTTTCATCGAAATTGGTTGAGTAGTTTTTTAGTAATTCAACAAAAACCAATAAAATAAAGGATTTTTCGCAAATTATCTTTCATTGTTGTAACCGGTTTTTCATTCATAAGCATAAAGCTATGTATGCATATGCGTTATCGCCAAGTTGTCACCAGACTTGGCGCTATTTGGTGAAGTATCGCCAAATTTGGTGACCAAAATAAGTTGTCATAAATGAAGCCAACTTGGCTGTAACTGACTAATTTGGCGATATTCCCATTCAAATTCACTAATGGATCTTCTCCAATATGTTTCTTCACAATTTCTAATCGGCAGTCATATTTACAATTCTCAATTGCCAACCATTATTTAAAATGCTAAATAATACAGAAGCAAACTAAATTAATACATGAAAACATCTGAATTGTATCAAGAAATGAGAACATGTAAATTTTAATCAGATTGCACGATAAAAGCAAAAAGTGCGCTTTTTACTTTGCAGTAGTTTTTGAAGTCGGTTTTATTTTTGGTAAAAAAGTTTATATATTATACATCATAATGTTTGTAAAATCTTTTTCACTGATAAATATTAATGTAACTTCAATCTTCAATGTATTATTTTATATTTACCTTTTCTTTTGAGGTTTTTTTTTTTTTTTTTTTTTTTTTTTTGTACTTTCTTGAAAATATTTCATAATTATAGATGTGGTTACTACGTCTTCAGAAATTCCATATTTACTTATATATTTACCCTTTTCTTAAAGATTCCCATGAAAATGATGAATTTTATCAAAAAAGTTTTTTAACTAGATAAACTCATATATATTTCGATAGATAAATAGATAGAGCTACTTAAATAAATTCAATGTATTTCTAAGATAAAATGTTAAATTTATCTCGTTTGGCAATTGTCTTTATTTAGCAATAAAAAGTTTATTTTTTATTTGCTAGAGGGCTCTGCCACCACGAGCTACGCTCGTCAACCCCCGATCAGACACCGCAGACACTTACAGGACGCTAATTTGATCGGCTTTAAAAAAATTTCGAAAGATTGAATTATAATTTGAATCTGATGTAATTTTCACCAAACTTTTCTTTCTCTTTTTAATATTCACGTAAAAATACTTTTGTTAGAAGTGAAATATTATGATCATCTTAAAATATCAAATAAATGTCTCGCGAAATTTTTAAATTTAAACTGTTTTTCAATATTATTTTTTGTTCATTTTACGTAATAAGTGTAATGTGACGTAAATGTGACGTAAATTCTCCTATTTAAGACTTCTAACGCATGTTAATGAATTTATTATTTTACAATATTCTTTCTCTTTTAAAATTCACTTGTAAGTATAGTTTTTATGACGTAATTTTTAATGAATTCCTGCTTTTTATATTCTCTGTTTATAATAGTCACGTGTAAAATAAATTTTTAATTTGAAGCAAACTATATTATTTGCGCTGATTATACAGTTGGCAACAGTTTAAAATAATACAATTTTCTAAATTTTCTAAAAAAATATCTCTCGAAATGCTGAAAATATGAATTTAAAATAGAAATAAAACCTCAAAAAATGAGTCAAATTAAAATATTAAATGCAGTCTGCACACCGGGAAATTCTGACGCATAAAATGATCTAAAAATGATTAAATTCTTATGTACGGTTTTTGCTCCTATAAAACTTTTTAGTGGAACGATTTTGTCCAACTTTGGCATTAAATATCTCTTAAAATAATTCTTCGATTTAAAAACTGTCTGCATCAGCGTGTTTATCAAACATTTCTCAATAATAGTACCGATTTTCATATTTTCGTATGCAACAGTTTTTTTTTTTATTTATTTTAACGAAGAAAGGCCATGCTTAAGCATTAAAATTGAATGCCGATCTGCCGGGAATATCTATGCAGATTTCCATTGGTCCATTTCCAAATCAAAACTTTTTTTTTTTTTTTTATATATATAGAAGGATTCACTTATACGAATCAAATATCCAAAAATATTTAAAATCAGTGATAAGATGATAACGAAAAAAAAATGACCATTACATATGGAGGAAAAAAGAAGCATAAACATAAATTTGGATATGAAATTTATTTGTGATTAAGAATGTAAAATCCAATTTGATGCATTGCAATCTTAACTTGAAAACTTTATTAGTTAATTATTAGTTAATTATTAATTTATTAGTTAATTAAAATTTGGAATAACTAAGATATTGGAAAGAAATATTTTGGAATGATGACATAGAATTTCTTATAAATCAAAATTTCATTTTATGCATGAATTTAAAAACGCAATTAAGACTTATATACGGCATTTTTTGTTTAGAAATTTAATTTTTTTATACAACTTATTTTGAATAAGCTGAGATAAAATAATTATAACATAATTTTTTTTTCAATTATACAATTTTAGCAAAAATATTATTTTTTTTTTAATAAAAAATATAATAACCAAATAATATATTTTTTTAATGATTTATTTTTCAAATACTTAATCTGTACATCTATATCATAAACTTGCAGTATCTTCTGATACAAAAGGAATATACATTTTGAGGAGAATATCAATAATGATAATAATAATAGTAGTTATTATTATTATTATATTTTGCTATATACAAAGTTGTAAATATTAAGAGTTTTGCCATTAAATGTAGACTTATACAGCATATTAAACATAAACAAGACATATTTGACTACACGGAATTTATTTAATGTTTTAATGTAAAAATTTAATAATTTTTTAGCTAAACTGAATCATTTATTACGAGTGAAAATATACTTAAATAATAGTAACTAGATAATATTCGTTTAAAAACTTAATTTGGATAAAAGATGTGTGTATTTTTTATTAATTTAATTTGATATCTCTATACATACTAACTATTTTATGTTACCTGAATAATTAACAAAGGTGTGATTCGCAAATACTTTTGTCGTTTGTGAAGTTTTTCATATTCTTTAAAATTTCTGTCTGAGATGAATGTTATCTGTTTTATAGATCTTTTATGCCCGATTATGTTTATTATTTTATAGGTATTTTACATTCGCAATCATTCAGCATAAAATATCTAGTTTGGTGCCTTGTGTTAAATTCCTTGTTTTAAACGCTTGGAACAGGGCGTTCCATACTGCATACATTCAAAGTGTATGTAATAATATAGTTCTAATTTAAAGCATCATATTTCCCGATTTTATCGTACACAGTTTTTTTTTCTTCTTTCGTTCTCTCTCTCTGTCTCTCTCTCTCTTTTTTTTTTTTTTTTTTTTTTTTTTTTTTTTTTTTTTTTGTCATTTCTAATTAACAAGTACTTTCTTTTCAAATTACACATTTTGTCCAAAATACATACTCTAAAATAATAATAATAATAATAATAATAAATAAAATATATACTTACTGTTTCGGCGTAAATGCCCTTGAAGAAGAAATCAGATTTATTGTTTAGAATTTAAGTCTGTTTATCTTTTATATTATGAAACCTAATTATAAAACTGATTGATTTCTTCTGACAGAAAATCTAATTTGTTTATAATCCTGGCTCTTGATCAGTATTTATGAGTAATATTGTGATTTCAAGGTCATGTACTATAGATTTATTCACTTTTATAATAATTTAAAATTCTTGATGATGATTTATTAGCAATTTAGTGCGTTTGTGATTTCTTGATATAACTTTATGAATTATATTTATTTTGGTATCATTTAAATAGATTTATTAGTTTTATAAATACTTGATGTCATTTTAATGAATATTATAGCTATTTATAATAATTTATAGCTAATTTAAAGTGGTTTAGGATATTATTATTAAAGTAATTGAAGAAGATTTATAACCAGCATATTGTAATATTTATTTAGATTTTTTTTTTTTTTTGAATAATATGTATCTTTTAGGAAAAGGTCAGTCTTGACTCTGCAACCAAGTAGAGAACATTAACTTGGCTCTGTTAAATACAGAAAATTGTACTATTATGGAACCATGGGATTAATGATTATCTTCAGATGATGCATGGAATTTACATATACTATTTCATTTTATTTAATAAACTATTTAATATCTAATCGCTCTCCCACCTCACTTGGATTTTGTGATTTATTTGACATTTGAATTATCGGCGCCAACACACACTTGCGATATTTTTTTTTCCTAAATTGTGCAATTTCACATATTTTAAATGTTTTCTTTTTAACAAGTTTCTTGAATTTGTATCTGTAACAGACGTTTAAAAGCTTCAGAAATACAGAAAATGTTTATATATAGTCGTAATTTTAAAATGCATGTAAATTTTCCGTGATGTATGCTATTTGGCATACAGACTTATCCGAATCATTATCAGCATGTTATATATATATATATATATATATTGTATAACTAAACATTATTTCTCTGTTTAAACTTTTCATAAATAAACGGTAAATAAAACCCCTATGTGGGACTGCGAAAAATATCTTTTCAATAAATAATTAATAATTTTTTATACATATTGCGCTTATATCAACAAGAAACTGTGATATACATATTTGAATAATGTAAATTGATTTCTTATTTATAAACATGTGTATATCGAGAACCTTTCAGCGTAGTTTTCAGAAGAAATTTCCCACGGGCAAACCCGATTTAATTACGTAAATTCTTTTTCTTTAAGAGAAAAGTTTTATTGTTTGAAAACAACGAAACATTTCTCTATTTCTTTCTCTGACAAAATATGTTTCTGGGAATAAAACATTATGTGAAAAGCCATTAGCAGTTTATTTTCTTTTATTTATTTTTTTACGAGAAAAATCCGTTTGGTTTTTTTTAATATACAGCACATTAATAAATTTTGATATAACTCCAATTGTTTTAAAAAATGAAAATGACAGTAAAAATGTAAACATAAAAAAGAATTAAAGAATTGTGATATTTCATGCGATTTCATTTTTTTTTCGCTTGCAATTTTTCTTAAAAAGACATTTGTTTAGCATTAATTATAAGGAATATTAAAATACTAATAAATGAACGTCGAGAACTAAGGTGTCCTGTGGTAATAACGCCACGTTAAGGTTCTACTAATTTTCACGGCTTAGTTTTAGATTTTTTTTTTCAAACAAATATAGAAATTTTTACAACAACTTAATGTCTATGTATACAAGACAGAATAGTTTAGCAGATATGTATTCATAAAATGTAATGTCTTGATTTCTTGACCAATGATTTTTGGCGTTATTACCCACCTGTGTGGTTAATAACGCCACGCAAAAAAAAAAAAAAAAAAAAAAAAAAAAAAAAAAAAAAAAAAAAAAAAAAAATATATATATATATATATATATATATATATAGTTAAAAAATTCCAATAGTTATTTCAAGCATTACCACAAACTGTAAACTTTAATTGAAGCACAAAATTAACTTAACCAAACCAAATAAGAACTATAATTTAACTTAATAAACAAACTTAAAGAAACACAACTTAACCAACTTTAACTTAAACAAAACAACCATAAGAAACAAGGCAAATAACTAATTAAACATGGAGACAGGTCTGCGTGGCTTATGACACGCTAATGCAGGGTTAAAACTGTTTTTAAGCATGCAACATTCCCCAGATTTACCTGTCGAGACTTTATTGAAAAAACAAATGAAACAAGATTAAAGCTAAATGAAACCGACCGACCGAAATCAATCCATATCAAAAGCGATCTGTTTCCACTACATTCCGTAAACCACACGCTTCGAGTAAAGGCATCAATTCACTTCTGTTCTTGCAAGTTCTAACATAATTAATTATACGTCATATTTTTGACGAGACTCACAGAATAACCCTGTTTCACAGCAGTGACGTACCATTTCAGCATATCTTCATTCAAAATAACACTATCCGATGTCAATCGGTTTAATATGTTTAAACCGTTAATATAAATGTCTCTGAATACCGATATATGAACATTTGAATTGAAATTCAATATTGCAATTGTTTAAAAGTTAAAATCGTCTCTTTTATCATAAACCGATGTAATTAAATTTCTGTTTTTAATTTTAGATTTACATCTAAGTAATTTGTATTGCAACTATTATGACTACCGGAAAGTTTCAATTCTAAATTTTTAGGATAATATTTAAATTCATGGTTAATCTTTATTCCATTCAGCTAGACAATCAAAACGTCGTCGATATATCTGAAACTCATTATGTCTTTATGTAATTCACTTATATTTTCATATATATCTAGATACATGTCGGCCAAAATTGAACTGCAACTCCCCCCCCCCCCCCCATGGGGATACCCTTAATCTGCTTATATAACTTATTTCCCTCATATAAAAAATTCTCTTCAACCACCAATTGAAACAAATTTTGAAATTCACTTAAACTCCATGTATGAATCACCATACCTATTATACACCTCCAATATCTTCTCCCTCAAATCCTCAATCTCTATGTTGTTAAACAAATCTGCAAAATCTTATGCATACAATCCTGTAATCTTATTTTTATACCTTTTTACTTTTTCCAACAGTTCATAACTATTACTTATTATAAAAGTTGAATTCTCACTTTTAATCTTCAAAAATATTCTCTTCAATACCTTTAATAATTTTTTATTCGCACATTCAATATAGGAATTATAACCACATGTAACGGTTCTAAATTTCACAGGGCATTTATGGAACTTGGGTATTAAAACCAAATAAGGAAAATTCAAATTATCTTGTTTTGTTTTAATTTTTTTATACATTGCCCTAATTCTGTTCTCCACCTCATTAATTTTTGCCCTAATTAACTCATAATTATTTGTGTTTTCATAACTTTCTCTTAATATTTTCCAGATAATTTTTTACAGATAATTGCATAGTTAGTACTTGCCTTATCTACATATGTTATTATAAAATCATCTTGGATGTTTTTTATAGCTTTTCTTAAATCAATATATTTCTCTTCGGACAAACCCTCAAAGTTTTTAACGTATGTCTCCTCTAGTTCCTTTAAAATATGATATTTCCATTCTTCAAATAATTCTCCAGGTAGTCTGTATTTATAAGTTAACTTTGTATAAAGATTTCTATATTATATTTAAACCGTTTAACTGCATTACTTTTCGTGAAATTCCGTTTTATTCTGCATTTTGCTCCATAACTCATTTGATTTTTCAGTTCGACATTTTGTACGATATCTAGATTTCCAGTTATTACATGTCCATAATGTTTGTCTACATATTTGCTGTACACATCCTCATTACATTTACAAATGTCTGCATTTTCGTTCCTATTAATATTTTTAGCATAATAATTATAATTAAAGATCATTCTACCTAAAGACTTGTCATACTTAAATGCTTTAACAATATTTAATTTTTTTATTGGTAACATGTCCTTATATTTGTTAAAAATCCTTTTGTAATTTACATTACTGTAGCACTCTCCTATGTAGTCTATAACGAAATATACTTTATCTGCATCTTCCTGATTTTCACACTTTGACTTACAGTAACTTTGCCAATTATTTAATTTTATTCTATATTTTCATAGATCAATACCCAGATCTATGTTATGTATTCCTATTTTTTGCGATAACAAAATCAAAACCTTAGGTATCAACATCTTTTTGACATTGAATATGATATATTTGATACTCTTGAACTTGTCATTACCGTTACAATTCATTAAAGCTGTTATATATATATATATATATATATATATAATAACATGAAATAATGGCATTTAAATTGTCCAATTTTAAAGATACAAACTCTCCAGCCCTTGAAATTGAACAATTGTTTCTTACTTACCATTAATTGCGATATCAGGATGCAGTAATAATTGTTTGAGATGTTATTCTTCTGACATGAAAAAAATAACATCACTTAGGACACGCAAATTTCTCTTTATCCTTTTTTGGATTTAAATAATGACAATAAAGATCTCTTGCGCATAAAATAAGAAATAAAACCTCTTCGGATGTTGTTCCATCACTGAAATGAATCAACCGGAGTAATAAATCCAGTAGATTGCGTTATTACCCCGGTATAATTATTGCGCAGTATATTTTTAAATAGAAATTTCCTTACGAACACATCCAAAATCTTCCAAACATATTGAAAATACATGAAATACAGTAGAAATTTATCGATATTACTAATTATTTTAAACGAAGTATTTCCTGATAAATAATATAGTCTTCCTATCATAGAACTTACCTCGCAAATTTTAGATCTGTCGTAGACTCTTACGTGCTTCTTCCATCGATAAGGCCTACAAATAGAACAAATTAACTTTTAGCGGTTGTTTGTGATTCAGATGACTCAGAGACTTTCTGCGCAGAACCTGTAGGTGCCATGTCTCAGATACCTTCATAACTACGTGTAACACTAGCATTTCGTGTTATTACCCCAGGACAGAGTACTTTATTTTGACAGTGGATTTTCAATTTTTAAAGTTGTAGATTAACAAAGAAAATTATTTTATAAATATAAATGGGAATTTATGAAGTTTTATATATATTATAATACATTTTTGTATTATAAAATTTTAAACTAAATAATTTCATGGTTCTAGAAAGCAACGGCAGTACGCACAACACCTTATTAATCCTATATGTCCCAAATTATGAATTCTTGAAAATTTCATCTTCTAAAGCATTTTTCGTGCATTTTTGAAAATACATTAGAAGATATACACATTAAACTTTATAACATACTTATAACTACATAAAAGGTGACACAAACATATAAAAATATTATTTAATGAAACCCTGAGATCTTTCGATTACACACGCGTTCATTTTCAAAGGGAAAGGTGACTGACGGAATAGAAATACATTTTAAAAACAAAAACAAAATAGTGCGCATGCGCAAGCGGAGTTCAGTCAATTTCTCTGCGCAGAGGTGAAAAGATTAGTTCATATTATCAGGAGGTCTTGAAATATTTAGGATATTGTACCAAATTGCGGAAATATTATAGAAAAGGACATTGTTACAAACATTATCACTTCTAAGTAAAATTTCAATGGATTCACGGATTATGGAAGAGTAATGGTTAGACGTTGAAATGATCATTTTATCTTTGTCGAAGTATATCTTAATATTTTCTTTTTGATGCAATCTGGATAAAGCTGTACTTGGTTTGTTAAATTTAATATCAGAAATGTGTTCTTTTAATCTTTCCTAAAAGTTTCGAGATGTCATACAAATACAAAATAAACTCTTATGTTGTTCTGTGCTGAATGGGATTATGTAAACTCCTGCTTTTTCATAATCGGGAATAGGCTCATAAAGCTGTGGGATATAATCAAATGTGCAATAAATAGACTTGCTCTAACTTAATCTGTTATCTATTATCGTGAACAAGGCAATTTATTGCACATTTGTTTATATCCCACAGTTTTATGAGAAATTGAGATATGCATTACTAAAATATAATATTATTTTAATAGCTAAACCACCAACAAAACTGAAAGAATTGATTCACAGTAAAATTTTATCCTATTCCCGATTATGAAAATGAAGGAGTTTACATAATTTTATTCAGCAGAGAACAACATAAGAGCTTATTTTATATTAGTATGACATCTCGGAAATTTAAGGAAAGATTAACAGAACACATTTCTGATATCAAGTTTAACAAACCAAGCACAGCTTTATCCAGATTGTGTCAAAAAGAAAATATTAAGATAAACTTCGAAAAAGCTGAAATGATCATTCCAACATCTAACCATTACTTTTCAATAATTCGGGAATCCAGTGAAATTTTACTTTGAAGTGATAATGTTTGTAACGATGTTCTTTCTTATAATATTCCAGCGATTTGGTATAATATCTTAAATATTTCAAGACATCCTGATAATATGAACTGATCTTTCCACCCCTCTGCAGAGAAATGGACTGAACTCCGCTTGCGCATGCGTACTATTTAGTTTTTTTTTTTTAAATGTATTTCTTTCAGTCAGTCATTATTTCCGTTTGAAAAGGAACTCGTGTGTTTTCGAAAGATTTCAGGGTTGCATTAAATAATATTTGTATGTTTGTGTCACATTTTAGATAGTTTTAAGTATGTTATAAAATTTATTAATAACAAGGTGAAAATTTCATCCATGACACTAGTGTTTAATACAGCGTTTTGACTCTATTAAATAAACAATAAACTATCATTCAATACATTTTAGAAGATTTTTTCCAATTAGATTTAATTAATTAATTTTGAATATATGGGGATTTTTACCATATTTATAATTCCCTTCAAATATATATATATATATATATATTATATAGTATTCCAAAGTAATATATATATATATATATTACTTTGGATGGACAGTTTTAAAGTGTTCTTTTCGAATTCGGTTACTGCTTTGGATGGCCAGTTTTAAAGTTTTCTTTGGCCAGTATGGTCTCGACAGATATGGGGGGAGTTTCATGAATAATTACCGGTATAACCCAGCATGCAAGTCTTTAGCCTTGCAATCTGTCTCCATTGGTTGTTTTCTTTTCGTTCATGGTTTAGTTAGTAAGTTTTTTCCATGGTTATTTTGTTAATTTTCTCTGTAGTTCAGTAGTTTTGGGATTGGATGTGTAGTGTGTGTTTTTTGGTATATATATATATATATATATATATATATATATATATATATATATATATATATATATATATATATATATATATAACCATTAATTAAACATAACCTACCACCAACAAAAACCGTAAAATTGTGAATCATATATATATATATATATATTTGTAGGTTAAGAAAATGTACAAATATAATATTCTTACAATAAATATATAGACATATTTCTGAACTGAAACATTTCCCCACCAATCTTTCAACGTCAAGAAAGCTGAAAGATGCAAAGGCAAAGGAAATCATCCATTTCAAAATATTTTTTTTTTTTTTTTTTGTGCACCCAATAATGCTTTTGGAACAAGATAAGGTAAAGTATCTATAACCCATTCTAAACTGTATTACTATTAATCGATGTATTAAATTTATTTTTAGCAAGTTATTTTACTAGTACTTTAAAGTACCGTCGGACGTAAATGGTAAAAAATATAACTAGATTGTGACTAATGTCTTTTTGAGAAAAAAAATGTTTTAACAAAATTAATTTCTGTTTAAATGAATAATGTGTTTGCTCCTAAATATCCCAACATTTGAGTAAACAATGCAGATTGTTGTTGAAAAAATGAAAATGCGACTGAAATTTTTATGAATATGGTTTCTTTAAATGAATCAAATATCATGGTTTTTCCCATGTATTTCATTACAATTCGTCTATAATTAAATTCTTATTATATATATAGGTTACTTTTTAGTCAACTACATTCAAACGTGTGGTTTTGTTTAATTGAAAACAAATTTAGTTGTTCCAAAAATTGCCAGTAATAGACTTTGATAATATTTTAAACAAATGTTAGTATTTGTAAAAATTTTGTTTAACTTAACTGATCTTGGAAATGCGGATGAAACTGAAAGCTTATATTCTAATTATCGTAACAGTATTACAGTCATTACATGTGCCATTCTCTAATCTTGGATATTATTTTTAATAAATAACTAGTTCGTTTGTGTACTACTTAGTTAAAAAATATATATAAAAAAGGACTTTGAAACTGCATTAACAAAATACAAAATATATCGTAAAAAATAATAAAAATTACTTTTTTTTATTATTATTTATTAATTAACGAAACGCAGTTATAAAGCTTATATAACTATAGTTATAATGCTTATATAACTATAGTTATACGCTGGTAAGAGAAAACACACATTTTGGAAACCATAAATTTAATCGTTCCCATTTTATCTGTCACTAAAGCGTCTTACATCGTCGACGATCAAACAAATTACTCAAAGTTTGATTACCCACCAACGGTAAATCGTGTAAATATCGTCCACTAAATATATTTAATTAAAAATAGAAATAAATGCTAAAAAACATACCCCACTACCAGTAACATTATGTTCCTAGAAAGTACGAAATTATATGGAAAATAACGTCGTTAATACATATATATATAAGAAAGTTAATATCTCTATGAAATAATTATTGAAATAAACGCTTTAAGTACAATAGAGAAGACATTTAAAAGTTTCATCGCGCAATCCAATCTTTTTCTATGTGGATGTTTTAGAGGAAAACAGAAAATATCACCAAATAAACATATAAATCACTAAGACACTTTCGCTTCAGATAACGTAAATCATGTCCGCAAACACACTGATATTTCAGTTAATTAAATTTGTGCATCCTTTATTTTTTTTTTACTTTTGTTGGCAAATAATACATACCCCCATAAAAAAATATTTACTCAAAACATGCACAATGCATTCACAATATCTAACGTGAAAATAGATAAGACATCTATGTTTTCTACGTGACTATCTACGTGTAAAGTTCCTAAACATCCCTTTTGATTTTCTTGCTATATTGTGTTTAAAGCGTTTCTTCCACTCTTTTCAAAAAACACGTTATGGTTTTTGTAATTGGGTCATTATATTTGAAATACCCTAAACCAAGGAAAGTTAATCTATGGCATAAATACCACAGGTTATACACAAACTAGCATTTCCATAGATTCACCTTCTAAAACAACTTATTATAAAATTGCATAAAATACATTAATTTATAGCAGAGACTAAAGTTTTGTCTAAATTAGATCAGATCGATTGATTGCTTCCTTGCAGATTGAAGAATTTGAAAACAACATAATGAATCCAAATCTGCCATATTTTCAGATCAAACAAATTTCCATTTATGGTGTTATTAGGAGATTTTCAAAAAAAGGACAGTTTATAAGGCAATATAAGCAAAAAATATAGATAGTAAAGCTATGACAAAATTAAGTTCAATTTCAGACACTAAAAACTGCTTAAAGTATCTGACACTTGTTATTTTCTCCTTTCTTACTGCATTTAAATTTTTTCTTAAATATATATATATATATAAAAAAAAATCGAGAGAAGAATTTAGTCAGATTACACAAATTTCTCTTGTAGTCTCTTAAAAAAAAAAAAAATATTATTTGCTTCACTGAATGTTTTGGTTATAACGTATGACATATCTTTGAAAAAAAAATAATACGCAAATATAAAAAGATAGTTATCCCTTAACTATTAAAACAATTGAAACTATTATATTTAGGGCACGTTTTTGTACAATCTGTTTTAGAAATTTATTGTTTACAATGTTTTAAAATTTTAGAAATTATGTTGTTGCCATAAAAGTAGCATGTTCAAATATAAAAAACAAAATTTAACATAAATTTTATAATATAGTTATATACGTTTGCAATAGGTATATGCAATTTACAAAAACTTTTCAAAAAGCATAAAGATAAACACATCAGTTAGTTAATTCTTTCATCACATAAAAATAAAACAGTCTTGCAGTTCTAACAAACATAAGATGTGAATTTTGGATCTAAGAAGCAATGTTCACACACGCATCATTTGCATTATATTTTATGCACACAAGTTTCATTAGGTAGACATTTTATGCTAAACTTAAACGTAAAAGTTCTTTCTCTTGCTTGCAAACCACATGTTATCCCTAACTGACTTAATTCATTTCCACTAACATTTTGTTAACTTTCAATATAAATTTATTATAAAGAAAATGTACCTGATTGACTGATCTACACTGGGGAAAAAAAAGAAAAACTCCACGTGCGGTTGTTTTCATGAGAATCTTCTTTGAGTTCAATTCCAATTTGTGCCTTTTTTTTCATTGGCACAGATAAAATTATTATTATAATTTTATATGTGCCGAACTATATACCGAAACTAGGTTCATTAGATTTTCTGAAAATATAAAATCATACAAACTTGAGTTTTGCTTTAAGTTTATTATAGAGGTCCCGGGCAACGCCGCGCAGGGTTGCTCAGCTAGTAATGTAATAAATTGATTCATTTTGCATACCACTTATTATTTGCAATAGTTTTCATTTTATTTCCAATTTTGCAGTTCTAGCACTTGTTTTTATGATTTTTACTAAGATTTGCACATAAAAACAACTTTGCCCATAGATGACGTACTCAGAAATATAAATCTGGTCCCAAAATACCCCTAACGCGTCGTTTTTATCAAAATCATTACAGACGTTTTAAAGTGAAAGTAAAAAATAGAAATATTTTTCGTAGGGTAGTTAAGAAATCCGACTCATTGCAAAGAGTGAATCTAATTGCAGAATAACCTCATTTTTTTCCAGTCAGCATGATGTATTGCACTCTTATTCCGTTGAAGTTTAACCATTTGGTTTTAAATCAGTCACATTTTTTTAGACTTACAGCAACAACGTAGAGTTAATTGAAATATATCAAATTGTTTCTGAACCACACAGATTTTGTTAAGGCTCATGAATTTGGACTCATTTCGAATGAGCCTATGCAGTTATAGGCTAATTAGAAAATGAGTAGCTGTCGTCCAAACAACCAGGATTATTGCAATATTTCAAGTTAATAAATGACTGTGCATAATACCAGTATAAAAAATAGGAGCAGGAACTATACAAGTTATTAGGGTAAGTTGCCCTATTTTCGTCTCCCAGTCACTTTTAGGCACATGGAAGTTTTAATTTTCAGTGAACACCAACCAAATATGGATCTTACATAGACTAACTATCCACGGACATAGAAACATAGGCAAATATCGTAGAAAAAAAATAACAATGCGAAAAATATTGTTTTTTCAAAAGTATATATAATTGGCAAAAGAAAAAAAAATGGTCCCAATTTCGTCCCCCTCCAAAAATCCAATACGCCGAGGCTTAACTTATAACTAAATCAAAATTTATTTCTAAATGAGTACGTAATTTATTTTCCATAAAATTAAGGCACAAAGAAATGTACTAATTGAAGGGCTAAGTGGATGAACATGTTAAGTAACAAAAATTACATTTGAAGAAATTTGAAGTGAAAGTATTTGCCGTAAATTTTAATGATTTATTTTCTATTTGATATCATGTATTTAAAATATTAACAGGTATGGTACTAAACTATCTCAGAAAAACTCATTCATATTTAATTTTCAAATATTAATTTTTATTAATATTATTGACGTTATTAAATATTAAAATATTAAATATTAATGAATAATGTCTCAAATCTTCAAGACTAAATGAAATGTTAGTATTTTAGCTTCACCATGTGATAGGATACCTCATAACGCTTTCATTCAAAAGATATATATATATATATATATATATATATAGAAAATGTACCATAACATGTTCATCCACTCAGCTCTTCAAAACTTTATTTTTATTTCGAATTTTATTTTAAACATATTTCATATTATTTTATTTTATTATACTTATTATTTAGTTTTATATTAAACTTTATTTTCATTTTGAAATAATTGTCATGAAATAATTGCATTCGTGATTTCGTCATTGGGACGAAAATAAGAATTGGAATGGGGATGAAACTGAGACCACGCTACTTGTCCATATAGCGGAGCTTCAGTTCCCGTAATATGAAGTGAGCGTCCTAAAACTGACTCTATGCTACTTTTAGCATGTTGCCTAACTAAAATGCATGCAGTGAGTAAGAAATAAATACATATTATAGTCACATGGAGACTTTTCTCAAAAGAGCACAATGGTGACTTCACAGTAGTCTCTCTGTCAACTGAAAGTCATCGTGTTACTTTAATGCGACATTATTTGGTAACTTATCACAATGCAGCGTTCACGATGAATTTGAAATTGAGTCTAGAAATGACAGTCACATTAGTGTCACAATGTAACTACATTGTAAAGTCACATGGTGACTCGTCACAAAGCAGCAGTAACAGTGACGTCTCAGTGGAGTCAAATATAGTGATCATTTGAGACTCATAATGAGATATATGGAATTTCCTATTTTTTTGCTTCACCGTAGTGACTGTGACACTTGTGACCATGTGTGACATGAATGAGATGTTATATGGCCTAGCTGTGTTGTAGAGATAGTAATTATTCGAATTATGTTATTTCCTTTTCAGTATTCGCATAAAAATTAGCATTTTGTGAACTTTCCTTAATTTTTGTACACCAGTGTAGTTCACTGAATAAAAATAGTTATAAAAATACACACGAAAAGTGCTATATCAATTAAATCTGTAGATGAGGGCAGATTTTTAATGTTTTCCCCGCATTACGTAGAAAAAGTGGATAAAAGGATTGAATTCAGTGACAATGATTTTAAAATATATACATGAAAATTTCGTAATTAAAGAAATCTGCATGTGTAGCAGCATTTAATTGATTTCCTATCATTATTCAGAGAAGATAGAATGCTAATGAAAATACTCGACTTAACGAATCGTTCGGGAATTGCAAATTTGTTCGTTAAATCGAGTTTATTCGTTAAATATTGATAATCAAAGGATTTTTCATACATCAGAATAGTTTAAAAAATGCTATAAAAAATAACAATCCTTACATAACGTAAATAATGATGCTAAACATTTTTTGCTTTTAGAAAATACACTGTATAAGAGAACATTTTTTTTATGTAGTAGTATAAATCACAAGCATTTGAATTAAGAACAAATCTTATTTATTGAAATTGCATAGATCAATTGTAAGATATATTTTATAAATGCTTATTTCCTTTGTTTCGAATTTGTATTCCAAACTTTTCATCGACTTTTTCCTTAATTTGTGAAAACAGTGTCATGATGAAACAGTTTGCACGCGCCATCAAATTCTGTTTCAAAGTATCCAAACTGCTAAATGCTTCTTTTAATATTGCATGCATCATCTGTATTTCATCTTCTTCATCCGATCTGCTACCTGTGCTATTAATAACTTAGTTGCAGGGTAGATGGCAGGGTGGAGGGCTTAGTTGCAGATATTTATGCAACACAAGGTACATATTCAGAAAATTGATAAAATTATAAATATTCGAAAGTTTCGAAATAAATACATCGAAAGTTATTCGTTAAATAGGTGTCATAAATTCGTTAAATCGGAAAAAAATATTTCATTTACATCGGGGCAATAAAACATTCGCTAAATCGAGAAAATCGTTTTAACGCGATTTATTTTAATGTCTTTCTAATATTATGTAGAAACCATGTATTGCTGAATAAGACAAATTACAAGATAGATATTAGTTATACCTAGACATTCATTCGATGTCTTGCCTATTATTATTTTTGTACCTATTTAACGGAGTGTTAGGATTAGGCATATTTTACATATAAAATAAAATTAAAGTTTTTATTAGCTTTAATTACAAACCAGGTCCGTAGATCAAATCTGCCAACAAAACAGTTTTTTTTTCTTTTTTCCCCTTATCGCTTTCACAGCAACGTATCTTCTCTGAAAGCTTAGAAGATTTTAAAAAATAGCCTCATCTACTTATTTCATTTTTAGATAGACTTTCTTATATATATTGTTTATAATTATTTCCGTTAGAAATCCATTTTTAACACCATAATTTTGTGAAACCATTAAAGTTCTCTTTCATTTATAAATATATACTTTCATTTTACATATATACTTTTTGTAATAAATTTCTTAAAACACCCGATCTTCTCCACGTAATGCTGAAAAAACACTCAAAATCGGTCTCATCAGCAAATTTCGTTAAAAATTTCCTCAGATATAGAAATTTCATATACATATTTTTTAAGTAATTTTTATTCAGTCATCCGTCTTTTCTACTTAATTCTGGAAAAGTATAAGAAATGTGTTTCATATGAGGATTACACTGATCTAACACGATAAATTGCGTAAGTATATACGTAATGATTATTTGTAAATTGACAAGTTCTATTTAGGGACTTATGTATTACCGAACTACAGTGAAACATTCATTCAACGAAGTTTCATCGTTAAACTTAAACAATTCGTTATGGAAAAAAATTTGTTAAATAGAAATCAACTAAAATTATGACATATGTATAATATGTCATAAATAAAATATGTATACACATGCGCAAAATGAAAAAAAGAAATATTGGAAATGGAAATATTGGAAAACTGTATTTTAATTTGGGCATTGACTTTTTATAATGCGTTATCGACGTATGAGAAGTATTCAATGGGAATAAAGTCTAATCTATATATATATATATATATATAATGAAAAGACGTAAACAAAAACTGAAGCTTAACATACTTTTTCTCTTTTTTCCCAGTATTCCAAATCCTTAACATATAAAAAGCATGTAATATTACTTCGCACAGGTTTGTTATAAGAAATACACTGTTCATAAAATGTTTCAAACTTTTGTAAGTATCCGGACAATTCATCGGTAAAATTTTCATGAAACTGGAATCCCCTTCTTATTGTGTAGCAGGCATTTAGTATTTCTTCCTTTGAATAGAAATGGCTAAATAAATAAATTATTTCATTTCCATACAACCCGCTGAAATAAATTCATACATCCGTCGTAACAGCAATCTATCCGTTGGAATGTTGTACACGCACGAAAGTCGAATAAACTTCGTTGTATAGAATTTTTTTTTTCGTAATATGGAGATTGATTTACATGTTAATGGTGTTCAAAGTCAAACTTCAGCAAAAAATTACGTAAAGTGAAAAACTTCGTTAAATAGAGATTTCTTTAAAGGGATGTTCTTGTCTTTATATTTCCAATTCTGCACTGTAAAAAAAAAAAAAAAAAAAAAAAAAAAAAAATCTGTAACGTTACTAATTTTTTTCTAGGAAACTGGGATTCCTAGGACTGTTTATGTAACGGCAACAAGAAAAATACCCGTAACAGACGTTGCTAGAGAAATTTTTGTTTGTTGCCGTTACATAAAATGTTGTAGGAATGCCAGTTTTCTAGAAAAACTTTAGTAACTTTACAGATTTTTTTTTTTTACAGTGTAACATAGAAATATTCAGGAAATACATTAATCAGTGCCCTTTATAATACAAAAATCTGATCCAGTATCTAAAAGAAATAAGTTATGAAACATAAGTTATATCCATGGACTATAAAAATATTTCAAACATACAAAATCGCATAAATGATGCATTAAAATATAAATCGTCTTTTGTGGAAAGCATAAATACGAATGTTTTGATAATGACTTTTATTTGAATAGCTATTTTCTTCCGGAGAAAAGAAATAGTTTTATATTTTTTGAAGCGTAAACAACACAAACACATCTTGAAACATGCCTTATACAAGAATGTAAAAATGTATTGTATTCAATTGTTGTAGATTCTTTCCTTCGTTGGAATAAATTTCTTTAGAAACGCGAAAAAAGAACGGTTAAATTTCCATAATGCAAGATTATTTTATTTACTTTAGTATTCATCGTAAAGCTTACATCGAAAGTTTTCATACAGAAAAAGTGTTACTGGGTACTATATAAAATTAATATAGGAAATTTAATTCACAGCGTAAATTGCACAAGGATTTAACATGTAATAGATAATTTAAACATATAAGAATGGAACTATATTTATAGAATTAACTAAAACATTTGTTACTTTTCGTGCAATATTCCAAACTGCTCTACTGAACAATCAGCGAAAGTTATTTGATATAAAAAACCAATAAATAGCAAATTATACGGGATTTAAGGCGTATGGCAACAGGTACATTTATCTGAGTTAGACATTGAAATGTTGACGTATTTACAGTGGGCATTGCAACTTGTGGATTCTGACTACTGATATATATTTTTCATGATCTATATTAAGCGTCGGAATAGGTTGAAAATAAGTATATGTTCTATTAACGTGATATATCAGTTTGTATATAATAGGGTGATAAGCAACATGCTTGCCGATTTCGTATAGATTAGCAAATGTTCCACTTTATTTGTATATTTTTTCCTTTGTTGTTTTATTAAAGTAATATCTGCAGTTCACTTGTCATTATTGAAAGTAATAATACTGACACAAAATCTTCATGTTTCTCTCTTTATGAGATTGAAGTATGGAGCAACAATTTCAGGAATAGTTGAAACAAATTCAAGAATTAAATCTTGCTCTTCAGAATAAAGATGCTAACTCTCCTAAAGTAACTGTGAAATATGAAAAGTTTAGCGAAGGAGACCAGATGTCCAAAGCTTTTTTAAAGGTTTTTGACATGCTTATATGGACAAAAATTTGAAAATATTTATCGCGGCTAAAATTTTCACCCTAAGATTCACCAAGTCCGAAATTTTATTCATGTTTAGAATATAAGCTGGTTATTGAGATTCTTCTGCCCTAAGCATGGATGAATTGAAATAATTTAAAAAAAGCATTTGAAATTTGAACTTTTGATTATACATTCCTGAGAAAGAAATGAATGTAATGAATGAAACTGAATGATTAGCTGAAGCAGCACAACGATCAGACCATTAATCTTTTTATATCAGAACTAAAATTAATAAGGATTAATTGTACTTAAGATAAAAATACTATATTAAATATTTTTCACACGATATTCGTTATTATTGGTTTACGCGATATTTGAAGAAGATGACATAGATCTAGATGAAATTTTACCAATAATGTTAGCTATCAAAAAATCATTTAAGGGGCAAATTAGCATTTTTTACTCGAGGTACACGAATGGACCATGTAAAAAAAAATATAACCATAGATTCATTTCGAGTACGTGAGTAAGTGATTTTCGTTCAAAAATAACTCGCATGCAACAGCTATTTTATTTTTAAAAGTAAAATAGATTTGGTAGTAGCTATAAAATTAAACTGATGGTTGGGAAGTATAAGAAAATAAAAATAAAGCCATGGTTTCATGTTTCGTAAACATGCACTTCTAGTTATTTTTTCTATTAACATTACAGAAAATGGGTTTCATTTCCATACAAACAGGATGGTAAAAAATAACTAATGACTATCGGAATAATTATTATAGTAATGTGATCGCTTCCGTAGCGTTCTATTACAATGTACGCTTTAATCAACTAGTTTCTATATGATTTTACCGATTTTTTTTTACCTTAATATGCTGTATACATATTTATTTTTTAACGAACTTTTTAAATCTAGGAATGGAATTTTCGAATAATTCATAGGAAAGAATAGGTACAGAAACTAGGCTTTCTCTGTAATCAGCGGTAGAACCAGTGTCATCTGAAAGAATTATAAATGATTTTAAAGTCTGTAGACTGCTTCAATAGACGCCAAATAAGGTAATCATAAAAAAAATGGAATATCACAACTGAAAGTAAAATATATAAAAGTTAATAGTGATAAAATTTAATTAAAAAAAATCTTGAAGATAAAAATGAAAATGTGATATTAATATATATATATATATATATATATATATGAAAAGGTAAGCAACAATGGAAAACCCAAAGGTCAAATACATTTAGTTTTTTTTAGTTTTTTGATAATAAAGGAAAACTAAACATGGAACTATACTTTCTGATAAATTAATTTATATTTTCCCAAAAGTCAAGTATCGTGATGTTATTTGTTTTTATTTTGTATGTCCTAATTTTTAAGAATACTTTGCTAAATTCAGTTAAAAAGAAGATATATTGGTGAATTTGTTGAAACTGTTAAACAGAAAACAATAGCCATATTTGAGGTAGATGTTAATGATAAATTCAGCACAGGAATTCAGGCAAAGAAAATAGAATATTGGTGTGGGTGTGGTTGATTACGGCCGATTATCTACACTAGGGATATAGAACCGAGGAGATCTGCCCTCCGTGGAGGTCTTTCAAAGGGAATCTAAACTTACGTAATGTTACCCAAGGTTCGAAGAAAACCACGGAAAACTCCGAACGGTTAGACCGGTTGGCGCGATTGGGTTCGAACTCAGGCCCTTCCGTCTACCAGCTTTGAGACCAGAACCTCTCAGCTTATGGTGGGGCCAAAAATAGAAGATACGTGATTCTAAATAGGAAGCTTTTCAACAAATCCCTGTCTCTTACGCATTGTGAACAACTTGTTGTTTCAAGAACAAATATACTACCTTCCTGCAACTTTTTTTTTTTTTTTTTGGTAAGATGAAAAAAATGAAGAAGAATACAAAGCGGTACATCATTTCAAATTTAAGAATTTCCTTCAAATGGTACAGCATTTCAAAAATAGAAAAACTTAAAATCTGAATCTGAAATGGAAAGGACGTAAAGAAGAGAAAGAAAATAAATGCCAGGGGAAATGGGTGCGTTTAAAAAAGGAGTTGTTAAAATTTTAGCTGAAAATAAAAATCTGTAGCAAAAAGCAAATTGCTAATTGCTAAACATTTTAATATATATTAATGAAATTATACTATAATGAAGTAACTAAACTTATGATACGTTTATTTGATTTCATCCATTTAATTCTAAGACTGTAGAGCACAATTTATATCCTGCATCGTTAATACTGCATTTAAAGCGTTTGGCGCACTTATCGAGTGCCACTACTGCTAGTGCATCAGATATTTTCCATTTCCACTACTAGTGAGATGAGGAAGATTTTTTTAATTATTTATCCCAAGGCTAAATTTTAAAATTTTAAATGTTAATAATCATAGCGGACTTTTTAGACTATGGTTTAGACTTTTTTTACTAGTATTATTTTGAAAATTTGTAAAAAAAATCTTTTAGCAGCTCATTATTGGTTTATTTATATTATATAGAAGTTATTTTGTTTAAATTCAGAAATTGATTAGTATAAATAATTTTCTGAGCAAATTTTAGAAATTCAAAAGAAAACTTATACCTTATTTAAAGTTGTGTATTATTATTAACATTTATAACAATTATTCGTATTTTATTCTCTTTTGAAAGATTGAAATATTCTTTCTAGATGTACTTATAAATGCTTTTCTAATACGAATTCTTTATATTGTAATATCTTTAAACAAATTTTATGCACAGCCACTGTAAATACCATTTAAAGATTTTAATAAGAAGTGCTTCTCTAAGCAGAAAATTGAGGGGAGATAACTGGATTATACTCTTATTTAATTATTTGCTAAGACTTAGTATTAATCGGATGCCGCAATTTTCGCGCCACTTAACAAGAATTGGGATACTTTCCATTCGAAAATTTAATTAAGTAATAGAAGAACTAATAGGATAACTACACCAATTCTAATAAAATTTAAGTGCATTGGAATTTAAATTCCTTGAAAAGAGGTTATTTTTGTTTTGTCTAAAAATAAAAATACTTAAAAAAAATAATTACATACAATTTATATTAGGTATGTAAAAGCATAAAATATACATTTGTAAAGAAAAGTTATTATTAATTAAACACCTTAAAACCTAATTTTAGTATAATTTTTTCTATGAACAATAATAGACATAAAGGATATGTGTCATGTCAAAAATTTTAAAATAGAAAAATTAAAAAAATATATATATTTTTTTAAAAATCTAATTAGTTAACTAAATGATAATAGTTATGTATAAGTTTAATATTTGAAATTTGTTTTTTAAATTGCACTAGAATATATATTTTGGTAAATACGCAAAATTGAAACACTATTACATTAGAAACTTCGTATATTAAAATATATATATATATATATATATATATATATACCGGGTGTCCCAAAAAGGACTGACTGATTTTAAAATTCAATAACTTCGAAACGGTGACAGATATTAAAAAAATTCTTGCAGGAGGGTTATGCATAAGGTCAAAAGTTTTTTTACAGTGATTTTCGATTTTAGTTCGAATTACAAACAATAGATGGCGCTGTAAGCAATAGTCGCTAAATACAGGCTCGATTTTTGGTCCTTCGTGGCCCGGATAATACATTTCCATCTCCTTTTTTTGCATGGAACAACAGAAAGGACCAAAAATCGAGCCTGTATTTAGCGACTATTGCTTACAGCGCCATCTATTGTTTGTAATTCGAACTAAAATCGAAAATCACTGTAATAAAACTTTTGACTTTATGCATAACCCTCCTGCAAGAATTTTTTTAATATCTGTCACCGTTTGGAAGTTATTGAATTTTAAAATCAGTCAGTCCTTTTTGGGACACCCGGTATATATATATATATATATACTTATTTTTCCAAGAGAAACAATCATAAGAAAATTAAAGAAAAAGAATGTATCAAATTTTCAACAAAAAAGATACTAACTTTAACTTTACTACTTTTATACATTTGAGATAATCAACAATATTTATTTTCTGTCATAAAAATAAGGAAAAATGGAAAACGTTATCATATTTAATGTCCAGCAAAGTAATACATTTTTAAGAAGATAGTCTAAATTCGGTTCGTTATACTAAAACCGATCATGAATGTTTGATCATATTGCATAAACTCGTAAATGCATATAAATACCTCATTAATACTCGTAAAAAAATGAAACATATAATTATTTGCAGAAAAGGCATATGTTAAACGCATTAGTGTCGTTTGGGCTTTCTGTTGCAATATTTCGATGACCAAATCGATGAATTATATTACTTTTGATTAAAACACATATTTTCTGGTACAAAAGGCTACTAGAGGCCCTATAAAAATCTGCAACTCTTGCTCAAATGGAGCAAACAAGCAATTATAATTATGAGCATTTCTGTAGAAAAGCTGGAGAAAGTATTTACTATTTTTGTACATTGGTTGAGAATGTTACTGTGCGTTTTCTTCAGATTTCGAGGGTATATTGCAATGGAAAATAGAGAAATGATCAAACTTTTGAGAGATGTTTCCGAACACGGATTTAATTTTTATGTCGCTTTTGTTAATGACACACGGACCCATGCTTTTATGTAACGTGAGAAGCACAGATCCTGATATCAGGCTTTCATTCCTTAGATCTGTTTAGAGTAACTTTTATAACAGACACAGAATGAATATCATTTTATTTTTAAAACATCCGTTAATTTTAAAGATACTCTGTAAAATAAAGATTTATACATAAATTAAATATATCACTTTTTCTGTTCATATTAATGCTGAGACCAAAAAGTTCAAAATATTTAATTAAAATTATAATTCATTGAAACAAATGGATCTGTGGTGTTCTCACATGCGGAAATATTTGTCTTATAAAAATATGTAAATATTTAGGTAATTATGAACAAATATAGAAGAAAGTCAACTCATTTGATTAATATTTGTATTTTTACTCTAGTAGGTAATAGTGGTGTAATAAAAAAATTCTTAAAGTGACATTTTTAGACGTTATGGAAGGGCAGCAGGCGTCTTTAAAACTGCTGTAAAATTGACTCTAGCAAACAATTTGATTAACCATGGTTAAAATACCATTATTTTTTTCAATAACTTATTTAAGGCTCAAATATTGGGACCTGTAGAATTTTCGATATTATACATTTTTTAGAATTATAAAGCTTCAAAAAGATTTCACAAAAGTAATATATGAGATAAATTCTATTTTTTTCTAAGTAAAACAAATATGAGTATTGTAATAAAAATTAGTCAAACATTCCCATCTACCTTTCATATTTCTTTATTATATGAAGAATTTTTGTGATTTTAACAAGTTAATTATATACAATTCTATCATTATGCAGGGAATTTAAAAATTATGAACAAACATTAAGGTAGGGTGACGTATAGTGCAATAACTTATTTTTGAAAAAAAACATTATGTAGGCAAAAATGCCTGATTCCAAGCTGATTGTGCAATTTTATTCATAAGTTAATTATAATGACGGTGTAATAACAAATTTTTTTAGTCCACTCTACATTTTTCTCAATCTAATTCATGGCAAAAACAAAGTACTGAAAATAGTTATTATTGTCGGAGCACAGCTCCGGCTTCCCTGCAAAAATTACGCTTTTGTTAACACGATAGCGTCTAAAATATTTGTCGCATCGACACAAAAAATGAGCTGAACGTCGGTAGTGACAAAAACTCGGCACGTATTGAAAATAAAAAATATTCGTCAACCCTAACAGCTTAAAATGTAAACTCAAAACTTTCCCATAGAGAAAACATTGTGATTTTATATCTAAACATTTGAAAGACAAGGTTGTTTTTTTAGGCATCTACCTTGAGCTTATTTCCGAACCAATTTTAATACGCTTTTTTTATGAAATATTTTTCTTTGTAGATTTACCCGCACTAGCTATGTTATTAAATATTCCAATTTTTATATTTAAAATTTTAAAAAATTCTATGCATTTTTTTTTTCAAAATGGTAGCTATTGGATTATTTCCATTGTTGTAAAGAAAGGAAATATAATAAGGTTTCTTTATCTGTATTGATGCCATTATCTCATGAAAATTTAAAATAAACTTTCTAATAAACCTAAACAGAAAATGACGTCACGCTTTAAAAAACACGCATTTTTTCCTAAAATGCCCTGACAAATCAATACTTTTTCGTTGCGCATAATTAAAAATTGATGAAATACAAACTGACTTATTTAAATTAAAATGACAATTTTATATGATAAAACTAAATGTTTTACTACAAATGCCTCTAAGAGATATAATTTTTTGGAATTTCACTCTCAGGTTACACAGATTATAACCTCAAGTGAAGAGTAAGAACGTTCACGTTTGAATATATATGTATTAATAACCTATAGCGTATTGCAATATCATTACCTTCCAAATCGATGCAATTTATTTCGAATTTTAAGTTAAGAGAAATGAAAAGACATCGAGCACGGTGGATACGATTTTGGATGTTAGTTGCGTGGTAACGGATTCCGTATTAGCCGCATGGCAACGAATGATAATCAAAGAAATCTAGGAAAATATAATGTATTACGTAATGTGCCATACATATAAGTAATATGAATTACTTATATGTATGGTACTACTTAATTATCCCGTCGACCAATTTCGCCAAAATATACAAATCGCCAAACTATTCGCCAAATTGTACAAATGCACTTAATTTTTATTTCGAATAATGAAAGAACAAAAAATTAGTAAAACATTGATAAAAATAAAATTAATACGTCGAATTAAAAATCACTTGATGACGTAACAAACAAGTGTAACGTGTTTAACGCCAAGTGAATGTGACATTTATGATCATCCATTATTGGCATTTAATCTTATAGTTTGGCGTAAGTTTTTGGTCGATGGGATAATCAAGTAGTACCTATGTAGGCATTCTTATCTATGTATGTTTATATTCAGACGCATGTATGTTTGTATTAAGAAATTTTCGTAATCGGGTTTGTAGTCAATTTCATACAACGCTGTTTGATGCACAAATTGAACCATTTGGTAGCGGTTTCAATTATAGAAGGTTACTCAATTTTTTTAAATTCAACATAAGTGAATGTGTTGCAACTGAAATGCAAGTGAACATTATCCGTAACGTTACAAATCAGTGCTAATATTTTGAATTTTAAATTAAGAGAAATGAAAAGGAATCGAATACGGAGAATACGAGTTGGGTAATTACGGATTCCGTATTAGACGCATGGCCTCGAATGATAATCAAAGAAATCGAGAAACATATAATGTCATGCATGTATTACTTATATGTATGTATGTTTGTATACAAATGCATGTATGTTTGTATTGGGAAATTTTCGTAATAGGGTTTGTAGACAATTTCTTAATTTAGTGAGCGTTGCTTGATGCGCAAATTTAAATATTTGTAGCCGGTCCCAATTACAGAAGGTTACTCTTTTTTACCGTAAGAGAACGTGTTGCAACTGAAGTGCAATTGAACATGAATGAGACAAGCATTTTTTACGAAGATGTACATTTAAAAACGGAAATGTGTAGATTACAAAATAAGAAATCCCGGCACTGGTTGGAAAAGGTAGCATCATCCCTATTTTTTGGATTTAAGATTTTAGCTAATTTTACTGGATAACACGAAACTAAAAAGCAAAGAACCGTATTTCAGAAAAATCATCAGTACTAAATTTTAGTGGAAATTTTGGCAAATTGGTAAGCTACAGCCAAGCTGGCTTCATTTACGGCGACGTATTTTTGATCGAGAAATTTGGCGATATTTAGTCAAATGTCGCAAAGCTTGGCGAGAAATTTGACGTCAGTGTATATGACTATATGTTGTACTACTTGATTATCCCGTCGACCAAAAAACTGTCGCCTAACTGTAATATTAAGTGACAATATGGATGATCGTAAATGTCACATTCACTTGACATTAAACACGATAAACGTGTTTGTTACGTTATCATGTGATTTTTAATTCTACTTTTTTTATATTTTTATTAATATTTTACAAATTTTATTGTTAATTCGAATTTTTATTTATATTTTTACTAATATTTTACAAATTTCATCGTCTTTTCGTTATTTAAAATATAATTTATGTCAGTCTGTGTAATTTGGCGAATAATTTGGCCATTTGTATAATTTAGCGAAACTGGTCGACGGGATAACAAAGTAGTACCCTATTAGTTTTATGCATATGATCGAGGAAAGGTTTACACCAATGAAATTCCTGAGAAATCACCTTCACTAAAAGTCAATAACAATCCCTGATTATTTTTTTTTAATCTGTTGCCTAGATTTAGTTGTCATTGTAAGAAATGTACATATTTTTATATATGTAACGTTATACACAGCAGTTTCGAATACGGCAGTTAAAATATAGAAATTTAGATGAAAGAGCTTTTGAGCGTAATTCTATCTGGAAAATTCGCATAACAATAACCCACATGCCTTCCGAGTATTTGCAGAATAACGATATAACAACAACTCAGATGAATAAAGTTATCAACACTGTCAAAAAAACGGACTAAAAAACTAAGGTTCTACTGGCAATCGAGACGCCAGTACTATTTCCGTATTTTAAAGGAAAATTTCCCTCATAAATTCTAGAAAAACGGAAAATTTTCTCTAATTTATGGGGAAAATGTTCCGTAAAAATACGGATTTCTGGAATTTACGGGGTGACATTTCAGTGAAAATACAGAAATAGTACTGACGCCCCGATTGCCAGTAGAATCTTCATTTTTTATTCTGGATTTTTGCAGCGAATTGTGATAGAGGAGTATATCTGACTACCTATGTGTATATCTTACATATGTGTTACAAAAATTTTCCTAATACTATATAAAATACGTCTGAGTTCTGCTAGACATGCAGGTCTTTGAATTTTCCTGCCGCTAACTCAGTGGATCCAGTTCCAATTTTTGATCGCAAGATCGGAGATACATTAGACAAATGGACATCGCTCAAATACATCCGGTTATTTGTCTTTATCTTTATCGTAGACTCTCGTATCCAATGGTTTCTCTTTACTTTTAACGTACCTAAATTTCATTAAAGAACACCATATCACGCTGCATGAAAATTTGTTTTGATAATTCTCACATCAGATTTACAGATGAGTAGCAGAAGATACTTCAGTTATGATCCTATGGCGATTCCATCTTGCACGGTCAGTAGAACGAGTATCTCCCAAGAAGCGATCGAGCTAGTCTTTTGCTCGGCACGAAAGATCTCGCTTTCGGACCTTGGGTTCTCTGGTTCGATCCTTGTCGCCGCACTGGTGACATTGGACAAACGAACATGCACTTCACCATCTCCACTCGACACCAACAGATGGCAGCACTGTAAACACCCCCAGAAAGCAAACCCTGTGAAACGCTCACCACACGCAACCAGCAATCAAAGCCTTTGAAACGCTCACAGCACGCAACCAGCAATCAAAGCCTGTGAAACGCTCATAGCACGCAAAAGCCTGTGAAACGCTCACAGCACGCAAAAGCCTGTGAAACTATCACAGCACACAAAGCCTATGACAACTCTCATAGTACAAAGCCTATCACGCCGCTCATCTTCGGGGCACACATGCGCTAGGCAACACTCCAGCACACTGGCAACCGTCACTGCAACACGAGTGCACATCGCTCGTACAACGTCAACTAGAGGTTTTTCTCACTGGGGATGGAGTACTGTCGCGACTCCATCTGGCACGGTCAGTAAAACGAGTATATTGCAGGAAGCGATGGAGCTAGCTTTTTGCTCGGCACGAAAGATCTCGCTTTCTGACCGCGGGATCTCTGGTTCGATCCTTGTAGCAGCACATCTACTGCAATTCTAACAGATTTCGACTTTGTAAACAAAAGTCATAAATTTCCCTAGGTCAACTTTTATTACTGGAAAAGCAAGAGAAGGAAAAAGTACGTTAATCAAAGAAATCAGTAAAACAATCATAGAGCAGTTAGGATCAGAAGCTATCATTTTTTTCGCACTGAAAAGTACTGCTGCATTTAATGTCGAAGGCAAGGGAAATCACTCTGCTTCAAGAATAAACGTGTTTAAAATTGTTCGCTGATTTAAAAAGTCAGACATCAAGAAATCTACAGCTGAGCATGAAACCAGTGTTATTTCTCATTATTGACGAATTTTCAATGACCTGACTTCTTATGTCTGACCTTGATCAAACATGTCGCAAAGGTAAAAAAGATAGCATTGAGACTTTAAGAGGCTTATTTGTTTAAAACTTGGAGATATTTGGTAGTTACATCCCGTAAAAAACATCCCTCAGTATAAGAGGTATTCCATAAAAGACAATCTTGCTCTTCTCGAACAAAAAAATGCTTAGGGCTTTTGAAAAATGTTTCACATTAACAAAATCATTGAGACAAACGACTATCAACAAACACAGTTTCGAAATATTCTTAATTCACTTTGCGTGGGTCGCGTTTAAGACTACCTTTCGTCCCTTTTGCAACGACGGACTCAAAGATTAACTGCTTCTGGCTAAATTAAATGATTTGGAGATGCCATATGTCTTTTTAGCAAAACCAAGCAAGCTAAAGAACATAACCAAGAAGTATTTCTTAAATCAAAGTGGAAAATGACAAGAATTTTACAAGACCACAATGATTAAATATCAAGACGAATTGAAGATAATCACGCGTCTGGGCTTCAGGCTAGACTTGCCTCAGCAGCTCGATGCAGACTTATGTTACTACCAATATCTGTTGATAGAACGTGCACTAAGAACAGTAAACGATGTCGTCTAAGGCCCAAGATTTCAGCCTCGAGGCTTGCCACAGGATATAATGGTTCATTTTGATGACTATCATTGGCCATTTCTAACTGGAAGATTTTGTCTTATCAAACCTATTTGTAAATATTGGAAAGAAGAAAAGGCCTTATGCTCACAAAGTCAGTTACCTTTAACTGTTGCATACCTTGCCACCATACATAAATCCCAGATTTTAACATTATCAAAAACTTCTTTCGACATCGGTCTAAAGGATTTGTCCCTTAAAACGACTTATGTCACTTTTAGCATACTTTGTCGTTCAGAGGAAGTTCTCATTCAAACGCTTTTCGCTAAGGATAGGCTTGATCAAATTAATAGTATGGGAGCACACGCTGACAAATTAGCATTTGAGCATTACCTGATGCAACTGAGGACTGAATTAAACATTTTAAAATGAAGATTCGACGATTCTTACTTCAATCATACTTTTATACCATTAAACAGTAACTATGAAAATATATTTTTTTAAATTATAAATTTTTTGAACGAACTTCAATGATTTTTTACTAAAAATTATGATTCCTGAAATATATATGTAACTGAAAAAAAAAATTAAAATTATTATTTAAAATTTACTCTAAAATCCAATATTGGGTATCAATAAAATAATACCGAAGTTTCAATGGCATACTATAGAAGCTTAATTCAGACAATTTACAACAAATTGTACATCTAATTGAAGGTAAACTAACCCAGTTTTTATTACAAACGTTCACTATGTGCACTGCTAGTTATACGGTACACATCCAAGGTCCAATTTTTCCACACTTCGGTTAAGGAGTCCAGAGTAATGGAAGAAATAGCGTCTTCATATTTGTATCTCAACTCTGGTAAATCATTACGTTGCGGAGGAACGTAGACATAATCTTTTATAAAACCCCAAAGGAAAAAATCACATGGCGTTATGTGCGTAGTGTACGCTTTTAAATATTCAAACAAGCAATAAAACTTACGCTAAGGAGTCGCTATTTTGCAGATGTGAAATTGTAAGCGTTTAAATAACAAAGCAGTACTCGCGCATGCACTCATCTAAGACTGTTTGAGTTACTCTTTATTTGTGACTTTTAACAAACTCTTTACAACGCTTATAGTTGATTCTATTAAAACCGAGACATTTATTTTTATGGAGACCCTGTATTTAACAGTTGACATTATTTGTAGTAAACAATTGCTCTTTCTTTATATTTATTTGATAAGCAAAAATATTTTACATAATTTAGATTTATATGCTAATCATGACAATCTAATGAACATCATGCAGTGATCTAGTCTAGTTTATAGACTAGATAATAATGATATATGTATAAAATGATCTCTCTTAGTATCAAAATTCGAGCAGTTTTTTGAAATAAGAATATTATGATAAAAAATATTAATCTTGGAATATATATATATATATATTAATTTAGTTTTTATACACTCCTTTGACATTTATATCAAATATATAACGATATATATTTCATCTAGTATCGATAATGCGTACGTGAACAATTTGAAGAAAAATAGCGTTTATACTTTTCTTGAAATTTTCGAATATTTACCAAAAAGAAACATTTATTTAACCCTTAAATGCATATGGTATCGTTTTTGATACAATAATTGTTCCCTATTTATTCGATTTTTTATTCACATAGTCCGTATTTCCACCAGAAAAATAAAAAAGAAAATTTCACTCCATTTAATAACAGCCATTTCGTTATTAAATAAACCGAAATTTACCATTTATATTTTCTGGTATGAATTCCGATTCTCTGAATTATGAAATTTCGGGAACGCATTCTACCCTATGCATTTAAGGGTTAATACATTTGTAAAATATCAAAGTTCTCCAACAAAATAATTTGTTGTAGTAAAAAGATCTATATATTTTTTTCCAATGTAGGAGGTTCATATTAAGAGGATATACATTATCCATGTTTTTATATAATATACGTAAAAAAGCAACAAAAAATTGATGAAATAAATGCTTTCCTCTGAATTTATATTTCATGCTTTTAAATATAGATGCCCTCTCTAAAAAAGATAAAAAGAAAATCAAATAAACTTCTCCTTATCTTTAGAAATAATGTTGTATATGGTTCATTTTAAAATGTAGAATTTACGACGATAGTAGGTTTTTTATTTTTATTTTTTTACTTTTTTAAAACTATTAAACATTGAAATACATTGTTAAAAAGATATCGTAGCCTAAAGTTATCCTACTCTATTTGCAATAAATGTGCTTTAAACGAAGTGTAAAAATGACATGAAAACATGTTTTTGTAAACTCACACTCATAAAATAAATGGGATATTTTTCTTCATGTTTTGAATTGCACTTGTTCAGAACTTTTTTTTCAGTTTTCTTTTGTTCAACATATTTCCAAGAAATATGTATCCTTTATTACTCTTTCAGAACATGCAACTTTCCATTTAGATTTTTCAGTTTTTCAAAGAATACGTTGAACTGCCTAACATGATAAAAACTATTTATAAAAATGAATTTCAACAATATAAAAACACCTTATCAAATATCTATGGCATATGTACAATAAATTTTTTGCGATTAAAAATAAATTTTATTAACACGTTAAGCGCCATGTCAGTCACATGTGACTGACACTAAACTTTCCGGTTAGACCGCGTCATTCACAGATGACTGACAGTCTAAAATATGATATAAAACTAAAACTATATATATTGTTTTAAGTAATTACTGAAAATTTATTTAAAATTTACTTACCTTTTATATATTATAAGATTATATTTTCTTAAAAATTACTTAAAATATTGTAAAATTTTCAGCTTCAGTGTTATTCACTGTGGCACTCAACGTGTTAACTTATTTTATAATTACATCTTTAAACTATATATTTGAGACAACTGATATAAAAATCTAAAATAAATGCTGACATACTTAGGAAAACTAATGAAATTTGCATTTGAAATTCTCAAGTATAATGGTAAATGCCATGTACGATTATGACTGATTTTCATGTAAAATTGTGCAATTATATCCTGGCAATCATTACAAATGCAAGGGGTATTTTTTTAAGCAATATATTGCATAATGACCAAATGTAAATGTTATGTATGAATTTTAATAACAAAAATACAGTGTGGTCCATAATTAAACGACCCTACTTTAAAAATGTCTAAATACGAAACTATTGGTCAAAAAGTTGTGAAAAATTTCGGACATAATGAAAGAATGTGAATTTAATTGAGCCAAAAAAAAAAAAAAAGTTCAAAATTTTGTCACCAGAAGGCGTTTTTTTAATTACACTTTTAGCCAACGTCCACTGAATACTAAGTCTGAGATCTGTGGGAAAAAAATGGCGGTTGTCGCAGGCGGATTTTTTTTTTCAAATTTTGCTCAGTCCGTTTAATTTGAGCACCAATAATTTTTTAAAATTTTTACGCTTAATTTTTTTTTCAGGAGGCGGTCTGTATATTTGTCTTATTTACTCTGAGAAAAATAAAGCATAATATGTTTTTAAAATGTGTAATTCATTAAAAAAGCCGCCTAGTGGCAGATTTTGGAACTTTTTTTTGTTCACACAAATTCCAATTCCTTTATTATGTTCGTCACAAAATTTCACTATTTTTCGACCATTAGTGTCGTCTATAGACAACTTTAAAGTACGGTCGTTTAATTATGGACATCCTGTATTTGCGTATAAATGCAAGAAAATAAAATTATTAGTACAAAGTTGCACATAATAATATATGTTGTATCTGCTGAGGTTATACGAATTGTCTATCTAAAATCAAGAAAGTATACGGAGTATACCACCGTATATCCAAAACGACGGTTTCCCTGTGGATCCGGAATATCTAGAAAGTTACATTTTGTTAGTAACAACATAAATTTTAGGATTGAATCTTAATAACACAAACACTTTGCATATCAATGCAATAAAATGAAATGTATAAGATATAGTACACACGCATTAACTGAAAGTTCAGTTTTAACATAGCAGCTTCTTTAGGATGAATCAAAAACGATAATTGGTTTTGAGTATTCCTTTGAAAGCTTGGATCAGGAATGCCTAAAAATATATATTTTGTTAAATATTTAAATTTAAGCAAAAGTCTTTAGAAAAAGAACAGTTGGTTTAATATTTAATGCATAAACAAAAAAGGCTTTGCAGCTTCAATGAAAATTAAACAGAATGTAAATGAAAAATATAGCAAACGAGAAGATTTTTTGAAGTACGTTAAATAAAAATCAATACCTCATATTCATTTTCTCAATTAAAATCAATATTTTTCAAAAAAGACATAAGAATTAAAAACTAATTTTCCGTTCAAGTGCCTAATAAATACGCAAAACAAATATAAACTGCACTCAAGAACAATTATATTCATGTAGTAAGTTTAAAGAAACACACATTTTTTATTTCATTCATGAACAATTTATTATTATATACATCTAACAGCTGTAAACTTTACTTAAAAAAAAAAAAAAAAAAAAAAAAAAAAAAAAAAAAAAAAAAAAAAATGTTAATTTCAGGTTAATTCTTAGAAAATTTGCAGAATATTCTTCAATTTATGTAGGTTTATTAAAAGAATATTAAATTTATGAATAAAAGGAAAAATTATAAAGAAAGGAACGTAGTACTGCAGAGATTTCTTGTACAACGTACACAATTTTACTATACTATAATTTCATCAGAGAGGAGAACAATACAACAACAAAAAATTGAATTGAAACTAAATGACATAATTGACGTGAATTGTGTAAACTGTGTTTACTCCAAAATATTATGTGTCAAACTGCATTAGGGTCTCGTACTTATATTTATGTAATGTATGAGAATTTTTTTCTCAAATAAATGAGGGAATTTTAACGAAACTTGTGGCAAATTTACATGAGTTCAAATCAAACGATATCAGTGACACTGTCCGCGTCATACAGGTTTCAATTATACACATCATTGTTTCAAATTTCATCTTACATATGTACATTTCCACTTTAAAATTCTCTCTATTCTCCGAGATGCCGTGTAATTGTGATTTCATATGAAGTAACGTAAATACGTTACGCATCCTCCTTTATATAATTTTAATTCAATTTAACAAATATTTCTTCCATCAAATACTACATAGAAATTTCAACCCATGGACAAATCTGCAATACGAAGCCATAAGTCTCATTTCAGATTTTTCTCATCATTATACTCGGACTTTTCTCATATAAGGAAAACTTACACGATATGTTTCAGGTTCGATAATAATGCTAAATAAATCGAAAAATGCGTCACAACAGCTACAACTATAATTGGTTTTTGTCTTGCAGGTCTCCCTGTGGATACTTCTGATTATGAAGAAGAAAAGGTATAGTTGTAAGATAGGTTGTAATACAGAGCGTCTAAAGAATTATTACTCAGCAATATATTCATTCATACGTTTCAGTGAATAACGATTTAATGACATCCGAAAGAACATTCGATAGCGAGATGTTTCTTTGATGTTCAAGATCAATCAATAAAGGCAGTTAAAGTGACGATATCAATGAAGGATTTGAGCGAAACATGTACCAATAATATCAGAAGCATTAAGTGTTTTGAAATGATTCACAATACTTATAATTATTCATTGTTCTAAAACTCCATTATGAATGTGTATACAATAAGGTTTTCAAGGTGTCAATTACAAAATAAAGCAACAAATTGTTTTTCTAAATGGATAAACGTGTTTCTTGCTTTTCACCTTCATCCTAAGAAATGAATAAAATTTCTGTTAAAAGCATTTATTGTTTTATTTGCTTTAATGCGACTTTTTCATTTATGTTATATACTTCCTTACATTGGTAATATTGCTTATAATGCACATTTGATGTAACATACAATAGTTGCCAGATACATAAAAGTTCTTTATAGTCGGTGTCTTCTATATGTTAAGAAAACAATTAATATAACTTTACTATTGACAAAATATAAATAAAAAATCCAAGCTCAGACAGAATAATTCCAGCCTGTGCTTTTGACTGACAAAGCGCAATGAACAATTTGGCAATTTGATCCGTACTTCACCAGTGATAACGTTTGTAACAAAACGTTTCATGATTGCTCTGTACATCCCCTTTAATTAAGCATCAGTATACGCAGTTTCGAGATAGAAAATAGTAAATAAAATAAATTAGAAAATACCCTTCCATATTTATTCTATAAATGCAATATTTTTGAAGACTAAAAATTTGAACGATTGAATTATTTTACAGAATTGATTGAATTATTGATTGAATTGAAGATTGGTTGAAGATTGAATTATTTTGTCAATATAATACACAAATAGAAAATAATGCATTAATTATTTCAAATAAGAATTTATTTATTTATTTTTTTTTAAGTATGTTTGATATCATTCTAGAGTTAAGTAATAAACACGATAATGCTTCATTTTACTTTAATTTAAATTGGAAAATACAAGGTATTTGATTTAAGCCTGTTATTGTCTATATTACTAAGCTTTATAAAAAAGAGAAAAGTTCCAAATTTCATTCGAAATATTATTATTATTTGATTTCAGTTACTTTTGATATTTTCCAAACAAATATTTCTATAGATAGTAAAATAAAGAAATTAATCAATCTACTTATCCACCAATATATTTATATATATATATTAGAATTTAAATGGAAAATTCAATTTTTTTTTAATAATAAGATTTTCATTTTATTTTATCAAGAATATTTCACTATTTTAATTAAACTTTTCCTAAAATGACGTTTATCTATTTTTTAAATATTATTTTTTATTTGGTATTCTATTTAAAAGGATTAAAAATATCTTGATACATGAACGACAATTCTTTTAAGTTAATTTTAGAATACATATTGCCCATACCATTCTGTGGACATAAATGTTCCTAAAAAAATATACTATATATTTAGAGTATCACTCTATTCTAAAAAAGAAAATGTTACTAACGCCGTTACTGCCGCCGTAAATGAATTTTTTGTGACCTATGGTCTTTCGTGGTCAAAATTAAGAAAAATACTACACACAAAAATATTGAAATTGGTAGTGTTATAGATAAATGTTTGATAAACACACTGATGCATACAATTTTTAAATCGGAGTATTATTTTATGCGATATTTAATGTTAAAGTTGGTCAAGATCTTTCCATTAAAAAAGTTCTACAGGAGCAAAAACTGTACATAGGGATTTAACAATTTTTTCCAAGGACATAAATTAGAATCTCCCGGTGTGCAGACTACATTTATTTTTTTTTTAATTTGATTAATTTTTAATGGTTTATTTCAATTTTCAATTCAAATTTGCAGCATTTGAAGAGATATTGTTTACATATTTTTAAAAGGTTATTCTTTTAAATTGTTTCCAATTGTAAAAACTGCACAAAGAGTAAAATTTCCTTCAAACTAAATTTTTTCCCGAGACTAATATGAACAAAAAAAAAACCCTTTCAAATTAGAATTAATTAATGTCTTAAAAGCTGGAAAAAATTGAAAATTACGTCATACAAACTATATTTATACGTAAATATTAAAAGATAAAGAAAAATTATTAAATAATAATTTCATTAATATGCGCTAAAATCTGTAAATGGAGGAAATTATGTCATATTATAAATAACCAAATAATAATATTGCAAAACAGTTTAAATTTAGAAATATATTTACACGATACATTTATTTCATCATTTGACGTGATCTTTTTAACTATTGTTGTTAATTTTAACACGGCGCAAATAATATTTCCTTTCGAACAGCAACAATACTTTCACGTGGATATTAAAAAGGGAAAGAAAACGTTGGTGTATATTACATCAGATTTAAATCGACATATTTAAAATGTCTTATTTAAAACAATTTTCTTATAGTATTATTAAAAATATACAAGGACACAAATACTCTGTCTACTTCAAAATTTTTAACTAATCATATTTAATCAAACAGCAGTTGATCTAGCCTTAAAATTTCTCAATCAAAGGGAAATGAATGGAAACCCGTTTACAGGATGATCGCCACTTTTTTTTTTATTACAATTCAATTTTCCACATTCTTTTTAAAGCCGACCAAATTGGTGTGTTTTTAGAGTTTGTGATGCATTAACCCCTAGCGAGCACGTAGGAGACAGAGTTCCTATATGTATGTATGCATATATATATATCCAAAAACCAAACCAAAAATTCGAAACCACGGAACTGATCCAACGATAAATAAACTAAACCAAATGACAACGACAAAATAACTAAGAACAACTAACTTCAAAAACAACATACTTTAAAAACGACAAACTTTAAAATCATTCGAACTAAAACCAGAAGAAATTGAATCAATGGAGACAGGCGGCATGCACTTGCGACATGCATCTGCGGGGTTAAAACCAGTTTTATGTGCGCAACGCTCCCCCCAAAACCTGTCAAGACCCAATGGAAAAAAATCTCACAAATCGAATGAGCTGCCTAGACCCATCGAAAACCAACAACTAAACGTGAAAACTCAAACAATCGTGCACGCAATCCCTGAACAGTCACAGCCACAGTTACTCCACTCTTCGCGTCCACATTACTTCTAAATCTCTACGATAAGTCTTACACTTTACGAAATTTCGCAGCAGACTCATTAAAAATCTCTCAGGATAGCCATGGTGCAATGCCAGAATATACCATTTGTAAAGTTCTTCGATTTTTTCCCCAGTATTTAATGTCCGTCTATCTATACAGTTTAACCCGTTAATAAAAATATTTCTATATATTGAGATATGCACATTTGATCCAAAATTTAGCATTTTTATAGTTTCAAAGTTAAAGCCTTTTCGTTTATCATATATATCTGTTTTTATCTCACCATTTTTTATCTCGATATTAATGTCTAAATAATTGATCATGTTTTTTACTTTTTGACTCCAATTTCAAATTTAAACCATTAGCATAGCAATCAATTTTTTTTCTTTTTTTCACATCATTGCATCTGACTATTAAAACGTCATCAATGTAACGAAAGCACCTCATATCCTCATATATATCAATTTGTTCCTCGTACATGTATAAATAGATATCGGCTAAAATCGAACTACAACTTCCCCCCATTGGAATACCTCTAACTTGTTTGTAAACAATTTCCCCGTCATATAAGTAGTTCTCACTCACTACAAAGTTAAACAAATTAGTAAACCATTCCTGTCCGATAGTTGAGGAATTATATTTATTGAAAAACTCCATAATTTTTATTTTAAGATTATCCAAATCTATACTATTATACAAATCCTCAAAATCATACGCTGTTAAACTTGAAATGTGTTTCATTAGATTTAAATGTTTAATTAACTCAAAGCTATTTGTTATTATACAAGCCGGCTTAACTTTCAATACTTCATCAAAAATATATTTTAATAATTTCAACAATTTTCCAAATATGAAGCGAAACAACATGTAATAGCTCTCAAAACAACCGGATCTTTATGAAACTTTGGGACCATTACCAAATATGGAAAACTAGTACTATTTTGATTTATTTTGATTTTTTTATAATATACTTATACTCTATTACTAATAACTTGTTTACTCGATTTAACAATTTCATAGTTTATTTCATTACCATAAGCCTCATTGAGTAATTTACCATATAATGTTTTACAAATAATTGCGTAATTTTTGTTTAGCTTTATCTATATACGTTATTATAAATTTATTCTGCAATTCTGTTACAGATTCTTTCAAATCCTTATAATATTTTTACCGAAATCTCCTCAGAGTTACTCTCAAAATTTCTGCACAATTCTTTTAAAATACAATACTTCCATTCCTCGAAAACGCTAGCAGAAAATTGTATTTATGTACTAATTTTTTAATAAAAATATCCAAATTCATATTCAAGCGTTTTTTTGCCATATTTCTTGTTAATACTCTCTTAATCCTATATCCCGTCCCGTATCTCATGATTCACTCAATTTCTTATTATGTACAATATCCAAACAACCCGTTAATATATGTCCGTAGGTTGGATTTATATATTCGTTGAATTTTACTTCTTGACAATAGCAAACACTATTATCGATACTGTTTTTCAAATCCTTTGCATAGTCGTTATAATTGTATATGAGTCTACCCATGGGTTTAACATATTTAAAAGCCTTAAAAATATCTATATTTGTATCCGGCAGCAGTTTTTTATACGTATTTAAAACTTTATTAATGTTAACTCCTTTTAGATATGACCCCATGTAATCCAAAACACAGTATATTTTATTATTTTCGGCATCTTTTTGATACAAGCTCTTTACATAACTATCCCCATATATATATATATATATAGATGTATGTAAGAGTCAGATCTCCTATATATATATATAGATGTATGTAGAAGACAGAGCTCCTATATATATATATATATATATATATATAGATGTATGTAGAAGACAAAGCTCCTATATATATATATATATATATATATATAGATGTATGTAGGAGAAAGAGCTCTTATATATATATATGAACAATCTTTTGACTTTCATGTACCTGGATAATAATTTTTTATTTAATGCACTTTTTTGTGTTTTTTTATTTCATATACTGAGAAACATCCCGTTGCATGATTGCATAACAATATTAACGAAATAAATAAGTTTTGGACGATGTTGGGGGTCCAAATACCAGGAAAACTCATCTACCGTCCCGTGTTCCTGATGCTGATTTTTAAGTTTGGAGCTGTCTGTATAAAATTGTTTCAATAAAAGTAATTCGATGTAATTTTTTTCCGAAACTGGGATAACTGTTTTATATAAATATGTAGCAAAAAATTAACATGTACACATTTTTACGGTTGATATTATTTATTAACTCTGTCCCTGGGTTTTTCATCCTTACCGTTCCCCTTGCTAAATTTATACAAAAAATCACTTCAGATGCAGCCACAGAAATTTTTTCAAGTTTTTTCTCATGCAGAAGTATGCTAGAGAAAGAATGTCTAAAATTCTTTCACACCAAATTTACTGAAGAATTTAAATCAGCATTTAAATATCAATTTCAAGATCGTGTCTTTATTTTGTAGCCTTACCGTCCCCAAGGTTTATTCCTGCACTTTTCGAGGTAAATAAAAAAAAAATAATAATTTAATCCAATATTAACAACTGTTTATAAAAATCAATGAACACTGTGGCTATCACTTAGTCTTAACATGATTTTCCTAAAAATAGGTGGTATATTTCAGTACAGTTCCATCCTTACCGTCCCTTTTTTTCCTATACCATTCCTTTTTAGGTGCGTTCGTAATTATATAAATACGTAGCAACTATAGTCTTCGTTCAGTCCGTCTGTCTGTCCGTCTGTCCGTCTGTCTGTCCGTCCGTCCACATATAACAGAGCAAAAACTACCCGGCCGAATGATCTGAAATTTTTAGTATATAATTGCTGCAAAATTTTGTCGAGCCATTTCCAATCTTATGAAAATCGGATGTATAGTTTAATTACAGGGACAGTCAAAAGTTTTTCTTTACATTACCGCCAATGGGAAAAATTATTGCAAGTGAATTTTAATGATGTTACAGACTTCCGAATGGTCTGAAATTTTTAATATATAACTGCTGCAAAATTTTGTCGAGCCATTTGCAATTTTATGAAAATCGAATGTATAGTTTAATTACAGAGACACCCAAAGTTTTCCGTTACATTACGGCCAATGGGAAAAATTATAGCAAATGCATTTTAATGATTTTACAGCCTTCCGAATGGTCTGAAATTTTTAATATATAATTGCTGTAAAATTTTGTTGAGCCATTTCCAATTTTATGAAAATCGGATGTATAGTTTAATTATAGGGACACCCAAAAGTTTTCCGTTACATTATGGCCAATGGGAAAAAATTATTGCAAATGCATTTTAATGATTTTACAGCTTTCCGAATGGTCTGAAATTTTAAATATATAATTGCTACAAAATTTTGTCGAGCCATTTCAAATTTTATGAAAATCGAATGTATAGTTTAATTACAGGGACAGTCAAAAGTTTTCCGTTACATTACGGGGAATGGGGAAAAAATTATTGTAAATGCATTTTAATGATGTTACAGACTATGCACTTATGAAGCGCAAAAAAATATACATTCATTACAGTATGGGGTGCAAAAAATAATTATAAAACTAGTTATAGTACGAACGCACCTCATTTGCCACGTTTGACGAGCAATTTCCAACTTGTTTAACCTTGCCGTCCCCTCTTTAGCACCCTTTTAAGACAATGTTATACAAAAATTCTGTATTAAAAGTACTACATTTTTATTATTTCTTATTTGAATGTCCTGTGGGTACTATGCAAGTTCATTATAAGTAAAAATTTAGAAGAAAATAAAAACTTATAGGAGTAAAACGGTAAGGAAAATTAAACTCGCAAGTTTAACTTAAACCTCAGTTAAATAATTTTTTTTCGCTGCTGACCCTTTTTTCTTTATTTTGAATCATTAAGGTATTCGTCTATCAGATTAAAATGTTATTTTAGTAAGTTTAATTTCGCCAGATTTTCCCCCCAAAAGTCAAAAGATTGTGAGAATGCCCCATATATATATATATATATATATAGATAGATAGATAGATATATATATAGATAGATAGATAGATAGATAGATAGATAGATATAGATAGATAGATTTATTTGAAGTATCTTACAAATCTAAATACAAATTTGAAAATTCAAATATTCGGATTTATCTTAAAATCATAATTATTCATTTGAAAGTTATAAAGTATGAAAGGCTTCATAATGAAGGAAAAAAAATATGCTGTTGAAAAAGGATGTTGACAATGTAGAATTTTAAAGTGTTTAATTAAATATCGATAATTTATGGAAAAATATATAACTTAATCTTTAAAAAAGAACATATTAATTATATTATTAACTATACAGTCCAACCTTTTACATCGAAAAATAACGTGTTCAAGTCGTTAAAAGAAAATTTCTCGAAATGCTGAGTTCATGACAAGAATTGTCTTATTTAAAAATTGCTGATGCAGTACATATTTTAGGTTTCTCCTGAGCTAAACTGCAAAGGAACTTACCTACGAGAATTCGGTTTGTGAAACGTAGAAATTTAAATCGTTAGCTCATTTTTCTACGAAAAAGATATCTTCATCATCTACACGGCATTGCCCTGTAAATTTAATGACGCAGTTCAATATTTAATCAATCAATATATGTAGGTATGGAACAATAGTATCTATAAATATGATACATTTTGTGACGATGGTTCTTCCGTGCACCATATACGGCAGGAGTGCGTACTATCCCAGAATACATAGATATCCTGATTTTTCAGAAACACTATTTCTGAATATTTATCTCCAATTTATTTAATCGTATAACTTCTAAACACTTAATTTATCCGACGGAAAAGGGATAGGGAACAAAACCTACAACAGCACAAGGGACAGAAAGAGTACAACTATTGAAACTCCAAAAAAGATCCTGCAGGGGCCAAGTCCGCCGATACTACGATTCTATATGCCAAGTAGGCCCATTCCTTTTGGAATTCGCTTCTCTATATATGTCTAATTATCGATATATTTGTGATATATATATATATATATATATAGAAATAATAATAATAATAATAATTATATATATATATATATATATATATACATATATAAATAGAAATAATTATATCTATATATATATATATATATAGAAATGTTATTAGAGAACAACAACTTATTAATTTAAAGAGTGGTTAAGCCCAATAAATCAAACATTTTTTTATAATAATTTAAAGTTCGGTTATGTCAAAACTTCAAGCAATATTTCTATAAAAAATTTGCTTAAAACTTTAAAGGTTTGTACAGCTCGAAACATTAAGCATTTAATGAATAGGAAACTATGCTTAATTATTTAAATAGCGGTTGAGCCAAATAACAATGTTTCTATTATTAATAAATTAAAGAGAGGATGAGCTCAACACACCAACAAAATTTCTATAGGAAACTACATTCAAAATATACTCGTATTTATCGATAGAATAAACGTGATGTTTTATTCCCATTTTTTTCCCAATCATTAATAATATTATAATTTACTTCAATGTTTGCTGACAACACTTTTGTCTTCGACTATTCGGTTTCACTCCTATTCTGTCCAAAAGCATAATAATAATAAATATAATTTCATTTCATTATAGTTTAAGTGTAAAACATCCGCTTACAAACACCATTGAAATAGACGCGCCACGTTCGGAATATATTATAATTCACAATACAAATAGTGTGACATACCGAATTAATGTATTTTTTCAACTTGTCTCGTGAATTTATTTTCTATCAGGCAAATATTTGTATTTATACTCACTATTTTATATCTAGGATTATTATTAGTAACATAGTAGTCCTTTACAAAAATTACTTGCTGTATCCAAATTAATGAACATATGCAATAAAATATATATTTTACATATTTAATATTCAATTGTAAAAAAATTGATGAATATCAAACTTTCATACCAGTAACATTTTCAAATGCATAAAATTTCTATTTCAAATCCAAGATTAAATACAATATTATACATAGTCAGTCTTACACTTAATCAGAAATGTATAAGATGCGTAGTTTTATGAAAGAGAGCTGAAATATTTGTCTAAAAACAGCAACAAATTAAAATTTAGAATAAGTTCGAAAATATTTTCTATTAAATCAACGTGGAATTAAAATCCTAATTCTCTGAACATTACAATGACTACATATATTCTTTTTACCTTATTCTTTTCATCTTTATAATTTATTCTATAACTAATTAAACAAGATTCATTTATCTGCATGTAAATAATGACAATAATTAAAAAAGGAAATGCCCTTTCAGAAAATACACAAAGATAACTGAGAAATGAAACCTCAAAAAAGTACTGTTTTCTAAAGAAACGACTTTGAAAAAAAATATTTGAACAGACATTCGTTTTTTTTTTTTTTTTTTTTTTTTTTTTTTTTTTTTTTTTTTTTTTTTTTATACACACATTATCGTTAACACACACTAGAATTACTGCACGGATGTTTCAGTAATGCAAAGTGCTTCATTTTATATGAACATATGTTTTCCGTACTTTTTACAGTTTTTGTCTTCCCGAGAATTTTTTTACGAAATAAAATGATTAATTTTTTTTTCTTTTTTTTTCTTAATAACAATAATTAACTCACAAGAACAACACTCATCTGTAATTGTTTTCCCACAAATTGTGCCTTGGGAATCTAAGATTGAGTGAAAACCATTATTATATCATAAAAATAATAATGCTTTTATTTTTATAATAAAATAAAGAACACTTAAGTAAACTTTAGAATGACAGCTAAATTATTTTTCTCTTTCGATAATATTTACTGCTATAAACTGCTGAAGAGAAAACTGCTTGGATATGTTATAAAATATAATTGAAATAAAATGACGATTCCTCACCGATTGTAATTTTTTCATGGTCTCTTCCTTTCGAAGAGAACTATAATGAGAAAATATCAGGTTGTTCTGAAGTTTTTCGCCACAGCTAATATCGTCTTTTCAAACGGATCGCGTTGTCGTATTTGCTAAAATTTTGTCAAACGATTTTTGGCAATTGAAAGAAATCGACTTGCTTTATAACACAGTGTTGTGAAATTTGTAAAAAAAATATCGATAACATTAAATACAGGGTGTCTGAAATGGAACTATCACGCTACCAGATTAGAACCAGCATTTACTTCCAGTTTTGTTTCAAAAAGCCAGCTGCAGAATGTCAACGAATCATGTGTACAGCTTTAGGCACTACTGTTGAATCATATGACACTGTGAAGTTTTTGTACCGAAAGTTAAAAATCAAGGACTATGACATTCAAGAAGCAGAGCGCTTTGGCCGGCCTATTGCTGAGCCCCGCCTGCGAGAACTTGTGGAAGAATATAAGTATTCAACCACTCAAGAGCTTGTTAAGCAGTTAGACGTTAGTGCCATGTCCATTAGCCGCGCTATGCATTGCATAAACTTAACGTACAAGTTCAATCGCTGGGTGCCGCATGAGCTGACTCAAGCAGATAAGTGTAGAAGTGTTCATGCCTGCTGTAATCTGCTCGAATATCAACGTAAAGACAAAATTCTGAACCGTTTCGTCACTTGTGACGAAAAGTGGATTCACTTCAACAACACAAGCCGAAAAAGGGGTTGCTCTACGACCGGTGAGCCCGTCGGTAGCGTTGCAAAGCGCAATTTGACTAACAAAAAGATAATGATTTGTATCTGGTGGGATTGTCGTAGACAATCCACAAAGAATATCTGGTAAAAAGGTAAAACAATGGACAGTAAGGTGTACAGCAAGATTCTAGCCCGTGTTGACGCTGCTATCAAAGTAAAATGTCAAAATGAGTTCCGCCGCAAGAAGATAATGTTTCATCAAGATAATGCTAGATCACTTATGTGTGCATTCACCGGCTGGACTCTGTATGAACTTAAATGGGATCTTTTGCCACAACCACCATATAGCGCCGACATCACTTCTTCGGACTACTAGCTTTTTTCACACTTGCAGCTACATCTTGCTGGTGCTATCTTTAATTCTGCACAGGACGCCCGAAATGAGGTTGATTTGCCTTTGGACCCGCGGCCCCCAAGTTTCTGGGCAGAAGGCATTGAAAAACTACCAAAATCTTGGCAGAAAATCATAGATTCGGGTGGTTATTACTACCCTCACTAAAGGCACTGCTTTCATGCTTTTTTTCTAACTTTATTAAGAACTTTTTTTTCGCGGAAAACTTTCGTTACAACCTGATATACTCCTTTTTAAGTATTATTAGCACATAAGTATTATACATATTTTATGCAAACTTACTTCGTCTACATATTTTTTCTGCTTCTTTATATTTTAGTATTTTATAACAATAAGTGCAAAATAGCAAATAATAAGAAATTCATAAGTAATGCGTAAGATAAAAGCTAATCGCTTTTTCCTTCTGAGCACGTATCAATTTCAATATAACTACTGTGTTAATTTATTTTAACGTATAAATAAATATTTTTCGCAAATGTCGAATTATACATGTAAATACTTCGGGAGTTTCAGTTTATGTTCAATACTTATTATTATTATTAATTTTAGATTGCAGAATCTATTATAGGGATTTCTAATGTTTTCAATTAGTTATGCAAGACAATATTCGTATTTTCTGACATTCAAAGAAGCTGGTCGAATGTGGCAATGTCAAAACTTATACATATTAATACTTCCAGAAAAGGCAAGCCTCAGGTTAGGTGATTTATTCCAAAATCTAATCAGCAACAACTTATGACATCTTCTAACGGAATTTGAAGCTTGATGAAAATTCATGCATTAGTTCTTGAGATAAAGCTATTGTGGAACTCGGAGAAAATGCAGCATAGCAGCGCCATATGTTGGATGATTTATAACAAAAACTAAACAGCTAAAATTTATATCAGGTACTAACTCAATCTGAAGTTTGATGAAAATTTCTGCATTAGTTCTTGAGATAGAGCTATTGTGATAATCATGAATAATACAGCATAGCAGTTTCGCGTGTTGGGCAATTTACACCAGAAAGTAATGAGCGCCAAATTGTATCAGGGACTAACTGAAACTGTAGTTTGTGGAAAATTCAAGCATTAGTTCTAGAAATATAGCTATTAGGAAAATCGTCAAAATTCAGCATAGCAGCGCCACCTGTTGGACGATTTACACCAAAAAGTAATCAGCACAAATTTATATCAGGGTATAACTTAATCTAAAATTTTATTAAATTCCATTCATTAGTTCTTGCGATAGATCGCCCAAAAAATTGTTGTTACGTACAGAGAGACAGTCTCACACAGTGACGGACAGACACACCGACAGACATTTTGTAAAAACATGTTTTTCGGGATCTCTGACCCGTATAACGTATAAATCCGTTGGAAACCGGGATTTGAAAATTTTCACGAATCCAATAATTTTTTACTGTAAAGAGAGAAGAAATTAATAAGGAAAAATAAATTCAGGTTGAAGAAACTATTACAAGGATTTCGTATATTTGACATCTAAAAGACAGAAACTATCTTTAGGAAAATAAATATGTTTGTTATAAGGGTTTCTAATCCATTTTGCAAAACTATATCCATGTTTCCAGACATAAAAAAATAAGGTTATTTTCTAAATTATCAGTCAGATTTGCTTCCCGATATGAAAATACATTGATAAAACGCCATGTTGATAAACAAGAAAGTGGCCTTTATAGTACCGGAATCGCCGATCAATGATAAATAAAAAAATAATGTTTTCCAGCAAAAAATTAAAAAAAAAAGAATTTTATTTTTTTTTTATTCAAAGTTCGTTTTCCTCCAAACAACTGTTTCTGTTTTTCTTCAAACAGTTTCCGGAAAAACTACTTGGTCGAACAGAAAGAAAAAAAATATTACGTTGGGGTAATTGATAATATGAACCGATAATATGTTATCATCTCGATATAATCTATTTCTTTTTTTTATTTTACAGACAAAATTACATCGATTTTTGCTGCTTATTTTTTCAAGTTAATGCAATTTTGATAAAAATTCCTGAACTGTGATGTTTGCCAGTTTCAACCATGTCACAAAGCCTACAGGTTATACTCTTTTTCATAAATTGTATGTCTTATTTATAGATATGGTGAAAAGCGTAATTGCAATTTCGTGAGAGTCTCTGACTTACTTGGTAATAACAAAGAAATATTATAGGCTTTTGTTGCTGTTGTTGTTCGTTTTTGTTTCCAAAATTTTAAAAAGAGTGTTTGAAATACATCAAATTGTAAAATAAATATTTGTAGTAATATTTTTCTATTGTATTGAAATAAAAACTCCCAAAAATGCATAGATATACGAGTAAGCCGTAGAATGTGGAAAACTCACATAAATTATATACATTTGCAGCGCATTTACTTTCTTCAGTACAGAAATATAAAAAAAGTCAATCCTGATTATATACTTTAATAATAATTATAACACGTTAATTGTTAAAAATATAGTTTTTGGAATCGAAATTATTTTCAGTGGAACAATAGCAAAAATATAGATATAAGCATTTATATATATATTTTTGTTTAATATATATAACTATCGAGAAAATATATATCACAAACTCAATTCAATGCAAATGTGTTTTAATTTTTTTTTTTTTATCTTAAAATAAAAGAAATAGATTTTTCGTATTTAATCAATTCACTATTCTTATATCTTAACCACTAGTTTAGGAGAGAACGAGTTTTATAAAAACACAAAAGAAAGCGTTTACATTTTCAAAATTATTAAATATGTGATAGCTGTAAAAAATAAGGGGGAAGAAGGAATGCTTTTACTAAATAAAAGCTTGAGAGTTAGCAGATGGATAACGCTGGGAAAATGTATATTATAAGCAATGAAACATTTTATAAAGTAAAAGATACAGAGTTATGCGGAGATAAAAGACACGCACTGTTACATTTGTTTACTAGGATAATATTTTATTTGCATATATTTATTAAAACATTATGTTTTAAAATGTCTTTTCTGTAATTTAAAACATTTTAAAAATAATTAATTTGCACTAAATACTTAATATTATCAAAATATATTAAATGAAACCTTTTTATAATTTTCCATACTTAATTTATACATAAAATATATAAAATATATGTATATTTTTAGTATTATATCAATACATACACATTTTTCTGAGAACGGTAATTTCTATTAAAAATAGTAATATTTGTTAGATTTTGTTTATAGCAGTAATTTAAACTTAAAGTGCGTCGATTTCTATTAATAACTTCTGGTGAATACAAAATTATTTTAGATATTGCAGCTTACCAAGAAAAAATGCGAACACTTCATATATTGTAACCAACAAACTGTAAAAACAACAACAACAAAAAAAAAAAAACAGGGAAATAGCTATATATTAGAAAATATGTATTCTTTCAATTTGATGTATGAAAAAAGGTTAGGAAGTCGTCTTCATAATTACATTCTACAAAACTCGGAAATATGGAATTACAGAAGACTGACTTTGACAACGTATTTGACGTTTTAAAACATTTTACTTTAGGAAACTAAACAGAAAGTGAATCGATTAAGTGTTTAATTAGTATGAAAGTTTAATTCTTGAAGCTCTTAATAATAAATTCATTTGTAATTGTTACAAAATAGATAACAATGCGGCCACCATTACTTTTTAAATTATTCATATGGGTTCCCTAAACATAGGTAAGACAGCAAATGAATCAAAATATTTTTTCATTATTTATTTTCGTTCTATATATAATATAAAGTTAATTTTGTGGAACGAAATAAAAAAAAAGGAACGTTAAAATTCTAGTTATAAATTCACGTTCAGTAATTAACGAAAATTCATATAAAACACAAACGAAATGTATTAAAATTGCTTTTAGTTACATATATATGATATAAAATTATTTAAATTGCATTAAAATAAATTAAAAATACATTAAAATAAATTAAAAATACATTAAATTCCAAAACGTTTTTGGCCAAATTCACACGGCCATCTTCCATTTTTATTTAAGGAGACGAGTGACCTTAAAAATCAATTCTTTATTATTATTTTTTTGTAAATCGCACTTTAAATATTATTCAAGGGTATTTTATATGCATTATGGCATGCATTTAGCACAAAAAAATTATTTTTGAGAAAAAATGGAGTTTTACGCGTCGTCTTAGAAATCTTTGAAATGCCCCCTGCGCATTCCATATCAAGGAAAATCCCCAATATGTGTTATAGAAGTTTGGTTTATATATATAAATAAAACTATGCACCGAAATTTATGTACTTTAATATAAAGGTATAAATTTTTTTCTTATTTTTTTTTACCTTTATATTTAAATATATAAAACGCGATGCACAGTTTTATTTGTATTTATAAACCAAACTTTTATAAAAAATATTGGGAATTTTCATTGATATGGAACGCGCAGGGGGCATTTCGAAGATTTTTAAGACGAGGCGTAAAATTCCATTTTATTCTCAATTATTATTTTTTTGCGATAAATGCATGCAATAATGTATATAATGCACCCTTGAGTAATATTTAAAGTGAAATTTACAGAAAAAAAATGAAATTTTGAAATTTTTTCGAAAAAATTTCAAAAATTTTCTTTTTTTTTAATCTTTATATTTAAATATATAAAATTCGATTCACAGTTTTATTTATATATATAAAGCAATTTTTTATAAAAAGTATTGGGGATTTTCATTGATTTGGAACGCGCAGGGGACATTTTGAAGATTTCTAAGACGCGTGTAAAATTCCACCTTTTTCTCAAAAATAACATTTATTTATTTTTTTTTTCTGATAAATGCATGCCATAATGCATATAATGTACCTCTGAGTAATATTTAAAGTGAAATTTACAAAAACTAAAGAATTGATTTTTAAGGTCCCTCGTCCCCTTAAATGCTGTTATTTCTTTTTTATCGTATTCGTCAAGGAGGGACAATTGTAATATAAGTGTGGTACATATGTTGAGAGGAAAATATATTCAATTTTTAACAATAAAAAACTTCATCTACTGTGTAGCAATTCTTTCCAAACTCAATGCATCGTTACAAACAACATCTTTTTTGAAAATTTTTTCAAATATTATTCTATTCCAATAAAGATATAGTTTGTAACTGAAATACGCTACAAATTAAATACATATCCATTGAAAAACAATTCCACCAACACATCCACGTTACCACGTTGAAATTTAAATAAAACAAACACAACATAATCCGTTTTCTAACTACCAATCATATTCGTTCGAATGTTACTGAAAACAGGATTGTCATTAAAATTCCTAGAAGAACTGCGCTTTATTTAAAAAGTCCTTCCGGCCAGTGCCGGGAGGAAGAGGTAGCTTTCATAATCCTTATTTAAAAAAAGCCAACTTATATCATGCAAACACACGAAGCTCAATTTAGTGGAAACCGAATATAGGAGATTCAATACTAATTTTTATCAATATAATGAATGAGAATTTCTCGAAATTAGTCAGCTTTATCCAAGCTGCTTTTCTTTAAAGTAACTTATATTTGGCTGCCAAATTCGGCAATTTCTTAAAGTGCCTGTCACTTTAAGACAACATGGCGGATGAGGCTAAGCAGTGAACTTGGTCGAGACCTCAGTAATTGCTGTGCACATGCTCACTCACATCGGAATCGGTTAATATATAGGAGTGCTGTCGCATGCAAAAAATCAGATTTTTCAAAATCTCACCCACAATAGAAATTGAAACTGCTATATCTGAGCCATTTTTAAGGTAAAGACAAATAAAAAATGCTCCTGAATCCTTATATCAAGATCAAATACTTAAGAAAGAAACCTTTTTCAATTTCTAATTTTTTTGCACCTCACTTTAAATATATATATATTTTTTAATTTAATGGCCGCCATTTTGAAACAAGATGGCTGATGAATCTGGCCAGCGAACTTGGTCGAGGTGTTGATGTATACTATCCACATGCCTTCTTACATCGAAATAGGCGAATATGTGTGTTATCGCGTGACAAATACAAGATCGTTTCAAAATGTTACCCATGCTAGAAATTCAAAGTGCTATAAATCAACCATTTTTTAAGATATCAACAAAAGAACAAATTTTCAGAAACAAAAACTGCTCCGGAATCTTTGTATCAAGGCCAAACACATAAAAAAAATCTTTTTCATTTTCCAATTTTTTAATACCTCATTTTGAATTTTAAATTTAATTTTTTTTAAATGGCAACACTTTTGAAACAAGATGGCGAATGAAGCTGGTCAACGAACTCGGTCGAGGACCAAGTTACATCCAAATAGGTTCATAAATACGCCTGTTATCGCGTGACAAAAATCAGGTCGTTTTAAAATGTCAGCCACAAGAGAAATTCAAAATGCTATTACTCAGCCATTTGTTTTGGATATAGACGAAAGAAAAACTGTTCCGGAATCTTTGTATTAAGGTCAAACACATACAAAAAAAAATCTTTTTCATTTTCCAATTTTTTGGTATCTCATTTAATTTTTTTTTATTTTTTAATTTTTTTAAATGGCCGCCATTTTGAAACAAGATGGCGGATGAAGCTGGCCAACGAACTCGGTTGAGATATTTGTATGTAGTATGTACACACCAAGGTACATCCAAGTCGGTTCATAAATACGCCTGTTATTACGTGAGAAAAATCAGGACGTTTCAAAATGTCAGCCACGCTAGAAATTCAAAATGCTATAACTCAGCCATTTCTTAAGATATAGACGAAACAAAAACTGCTCCCGAATCTTTTTATCAAGGTCAAACACATAAGAAGAAAATATTTTTTTCAATTTTCAATTTTTGGTACCACATTTCAAATTTAAATATTTCTTAAAAATTTAAATGGCCGCCATTTTTAAACAAGATGGCGGGTGAAGCTGGTCAACGAACCCGGTCGAGACATTGGTATGTACTATGTATAAAAGAAGTTACATCCAAATCGGTTCATAAATACGCCTTTTATCGCGTGACAAAATTCAGGACGTTTCAAAATGTCAGCCACGCTAGAAATTCAAAATGCTATAACTCAGCCATTTTTTAAGATATAGACGAAACAAAAACTGCTCCGAAATCTTTGTATAAAGGTCAAATACATAAGAAAAAAACATTTTTCCATTTTCAATTTTTTGGTATCACATTTCAAATTTTAAATTTTTAAAAAAATTTTAAATGGCCGCCATTTTGAAACAAAATGGCGGATGAAGCTGGCCAACGAACTCGGTCGAGAGATTGGTATGTACTATGTACACACCGAATTACATCCAAATCGGTTCATAAATACGCCTTTTATCGCGTGACAAAATTCAGGACGTTTCAAAATGTCAACCACGCTAGAAATTCAAAATGCTATAACTCAGCCATTTTTTAAGATGTAGACGAAACAAAAACTGCTCCTGAATCTTTGTATAAAGGTCAAATACATAAGAAAAAAATATTTTTCTATGTTTAATTTTTTGGTACCACATTTCAAGTTTTAAATTTTTTTAAAAATTTTAAATGGCCGCCATTTTGAAACAAAACGGCGGATGAAGCTGGCCAACGAACTCGGTCGAGACATTGGTATGTACTATGTACACACCGAATTACATCGAAATCGGTTCATAATTACGGGAGTTACAGTGTGACATAGGTCAGATATATATATATATATATATATATATATATATATATATATATATATATATATATATATATATATATATATCAATTTTGAACGGAGGGTTGTTTCGGGGTCTGGGGGTCATGATCGATGAAAATATACCAAAATTTTTTGAAATCGCTTTCCTCCGAACGGCTGCAATAGGTAGCTTTTTTGTAAAGAAAGCTACCTAAAAGTACGGAAGTTTAAAAGGTAAAACTAAAAGAAAAGTACTACCACTGTTCTTACGAATAAAAGCAAAAACTTGCACATAAACTTGCAATCTCTGAACATCACGTACTAGCAGAAGAAAGACAAACTAAAGAAAGGAGATCTCACATAGTGCGTTTTTTATAGCTCTGTCAAATATCCTGCAGCTCTATTTGATGGCGAACATCGTAACTAATATTAAAATTTTGTGTGATTGACAATTTATCGTTTTTCTAAGTAGAATTAACCAAACCGGGCATTTCTATTTCTTCCAGTCTTTTTATTATTTCAATTTTAAAGTGCACTCATCGGTTTGTGACATTATATATATATATATATATGTTATAATTTTTTTTTTACTTTTACTATCCATTTAAATTATTCTAAATTGCCGGCATAATCATTATTTCCTTTTTTTAATACGCTCTGTTATTTGTTTCTAGTTAAATTACTATAAGTTTAAAACGCGTAACTTAATAATAGTTTTATTTCAAAAACGTAATCTAAACTTTTACTCCCTTCATTAATTTTTCGTATACCAAACTCTAAAGTTCTGAACGCAGTTACTTATTTTTCGAATGTTTATAAAAGCCATTTTTACATTTTTATTCTATTTCACCTCATTTTCCCGCCAGCTAGCAGACAGCCTTTTCACATCGAAATCCTTCCATTAGCAGCGCCGGGATTTTTTTCTGTGACGTTTCTCGATCGCTCTCCATTGGCTGAGTGACGGATCGCAGTTTTACTTCGAGTCTCGTTCGTGAATTTAGTTGGTTAGCCTGAAGTTTCCATTTCAATCGGATTTCCTCCGCGCATTCTAAAAAATACCTCGAGCATGAACTCAGAAGTAGATTTTTTTGTGCTGTTTGATTGTTTCCTTAATCTGTTACCTGGTGTCCTAAGTCGCGTAAAATATTAATTCGTTATTTAACATATCTTTCACATGAATAACTAGTTCATGCTAAAGCGGGATGGCTCTGATTTCTCATCTTGTAGGAATTGTTTAATGTTGGCATGTTCCGATGGAATAAACAGTTTTCTATGACTACGTTTTAATGTTTTAATTGGGAAAACCCCAGATTTCTTCATAAGCCTTTTTTCACCACTTTTGCGGCCTAATCTGACTTGACTTCATCATGAATAAATGAGTGTTTGATTGGACTTTACCAATCGTATTATCGGTCCACAGCTGCTAAATTTCCACAGTGTTGACACCTTCAATAGCGATGCTTGCACTAAGTGGTAAATCTGCTATACAACCTCACCAAAGGCTGAATCAATTGAGGTACTAATCCAGTAATATGTCGTAAAAAGCACGACGTGATTGTTCGACTTAACCCATTAATTTGTTTCGCTATACAGGGTGTCCGGTCTCAACGGTGTCCAATGGCTAATTCCTAAATCGTTAGTAATAGACATATAGTTCCAATTACAAAAATGTTTAAAATCAGGTAAAAAAAAAAAAAAAAAAAAAAAAATTAAAGAGATTTGGGTCAATAAAAACATTTCTTAAAAAATTATGAAATTTAAATTTTTAAACGGTCCTCCGGTCCTATTATAATATAAGTTATATTTAGTAACTTTTTCCTATTACACTGACAAGTAAGACAAAAAAAGTCCCATTCATATAACGCTAAAATTGAGCGAGTTATGGAACATTAAAAATGCATGACTTATGCCACTTTTCTACTCTGAAAACAAATGAGTTCGGCTTGGCTTTGAGGGATCATATACCAAGTATTTAAAGTATTCGAAGATCTTACTTCATGTGTATCTGCGCTTAAAAAAAAAAAAAAAAATCCTACAAGTATTATGATTAAGTCTCAAATTGGCTAAAATAACATTCGTTTTATTTATCAGGATTTGAGACAGTTTCTCTTACGATTTCTTTTAACAAAAATTATGTTTTTTATAAGTTTTTATGTTATTTCAACAATCGCATGTATGTTTTTCCAGTTCAAAATTTGTACTCGAACTTTAACCCACTTTTAAATATCCGATCAACATTGCATTTTAAATACTGGCGCAAATCCGATAACAATCTAATATTATTAAGATTTTCGGTGGTTATCATTTTACAGATAACACAAAAAATTTCGGATAGATTTCTGCCGAGGAGTTTAAGAAGAAGTTTTAGATTAGATAATACAAGACTGCGATTGTTGGGTTTTTTAACTTTTAAGTATTTTTTAGCACTGAATCCGAAAATTGCCTTAATTTTTAACCATCATATCAGGATATTTCGCTAATCATAAATTTTCAAATTTAAAGAATAACAAAAATCGAATACTATAAAGTAGAGGAGATGGTTGTGTTTTTTTAACTTTTGATAATTGATTTTTACGCACTTTTTAGCACTGAATCTGAAAATGACCTTCATTTTTAACCGTTACGTTAGAATTTTTTTGCAAATCGCAAATGTATAAGTTAAAATATAGCGAAAATCTCACACTATAAAACATATGTAAAACATTTTTTTTTTTTAATTTTTTTTTATTTGATTTGATTAAAAAAAATTATTCGATATTTTTGCATATCCTAGGATTCTTACAGCTAAACAGCTGAGTGGTCCGATGAGATGGGGGAAGAAATTCAATTTTAACATTGAACTTCTTAACTTTGAAATTTGCAGTTTGCGAAAAATCCTGATATGATAGTTAAAATGAAGGTCAATTTCGGATTCAGCGGTACAGAATATATAAGAATCAATTATCAAAAGCTAAAAAACATGACATAACCCAACTTTTGCAGGTTTGTGCAATCTAATAATACTTTAAAATACGTATCATTTTGTAAAGAACTGAGGCTGTTAATTCGGAATCATTTTATTTAACAAAAATTCTGTTTTTTTTCTTTCTTCTTAAATGTTTATTACAAATTGTATATTTTCCATTAATATGTCAGAATGATTAAAGATTTCAAATTTATATTGCAATGTTAATTTTACTCCTAAACATTTTTTATATCTGACGAAATTATATTTCGACTAAATTTGTGAATGACACCCAATTTGCAGCAAAAAATATGCTCCAACTTCAAACGGCTATTACTCGGGCAATTTTAATAGTAGAATAACGGGACTTTTTTTGTATTATTTGTCAGTGTAAAAGGAAAATTTCACTAAATATAACTTATAGGACCGGGGGATCGTATAAAAATTTAAAATTTCGTAATTTTTTAAGAAATGTTTTTATTGACCCAAATCGCTTTTAAAATATTTCTTTACCTGATTTAAAACATTTTTGTAATTGGAACTATATATCTATGACTAACGGTTTAGGAATTAGCCATTGGACACCATTGAGACCGGACACCCTGTATATATATATATGTATATGTGTGTGTGTGTGTGTGAGTGCACTCTCCTACCCTCCCTTTTGAGTACCTAAAGTGGTTTAAACACCAACGTACGGAGTAACCAATTTCAATTCGAGTAACTTTTGCCGGTTACTCGATTTGTTTAAGCATACCACGACGTTCCTGAAGCATTTTTCTATACGTTGCACCACTTTTTCCGAAGTTACTCAGAAAAGCGTTATTCCACAATCATTCATACACACCGTGTGTTATGTAAAATCTAAAATCTGTATAACGCCATCTGGCGGTGTGTAAAAATGTAGCCTCAAACCCAGGGAGTTTCCTAATGATTACTCGGTAAAACGGTAATAGTCCAATAATGGCAACCCTTGTGTGTTTGGTTTCTTTGGTAATACAGGCTTGCTATATAAGATTTTCCTCTCTATTTAGCGGTTACTCACTAAAGCGGCAATAATCCAGGAATGGCAACTCTTGTGTGTTTAGCTTCTTCGATAATTCAGGTTTGCTATGTAAGTTTCACCTCTTCATTTAACTAGTTTTTTGATAGAAGAATATCTGTCTATATAGTGTTTTAAATATAATGAAAAAATCAAATATGAAATTCACGATTTTATTAAACGTAGCTTTCGAGCGTGAATTTCTTACGAAATAAAGATCTGAAATAACTTAAAATATTCAGTGAATGCAAAATATTAAAAAGAAATTGCAGGCCTAATTTTAATAGCGTAAATTGTCAATATTTCAATTAAATTCATTTTAAACATCCCCTCTCGGCGCCAGCCGAAACAATAGGTTATTTCTTCTTCTTCTTTTTTATTCTTTTAAAGATATAATGCATCAGATTTAATAAAATTTAAACAAATTGGTGTTATTCCCTCCAAATTCATTATTTTGTTAAGAAAGTTAATTTGTAGCGAAATTTTTAATTTTCTTACGTAATGTAATTAAATGCATATGAGATAGCTATAGCAAATTTGTTAAGCAATTATTTAAATTATAGAATAAAAAATACCAACTGGCTATAATATTTACCCTCTTTCATACAAGGTCCTAACCCAAATCATTGAACGAAAGCCATAAAAATTTTTAAATGTCTCGTCTAGCAAAATAAACAACTTTTATTGAAATCAAACGATTTTAACATAGTCTAATAATGAGTTTGTCTAATAATGAGTAAATAATGGATTGAAAATCTAGTTCCCTTAACTGTAAATTTACTCAACTTTTCAAATAGCCATTATTTTTGAATTGAAATGCCCAAATTGGGTTCTAGTTTTTTTTTTTTTTTTTTTTTTTTTTTTTTTTTTTTTGACGATATTGTGACAACTTAAGGTTGTCACATATGATGATACTAAGCTATAATACGATTATGATACAAATGAAAAGTTATTTTAGTATGTCTGTCACCAAAGTAAAAAAATTCCCAATTATTTTAATGAAATCGTTAGAAATTCACCATGTATTTCTAAAGAACTGAACATATAGCTTCACTGACCATAGTGTTTGTTATTTAGATATTCAAAGGGTCGTTTTTTCCAAACGAATTTCCTAATTTTCTTAATTAATGAACGCACCCAAAATAATTTACTTTTAAAAAAGGAAAATATAATTATCTTTTCCGACTGAGCTAATACAACTTGTATATTGTAATAATTCCTTGGTCCGACTTAGACTACGTAGAGCCTAGAGCAGTGGGGCAAATATAATTTTGAAGGCCGATCTTCTGTCTATCCATAGAATTTGTTCATAAACAGTATGCGTAAATGACTACTACTAATCTTCATGCCTTTTGTATACATACATAAATTTTAACATGTAGTATTCCCATCTGTTAATTTGATAACACAACAAAGATAGTCACAATTTAAAAAAAAATATCTAGTAGAAAAATAGGGAACTAATAAAAAAATTGTTAGATTGGTTTATGGGATAAAAGTTTGAGAACTTCACCTTTGTTTATGTATGTATGTCATGAAATATCTAAAAGAACGCCCCCCCCCCCCGCATTGATAATCATTAATTGTTTTAACTTACCGCGTTAAAAGGAAAACGCCAATAATTTCACTTGAAAACAATGTACTACTATGTTTTTATAATACAATTTTAATCATTAGTTTTTTGATGATGTAGCTCATTCTTTTTGGGGGGCGGGAGGGGGAGGGCATGAGCAACAGGAAGTAGAGGAGGAAAAAAGAGGAAACGCCCTTCCTTAATATTTGAAAGCCTCTTTGGCGAAAAGGAACATTGGTAATTTTTGGCCAATTTTACTCAATTTGGCATCCTAATTCCTGCCATTGTGAACCAGATCAAATGAAGTGGCAGGAGCTCCATTTGAGGGGGCTGGGGGGGGGCAGTACCCTCCTCCCAAGGAATTTGATTTTTCAGAAAATTTATCAACTATCAATTGTCAAACTCAAACAAAAGTTTAAAAATTTCTCAAACGCTAAAGTAAATTATCAGATTTGATTGCAATAAAAACATATGCATTAAATAAATGCTTTATAAAGCATTAATTTCTATGCATATATGCATAGAAATTAATGATTATAAAAAATATTTCCTATTCGAACTTTCTTAAGGTGAGACCTATATCGTACTTTGGCTAATTTAAAAAATACATTAGAGACATTTTCTGTTATCAATTCCTTCTCAACTGTGTACAACTTGATCATAGGAAAACTAGTCCCCTCATTCTAGAAATTCAGCGGTACAGTTTTTTCTGATAGTTTTTTTTTTTTTTGGGGGGGGGGGGATTGAAGGGGTGAGTACAATTCAAGTTCTTAATTATCCAACTTTATTACTTTTTTTGGATTATTAGTGTCACATTATATTTACTGCAATTACTGCAATGTTATCAAATTATTTAATTATTTGCCTTATTAAACAATATTATGTATGGAACGCTCTCAAAATTCTTCAACACCTAGGAATTGAATCTGCGCGCACCCGTCAAATACAATTTCTTCAGCCCAAAAACCGACAGACTTCCACCAAATACCAAAGTAAAAAACACGTTTATAATAAAGTAGTCTATAATTTTATCCCCTATGTACAGAAATGAACACATGAGTTATTACTATCGGTCACCATTAATAGTCAAATATATAGTTTTTCATTTAAAAAATATTCAGGACTTCCTTATGAAAAACCAGGTCCTCTTGACTCCGACCGAGATAAAGCACAATCAGAAAAACTTAAACTGTACCTCAGTCGCAACGAAGAAAATACGTTAACATATCTTGGCGCAGGACTGTAATTTCATGTAAATACGAAAACCGCTAAAATGATTTCCATTGAAAGGCAACCCGATCCGAAATGAAAGCAAATTTAATTCTTATTTTAATACAATTATTGCAGAAGAAGTCTATAATTATATCTTTAATATAAATTATACATTTTATGTAGAAAAATGAAGATATAATACAGTATTCATTAATGTTCAAATATGTAGCTTTTTCATCTGAAAAATATTCAGGATTTCTTTGAAAAATAGTATCAGTACAAACCCACCTCATAATAGTGAAAACGCAATCCGAAACAATTAACGCTTTACCTTACTTTTACTTGCAGAAAATCACCAAAGAAAATTTTCTTATCGCTGTAGATCACAAAAGTTGCAAATTTCGTGACTTATTCATGACGTTCGTCTGCTGATTATCCCATGACTGATTGAATTTCATGATTCTTTTTTTCGCGATCATCTGACGAAATTTGCGATTTTTTTCCGCGATCGTTTCACGGAATTCGCGATTTTTTTTTCTGCAACCGTTCTTGAAATTGCTTTTTTTTTTCTCACGACCATTGGTCAAAATTTACAATACGAAATTCCATATTTGTTTCTGAGATCTTTAGACAAAATTCGCGGTTCTTTTCCATGATCATTTGCTGAAATTCGTGATTTTTTTTCTACCACCGACTAATAATATTTGTAATTTTTGGCGCGATTGTTAGACGAAATTATGTATCTTATTTCACGATCGTTTGACGAAATTCCCCTCGATTGTTTGAGTATGTTTTCGGGATTTTTTGTACAATCTTTTTTTGAAATTCGCGATTTTTTTCGCAATCCTTTTACAAAATTCGAGATTTTAGTTTGTACAATCATTTGACGAAATCTGCATTTCTTTTCGCGATCTCTGATGAAATTAGAAACATTTTCCACGGTCGTTTGGAGAAATTAGCGATTTTTTTCCGCAAAGATTTGGGGATTTTTTTTTTCAAAATTTTGCAAAATTCGCGATTTTTTTCTGTGCCCCTTGATGAATTGATTTTCGGAATTCGAAAAAAAAAATCGTGGACTTTCACGAACACTGAAAAAATTCGCAGAATATTCACATGTCCGTTAAAGAAATTAAAGAGACAAAATCACACAGAACTTTTTTTATTGTGCGGGGTTTCCCCATTTTCAGTGAGATTTGTGCAGTTCTGCACAATGGCAATTCTGACCGTTGCCAGTTCCGCGAACAAAATTTTTCATTGTCCTTTGCCAGGAAACTTTTGAAATGGCGCCCCTGTAGTAAAACCTGAAAAAAAAAGTGCGAAAAACACTAGAAAAAAGTTTAATTTTAGAGAGGTCTCTGTCTTAGCAAGTATAATTGTATGATCTTTTTTCCCCCCATTGAGAAAGAATTCTGTTATAGACAGGCTTCGTTTTCATAAGTTTTACTGTAATACATCTTTTTTTCAGAGCTATACAATAGAGTGGATGTTAGATGTAAATTTCCAACTGGGCGAAAAATGTCCAGACCAGGATTCGAACCCGGGATCTCCTGGCTGAAGCCGCCAGTGCTCTGCCATCTGAGCTATCCCGGACGATTCTGGTCGAACTTTTTCACCCAGCTAACCTTGAAGATTACAGCATCTGGTCTGAAACCTGGTTCAGCTCAACAGAATAAATCTCAGGTAATGGAACTCCAGAAATCGCTGGATGCGAAATTATACTAGATTATTTTAACACAATTATTGTAATTGGTAAACAAATCATATTAGATGTAAATTTCCAACTGGGCGAAAAATGTCCGGACCAGGATTCGAACCCGGGATCTCCTGGCTGAAGCCGCCAGTGCTCTGCCATCTGAGCTATCCCGGACGATTCTGGTCGAATTTTTTCACCCAGCTAACCTTGAAGATTACAGCATCTGGTCTGAAACCTGGTTCAGCTCAACAGAATAAATCTCAGGTAATGGAACTCCAGAAATCGCTGGATGCGAAATTACACTAGATTATTTTAACACAATTATTGTAATTGGTAAACAAATCATATTAGATGTAAATTTCCAACTGGGCGAAAAATATCCGGACCAGGGTTCGAATCCTGGTCCGGACATTTTTCGCCCAGTTGGAAATTTACATCTAATATGATTTGTTTACCAATTACAATAATTGTGTTAAAATAATCTAGTATAGAGTGGATGGTTTAACAGTCTTTGGGGATACCTGTAAAAATGTAACCTATAATAGAATCCAGTCTAAAAAGAAAAATTTTCATATGCAATATATTGAAATTTTACCTGTTAAGACGGAAACCTGTTTAAAACGAAATATTTAATTGGCTCTTAAGTTTTTGTATTCAAAGTTTTTACTGTTTACGTGTCTCGTTCGGTGGTGGGGGGGAGGGGGGGGGGGTAGACACCCGGATCCTAGCCTTAGCAATATAACTTAGCTCACAAAATCTTTGCCCCGCCCCAAGAAAGTCCTGAAATGGCGGACCTGTGAGGTGGCTCTGTATGTCCGTGCAATAGTCAGGCTCATAACGATAATTCGTAAGAACTCTTTTCTATAGACATGTATATTATCAGCAGAATTTATAAACACTCCGCAATAAATATAAGTTTAGCTAATATTAGAAACGCATACAATAGATAAAAATCCACTTTTAGTTATGTAAGTATCGCTCATAGACAGTAACGAAACCGAATTACCGTATAGTGCTCTAAATGAGTTACTGTTGCCATCTTTTAGTGTATCCTTGTAAAAGATTTAGAAATACTACACACTCTATGTTTTACAGAAAACATCTTGTAATACACCTCAGTAACTGGATGTGATTAAAGCACTGCCCAACTGATCCGTTACCCTATGGTCTCTGTCAAAAACCGTTGTAAGTTTTCGTAAAAACTCAAACAAAATTTACTTCACCTTTTCATATCATATAAATAAAAACATACATTTATTTTACTTAAATAGGTGTCACAAGTATAAAAATTTAAATATGTTGACATGTTTCGGTTTAATAGTAAAAACCGTAATCATAACACACACATAATCAATGGAAATGAATGACACTGGGTACCAAAAATAACCTAAAAACCAAAAAACATAAAAATGCAAAACATTGCGCCCTCTATGATCTCAAATAGCCTACTCTACCGCGGCTCCCTCTATCAGACTCCCTTTTTTAAGTATTTATTAAGGAATTCCAACCATAAAATTGGAATATCAACGGATAAAGAATCATTACACACAGTATCCCTCTTAGAATATATCTCAATAGATTCCCGGATGATTGACTTGCGGAATAAACTCGAAACAAACAATAATCTACTGTCTCTGAAACAAATATTAACCCCCCTCTTTAAAAATAGCCTTGATAACGCAGTCTTATCCCTACCAAATTTTATATCAGATTCATGCTCTTTCCTCCTAATCCCAAACTTTCTACCTGTCATACCAATATAATAATTAATATCCCCCCCCCCTCATTCTCATATGGAATTTCATACACCCCTGCGAGATCATCCTGTGCAACCGGATCAAAAGGTTTGTACAGAAGATGTTTCAACTTAGGAGGTGGTTTAGCAACTAATTCTAACTTAAACTTCCTTAATTTACTTTTAAGCCTCTCAAAATTACCCTTGATATATGGAAACGATAACCTTTTAAATCTATTAACCTCCCACCTCTCGCACACCTTATCAACCAAAGTAGAACTAACTTGTGAATGACCTTTACACTTATAATTTTTAATCAAATTATTAATCTTTTCTCTTTTTTAACCATTTACTTTAGCAATATTGAAAATATAATTCAACTCCTCGTCCAAAAAATCATCTTAACAAATATTAAACGCACGATTAACCATGAACCTGAACGTTGAGAATTTATACCCAAAAGGTGAATACGCTGAATTTGGAATAATATGCTGGCTACTAATATCCTTCCTATAAACTTTTCTTTTTAAAACAGACCCCTCTCTTATAAGGCAAACGTCTAAAAATGAAAGAACACGGTCATTTTCTAATTCAAAAGTAAACTGAATATTCCTATCAAGTTTGTTAACCCCAATGCAGTTAATTGTACAAAGTAACTATTTTATTTTTGACAGTAAAATTTATAAGCAAAACATGGGTGCCCCTATGGGATCTCCTATTTCGGGTTTTTTAGCAGAGTTTAAAATGAGACCTTTTGAAGAGAATATTTTCGTAAAGTTTAAGAGAGTTCCTAAATTTTGGAAGAGGTATGTTGATGATGTGTTTTTAATTTGGGAGGGGGGGGGGGGGGTTGAGTCTTTTATTGATTTTGTTGATGGGGTTAACAAACTTGATAGGAATATTCAGTTTACTTTTGAATTAGAAAATGACCGTGTTCTTTCATTTTTAGACGTTTGCCTTATAAGAGAGGGGTCTGTTTTAAAAAGAAAAGTTTATAGGAAGGATATTAGTAGCCAGCATATTATTCCAAATTCAGCGTATTCACCTTTTGGGTATAAATTCTCAACGTTCAGGTTCATGGTTAATCGTGCGTTTAATATTTGTTCAGAGGATTTTTTGGACGAAGAGTTGAATTATATTTTCAATATTGCTAAAGTAAATGGTTACAAAAGAGAAAAGATTAATAATTTGATTAAAAATTATAAGTGTAAAGGTCATTTACAAGTTAGTTCTACTTTGGTTGATAAGGTGTGCGAGAGGGGGGAGGTTAATAGATTTAAAAGGTTATCGTTTCCATATATCAAGGGTAATTTTGAGAGGCTTAAAAGTAAATTAAGGAAGTTTAAGTTAGAATTAGTTGCTAAACCACCTCGTAAGTTGAAACATCTTCTGTACAAACCTTTTGATCCGGTTGCACAGGATGATCTCGCAGGGTTGTATGAAATTCCATATGAGAATGAGGGGGGGGGGGGATATTAATTATTATATTGGTATGACAGGTAGAAAGTTTGGGATTAGGAGGAAAGAGCATGAATCTGATATAAAATTTGGTAGGGATAAGACTGCGTTATCAAGGCTATTTTTAAAGAGGGGGGTTAATATTTGTTTCAGAGACAGTAGATTATTGTTTGTTTCGAGTTTATTCCGCAAGTCAATCATCCGGGAATCTATTGAGATATATTCTAGGAGGGATACTGTGTGTAATGATTCTTTATCCGTTAATATTCCAATTTTATGGTTGGAATTCCTTAATAAATACTTAAAAAAGGGAGTCTGATAGAGGGAGCCGCGGTAGCGTAGGGAATTTGAGATCATAGAGGGCGCAATGTTTTGCATTTTTATGTTTTTTGGTTTTTAGGTTATTTTTTGGTACCCAGTGTCATTGATTTCTATTGATTATGTGTGTGTTATGATTACGGTTTTTACTATTAAACCGAAACATGTCAACATATTTTAATTTTTATATTTGTGACACCTATTTAAGTAAAATAAATGTATGTTTTTATTTATATGCTATGGTCTCTGACTTTCGGGGCTCTGAAATTTAGTATGCAACGTTTATAAAGCTGATATTTTAAATCTATTTTGATCTAATAGTAATTATGATTGATATTTTGTGCTTTTACAGTAAGATAAGATTAAAATATGTATGTATGTATATATATATATATATATACATATGCATTTAAATATTTATATCTGTATTCTAAAGCATATAAAATATAAAATTTTCTGTGACAGTATAGGAAGGCGGGAAGGAAGCGAATTAATACCAGGCCTGCACCTCTTTTTAACTTGATCGAATCCTACTCGATAATGCATATCGATTTCATTATGTTTGAAATAACTAAAATACGCTGTAACTTAATTATCTCTATAAATCTTAGTGTAACAGATTTTTTGTGTATCAATGTAAACGAACAACAAATGTTATAACAAACTCATTCAATATAATTCTAAGTTCCATACATAGTAACAATTAGTTTCGAATATCCTCAGTAGTTAAAGCCTTACTATGATGACACATTTTACATAATTTTTTTCAGTGACAGATTTCGTTTTAATAATGGTATCACTACAGATAAAAAAAAAGTTTATCTGTCTCATTTTCCTGTAATTTTCCTCAAATTATTCGAAATAAGACGAAAATTTACCTGTTTCACATATTTTAAAAATAGTCTTTCTTACTTATGTATCTTATATTTTCTGTAGATGCATATTAAATAAATAAAAGTAAAATTAGTTCCTAAAACAAATACCTTTTATAAGTTTCAATTTTTTTTTCTTAAAAATCACGCCTGAACCTGATTATTAAAAAAATAACGCTTTTTTACGCTTCATAAAAAGAGCGAAAAAGTGAATTTATTAAATATAAATATATATATATATATATATATAATTACTTTGTTTTCATTTTTAAGATATAGCAACCGGAACATTTGATAATTTAATTTATATTAAACTATTAAATAGTAAAAGAGTATTTTTTTAAATATTACAATTTTATTTTTTACTTTCATTTATTTCTCCTTTTTAATTTTTGAAGTATGTCTTTGTTGCAGTTTCATACCCAGTTGACCTATTTAAGCAAAAGTAATTGGACGCATTATGATCTCCATTGTTCTTGTGATTCATATAAAGACATAAGTGTCTGATTGTAACTTCTAATGAAAGGGGTCACTGGAAATACCCCTAAAATAACAGTGAAGATTTAAAAAAATCTTGTTTCTTATAAAAAAAAAATTAAACATTTTATAATGTTAAAAACAGTTTATAAACTAGTTAATAATGCAGCGCTCAGTCCGAAACCTGATTAATGTAAGGAAGTTTTAAAGTTTCATTACTGCGTCAAAGTAGAAGGTAATTTAATAGGTTTAAAACTTCTTGCAAAACCTTTAAAAACTGATGCATTTAACAATAATTTCTTTTGGATAAATGCATGATACAAAAAATAAATAAATAGAAAGAAAAGTAACCAGTTAAACTGATTGCATTGAGCTCACACCCTATTCACACTAATTGTATATTACACTCTTATTTCAAAGAATAATTCTGCATGAAATACTCACTTAACTAAATTAAGAGGGGATTAGTCCACATCCTCCCCCTTTATACTTAACCAATGAACCTCCAAAACTAGTCAGGGAAGTGCCTTATCTGAATAAACCTTTATACCAAATTCGAAGCAAATCGGATAATTCTGCATGAAAAACACATTTAGCTAAATTAAGGGGGGACTAGCTGCCCCATTTCCCACCTTCTATACTTAACCAATGAACCTCCAAATATAATCAGTGAAGAGTCTTATAAGAATAAACCGGTATACCGAATTGGGAGCAAATCGGATAATTCTGCATGAAAAACCAATTTATATAAATTAAAGGGGGATTAGCCCCCGCTCCCCCTTTATACTTCAGGAATGTATTCCCAAAACTCATTAGGGAAGCGCCTTTTCAAAATGAACATATTTACAATTTGAAGTAAATTGGATATTTCTGCATGAAAAATCCACTTATTTAAATTAAGGGAGTATTAGTCCCGTTCCCACCCTTTATACTTAACCAATTAATCCTCATAACTAATCTGCATCATCTGGTGTTTTTCACTCCTGTTCTTTTATTTTGATAGAAAGACTTACGAAAGGGCTCCATTATGCAACTTTAAAGAAAGTTTATTTTAGATATTTGTGCTTTAAATTGCGATAATTTTTTACATGTCATGTACAGATTAAACATAACGTTCTAAACATTGGTTTTCAAAAAAAAAAAAAAAATCCAATAATAACTCGAAACTTTCGGGCACATTTTCTGACTAATTTTTAAATATAAAAGCATGCTACTTGCAGACATAGTTATGGCATTAATTTGTAATCGATCAGTTTTTCCTTTTTCAATAAATGTATCACTTCTTTAGTTATAAACGATTGTAGTCTTTGGAAACACTTTTTCCTTTTCTGTATTGTGGACTTCAAAAATCGACCAAACACGATATCGAATTAAATTCTACATTTCATGCAGCGATATGTGCATAAGAGCGCATTGTACCTAAAATAGATTATTCTTCATTTATATATTACTAGCAGCCTTTGCCCGTTTCGCTGGTAGGTTTCGCCTAACTAACTTTGAAGCAAATGAAAAATTTTAGTGAATTTGACCATCTGTTTTAAAGTAATATGGAACGTTATCTGTCTTTCTGTATTGCTGAAAACGATACGAACGGCATTACGTTGTTATATTTTAGAATGTTTTAGGTAAAATTTGGCCTGTGAAGAAGCGACTCCTTTTGTTGATCATTTATTGTAAGATTTGATGTAAAACGATATGCAAAATGCTAAAAACACCCCTAAAAATTACATAATTAGCAGTGCAAATCCCATCAGAATCCATTTAGCAGAATCAACAGCCCGAACGAAATTTCCAGTTTCATTTTATATATATAGTAGATATTATAAACCCCAAATCCTTCACAGATGCAATGATTTTCTGTCAAGTAAGCTGAGGTTACTCGACTATGCGATATTTTACCAATTCCTACACACAGGTCTTTCAGTTACTCGATGATGCAATCTTCTGCCGTGTGTTACGCAGCAATATAAGTTACTAGATGACACTGTAATTTACCAATTACTATACACAACTATCTCACTTACTCGATAATGCGATCTTCTGTTGATTTATGTTTCTAAGTTACTTAATAGTACGTTTTTTTTTTTCTGTTTGTTTTTGTTTGTTTTTGTTTTTTTTCCCCCAATTCATACATATTCTCATTTACTCAATAAAGCGATCTTCTTTCATCTACACTCACCGCATCTTAAGTTACTTGATGATATGGTACTTTATCCCATCATAAAGACACAGAGATTTTACCTTAACCCCTTCGGGACGGGAGCCTTTTACGAAATTTTTAATCTTTTGTCACCGTTTTTTAAAAACAGAAATTTGTGTCTTCTCGAATCGAGAAAATGCGCTGATTAAATAAGGGAAATTTTACTGGTGAGGAAAAACAAGGATTCTGTGCGCTTCATGCGGCACGTATACGTGTCGCTCGTCCCCAAGGGGTTAAAAAGGTGAGTGAAGGCGGGGAACTCATTTAAGAGAATTTGGACGAGTATTTTGACAAATCGCTGCATAGTCTGAGTAATTATTTTAAAAATTTAAGTTTAAAAACCTTAAATATGAAAACCGGTACTTTTATTCTTTTTGCCAAGGAACATGGCACAATAATGTTTCAAAAAAGATTAAAATTGATGTTTTATTAGCAATTAATCTTAAAAGACCTTTCTGTGAAAAATAAAAACTATATATTTATAAATATGGACTTTCTTTAACTACCAAATCTTGTCGATTCGTCAATACCAACATTCTAAACCATTGAAATATCAACTTTCTCTCCTGACGGGCCAGAGGTAAATTAATAAACGTTACCGCCAAGCAATCGACGACAGTTGATAAAGGAAAACTGTAATTTCCATAAGCTTTTATTAAGATCTCACCTAATTTTAAAAATCAGCATTTTTAATTATATCTATGTGATGTTTTATACAAACGCGTTTATATTTCATTAGTTACAATCATCGATTTATTAAAGTAATAATAAATCGTTATTCTACATTAGACGTACAATATCCTTTAATTATTTTGAGCAGTCTGTTTGTTTACGTGAAAATACTTTTCTTGTTAGAAAGGAAATATTATTATTTGCGTTGACTTAGAATTGGCAACAATAGTTAAAAATATCATCTCGAAATATGAAATAAATGTCTCGTGTAAATATATTTTTGATTTTAAAATGCTTGGCAATATTATTATTTGGCCATTTTTAAATATTATGAAGTAATTTCCCCCATTTACTGCGTTTAAATTTACGTATATTAATGAATTTACTATTTTAAAGTTTTCTTTCATTTTTAATATTCACGTGTAAATACAATTTTTATGACGCAATTTTCAATATTTTCCTCCGTTTAATATATAATTATTTAATTCTAATTTTAAGGTTACTCGAAGATGCGGCATTTTACTAGTTCTTACACACTATCTATGTTACTCGATAACGCAAACTTCTGCCGCCTGTAACTATCTGCTGCCGTTCTGCCGCCACGGCAATTTAAGTTACTCGGCTATACGGTATTTTGCAAATTACTACACACAACTACTTCAGTTACTCGATAATGCGACCTTCTGCCCATCTATAACATAAAGCAATCTAAGTTACTCGATCATATGGTATTATACCGATTCTTACACTCAATTATTCATTTACTCGATAATGCGATCTTCTGCCTTTCTGATCACACAATGAGCAAAGTTATTCGACGATATTGTATTTTATCTAGTCATAAGAGCACTTTGATAATATCATAAAAAGGAAAAGAGGAAGTAAGATAAGGGGGGACTTACTGACAAGAATTCGGTCTATTGTTTTGTGAAATTTTTGCATGGACTGCAGACCTACGTCGATAAATGTTTTAAATCGAAATTAAAGGATAAAGCAAATATGAACTATATATATAACCGATATAGTATTTTAAATAGTTGGTTGTAGTGTAAGCGTGGTTTGTCTCTCAGAAGAACGAAAAAAAGGCTGTTTTTAGCTTTTTTTTTAAGGATAAGAATGAAAATTTGTGTTCCGTGGTTTTTTTTGCAAATTATTTATAATCATTTGAAGGATATTGCATTTTTTAAAATCAAAAATTGATTATGTGGATTCAGTTGCGTAGGTGATGCGCGTCGTGCACTTCCGACTGGGCGGGATCCGATAGATTACCAGAGGCGTCTACATTTAATTTTCGTTAAATATTATGAAAGTAGATAAGACTGTCTGGCGCTTCAAGTATTTTGAATTCAAAAAATTGAAAATAACAAAATGGGGGCCATTTGAAAAAAAGTCTCTTTTTGGCATCCTTTTACGCACTTTGGCGTTATTTTAAAAATGTTTTTTGAATATGAAAAAAGGCTGAAAAAGGTTCAAGCCCCATTGAATTAAGTCCCCTTTAATTAAAAGCCTGCAAGATCTGTTTAATAGAATTTGGGTTCTAATCCCGCCCACTTTAAAAAAGTCATTTTACGTAAAATGCGTTTGTAGGGCTCTAAAACAGTAAAAGCCTATGGACGTGTTGCGCTAAAGCACAAAATAACTACGAAAGGTCTTCGAATTCGGCCAAATAATTTTATAAGGAAAATAAATAGACTGTAAGGAATAGAAAAATGTAAAAAGAAAAATCGATTTTTGGAATCGAAAAAAAGCAAATCTCCTCTTAATGAAAAATGTATAATAACAATAAAATGAAGCTCTTTTAAAAAGTTAAATGAAAACATAAATATTAATGCATAAAATAGTTTCATTCTAAACATCTTTTCATCTTTTTCTCATAAAAAAGTTTTACTTCTTTGACTGGCTGGTATAATGTATATATTATTACATTTAACATACTTTCTAGGATTCTGCTGAAAATCTTTATAATGCAACTATCTATATAATTTATTTCTGAGATGTAAATAATGTATTTTGCACTTACAAATCACCTGTATTTCACATACATATAGTTGAAATATCTGCTATTTTCCGAAACATTAAGTTTTACACATTTTGATCTTTAACCTTTTCGAGACGGCATCCCTTACACAAATTTTACTTGGTTGGCACCGCTTTTTTTAAACAGTTCCCTTTATTGGTGAAATTCCAAAAAATGCTCTAATTAAAAAAGACAAATATTACATTTATTATTTATTTGTATTTCACTATGTAATTAATTCTCTGTAATATGACTGAACTCATGGTTTTTCAGGAAGGAAGTACAATTTATTTCTGAAAAAAAAAATCAAGATTTTGGTAATCACACTCTTTTTTTTATCAAATCTTTTTAATTATTAAAATACAGATTTTTTGGTTATTAAGACTGGCTAAACCTGAAATAAAACTTCCTTAATTTATGATTTTGATGTGAATTAATAGGTACCATTAGAAGGTAAGCTTCATTCAATAATTCAAGGAAAATGTATCTTATCTTTATTATGCAGATTTAATTATACATTATTAATTATTTACTTGATCTTTACTTTTAATAGTTTAATCATTTTTTAAATTATCTTACTTCTTATCATTTTAGCTTATTACTGTACTTAATTATTTTAATATTTTACTATATTGCAAGGATTTTTTATAATTTTGATTGCATAATTATATTCAAATGACTGTTTAAAAACTGTAAACAAAGCAATGATCAGAAATCTGCAAAATTCTAAAATCTGCACAGCCTCTGGTTCCAAGTTGTGCGGATTTGAGGGAGTCAATTGTATAATGATTTTGTCCAGATGTACTGTCTGTTTTCATAAAGCGAAACTTTCCGTGCTTTTGCGCATGTGTCAGGTCTGTTTTCATTTTATCAAAATAGGGATGATTGGAGGTTGTTTAGCTGAGTGACAACATACAACTGGAACTTCGGAAAATACCTATCTCAGCGTTACCACCCCTTTGGATCGTAAAATCTTCTCAGAATGTTAGGCGCGGCTTTCGAAAACGAACTGTATTTTTTATGTGTTTATAAGGCATCATTTTGTTTACATTTTAAAACTTCATCAAAATAATTGTAACTTTTATAATAAATATGTTACATATAATATATGGCAGTAATAATTAGTATATATGATGAAAATTCAAGTAATTTTTTAAAATAAACTATTTATTTAATGATTTTTTTATCCCTATTACTGTATTTTATTGATAGTAGTTCAAGAGCCATAATTTTATAAAATTATTTAAGCATTCTGCAAGCAGTCCTTGTTCAATCACAAAAGCCTGCCACTAAAAAATTTTAATACAGAAAATGCATATAATGTTTTTCTCAGATGTAAACAATAAATTTTGCAGTTAAGAAGCTCATGTATTTCACAAATATTACTATTTCTGGGAACACTAAATTTGATACATTGTCGTCTTTAACTCATTAATTTGGAGTAATGAAAACATTGTTATTACATTAACATTTTTTGTAAATGAGTGTTATCACAAAAGCCTGCCACTAAAAAAATTTAATACAGAAAATGTATATAATGTATTTCTCAGATGTATAACAATGAATTTTGCAGTTGAAAAGCACATGTATTTCACAGATATTGCTAATTGCTTGGAACACTAAATTTCATACATTGTCTTCTTTAACGCATTGTTTTGGAGTAATGAAAACATTATATTAATTTTTTTTGTAAGTGAGTGTTATAATCGGTGGCAGCTCATGACGTTTTTTTTTTCTTTTGAGGCACTAAATGCATGCCTTCTAAAAGTAATATTTAAAAAAAAAAAAGAAATTTTTGCCTAATTTAAAGTAAGAAACTTCTGCCAAAAATAAGCGAAAGATTTCATTTTTAAAAATAGTGAAAAAGGAATAAATTTGCCAGCCATGCATTTAGTGCCCCCAAAACTGTTAGTCACGAGCTACCACTGTTTATAATGATTTTGCCTAGGCATATTTGGATCATGCTTTAAGGTAATTTAATAATGTGTGACATGATCTATACATATTATGTATAGGTGCAGATTCAGTCGCCATGTGAAGACTAAATTTTTTTCTTTGGCCACTAACTTCCAATGTCTCAGTCGCGATGCGTTATACAGGGATGCTCCTTTTCTGCAAATGGTAGATTTCTGCCTTTTTTAAAAAATGAAATTCGTGTATTCTCCTTCATAATTCCTACAGTCCAGAATGATCTGTTTAACACAGAAAACTATTTTATTACATAGAAAAAAAACGTCTGAAGTGTGTTTTGATTTTTATAGCTCTAAATAATTTTACACATTCACAATTTTTTTAATGTAATGTTATACGATAAAATCAAAATTAGAAATATTGTTGTCCTAATATTTCCCACTACCATGATTGCTTAGCTTTACATTTTTTTAAAATGTATCTTGTCCAACTATATCTTCTGAATATGAACATAGTTTAACATTTGTATTACACTTAATAATCAAATTTAAAGAATTTTGTGATTAAATTAAACATACTCATTTGATGTAATTAGTCTGTGTTTTCTTGTACATAGACATATGTATATATCAAATAAATTATTTTCCACTTTGAATTTAGTCCCTCCCCCCCCCTCCCCACCCTTATAAACACAAAATTGTTTTTATGCGTTTGTTTCACAATGTGGCCACTGGATGTTTTGAGATTAGGAGCCACTTTCTCCTTCCAGATATTGCGAATCTACACCTATACTATTATGTAAAATGCTATCATTTTCATTATTTCTGGTTCCAAGGAATGCAGTTTAAAGCACGTTTACAAGGTAAATTTAATGATGAATGAAATATGATCAATGTAATGCAAAATTCTGTAATACGCAGAACGTCTCATCCTAAGGTGTGTGTTATAAAGATCTATCGTATTTATCTTCATATGTAATTCACTCATCAAAAACCCTAAAGATTTAGTACCTGTGAGTGCTCTGAAGAAGGCATTATTACAACTTTATAATTTTTTCATTCTGTGGCACAAATTACTCAGCTTACAATTCACCAATCAAAGCATTGCCATCTTGATTTTTTTCCACTTTATTTACCTCAGAAGTGGTTAAGATTTTTGTATATTGTAAATCCTAAAGGTATTAATAGCAAAAAAAGCATCTTTAACCCCTTGGGGACGAGCAACCGGTATACTTGTCAATTAAGGTGTTCAGAATATTTCATTATTCTCACCACTTATTTTTAATTGTAAAGTTTACCTTATTTAATCAGAGCATTTTTACGATTCAATTACAGAAAATTTTCTGTTTTGAAAAACCGGTGGTAAAAGATTAAAAATTAAGCAAAGGACTCATATCGCAAAGGGGTTAAACATCTTGAATTAAAGTGAACTTTAATAACCTTTCGCTTTAATTGCCAGTGCTCTTCCAATTGAGCTATCTGGACGACAACCCAGCCAACACAATATTTGCTCACAACAACTACTATGATATCAATTGCTTGTGTGGAAAATAATTTAAAGTGTACATGATTATATATTTTATTTTATTTTATTATATATAGACTTTGCAGATTAGTTTTTCTAAAAAGTTCTAAAGATTCAAATCTCCAGGCTGGAGGGGGAAAGTGGTAAATTTCAGGAAAAGGAGGATAATTTATTTTAATTGGTTTTTATTGTCACTAATAATCTTTAAAAAGACAGAAGAATTTTCTTTATAAATAGCTTTAAAGATTCAAATGGCTAGGCTGGAGGGGGAAAGTAGTATTTTTCAGGAATAGGAGGATAATTTATATAGAATTTTCTGTATAAAAGTAAAGATTTTTTTTTTTTTTGCTGGGGAGTAGGGTGAGGGAGGAAAGGAAAATGTACATTCGGGAAGTTAGGACTTAATTTATTTATTTATGTAAGTGAGCAACAAATGTTGCAGATTTTTTTTTTTCAAATTAAGTTTGAAAGATTTTAATTATTTATTAAGCTGGAATTATTATTTATTTATTTAATTATTTATTAAAATGGATGCAAAGGGTTAAATTAAAGGGCAAAAATTAAAAATAAAAGTTATGTAAATAGTATTTTTTGCGTCATTGTATCCGAACTAAGTGAAATGTATTCAAATGGATACTATGAGGCAAAAAAAATATTTACATAAACTTTATTTTTAATTTTTAATAGCATGATACAAAGATAAATCAATTTATTCAAATAAATACATTTCAATGCATTATATAAGTTCAGTGAAAGTGACATATTTAACAGTGTATTGGAAAATTAAAAATATTCTTTACATGTGTGAATATATCTTAGCCAAACTAAAAATAATTTAAATCGAATTTTAAAACAAATCGTTTAATGCCACATCAAGGTGTCACTTAAATTTTGATATCATATCTTATAAAACTCATGCTTTGAATTTATGAGTGATATGAATGATAAAGGATCAATGAATAAACTTTTATACATCTTTTTAAATTGAACATAATTTTTACACATGCAATTATAACAATATAAAATGATTAAATAAATAGGTATAGAGATTATAATTAATAGCATAGCGTTACTCAAAATTTGATATCATTATTTTTAAGTTCCATATTTAAAATTCTTAGAGCATAAGATAAAGCGCTGCGTCACAAACTTTTAACCCGTTAAGGGTTTTTGTATTGATATAAAATACAAGAATTGCAAAAATTACAAATTTTGTACGCTTTTTTTTTTCTCATTTGATATTTTTTTATTAGTTATCGTCATAACGCGTGAACATTCACGACACGCCTTAGACTTTTGGAGGCCCTTGGTACAAACACGATTTTGAGCTACATTCTTATGTTGTGTATTAAGTTGAAATCTCGGAGGAAAAATCATATATGATTACTCTGAGGTTGAAATATGTTGTAAACGTATTATATTTTATAGTTCTAATAGGCTGAAACAAATTAAACTTGATACTTTATGGCTTCACGTAGTCAATGTTAGTCATAAGTGCACAAAATTTGAATTTCGTTTTATTGAAATAACAAAAAATGGAATTGCATTTCCAATTTTTCTATTTAAAAAAAAGTGTTCTTAAAGTTAGCAATATCTGTTGTTACAGGGCATACAGAAAAAGCATGTTTTCGGTTAGGAATCAGTTTTAATTCAAGATGCTTAAGGCTTCAGACCCTGCAGGCGAAGACACTCACGAGCTAATGCTAATCCGATGGGGATGGATTTTTCTAATATCTCGTTTGCATTTCGACATTTAGGTAGCTTTCTTTACAAAAAAGCTACCTATTGCAGCCGTTCGGAGGAAAGCGATTTCAAAAAATTTTGGTATATTTTCATCGATCATGACCCCCAGACCCCGAAACCACCCTCCGTTCAAAATTGATATATATATATATATATATATATATATCTGACCTATGTCACACTGTAACTCCCGTAATTATGAACCGATTTCGATGTAATTCGGTGTGTACATAGTACATACCAATGTCTCGACCGAGTTCGTTGGCCAGCTTCTTCCGCCGTTTTGTTTCAAAATGGCGGCCATTTAAATTTTTTAAAAAAATTTAAAACTTGAAATGTGGTACCAAAAAATTAAAAATGGAAAAATATTTTTTTCTTATGTATTTGACCTTTATACAAAGATTCCGGAGCCGTTTTTGTTTCGTCTATACCTTAAAAAATGGCTGAGTTATAGCATTTTGAATTTCTAGCGTGGCTGACATTTTGAAACGTCCTGAATTTTGTCACGCGATAAAAGGCGTATTTATGAACCGATTTGGATGTAATTCAGTGTGTACATAGTATATACCAATCTCTCAACCGAGTTCGTTGGCCAGCTTCATCCGCCGTTTTGTTTCAAAATGGCGGCCATTTAAAATTTTTTAAAAATATTAAAACTTGAAATGTGGTACCAAAAAATTAAAAATGGAAAAATGTTTTTTTCTTATGTATTTGACCTTTATACAAAGATTCCGGAGCAGTTTTTGTTTCGTCTATATCTTAAAAAATGGCTGAGTTATAGCATTTTGAATTTCTAGCGTGGCTGACATTTTGAAACGTCCTGAATTTTGTCACGCGATAAAAGGCGTATTTATGAACCGATTTGGATGTAATTCAGTGTGTACATAGTACATACCAATCTCTCGACCGAGTTCGTTGGCCAGCTTCATCCGCCATTTTGTTTCAAAATGGCGGCCATTTAAAATTTTTTTTAAATTTTAAAATTTTAAATGTGGTACCAAAAAATTGAAAATGGAAAAATATTTTTTCTTATGTATTTGACCTTTATACAAAGATTTCGGAGCAGTTTTTGTTTCGTCTATATCTTAAAAAATGGCTGAGTTATAGCATTTTGAATTTCTAGCGTGGCTGATATTTTGAAACGTCCTGAATTTTGTCACGCGATAAAAGGCGTATTTATGAACCGATTTGGATGTAATTCAGTGTGTACATAGTACATACCAATCTCTCGACCGAGTTCGTTGGCCAGCTTCATCCGTCGTTTTGTTTCAAAATGGCGGCCATTTAAATTTTTTTAAAAATATTAAAACTTGAAATGTGGTACCAAAAAATTAAAAATTGAAAACATATTTTCTTCTTATGTGTTTGACCTTGATAAAAAGATTCGGGAGCAGTTTTTGTTTTGTCTATATCTTAAGAAATGGCTGAGTTATAGCATTTTGAATTGCTAGCGTGGCTGACATTTTGAAACGTCCTGATTTTTCTCACGTAATAACAGGCGTATTTAAGAACCGACTTGGATGTACCTTGGTGTGTACATTGTACATACAAATATCTCGACCGAGTTCGTTGGCCGGCTTCATCCGCCATCTTGTTTCAAAATGGCGGCCATTTAAAGAAATAAAAAAATAAAAAAAATTAAATGAGATACCAAAAAATTGGAAAGTGAAAAAGATTTTTTTTTGTATGTGTTTGACCTTAATACAAAGATTCCGGAACAGTTTTTCTTTCGTCTATATCTAAAAAAAATGGCTGAGTAATAGCATTTTGAATTTCTCTTGTGGCTGACATTTTAAAACGACCTGATATTTGTCACGCGATAACAGGCGCAATTATGAACCTATTTGGATGTAACTTGGTCTGTACATAGTACATACCAATGTCTCGACCGAGTTCGTTGGCCAGCTTCATTCGCCATCTTGTTTCAAAAGGGTTGCCATTTAAAAAAAATTAAATTTAAAATTCAAAATAAGGTATTAAACAATTGGAAAATGAAAAAGATTTTTTTATGTGTTTGACCTTGATACAAAGATTCCGGAGCTGTTTTTGTTTCTGAAAATTTGTTCTTTTGTTTATATCTTAAAAAATGGTTGATTTATAGCACTTTGAATTTCTAGCATGGCTAACATTTTGAAACGATCTTGTATTTGTCACGCGATAACACACGTATTCGCCTATTTCGATGTAAGAAGGCATGTGGATATTATACATCAACACCTCGACCAAGTTCGCTGGCCAGATACATCAGCCATCTTGTTTCAAAATGGCGACCATTAAATTAAAAAATATATATATATTTAAAGTGAGGTGCAAAAAAATTAGAAATTGAAAAAGGTTTCTTTCTTAAGTATTTGACCTTGATATAAGGATTCAGGAGCATTTTTTGTTTGTCTTTACCTTACAAAATGGCTCAGATATAGCAGTTTCAATTTCTATTGTGGGTGACATTTTGAAAAATCTGATTTTTTGCATGCGACAGCACTCCTATATATTAACCGATTCCGATGTGAGTGAGCATGTGCACAGGAATTACTAAGGTCTCGATCAAGTTCACTGCTTAGTCTCATCCACCATGTTGTCTTAAAATGACAGGCACTTTAAGAAATTGCCGAATTTGGCAGCCAAATATATGTTACTTTAAAGAAAAGCAGCTTGGATAAAGCTGACTAATTTCGCGAAATTCTCATTCATTATATTGATAAAAATTAGTATTGAATCTCCTATATTCGATTTCCACTAAATTGAGCTTCGTGTGTTTGAATGATATAATTTGGCTTTTTTTAAATAAGGATTATGAAAGCTACCTCTTCCTCCCGGCACTGGCCGGAAGGACTTTTTTTTTTTTTTTATTTTATTTTTTATTTTTATTTTTATTTTTTTTTTTTGTATTGGATAGCCGAGATCCGTCTCTACATCGCACCTTTCTTACTTTTTTGATTTTGGTTGCAGATATTTTTTAGAATGACACTTTCTTTTTTTGAACCGGTTTTGAAATTGAAAGTAACTTTATAAAAAAAATATCTGCAACCCAAATCGGAAAAGTAAAAATGTTGCGATGTAGAAACGGACTTCGGCTATCCAGTGAAAAAAAAAAAATAAATAAAAGATTAAAAATGTCGAAATGCAAACGAGATATTAGAAAAATCTATCCCCATAGGATTAGAATTAGCTCGTGAGTGTCTTCGCTGGCAGGGACAAGAGTCTTAAGTTAATAGGAAAAACACTATTTGATTCCACAACATCCGAAAAACTAATGTAAAAAAATTTTCATTTTTACGAACAAAAAATGTCTTAGTGAATGTGTAGAAAGATGTGATTTGCTGATTGCAGTGCAAAAAAAAAAAAAAAAAAAAAAAACACGAGAACACGATTATATAACTTTCAAATGCGTGCTTTAGACGTTTTTTAGACATGATTTTTATGATGTAGTATTAACCCGTAATTTGCTTTATCAATGTTTTGTGCATTACGAAGTTTGTTGTTACGAAGTTTGTTACAATGTTTTGTGCATTGCGAAACTATGCATTGGAGTTACTGGGACCCTATTGTACGGTAAAAATTATATAAATAATGAAACTCAACACCTATTATTTTTTGTTCTACCTACTGACACCCCCCCCCCTCCTATACACACACAACCTTATACGGATATGGAACTATGCCCTGTGCATCAATCTTTGGCTAATATTGCCTTGTGAACATTTAAGCACAGTTTAATTGTTCTAGCCCGGGGTCGACGAACCTTTTTACACCCGCGTACCAAATTTTTTTATGAAAATGACGTGCAATTAAAATATAAATTTAATGAAAAATAATAAATTAAAATTACTTGAAAATTATTTATTAGTATTAAAATGTTTTGAAGTAATATGCATGAATTAAATACCTTTTAGAAAGTAATAAAAGATTAAATGCGATTTTTGTAGTGACATCGAGGATGAAAAATAATAAGTATCAGATTCATACTAAGATCATTTCAATAGAAGATAAATTGAACTAGAAATACCTATGTTTCTATTTGAGTTTTTTTTCTTTTTTATCTATATTATTTGTTTGTGAAAATAATAGCAGGCATGAATAGACGGGGAAATTCGTAAACGACAAATGGCCGCTTTTACAAACAGCTCTGTAATTAAGTTCCAAGTTGTCATATTTCAGCATCGGCATTTTTACTTATAATATTTAATAATTTTTCCTTTTCAATAGTTTCCAAATATTACATTTGTTTGATAATTTTTTCAGTCCATATTGAGCTGCGATTTGACATTAATAAAGCAGAATAAAAAATCCTCCCATTTTCAATCGATTGAATTTAGACAAGATTTGATAGTCTAAATTTATGTATTTTGTCTAATGTTATCGCATCTTGATTAGAGTCCCAAACAATCCCGTGCCAAAATTATTCTGTTACGTGTCAAAAATGGCACGCGTACGATAGGTTTAACGACCCTGTGTACCATAGGTTTAACCCTGCCAACACAAGCAGGGTTAAAAGGGCAAAAGATAAATAAATACTCTTTTGCAATCACATTACATTTATTTGAAAATAGCACTAAATTTTCACTTAAATTTGACTGAAAATTCTTTAAACAAAATGTAATATTTTAGTAAATTATACTTTGTACTGTACATGTAAAAAAGTTTTTAGTACGCTAATTTTCACAGAATAAAAGAATTAATACTTTGAAACTATTAAAAAACTTTTTCGGTTGCAAAACATAGTGTATATTTCAGGAAAATACTTAATTTGTTTCATTTCCTTTCATCTGATTTTTTCCCCACTCTCTTGAAAACTCTAAAGCTTATATAAAACATTAATGTATTCTTATTTATATCAATTTTCCACGTTGTTTATATTATATATATATATATTGACAACTGATTTAAGATATGTTTAAATTATTTTTTATGATAGTTAATTACTGTTATAGATAAATATTAATATTAATAAATCTTCAGTTGTGTGGAATCTGAATTAAAATATCTGAAATTTTTATGATTGTGTTGGAAAATTGTTTCGTGATTTTAAGTCCAAGTTTAAACGTTCGATACATATTTATACAATATTGTTGAATTGGCTGTTAAATAAATTGGGGATTATTATCTGAATAATTATTGTAAAATTTACATGCATTTTATAAAAAAATACAAGATTATGAATATTATTTTTTTTCTTTATTTAAAACAAACCAAAGAATGCATTCTGTAAAGTTGAAAATGCACTATCATTTTTCCAGAACCCTTTACAAGCATGTGTCCCAGCTAAACTAATCGCTTTTACCCCGAGCGATTTCTCACCCTCCTCTGTTAGATAATTGACAACAACTGGATAGAGTGATAAAGTGTGCCAAACAGCTGTATTTTCAAAAGAAAAGGAAAAAAACACACTTTTAGCATATTGTTTAAGTTCTCATGTCATGTGCAATATGTTTTATTTTATAATTTATATTATGCTTGAAAATATTTATTATCAGCAGTAAGTTGACTATTTTGAAAATATTGGATATATATCGAAAATATCGGATACATGTCAAAATATCGGATATTTTTGATATTTTCGAAAATATCGTGATATTTGCAAACCCTGAGTATTACATTTTTTAGTAACATACATTTATTTTTTCTACAAATAATATTTGAGTTATTTTACTATGCTTTTTATGGTTGATGTAGCTAAATTGATAGGATAACAAGAGTTTATTTTTGTTATTTTGTAATAAGTTTTGTATTAATTTATGTACAAAATGTTTTAGGATTGTCGTTTTTCGGAACTCAAACTGCTCCATGGATAGATTACTTTGTTTTCTGTATCTCTCCTCCCTTTTTACTGTATAAATTTACCATTGAAAAAACGAAGGAAAGAGGAAAAAGCACACCGAAATGACTGGTAATCTGCCTTCAAAATGCAGGGGAAGTGTTGACTGGATAATATGAAAAGCATTTGTAAATAGACAGGCAGTGGCAAAAATGTTTAAAAACCTCAGAATAAATCCCAAAATTTTAGGAGAAGATTTTGCGGAAACACGGAAATTATATTATTACGAAATAGGGAATCAAGAGCATCAATCATTGTTTTATTTTTCTACTTTTGAACTATCGTAAAGTACCGAAAGTAAGCCCCCTTACAAATGTAAGATTCCCCCCGCCCATCCCCAACATATATGATTTTTTTTCTTTTTTGAAAAAGTTCCATTTATAAGGTCTCCCTCTTGAAGTTTTATTTTTTGACGCTCTCAATCCTCCTGTGTTTTTCAGGAAATTCCTTCAGATTTTTGTTTCCATATCTTCTAAATGAATAGATCTTATGCAATTTATTTTTATTTAATCTCTTTACATATCATTGTATCACGATGGCATATGTTCAATATATTATACTATTAATGTTTACATTGACTTTTATGCACTAATAAGATTTAATAGATATTTATATTGAGTTAAAGTTTTATAATATTTGTTCATATTTCTTTCATATCTAAATTAACTATTTTATGTAAACTTGCTTCATTAATTTAATATTTTTATTAATGGAAACTACTTAGCTTCTATGGAAGAGAGTTTAATTTGATCTGATTTTATTTTTTAAATTGTTCAAATCCTGAGGAACTTCATAAATTCGAAATACCCCCCCCCCCCCCTACCCTCCCAATTTTCCTACCCTTTTCACAAAAGTTCCAATTATAAACACCCCTTAAAATCATTAGAATTTCTTGTTTGCTAAAGAGTGGCTTACTTTCGGCACTTTACAGTACTTGATTTAAATTATTTTAGGAGCATCCTGATTCATTTACTTTTAAAATTTAAGAGAAAACTATAATAGCTCTGTCATTTTTGTAATTTTTAGTTTTTATTTCCAATCTTAAGGCGATTCTCTAACTCTCTTCTCAAAAATAAGAAAATTTTTGACACATTTTCTGACTCATTTTCAAACGTAAAAGCATAAAATTGACAGGCCAGGCTATTAACGGAATTTGGAATCGAATGGCATTTTGAATTTTCTGATAAATAAATTACTTAAGGAGTTATAAGCAATTGTTGATACGTGACGGCAGATTTCCCCCTTTTCTGTGCTGTCGCATCCGGAAATTCCGTTCAAATTGCAAACGTGCGCAAGATTTTCTGAAAGATCCTCTGCTTTTACCAAAAAGATGAAAAATACATTAAAATACATAATTACATAATCATAACACTTGCCAATTCCATACGTTTCCGAACAAAAATGAATTCAGAAAGGTGACATAAAGTATCTTCTTTTGATTTGAGAACAACCGTAATGCTATAAAATCATAGGTTCGTTTGTAAAATAAGTAAATAATAAAAGATAATTTCGAGATGAAGATTCGAGCTTTTTAAAGAAAAGTATACTATCCTCTCGTGAACTATCGTGATTGTTTCCTCTAAAACAGCTAATGTGTTAAATACTGTATTCTCAACATCCTCAGTTGCACTTATGTACCACACATTTTGTATGATTCATTTTATTTTATTGGATTTATATAAAGAAGTCTTCTTTTCTAAAATTTATATATAAAATTTATGGCATAACTTTTGAAATTGGTATCTAATATTATGACATATATGATTTAAAAAGAAAACTTGTACATTTAAAAAGATGGTAGGATGTAGTTAACGGCTTTACAGGAGAATAATAATAATAATAATAAATCACAGTTAACATTTTTTTACGCCCAAATCCTTCATACATGTTCGTATGTAGTCAGTGCATTGAATATTTCTCTGAAGTTATTGCCACTGTTAAGTTAGTTCAAAGTAATAGATTTAGAGCTTGCAGCTTATGTTAGAAGGATTTCGTTAGTAAATATGTAAAGTAGAATACGTTACAAGTCCGATATGTTGATTTTATCTAGTTTTATTCAGTCTAATATACTTAATTTTTAACGCTTTTAAGCGGTAGTTTCATAGCTCCCAACTTTTACACTTTTTTCTTACCGCTATTTTTTAAAAAGCATTTTTTGCCTTATCTATCGCCAAATTTCGAGGATTAAATAACGGGAAGATTGTATTAAAGTAGAGTAGCAGAAAAGCACAAAAGTTGGCAGTTTTATCGCTACCATATCTACTTTATCAAACTACTTTTTCTATATTAAAGTTGAAATGCATATTAACTTAAATCATTCAACATTTAAATTAGCATTTATTAATATCCGAATAATTAATTATAGGAATACGTTAGAAATTTATAATTGATTGGATTCCGTTACAAAGTAATAGATTTGCTTCAAATCTCTCAGTGTACTCCTAGATTTTTTGAGTAATTTTCGGTTTTTTTATTTTCCTGGTAAATATTTTATTACGAAGTATTTGGATTAGTGATGTTTGACAACATTCATTTCTTTATCTGGCCATGTCATTTTATTTCTTACTTATTTATTCATTTATTTGGCGTGAGGGGGGGGGGGATGCTTTTCTTGCTTTTTATTATTATTTTTTTTTCAATGCCAATAGCATGCCGATTCTTGAAGCTGTTTTCAGTCAAAGTACCCATACCAATAGGGGAAAAAAAAAACAAGAAAACAAACAAACAAAAAAAAAACACATGTGTTTATTGTTTTTGTTATTTTTCTTTTATTGATAAATATGTTTGTTTTTTATAAATCCTTGAAACATCTGAATGCTAAAGTTTTGCTGCTGGTGCTTACTTATTATGTCGATTTTTACAAGTCAAGTATTTAATAAAAACTACGTTATAAAAATATAAAACAGTGCCCTTTGGAACTGAATATCATTCCTGGGAAATTATTATCCAACGCTTACAATTACTGTTATATTGCTATAGAAAAATACTTTGAAAAGGCTCTGCAGAAAAAGACCTGTTTTTTTTTGTTTTTTTTTTTTTTTTTGTGCAGGATAGATGGAAGAAATCACCATATACATAGAGGGTAACGCTTGTACAAATGTCTATGAGAATAATACTAATATTGCATTAATATAATGTTGAAGGTTGATTTATTGATTTATACCATAACTAAGCTATATTAAATATAACGTTTGTATCAAAATAAGTCTAATTTTTGCTAAAAAAACACTTCCGTTATGAATATTAAAGGCATAATTTAACAATGCAATATGAGTTACATTATACAAAAGTGTTAGCTGATTTCCAGCTCATTATATTTTTTTCAAGCATGAAACATGCCAATTTGATTTTGAGTTAAAACGGCAATCGTTAATTTTTAATAAATTTGATAGAAATTCGAGAGAAAAATATTGGAGAAAGAACTAATGAAATGACGAATTTGCTGCTTTTATTTCTTACGTACTATTTCTTTTGCATTCATGAATTTAAAAAAAAAAAAAAAAAAAAAAAAAAAAAAAACGCTACTGTATATTTTATGAAAGGGCACTTCCTAAAGTGTAGTTAAAAAAATAAAAAATAAAAATGTAATATTGAGAACCAATACATATTTTTTTAATAACACATACATGGGTCCACATCTGTAAGTAGAAATATAATGTTAGGAAAGCTGTATTGACAACATAACTTTTTCATTGGAGATGGAGAAGTCTGATTTATTTGAAACAATTGTTATACGAATCGCTTTACCAATCACGTCTGCCTATAGAGAAAGTATCGAAATATTATTTTGGTCTACATTTTCTTAAATAAATTAGGTAAAGAAAGGGCTTATACTTATAGTTGTAAAGCTATCGAAAGAACTAGATCTAAAATTTTTGATATCACGATATTTTCATTAATTACGTTGAGGTTGAAATAAAACCCTGATCTCTTAAAGTATGATTTCGCGAAAACGATGCGAAACGAAAAAAAACCATATGTATGCATTCTAAATTTCCCTATACCAACATAATTCTGGTAACTCTTCAACTATAAGAAGAGTTTACTATGCTTTTCAAGTTCAAAAGACAAGTTTTCTTATCTTGGAATTGAAGAAGAGACAGAAAGTATGCTGTTATCTATTATGTTCCGGAACGGGTTTGCAAAAAAACATGTGCAAATCATTATTCAAAGATGCTTTAGGAAAAAAAGTGTGTGTGTGTGTGTGGGGGGGGGGGGGGGGTGTATGCGCATATTTGAAAATTATCACAGGTTCTGTAGAGAGGATACTTTATGGTTTGAAATTTTAAAAGCCTTCCTGTTTTGAAAATTAAAGCTATCTGGATTTCTAATTTATGGTTGCTTCAAAGAAGTAATATTTGAAGCGTATCTCATACAGTCAATGGCATATCTAATAATTATAATTTCGTGTTTTTTGCTTACATAATCTTTTAATTTTTTTTTTCAATGACATTTTAATTTCATTATAATTATCACGCAAGATTTACTCGTAATAAAAAAAAAAATTGAAAGTATTTTAAATTCGTAAAATAAAGCTATAAATTCCTTTATTATTATTATTATTATCCTGATACTACTTCAAAATTGAAATTAATTGCATTACAGATAATTTCGCATGATTATAATTCAAACAATGTGTGTTGATTTTATGTGGAATTACTCAATTTATGTATGTATGCTCTTACCATCAAATTAAATTTGTTGAATTCATGAATTTGATTTGTTTAAGATTAATCTTTTATTTACAATATCTCTGTAATAACGGAAAATGAACTGCGCTAAATGTGTAGTTACCTAAATATATAATTGAAAGTAAGCTGTATTTAAATTTGAACGTAAACGTTTGATGAAAGTAAAATAATTTAATTTAGAATGCTTGACATTCAATAAAGAACTTTTTGAAAACTAACACGAAGTCACTCTTTCAGTTTGAGAAAAAAAAATTTCTCTATTAGTAAAATATACATTTGAATTAATATTTCATATTTATTTATTTTTTCGAATTTTGTCTATAATTTGATTAAGTGTCAAATAAAATAAATAAATAAATAAAAGAGAGGGGGGGGGGTGGAAGAAGACAAAGAAAGAAAAAAGGAAAGAGAGGAAATTTTGAATACGTCAATAGATTATATCGTGGCGAAGGTCAAAGAACTTTTTTTAAGTGCGAAGGAGGATGGGGGGAGGGGGGGGGATAATATTTTTTTTTCTTTCAGTGTACATAAAAATGATTTAATTTAATTTTCCATTTTAATTTTTTTAATACTTTTTCCCATACAAGAGATTCTCCAAAATAATTTGTTTGTTGCGCAAATGATTTTCGTTTGCTTTCTTTCTATCGCTGTGTGTTTTTATTCAATTTGTGTCTCTTCGAGGAATAAATCAAGGGACATCGTTAACGAAAAAGAACATGTGTACTAGTAAGACAGAAAAGAAATACAACATTTTGCATTTCATAAATAGCACATAATTTTGCTGTCCTAAATTAGTCTTGGGTTACACATTACTATAATGCGTGGCGAAAAAAAATGCTAAAATGAATGACGAATTTACAAAATTACAAAGTTTATAATGTTCATATTCTGTGGGGGGGTGGGAGGGGAGAGTTTACCAAAAGTTTATACGCAATTTCTTTTCATCTAATAAGACAAAGTTAAGTTAATCTATAAATGTGTATAGATTAATGATCAAATACACGCTATTTTATCTTTATTTTAATACAAATTTAGTTAGTGGTTCTTTGACAGATATGATAAAGTTAAAAATATTACAAAATTTAATAAGGTTCATATTATACGAAAAAAAAAAGGTTTACCAAAAGTTTATACGCAGATTTTTTATTTTTTTTACTTCTAATAAGACGGAGTTAAGTTAATCTATAAATGTGTATAGATTCATAAACAATTATACGTGATTTTATATTTTGTTATATTAATACTGATTTAGTTAGTGGTTATTTGACAAATATGACAAAGCTACAAAATTTCTAATGTTCCTATTCTCCTCTGAAAAAAAAAAAAAAGTTTACCAAAAGTTTATACGCATTTTTTTTCATCTAATAAGACAAAGTTAATCTTTAAATGTGTATAGATTAATAAACATACGTGATTTTATCTTTTGTTTTAATACCGATTGAGTTAATGGTATGTCATTTATACAGGTCATTTAGGCGAATATTCTAATATTCAGTTTCTGAACAATTTTAAAATTCTGCCTCTCCCATAATTTATATGTGGGCGTGAGTTTCAAAACTCACGTTATCCAATATTTTAAATAACGCGTTTTCCCTTTCAATCTATTTTAATGGGAATCTGCACGTAAGAAACACAACAATCTGCAAAAAAGATGGCTTTATTCCGCATTTTTGGTATTGAAAATCTTGGTTTACCATGAAAACCAATGAACATAGAGGTTTTTCGCGATTTCCCGAAATTTGATTTTCTGGATAAGGCGATTTTTGAAACTCACCTCCTCTCATATATATATACATACCTTTTGTCTTTTGTTTTATACTTACGATGACCATATTTCATTGAAAGAAATACGGGTAAAAAAAGTGTTGAGAAATCATGACCCTCCCTTCATAGCATACGTAGTAAAACCTTCATAATAGAACCTTTATTTAGCGAACAATCTTTTTTTTTTTTTTTTTTTTAATCCACGGCGCATATGCACTTTTCTTTATAGCAGATTTTAAATTTTGAAGCAAATTTTGAATGTATAATTTATATATATATAAATATATATATACTATTGCAAAACAAAACAAAACAAAACAAAAAAAAATGTTACCATTATTAATTGCTATTTTAATTTATGCATTTTAATGCTGTACCTTTTTCAAATTTAAAATCGCTATATAATTATGTAACTATTTCACAAAGATAATTGCGTATTATGTGTTTGCTTCTCGATAATGCTTTCTCTTCATTTAACATTTACTGTGGAAAAGGAAAAAAAATCAGACTCTGAAGAAATTTGCACATATTGGAAAGTACATTTATATTATAAGCAAAGATAAAAACTAACTAATTTTTAAGACTTACATAATACAATTTTATACCATTATTAATAATTATAATACCATTAATTTTCAATTGAATTATTACTTTATTTTTTTTCAGAAGTGCTTCAAATAAACAACAAATTTCTAAAGCAATATTTTTGTAGCTCATGAGTAATAGAAATGTGCATTTAATCAACAAATTTTATGATTTTCTTTGTGTTGCACACATTTATGATGGTGGGAATAATAAAAATATTGCTATGGAAGTAAAATAAAAATAGCAAAACGTATAGCAATATTAAATATAGCTTTCAGAAGACATAGCGCAAGCTTTTTCAAAGTTTTAAGCTTTTTGTATTTTAATTAATGCTAACCGTTTATAATACTCAATGAGTTACTTTTTAAAATTTGCAAATAATTTGCTTTTCCATTTAAATTATCTGTGTAATAAAACTAATTTCAATTGCAATTTTTAAGAGTAGCGTTCTTTAATTATGTAACAAAAATGTGAAATGTGTCATTTCGTATGGAAAGATTTATAGACTAATTATTCATTAATATCAACTATATGCAGCAACATTTTTCAGCGTACTAGTATGAAAGTACTTTAAACAGGCGGAAATGCAGTTAAATTAATTTAACGTTGTTCTTTAATAATAATAATGATTTCTTTATTTCTTACTGATTTTATAACCTTTTAATTTATTATTATAATTATTTAAAGCAAATAATGATCTAATCGCATTGAAAAGTCCTTTTTTCTGCTCAAGTGATTTCTGTTTTGAATGAAATACAATATACTCTCGATATTTCGAAGTCGAAGGGACGCTAACAAAATTTCGAGATAGCGAGTTTTCGAGATAACAAGGTCATAACTAAAACATAAAAATTCACGTAAAATCACAAGATACGGAATAATATTTTAAAAATTAGAGTCATGATAAATGAGAATAAGTATAAATACGTAATGAATGTTGACAATAAATCTAAATACAAGATGATAATTTTAATTTTTTAAATAGTAGAAAATAATTTACGTTAAGTTGGAAAGAATTAGTAAATACATAAATGAATTTACAGCGCTAGAATTTCTTAAAGGCCAGTGTCGTGGCCTGGGGACTTCTCTTTTGATATTGTTCTTCAACCAATTTTTCTGTTCGAAAAATAGCGGTAAAGCCATCGTTTTCCACGTTTTCCGAGCATTACATACAAAAATGCCATCCATATGACAAGGAAACACTTGTTTTTCACGTTTGTTTGCCGTTCAAGTGACCAGATGGCAATATCGGAATCGTCCCTGACCCTTTAGAGAGGTAATGAGGAGATTCTTGGAAACAACTCTATTTTCTTGCAGGGCCGAAACTAAGGGGGGGGGGGGGCAGAGTGGGCACGCGCCCCAGGCGTCAGAACGAAGGGGCGCATAATGAAGGATTATACCTTTGGAATGGATCATTTTCTTTTAATGGACTGATGGCTTCCATTATTATGAAACAGCCATTATAAATGAAGTTTAAGGTGAAGATGAAATAGCAACCATAAAAAGTTAGAACTCTGATTTTCTGGTCAGAATGGGGAATAAAACGGCAACTTTTTACGACTGCTCTTTCATCTTCACCTAACACTTAATTGCCGAAACGTCAGTGAAGGCTTACTGTGGAGACACGAAAAGTTTTGGTTTCCGTTAGTCTGTCTGTCTGTTCCGCGATAACTGACGCAAAAAGCATCCGATCGGCTTGAAATTCCCTGGGCATGTTGATGAGCTCCCCGGATTTAGCTGTATAGTTTTGGGTTAAATTTGGTTCATTCGTTCGGAATATACAGAACATTTTATTTTGTGATATAATGCTTTTCTATGGGAAGTCAGACGATTTTCAAATTTTCATTTGTTGAAAGAAATTGCTCATATGAATAATAGATTTAAATGGTAAATTTTGGATGCTGAAATTTTTAAATAAGAGTATTAAATTATTCTTATTAGTTTGCAATTTTGTCAAAACATTTGTCAGAGCTTTTAAATTAGGTGTATAACTTATGATAGAATTTTATACATGTGTTCGAATAATATAAAACATTTTATTTTATGAATTTACTTATATTTCATTCTTTCTTTTAACCGTTGCGTAGCAACAGCATCTCATCTAAAAATATCATAAATGTGAAAGTATGTATGGTTTTTTGAAGTCAAATCAAAGCAAAAGGAATGAATTAATGAATTCCTTTGTATAGATATTTGCATATAGATTTATTTAAACGCAGAAATAAAAATAGTATTTATATACTATATAGAATAATATTTTCATTTATTTATTCAACTATTTGATTATAAATGAAAAAGTTCGTTATTTTCATACAGAATAAACTGACATTATTCTGTTAAATTTTATAAACTTTATTGTTGCCAAAAAAAAAAATGAATAACAATTTCTCCCAAAGAGTTAATTTTAATTTGTAAGATTTTGACGTGCAAAAGAAAAATGGAATAAGCAAATAAAAAATAAAAAAAAGGATATATAGGACAGGAATGAATACATATAAACATTTCACACCAAATACCACCTAAATTAGTTTTTGTAGCAGTATTTTCCCAGCACTACGAAGAAAGATTCCTCGATTTACACGATTTTACTTGACCTTCCTTTTCTCATTCTTTGCGATTTCATTTTCGCAATTGCGTGCATTAATTGGCACAAAATTTTACATTTTTATGACTGAGATATATGTAAGGCGATACAAATAAGAAATTCCGTATTGTCTCCTATAAAATGTGATAAAGTGTTGGTTAATCATATATGTTTTTATTAAGAGGAGCAGAGCTGCCAAGCCTCCGGCGTTCTGGATACCAGTATTTTAATACAGAAAATGTTACTTTATTTAATTGAAACATTTGCGCGATTTAAAAGAACATTTTCTCTAAGATAATAGTGATGTGCAAAAAGCTTGAGACTTGGCATGTCTGGTGGGGAGTGAAATGTTTTACTTAATGCATTTATCTCTATTTTAATGCTACGTGAACAACGTCCGTGTAACAGCTTGTAGAGTGTAAAATAAATTAAATTATTAAAATAATCCTTATTACGAAAAATGAAACAGAAAGTCCGGCTAAGGGAAATGAAATGTTAGTTAACCTTTCGTAATTTGACCTGAACATAGGTTTGCGTGAAGTTTCAACGGTATTTGTAACATCACGATTTTAAATTAAATGTAGATACTATTAAAAGAAAATCACAAAAAATACTTAAAGGCGCCAAATCATGTTTATCTATTTAACGATGATGAATTATTAACTGTTAGGTTTAGAAGCCCCCCTACTTTAGGGTGATTTTAGTAAGTTAATGCTATCGAGTACATTTTTTGATATTTAGATTAGATCTTAGATATAAATATTGCAGAATGGTAATCAAAATTATTTTTTTATAAACAAAATTTATAAAGGTATTAGATTTCTAAATTAGATGTTTCAGTTTACATTTCCAAAAGTTCTTTATCCATTAGATACAGGTATTTGTGGTTAGCAGGCAAGTAAATACTGCTGTATGGATATTAGGATAAGGTAAAATGCTTGACCGAATTATTGCTTATCCTTATAAATCGCAGTGTAAAAAGAAATCTAAGATATAGGTTAATCATTAACTCAATCAGTAGAAAATTACAGATGCAAAATAAATTACACAACGGGGGGGTTCAGGGGGGCAGAGCCCTCCTGAAGAAATTTGCTTTATTATATAAAAATTACTAGAATAAGTAGCTCGTGAGAATTTCAGAATATCCTTACATAACAACGTGTTTAATTTAACGCTTTTAATGTCTGAAACCATCGATATATTTTTTTCCTTTTATAAATGTTTGTGTAATTTAAATAGTTTAAATTTTGTTTTTGTAGAAAGATTAATATTACGCAAAGTTTGATAAAAACAATGAGTTGCAGAGATCACGTTGAGGCTCTTGATCTGCAGATTTACTAGTTTATAATGGCTGTTTCATAATAATGGAAGTCATCAGTCCATCAAAAGAAAATAACTCGGTTAAAGTGGAAACTCTGTTAAGCGGGACTCGAATAATCGGGGCTCTACTGTACATTAAAATGAGCTTTAGAATATTTTTGTTCGTGTTTAGAGGGAAATCATGACGCCCCCCCCCCCCCCCCCCCCTGGGCCTTCCCCTTGGATCCGCCGTTGTAGATTACGTAGTTCAGTATTACATATTTTAAATTATTTTAAAATAAGTCGGCTATTAGAAAATTAGTAAAATTTTCTTTGTGAATATACTTTGCTGAGGGGGGGGGGGGGGGGCGCCGCCAAAATTCATGTTTGCCCCGGGCGCAAAAAAGGCTAATTTCGGCCCTTTCTTCGACACAAATGGACGGCGATTTTTAGCCGGAAAAATTCATTTTTTACTTCGAATTCGACATAACAAGGTTTTGAGAGAAAACTCTTCGAGATAAGAATTAAAATCAACATTAGAGGAATATGTAATATCAAGGGGAAAAATAATTTTTCGACATATCAAGGTTTTCGAGATATCGAAAATACACTGTATTTGAAAACTGTACAGAATTTAAAAATGATACGTCTTTCCATTGCAGCAACAACTGAAATTATAAAGTTTACTTTCGTTTTGTTTTTAGAGATAAATTATAGGCATGAAAATCTCCAGATATTCTTTATTTAAATTCAATTTACACCAATCACGATTTTGCTCAGATATTTAACTCAGAGGAATGTATTGTTAAAATCATTTATACGAGTATAAAACAACAATCAAGGTTCGTTTTATATGTTTTAATTAACATTTTTTAACCTATGTATTATTTATTTGTACGCATCATTATACATATATAAAGATCTTCTTTTAAATAATATTATAAAAGTGGGGCATATTACCACTTACTTTGAGTGGAAAGGGGGAGGGGGTTCTCAGGTTTATCGGGAATTCTGGTCAATAGTTTACAGAGAACAGTGTTTAAAAGGGGGGAAGATACTGTGTTCAAAAAGCGTAACGACAATGTCCAAAAAGTAATTTCTTTCTTTCTTACTTTTTTTTTTTTTTAGCTTTTTCTTTGACTCTTTAACATGACTAAGAAAAATATGTTGAATTTTGTATTTTTAAGGTTTAATGAAGTATTATTGATGCTTTCCACATTTTCATAAAGTAGAAAAAAATTACCAGATTTAAAATATATTTAATGTTATAAAATCCAAAACAAATTTGCATGCTCTTTTCAGAACGAAATGCATTCTAGATGTTTATTTGTAGTTTTGAAAAAATAGTCTAGTTAGTTTTATTTAAATGTTTGTGATTTCTATTGCATGAAAAACCATAGTAGCACATGTTTATTATTGAATCCCAGCTCAAGTAACAGGAATGTTTCTGATGCATACACAAAGCAATTTTTACACGTAAGCATTTCACGCATAAAAATTCAGAGTTAAAAACTGGATCTAATGGTTTTATATTCCCATAATATTTTTAATATCTTGAATGATACCTAATGACTATTATCGTGTCATTGCTGCATCTCAAAAATATGTTACAAACTCCTTCTTTCAAGGCATTTTCTGAACGATTGCTTTTTTTTTTTTTTTTTTTTTCGCATTGCTTTTTTCGATTTTTGCTTTTTTTCGGAAAACGAAAAACGCTGCTCGATTTATTTTTAGGTGAATATGAGTACTTACAAATTCCATGTCATATTTAAATTTATTTTATTTTATTTATTTATTTATTTATTTTTACGTTTACGAATTAAAATAATTTCGATTTGAGACCATCTTTAAATGATATGATAGCCACTAAATCGAATGCCAAATTTTCCTTTATTATATTATCTGCAAACTATGCTACTCATTTGTAAAATGCATAAGCTTTGAGAATACATTAAAAAATTCAAAATACTTTAGTATTTTTCAAATCTTTTTAAAAACGGTCTTAAATTTTATTGAAATTTTCAACAAAAAATTAATGAAAAGAATTCAAAATATTTTCTTTAGTATTGAAATTTTTGGAAAGGTTGAAAACTTGTACTACAAACATAAAACACAGCAAGATTTCACCTTTTCTACGCTTTTACTTATTTATTTATTTGTTTCTGTGCATGAGTGTGTATGACACTTTCAGTTTTTTCTATTTAAGAGTGTTCTAAAATACACCCCTCCCCTCCATTTTGACAAATTTACGGATTTTTTTAAGCGAAAAAGCATCACCCTGGAAAGTATATATTTTTTGAAGTGATTTGGAGTCGAACAGAATTTTTATTTTTCGATAAATGAATTACACATTGAGTTATGAGCAATTGTTTTCTCATGGCGACTTTTCGCTCAGCTGACCCCTCCCCGACCCCCCACCCCGAAAAAAAAAAAAAATAAATAAATAAAAAATAAAATACAATCCATGTAGAAATATCGGATTGAATGTCGATTGCGGAATGCTTACATGATTTACAAAATTACATGTTTACAAAATTTATCTTTTTGGTTCGATACTTGTTACATGGGGCGGGGATTTTAGATATTTTATTAAAGCTTAACCTTTCCGGTATTAGACTGAGTATTTCAAAAATCTTAAAGGCAATATTTTTTATAGAAAGCTAAATAAACTTTTTAAAATAAACTTTTATAACTAATGCTTAATGAAACCGATCTGGTTCATATTCACATAAACAGGTGAAGTGTCTTTAATGCATATGTTCCATTCTGATAATCTTTTAATTTCTGAACTTAAGAGAATATGATAAAGCTAAAGTTATTCTTACTTTTTTTTCAAAGAAAATAACATAAACCCTTTAAGTTTATTAATAAAAATAATAATAATTAAAAATGTCTTGTTTCTTTATCATAATGTTTCGCTTTACCTGTAACGCATGTCATATTTAAACATTCATTTGATAATCAACGCATTTTTTTTTTCACAAAGTTTAAGATACAGCCGAATATTTTTTCAAAAAAAAAGGGGGGGGGGGTAAGAAGGAATGAGAAACGAGAAAAAACTGTCAATTTTCTAATATTTATTTTTAAAGCAGAAATTTATCTGAATGCAAAATAAAAATTATTATTTTAATAAGACGTTTCTTTAAAATATGAATCTTTATTTTGTGTTTCTGTCCTAGTTGAATTCGAAAATCCACTACAACAAACAATTTTTGTATTGGAAACTAAAGTCGAAAAAAAAAAAAATTCTGAGAAAAATACAGGGTGTCTCACTCCAGACTGAACACAGATTTTCTCAAACGTTTAACAGTAATTGAGGCATATTGTACTAAATTTTGACCGGACTTTGTTTCCATCGTGTGAAATGTAAATATAAAACGCGAATTTGTGGAAGTTACCCTTCTGTTCCTCCAAACAGTTTTGAACTAGATGCCCCGTAATTTAAAATGTAGTGCATTACATGAGGTATCACTGACAAAATTACAGCTCACTTCTAGAACTTTCTATAGCGCCATTACATTTCACATAAGAGATATAAAAAAATAAAAAAAATTCTAAAAATTTTCAGCATTCACAGTTTTCCATTTCTTCAGGCGGTAAAATATACAAGTGTATGAATGCTATTTTCTTTTCTTTCTTTGAACGAATTTCGTCTGTGAAGGCAAAACATTGACGAAAGAGGCACAATATCATTTTCTTCATTCCAGAAACTTTAATAAGCATGTGATAGAGCTTAAACTAATCACTATTTCCGAATTTCCACCCTCCTTTGCAAACATCTGGTGTGTAGATAAGAGCTAAAAGAACACGCTACACTTGAAATTTCGTAGAAATGATAGTAAATAGCTATAATGAGTCGAGTCTTGTATCCTTTACTCCGAGTTAAAGATGCAGTTTTTTAAACAGATTAAATAAAAGAACTTTCTAATAATATTAATGTATTTTATTATGAGTTAGAAGCATTAACATTTCTGTTAAACATTTTTTTTTTCCCTTTCATAACAAATTCATATATTCCATTGCTCTACATATAAATGATTTCAGAAGGTGTTTCCTTTTTTTTTTTAAATATGCATCAATAACAGTTTTAAATGTTGATTTCATAACATTCTGTGTTAAAACTTAAACAAATGATTAAAATCAGTCTTAAACTTTTCTAATTAACGTCTTATAACATCTATTTTTGTAAAAGATTTAATTTTTAACACTTTCCAACATGGTTGAAAAGTGGTTATGAATTGGTTTTGTCTGTCCGTGCTCTAACTCTTGTAAATATACTCGGATTGCCATGAAATTTATCTGCATAATTAATGTTTACTAAGGCATGTTCGGTATTGAAAATGGAGTGTGTACCATTCATAGTTCATTTACAGGGCACTCAAAAACATTCCGCTACATTAAGGTCTATGAGGAATATTAAAGTGTTACAATGTGCTAAACATAATGAAATTTATATACATTATTGAGGAGCATTAGAAGATGATTACTATATAATTACAGTGCGTGTGCTGGGGAGCTGTAAGTATTTAGTTATATTATGATCTATGAAGAAAAATAGTTTGCGACGTATTTTAATTATGTTTCTCTGTTACAAACATATTGAAATTGATATGAATTTATGAAGTGCACAAATACTTGCTTTCTGTAGAATACGGAGTGAAAAGCGTTTATCATTCATTTACAGGGTCATACAAAGTGTTTGACTATATAATTATCTGCAAGGAAATACTGCTCGCAGCATATGGAAATTATCTTGCACTATTTCAAACGTGACGACATTGATATGCTTTTCTGAGGTTTACTACAAAATGATTTTTCGAAGAATATGATGTGCATTCCATTTATCACGCATTGACAGGGACACATAAAAGATTTCGGAGACAATATACTGGATCGAATGTGTTATCTATTAGGGATGATTGCTGAAAGTGTGTACTCAATTATGATATGCGTTGCTAAGTTTAGCTAAATTTTTGCATAAATTTTCCGTAAATTCCATAGATCATACACAGGTGTAAGCAAAAGAATTCGTAAGCGTTACTGAGAATGAGCGGGAATTGCTTGAAGTTTTGTTTGCTTTTTCTTTCAGTTATGCATTTTCAATCTCAACTACATTTAGTATACTAAGCATATTGTAGCATATAAATAAAATCACATACAAGGCTATCCAAATATGTAATAGTATTTACAATTTTTCTATAAATAAAAAATATGTTCTTATACTTAACAAAATTTTCGAGACAGGTTAGGGAGAAAAAGGTTGCTTTTGGTTAGGCATTAACTCAGCATTACAAGGTATAGGGAAAACACTGTTTGATATGTAAAACATCGCACAAATATCTTATTTGTTAGAAAGATGAGAGTTGCCAATTGCAGAAAAAAAAGATGAAAACACGAGAACACCCTTACATGACTTTTAATGCATATATGATAGGGTATTCCTTTAGATATAATTTTCATAGTCCAGCCTTAACCGTAAATCGCGCTGACCTTTTTTTTTTTTTTTTTGCATTGATAGCTGAGTTTGAACTCTATAAAGCCCGTTTTTTTTTTTTTTTTTTTTTTTTTTTCGATTTTGCCTGCAGTTTTTTTTTTTTTTTTTTTTTTTTTTTTTTTTTTTTTTTTTTTTTTTTAAGGATAATTTTACTTTCGGAACTGGTTTGAAATGCAAAGGTATCCTCATTAAATAAATAAATAAATAAATAAATAAAAATAACTTATCCAGTGCTATACAAACTTATACAGCTATCTAATGCAAAAAAAAAAAAAAAAAAAAAAAAAAAAATCATTTAAAAACATTGACATGCAAGTGAGGTAAATAAAAAAAAAAAAAAGAAAGAATAACATTAGCGAGCGTGTGGGGTTCCGCGTCAGAGAAGTAGCCACGTACTGCCGTCGTAGTGCGACGTAACAAATTAATTCTTTTCTGTTTTTACATAATTTGTTTTCGAAAATGTCATTAGATATTTATATTTCGATTACCGAATTTCTATAACAAATGTAATACATTTGAAAACTTTACTTTGTACCTGCAAAAAAGATTTTGACAAGCTAAATTTTGCACAGAATGAGAGATTTAACACTCTGATATTAATTTTTTTTTATCGGTTGTTAAAAATACTATATAGTTCGGGATTTTTTTCAACATTTTTCATTTGCTATCATCTTAAAAGCGTATTTGACCTCACGTTTGAATACTTTGAAATACTTTTTAACACATGTCTTCTTTTTCAGATCTTTTTTTTTTCTGTCTGTTTATAAATTAGATATATCATTGATTATACAGCTATCTGACGGTCATCATATTTTTTTGCTAGCTCGTTTGACGACTAAATTAAGAGATATTTAATGAATTTTATAAAACAGATAATTCTTGTATATGTAAATAATAATACTAAAACAAAATCTTCAGTTCTTAAAAAATCTGAATATGAATATCTGAAACTTTTATAACTGTGTTCGAAAATTATTTTGTGATTGTGACTGTTTATAAATAACCAATGCATACTTATGCAGTATTGTTGATATTAGCAATTAAACACAAAACGTTATAAAGTATTACTATTATTATTATTATTAATAATCTGAGTAATTGTAGTAAAATTTACATGCATTTTGAAAAGTAAATAAAAGATTACGATTCCTAATTTTTTTATCTTTAAAAAATGTTAAAGAATATATGCTGTAAAAGTAAAGAAAAAAAATTCTTTATTTGAAACAGCTTTTTAACAAGCATTTGTTGTTCGCTGCCTGGAAATATCACCGAATTTTAGCAGATGTCTTTAGTACCCTAAAGGGATTTTCACCCTTTCGCTTTCGCACCCCTTTGTCTAAGACCTCTTACTGATAACTGGTAAGGCCAGTGGGAGGTTGTAAAAAGAATGTGAGACGCTCGAATTCCACTGAAATGAATAAAAGATAAAGTAAAAGATACAGATATGTCCTTAGGCTTGTTTAAAATTCAGTTATGTTTTTAACATTATTAAGCAATAGAATTTTCCTAATAACATTAAAGCATTTTATTTTTAATTAGATGCATTAACGTTTCTCTTCTTCTAATAGTCCATTGCTGGAATAACTAATTTCGTAATTTCCCCCCCTTAAATATGCATTACTGATAGTTTATAGAATCTTTTCTAATAAACGTCTCAGACATTCATTTTTATAAAAGATTTAATTTTTATATATAGTAATATGTATTTCATCTGAACAATGTAATATTTTAACAACAGCGATATTTTGTTTTAAGTATTATATACATTATTCCAGCGTGAATTTCTTTAACGCATTTTTGTATATATAGAGAAACGCAATAAACGCAATGAAAATAATAACATCACGAAACCTTTTTAATACATTTTTAAAACAAAGAAAAAAAGCTTCTTAATATGATTTCTTACTTGAAAAATGTCATATGAGATCGTATTATGCTGGTAAAACTCCAATGATAAGCTTTTAAAAATATCAGTATTAAACCAACGATATTTACTTGTCAGCATCAGAAAAATAAAATAAAATAATAAAAATAATAATAAATATTTTGTCTTAATAACACATAAATGGATGATATTAAAAAATGAAATTCTGAAATACAAATGACTTCAAATTTGATTTTAGGCTATAAGTTTCGATTGTATTTTTCTCAATAGATAAGGAAGTAAACACCTTTAGAATTTAACAACACAGATTTAAGTGAGAAAAAAGGGTGTTGGGGGGGGGGGGGGGGCGAGATAATAATGACAACTGTGAACGCCGTAAAAGTCTAACCTAAATGACGGCGCCTGGTGCGGGGCATTGCCCGCGCCATCCTTGATGCGGCGTTGTGTCCCTCCAGTCTAAACACAGATTTTGCGCATGACTTGGGCATAGTAAAATAAAATTTCACTAGGCTTGACTTGAACTGCGTGAAATGTAAATGTAATATGCGAAGTGGTGAAAAGTTCTGCTAGTGGAAGTCGTGCTAGTATCTAACACCAAATAGCATTGAGTTGGACGCTTGGTTTTGGGAAATGTAATTCGAAATACACATGATGTCACTGACAGAATTTCAGCTTACGTCCAGATTTATAAACAAAAAAGTAATAAAAAAAAAAGATAACAAAATAAAGATGAAAATGGAGTAAAAAATAAAATGATTTTTGTTTATATGACACTGGTTTCTATAAGAAAATTGTAGTGTTCTGTACTAAATTTGTCTTTTTTTTTGTGGGTAGGTGGGGGGGGGGGGGATCACCAAATACTGATACAGTGAAAAGTTCGAGTACTGCAACATATCAGCTAGCAACCCCCTTCCCCAAAGTATGAAAATTTGTTTCACGCTACTTTAAGACTTTTCTACAAGTAACTCACCGAATTAAACAAGCAACTGTGAACGAAAGACTTGGGTAAACGATCATTCTGTTAAAGCTAATGACATATATTTTGCTAATTTGAACGCAATTGTATATAAACGTTTGTCAATTATTTACTATTTATCAATTAAAAATATTTCCCAATTAATTACCTTTAATTAATAATAAAATCAATTAAGTGCTATTTTAATTAGCTATGGCAAATCATTGAGAATGAACAATCATAACACTTTCCATTGCAAAAAAATAAAATATATTTTCGAAAAATTTTCACCAGCAGATACTCTCCTCACGCCCCCCCCCCACCTCATCCCTCTTCCCCCAGGGACTGCACTAAAATTCTAAAGCATTTGCTGGGTTTTCCTGGGTGGCCATCCTCATCCTCCTCGCCCCTCCCCTCCACCCCCCAATACGAAACATGTTTTAACGTTGTGTAAAAAGATATATTTCTACAACTAACGCACCGAATTGAACAAGCAACTGTTTTCAAAAGATCTTAGCTAAAGAACTACTTAGTTACCGCTAATGAAACATATTTTAATATTTTTAACAAAATCAAATATTTTTCACAAAATTTACATAAAGAAATAGATTTTAATTTACAGAGGACAATAATTAAATAATATTTATAAATGTTTAAATAACCGCAATCAATTATTCAATGGTTTACTATTTGTAAATAATAGTCATCCATTAATGTTCATCAACTAATAATAGCGTCAGTTAAGTACTATTTTAATTAGCATTAGCAAATGATTAAGCATTAACATCGCTAATCGTAACGCTTTCATCTCCATTGCTTAAAATATCTTTTCAAAAAATTGGCATTGTCCTTAAAATGCATCAATAACATTATACACTTTGTCGGGCAATTCATTGAATAATAGAGTAACCACCCAGAACATCTTAGTTCGAGATTAAGTTACTCGGGTTGAGTGTGTAAAATTTCAAAACGAGTAACACCCGAGTTACTCTAAATAATGGTACTGTACTCCCACAAACTTTTTGTTCTAAAAAATACAAATTTTCTTCGATTGAAATTTTTTTGGTGTTCATATATATATATTGCATATCTTGACATTCTATAACAATATTTAAATGATATTAATAAAATTTCGATGGGTATTCCAAACGTCGGTAAAAAGTTTGGTTACTGATGAGGGCGGGTAGGACGGTATGTGTGTGTGTGTTGGTGTGTATGTGTGTGTGGGAAAAATGCTGTACCTGAAGAGTGACAAAATGTGTATATAAATGTATACTTGGTGAATAAAAATATTCGAACGGTGCAAAACTCGAAAAATAGACGTCAGATAATATATATATATATGTGTGTGTGTGTGTGTGTGTGTCAAACTTTTTATACAAAAGTTAACGCATAAATACAGACTTCCTGAAGAATTATTGGAAGAATGGAAATACCATATTTTAAAGGGTCTAAAAAAAATCATTTTGTACAAAATGTTCAAAATGACGAAATTTAAATGCACAAAATGTAATGAAATTTGTAAATTAAACGTATAAAAATTACTTTATTTAATTGTACATCAAAAACTTTGAAGGCTTTTCCGCAGAGAAATATATTAATATAAGAAGAGCAATTAAATATACCCAAGACGATTCTATAATAACATATATAGATAAAGTAATTACTAACTATGCAATACTCTACTAACTCTGTAAAAAATATATACTAAATTATTAAGAGAAAGTCAGGATAATACAAATAATTATGAGTTAATTAAATCAAAACTAAATGAGGAGGAGAACAAAAAAAGGGCTAGGTATAAAAAAATTAAAAGACAACAAGATAATTTGCAGTTTCCGTATTTGGTATTAATAGCCAAGTTTCATAAATGTCACATAAAATTCAGAACCATTACATATGGTAACAACTCATATATTGAATGGGCTAATAAAAAATCATTAAAGGTATAGCAGAGAAAGTTTTCAAATTTTAAAAGTGAAAATTCAACATTCATAATAAATAACAGCTATGAACTGTTAGAAAAAATAAAAATATATAAAAATAGTGGGTGGTCATATAAAACTTTGCCGATATATGGAACTCTAGCGGCCGTTCCGTTTAACCGATCGAGATGAGATTTCAGATATAGTTATTCAGAGGCATGAGCTCGAGATTCTCTGAACGGCAACAAATTAGCGTTCACGGTTACGGTTATAGGTACAGAAACTGGAAATTTTCGAATGGAAACTCCCATTTTTTTTTTTCTTCGTCGCAAAATGCGACGCGCATGCGAAAGCCCTAGCACATGCGAAATCCCTAAATAGCGCTGGAACGGTACGTGTATCGCAATAAACGAACGCGTTATGCATGCACAAAAAACACATCAGCGATTGTCCAAAAACAACACGATCGGGGCGCACGGAGGATATTTGCATATGACAGAGGCAATAATCTGTTTTCTACGCTGATTATCTGTTGAACGGCGTTCTGTTATTGTTGTCTTGCCTCTGTCATATGCAAATTTCCTCCGTGCGCCCCGATTGTGTTGATTTTAGCCGTTTGCTGAGCTGTTTTTTATGCGTGCATAATGCGTCCATTTATTGCGATACACGTACCGTTCGAGCGCCATTTAGGGTTTGGAAATAGGGAGGGTTTTTTTGAAAACCGAAAAACCTGAAAACTTCTTCAAATCAGTTTAAAGTTATTATTAGTTCTTGGAAATGAGGCGAAAATTTAATGTTCACAGATTTTTGATAAAATTAAAAATGGGCTCAATGTGTGAAAAAAAAAAGGGTTTTAGGGAGAAAAAATATCAAAACTTCCTCAAATCTTAAATTATGAAATGCACTTCAATTTATTATAATCTTCTTAATACTATCTACAACTTTTTATTGACAAATTTTTGACAAGACCAACTATTACTGCAAAAGAGAAAGAAATCGAAAAAATTGGGTTGTCGATGACGAAAGAAACTGATAGCATCGTCAATTAACAAGATATGCAATCCGATAAGATATATTATACATCTTCTCAATATAATCTACATATAATCTAGAACTTTCATATTAAAGCACACATAAATTAACGATGGGTGATGATGTTTTCCAACATGGTTTATTAGTGAAAAATTACTGGCCTAGGATATCGGCCAGGGTAGCTTAGTGGTAAAGTAACAGCACGGTACGCTGGCGACCCCTGTTCGATTCGTGGCCCCGGCAAGTGTTTCACTCCTGTTGGTTTATTGTATTAATTGAAGAGCTAAGTGGAAGAACATCTTAAGTAACAAAAATTACATTTGAAGGAATTTGATGTGAAAGTTTTTGTTGTCAATTTTAATGATTTATTTTCTGTTTGACACCATATGTTTAAAATAGTAACAGGTGTGGTGCTAAACTCTATAAAAAAAACTTATTCATATTGTTCTAAAAAATATTATTATTGTTTGCATTATTAAATATTAAAATATGAAATATTAATGAATAATGAATAATGTCTTAAATCTTCAAGGCTAAATGGAACTTTGGTATTTTAGCTTTACCACGTGATAGAATACCTGATAACACCTTCGTCCAAAATATTAAATAATTTTCAAGAAAATGTAGCATAACATGTTCTTCCACTCAGCTCTTTAATTGTGTTCAAGTCTTTCTTAATATATATATATGCTTTTAACAATAGAAAAATTCATTTTGATACGTTTTTGATAGGACTAACCCTTACAGAAAAAGAAATCTAAAATAGGGGTTGACGAATAAATTATCTTATTAACGGTATACTCAAATCCAAAGACTCGTTTTTAAATTAATTTTTGGCTAATTCCATGCGAACTTGTCATGTCTGTCACACAGCTGAAAATCGATATGCTTGTTGGCCACCGTTATTTTCGAAACGTTTGCTTCGCCTTATTCAATTGATTAGATATCTCCGATAAAATAAGTCATATTTTGCCATTATAAAATACTGGTAGCCAAAAATCCTAGTGTGTGACAGACATGACAAGTTCGCGTGGAATTAGAGTTTTGCTCTCAAACGCATCCAATTGGCAGATTCTGTTATTCAGAAACTATATAATGTGATGTATTGGTCGATTTTTTGATAAAGAAAGAATATATTTTTTTAAATGCTGCCACAATGGCATTTTGAACCGAATTTCCCAAAGCGATAGGACTGGAAACAAACAAAAAAAAAGTCGTACTGAGAAAATAATTGTTTGTAAATGAAGTTCTAATTAATTGATCCAAAAATAAAAACACAGATCGCTTATAAATATCTTGAAAAATCACGTCATCTAGTTTCATGTTTTTACTTTTAAATACGAATCTGAAATTGTGTCAGAATATTTCGAGTTGTTGAGCGTGGAAAAATATATTTTTTTTTTAATACAACCTTAATATGATTCTGATAAAAGCAGTTCTTTCAGAAAAAATGAAATTAAACATTTGTCAAAAGAAGTCAGGTAAAACTGCTAAATTGGTTTTATCGCTAATCTTGATTTAGTTCTTTTTGGTGAAATTAGTACTTAACCTCGAGTTCTACCTCCGCCTGTAGTCTAATCTGTCAGGGAGATTTTTTTAATCTATCTGTTTCTTTAGATATTACGCAGTTCCAGAACCTTTATTCACCCTTAAAATGGCTGTAAGTATAGTAACATTTTAATTTGTTATACATTATTTAATTTCACTTAAAATTTCAATGTATTTGACAAACACGTCACGAAAAACAATGAAAAGAGTGCGCATTTTTCGCAAAAATTTTCCCATTTTTAGTATTAATGCTCTTTATGGGGCTAGAAAATTTTATATATATTCATTTGTTTTTAAAGTTTAAAAATATATAGAGTTTTGGCGTGTCCAATATAATAGACATTGTGTCTTATTCCTGTAAAAAACTTATTATTGAATTACATGATTCTGAATGAAAAATTCTTAATTGCAAAAATTTCTTTCTTTATAAATGTGTTTTTATCGATCATAAATCACCTTTAAATATAGCAAAATTTTTAATTTTTTCATTATCAAAGGGAAAATGTATTTTTCAATGAAATTTATAATTATAAAATAATTATTAAATAGCTTTAGAAAAACATCCGACATGCATTATCTGCATTAATCCGTGTGTTTCTTGAGATATTACGCAGTTCCAGAAAATTCATTCACCCCTAAAATGGCTGTAAGTATAGTAACCTTTTTATTTTTTATATGCTATATAATTTTAATCAAATTTAATGTATTTGACAAGAACGCGATGAAAAACAATAAAAAGTGTGGCATGTGACTATTACAGATAAGAAATCTTTGGATATGTAAACTCTGAAAGATATACATATTACATTTCCATATTGTACCTTGTTTCACACTTCGTTGTTATATACATTATACATTGCTTGAACACTTACTCCCTCTACCATCTATTCGGTTTTCCCTTGTGTAATTTAAATTATACTCTCATGCTACATATTAATTGGTGATATCAGCATGTTTGTGTTGACTTTCTATTTAGTTTTCTTATGGACTGTTTTATCCCATGTGCTACGTAACCATTGTTATAGAATGCACTTTTTTTCTAAAGGCAAATTCCGAACATCTTCATTTTTTATATTATACATTTTTAATGTTTAAATGAACATTATTTGTATTTTATTGATGAGTTCAAATAATAATATCCGAATCTTTAAGGGATCTCGGTACTCTTAAAGTTTCAAAATTTTTGAAATTTTAATTTTCTTAGATATTAAACCGCTATCTTTTCTCAACATTTTGATATAATTGTTTCTTTTAAAATCCTATTAAAACAGACGTTTTGGCTTTAAGAATTATATCCGCTCAACATCAGAAAATGTTTCCGAAACTTTGAAGTCACTTTTCTCTAAATGAGGTTTTTGGGCATAACGCACAGGATATCTAAAAAAAGTTCTGAATATTTTTTCATGAGACTTCTAAAACGTAAGTTTCATATTAGTATGTATAAACTGAATATATTTTTTTTTTCCAAAAAAATTTTTTAGATGATTATACTGTTGAAATTTAAAAAAATTTGTATTAGCTAAATACAACTTTGCATTAAAAATATACATATCTTTAAATACAAATTAAAGTAGGTTTAGGGTAATTATTATATTGTGAAGTATAACTCAGCAGCGAGATTTTTACTCTAGATGTAAAATTAATTTTGTAATACTGCGCGTAAGCTGTTATGCCAATTTTCTGCTCGTTAAATATCTGACTGTTTGGAGCTACCTGTAAATGCTAATTCTGCATCTTGCAATTTTTTAAATACATGAATTGAAACAGCATACTTATATTTTTCATCCCAGTGAAAATTGTGTTTTAAAATCATGTACATTTTAAGATATTAAATATTAAAAATTTTCTTTTTTTATTATTTCCAATTTTAAGAGTCTTCTTTTAACCTTCGCACCGCCGCGAACAGATATATCCGTTCACTGACCTGCAGGTTTGGCAACAGAAACTGCAATAGAAGCAGTATTTAAATTAATACAATTGTACAGATAAAACCCAGTTAAATATATATATATATATATATATATGTCATGATGAATACTCTCAAGCCTTATATGCCTATACGTAATAATTTTGTTTTATATCATATTGAAAAGAACATCTGTTTATAGTATTGCTAATAAATTTCAGAGAAAAAAAAAACCCATTACAATTTTTCCCTTTTGCTCGGCGGTCAGGGGGTTAACTGAATTAGCTGAAATTAACCAACTGAATACCTCTTTATAAGGAGAAAAATATAATGTATTCCATAGCAACAAAATCGTACTTGAAATATAATGTATAACAATTATAATGTATCGCACGTCCTTTATATTTATAAACATATCAGAAATTATAATATTTTATAAACTTGTTGCAATGATAAAATTTTAAATTTGATATTTCTGAAAACTTTCTGTGTTAAATTACTTTTTTACTGTATTTCATTCATGTCTTAAAGAACGTTTGCATTTAATCATATAACTCACTTTAGCATTAAAAAATATTTTTAGTGTACCGGAATGTAGAAGAATTCACTTTTTTATTAACGATAATATAGTAAATTTATATGTTCCAACATAGAGAAAGTTATGTTGTATTATCTTTTACAAATCACTTTTGTAACTTTAAGAAAATATAAAATCGTTTAAAAAATGTTATTAATTTTAAAGCTCACAGATTAGTAATACCTACTTGTAAGCAGTGTTTCGGAAATGTTTCCTTATGAAAAATAATGTTTTACTATTGCATATTTTTATACATCTATTACGTGTCTTTTGAAAACCTTTCTACTTCCACGAATGTTTAAGAATAATTTAAGAAACAAAAATAATGTATATTTTCAGACTTATATTCGATATATATTGAAATTTTTATAATTCTGTTGCACGATATTCTTCCATTCAGATGAATGACTGATAAGAAAAAAAAGATATCATTGATAGGTTTTTGCGTGTCAAACTAATATTAACACTACATTTGAATGATATACAGGACTTTGAGTATAATATATAATGATATATAAGGATTATTAACATTTATATTATTATAATTTTCAATTTTATATTTAAAAAAATTGAGTAGGATAATAAATATATATATATACAGTGTGTCCACGTATAACCTGACCGACCTTTATTTTCGCAACCGTTGGTCCTAGATGTATACTTCCAATTACAAGAATGGTTTTAATAAGGTAAAAAATTATTTTTAAAGCGTTTTTGGTCAAGAAAAACATTTATTAAAAAAATACGAAATTTAAATTTTTATACGGTTCTCCGGTCCTATAAGTGATATTTATTAAAAATTTACTGTGACACTAACAAGTAAGACAAAAAAGTCCCATTCATCTAACATTAACATTGACTGAGTTATGAAACTTTGAAATGCATGACTTATACCACTTTTTTGCTTTAAAAAACAGATGATTTCGACCATGTTTTCAGGGGTCGTGTATAAAGCACTTAAACTTATTTCAAGGTATCTGCGCTTTGAAAGAAATCGTACTAATATTACGATTAACATTTATTAGTTAAGTTTCAGATTAGTTATAATAATTGTATTATAATTGTACATATGTTTTATTTTGTAAGGATTTGAGGCTATGATTTCTTTTAACTAAAATTATGTTATTGTCATAAGGTTTTATTTAACTTGCAATGATCGTCTTTCCAGTTTAAAATTTGTACATGAGCTTTAACTTACTTTCAAATGTCCGATAGAAGTTAAATTTTACATACTGACTTAAATCTAATGCAGTGTTATTATGATTTTCGACTCTTACCATCTCATACATACTTATATTAGGGGATAACACAAAAAAATTCGGATAGTTTACCGTCAAGAATTTTAAGAAAGAGTTTTAGATTAGATAACATAAACCTGCGATGGTTGTGTTTTTTAACTTTTATAATTACATTTTATGTATTTTTTAACACTGAATCAAAAAATTACCTTTGCTTTTAGTCATCATTTCAGGATTTTTCGCAAATCGTAAATCTCAAGGTTAAAAAATAGGGGAAAATCTGATACTATAAAATAGATGTAACACTTTTTTATTCAGATTATTTTTATTTAATTCAATAATTTATTAGATTTTTTGGCTTATACTGGGTTTCTTACAGCTAAACAGCTCGGGGGTCCGATGAGGTTGGGAGGGGAGAGGGGATCAATATTAACTATTAGCTTTTTAACTTTGAAATTTGCGATTTGAGAAAATTCCTGGGTTTAAATGAAGGTCATTTTCGGATTCAGTGCTAAAAAAAATACATAAGAATTAATTTTCAAAAGCTAAAAAACAAGCCACAACCCAAAATTTGAAAGACAGTGTAATCTAACAGCATTTTAAAATACTATATGGCCAAAGGTGACCAGTCACTTGGAACGTTTTGTTAAATATCTAGAAAAATACATGAAGAATTAACCTGAAACTGCAGGTGTGTAAACAGTGTAGTATAAGTCATATATTTCTGCGAAGATTTTTTCAAGAAACCCAATAGGGGACCGTCAACAAATTGAAAAAAACGAACATCTTTTGTATAACCCCGTAAAAACTAATGTAGCAAAAGCGTTCAAACTCGAAATTATTAATAAGTGTCTTATTGTAATATACTGTGTTCATCTTCATGACGATAGCATGTATACTCGTAGAGTAATTAAGGTTTTTATAAAAACAGTCCGAAATTTGGCCAAGTTTCTTGCTTATAATTTGCAGAGTTCTTAGTATATAAAAAAAGTTCTTTTCAAGAAATATGACAAACAACATTGTACACAATACCCTGCAATCAGAATGAATAAATAATAAAAATATTATGAAAAATGAGCAGGTTTACTAAATAATGATTCACTGTGCATGCTCGAACTCAAAATATAATTTGCATAGTGTGTTAGCTAAGTGTATATAGAAACTTTTGTGAAAGTCTCAAAAACATAGTTTTAAAAGTCTGATAATAATCGTCTACAGAATAAGCTCAAAATCCGTTATTTCTAAAAGGAAGCAAAAAGATGAGGGGCTGTATCCAAATACAGTAGTACGTGCTATATTGTGTATGCTATATTGGCACCAATCAAAGGATATATGGATACAACCCCTCATCTTTATGCTTCATTTGGGGAACAACGGATTTTGAGCTTATTCTATAAACGATTATGTCAGACTTTTCAAAACATGTTTTTGAGACTTATACATAATATGCTCTATACATTTAGTTAACATATTATGCACATTGTATTTTGATTGTTTTCGCGCATGCGTAGTGAAATGTTTTTTAGTAAACCTGCTTATTTTTGATCCAATTTTTATTATTATTTTTTAATTCTGATTGCAGAGTATTGTGTACAATTGTGTTCGTCATATGTCCTGAAAAGAACTTCTTTTTATATTAAGAACTCTGGAAATCATAAGCTGAATTCTTGGAAAAATTTGAGTGTTTTTATAAAAAGCTTAATTTCTCTACGAGATACATGCTATCCTCATAAAAATGAACACAGTGTATTACAATAAGCCACTTATTAATAATCTCGAGTTTGAATCCTTTTGCTACATAAGTTTTTATAGGGTTATGCAAAAGATATTCATTCTTTTTCAATTTGTTGACGATCCCCTAAGATGTTTCGGCAAAAATTCTTGGCGGAAATATATGACCTATACTATACTGTGTACACATTTGCAGTTTCAGGTTAATTCCTCATGTATTTTTCTAGATATTTAACAAAACGTCTAAAATCGCAAGTGACCGTCACCTTTGGCCATATAGTGTATGTATCATTTTGTGAAGAATTGAGGCTGTTGTTTTTCATCCTTTTATTTAACAAAAAATCTGTTATTTTTATACTCTTATAATGTTCAGTACAAATTGTACATTTTGCAGTAATATGTCAGAATGATTAAAGATTTCAAATTTATATTGCAATGATAATTTTACTCTCAACCATTTCTTTAATATATCTGACGAAATTATATTTCGACTAAATTTGTGAATGACCCCTAATATTCAGCAAAAAATATACTCCAACTTAAAACAGCTATTACTCGGTCAGTTTTAATAGTAGAATAACGGGACTTTTTTTTTGCCTTAATTGCCAGTGTACCTGGGAAATTTTACTAAATATGACTTGTAGGACCGGAGGATCGTATAAAAATTTATATTCTGTAATTTTTCACTAAATTGTTTTTTCGATTCAAACTTTTTTTATCTCAACCCTGCAAGTAATTTTGACCATTTTTGTAATTGGAAGTATGCATCTAGGACCAACGGTTGCGAAAATAAAGGTCGGTCAGGTTATACGTGGACACACTGTATGTATATATGCACTAAATTTGAAAGTAATTTTATTTATTTATTTATGTTTATAGTACGATATTGAAAGCGTATATTATAATGTACAAGACTGTAAAATGAAGACAATGCTTCATATAATTCAGTCATTAACACATTCTTAAGAAAATCCATTAAGTAGATCTAGACTGAACGATTTCGTTTTATTTTTCTATACAGTTAAATAATTCTGATAGAACATTTTTTCTAATGTTTTTAAAAGGCCATGCCTGACGAAGTGGAGAATTACATACTACGACAAAATATATATTTTGAATATTTCCCCTCTTTTAAAAAGGACGAAACGGATAAATTTTGATATATACCACTCATAAATCCCAAAGTATTGATAAAATAAGAATTTTTTATTAAATACGGTAAAACTTAAAGAATTTTTTTATCAGAAATGTTTAAAGACATTTTTTAAAAGATTTTTTTTCTTTTCCATTTTTGTAAAATTCGGATTTTTTTTTTAAAGTTTTTATGTAGCCAAATGATTTAAGAGTCACATATGATTTATGTTAATTAATATTTAAAATGTTCGTAATATTCATTTTTTTTATTCTAGAAGATCATATTACCTTCTAACGTTAGACGATAACATCATGTGTATTAAAGATTATTAGTATAATTCATCATATGTAATTTAGCACATAGAAGATTGTATCATTATAAGAAAATAAATTATAATTACGAAAACCTATTTTAGACACTCATTAGAAAACATGAAACAGATTAGTAAATCATTAGTATAATTACAGTTAGTTAGTGTCGATTTGTGTATATTTGTATATATATATTTTTTTTTAATCTGAGAGACTATTTCTGCCTTAAATATAAATATATATAGAAGAAAGTTAAAGAACACTTTTATTTAGCCGCTTTGAAAGTAATTTTTAGTAAATGCATAATTTTAACATTTATATGACTATAATTTTATTTTTATTTTTTAAATTTCGCACAAACAATAAAATTCGATAAAAAACTGCAGTGTGCACTACGTTTCAAAGTGAATTGTTATTTATTTTAATTCATGGTATGATATTTATATATTTCACTCATACTTTCTTATACTTTATTTATTTTTTTGTAATGTAAAGTGGGAAACAAGAAGTTAATTTAGATATATTCAAGAATTGCCATACATTAAGTATACATTAAATTCGTAGCATTTTATTTACTATTTATATAGTTACAAAATTGCAAAACTCATTCGTTGTGTATGGGAACATACAGTAGTGGCCAAAAACGTGGACATTTTTAGAATTTTTTATGTTTTATAACTTTGTATGCTTATAGAATACATTAATTTTCACTAAAATACAAATGTTTATGTAGCAAATTCAAGTAAATTTAATGTAGAATTTAATTTGAAAATAGAATTACAATATTTGCATTACAAAAAAAGTTGCGCTTACTTTAGTCTAAAATACAAACACAATTAGTCATGAATGCTGAAGTGTATTGTAATAAAAGCTTCCTAGCTCATTAGAATGACTTTTCTGAGAACCAATCAAAAATCAGTTTCACATGTTTATGAATATTTTTAAGTTTAAAAATTAAAGCTTATGCATTTTCGTTTTTTTAACTCAGTAATTAAATGAATTTTGTAACATACTAATAATAAAATACAAGAATATTTAAAGGGATATATTAGACTTTATGGCTTTTACTAAATGATGCAAGTCACAATATGAAATAAGTAAATTTATTGAATAATTGTTTACAATTTCCTGCAGATTTTTTTTTTTTTATATACGGAATGAATTACTGAATCTTTGACGTTATTTTTAAATAAATATTGATAATACAAAAAACCAGTTTTTGTATGCTTACGGATAAAACAGTATTTCATAGTTGTACCAATCGGAATAGCTTTAAGAGAATCGAAAGATGATTTATATTTCCACTGATGGTATTAAAAAGCTATGCTGAAACATTTAGGATATTCCAGATAATTTATAAATGTAACTATGAAAAGCCATGTTTTTGTTGTTATGTTTTAAGCATACAGAGGTTACACATTTCTAATGTAGTAGAAGTAAGCAATTAAGACCATGTATGTATTACAATATATGCGACTCTAATGCTTTAAAATTTTAATTCTAATATAAAAGAAAAATATAAATGTAATTTAAATCGTGAAATATATTACACTGTAAAAAAAAATCTGTGAAGTTACTAAAGTTTTTCTAGGAAACTTGGATTCCTAGAACTTTTCATGTAACGGCAACAACAAAATTTCATGTAACAGACACACTTTTACGCCGAAAATCAAAAAATCTGTAAGGTTACTAAGAATTTTTTTGGAAACTGGGATTCCGAGAACTTTTCATGTAACTGCAGCCAGGGTTACAAATAAAAGTTTAGTAAGATTACTGAAATTTTAGCAGATTCATTTGTAAATTTACAGATTTTTGTAGCTTTACAAAAACTAGTTTTGTAGATTTGCAGCTTTTTTCGTACAGTCACAGGTGAAAGTTTAGTAAGCATGTAACTTTACATCTGTAGAACTACAAATTTTTTTTTACAGTGTACTATTTTTATAGTAGTATGAAACAAAAACGTTATATCTCTTCACTTATATCATATTATTCTATATTTAATACATCAAAAAGTTTGAAAAAAAAAACACCTGAAACTTTTCATATTATAAAATGATTTACCAAGTAGATGTAGAATATCAATTCAGAAAAAAAGTTAATGTCACTCATTCAATTTTTTCCAGAAAATTGAATTTTGAATTTTTAGAAATCAATTAGAGAAATATGTAACATTATATCTATAATCCTGATAGTGAAGCTATACACTATTTCCGTTGTACATATTTAAATTATATGAATTATCTCAAATAAATCTTATAGTACTAAGCTCTACATTTACTTACTTGTAACCGGTATTCCATAAAAAAGGAACCGTTCAAATAAATCGTATTCAATAATGTTTAAATTCAAATTTAAAAAAAATGTTTATACCGACGTACAATATATTTCATAATAGAAAAAATATTCCCATTACAGCATTACAGCTATTTAGAGATAAAACGAATTTCTTAAAGTATTATACGCATGGAAATTGAAAGTAAATGCCAATTATGTGATAATATATTAATTTTCTACATTTATTCAAACATATTGATTAATCATATAAAATGAGTTTTTAGTATTTCATTTATCTAAAAAATACACTATTTCATTTTCTAAATCCATATCTTCTGGTCTTTTACAGTATGAAATTGCATCGATTACAATTCTCATGAGAGACATTTTGTGCGATGTTAATAGAAAAAAAAGCAATTATAAATCGAAATGAATTACTCTATCCATTTCGTGATCATTAATTCAGTAATTATCTTTGAAGTAGAAGCATGTAATCCAAGCTAAAAATAGTTACTTATATTATAATAAAATGACATTTTTAAAATTAAAAGCATATTTTTTGCAGAGTGAGATATTAAATGCGAAGATATTACTTGTTACTTTCTACACTGAAGGATTTTTTTTTAATTATATATATATTCTTTCAACAGTTTTTCGAATGTTCTGCCTCAGAATTAAAAACAATCGGACTTTGACATTCTTTTACAAAAATTTTCCTTTATATCTTTAAATAATATACATAGTGCTCACTAACATTCTGTTCTCAACCATTAACTTAATAATGACGAAGACTATAGACATGAAAAGCATGTTTAGGAGTAAAACTGCAAAGATGCAATTTGTTACAGAGTAACACAGTTTACAGCGCCACCTCACGGTATTTTGAAGCCCTAAAATGTATATATTTTATACAATACAATCACAGTCTTTGATACGCCTTGAATTATGCCTACGGCACCCACGCATGCAGTTATGAGTTTAAATTATGAAGTGAGACCAGATAATTAAGCGAAGTGAACCATCTGACTGCGCGTAATGTGGTAGAATGCGAGAAACAATTGGCGAAATTCATCATTTTGGTGATACTATCACATCAGCATCTTCCGACATAATTTTTTAACATACTAAAGATACGATTAGTACAGCACAAATATTGCGTCTGCTATGTGCAATTATGATACAATTGGAGCAGAACGGGCGTTAATTCTTCATTTTGATAACACTATAACGTGATCGAGATTTCGCAAGGAATTTTAACAAATGAAAATTACCGATTAGGACGGTAGAAATATTCTAGCCTCTCTCGTGATTTCCTGGTACGATATGAGAAAAACGGGAGATATACGATCACATATCATATATCGGATTTATGATCGAGAATTATATACCCATACAGAATATATATATATATATATATATATATATATATATATATATATATATATAATTGCATGTGATATATGAGGGCTTGGCGTTCTGTATATTTTATGTAATTTCTACCGCTGTCTTTAAAGAGTTATCTTAGTAGCAGCTTTATTTAACATTTCGCATTCGGTCCCTAAAATTTATTTTAAAAATAGGGTTAGTGAAAAAAAAATATAGACAACATGTTATATATGTCATTATTAATTAACTAATAACTGTCAATAATCCAATCCTATAGAAATTTATACAAAGTACGGTAAACAGGACGGACAAGCGGAACGCTGATTACAGAGAATATGCTTAAAAGATTAGTTAGTGATGACTCACATAGAATCCTTTATTCAATATAGGCGAACAAGTTCCTGAGCAGTAAATAATATTATTGAAAAATGAATTTAAGAATTTTTTCTATGTTCTAAAATGCGTTGCTTTTTTCATAAAGAGTAGAACAATAATATTATTTAAATCTTTAGAATATTCTTGTAAGAAATCATAAATTTCTTTACTTCGTTTTTAGTGAATTTAAAAATATATTGTTTTTGCATGAAATTGAATGTTTAGACGAACATTGTATGCGGGAGAATCATTCTTTCAAAAAATTAATTAAGTATTGTATATTTTTTGTTATTAATTAGACGAATTTTTTACGATACTTATTATTATCTTTTATTGTATACCTAATCTTATTTTTTTTCGTTGGCGCGTCAAAATGTTTCTCATTTAGCAAATAAAAGACTTTAACGAAACTAATTAATTTCTACTATTTAAGTATTTTTTTTTAAATATTACTTTTGATATTAATTAAAGTACATGCCTTAAAATAAAAATACTGATAAAGAACCTTTAATGAATATCGTAACAAATATGACAAAAAATATTATTGCTTATAAATATTTTTATGTATATGTATAAACTATTGTTAAAATATTTTAATAGAACATAATTACATGTTTAAACCATTATCACGAAAAAAAAAAAAAAAAAAAAAAAAAAAAAAAAAAAAAAACATTTCTTCATACATTAGATAAAATGAAATTTGAAAATAAATTATTTAAACTAGAGATTTGCTATGTATGCATTTTGTTTATTTAAAAAAGAATACAGAAAAATTTAAATTTATATGTGTATATTTTTATAAAAAATATATATCGGCATAAATTATGCATTTCCATCATTTGCTTGCCCCACCAGTGGCCGAGAGGTTCTGCTCTCGAAGCTGGTAGACGGGAGGTGCTGGGTTCGATCCTAATCGCGCCCGTCGGCCTAATGGTTCGGAGTTTTCGTGGTTTTCTTCGAACCTTGGTTCTCCAAGCGTTAATACGGGTTAGGTTCCCTTAGAAAGACCTCCACGGAAGCCCCCCCCCCCCCTTAGGGCCTATATCCCTCGTACTGATAATTGGCCGACATAAATACAACCAACCAATCATTATTTGCATATTAAAATAATTATGATAAAGATATACAGACACCTTTTACGTTATATGTACATTAATTATTAAAAACTCATAGATGATAAAGTATGAATTGTAAAGTTAAGAAATAAATATGTGCACAATATTTGGGTTGCTTAAAAATTATTTAAGGCAAAAAGCTTTTATAAGACGCAGAATTTATCATGCGTAATTTTTTTTTTCTAGTGACAAGTAAATATGTTTTGTTAAATTTAACCATTTATTAGTAATTTCAAACAGTTAATGGCGTATTTAAGCAATATATATATATATATATATATATACATTTTTTTTTTTAATCTCAAATCTTCAAATAAAATTATTTTTACATGTACGACTTCATTTCATAATGAATCGACGTCATTACTCAATTTTTAATTGCCTTTTTTCTATATCATGTAAATTTTTAGAGATAGAAATGCTAATTCCGTAGGACTAGAGCCATATTACAGAGCGATGTAATATTTTCAGTATCGTGAAGTACATGTCCGTTTTGCAATACCTTGTCACAATGTTTATAGAAGTAGGTAACTCTCTACCCCAGTTATTTAAGGCGACAATAAATTTAGTAAACACCCAAAATTCATTTGAAATTCAGGATTTATAAATCATGAAAAGCAAAGCGAGAATTAAAATATGTTTAGCCCAATAAACTAAACTTAAAAATTATTTAAACCTGAAGCGTTCTTATCTGGCAAAGAATTCATGATCAATAATGCGTTTCTTGTGGCAAGTAATTAAGGCAAAGTGAATTCCAGTCTGTTTAATGAAATTTCATGTAGATGCATTATTATTAATTACAGAGGATAATGGATTATCACATAAATCGTATGTGAAATAATGACCTCAGTTTAGCATTTACATTAATCTGTTGCATTTAAAATAGATTATCTTATTGCAAAATTTAATACATTAGTATTTACCTCCTTTATAAAATAAATATTATTCTGCCTTACTTAATATTTTTATATGACGAAGTCATTATTCTAATTTTCTATTAAACTATTCTGTATGCATATCACTTACATTATATGTAATACATATATATATTTCTTATTTTTCCCTTGTAAAATCAGTTAAATGAAAATTTATACTTTAAATAAAGATTTAAAAGCTTCGGAGTAATCTATAGTACATAAAAAAGAAAATTCCCAAGACGACTAGAGAAAAAAATCCATTCAATTGAGAACTATGCCATCTTAATATTTATACTAAAAATGAAGTCAAATGTTACGAAAGTCAGTGTTATGATGTCAATATTTCGAATTGGGTTAATACAAGGTGGGCGTTTTAAACATTAAATAAAAGTATTTCAAGCGGAAAAAAAAACATACTATTTCACTATTCTGATAAATAAAAATATAATTTTCAGAAATTATTGTCGCTGTTAACTTCAATTTTAATGCCGAAGCAATTGATCACAAGACTAGCTATTATGAAAAAAAAAATGTTTTCACGCTGAACCTCGAACAAAAATGTAGGTTCCTATTCCTTGTTTATCCCTAAATGCAGGGCTGCCACGGACGACTATATATAAATTCTATTTCGCACCACTTTTTTCAAAACAAAGATATTTCACATACGCTTTGACATCATCTGCAAGAGAAATATACAACAAAATACATTAAAAAAATAGTGGTGTGAACAGGATACAAAAATAGTCACTTGTGGCAGCCCTGTACCTGTCACATCCGCACCAAAATTTTGGAATGAATGTTATCTTTTTATTAAGTACATTTAAAAATCTTTTATGTATTTTCAAATAAATGTCTTTGAAAACTGTTGTGTCCTTCAATCATTTCAACATTTTACGAATAGATCTATTTTGCAACTGAAAGGGTTAAATGAGGTTTAAATAATAAAGATTTTCGTCACAGATTAATCCATGGTATATATTGCATTCTAATTTATAGATAAACATATAGAACTTTTGCGTCTGAAAAAAGCTGAAAAAATAATTATGGAAATTAAATTCAGATGTTTTTTGAATAGTGTTATATAATATATACAGGGTGTCCGGTCTCAACGGTGTCCAATGGCTAATTCCTAAACCGTTACTCATAGACATATAGTTTCAATTACAAAAATGTTTAAAATCAGGTAAAGAAATATTTTAAAAGATATTTGGGTCAATAAAAACATTTCTTAAAAAATTACGAAATTTAAATTTTTATACGGTCCATCGGTCCTATAAGTTATATTTAGTAAAATTTTCCTTTTACACTGTGAAGTAATACACAAAAAGTTCCGTTATTTTACGTTTAAAATTGACCGAGTAATAGCTGTTTAAAGTTGGAGCATATATTTTTGCTGCAAATTGGGGGTCATTCACAAATTTATTCGAAATATAATTTCGTCAGATATATTAAAAAATGGTTGAGAGTAAAATTAACATTGCAATATAAATTTGAAATCTTTAATCATTCTGACATATTAAGGCTAAATATACAATTTGTAATAAACATTTAAGAAGAAAGAAAAAACAGAATTTTTGTTAAATAAAGTGATGCTAAATTATCAGCCTCAATTCTTCACAAAATGATACGTATTTTAAAATATTATTATATTACACCAGCCGGCAAAAGTTGGGTTATGTCATGTTTTTTAGCTTTTGAAAGTTGATTTTTATGTATTCTGTACCAATGAATCTGAAATTGACCTTCATTTTTAACCATCACATCAGGATTTTTCGCGAAATTCAAATTAAAATTGAATCTCCTCCCACATCTCATCGGACCACTCAGCTATTTAGCTGTAAGAATCCCAAGATAAGCAAAAATATCGAATAAATTGTTGAATAAAATAAAATAAAACAAAACAAAACGAAAAAAGTTTTACATACGTTTTATAGTATGAGATTTTCGCTATATTTTAACTTACACGTTTACGATTTGCAAAAATATTTTAACGTGATGGTTAAAAATGAAGATCATTTTCAGATTCAGTGCTAAAAAGTACGTAAAAATCAATTATCAAAGGTTAAAAAACACAACCATCTCCTCTAATTTATAGTATCCGATTTTTGTTATTCTTTAAATTTGACAATTTATGATTTGAGAAATATTCTGACATAATGGTTAAAAATTAATGTAATTTTCGGATTCAGTGCTAAAAAAAACATAAAAGTTAAAAAAAAAAAAAAAAAACCAACAATCGCAGTCTTGTATTATCTAAAACTTTTTCTTAAACTTCTTGGCGGGAATCTATCCGAATTTTTTTGTGTTATCCTGTAAAATAAGTATAAATGGTAACCACCGAAAATCAGAATAATATTAGATTGTTATTGGATTTGCGCCAGTATGTAAAATGTAATCTCGATCGGATATTTAAAAGTGAGTTCGGGTACAAATTTTGAACTGGAAAAACATACTTATGATCATTGAAGTAACATAAAAACTTATAAAAATAACATAATTTATCTTAAAAGAAATCATAAAAGAAACAGTCTCAAATCCTGACAAAATAAAATATATGTTATTTTAGCCAATCTGAAACTTTATAAATGTTAACTTAATCGTAATGATTGTACGATTTTTTTCAAAGCGCAGATACACATGAAATAAGATCTTCGAATACTTTAAGCACTTGGTATGTGATCCCTCAAAGTCAAGCCGAACTCATTTGTTTTCAGAACAGAAAAGTGGCACAAGTCATGCATTTTTAAAGTTTCATAACTCGCTCAATTTTAGAGTTATATGAATGGGACTTTTTTTTGTCTTACTTGTCAGTGTAATAGGAAAATTTTACTAAATATAACTTATAGAACCTGGGGACCGTATGAAAATTTAAATTTCGTATTTTTTTAAGAAATGTTTTTACTGACCCAAATCGCTTTTAAAATATTTCTTTACCTGATTTAAAACATTTTTGTAATTGGAACTATATGTCTATGACTAACGGTTTAGGAATTAGCCATTGGACACCGTTGAGACCGGGCACCCTGTATAGTGTTATATATTATTTATAGTTTTTTTTTTTTTTTTCTGCAAGTCAAACTTTTTAGGATTAATTTTGTATAGAAACAATGTATGCATCTCTGTTAAATTAGTATTAAAAGATAAATAAATATATATATATATATATTCTTATCATATTTTCTAATATTTCAAATGTGTTAATCCGATAATAAAAAAATGTATTTTTATTCTTATTATAATTAGTTCTACTCATTTCATTATAATAAAGATCTTACTTAGAAAACTTAGAAAACAGAGCATGGCATTATGTAAGATTCATTTTATGAGATGAAGAATATGAAGCGTTTGCAGTAATTTATTATAAACATATAAATCCTTATACGGGTTGTTAGATGAATAAAAACGGGAGAATAACAGTCATACATTGGAACTTAATATTATGTAAAACATTCAGAGTGTCTCACAGTAGGATAAGATTTAATTTGTATCTAGAATTTATTATTTAGGAAGATATGTTAACAATAATTTTAATATATATATATATATATATATATATATATATATATTACTCTTTTTTGCAAAACAATTTTTTTCTTAAAAATGTATGAAATGTTGCCATATGACAATAAATAATGTATATAAAATTCAATATAAAAAACAATACCTTCGATATTGTTAAAACATGTGCAGAAATTCTCATTTAGCTTACAGTGCAATTTCCACTGAATAAATTACATTGCACAACTGATAAATATCCTCCGTCATACCGATCTCTATCATATCTTCAAAATTTTCTAATTGTTTTTTTTTTTATTTAATATATTAGGGATTGTTTTAATATAACAGATATTGTTTCATAATTTTACAACACAAATTAATTCCATTTCACAATTTTCACCATACTGAAAAACATTAACTTAAACATATACCTTAAATTACATCATATTGTGATACTAAAGGTTAATTAGGGTATACATTCGATCACGAATAATATATATTATTCATGATACGTTAAGGGCCGTATACATCTAATGTTAATGAATGATAATTGCATCTTAGTAGTAGTAAATGTAATATAAAAGAGTGAACAAATAATACTAGAGAATGAACTATTATTGATATTAATAGTTCGTACATTTCCTTATAAAAGCGTTTTATCAATGTGTTAAGAAATTTCACAATGTCTTCTAACTAAAATGACCTTACTGAAAAAACGAAATATGATGAATTATTTGATATAAAATTATTATAAAATATGTTATAATAATTTCTTAGAATTCTGATGATATTTTTGTATAATAATGTAATTTAGATTATATTTATTATATGAAAATTGTTCGTATGCTACACTGTCAAGTTAATGTATTAAAACTCGAAGTTGCTTTTATTTAAAACTCAAAATATTTACTAAAAACAATTTTTTTGAAAATCGTAAATTATAATGCATTTAAACTAAAAATATATAATTTCAGTAAATATATTTTATCCGTGTTTCACACTTGCTGGTCATTTATGCTTATAAAATACACAGTTACAGATGTAGTAGAAAAAAACAAACACACACACAATGCACTCAGAAAATCGGATAAACTAGAGAATAGGAATTCTGCTTTTTTTGAATTTTTTGTCGCCGCCGGCATTTCCACTACTTCATTTTCTATTGATGGACTTATGGCTTCTATTATTATGAAACAACCATTATAAATGAAGTGTTAGAGAAGATGAAAGAGCAGCCGTAAGAAGTTAGAACACCGATGTGCTGGTCAGAATTGGGGGGGGGGGGTGGCCATATTTTTTTTTTTTGCATTTGTTCCCCCATTCTGACCTGAAAATCAGAGTTTAACATTTTACGGCTACTCTTTCATCTTCTCCTAACACATCGCCTAACACCTTTTATAATAATAGCAGCCCCCAGTCCATCAGAAGAAAATATATCGGTTAAGCGGAACTCTACTGCAGTACAAAACATATTTCCATTTTAAGACTTAAAGCAAACGTTTTATTTTACGAAAAATGACGTCATTCACATCCGCCTGAGAATTCCATATTTATGATCTACTCTTAACAACTACAGTAAAGCATGCATAGCACTTCACTACCGCGAAAAATGCACAAATGCAGAAAAAGATGATGCCATTCAAGAAAATCGACAAAACAACGGCTATCTATTGATTTATAGATCCTTACAATTAAATATAGTTTATAATAGCTCCATTGTTTTAACAGAAATCATTCGTTTATATTTTTTTCAAAATAGCACGTATTTTAAGTACATTTTCTTTCGGATGTTGTGAGAAAATGGCGACAAAAATATATAATTACTATTTTAGAACTATTTTTCCTTTAATTTCTGCAGAAATGGAGTACTTCCGGTGCCAATATTAAGCAAATGGATCAAAAAACTACAAAAAAAAATAATATTTCACAAATAAATGGAGATATAGTTTTCAAACAAAATGCATTTAAAAAAACATTTTGTTTCCAATACGACGGTATAAAAATCGAAAATGAGCGATGCTTAGAAGTTAAAAAAATTGCTATTGAGTATTTAATCGTACTGCTTTGTTTTACGTACGGTTGGCTTCTGTAAAGAAACGTTATTTTTTGGAATACACAAAGTAATCTGGGAGAAAAAAATAGCATATCGTACCGGGGGCTAATGAATAAATAAATAAATCTTCTTTTTAATATCTTATTAAAAAAACATTTACAAAATAGATATAACTAAAATATATGTTGCATTACTTTTTATCTCAAAAAGTGTACATTTTAATCTATTCAACTTTATAAATAAGTTTCAGAAAAAGAAGATTTCTTGGTCTAAAGTTAATGTACTCTTCTTGCAATGAATGTGGAGTAAACGACGTGCAAAACTGACATGGAAACATGATTTCGTAAAATCACACCCATAAAAGAAATAGGATTTCTTTCTTCATCTTTTGAATTGCACTTGTTCTGAAAGCTGTTTTTGTCATTTTTCTTTTGTTCAAAATAACACAAAGAAATGGGCGTTCTTATTACTCTTCAGAATTCCTGTATTTATTTTTATAGTTTTCAGTTTCTCAAAGAAATCTTTGAAAAACATGACACGGTAAAATCTATTTATAAATCAATATTAAATTAATCATTTTACATATAAAAACATATTGAGGTGCATTCAGAAGATTAAACTTAGATGTCAAGAGTATTATAAATTATTTGTGCTCCCATTTGTTTTATTTAAATTTACAACATTAATTGTCTTACAGTATTTTTCATTCAAATAATAAAAAAAAAAATCTAAAGGAACTTTACGTAAAAATAAGAATATTTTAAAGGATAAAAAACTCAGTTATTGTGAAATTACTGCTATTATAAATTATTTAATTTTGAAATTAAAACTTATCACGAATTGCGTTTCATATTTATATACGCATTTTTGGTTTTATGTAAAAATAATCCAGAAAAATACCATTTTTTAGTAATTCTAAAATGTGATTTTTTTAAAAACTAACTAAAGTTTTAAATTATGCAACATTAAATTTTCAACATTAATCAGGTTTAAAGTAAAAAAAAACAGAAAAACATACATATTAAAACATCTGAAAACTGTATGTATTATTAGATTTATAACAAAACGGGGTTTTTCTGGTCTGTCAAAATAATACTCTAAAGTTTAATGGGAAAGAAAATATAATGCATCCCTTTTAAACTTCAGTATACGTTCCCCATGCAATTTTTCATGTAAGTGTCCTGTAAATTTGGTTATATTTTGATTAAAATTCTTTAAAATAACTGCTAAACTTGTTTTCAATATATTGGGTTTGGTTAAGACGCAATTGTATTTTCGTATGTGTACATACATACTATTCATATATAAATAATATTATGTTTATACACAAATGCTTTTTGAGCATTACGAGGCTGTTATTACCCCTTATTTAAATTATTTACATTTTTTTTTATTATATAAGTTTTTCATGCAAATTGTTTCTATTATTTAAATTATTAACGGTCTTCTGCAAACCTTCCTGGCGGAATATTTATTTAAAATGTGAGTCCAAATGTTTTCTATACATAACCAAATGTGAATGAAAAATAACTAGTATTTTTGTACAAATAAGAAAAAAAAGTCTAAAATGAAAAATTTCCGGTGACGTTATGCTTTTGTGTAAACTGTTAACAGCGATTACATCTTTATGTAACGTATTTTCTTTTTATAATAAAAAAAAAAATGTAGTTTTAAAGAAAGAGAAACGACGTATAAAGATACAAGATTAATAGATTTGAACAAAGTACAATCCTTAAACACTTGTTACATATGTTGTCTTCCTCTTTTCTTTAAAAAAAATGGTCAAGAAAAGTTGCAATCAAAAATTCAAGAGTTATACTTCTGTCATCTAATGACGTACAGTCTAGAACTGTAGATAATATATTATTAAATTGCTATTTTATTAACATAATTTTATTTAAATCTATCAAATGTAAGTACATTTTATGAATTCCATAAGAAATATAATAATGTTGTATAGGATCTGGACTTTCTTGACAATAACATAATTATTTAAAAAATTATGGGTAAAAATAGCAAAAAAACACTGGTTGTAAGACAGACAACACTGCAAATTTCTGAAAAACATCAATAATTCATAAATGAAAAATGCCATACTCATGAACTTTTCAATAAATCAGCATAAGATTAGTCTACTTACTTTCTATATATTTTTTTAAACAATTCGGAAAATTATGGTAGTGGGACTATTATTTATTAAGTTAAGACAAATTTTCCGTTTAAAAAGCTCCGGTATGGAAATTTTGAGAACATCTTCTTTATTTTTTTCTTTTTTACTGTAAGTTTTTAAAGTGAATTTTGATCGAAATTGAGGTTTTAAGGGCATATACATAGGTACCCTAATCTAGACGACTTTGAACTAAGATTTTTTACCAAAATTGTACTCATCAGAACTCTTGTCGTAATTGAAGTCACTTACTCTGTATGCAGGATAGCCCTTTTATAATGTCTTTCAAATCTTGTTTTGCATATAGAAAGTGTATCAATTATTTTTTTCATCATATTTTTAGTTCAATTGTAATACATGACGATGAAAAATATAAAATCCTAACAATATCTTCATAATAATTTTTTTTTTTTTAAATAGCAAAATTTCATGTTTACGCATATCAGTGTACATTGAGATCAACAATATATATATATATATATATATATATATATATATTTTAACTACATACTATTATTACATTTACTTATGCACTGAATAAAGAGTTTTAGAATATCTTCAAAATTAACTGAAATATTAAAGCAAAATAAAATATAAAATAAGTGAAATATAAAATTATTACATTACCACATTGAGCTTAGATTCTAGTTCAAAACATAGTGAGTAATATGGGAAGAATTCTGGCAAATTTACACTGAACATGTTTAAAAAAATTTATGTACAAAGGATTTTTTCGAGCATAGAGTTATTGGAAAAATTTATTTTCCAGAAATCTCATTTAACGATTTATTATCTATATTGCTTCTTATCTATTAAATTAATCTAGAATTGTCCAATAAGATTTATTAGTGTTTTTATGTAAAAAATCACAGAAACATCGTTTGCAATCGCTTGGCCTTTCTATAATCAATTCCGATGTCGTACTTCCTTTTTATTAAACTGTTCATAACTCCTCTTCTAAAAATCGTAAGTATTAAAATGAAAACAGATTTGGAATCATAAGCTTATGGCCATTTAAAAAAGAAGCAATTTAAAATCTTCAAAATTTTCACTAAAACGGCCATTTAATTGTAAACAGATAGCGTAAGAACGAAAAATATTATTTCCAGATTTGTTAGTTTGAAAAAAAAGATTAATAAAAAATTAATTAAATCATTGAAATACTAAAAATATTTTTTTAAGCAATTTCAAATCAATCAATTGCTCAAAATTATGTTTTTACTTAAAATAAATATTGTCTACTAGATCTAGCAATTTAAAACAAATTTCTTCTTTATGGACAGATAATATTCAAGTACACGTAGATGTCTTAATGATACAGGACAAATATAAAAACGTTTCTAATGAACTATCGAAATCGCCCCAATTATTTTTCTAAAATAGTTCTACTGGTTTTTCTGTTATTTAACTAGTTGAATATAACATATTATGGACGATTTTATTCCACCCTCGACTTCAGAAATTATTTAGCTTAAATTTAAATTACACTCTTAGGAAAAACTAGAACCTACCTTAATTTAATGAAACTTGACTAACAAAATAAATAATCTTAAGTGACGTCACTATTCTCTATATAAAGACAATGATGATAAAAATAATTAAAAATGTGAACATTTATAAATTAATTGTAGGTAAATATAAAGGTAAAATAATTACAGATACACATTTACATTTATTCAAAATTTCTACTTGGATTAAATGCCAATTCATTTCACAGTTAGAAAATAAACAAGAAAAAAACAAATGCATTATGAAACGTTTTAAAACACTTCCAAAATATCGTGTGTCAAATTAACTGTTTAATCAGGTGGAAGAAAATATTTATGCATACAGTTTAGAAAACACGTAACGCATTTTAAAATTTCAACAATAACAATCCGCAGAACCAAAAATAATTGAATAGCCCTGTAAATGAGCAACACATTTGTATATATATTAAAAAATATGTTAAAGTTATTTCACTTGGAATGTTTGCTACTCTGTTCAACATTAGCTTTTAGCAATTTAGCTCAATAAAAATAATTCGTCTTCCTTTTATTTTCTTTGTATAGATCTCAATATTATCTAATGATTTTTATATGCACCACATATAATGTTAACATTTATTTCAGATGCAAACGTAAGACGCGGATAAAAGCATTTTACTAAGTACCTTCCATAGCGAGAAATGTATTAAGTCCTTGGCTTTGCAATGCAAATATTTAAACATGTTTTCGTATACTAAATACATAACAGCTTGCATATGTATAACGCAATGAAAAATACCCTTCAGCAATTCGATCCCACGCTCAGTAATGCTTAGGATTGATTTTGTACGCCGTGTATATTATCTGTAGAAATTATAAGCACCAAGCAATAATCAAATATATAGTTAAACTAAAAAACACACATTACAAATGAATACGTACTTCCAACGATTTTCGATCATAGACATAGTACGGTAAACAAATACTTTGTTGTATCTCTGTAAATGATACATTATAGTGGTGCTATGCACATTTTGTCGTTCCACACATAAATTATACCAATTTATTTCTGTTTGAAATAGTGTTACACCATTAACAGCTCCAAACAATTTTTTTCCAATGTGCCATAACATAACTCAAACATTTTCTTTGTTGCTGCAAACGAAAAACAATTGCTACACACTGAATTTTTACTAGCGTAAATGCAATAGTAAACTACAATAGTACCAAATGGTTACCCGATTATATTTACTGAAGTGAGAGTACGGAAAGCTGGTTAGTGATATAGAATTTATAAATATTTTCATTTCTTTTTAAAAGTTTGAAAAAAATAATATTGGTATTTTGCATCTAACAAAAAATAAAATAAAATATATATATTTTCTATCAGCAATTCCGACATTATTGGTTTAGTTTCAAACTTAACTCTAATACAAAGTAGAACGCAAAAGCACATAAATCTAAATGCGGTATCGTGGAAAAACATTTAAGTAGCAATAATTAATGAATTTCATTATCATAAATTTCTGAACTATTTAATGTTTTTTAAAGAAAATTTTAGCAGTGGTAAACACAAAAACAAAAAAAAATACCCCCCCCCCCCCCAAAAAAAAAAAAAAAAAAAAAAAAAAGTTAAATTTTTCAAGTGTGAAGTTGTATTCTCTTTAAATGATGTGTGTTATTTCTAGACTGCATTAAAATTTATTTCAGTTTTTCAATTCATTTATATTTTAAGACAAAAAATATTTTATTAAAATTTGTTACTTTGTAATTTATAAGTAAATTATATTAATGAATCCATAATTAAATCTTTTTTTTTTTTTTTTTTTTTTTTTTTTTTAACCAAGTAAAAAGAAAAAAAAATCGTTTTTAATTGGAGCAAAAAAAGTTTTCCTCCACTTTCATCGCAAATGCAACAGAAATTGTTTTTTTCTTCATGTTATTCAGGAGCGTAATGCAATTTTAAATCAAAAATATCTTAGAATGAAAAATTAATTAATTCCGACGAAAAAGTTTACTTTTTCTCCAATCATATTTCCTTTTTTATTGAAGTTTTTTAAAGCAGTCTATTAGATATTTCATGTGGTGTCTATTTAGTACTATCATTTAAAGTGCACGGACACTGTGCATAACTTCCCTTTATCCTCCCCGTTTAATTTTTTTTGAAGAAATATATTTTTGTAATTCTAATTGTATACCAATATATAGTTGAGAAAAAAAAACATATACAAACTATTTTCAGATGACTGTTTTTCCGTAATAATTCATCAGAAATTTATTAAATTTGGTTTCTAAGAATGCATAACAAATATTTTTAGAAAAATAAAAACGTAATTACTGATAACGTAAGGGGATGTATTACTATATAATTAAGCTACTAAAATTGAGTAGAATTTAATTTAAATTTTGAAAAAAAAAACAGAAATTAAATAATAACTCTCATTGTCAATGATTAATATAAGTTCTTAAGCAAAATGCATTATGTCACATATCACTTATTCTTAGTAGTATTAAATTAGTATGCTTTACTTTTTAATATGCTTTTTGTCATACAGTACTTCAGAAAGCATCTGAATTAGCCATTATAGCATATAAAAGTACTTCTAAAGTGATTATAAATGTAATATTTTTGACAATATTCTTTTAATACGTTTACTCAAACAATCGTAAAATATTACATCAGAAACGGTATTGTTTTATGCAGTTTATGCATAATGATCTTTTCTATGTATATAATACTGAAAAATTATATAATTCAATTTTTTATATCTAAACCTTCTTTAAAATTTCATTAATATTTTATTTATTTTATTTTATTTTATTTTGTTTTATTTCATTTCATTTTATTTTATTTCATTTTATTGTATTTTAAGCAACCATTTATACTATTTGCTTTTCAAATTTTATTGCAAGAGGAGGGAATTCCTTTTCTTACAGGATATTAATATTCGTTATTATAAAATTCAGTACTGCAAGATAACATTTGTTGAGATTCTAGAATAGAATACAAGGGGATATGACTGTTAATCTTTATAAAATGAACAACGTGTAGAAATTTTATAATTTTGATTATAGATTTAGTGGTTCAGTTATATTTTTCCAATAACGGGTCACGTCCGTGAAATATTATATATAAGATTTGCTTGAGGAATTTCAGAACTTCAAGAACCGAAATAAATATTTGAAATTGAGAAAATTCTTCAAGCGAAAATGTGACATTTATTAATGTCAATATATTTTGTCAATCATGAGATGGATAATATAATTTAAGTATTTTTTTAAGCAACTTTTACAAAGGATTAAAGAAATTCTCCAGTTATTATTACCAACAATGTAAATCTTTAGAATAACTTTAGTATTATTTCCGTGATTCACAGTGATCGTAGATGATTAGTTTATATTAAACTTTTGAAATGTATAGATTTTATTAAATCATCAATTTTTAGTATGTATATGGACACTTATAAGTATCCATATACTGAGATAACTTTTTTCTCGTCATTTATCTTTACGATTTTCATGAAATATGGAGCTCGTGATGAGACTTTTGGAATTTAAACGGTTTCTTTTTCTTTAAATAGCTAATCAAATATCTATCAATATGTAATTTTTTGCATTGCTATAACTTCATGAAGGGTCAAAGAAATTTGGAAATACGCCAAGAAATATAATGTGTGTAGCATTTTGATTTCAGGATAAATCTGTTCCACCCTGTGGAATTGCAGACAGTTAGTTATGAATAATAAAATTACAATAAAAATACATTACGATATTTTTATAAAACATATAAGAATATATTCTATGTGTATCAAAAATTTCCCAAGCTTTAATAATCTTTGATTAATTTTTTGCATACTACTTCGATTTGTACAAAATGCCAAGATTTTCCTACTCTGAGTCTGTTTATTATTTGCTTTCTGTACTTAAATGAAGGTATTAAAAAATTGTCTGTATATTTTAAAGTAAAATATCATGTATGAAAAATAATAATTTTTCTTAAGTACACGTAAGGAAACATAATTGTTTCATTGTCTGAATGAAATAAGTCAATATTATATTTTTATTTTATTGTAAGAATTTTGAACTGCGAGATAAGTATCGAATAAATGAAAGGGCTCCATATTCTATTCCTGTTATTATGTCGAGCTGTTTTTTGCGACAAATGTTTCGATGTGGTTGTTGTGATCTCCCATATTTGTGGTTGCTTTTTTTCATTTCTTGAATGCTACTGATGGAAAAGTAATAATCTTTTTTAATAATTTGTTTTAATTTATATATATATATATATATATATATATATATATATTTTGGGGGGGGGGGAGGCGGAGGTTTTAAACGACATTTTTATGTTTATATAATATTAAATAATATATTTTTGTGCATTTTTCTATGTTTTAAGATTTATAAAAATGGTATCGTTTATAATATAAGGTTATGTTTAATTTCATGTGTATAATAAATATGTAAAACTTGAAACATATAAAATTATTAAACTAAATATAAGTAAATTAATTAAATAATGCTATAAAAAGTGATAGAATATCTTTATTAAGACTTACGATCGTTTCATCGCACAATCGGCGACATTTTCAAAATCAATCATAATAGAAAATATTTTCACATAACTTAAAAACAATAATATAGTAAACAATGTCACGAGACATGAAGCATAATGAAAATATTGCAACCATAAAATAAAAATTAAGTTTAATTAAGTGTTTAAGTTATGTGAAAATATTTTCTATTATGATTGATTTTGAAAATGTCGCCGATTGTGCGATGAAACGATCGTAAGTCTTAATAAAGATATTCGATTACTTTTTATAGCATTATTTAATTAATTTGTTTATAAGTGATTATTATACATGTTTTTATAAATATAAGTATGTAATATTAATATTTATGTGTATATCTATACATAATAAAATATATAATATACACAAAATTAATACATATAGGGTAGTCCGAGCAGTAAGTGAACATCCCCCAGTGAATGAACAGTTTGTATATACTTTAATAGAATAAGGTTTGACCCCCCCCCCCCCTCTAGATCGAGTTACATCATTGCCTTAAATCTATTCAATAGGAAGCTATCGCATTCTTGATTGGTTACTAAACTCACATTACTTTACTTTGAGAATATGTTTTATTTTTTATGTCTGAGAAACACATTTTTTCTATACTGAAATAATAAGTTGAGTGCTACGTCATTTCATATGTTTGATAAGAATTTACTGTTTTTATTTGCATTATGCACTAATTTTATTGTACATACACTAAATATATATATTATAGCCTTATTTCTAAATGTTTTAACCATTGTATAATAGGTACAATTTGCGAATAGGAATGTTTAATAGCTCGTTAGATAAATATTAAAAATCCAATGAATGAACAGCTGTTCACTGGAAGGAATACATTAGGCTACTTTTCCTAGTGAATGAACTGTTTTGGGCTCTATGTTCTTGTTGCTTCTTCGTACCTATATTTTGAATTAAGTGATTTTTGAACAATGGTAACAAATGAAAAGTTATCAGATATAAAAACGTAACAAAAGAACATATATACACACATTTTTAAAGGTAATAATTGTTGATGACTTCTAAATCTTACTTTTTATATGTTTTTTAGATGCTTGATTGAAATATTCTCATTGATAACCAAGAAGATTCATAAAAAAGGAAATATGGGAGTTTCAAGTACTCTACAGAGGACATAGAAAATGCTGTACAAGCTATAAGGCTCAGGACAGCTCAGTTTGAAAAAGGCATCTCTTCATTTTAATATTCCAAAAGCAGCGCTGTCTATGAAACTACGAGGGAAAACAATTGAAAGTACGCTTATGGGACATTCCCTGTGTTGTCCTTTGAAGAAGATAAATTTCTTGAACATTGGATAGTTGAAAAGGGAAAATTGGATTTACAATCCATAAGGATGAAGTAAAAGTTGATGTTTACAATGTCATGAAACAAACAGGAAGGAAAAATCCATTTATAGACAAACATCCAGGGGAGAAATGGACGGATCATTTTTTTAAAAATAACATCCGAAATAAGTAAAATATAAAATTCCTTTTGTTATTTTTTAATAATTTGTAAACCAACAAATGTATTTTCACTGCCAAACGCCAGTAGGTACTGTTTATTAAAATATAATGAATCATTTTCTTTTTAAATGTGCTGAAGTGTTCTTTTACTAGTCAGAATACCTTGTATAATGTTTATAATTTTAAAATATAATTTCATAAATATCTAAAAAGCATTTTTTTTAGCATCGAAGACCACTTGTCCACATGTGGTGGAATTGGAGGTGGCCTACAGTAAAGTATAAGATCTGGTATTTTAAGGATCATATGAAAGGCATAATAACAACACTTGAACATATTTCTGCAACGTGCGCCCATTCATCGGGAGTTATTACTGAAATAGAGAGGTACAGGGCTATTGAAATATAATTAGTTTTTTTTTTCTTTTAAATCTGTAATTTATGATTAATTTCAAAACTTAAAAATGACAATTTTTCAAACTAATTAATATCGTTCTGGCTTTAAAAAACCCGTAATTCGATAAAAACATGTACAAGTTATTTGTACAAGTTGTAAAATAAATAAAGAGCTGTGAAATTTAAGTACTTATAAATTCCTGCCTGTTCATTCCCTGCGCAAATTTTGCATTCATTCACTGGTAACAACTGTTCATTTTCTCGATTTTTGTATAGATTTCTATTAACACACCCCTAGCATCTGAAATAAGTAAAATATAAAATTCCTTTTGTTATTTTTTAATAATTTGTAAACCAACAAATGTATTTTCACTGTCAAACGCCAGTAGGTACTGTTTATTAAAATATAATGAATCATTTTCTTTTTAAATGTACTTAAGTCTTCTTTTACTAGTCAGAATACCTTATATAATGTTTATAATTTTAAAATATAATTTCATAAATATCTAAAAAGCATTTTTTTCTGCCAGCTTGGAAAATTTGGTAAGATGCTAAAACACACCATTGGCGTCATTTTGAATTCCTTCGCCAATCATGCTATTCAGAATAGGATACGAAACTCTTTCCAAACAAATAATCAACATAATAATACCATTGTAATAATAACATTTATAATAACATTGAAAGTCATTAGATATAAAATAAAAATTATAGTATTTTTATGTTCTATGGATATTTTTGATTTTCACTCAAAGCATTAATCATTACAAAATGGTCAGCAAGGTCAACAACATTTAGTTTCCAAATTTGAAGTAGGGGCTTAGTTTATTTTCTCAAATGAGCAGGCAATTAAATTATATATATATATATATACTTTAGAGTCATTCCATGTCAATTCAACCAGACCTTGGAACCCGACCGACAGGGATTTGGGTGAAACTTTGTGTATATGCTAGCCCTACCTTGATATGAACAAACATGAAAAAATTCCTTCCTAGACCAAATAGTTTGTGAGATATAGGGTTCAAATTTTTGTATTTTTCTCTAATCTCACATTTCTAAGTCAGAATTTGTAGATTGTGGTTCCATCTTCAAAAAATTGTTTATCCGGATCTAAGATGTGAATCATTTTAAAAATATGAAAGTACATCAAAAGATGCAGATTCTAATAAAAAATATGTAAAAAATTAATTTGTAACTTTTAAGGTAAAAAAATTAAACCAAATTTGAAAGTTATCCTTATTTTCAGAATTTTTGTCATTTTACAAAAAAGGCTCTTCACAAAAATGAAAATAAAATTCTCAATTTCTTTTTGTTTTAAATAAAAGATTATACTTTGGGATTTCTATTTATGAAATAAAAATGATGTGAAAAATTTGACTTATTTTGGGATGCCGTACCTATCAATAGATAAAAATCTCTAACTTTGCTTATGGTACCTAAACAATTTCTGCGCATTTTAAATTTAAATGTATTAATCATTTTGAGTTATTTTCTAAAATGAGCCCTTAAAACCAGACGGATTTATTTATTTTTATAACAGTAGAAAATTTGTTATGTATAGTATTGGTTACATATCACACCTTATTTGGTGCAACACCAAAAAGGTGTTGTTCTCAATCGTACCGCATATTTTTGTCACATAATTATACATCTGTCATTGGATTCAGTGGTTCATTTCTATAAATGCTTTCAGAATGGGAGTATATAAGGAATATTTACAATATCTAATTGAGGGGGGTGATTTGTAGTCATAGATTTTCTTCGCCTTTTACTCAGAAAAAAAAAAACTTTGTTTTGTAAATAAAAAAATAAGCATTTATTTGATAATTAAATTCAACAAGTCATAGGAACTAGGAACCACAGTAATTATTTAGGTACCAGAGCGTAAATTAGGAACAGATATTTTTTTTCTTGATTTGTGCAATTTCACAAAACAGGATAAAATTTTTACATAAGTTTTGAGAAAGACAAATTTTTTGTTAAAATTAAATAATCATTAATTTAAATGTAGTACATTACATAAATTCGCTTATAAACATTTTAAAAATTTAGATTGTTGTAAATTTTCATATAACAAATAAAGAATTTGTTAAATTATATGTAAATTTATTAAACTAATAAATCAGAATAAAAATTATATATTTAAAAGTGTAAAATTCAAAAATAGAACTGGGTTATAAAATATGAAGAAATATAGAAATAAATGACGTACTTTTGCAGTATAACTTAGACTTACTTTGCAACATTCTTTCTTTGTGCAATTTTAAATTTATATTTATTCTGAAAAAGCTACATTGAGAAACTTCTAATATATATTTTAATTTTCCTCTTTTACTGCAACTCCAAACATAGTGACATAAGAAAACATCAGTATATTAGAAGATCTTCACAATTTAGTATCTAAAACGCTATTGATTCTGTATTTCAAAATCGGTGGCTATCCTGGTAAAGGTTTATGAAAGTTTACAATTTTTATATTGGCCAGAGCATCCATCACTAAAGTTAAAGTGATGAAAGATGAGAAGTGATGAAATTTACATCAGTAAATCTCTCTTTTACAAATGATATCACATCCTACTTTGCCAACGCACAGGAGTGACATCATGTTGCATATCATAAGATAAAATGTATATATTGCTTCCTGATAATCTAATACTGAAATATAGAGTGTACATAACAGTTGGATGCAGATTCTTTGGTACAAGTGTTAACTTTAAACCTCATCTTGAATAAGAAAATTAAAAGTTTTGCTGAAATCCAACAAAACGATAGCTTTTATAGGGCTAAAGCTTGGTTTAGTTTCTTTTAGGAAATTATATTTAGATTTCGTTATAACAGAGTGGGATAACATTTAAAAAATATTTTATTAAGCTTGTCACAACTTTATTTAAAAGAACAGTGCTGCTAATACTGGATTGAATACCAAGAGTTATAATCATCAAGTGTTTCGGAAATTCCTGTTTAAAAAGAGAATACAACTCATGAAGATGTACACAATATCAATCACTTTTGTGCATTTTAGATTCTTAGCAATGCTAACTACATTTTTTTTTATCCATGATTATTCAATATAATGATTTAATTATAAATTTTTTCAATTAGTTCAATTGTTTCTGGACCTGCGCTGTGGCTGTGGCTGTGGCTGTGGCTTTACCTTTTCTTATTTCTGCCATTGACAAGATTCTGATTAACTACAATTATTTCCAATCATGATACTTAAATGTATATAATTTTAAAACTTTTAAATTAGTTCAATTATTTCTGGACCTGTGACTGTGGCTTTACCTTTTCTTATTTCTGGCATTGACAAGATTCTCTTTTCTCTCAGAACTTGTCATGGCTGTCCTGCTGCATAATCAGTTACTTCAAATTCATCTATTATTTTCTTTTGCAGCACAAGGAAAATTGGATCACCATTCTATTTTCAGAAACAGCAGACTAACAATAATTTGATAAACAGATTCAAAAACACCCGCTTTTACAAAAAAGTTTTATCCTCCCTTTGTCAGAATGTGTTTTTACGAGGCAGGTATAGAAATATGTTTCATCCTGTAGAAGAGAAATTAGTTTTGTTAAATATAAGGTATTTAAACTATAAATAAACGGTCAAGTGCGAGCATTACTCGCGCACAGAGGGTTCCGTAGAATAAATATATGAATTTGTAATTGTATTATAAAAATTAAAAAAAAGTTGCTAAAAGAATACTAAGACTTTGTAAAAAACTATACAATGTAGGGATGGGTATAACTGGATATATTAGAAAAGTGTAAATGGGTATACCATGAAAGTTCAAAGAGATATGGAACCTAAATAATATCAAATATAGCTATTCGTATAACTCATTTTTTAATATTATCCTAATCTGTTTATGATGAACTTAATTCGGTACTGACAATAAAAGCCGTGCATAGTTAAACTTCATTTCTAAACTTCATTTCTTCAGCATGAAACAAAATTCAGCGTAGTAATAACCTTTATTTCTACAGTGTAGCTAAAACAAAACCTTTGTTAAAAGTTTAAATTTGGCATTGTGCTAAGCGCGCTTCGAATTGAGGTCTCAAACCTGCAACGCCGCCTTGGTCAGTGCCGGTTTTTTTTTAGATAGGTGTTTAATTAACTTTTAAAGTCACTCTAGGCGTATTGAGAGATACAATCAATGCAAACTATAGCGAATCCCACAGTATTTATGCGATTCATTCTAATTAAATCTTTCGAGGGCGATGCCCATAAAAAACGGACACCTAATTTTAATTCCAAAACAGACAAACGGCACTATGAATATTTAATTAATATTTTCCTTTTATCATGTACGTGAAAATAAGCAAGTTCGCATTTTCTAATAAATTCGTTTATAAATTCTGGTGTCAGTTCATTATTTCATAAGTTTATAAATACTCCGTGCCGGAAAGAATTAAGTGGTCGCAGGACTCCTAAAGCTTCAAAATTTAAGAAATTTTAATTTTTGTAAATGTTAAACTCCTATCTTTTCTCAATACTTTGATATAATTGTTTCCTTGAAATTCCCATCAGAACAGAAGTTTTGGCTTTTAGAATTATACCCGCTCAATAGCTGAAGCGGCGTTTCCGAAACTTTAAAGTCATTATTTTCCAAATGGCGTTTTTTGGGCATAACGCGCAGGATACCTCAAAAATTTCTGAATATTTTTTCATGAAATTTTCAAAGCATATATTTCATGTTAGTCTGTATAAGCTGAACCTAAAATTTCCTTTTTATTGTTCAAAAAAATATTTTTTTAGGTGATTTTACTGTTGAATTTTTCAATATTTTGTATTAGATAAATACAACATTGCATTAAAATTATAAAAATGCTTTAAATACAAATTTATTTAAGCTCAGGGAAATTATTACAATCTGAAGTATAAGTAATCACCAAAATTTTCATTCTAGTTGCAATATTTATTTTGTAATCCTGCGCGTAAACTGTTATGCCAATTTTTTTTTCGCCAGATGTCTAGCAGTTTCGAGCCTTCTATAAATACTAATTCTTTATCTTGCAATTTTTTTATCCCAATTAAAATTGTGCTTTAAAATCGTATACATTTTAAGACATTAAATGTTGAAAATGGTCTTTTTTTCATTTTTTCCACTTTTTAGAGTGCCGAGACCCTTAAATTAGTATGTTTTTAACAATTTGACGTTTATTGCTTTTATACTGTTACTGGACATTACATTATACATATATATCATCAAAAGTTGTTAACTAGGCATAGAGTACGCCGCCCCTGTCCTTGTGTATGTCCAAACTGACGGTACCCTTAAGGGTTAATATCTCGGCTAATTACCGATTATTTTTTTGAAAATCATTATCAACAATGCTTTTATTAATAAGTACAGAACTTGTGTGGAAATATAAATTATTTGAAAACAACGTTTAAACACACAATAAAATAAGTTGATTTGATCAGACGTATACGTTCGGTTAAGGATCAAATTCCTCCTCATAATTATTGGGGCGTTTACAACATTCAATGCCAGTGTGGTTTGTCCTACATTGGACAAACTAAACGAAAACTCCGTTACAGAGCCAATGAACACAGAAACTATGTAAAGAAAAAGAATTACAGAAATCCTCTATCGCCTCTGATTGTTGGGGGGAGGGACATAATTTTAATTTTGACTCAGCTACCATTATCAAGAAATGCATTACTCCTCTGGATTTAGACTTTTTTGAGACTGTTCATATCCATAAATTTAAAGACTCCTTGGTTAATGATTTATCTAGTACACCATACATCTCAACTTTCTGGATGGATTTGTTGTGTCACGACACTTCACTTCCGCATTAATTTCATTGGCTGTTGGAACTTCATGGTCTTTTGGTATTATGTTTTGACATTTGGGTTTTTCACCGTACATGTAGTTGGGGGATATTGTTTTTAAAGTTTTTATAGTTTTTTACACTGAGGATGTGAGTCCTAGTACTCACGAAACGTATACGTCTGATCAACTTATTTTATTGTGTGTTTAAACGCTGTTTTCAAATAATTAATGCTTTTATTCTTCTGAAACGATAGGTATATTCAGCGATGCTCAACAATTTTTCCGCATGCCCGTAAATCGAGATTTGTGTATAACAGAAAAATGCTAATTACTCAAAATCTATGTGACCTAGGGTAATCGCTATAATTTTCCTGCAAGGTTTACATTAACGTCTACTACTTTTTGAGTTCAGCGTTACAAAAGCTTTCACAGGATACCCCACATGATATGCAAAGAAAAGATTTTTTTTCAAGTAGCATAATCAGCTCCTCTACTTTTTTACTAAAAATATTTATGAATGTTTAAAAATCTGAAAATATGTGGGTCAATGGTCTTTATTACTTCCCCGAATTTGAACTTCCCACGTTCCATAGTTTACGAGTAAAATGGCTGTGACAGACAGACACAGGAGTGATCTTATAATGGCTCCGTTTTTACTTTTAAGTACGGAACCCAAAAACATATTTAAACTAATTAAAATTATCCAAGATAATAAAATAGAAAGTTTTAAAAAAATAATACAAATAAAGTATTTTAATGTGATTGATAAAATGTCCTTTTATTTTCTTATATTCTACACCAACGAAAGATTTTCTGTTTACAGTTATATTGTAAAAACAAAATTAAGAGATTATTTAAATTAAAAAAAAAATGCTTATTATAAAAGAAATGACATGAATGAGTAAATAAATGAAGCATAAGGATTATGCACAAAATTTAATGGAGGAGGGATAGACTGCAGTCATAGACCTCTTTTTCCCACTTTTACTCAGAAGAAAAAAAAAAACAAAAAAAAAAACAAAGCAAAAACATTACTTTGCAAAAATAAATAAATAAATAATTAAATAAAAATAAAATAAAAATAAAATAAAAATAAAATAAAAATAAAGTAATATATTCAACAAGTCACAAACCGCAGTAATTATGTAGGTACCACAGCTAAAGTTAGGCAGAGGTTTCTTTTTCCTTGATTGATGCAGTTTCCTAACAAAGGGCAAATTTTTTGCATAAGCCATGAAAAAGACATATTTTTTATTTCATAACTAGAAATCCCAAAGGGCAAACTGTTATTTAAAACAAAAAGAAATTGGAAATTTTATTTGCTTTTTGTGTAGAGCCTTTTTCGTAAACTCACAAAAATTTGGAAAAATAACCATAACATTGAACATTGGTTTAATTTTTTGGCCCTAAATATTTAAAATTAATTTTTTAAATATTTTTTTATTAAAATCTGTGTCTTTTCATATACTTACAGTGATATTTTTAAGATTATTCACATGTTAGAGAAACATTTTTTTAAAGATGGAACTGCAGTTTAAAAATAGTCTCAGAATTTGCAATTTGAGAAAAATACAAAAATTTGACACCCCATATCTCTTAAACTATGAGGCCTAGGAAGGAAAAATTTCCGGTGGATTCATATCGAAATAGAATTAGTATGTACACAAAGTTTCACCCAAATCTCTGTTGGTCGGGTTACAAACCATAAAAAATTTGGTTGAATTGATATGAAATAACCCTTAACAAAGATACCAAAAACATTGTAAAAAACAGCAGAAATTGAATAACAGAAATGGAATAGTGGAAAATTGTAGAACTTAGACAGAATCGTCGGGTCCAAATGCCTAAAATTCCACAAATAAAATGCGTGGTTTCGTCTTCACATTAGCCATAAATTAGCTAAAGAATATGAATTTGGGACTTCCACACGCATAAAATAGCGAAATAATCTATTGAACACAAATTAAGTTCAAAATAAAACAAGATAAAAAAAAAATATGGAGGAGAAATAAAAAACAAATTACCAAACTGAAATCCATACTTTAGCATGAGGCATAATATAGTACAATCATTGGATATCACATGCATTTGTTTCCAAAAAAGTTTTTTATATGATGATGTACCATGGATCAACAATATAGATCATAGCCAAGCATACACCCGTTATATATAATCAGTGCCCTCTATAGATAATTTAGAATTTAGAATGAACTGCTCCATGTATTCAAATGAATGAGTGTGGTGCTGCCATCTATTGAATTATCAGTAAGATAAAAGCTATTATATTATAAAAACTATTTATAACTATTAATGGATTAAGTTTTAAATTAAATAATGTTTAGAGATAGATATATGATAATTAAACGATAATTATTAAATTAAATATGTTAATAAATATATACAACTGCATTAGAAAAAATTAGTAATTGATATATTAAACCAAAATGTTATGTAAAATGGTAAAATTGATGATTATTAATATTTCAAATAAATATATGTACCTGGCTATATCACATCATAATTTAAATTCTTGTGACAACATTGCATCATCATTTAAACTAATTTATAATTAAATAAAAAATTATATATATATTAATATTCTAAGGAATTAATATTAATAATAATTAAATTTAAATGAATTTGCTATATTTAATGTGTCTACAAACTTTCTTAAAGATTCAATACACATAATTTAAGCGGAGAGGGAAGAACAAATAATAAAATTATTAAGGGGGTAGGATAAAATTTTCGAAAAAATTTTAATACTTATTTTGATTCCGTAATCATTTCTGAACAATTTGCAAAAAACCTCATTAAAAAATTCCCATCAGTTTACTAATTATGACAATTTCATTAAGACTATATATTAAGACTACATAGGATAATAAAACTTTGCGTTGCGTTTATTCAAAATGATGAATTTTGATACTGCGCGCAATGTTACTAAAAAACTATACATGGCAATCAAAAGAATTTTTCAAAACATATTCATTTCTGTATTATCTACAACTTAAAACCAGAAAAAGGCAATATTTTATTTTTTTAAGAAAATATTTTTTTAAAGTGAAATTTTTTTTTTCTTTCGGTAGATTTTTTAATTTAGTCAATATTTTTTTCAAATATTCTGGTGTTAGTATAAAGGTAAGACTATTATGTATTTATGTTCACCAAAATGTCCTATTTAAATGCATATTTTCAGACTTTATAATTCGCGCAAGAATTTTTCTCTTATTATCATATATTTTTTAATTTATCATTTCAATATTTTTTTATTAACTTACAAGTATATATATTTCTTTAAATATAAATTTAAATATGAGCTTTATATTTAAATAAAGTTTGATTTTTATTTTTGACTTATTACACAAGTTTTGAAGCTTGAAATATAGTGACATTTTTTTTTACTTTTTCGACCTGTTCAAAGGTATCCTACCCCCTTAAAACATGCATTTTATTCTCATTTAAGATGGTATACTTTGTATTAGAAATTAATATGATATTGTCCTAAGTAGGCTAAAATTTAAATACAAGTTAATCGTTAGCATTATTAAATATTTGATGAATATGAATAAATTTTATAGATATGTATATATATATATATATATAGCTCTATTAAAAGTGAATGATTATGAAAATGATTATGAAAAGAGGGTGCAAAACAACAATAAAAATCCATGAAAATTTATAACGAAAAAACAATAAACAAACCACTCCCTGCTCTTCAGAAAGTGGGAGGAGTGAAAAAAAGCAGGTACCAAAAACAGAAATTGGATCCTCACGGGTTTCGCAAGATATGGCCAACCCACATACTCCAAAAGTATAAAAATAGATTTAAACTTTCAAAAACACAACATAACAAAGCTATCTTAAAATTTTTTTTTAACGAATCAAAACTGCTTTAAAAACAAAATATAACCAACCAATTCAAAATCCAAGAAAACGATTTAGCTTATAAAACGTAAATAAAAATTAATAAAAATTCCAATATGACTAAATCATTAAGCAATTAGAAGTATTGAATATGTGAGAAGGCCATACCCCAAACTTTACCCATGAAGATGGGTAAAGGTGGGGGTATGGCCTTCTCACATGTTCAATACTTCTAATTGCTTAATGATTTAGTCATATTGGAATTTTTATTAATATTTATTTACGTTTTATAAGCTAAATCGTTTTTCTTGGATTTTGAATTGGTTGGTTATATTTTGTTTTTAAAGCAGTTTTGATTCGTTAAAAAAAATTTAAGATAGCTTTGTTATGTTGTGTTTTTGAAAGTTTAAATCTATTTTTATACTTTTGGAGTATGTGGGTTTGCCATATCTTGCGAAACCCGTGAGGATCCAATTTCTGTTTTTGGTACCTGCTTTTTTTCACTCCTCCCTCTTTCTGAAGAGCAGGGAGTGGTTTGTTTATTGTTTTTTCGTTATATATTTTCATGGATTTTTATTGTTGTTTTGCACCCTCTATATTCACTTAGTGCATATAAGAAGCTGCGTTGCGCTTGATGCACTGGGTTGCTTGTTTTTTAAAAAAATTTAAAAGCATTATATATATATATATATATATATATATATATATATATATATATATATATATACATATATATATATATATATATATATATATATATATATATATATATATATATATATATATATATATATATATATATATATATATATATATATATATATATACACTATATTGCCATTAATGACCGGCAACTTTCAATTTTAGACATTTTGTCGAATATTTAGAAATATACTTGACAGATTCTTCTGGAATTTCAGGATTTGAAAGAACAGGTATGGCCTCATATTTAGCAATGTCGATATGATAAGGGGGGCAATTGGGGGCGCTGTGATAGAGATCTATCACATATCCTTATTGCTTCAAAATTAATTCAATTCATTTATTTTGGCTTTCGAAACATGTCGTTTTTTTTTCCTTCGTTAGGTAAAATCTATTACTTAACTCGACGCTTAAAATCCATTTAGAATCTTATAAGATTGCTTTTTTTTTCTTTCTTTCAATATCCTCTAGAATTTAGTGCTGTAAGTTTCAATTCATTTATTTATTATCGCTTTCCTAATAACATCTACGGCCGTTAAAAATAAAATACAAATATAAATAGATAAATCAGATGCACCTGCTGTTGATTTCAATGAATATTATTTTGTTTTCTTTTTCTTTTGCACTGCCCACGCGAGATGCAATTATTTCTCATTACTTTATTTAAGTAAGTGACCGTTGAAATAATTTATCTAAAATACAAAATGAATGATTATTGATGCGGTGTTTAAATTACTTTTCATGTACCTTAATTTTCTTTATAAGTTTTGTTAAAACATATCTTTCTCAGTATTTCGCAATTTTAAGTACCAATCATCGAACATAATCATTTTGTTTTGTTAATTAATGGCCGGCTTAGTGGCGTCGGTAATATATATATATATATATATATATATATATGTAGAACCGTTTTTCTGGCAATCTGTCAGCATCACGCGATTTATTTATTGTTTTTTTTGTTGGGATGCTAGATTCTGGGCTAATCATTTTGGCGTGTAAATATCACCTTTTGTCTGCTTTCCGTACACTAATTTTAATGCTCAGAATTTGGCGATGTTGTGCGCCAAGTCTCATATGTTTCTTATGAAATCAAGGCACCTTAACTTATGCTCTCACCATGTGGGGACGTAAAAAGATCTTGTGATCTGAGCGTACGCTTAGGCGTACCTCGTATTTCCTCTCTCTCCCATTTAATAGTTCTAAGTAAATTACCTTTTATTATTATGTCAGAAAAGTTAAAATAAAGTTTTCCAGTTCCTGTATTTCCTTGGTCGGAGTTTTTCTTATGGACATTTACGAACCCAATCACTTATCTGAACCACCCCAAATCTCCATCATATATCTTTGGCACATCAGCCGGATTTTCTCCAACCTTAAAAAAATAATAATAAATAAATAAAATAAAATGCATAGAGAGAGAGAAATTCAACCCCCCCCCCTGTGATTTATTTCCTGTTCTATTGGATTGGGAGTCGCCTCCCTTCCGCAACTTTGGATCAAGAATCACCTACAGGCGTTCTGCGCTCCGTACGATGGAATGAGGAATGTGCGCGCCCGCTCTCGCTGGTCTTCTGGTTCGGACCTGTCAGCCTGTCTCCTGTCGGCGATGTCCTTCGGACCCCTCAACTTCCTCGGAGTACTTTATGTACTGGACTATGAATGGAATAAAATCTTCAAAACATCGACTGCCTAGTCCTGACATCTGACATTCCCTGATTCGTCATAGCTACGTTCTCCGGTTTGGAAAATCGTCTATGTGTGTGATTCTGATGGCTGTGCTCACCTGCGAAAATTTCTCCTACTTGATCACAGTGTTTGCCAATACTATATTAGTGCATTTTTACATAAACACTGAGATATGCGACTACAACGGACAAGTTTTTCTAAATATGTCCAACACTCCATTTTTTTTGCCTCTCACTCGAAGTGAATCTCCTGCTCTCATTTTTTTATTTGTGTTTGCAAGGTGTTTCGAAAATTTTCTGACAAGACTAAATAAAAGCGAAGTGGCTTGCTGAAATGTACTAAATTATGCTTTACTCTCACCTTTTTTATAGATGCACACATTTCTTTTTGCCTGGTGCAAGATTCTTCAAAAAAAAAAAAAAAAAAAAAAAAAAAAAAAAAAAAAATCTACTTGCGGTTGCAATGCAAAATATTCCAAGTGGGACATCTTTTTGTGTTAATGTGATATAAAAAATGTGTATTTATTGGTTTGTTTGAAAAGGAGCACCAAAGAAGGCAGGAACAGCACACACACAAAAAAAATTAATTTATTTTGGAAACTTTATCCTTTCAAGCATTTCAGAATATTACTTTTTATTATTTTCAGTTTACATGCTATGAAGTAAATTCTTCCTTTTTCAAGTTGGTTTAAAAAAAAAAAATAAGAAAGGTAACAAATGCTTATTTTTATTTGTTAGATTTTTATGGATGGAACAAGAGGATTTTTTTTTTTATTAGCTAAGTTGAAATTTTTAATTTTCAAAATTTTAACTGCATGTATATTTGTAATTTCCTCTTTTCGTGCTTTACTTTAAAAGGTAAGCTTTTTTTAATTTGTTCCAGTACAGATTTATGTTAAGTGTGTTTAAATATTTTTTTTTTTCATGCATGACAAGGAATTTCTTGATTTAATATTTATCTTTAATGATACTAGTCTGACATTCCTTGCCGCTCTTTGACAAGCAAATACCTTTTGAAATTTAGCTAAGCTTGTCTGTGACACATTGTGTTTTTATTTGTAATTATGAATCACATTTTTTTAAAGAAAAGTATCTTTACTTTTAATTTCATTTCTATTTGGATTGCAATGATATGTATTTTTAATTATATCAGTTGGAAATATTTAATATGTTAGTTAATATTTTTCTGCAAAAAAAAAAAAAAAAAAAAAAAAAAAAAAAAAATACATAAGTTGTTTGGTACAGGATTTCTTTTGAAATGTAATGTAAAATTTACGAATTGTCTAGATGCAATTCTCAGTTAAAAGACGAAAGAGCAGTATTTTTTTTAAGTTAGTTTCATTTGATTTGTATAAGATACACGCACGTGTCTTGCATTGGCACATTGCCGCGCTTTCAGAGATAATAGGTTGTTTTTATTGTCTCTTTGGCCAGGAAGCGCTGCCCTGTGTTGATTTATCGTCTGCTGGACGTAATTTACACTGGTTCGTATGTGTCTGTTGACAGTATGATTTAAATTGCACATTTGTGTTTCAATGCAACATATTTAGTATTGTCTCTTTTAAGTGTAGTTCTCTAGTAATTATTAAATTTTTAGTGAGAGTTAAGAAGTTATTATGCAACCTTTCTTAAAAATATAGATAAAAAAAGTCTATATAATTGTTTTATATTGTGCATATCGTGCTTTTAATTTTTTTTTTTTATACAACTAAATCTTGCATACACTTTTGCAGTTCTTGATAGTAATAGATATTTTTATATGCAGAAAATTTTATGCTTTGTGCCTATTATAAATTTTGTAAAATGATTAGGGGTAATGTGAAGTGTGTGAGATTTGCATATTGGTGATAATTTAAAATAGTTATAGAGGAGCATGTGAGCGTAACCTTTTTTCATTTAGAAATGGGCACTTGATTAGAAAGTTACATTCAGTAGGCGTAATCATAATAAAATAAATAATAGTTTCTTTTCTCTTTCGCATATATATTTTGTTGGATTGTGAACTTTGGCAAAATATTTAGTAATCTTAGATTAATTTATCCTGGCATACATTTAGTTTAGGCTTATTACTTAAGAGCTCGAGTCATCATGTCATTGTTACAAAAATATTTTTCCCTTTTGGCTCTCGTTTGCTTTTGCAAAATACATCAGATGTACAACATAGGTTTGACGTATAGTTTTAAACAGTTATTTTTTGTATGTTTCTCAATGACATACATTACATTAATATATTGTTTTGATCCTTTTGGGTAAGTTTGATTGCTTGTACCTCTGTCATGTTTTATGTGGGATACTTCAGTCATTGCGCTATTTTCCATGGGATAGCAAAATGTCTGAGGTGTGTATTTCGATCTATGGTTAAACAAGTTGGCCGCTAGCTTAATCAGGGATCTGATATGTTTCCTAACATGATTGATGGAGTTACACTAATATTAATTTTACAATTGGAGTATTGTTTACATTTTTTATTTTATTTTTTTTTAATTGCTAAAATTCACCTGCATTTGTTTCCTAATGCTGATTATGGATTCCACTTTTACACTAATTGACACTTTTTTCACTAACTTGCTATGGGCAGATAGCATTGTTAGGTCTTAATCACACATATTTTTTTTTCTTTCCCTCCCATGCACATGGTTGTTGTGACGTCATGTTTATCCTGGTACTTCACACACTCACACACATTTACCCGTTCAGTTTAACTGATTTTGTTCTATTTCAATTAACACTCACCATGCTTAAGGACATTCATAACTATATGTGCATGTTTTGGTTTCTTTTTATCAGCATTTGTAGCTAGCTTAATATTGCATTTTCTTTCACTGCATTCAAAACTTTGTATTTTTTTTTCTTTTTCTTTCTTTTTTTTTTAGATAGATTTGTTTTAATGTAAGATATTTTTCTGGTGGTGTGTTTTAAAGTTTGCAGAAATTAGGTCATAATTTAACTATTGTACATGGTTTACACATTCATCGTAAATTTTTATGCAAGAGATAATTAATTGGGTGTACATTTTTTTTTACACATACACTTAATATACTGTTTAATTTCTTTGTTTATGCGCGGCTGGTGACTTGTTGCTGTTTTATTCATAACATAAGGTAATTTTATAATCACTGACATGATATTTGATATCGGTAAGAGGTTTTGTTTTTTATAAAAATTATTCAAATGCATAATGTGAGCGGTTATGTACATTATTTTTCTTGATAAGACTATTCACATATAGTCATTAAATTAAATCTTTGGCATTTTTTTCACATTTAAATTTTTTTTTAGTAAGTTAAAAGTCTCACAGGTGTCTAGTGACGGATATATACATTCATATGACATAAGGTATATAGCTTGTTTGCTAGTTTTTTTTTTCTTTCATTCTTTTTACTTGGAATATGTTTTGCTTGCCATAACTTCTACATTGTAGCGTAGAGTTATGCAATCTGCTGTGCACTTGTGCATTTTTGCACATTTTCGTTTACTTTATACAGTAATAACTTTGGCAGATACAACTTTATTTTAATGTTAACCCTTAGTCAACCATTTATTCATTTTTTTTTCACAAGTAGTTCATGTGTTGGGTATTTGTTTGTGTTACACAACATTTGTTTATTTAGAATATTTTTTTCTGCATTCATTTACATACATTACACTAGTTCATGAGTTGATTTACATATTTTGTTCATTTGCTTTTACACATTGTATTTTGCTAGCGATTTATTCGGCAGTATTTCTTTTTGTTTTTTTCTTACAAGTACTTCATTGAGTAGTACACACTGGCTGGTTTAGAGTTTAACCAGAGTTTACACACACATTACAAGTAGTTCATTTGTTTTATTAGCCCTTATTCATTACATTTTAATGATAACTCATTAATTATGTAATTGAATCTCACTCGTATGCAAGTGTTTTGGGTTATTAGACACATACTGTCTGTTTATTTTGTTGGCAAATACATTACAATTTTAGATATAGTTCATGTGGAATTATACAATTTGTTCATGTGTTTATTTCAAGTAGTTCATGAATTTGGGAGTTTCTTTTCCCTCCCTTCATACACACGGTTTTTTTCCTGTTACATTTCTATATTTTAAATTTTACGCCATGTTCAATATTAAAATACTCTACCATTTTTTTTTTTAATTTTAACAGTTTTATATTTTTTTGTATTTGCATAATGTCATAACATATCAATGACACCATCACTTTGTCTATGTACGAAGATTTTAAGGTTTCAAGGAGTTATCCGTCACATGACATATTTAACAACACAAACATTTCGAATTTGTTGGCTTTAAACATGTAACATTTTTTTACACTTTCATTGCATATTTCTTACTTGAATGTGGCAGATCAAGTAAGATATCTTGTTATACTATATAAAATACTATGCAATTTCTTATTACTTTTTAATCTTGCCAGGAGTTAAATTTTATGCAATACACAGAAAGTCAGGATGGCAGTGTGAAAATTCATAATATACTAAATTAAAATATACGTTGATTTTTTCTTGGAAGCGGGAGCTTAGTTAAATTGCAGGAATTTAAAGAAAAACAAAAAAAACTACCCCTTGTTGTTTAAGGCAGAAGCCATAAGCTGATGCCACTTTAATTCAAAATATTTCAATATTTAGGGCTACACTTGTTTGAGAACGTGCAACTTGCACATTTTTGTCTCTGGTAGTCCTGTGCGTTATGCATAAATTTTTGTTTGTTTCCTATGCCAGGAATGAAGCCCTAAGACATTACAAATAAGCTTCAATTTTATTAATGGATTCACCTTTACTGAAAATTACAAAATTTTTACTGGTGTATTTGTCTTCTGTTTTTTATTTATTTATTTATTTATTTGCTTGCATTTTATAATATTATGATCTCATGTAAGATAAAATTTTTGAGAAGTTCTAAATACAGTAAATGTGAATGCTTCTCTATATGAAAATATACGTGACTAAAATGCTGGTACCAGCGCCACAAACACAATGCCACAAAAATTAAATATAGGATGTGGGGACGTAAAAGATCTTGTGATCTGAGCGTACGCTTAGGCGTACCTCGTATTTCCTCTCTCTCCCATTTAATAGTTCTAAGTAAATTACCTTTTATTATTATGTCAAAAATGTTAAAATAAAGTTTTCCAGTTCCTGTATTTCCTTGGTTGGAGTTTTTCTTATGCACTTTTACGAACCCAATCACTTATCTGAACCACCCCAAATCTCCATCATAGGGGCCAACAAAAAATCAAAGAAAAGAAATAATACTTGGGATCACCCTGTAAAATAATAAGCACGAAATGATCTATCGCTACCGAAAATAAATAAACAGACTTTGTGCAATATGTGTATGCTTTTGTGTAAGAATAACATGTATGTTATGAGAGATATAGCGATTTATTTAAAAGAATTAAAACATTCTTGCATGTTTTTTTGCTTATAACATGCAGGGTTTTCAACCAAATTTAACACCGGTTTCAGACAAATTGACAAAATATAGTAGAAACTATATAGTGAATTTGGAATATAAATATACTAAATAATTTAGGAAATATGAGCAGTTGTACGAAATAATTTTTATCTGCGCTTGCGCGAACGATAACAAGGATCATTTTACATAATTTAATAGTCAACTCTGTGGAGCAACATATTAAAAAAGCTAGTCAAATATCGTAAAAATGCAGAAAGATATCGGCGTTAGAGTGAGCAAATTTTTAGTTGTTCTCTAAGAGCAGCTGAATGATAAGGGATTTTCCACAAATTCTCATTTTTTATTTTTAATTTTTTTTCAATTTTCATTTTTTTATTGATGCTTTAGTGCTTCTTGGATAACCACCAGAACGAACCTATACCATGATCAAAAGAAGTGTCAAAATCGAAGCACTTTTTCAAATCTACTTGTTGATACTCGCTTAATACTAACTTTTTTCTGAAAGTCAGTTAATAAAAAATGACAATTTGTGTAAAACTCCTTATCATTCAAGCTGCTTTTAGAGAACAACTAACAATTTGCTCACTTTAACGCCGATATCTTTCTGATTTTTTACGATATTTGACTAGATTTTTTTAATAAGTTGCTCCATAGAGTTGACTGTTAAATTATGCAAAACGATCCTTGTTATCGTTCACGCATGAGCAGATAAAAATTATTTTATACAACTGCTCATATTTCCTAAAATATTTAATATATTTATATTCCAATTGCACTAGATAGTTTCTACTATATTTTGTCAATTTTTCTGAAACCGGTGTTAAATTTGGTTGAAAACCCTGCATGTTATAAGAAAAAAACATGCAAGACTTTTTAATTTTTTTAAAAATAAATCGCTATATCTCTCATAACATACATGCTATTCTTACACAAAATCATACACATATTGCACAACGTCTGTTTATTTATTTTCGGTAGCGATAGATCATTCCGTGCATATTATTTTACAAAGTGATCCCAAGTATTATTTTTTTCTTTGATTTTTTGTTGTCCCCCTTATCATATCGACATTGCTAACTATGAGGCCATACCTGTTCTTTTAAATGATGAAATTCCAAAAGAATCTGTCAAGTATATTTCTAAATATTCGACAAAATGTCCAAGATTGAAATTTGCCGGTTATATATAAGAATTTTTAAACATGAGACATCAGACACGAACGTTGAAAAATTATGATATTTTCTGAATTTTCGCATGGTTTTTAATACGACCGCCATTTTTTTACAAGAAATAAGCTTAAACGTAGACAAATTACTTCATTTGTGGAAGATAAACTTTATCATTTTTACATATCCTTATAAAATATTCGACCGTAATTGCATTTTTAAGTTTTTTCAGTTGCATTAAAAATGTCTCTATCGTGGATAAAAAATTTTAAGCCGAATGCCTACATTTATTTCTATATATATATATTTATTTCTTAAAATGATTCAAATAAGGATTAAAGCAGGAATATAATCGTTAAGAAACTGCATTAATGGTCATAAGTATTTTTCAAATTATTCTAAACTTTAACAAGTTTTAACTAACAAATTAGGATCAGACGTTTTCTACATACTTATGCATTATAAAAATTGTTATGCATATAATGCCGAATAAAGAAGAAGAAAATATTTTTTACTTGACAAATGATTCCATTCAATGTGTGATATTTCTTTTTTTTTTAAATTTTGAAGTAAAGATTTATGCACATCGCAATTTTGCCTTCTAAAATTTATTGCTTGTGAACCATATTTCTTCTAGTATGGGTTATTAATATTCGTTCATATGAAAAATGAAAATTCTGTTTAAAAATATTTGTTTAGTTTAGGCATAGGAATGTCGGAGGATGTAACTATTAATCATTATAAAATGTACAAGTTCAAATATATTTATATTCGATTATAGATTTAGTGTCGTAATTTTATTTTTCAACTGAACAGACCTCTCAATGATTTATGGAAAATAAGTTTTAAATAAGTTTCATACGCATAGCATTAAAAGTGATATTTTGATGAATTATGATTGTTTGAAAAAAAAGTAGGACAAATCGAACTATTGAGAGTTTCTTTCAAAAAAATGAACTCTCAAGGAGGTAACGCTTAAACCATGATGTTTAAAAAAATGAGTTACGTTATTTTCTTAGTTGTTAAAAATAGCAATTTAGGTGGGGTTTTTTTTTTACATTTAAATTTTGGACATTAAAATATAGATCAATATTCAGATTAATACAGCAGACATTAAAAAAAAATTAAAAACAAAGGTCATTATCATTTTATACAGTCAAAAGAACTTTTTCTCCATATGGTTGCTTAAAGATGTAAAATAATTTAAAATAATTTAACGAACTTTGCATATGATTTACATAAAATCGTGAATGTTATCACCGCACATCAAAACTTCCGAATAGATGTAATCTTTTTTGAAATATAGTTAACCTTACAAAAGGTATTACCCAATTAATCTGTTTTCTAGAAAATTTCGCAATGTTTTCTTATTTCGCAGAAAGCAAAGTTCGTCTGTAAAAAATTAGTTAACATTAATTCTTTTTTGTTAATGTTTAACACAAAACAAATTTCGTAAACACAGTAATAGTAAAAAGTTAAAACAGAGCAATTCTTAAAATATCAACAATTTGTGTATAGTGTGGTTTTGCATTCCTCAAAAATCGTAAATATTGAACTTATGATGGACTTTTAAAATCACTGCTTAATTTCTATTTTTTCATAAAAAAATCACTATTGAATTCTAAAAAAAAAATTCATTGGCTTTAAAAATAAGTATTGTTTATATAAAGTAAAATTGCATACTAATTTTGTAGCAATAAAATATAATATTTCTAATAATGTAAACAAATATTAAACTTCAGACTATATATTGGGTTGTGTCCGTTTGTGAAAATCATTTCGTACCGAAAAATTTTATCATTTAATTTTTAGACATTGATTCCGATATCTGATGCCTAATAATTACCGGGCATAATTTTCCGGTCGAATGGATTTTCCCAAAAGGATACGACTTTCCGAACGACCCAATATAAACAATGTAACACAGAAAAGAAAAATTAAGAGGTACATTTTTATAAGAATATAGTTATGTTATTTTAGTATAATAAAAATTACATTTATCAGTGTTTTTATAAATATTTTCAAGTCAATATATCAGAAATTTAAAATCTTAAAAACGTTATTTTATATTATCCTTCATTTTTTTTATTTCATAATGCTGTAATAATTTGCACTCGATAATAAATATGCACTGCGTTTCGTTAATGAAAATAAACGTTAAAATTATATGTTATAAAAACAAATAGAAAAATAATTTATGAATAAAGTATAAAAAAATTATTTTCTAAAATCTCTTTTCAAATAAAAGACTATGAAAAATTAAACTAAAAGTCTTTATTTTCGAATACGCATATGATCTTTCACAGAACTATAAAATGCATGTTAGTATAATTTAAGCAGGTTCTTTACTTAAAACCTTATGTTTTTATTTTTCCTTGCGTTTATCCGCTTATGTTTTCACAAGCAATTTCCCACGGGTAAATATTTAAGTATGTTTGTTTTTCTTTTCTTAATAAGAATCTTTAATTACTTCACAGCAACGAAACACCTTTTTTTTTTTTTTTTTTTTTTTTTTTTTTTTTTTTTTTTTCAAATAATGTGCCGTTGGAAACTAACTCTGTGTAAAAGCAATTGTATGATTCTCATTTTTTTTTCAAGAAAAAATAATTTTTTTTATGCTTTTTTATTCACATTACTTTTGCTTAATAACGTCAAAAATTTTATTGCTATAATAAATAAAAGAACGTTTAAGTAAACTTTATATAAAAGAAATTAAATCAATGTTCACTGAAGGTAAATATATTTTTACAATAATGTTTTTCAAAAGATTAATTTTTAATTGTCTGCAAAATATAAATAAAATTGGTAACCATCGTTTTTTTGACGAGGACTACCTTTAGCAACCGGCGAGCAGACGCATGTTTTTATCAGAATGCTATTCGTCGCATTCGGTCTTTTTGCCAACGGTCCTCGCAAGCAGAAGTTGTAAACAAGAAACAATTTTATTTTAATATTTGAGAACGTCATTTCAATGAAGTGATAAATTAGAAGTTTATTTTAATTATACATTCTTTTCAGGAGCATTGGAATTTTGTGAAAAGTTACAAATGTTTTGATACTAGTAATCGTTTCGCGAATTTTTCTGCGAATTTATTATGTGATTGTAAAAATGTTCCTGGAAAAAAAAGACGTCTTGTTACTATTTATCTATGGTGGTGAATAAACATTGCTACATGGAATTCCACAATGTATTTGAAAAGGGAATGCTTAATAGAAAATAATTTAAATTGGGGTAAAAAAACAGATACATAACTAGTGTCAGAATAAAAAACAATATAGTTTAAGAATAGATGAAACATGCTGCATCAATATAAAAATATTATAAACAACGTATGCATATTTGCTGCGCAGAATATTTTTCAGTACACACTTTTTTGTATTTTTTAATTGTAAACAAATGAGGAATGGATACATCGGACAAATGCAAATAAACAATGCCAGTACAATTCTACTAATCACAAAAATATTTTATTTCAATTAGCATGTCAAATTAAATTGATTCCTTACATACGCAAATAATTCTGTTAGAAATGCAACAGTTTTGTAAATATTTCAAGATTTCTAGTTTTTATTTTGCTATATAAAAATATATTTCAAATATAGATTGCAGAAACCCGTATACAGTTTAATATATTAGCACATGTAAAATAGACCAAAAATTGAGTATTATGACATTTCTATACATTTTATTTTAAGCTGTTTAGGTTAGAATGCTTATCTCATGGTACGTTGTTTGCCTCAAAGTCTCAGAAATTTTGTTTGAATCAAAGCTGAGGATAGTTTGAATAAATTTATTTTTTCAGATTTTTCAATATTAATTATTTTATTAAAAAATATTTAAAGAACAAAATGGAAAATTTGTATTTTTAAACATTTCTTTAAGTTAGAAATTCTTTTCTTTTCAATATTTAATTAATTTATAAAAAAATAATGTGAAGAAATATTAAATTTTTTTCTAATTTGAATTAATTTTCATTTTCAGATGATGAATATGATACTTTCTATTCAAAATAATTCCAAAAATACATATGTAAAAGAAACCTGCATATTTCCATACCAAAAGTGTACTTCTTTTTCAAACTTTTTAAGATGAAGAATGTTTAATAAATTTTTAACTATTATTTAAAATAAAAATTATTACTGTAAAACACAAAACTATTTACCTTAGAAAGATTATATATATATATATATATACATATATATACATATATGTGTGTGTGTAATGTACACATTTTGTTTTCACGCACACTGTAAAAAAAAAATCTGTAGTTCTACAGATGTAAAAATACATGCTTACTAAACTTTCACCTGTAACTGTACGAAAAAAGCTGCAAATCTACAAAACTAGTGTTTGTAAAGCTACAAAAATCTGTAACTTTACAAATGAATCTGCTAAAATTTCAGTAATCTTACTAAACTTTTATTTGTAACCCTGGCTGCAGTTACGTGAAAAGTTCTCGGAATCCCAGTTTCCAAAAAAATTCTTAGTAACCTTACAGATTTTTAGATTTTCGGCGCAAAAGTGTGTCTGTTACATGAAATTTTGTTGTTGACGTTACATGAAAAGTTCTAGGAATCCCAGTTTTCTAGAAAAACTTTAGTAACTTCACAGATTTTTTTTTTTTATAGTGTAGATGTTCATGGGAGAATTTTCACTTCTGAATAATAATAATACAAAAATTACGAAATATGTCCCGGGGGAGGGGGGGGGGGTGTATCACACTAACCTCTCCATGGAACTGTAACTGGATTCTATTATACCGTCATGGGATGTATTTCCGAATTCAACATTCCATGGGAGGGGTAGGGGAGTACTTTCACCTTTTTTTTTCTTTGCTACTTTAATGTTATATTAGCTGAAATTTTACATCTTAGTGTATAATGTTAGTTTTCTGATGCAAATAAATTACAATTTGGCAGTAGTATTACTTTGGTGATGGTTGAAGGTCTCTTTTTCTTTTGACAGACAACTATTATAATATATACACTGTAAAAAAAAAATCTGTAGGTATACAGATGTAAAGTTACATGCTCACTAAACTTTCAACTGTAACTGTACGAAAAACGCTGCAAATCTACAAAACTAGTTTTTGTAAAGCTACAAAAATCTGTAACTTTACAAATGAATCTGCTAAAATTTCAGTAATCTTACTAAACTTTTATTTGTAACCCTGGCTGCAGTTACATGAAAAGTTCTCGGAATCCCAGTTTCCAAAAAAATTCTTAGTAACCTTACAGATTTTTTTATTTTCGGCGCAAAAGTGTGTCTGTTACATGAAATTTTGTTGTTGCCGTTACATGAAAAGTTCTAGGAATCCCAGTTTCCTAGAAAAACTTTAGTAACTTCACAGATTTTTTTTTACAGTGTAGCGACATAGTTTATACATTTATTTTTCTGGAAGAAATTATGAACTTTTTATAACCGTTATTCATAAAAAGTGCAAAAACGAAAAAGGAAAAACGCTTATTATGCGTACAAATATTGTGTAAGGAATACGTCAAATTTAAAATTTCATGTAAACAAAAGCCAAGATTCCTAGTAATAAGTTAGCACACAGCTTTAAAAGAGTTCATCCATAATTATGAAAGAATTTTTTACTTTTTAATAATGGCAGGGAACAGCTGTAAGCTGGATTTTTCCGAATTTGAGCATTTTTATACTATTTTTTTTGTACACCATTGAAAAAAAGATTTTTATTTGTTTTGTTTCATGAATGTTTAGTATCTTAAGAATTAAAACTCTTAATCCCCTTCTAAGTGCGTGTGCGTTTGTGTGTGAGAGTGTGTGTTTGTGTGTGGCTGGGGTATTTATGAAAGCATATCAAAGATAATTATTAAATTACTAATTAGTAAAATAATTAAGAAATAATAACATGATATATTTCAATTATAATCTTCACAAAAATTTATTACCAAATTTGGTCGGTGGGTGGGGAGCGGATAAAATCAGATGTCCAGGTGCCATGGATTAGTTGGACCATGTTTTTATAGGCCCCGTAATTAGTTTATATCTGAATTATATTATATATACAAGTACTTTATCTAACTGATATTAATAACGAAAAAACAATTAGAAGTTTTTAATCTCTAAAATTTTTAAAAAGTTATGAGTCATTAATTAGGAGATCATTTTCTACGGCCTGAGAAAAATGTTACTTCATTTTATTTAAACTGTCAATTTATTTATTTAAAATAATTTCTACATAATCAAAAGAAAATTAATTAGTCTGTAACAAATTTCAAGTTAATTGGTTGAAGAAAAAAAAGTAATAGTAAGCATATTTTTGATGAAAAAAAAATATATAAAGCTAAAGAAAAAATAATAGTATAGATGAAACAAAAGGTATATCATAAACAGTTTACATTTCTCGATGGAATTAAGTTCTTATTGAACAATCATTTTAGCAATTAAAAATATATATATATAAATGCATTTGTGTTTAAATAAAATAAAAATTTCAAAACTAATCAAATAAAATTAAAGAATATTTAGAGTAAATATTAGTAGTGAGATTTTCTCATTTACGTATAATAAATAACTTTAATGAATGTAATTCTGTTTTGTCGCATTCAAAAGTTTTCTTTTTCATCTACGTACTTGGGAAAAAGAATACGGAAGGTAAGAGGCACGGGCATTGTATTAACGCGCCAATTCAGTAATTTGTATATATATATATATATATATATATTGTATCGGATTTCGCCGCCGTCTCGTCTACACCTTGGCTAATAAATGGCGGATGTTAGCCTTTTTGACTTTGGGCTCCATTTAGGTTCCAAATCGGCATGGATGCGTCAGCCTCTCTTAAAGGAGTTCTAGGAATACTAAATGCGCTAATTGCCCTTTCGGGGGGGGGGGGGGCTTTCTATTAGTAACTCATCGTGAAATTCATATCCTTTTTACTATACAAAACGACGACGTTTATGGATGTACGTAACCCACTACACCAATTACGTCCGATGAAACAGAATTAGAAAAACACCCTTAACATGCACATTAAGCATTCCCTTACTTGCCCAGCATGAAGAGTAAAGCAATAACTAAAAGCTGTGTAGTGTATTTGATATTTTACAGAAATGATTAAAACCTTAAGCTCTCTTTTGAAGAAAAGTATTTAAGGTCATATCAAGAAAAGTAATTAAGTTCACGTGAATTCCAACCAGTTTAATGACTTTTCAAATAGAAGTATTCTTATTAATTGCAGAGAACAATTGATTTCAAGGTAGTTCATCTGTTAAGTAGTGGTTTCTACACGTTAACAATTGCATTTATCGATTGTAATTAAAATGGAGTATTTTATTCTTGAATTTAATACTTTAACGATTATCTGTTTCATAAACGAAAATTTATATTGTATGATTTAAAGTGTGCACATTCTAATAAATTTACATTTTGAATTATTTTTTACATAGAAAACTCTATATTGATATTCTTTTCATTTAAAATAACAATTTGTGTTTTTTCTTGCAATTTTACGTTTTTGAAAGAAAAAATAATAATAATGCTTCGCCGGTCTGTATAATCGGTGACAAAGAAAGCAAGCGTTTTACTGTCAATTTAAACATAAAAAATAATTTACGTTCAGTCAGGCATTGTCTACGTGCAAAAAGTAACTTTCGTTACTAATTACTTCATTAATAATTTTCAAGTTTTTCTCAAAAAGGAAAAAATATTTTAATTGTTCACATGAAATTTGCGAGGCTATAGTAAGATTTTTCACAATACGGAAAATTATATATATATATAGGGCTATTACAACTGATAGACCCGATTTGAAAAAAATCATATTTTCTACTACTACTAAAACTACTGCACATATTACATAGATACACGAATTTAAAGAGAAATATACTAAGTTTTTTTCAGTTACAAATATTCAATGTGTGACCCTTTTGTTATACGGCATAAGTCCAATCTGTAATCGAGTTCGTTCCCAACATTTTATAGCATCACTCTGTCAATGGTTCTGAAAGCTTCACAAATGTGCTTTTTAAGTTCTGAACACATTGTTTTTGGCCTTGGTGGTACATAAACAATGTCTTTGAAACTTTTGAAGAAAGCATTTGTGCAGGATTCAGAAATATTGACAGAGACTAACAAACAACAAAATGTTTGGGACGAACTGGATTACATATTAGACTTATGCCATGTCAAAAGAAGGTCACACATCGAACATTTGGAACTGGAAAAAAAAACTCCGTATATTGATATATATATACATATACAGGGCTATTACGACTGATGGACCCTATTTTTAAAAAATCATATTTACGAAACTACTGCACATATTGCATAAAGTGATATACGAATTTAAAGAGAAATATACTAAGTTTTTTTCAGTTACAAATGTTCAATGTGTGACCCTTTTGTTACACGGCATAAGTCCAATCTGTAATCGAGTTCTTTCCAAACATTTTGTAGCATCACTCTGTCAATGGTTCTGAAAGCTTCACAAATGCGTTTTTTAAGTTCTGAGCACATTGCTTTCGGTATTGGTGGAACATAAACAATGTCTTTGAAACTTTTGAAGAAATCATTTGTGCAGAATTCAGAAACATTGACAGAGACTAACAAACTACAAAATGTTTGGGACGAACTGGATTACAGATTAGACATATGCCATGTCACAAGAAGGTCACACATTGAACATTTGGAACTGGAAAAAAACTTGGTATATTGATATATATATATATATATATATATACTCAGGGCTATTACAACTGATGGACCGGATTAAAAAAAAAAATCATATTTTCGAAACTACTGCACATATTACATAAAGTGATACACGAATTTAAAGAGAAATATACTAAGTTTGTTTGAGTTACAAATGTTCAATGTGTGACCCTTTTGTTACACGACATAAGTCCAATCTGTAATCTAGTTCGTCCCAAACATTTTGTAGCATCACTTTGTCAATGGTTCTGAAAGCTTCACAAATGCGTTTTTTTTTTAGTTCCGGGCACATTGTTTTCGGCATTGGTGGTACATAAACAATGTCTTTGAAACTTTTGAAGAAAGCATTTGTGCAGGATTCAGAAATATTGACAGAGACTAACAAACTACACAATGTTTGGGACGAACTGGATTACAGATTAGGCTTATGTCATGTCACAAGAAGGTCACACATCAAATATTTGTAACTGGAAAAAAAAACTTGGTATATTTTTCTTAAATTCATGTATGGGGATATAATTCATAAATGGGGAAAGAATTAATGGATATTGTATATGTTTCCCCTTCAAATGCTGCCAACACAAGTCGTTCCAGAGGATCGATATTAAATCCATGCAGTTCTTAATTTTTATGCTAATAGTTTCCCAAATATGAGGTGCAAATAATACCGCTCCCAGTGCCCAGAATGTCCGATATAGACAGTTAGTAAATCTTTAACAGTGGTTAATCTATGAATACACTATGCAATCATTTAATTAATTTATCAAAGGGTGTTGCATTATTGTTTTGGTTTTTAACATTATTTCACTGCTAAATTTCCACCGTTCATGCGAAGAGACGGTCTTTCTATCATCAGTACAATGCAAGTTACTTATTGTTTTTACTGATTGTCATATGGAAAGATTGCTATTCACACCATCAGTCTTTAACACATGTTTATTGAACGGCACATTTTAAAGCAGAAAATGTAATCAATATACATAGCATCATTTTTGAAAATAAAATTCAGTCTTATGTAATTAATTAAAATTCTACGCGCAAAAAATACACTATCGAAAGAATAATTATATGTAAACGATATGTATTGTGCATCAGAATATACGTAAGACCCAATTTTCGTAAATAATCTGAAAACTATTATTGTATCTTTTGCTTCACTTTCATAAATTGATTCATTACAAGAGTCGGTGAAAAAATGCGTTTTTATGAAGAATAATTATAAAATTATTGTTGCTGATCTTATTTGGTGAAAAATATATATAAAATGTTCAATTAATTGCGTTTTTATTTTTCTTAAAATTTAGTTATATTTAATTGTTTAAAACTCTTGTAGTTTACAACAACATTAAATTTTAAATTAAGAAAAAACTGTATTCATACAACGTAATACTTTATAATTTTATAAAAAAAATATCTTTAATTACTCCATTAAGCATTATCATCACGGCACAGAATCTTTATTGATAAAAAATAAGTATTTTAAAACAAATTGTTTTGTGTGGTTAAATGTTTTGTGTAAAATTGTGCAATATCAAAGAGTTTAATTTTAAATTAATTTACTTAAAAAACGATTAAAAACTAATTTTTTAAACTACTAGATGTAATTTACAGTACATTAATTACAAATATGGCTCTGGATCAATGACAATATTTTCTGATCCTTGGATTTTTATAACACGAAAAAGAAATTCAAATATAGCAAATTATTTAAATGATTCCTTTTAACATAAACTATCTTTTGCGTGAAATACAAAAAGAAAAATTTTAATATGGCATACACTGTAAATGCTATTTTGCTCCGGAAGAAACTACTCTTTTTACCTTAGCTCATCTGTAAACAATGCAAAATTCAGAAATTCCGCATTATTCTGGTCAAATGTTTTAGATACTTCCATTCCTAAGAATGCATTTTTAATGCGATAAATATGCTCATTTTATGAAATTTTATGTATGCACAGACATTTAATTATCTTAGTAATATTTGTCACGCTAAAATTTCGAGCTATTTAGCATTAACTAAACATTTTTACTTTAAATATTGATTAAAATTTATGAATATTGTTCGCATTATAAAAAAAACTTCACGTTAAATTTTGTTAATAAAACTATACAAGAGCTAATAATAAAAAAAAAATAATTATCTGTATCAGACCTAATCACTTACTAACCTTTTCTTTTTTTCATGCACACTAAAAGTATTTCAAATGCAGAAAGTTGCAAAAATCATTTATTAAAACATAAGTCATCTTTAATGTGAAATGTAAAAACGAAATTCCGAGTGTGAATTTTACATTCAGTGTAATTTTATACCGGGGAAAAAGGACAATTTCTACATTGTTCACGCATAAACTATACAAACTGCAGAAATATTTCATTTTATGTAATTTGAAAATATATTAAAATGTCTCAGATTCTTTCATTCACATTAAATTCTTTAAAAGCGTGAAATTTACCCAGGTAAATCTCCTTGAAGGTTGAATATTTTACGCATTTTATTATTTATTGTGACAGTTGTATTAAATATTATCCTGCATAATACGAATTCAAAGCCTGTGCTATAAATTATTTAACCTTTAAAATACGGAAATTTGGCAGTTATTTAAAAACAAGGGCCTAGTACTGATTTCGCAAACAGTCCTTAAAATTTTAAATAACATATTATTATGCAGAAAATTTAGAACAGACATTTATAATTCAAATAAGATTACTAGTAAATTACAGTAATCTTTAATTACACCATACGAGTATTAATTCATAGCGAGCACTTCCTTTCTGCTTTTAGATAATACACTGGTTATCAAAAATTAAGGAAAAGTCACAAAATGCTAATTTTCAAATATGCAAACACTCAGAAGGAAATAATATAATTCGAGTAATTACTATCTTTACAACACAACGAGCCCATATAACATCTCATTCATGTCACACATGGTCACAAGTGCCACAGTCACAACGGTGAAGCAAAAAAATAGGAAATTCCATACATCTCATTATGAGTCTCAAATGATCACTATAGGTGACTCCACTGAGAAGTCTATGTGACCGCTGCTTTGTGATGAGTCACCATGTGACTGTACAATGTAGTTACATTGTGACTCTCATGTGACTGCCATTTGTAGACTCAATTTCAAAGTCATCGTGAACGCTGCATTGTGATAAGTCACCAAATAATGTCACATTAAAGTCGCATGATGACTTTTCCCAAAAGAGCACAATGGTGACTTCACAGTAGTCTCTCTGTCACCTGAAAGTCATCATGTGACTTTAATGTGACATTATTTGGTGACTTATCACAATGCAGTGTTCACGATGACTTTGAGATTGAGTCTACAAATGACAGTCACATGAGAGTCACAATGTAACTACATTGCAAAGTCACATGGTGACTCGTCACAAAGCAGCGGTCACATTGACTTCTCAGTGGAGTCACATAGTGATCATTTGAGACTCATAATGAGATGTATGGAATTTCCTATTTTTTTACTTCACCGTAGTGACTGTGACACTTGTGACCATGTGTGACATGAATGAGATGTCATATGTGCTAGCTGTGTTGTAGAGATAGTAATTACTCGAATTATATTATTTCCTTTTGAGTGTTCGCGTATTTGAAAATTAGCATTTTGTGACTTTTCCTTAATTTTTGATAACCAGTGTATTTAATTTCAATCATACAAAAATAATCTTCATTATCTAAATTATTCTCTTTTAGTACTGTTTTAGAAATGACACTTTAAATTCACAGGATTATGTTAAAGAAAGAAAAGAGTCATACTAAGACATAATAAGACTCATCAGACTCATAAGACTCAGATCCTCATTAAACTTTTATAGACGAGCCCATTTTATGAATTTTTCATCATTTTTCACCGGTTTTTCGAAGCAGAAAGTTTTGCCTCATTGAATTGCGATAATGTCCTAATTAAAAATGCAAAATTTAGAATTAAAAAAATAACTGATGGGAATAATTAAGGATTCGGAGCTCCTTATGAGCATGTATATGTGACACTCGCCTCGAACTCTCGAACACTCGCCTCGATTCAGAAAAATCAAAGCTCCTTTTATGCAAAATAGGCGTTTCCGAACATTTCCAGCATTTTGGCGTTTCCGAACAGCACGAACTATATAGAAGAATTTATAAAATAGTTTAAATGTGAAAAATAATACGATTAATACACTGCAAAAAATAAATTGTTGATTTTACAGTATTATACTGGCAGCTGGGGTGCCAGTATTATACTGTAAAATTAACAGTAATAAACCGTAAATAAACAGTAGTATGCCGTTTTATAAATGAAAATGCAGAAATATACTATTATATTACTACTTAGCAGTATATTACTGTTTATTTTACGGTTTATTACTGTTCATTTTACAGTATAATACTGGCGCCTCAGATGCCAGAATTATACTGTAAAATCAACAATTATTTTTTGCAGTGTACATATATAAGAAACTCAAATAAAGAATTTTAAATGTACGATTTAAAAGTTTGCGAAATATTTAAAAATAATAATGCAGTCATTGCTCGATCAAGGTTCCGTATTTTCTTCCTGATTAATTAGTTCTGATACTTCTCAGTTATCAGACCAACTCTGAAACAACTGTATTGATATTGATGTGTAATATTGATATTCATATGATATTCGTGCAATGTCCAGTACTAGAAGGAAAAAAATAAACCTCAAGATTGTTTTTGAAAGGCGATTTAATTTGAATTTATATAACAGGGACAGTTTGTATGTAAAAAATGTAGCGTACTTCATACGCAAAACACAACTTAAAGCCCAAATATCTGCTGTTTTTATACTCTTCTTAAATGTAATGTTTAGTTATTGTATAAAAGTAGTAAATATCAAACTAAAAAGAAAAAAAAAAAAAAAAAAAAAAAAAAAAAAAAAAAAACTAATTTAACTAAGAAAAGTGGATTAAATTACGTAAAACCAAGGAAGGTTTATGTTATACTTCAACGGTTTTTTTAATTTATAAAAAGCATGAAATAGATCAGAAACATTTTAATAACGGTTTGAAGAATAAAGTGTCGTTGAAAGACGGCAAATGAAGCTTAGGTGTTAATTATGTAACTATTTTGGAATTTGGAGCTGAATTATCCATGAGTGGAAGCACTTATAACGCCGCCCATGTTTTCAAAGAGAAATAAAACTTTAGAAGAATTAATATTAAACAAATAAATTGTCTGCGCAGCAAACAATTTATTATAAAACTTTAGAAGAATCAATTTCAAACAAAAAAATTATCTGCGCAGCAAACAATTTATTATAAAACTTTGAATTTTATTCATGAACAAGTAAAAAAGTTTCAAATGCAGTAAATTGATTTATTAAAACTTAAATAATTTTTTATGTAAAATATGGATACAACATTTCTGAATGTGAATTTTACTAACATGATTTTTTTCTTAGGGACAGAGGAAAATTTTCATCTTTATTCAAGCGTTAAACAATGCAAACTCTAAGAAACCCGTCTTATAGGAAATTTCAATATGTGTTCAAATATTTTATAATTCTTCCATTTGTATTATGTTCTTTTAAAGCTTGAAATGCGTCCGGATAAATTTTTTTTCTAATGCACGATATTTTTTGTATTTTAGTATTCAATCTGACAGTTATATTGATCATTATTATCTTTAAAACGATTCAAACTTTGAACTGTAAATTCTAGAATAATATTTTCTTTTATCAAAAATCGAAAACACACTAGAAATACCTAAATTGAAACATTATTAATTTTAAATCATTTAAAAATTAAGAATATACATTCCTATAGCAAGTTATCACTGCTTAAAGCATTCAAACCGTATTTAATAACTGGAACGACATTCAGTAAAATTAAATTGATACGGTAAAATTCAATACTACAATTGATTACTGCCCTGAAATGTCCGCTGAATATTTTTCTTAATTCGATAACAGAAAGATGTAAGTTTCTGATATGTTTCAAGTGTAATATAGTTTTATTTTTATCATTACATATATAGAGATATGAAATTGCACAATCAAGGCACTTTAATGATAAGGCGAAATTTCCAAGCAAATCAATAAGCAGATATTTTTTTTTCGCTATATATCTTCTCAACTAATATATTTAAGTAAACCTTACTTCTGAACATTTTAGATCCATCACCTATTTTAAAGGGACAAAACGGAATAATCCGCATATGCAAATTTGAATACGATTGGATACACATTTTGGAGTACGAGGGCTGTTAAATAAAGGAAAATAATTTTTTTATTATTAGAATAATTTATTACACACAAATTTACTTTTATATTCCATTGATAGCTTAATGTGTAATGAATACGTTCTAATTGTTTTGTTCATTTATTTCCAGTAGTACGTTAGTAACAGCTATGAAGTTCAAATACATTCAGCATCGACTACGAGAAAAGTGCAGGCAACACGCAATAGGCAAGTATACTCTTCCCTGATGGAAATTTTGCTTTCATCTGAAGAAAAATCAATCGCAGCTTATTATTACACTATCGGATTTATCTCATGTTCATGTAAAAACTCCAATTTCGAACAAACTCCACGCGAACTTCCTGTTGCTCGGGTAGGCGGAGTCTCGGAATTCAAGACGCACAAACATGCCTCATGTTCACATTTCTGTTACCAAAGTCTAACTGGTACGCCATTATAACTGCAATATCAGTTCTCATATATATCTTCTCTGACCATATTAACAACAGTAATGTGTTCATTTCTCTGATCTCAGTTACAGAAACTCCGTATCTATCTTCCTTTGAAGATGATTGTCTTTCTCTTTCGTAATATTAAATATATTATAATTAGTGTAACCTGTTTTTAAAAGAACATTTACCACATTTAATATTTTTCCATTTACAGGACATTTTATCTTGGAATTCTAATATAACTGAAACATTGAGCAGATATGACAGGGGTAACGATCTCGGAGATAAGCTTTAGAGTGATAGCGCAATATTGACGAGCAGACCAAGTCCACTAGTAACTGTCATTAAATATTGTAAAATAAATATCTATGATTTGTTGAAGAATTAAACATGTTTATAGCCAATTCAGGTTAAAATCGACTTACAGATCAGTAGTTTATTAAACCTTATTTATGAAAGTCAATCAAGTTTACACTGAACTGACAATTTTTAACATAATCCAATAATATATAACCGCATAAAACACAAAACTATAAAGACAGTATTAAATTAAGTTACTATACACTTACATAACACGTTAAACACGAAGAATGGAACAGATCTGTTTTAGAACCTAGACCACATAGTATTAGTAATAGCTCATAGTATAAATTAAGCTCTTATAATGCTTTTTCAACGTTGTGTTTACATGTTTACAAGATCTCAAAAAAATTACATACAAAATCATGAGATACTGGGAACATTTAAAAAATTATTATAATAAAAATAATTAGTATGTGGACATAACTTGTTCACTACATCAATGAATTTGTGATTTTTACCAGATAGAAATTCGTGGATAATGTAACAGGCATTACATATTTATATCGTATTTTACGTAATTTGTTGTTTAGGACTAAATACTAGTGACCGAGAAATGTGAAGATTATACAAAATAAATCCTAAGAAGATGTAATTGGGGCTAACATGCAATGGGGGATCGACACAGAAAGGGCGATTTTGTATGGATATAAATTCATTTTGTAATGAATTTCAGAGATTATATAATTTGTGCAACAGAATTGGTCTCTTTGGATGATATTGCAGGGAATTCGCTAATGACATGGTAGTTGTTTATTTTACATGTTAGTATGAAGTTAGTTTGCACGTGCAGTCCGACATATATTTTAATGAAGTCAATAGAGAGATCGTAACAAATGGTTCAATAAAAATAAGTATAATTATTTGTTTTATGTGAAGTGTTGTTTTTAACCAAAGGCAAAATGTCTTTAATAATCGATCCGTTTCACAATCCTTCCAGCGTTGTATCTAAAGCTGAACCAGATTTTGTTTCACTTCATAATTTCAGTGAGGATATGTCCCCTAACACAACGGGAAAAAAATGACTTTAGATGATTTTTTTTTAATGCTGTATAATTTAGATTATCAGGTAAGTTGTATTATCAAATTCCTTTATAGCGAAAAGACTTGAAAAATTTTCTGTTTAGAGTAAAAAAGTTGAGTCCGAGTCTGACTCTGCACAACGAACGGGTAAGAGGATTTGCAGAGGAGACACCCTGCTAGGAAGGTATAGTCATCCTGTTCAAGCATTGCACGCCATGTGAAAAATTTTAAGTTAGTTTATAAACATAAAAAGCTGAAGCTGTTTCTATTGCTGTTTTTGAGCCATCAATGTATACAATTTTAGTTCTCATATAATTTTGTTTCGTACATATCTCAATTCCCTCAAAGAGGGGAGCTCAAGCCATTTTGAACTTATTATATAATTATGAAGTAACACATATGGTATTGTGTCTTAAATATAGCTCACATTGAATTGCATAATTATTTGACACACTTAAGAAATCAAACGCAGCACATCAAGCATAAATGATTCTCATTATTTTAGTCATACCTACAACATTTAGAATATTAATAAAAAAAAAAATGCATTTCATCTATTTTTTGTAAAAAAATACTTCAATACAACACTAAATTTTATGAAATGATTCGATTCTTTTTGTATGCATCTATTTAATTATTTACATTAGCATTATTTTGTTACTTGTATAGTAATATATGCAAACATTTTTAAATATGCAGCTATTTCTATATTTTTATATTTTAAAATAGTTTCTTACATTTAAAATATTAGTATGAAGAAATATCGTTTGAATACAAAAATGTATTTGAAATAAATTTATAAGAATTGTTTGCATTGATATATATTCCGTATGTGTTAGCAAAACATTTTCCAATAACCTGCATAATACAGAAGAGGAGTTATATGCAACTTATTTGAATTCTATTTTTATGGACTGAACTCAAATATATAAACTTACAAATGTATTCTAAAGAAATCATTCACTCTAGTAACCTACCTCTACAAGGCAAGAATATATATATTTTTAACTGTACTCAGTTCTCGGATAAATAATTTTTTTTTTTTTTTAATATAAAAACTTACAAATGTGAACAGCGTAAATCAATCAACATACCTCTACTATAAAAGATTATATATTTTTAAACAGTACTTAGCTTTCGGTTAAATATGTACAAAATATTGTACAAAATATAAAGAAGAAATATCCTTTATTTTATTTAAAAAGCATATTTAATTTAGGAAAACGTTATATTGAAAGTTTCTTGAAATTAATAAAATTGAATTAATTAATTAAATAAATGAAATTAATTAATTAAATTGAAATACATATATTTACTAATGTAATATCTGGATATAATAAAACTGCTGTACGCTACACGATGGAGTTTCTGGTAATGGCCTTTATTGGTAAGTTCCGAAATGTATCGAAAACTTTAGGAGATACGGCCAAAACTTCTATAACATTCTTTTTGAACATAATCGTCTTAATTAGAAATCTTACAATCTTAAAGACATGCAGCAACCCACTAACAGTTTTCACGACAGAGTATATTGTTCTGCATAATTAGATAAGAATTCAACTGCACAGCCACAAATATAAAAAACGAATTTGAAATATTTTTTCTGAGAAAATTAAGAAATAATAGATTATAAATTTACATTACATTTATCTATTAAAATGGTAGAATGGTAGTTTTCTGCAGATTTTTAACAGCGAATATTTTGTTCTCCCCCAAACTGCATATATATTAAGCGTACAATGCCAATGCTTGAATCTGGAGTATATTGATACAGCTGCGCCATCTGATGGGTGGGGTTGATGATGCAAATACGTGGGTTTTCAGTAGATGTCATATATGACAAAATATCTAACATCTGCGCATCTCTTGCGCTTATTTTCTGAAACTATAGTCAGTTATGGAAGATGAATATTGTTTACCAGATATATTGCAAAATATTTTTATTACAGTTTGTTTTGATAAAATTATGTACATTAAAAAAATAGTTGCAATATAATTTTAATTTCGGAAGAAAATCACTAGTGCTACGAAAGCATTACTACCTTTTGACCTTAAACTAAAATGACATTGCGACTTTTCTTTTAAATACACATATTTTTATCAAAACAAGCTGTAACAAAAATATTTTACAATAAATCTTGTAAACAAGATTCATCTTCTGCGAGTAAGTAACAATTTGAAATTCGTAATTCAATTTTAACAGGGATTCTCTAAATGGCTTTGTCTGTTTCAAAAAATAAATAAATAAAATCTAATCTGTCGATTTTAGGAAAATTATTGAAGTTATTGCCTAGACTAGCAAAATATTTAAACAAATTATTGAACAACACTTGCTCGTTATAACATTTAATAGATGCATTTTAAATTAAAGTGATTCCGAAGATGAAGTGAAATGAGTTATAAAATAAATGAATGAAATATTTGTAAGTTAAATAAGATGAGTGCAATGCGATTAAGAGAATATTGTAAATTTATCGGTTGCGGTCAATAAACGAACAAAAGGACTTAAAATTGAATAATTTATTTATGATTAAATTCTATACATATTCTAAAAATTCATAAACGTTGTATTCTAATTGGGAATACAACCATGTATATCATTTTTATTACTTTAGCACTTCAAGAATTGAGTAAAAAATGAGACTACAAAATTCTAACTTTACGCATTAACTACTTACTAATATTTATCCGTCATTTTTAATTTCATTAAAAGAAAATAATTAAAATCGAGCGTATTTAAATTAACAACAATTGATAATACATAATAAATAATATATATATTTTTTAATAAATGTAAAATTACGTAACTAACTCGTTTTACTTTTTGGAAAAGGACAGATATAAATTCTATAAGAAAAATATTTTTCTTACAATTTCGAAAACTACAGATATTTGATACCAACATTTTGCCATTTTCATAAATTATTAAGTCTAAAAAGAATTGTTTTATTTAAATAATTAACTATAATAAATAAATAAAAAGACACGAATAAAAAATAATAGAATATTATATTACTGTCAGAATATAAATGCTACGAAGAAATGAAAACATGACATTGCACTTGCGCAGTTATTTCATAGGCGTATAATTAATAGATTATCCATAAAGAAGAAAACAGTTGGGCATTTTTCTGTAGTTCAACCCCGTCCTCTACGTGGAGTGTAACCTTGATTGATGTGACCTCGCCTTTAATCTAGCGGTTACCTCTCCAATTTAAGATAGGACGCTTACTTTATATCGCTTTGGTTCTCCCTGATTTGTTAAACAATCGTCTGCGCAGACGGAAAATTCAAACCCTAAGGCAGATGTCAGACGAATGATTTTGAAAATCAGCCATATTGACGCTCGCTCTTGAGAGCACACGAATCTTCTGGTCTGTTCAGACGAGCGCCCATAAATCGTTGCGGTAAAAATTCCGAAAAGCTTCACGTCGAAGCTCGGCGTTTCCCTCAACTCGCCAGCAGCTGGTCGCGTGCTCAAGTCCTTTGTTTCTTCTATGTTGTCCAGACGAACCGCAGTTCTGACGCTGACTTTAATTTTCTTTATCAGTGATTCGTAAGTTGTTGGTTCTGGTTGCGTATCGAAATTTTTCGCTGGAATTTAAAATGGATTTAATACACGTGGATTAACTAATTTTTGAAATACAAAAGCGTCCAATATTGTTGGACACCTCATGCTTACATTATATAAAGATAAAAATTAAAATATAATAACTTGGTTAAAGGCATCCTTAATAATAATAATAAAAAAAAAATCTAAAGAAGATTAGGAAGTTATCGATAAATTATATGAATTAATTTTGTTTCATATAAAAAAAACAAGTTGGAAATTGCTCGTCAAACGTGGCAAATGAGGTGCATTCATAATATAAATAGTTTTATAAATATTTTTGCACCGAATTGTACTGATTTTATATTTCAGTGCACTTCGTGAGTGCATATAAATTTACCAATACCATTCTGTTCGAAAGGTTGTAACATCATTAAAATACACTTTCAATATTTTTTTTCCCATTGGCCGTAATGTAACGGAAGATTTTGACTGTCTCTGTCATTAATCTATACATCCGATATACATACAATTTGAAACGACTCGACAAGATTTTGCAAAAATATTATATGTAAAATTTCAGACGATTCGGAAGGTTGTAACATCATTAAAATGCTCTTGCAATAATTTTTTCCCATTGACCGTAATCTAACGAAAAACTTTTGACTATCCCTGTAATTAAACTATCATCTGATTTTCATAAAATTTGAAATGACTCGACAAATGTTTGCAACAATTATATATTAAAAATTTCAGGCTTTTCGGTTGGGTAGTTTTTGCTCTGTTATATGCAGACAGACGGACTGAACGACGACAATAGGTGCTACTTATTTATATAATTAAGAACGCACCTAAAAAATCATTTAAAATTATGTTAATGTTACAAGTTAACGTTTTGTAAGAAAAGTATTTAAATAGTAAAGTATTATTATAAGGAAAAATTGAATGTAATCTTTATCAAATACTAATGATAATAATACTATTTTGTCCTAGTATGTACTAAATTGAATTCAGGGGTAATTGCAGGGGGTTTTCTTTGCGGGTGGGGGATGAATGAGGCATTTTGCGAAAAGTAAATGCTAAAGTTTTCGTTTCGGGGGAACTTGTTTTCTTTACAAATTACAGATTTTTAAATCTAACAATATTAAAATAATTAATTAATAATAAGTTTTTATGGAATATAATTTTGTGAAAGGGCCTGTTTTATAATGGCGATTTTTGAGAAGAGGCCTGTTTTATTAAATGGATTTTGTGACGGGGACCAAAATAGACAGCAAATATTGCATTTCTTAATAATAATGAATTCTTAATAATAATTCTTTGAAATTAAAATCATTACAAGTTAGATCTGGTTTTGAAAATCCGGTATGGGAAAGGAGGCAGCAAAACAGAGCCTCTGTGGTCATATCCGGTACCAGTTCTATTTACTGCGAGCATGTAGTTTAAAAAATACTGTATTTTTTTAGCTCACAGGCAATCAAAGCTTGAGAACTAATGTGCCCGCCGGTTCTGTATGTACGTACTTATGTACGTAACGCGATAACTCTTGATGGAAACATCCGATTTGCTTCAATTTTTTTTTTTAGTTTCATTCTGATAAGGCGCTTCCCTGATTAGTTTTGGGGATTCATTGGTTAAGTATAAAGGGGGACAACGGGGGGCTAATCCCAACTTTAATTTAGATAAATGTTTTTTTATGCAGAATTATCCGATTTGCTTCAAAAAATTCGTCTACGTTCATTCCGATAAAGCTCTCCTCTGATTAGTTTTGGGGGTTCATTGGTTAATTATAAAGTTGGAAAAGAGGGGGGGGGGTGGTTTCTTGTATAACTAATATAAAATTACAAAATCATTTATTTCCTGCAGAAGATCCATTTTGCTTATTGAAAACATCGAATGGAAATCATTCTGTTGCGTCGATAAATAATGTCGTCTGCTCTGTGTGGCGGGAGCGGTTCATAGATCGCTCGTGTGACCGGGAGAGCGCAGGTGTTTTTTTTTTTCTTGTTGAAACCACAAGCGTTTAAAAAATCGTTCGTCTAACATTTGTCTAATACGAATTATTTTGTCTAAGAAAATTAAAATATAGTAGATGATAAATTCACTTTACAATTATCTATTAAAATTGTCGAATGATGGTCAGTCTGTTGCAGATTGTTGACAGCGTATGTTGTTCTCCTGAATTGATAAATAATCGCCTGCAGAGACGACGATATTTAGGCAGATGTCAGACGAGCGATATTGAAAAGCAACCATATCGACGCTCTCTCTTGAGAGCATACGAATCTTCTGGTCTGTTCAGACGAGCGCCCATAAATCGTTGCGGTAAAAATTCCGAAAAGCTTCACGTCGAGGCTCGGCGTTTCCCCCAACTCGCCAGCAGCTGGTCGCGTGCTCAAGTCTTTTGTTTCTTCTATGTTGTCCAGACGAACCGCAGTTCTGACGCTGACTTTAATTTTCTTTATCAGTGATTCGTAAGTTTTTGGTTCTGGTTGCGTATCGAAATTTTTGGCTAGAATTTAAAATGGATTTAATACACGTGGATTAACTAATTTTTGAAATACAAAAGCGTCAAATATTGTTGGACACCTCATGCTTACATTATATAAAGATAAAAATTAAAATATAATAACTTGGTTAAAGGCATCCTTAATTTAAAGGAAAAAAAAAGAAAAATCTAAAGAAGGTTAGGAAGTTATCGATAAATTATATGAATTAATTTTGTTTCATATAAACAAACAAGTTGGAAATTGCTCGTCAAACGTGGCAAATGACGTCGTAATATAATAGTTTTATAAATATTTTTTGCACCGAATTGTACTGATTGTACATTTGAGTGCACTTCGTAAGTGCATATAAATTTACCAATACCATTCTGTTCGAAAGGTTGTAACATCATAAAAATACACTTTCAATATTTTTTTTTGTCCCATTGGCCGTAATGTAACGGAAGATTTTGACTGTCTCTGTCATTAATCTATACACCCGATTTACATACAATTTGAAACGACTCGACAAGATTTTGCAAAAATATTATATGTAAAATTTCAGACCATTCGGAAGGTTGTAATATCATTAAAATGCTCTTGCAATAATTTTTTCCCATTGACCGTAATCTAACGAAAAACTTTTGACTATCCCTGTAATTAAACTATACATCTGATTTTCATAAAATTTGAAATGACTCGACAAATGTTTGCAACAATTATATATTAAAAATTCCAGGCTATTCGGTTGGGTAGTTTTTGCTCTGTTATATGCGGACAGACGGACTGAACGACGACAATAGGTTCTACTTATTTATATAATTAAGAACGCACCTAAAAAATCATTTAAAATTATGTTAATGTTACAAGTTAACGTTTTGTAAGAAAAGTATTTAAATAGTAAAGTATTATTATAAGGAAAAATTGAATGTAATCTTTATCAAATACTAATGATAATAATACAATTTTGTCCTAGTATGTACTAAATTGAATTCAGGGGTAATTACAGGGGGTTTTCATTGCGGGTGGGGGATGAAGGAGGCATTTTGCGAAAAGTAAATGCTAAAGTTTTCGTTTCGGGGGAACTTGTTTTCTTTACAAATTACAGATTTTTAAACCTAACAATATTAAAATAATTAATTAATAATAAGTTTTTATGGAATATAATTTTGTGAAAGGGCCTGTTTTATAATTGCGATTTTTGAGAAGAGGCCTGTTTTATTAAATGGATTTTTGTGACGGGGCCCAAAATAGACAGTAAATGTTGCATTTCTTAATGATAATGAATTCTTAATAATAATTCTTTGTAATGAAAATCATTACAAGTTAGATCTGGTTTTGAAAATCCGGTATGGGAAAGGAGGCAGCAAAACAGAGCCTCTGTGGTCATATCCGGTACCAGTTCTATTTACTGCGAGCATATAGTTTAAAAAATACTGTATTTTTTTTTAGCACACAGGCTATCAAAGCTTGAGAACTAATGTGCCCGCCGGTTCTGTATGTACGTACTTATGTACGTAACGCGATAACTCTTGATGGAAACATCCGATTTGCTTCAATTTTTTTTTTAGTTTCATTCTGATAAGGCGCTTCCCTGATTAGTTTTGGGGATTCATTGGTTAAGTATAAAGGGGGACAACGGGGGGCTAATCCCAACTTTAATTTAGATAAATGTTTTTTTATGCAGAATTATCCGATTTGCTTCAAAAAATTCGTCTACGTTCATTCCGATAAAGCTCTCCTCTGATTAGTTTTGGGGGTTCATTGGTTAATTATAAAGTTGGAAAAGAGGGGGGGGGTTTCTTGTATAACTAATATAAAATTACAAAATCATTTATTTCCTGCAGAAGATCCATTTTGCTTATTGAAAACATCGAATGGAAATCATTCTGTTGCGTCGATAAATAAAGTCGTCTGCTCTGTGTGGCGGGAGCGGTTCATAGATCGCTCGTGTGACCGGGAGAGCGCAGGTGTTTTTTTTTTCTTGTTGAAACCACAAGCGTTTAAAAAATCGTTCGTCTAACATTTGTCTAATACGAATTATTTTGTCTAAGAAAATTAAAATATAGTAGATGATAAATTCACTTTACAATTATCTATTAAAATTGTCGAATGATGGTCAGTCTGTTGCAGATTGTTGACAGCGTATGTTGTTCTCCTGAATTGATAAATAATCGCCTGCAGAGACGACGATATTTAGGCAGATGTCAGACGAGCGATATTGAAAAGCAACCATATCGACGCTCTCTCTTGAGAGCATACGAATCTTCTGGTCTGTTCAGACGAGCGCCCATAAATCGTTGCGGTAAAAATTCCGAAAAGCTTCACGTCGAGGCTCGGCGTTTCCCCCAACTCGCCAGCAGCTGGTCGCGTGCTCAAGTCTTTTGTTTCTTCTATGTTGTCCAGACGAACCGCAGTTCTGACGCTGACTTTAATTTTCTTTATCAGTGATTCGTAAGTTTTTGGTTCTGGTTGCGTATCGAAATTTTTGGCTAGAATTTAAAATGGATTTAATACACGTGGATTAACTAATTTTTGAAATACAAAAGCGTCAAATATTGTTGGACACCTCATGCTTACATTATATAAAGATAAAAATTAAAATATAATAACTTGGTTAAAGGCATCCTTAATTTAAAGGAAAAAAAAAGAAAAATCTAAAGAAGGTTAGGAAGTTATCGATAAATTATATGAATTAATTTTGTTTCATATAAACAAACAAGTTGGAAATTGCTCGTCAAACGTGGCAAATGACGTCGTAATATAATAGTTTTATAAATATTTTTTGCACCGAATTGTACTGATTGTATATTTGAGTGCACTTCGTAAGTGCATATAAATTTACCAATACCATTCTGTTCGAAAGGTTGTAACATCATAAAAATACACTTTCAATATTTTTTTTTGTCCCATTGGCCGTAATGTAACGGAAGATTTTGACTGTCTCTGTCATTAATCTATACACCCGATTTACATACAATTTGAAACGACTCGACAAGATTTTGCAAAAATATTATATGTAAAATTTCAGACCATTCGGAAGGTTGTAATATCATTAAAATGCTCTTGCAATAATTTTTTCCCATTGACCGTAATCTAACGAAAAACTTTTGACTATCCCTGTAATTAAACTATACATCTGATTTTCATAAAATTTGAAATGACTCGACAAATGTTTGCAACAATTATATATTAAAAATTCCAGGCTATTCGGTTGGGTAGTTTTTGCTCTGTTATATGCGGACAGACGGACTGAACGACGACAATAGGTTCTACTTATTTATATAATTAAGAACGCACCTAAAAAATCATTTAAAATTATGTTAATGTTACAAGTTAACGTTTTGTAAGAAAAGTATTTAAATAGTAAAGTATTATTATAAGGAAAAATTGAATGTAATCTTTATCAAATACTAATGATAATAATACTATTTTGTCCTAGTATGTACTAAATTGAATTCAGGGGTAATTACAGGGGGTTTTCATTGCGGGTGGGGGATGAAGGAGGCATTTTGCGAAAAGTAAATGCTAAAGTTTTCGTTTCGGGGGAACTTGTTTTCTTTACAAATTACAGATTTTTAAACCTAACAATATTAAAATAATTAATTAATAATAAGTTTTTATGGAATATAATTTTGTGAAAGGGCCTGTTTTATAATTGCGATTTTTGAGAAGAGGCCTGTTTTATTAAATGGATTTTTGTGACGGGGCCCAAAATAGACAGTAAATGTTGCATTTCTTAATGATAATGAATTCTTAATAATAATTCTTTGTAATGAAAATCATTACAAGTTAGATCTGGTTTTGAAAATCCGGTATGGGAAAGGAGGCAGCAAAACAGAGCCTCTGTGGTCATATCCGGTACCAGTTCTATTTACTGCGAGCATATAGTTTAAAAAATACTGTATTTTTTTTTAGCACACAGGCTATCAAAGCTTGAGAACTAATGTGCCCGCCGGTTCTGTATGTACGTACTTATGTACGTAACGCGATAACTCTTGATGGAAACATCCGATTTGCTTCAATTTTTTTTTTAGTTTCATTCTGATAAGGCGCTTCCCTGATTAGTTTTGGGGATTCATTGGTTAAGTATAAAGGGGGACAACGGGGGGCTAATCCCAACATTAATTTAGATAAATGTTTTTTTTATGCAGAATTATCCGATTTGCTTCAAAAAATTCGTCTACGTTCATTCCGATAAAGCTCTCCTCTGATTAGTTTTGGAGGTTCAGTGGTTAATTATAAAGTTGGAAAAGAGGGGGGGGGGGGTTCTTGAATAACTAATATAAAATTACAAAATCATTTATTTCCTGCAGAAGATCCATTTTGCTTATTGAAAACATCGAATGGAAATCATTCTGTTGCGTCGATAAATAATGTCGTCTGCTCTGTTTGGCGGGAGCGGTTCATAGATCGCTCGTGTGACCGGGAGAGCGCAGGTGTTTTTTTTTTCTTGTTGAAACCACAAGCGTTTAAAAAATCGTTCGTCTAACATTTGTCTAATACGAATTATTTTGTCTAAGAAAATTAAAATATAGTAGATGATAAATTCACTTTACAATTATCTATTAAAATTGTCAAATTATGGTCAGTCTGTTGCAGATTGTTGACAGCGTATGTTGTTCTCCTGAATTGATAAATAATCGCCTGCAGAGACGACGATATTTAGGCAGATGTCAGACGAGCGATATTGAAAAGCAACCATATCGACGCTCTCTCTTGAGAGCATACGAATCTTCTGGTCTGTTCAGACGAGCGCCCATAAATCGTTGCGGTAAAAATTCCGAAAAGCTTCACGTCGAGGCTCGGCGTTTCCCCCAACTCGCCAGCAGCTGGTCGCGTGCTCAAGTCTTTTGTTTCTTCTATGTTGTCCAGACGAACCGCAGTTCTGACGCTGACTTTAATTTTCTTTATCAGTGATTCGTAAGTTTTTGGTTCTGGTTGCGTATCGAAATTTTTGGCTAGAATTTAAAATGGATTTAATACACGTGGATTAACTAATTTTTGAAATACAAAAGCGTCAAATATTGTTGGACACCTCATGCTTACATTATATAAAGATAAAAATTAAAATATAATAACTTGGTTAAAGGCATCCTTAATTTAAAGGAAAAAAAAAGAAAAATCTAAAGAAGGTTAGGAAGTTATCGATAAATTATATGAATTAATTTTGTTTCATATAAACAAACAAGTTGGAAATTGCTCGTCAAACGTGGCAAATGACGTCGTAATATAATAGTTTTATAAATATTTTTTGCACCGAATTGTACTGATTGTATATTTGAGTGCACTTCGTAAGTGCATATAAATTTACCAATACCATTCTGTTCGAAAGGTTGTAACATCATAAAAATACACTTTCAATATTTTTTTTGTCCCATTGGCCGTAATGTAACGGAAGATTTTGACTGTCTCTGTCATTAATCTATACACCCGATTTACATACAATTTGAAACGACTCGACAAGATTTTGCAAAAATATTATATGTAAAATTTCAGACCATTCGGAAGGTTGTAACATCATTAAAATGCTCTTGCAATAATTTTTTCCCATTGACCGTAATCTAACGAAAAACTTTTGACTATCCCTGTAATTAAACTATACATCTGATTTTCATAAAATTTGAAATGACTCGACAAATGTTTGCAACAATTATATATTAAAAATTTCAGGCTATTCGGTTGGGTAGTTTTTGCTCTGTTATATGCGGACAGACGTACTGAAAGACGACAATAGGTTCTACTTATTTATATAATTAAGAACGCACCTAAAAAATCATTTAAAATTATGTTAATGTTACAAGTTAACGTTTTGTAAGAAAAGTATTTAAATAGTAAAGTATTATTATAAGGAAAAATTGAATGTAATCTTTATCAAATACTAATGATAATAATACTATTTTGTCCTAGTATGTACTAAATTGAATTCAGGGGTAATTACAGGGGGTTTTCATTGCGGGTGGGGGATGAAGGAGGCATTTTGCGAAAAGTAAATGCTAAAGTTTTCGTTTCGGGGGAACTTGTTTTCTTTACAAATTACAGATTTTTAAACCTAACAATATTAAAATAATTAATTAATAATAAGTTTCTATTGAATATAATTTTGTGAAAGGGCCTGTTTTATAATTGCGATTTTTGAGAAGAGGCCTGTTTTATTAAATGGATTTTTGTGACGGGGCCCAAAATAGACAGCAAATGTTGCATTTATTAATAATAATGAATTCTTAATAATAATTCTTTGAAATGAAAATCATTACAAGTTAGATCTGGTTTTGAAAATCCGGTATGGGAAAAAAGGCAGCAAAACAGAGCCTCTGTGGTCATATCCGGTACCAGTTCTATTTACTGCGAGCATGTAGTTTAAAAAATACTGTATTTTTTTTAGCACACAGGCTATCAAAGCTTGAGAACTAATGTGCCCGCCGGATCTGTATGTACGTACTTATGTACGTAACGCGATAACTCTTGATGGAAACATCCGATTTGCTTCATTTTTTTTTTTTTTAGTTTCATTCTGATAAGGCGCTTCACTGATTAGTTTTGGGGATTCATTGGTTAAGTATAAAGGGGGACAACGGGGGGCTAATCCCAACTTTAATTCAGATAAATGTTTTTTTTATGCAGAATTATCCGATTTGCTTCAAAAACTTCGTCTACGTTCATTCCGATAAAGCTCTCCTCTGATTAGTTTGGGGGGTTCATTGGTTAATTATAAAGTTGGAAAAGAGGGGGGGGGGGTTCTTGAATAACTAATATAAAATTACAAAATCGTTTATTTCCTGCAGAAGATCCATTTTGCTTATTGAAAACATCGAATGTAAATCATTCTGTTGCGTCGATAAATAATGTCGTCTGCTCTGTGTGGCGGGAGCGGTTCATAGATCGCTCGTGTGACCGGGAGAGCGCAGGTGTTTATTTTTCTTGTTGAAACCACAAGCGTTTAAAAAATCGTTCGTCTGACATTTGTCTAATACGAGTTATTTTGTCTAAGAAAATTAAAATATAGTCGATGATAAATTCACTTTACAATTATCTATTAAAATTGTCGAATGATGGTCAGTCTGTTGCAGATTGTTAACAGCGTATGTTGTTCTCCTGAATTGATAAATAATCGCCTGCAGAGACGACGATATTTAGGCAGATGTCAGACGAGCGATATTGAAAAGCAGCCATATCGACGCTCTCTCTTGAGAGCATACGAATCTTCTGGTCTGTTCAGACGAGCGCCCATAAATCGTTGCGGTAAAAATTCCGAAAAGCTTAACGTCGAGGCTCGGCGTTTCCCCCAACTCGCCAGCAGCTGGTCGCGTGCTCAAGTCTTTTGTTTCTTCTATGTTGTCCAGACGAACCGCTGTTCTGACGCTGACTTTAATTTTCTTTATCAGTGATTCGTAAGTTTTTGGTTCTGGTTGCGTATCGAAATTTTTCGCTAGAATTTAAAATGGATTTAATACACGTGGATTAACTAATTTTTGAAATACAAAAGCGTCAAATATTGTTGGACACCTCATGCTTACATTATATAAAGATAAAAATTAAAATATAATAACTTGGTTAAAGGCATCCTTAATTTAAAGAAAAAAAAAAAAGAAAAATCTAAAGAAGGTTAGGAAGTTATCGATAAATTATATGAATTAATTTTGTTTCATATAAACAAACAAGTTGGAAATTGCTCGTCAAACGTGGCAAATGACGTCGTAATATAATAGTTTTATAAATATTTTTTGCACCGAATTGTACTGATTGTATATTTGAGTGCACTTCGTAAGTGCATATAAATTTACCAATACCATTCTGTTCGAAAGGTTGTAACATCATTAAAATACACTTTCAATATTTTTTTTTGTCCCATTGGCCGTAATGGAACGGAAGATTTTGACTGTCTCTGTCATTAATCTATACACCCGATTTACATACAATTTGAAACGACTCGAGAAGATTTTGCAAAAATATTATATGTAAAATTTCAGACCATTCGGAAGGTTGTAACATCATTAAAATGCTCTTGCAATAATTTTTTCCCATTGACCGTAATCTAACGAAAAACTTTTGACTATCCCTGTAATTAATCTATACATCTGATTTTCATAAAATTTGAAATGACTCGACAAATGTTTGCAACAATTATATATTAAAAATTTCAGGCTATTCGGTTGGGTAGTTTTTGCTCTGTTATATGCGGACAGACGGACTGAACGACGACAATAGGTTCTACTTATTTATATAATTAAGAACGCCCCTAAAAAATCATTTAAAATTATGTTAATGTTACAAGTTAACGTTTTGTAAGAAAAGTATTTAAATAGTAAAGTATTATTATAAGGAAAAATTGAATGTAATCTTTATCAAATACTAATGATAATAATACTATTTTGTCCTAGTATGTACTAAATTGAATTCAGGGGTAATTACAGGGGGTTTTCATTGCGGGTGGGGGATGAAGGAGGCATTTTGCGAAAAGTAAATGCTAAAGTTTTCGTTTCGGGGGAACTTGTTTTCTTTACAAATTACAGATTTTTAAACCTAACAATATTAAAATAATTAATTAATAATAAGTTTCTATTGAATATAATTTTGTGAAAGGGCCTGTTTTATAATTGCGATTTTTGAGAAGAGGCCTGTTTTATTAAATGGATTTTTGTGACGGGGCCCAAAATAGACAGCAAATGTTGCATTTCTTAATAATAATGAATTCTTAATAATAATTCTTTGAAATGAAAATCATTACAAGTTAGATCTGGTTTTGAAAATCCGGTATGGGAAAAAAGGCAGCAAAACAGAGCCTCTGTGGTCATATACGGTACCAGTTCTATTTACTGCGAGCATGTAGTTTAAAAAATACTGTATTTTTTTTAGCACACAGGCTATCAAAGCTTGAGAACTAATGTGCCCGCCGGATCTGTATGTACGTACTTATGTACGTAACGCGATAACTCTTGATGGAAACATCCGATTTGCTTCATTTTTTTTTTTAGTTTCATTCTGATAAGGCGCTTCACTGATTAGTTTTGGGGATTCATTGGTTAAGTATAAAGGGGGACAACGGGGGGCTAATCCCAACTTTAATTCAGATAAATGTTTTTTTTTATGCAGAATTATCCGATTTGCTTCAAAAACTTCGTCTACGTTCATTCCGATAAAGCTCTCCTCTGATTAGTTTGGGGGGTTCATTGGTTAATTATAAAGTTGGAAAAGAGGGGGGGGGGGGTTCTTGAATAACTAATATAAAATTACAAAATCGTTTATTTCCTGCAGAAGATCCATTTTGCTTATTGAAAACATCGAATGTAAATCATTCTGTTGCGTCGATAAATAATGTCGTCTGCTCTGTGTGGCGGGAGCGGTTCATAGATCGCTCGTGTGACCGGGAGAGCGCAGGTGTTTATTTTTCTTGTTGAAACCACAAGCGTTTAAAAAATCGTTCGTCTGACATTTGTCTAATACGAGTTATTTTGTCTAAGAAAATTAAAATATAGTCGATGATAAATTCACTTTACAATTATCTATTAAAATTGTCGAATGATGGTCAGTCTGTTGCAGATTGTTAACAGCGTATGTTGTTCTCCTGAATTGATAAATAATCGCCTGCAGAGACGACGATATTTAGGCAGATGTCAGACGAGCGATATTGAAAAGCAGCCATATCGACGCTCTCTCTTGAGAGCATACGAATCTTCTGGTCTGTTCAGACGAGCGCCCATAAATCGTTGCGGTAAAAATTCCGAAAAGCTTAACGTCGAGGCTCGGCGTTTCCCCCAACTCGCCAGCAGCTGGTCGCGTGCTCAAGTCTTTTGTTTCTTCTATGTTGTCCAGACGAACCGCTGTTCTGACGCTGACTTTAATTTTCTTTATCAGTGATTCGTAAGTTTTTGGTTCTGGTTGCGTATCGAAATTTTTCGCTAGAATTTAAAATGGATTTAATACACGTGGATTAACTAATTTTTGAAATACAAAAGCGTCAAATATTGTTGGACACCTCATGCTTACATTATATAAAGATAAAAATTAAAATATAATAACTTGGTTAAAGGCATCCTTAATTTAAAGAAAAAAAAAAAAGAAAAATCTAAAGAAGGTTAGGAAGTTATCGATAAATTATATGAATTAATTTTGTTTCATATAAACAAACAAGTTGGAAATTGCTCGTCAAACGTGGCAAATGACGTCGTAATATAATAGTTTTATAAATATTTTTTGCACCGAATTGTACTGATTGTATATTTGAGTGCACTTCGTAAGTGCATATAAATTTACCAATACCATTCTGTTCGAAAGGTTGTAACATCATTAAAATACACTTTCAATATTTTTTTTTGTCCCATTGGCCGTAATGGAACGGAAGATTTTGACTGTCTCTGTCATTAATCTATACACCCGATTTACATACAATTTGAAACGACTCGAGAAGATTTTGCAAAAATATTATATGTAAAATTTCAGACCATTCGGAAGGTTGTAACATCATTAAAATGCTCTTGCAATAATTTTTTCCCATTGACCGTAATCTAACGAAAAACTTTTGACTATCCCTGTAATTAATCTATACATCTGATTTTCATAAAATTTGAAATGACTCGACAAATGTTTGCAACAATTATATATTAAAAATTTCAGGCTATTCGGTTGGGTAGTTTTTGCTCTGTTATATGCGGACAGACGGACTGAACGACGACAATAGGTTCTACTTATTTATATAATTAAGAACGCCCCTAAAAAATCATTTAAAATTATGTTAATGTTACAAGTTAACGTTTTGTAAGAAAAGTATTTAAATAGTAAAGTATTATTATAAGGAAAAATTGAATGTAATCTTTATCAAATACTAATGATAATAATACTATTTTGTCCTAGTATGTACTAAATTGAATTCAGGGGTAATTACAGGGGGTTTTCATTGCGGGTGGGGGATGAAGGAGGCATTTTGCGAAAAGTAAATGCTAAAGTTTTCGTTTCGGGGGAACTTGTTTTCTTTACAAATTACAGATTTTTAAACCTAACAATATTAAAATAATTAATTAATAATAAGTTTCTATTGAATATAATTTTGTGAAAGGGCCTGTTTTATAATTGCGATTTTTGAGAAGAGGCCTGTTTTATTAAATGGATTTTTGTGACGGGGCCCAAAATAGACAGCAAATGTTGCATTTCTTAATAATAATGAATTCTTAATAATAATTCTTTGAAATGAAAATCATTACAAGTTAGATCTGGTTTTGAAAATCCGGTATGGGAAAAAAGGCAGCAAAACAGAGCCTCTGTGGTCATATCCGGTACCAGTTCTATTTACTGCGAGCATGTAGTTTAAAAAATACTGTATTTTTTTTAGCACACAGGCTATCAAAGCTTGAGAACTAATGTGCCCGCCGGTTCTGTATGTACGTACTTATGTACGTAACGCGATAACTCTTGATGGAAACATCCGATTTGCTTCATTTTTTTTTTTTAGTTTCATTCTGATAAGGCGCTTCCCTGATTAGTTTTGGGGATTCATTGGTTAAGTATAAAGGGGGACAACGGGGGGCTAATCCCAACTTTAATTCAGATAAATGTTTTTTTTATGCAGAATTATCCGATTTGCTTCAAAAACTTCGTCTACGTTCATTCCGATAAAGCTCTCCTCTGATTAGTTTGGGGGGTTCATTGGTTAATTATAAAGTTGGAAAAGAGGGGGGGGGGGTTCTTGAATAACTAATATAAAATTACAAAATCATTTATTTCCTGCAGAAGATCCATTTTGCTTATTGAAAACATCGAATGGAAATCATTCTGTTGCGTCGATAAATAATGTCGTCTGCTCTGTGTGGCGGGAGCGGTTCATAGATCGCTCGTGTGACCGGGAGAGCGCAGGTGTTTTTTTTTTCTTGTTGAAACCACAAGCGTTTAAAAAATCGTTCGTCTGACATTTGTCTAATACGAATTATTTTGTCTAAGAAAATTAAAATATAGTAGATGATAAATTCACTTTACAATTATCTATTAAAATTGTCGAATGATGGTCAGTCTGTTGCAGATTGTTGACAGCGTATGTTGTTCTCCTGAATTGATAAATAATCGCCTGCAGAGACGACGATATTTAGGCAGATGTCAGACGAGCGATATTGAAAAGCAGCCATATCGACGCTCTCTCTTGAGAGCATACGAATCTTCTGGTCTGTTCAGACGAGCGCCCATAAATCGTTGCGGTAAAAATTCCGAAAAGCTTCACGTCGAGGCTCGGCGTTTCCCCCAACTCGGCAGCAGCTGGTCGCGTGCTCAAGTCTTTTGTTTCTTCTATGTTGTCCAGACGAACCGCAGTTCTGACGCTGACTTTAATTTTCTTTATCAGTGATTCGTAAGTTTTTGGTTCTGGTTGCGTATCGAAATTTTTCGCTAGAATTTAAAATGGATTTAATACACGTGGATTAACTAATTTTTGAAATACAAAAGCTTCAAATATTGTTGGACACCTCATGCTTACATTACATAAAGATAAAAATTTAAATATAATAACTTGGTTAAAGGCATCCTTAATTTAAAGAAAAAAAAAGAATAATCTAAAGAAGGTTAGGAAGTTATCGATAAATTATATGAATTAATTTTGTTTCATATAAACAAACAAGTTGGAAATTGCTCGTCAAACGTGACAAATGACGTCGTAATATAATAGTTTTATAAATATTTTTTGCACCGAATTGTACTGATTGTATATTTGAGTGCACTTCGTAAGTGCATATAAATTTACCAATACCATTCTGTTCGAAAGGTTGTAACATCATAAAAATACACTTTCAATATTTTTTTTTGTCCCATTGGCCGTAATGTAACGGAAGATTTTGACTGTCTCTGTCATTAATCTATACACCCGATTTACATACAATTTGAAACGACTCGACAAGATTTTGCAAAAATATTATATGTAAAATTTCAGACCATTCGGAAGGTTGTAACATCATTAAAATGCTCTTGCAATAATTTTTTCCCATTGACCGTAATCTAACGAAAAACTTTTGACTATCCCTGTAATTAAACTATACATCTGATTTTCATAAAATTTGAAATGACTCGACAAATGTTTGCAACAATTATATATTAAAAATTCCAGGCTATTCGGTTGGGTAGTTTTTGCTCTGTTATATGCGGACAGACGTACTGAAAGACGACAATAGGTTCTACTTATTTATATAATTAAGAACGCACCTAAAAAATCATTTAAAATTATGTTAATGTTACAAGTTAACGTTTTGTAAGAAAAGTATTTAAATAGTAAAGTATTATTATAAGGAAAAATTGAATGTAATCTTTATCAAATACTAATGATAATAATACTATTTTGTCCTAGTGTGTACTAAATTGAATTCAGGGGTAATTACAGGGGGTTTTCATTGCGGGTGGGGGATGAAGGAGGCATTTTGCGAAAAGTAAATGCTAAAGTTTTCGTTTCGGGGGAACTTGTTTTCTTTACAAATTACAGATTTTTAAACCTAACAATATTAAAATAATTAATTAATAATAAGTTTTTATTGAATATAATTTTGTGAAAGGGCCTGTTTTATAATTGCGATTTTTGAGAAGAGGCCTGTTTTATTAAATGGATTTTTGTGACGGGGCCCAAAATAGACAGCAAATGTTGCATTTCTTAATAATAATGAATTCTTAATAATAATTCTTTGAAATGAAAATCATTACAAGTTAGATCTGGTTTTGAAAATCCGGTATGGGAAAAAAGGCAGCAAAACAGAGCCTCTGTGGTCATATCCGGTACCAGTTCTATTTACTGCGAGCATGTAGTTTAAAAAATACTGTATTTTTTTTAGCACACAGGCTATCAAAGCTTGAGAACTAATGTGCCCGCCGGTTCTGTATGTACGTACTTATGTACGTAACGCGATAACTCTTGATGGAAACATCCGATTTGCTTCATTTTTTTTTTTAGTTTCATTCTGATAAGGCGCTTCCCTGATTAGTTTTGGGGATTCATTGGTTAAGTATAAAGGGGGACAACGGGGGGCTAATCCCAACTTTAATTCAGATAAATGTTTTTTTTATGCAGAATTATCCGATTTGCTTCAAAAACTTCGTCTACGTTCATTCCGATAAAGCTCTCCTCTGATTAGTTTGGGGGGTTCATTGGTTAATTATAAAGTTGGAAAAGAGGGGGGGGGGTTCTTGAATAACTAATATAAAATTACAAAATCATTTATTTCCTGCAGAAGATCCATTTTGCTTATTGAAAACATCGAATGGAAATCATTCTGTTGCGTCGATAAATAATTTCGTCTGCTCTGTGTGGCGGGAGCGGTTCATAGATCGCTCGTGTGACCGGGAGAGCGCAGGTGTTTTTTTTTCTTGTTGAAACCACAAGCGTTTAAAAAATCGTTCGTCTGACATTTGTCTAATACGAATTATTTTGTCTAAGAAAATTAAAATATAGTAGATGATAAATTCACTTTACAATTATCTATTAAAATTGTCGAATGATGGTCAGTCTGTTGCAGATTGTTGACAGCGTATGTTGTTCTCCTGAATTGATAAATAATCGCCTGCAGAGACGACGATATTTAGGCAGATGTCAGACGAGCGATATTGAAAAGCAGCCATATCGACGCTCTCTCTTGAGAGCATACGAATCTTCTGGTCTGTTCAGACGAGCGCCCATAAATCGTTGCGGTAAAAATTCCGAAAAGCTTCACGTCGAGGCTCGGCGTTTCCCCAAACTCGGCAGCAGCTGGTCGCGTGCTCAAGTCTTTTGTTTCTTCTATGTTGTCCAGACGAACCGCAGTTCTGACGCTGACTTTAATTTTCTTTATCAGTGATTCGTAAGTTTTTGGTTCTGGTTGCGTATCGAAATTTTTCGCTAGAATTTAAAATGGATTTAATACACGTGGATTAACTAATTTTTGAAATACAAAAGCTTCAAATATTGTTGGACACCTCATGCTTACATTACATAAAGATAAAAATTTAAATATAATAACTTGGTTAAAGGCATCCTTAATTTAAAGAAAAAAAAAGAATAATCTAAAGAAGGTTAGGAAGTTATCGATAAATTATATGAATTAATTTTGTTTCATATAAACAAACAAGTTGGAAATTGCTCGTCAAACGTGACAAATGACGTCGTAATATAATAGTTTTATAAATATTTTTTGCACCGAATTGTACTGATTGTATATTTGAGTGCACTTCGTAAGTGCATATAAATTTACCAATACCATTCTGTTCGAAAGGTTGTAACATCATAAAAATACACTTTCAATATTTTTTTTTGTCCCATTGGCCGTAATGTAACGGAAGATTTTGACTGTCTCTGTCATTAATCTATACACCCGATTTACATACAATTTGAAACGACTCGACAAGATTTTGCAAAAATATTATATGTAAAATTTCAGACCATTCGGAAGGTTGTAACATCATTAAAATGCTCTTGCAATATTTTTTTCCCATTGACCGTAATCTAACGAAAAACTTTTGACTATCCCTGTAATTAAACTATACATCTGATTTTCATAAAATTTGAAATGACTCGACAAATGTTTGCAACAATTATATATTAAAAATTCCAGGCTATTCGGTTGGGTAGTTTTTGCTCTGTTATATGCGGACAGACGGACTGAACGACGACAATAGGTTCTACTTATTTATATAATTAAGAACGCACCTAAAAAATCATTTAAAATTATGTTAATGTTACAAGTTAACGTTTTGTAAGAAAAGTATTTAAATAGTAAAGTATTATTATAAGGAAAAATTGAATGTAATCTTTATCAAATACTAATGATAATAATACTATTTTGTCCTAGTATGTACTAAATTGAATTCAGGGGTAATTACAGGGGGTTTTCATTGCGGGTGGGGGATGAAGGAGGCATTTTGCGAAAAGTAAATGCTAAAGTTTTCGTTTCGGGGGAACTTGTTTTCTTTACAAATTACAGATTTTTAAACCTAACAATATTAAAATAATTAATTAATAATAAGTTTTTATGGAATATAATTTTGTGAAAGGGCCTGTTTTATAATTGCGATTTTTGAGAAGAGGCCTGTTTTATTAAATGGATTTTTGTGACGGGGCCCAAAATAGATAGTAAATGTTGCATTTCTTAATAATAATGAATTCTTAATAATAATTCTTTGTAATGAAAATCATTACAAGTTAGATCTGGTTTTGAAAATCCGGTATGGGAAAGGAGGCAGCAAAACAGAGCCTCTGTGGTCATATCCGGTACCAGTTCTATTTACTGCGAGCATATAGTTTAAAAAATACTGTATTTTTTTTTAGCACACAGGCTATCAAAGCTTGAGAACTAATGTGCCCGCCGGTTCTGTATGTACGTACTTATGTACGTAACGCGATAACTCTTGATGGAAACATCCGATTTGCTTCAATTTTTTTTTTTAGTTTCATTCTGATAAGGCGCTTCCCTGATTAGTTTTGGGGATTCATTGGTTAAGTATAAAGGGGGACAACGGGGGGCTAATCCCAACATTAATTTAGATAAATGTTTTTTTTATGCAGAATTATCCGATTTGCTTCAAAAAATTCGTCTACGTTCATTCCGATAAAGCTCTCCTCTGATTAGTTTTGGAGGTTCAGTGGTTAATTATAAAGTTGGAAAAGAGGGGGGGGGGTTCTTGAATAACCAATATAAAATTACAAAATCATTTATTTCCTGCAGAAGATCCATTTTGCTTATTGAAAACATCGAATGGAAATCATTCTGTTGCGTCGATAAATAATGTCGTCTGCTCTGTGTGGCGGGAGCGGTTCATAGATCGCTCGTGTGACCGGGAGAGCGCAGGTGTTTTTTTTTTCTTGTTGAAACCACAAGCGTTTAAAAAATCGTTCGTCTAACATTTGTCTAATACGAATTATTTTGTCTAAGAAAATTAAAATATAGTAGATGATAAATTCACTTTACAATTATCTATTAAAATTGTCGAATGATGGTCAGTCTGTTGCAGATTTTTGACAGCGTATGTTGTTCTCCTGAATTGATAAATAATCGCCTGCAGAGACGACGATATTTAGGCAGATGTCAGACGAGCGATATTGAAAAGCAACCATATCGACGCTCTCTCTTGAGAGCATACGAATCTTCTGGTCTGTTCAGACGAGCGCCCATAAATCGTTGCGGTAAAAATTCCGAAAAGCTTCACGTCGAGGCTCGGCGTTTCCCCCAACTCGCCAGCAGCTGGTCGCGTGCTCAAGTCTTTTGTTACTTCTATGTTGTCCAGACGAACCGCAGTTCTGACGCTGACTTTAATTTTCTTTATCAGTGATTCGTAAGTTTTTGGTTCTGGTTGCGTATCGAAATTTTTGGCTAGAATTTAAAATGGATTTAATACACGTGGATTAACTAATTTTTGAAATACAAAAGCGTCAAATATTGTTGGACACCTCATGCTTACATTATATAAAGATAAAATTTTAAATATAATAACTTGGTTAAAGGCATCCTTAATTTAAAGGAAAAAAAAAGAATAATCTAAAGAAGGTTAGGAAGTTATCGATAAATTATGTGAATTAATTTTGTTTCATATAAACAAACAAGTTGGAAATTGCTCGTCAAACGTGGCAAATGACGTCGTAATATAATAGTTTTATAAATATTTTTTGCACCGAATTGTACTGATTGTATATTTGAGTGCACTTCGTAAGTGCATATAAATTTACCAATACCATTCTGTTCGAAAGGTTGTAACATCATTAAAATACACTTTCAATATTTTTTTTGTCCCATTGGCCGTAATGTAACGGAAGATTTTGACTGTCTCTGTCATTAATCTATACACCCGATTTACATACAATTTGAAACGACTCGACAAGATTTTGCAAAAATATTATATGTAAAATTTCAGACCATTCGGAAGGTTGTAACATCATTAAAATGCTCTTGCAATAATTTTTTCCCATTGACCGTAATCTAACGAAAAACTTTTGACTATCCCTGTAATTAAACTATACATCCGATTTTCATAAAATTTGAAATGACTCGACAAACCTTTGCAACAATTATATATTAAAAATTTCAGGCTATTCGGTTGGGTAGTTTTTGCTCTGTTATATGCGGACAGACGGACTGAACGACGACAATAGGTTCTACATATTTATATAATTAAGAACGCACCTAAAAAATCATTTAAAATTATGTTAATGTTACAAGTTAACGTTTTGTAAGAAAAGTATTTAAATAGTAAAGTATTATTATAAGGAAAAATTGAATGTAATCTTTATCAAATACTAATGATAATAATACTATTTTGTCCTAGTATGTACTAAATTGAATTCAGGGGTAATTACAGGGGGTTTTCACTGCGGGTGGGGGATGAAGGAGGCATTTTGCGAAAAGTAAATGCTAAAGTTTTCGTTTCGGGGGAACTTGTTTTCTTTACAAATTACAGATTTTTAAACCTAACAATATTAAAATAATTAATTAATAATAAGTTTTTATGGAATATAATTTTGTGAAAGGGCCTGTTTTATAATTGCGATTTTTGAGAAGAGGCCTGTTTTATTAAATGGATTTTTGTGACGGGGCCCAAAATAGACAGCAAATGTTGCATTTCTTAATAATAATTCTTTGAAATGAAAATCATTACAAGTTAGATCTGGTTTTGAAAATCCGGTATGGGAAAGGAGGCAGCAAAACAGAGCCTCTGTGGTCATATCCGGTACCAGTTCTATTTACTGCGAGCATATAGTTTAAAAAATACTGTATTTTTTTTTAGCACACAGGCTATCAAAGCTTGAGAACTAATGTGCCCGCCGGTTCTGTATGTACGTACTTATGTACGTAACGCGATAACTCTTGATGGAAACATCCGATTTGCTTCATTTTTTTTTTTTTTTTTAGTTTCATTCTGATAAGGCGCTTCCCTGATTAGTTTTGGGGATTCATTGGTTAAGTATAAAGGGGGACAACGGGGGGCTAATCCCAACTTTAATTTAGATAAATGTTTTTTTTATGCAGAATTATCCGATTTGCTTCAAAAACTTCGTCTACGTTCATTCCGATAAAGCTCTCCTCTGATTAGTTTTGGGGGTTCATTGGTTAATTATAAAGTTGGAAAAGAGGGGGGGGGGGTTCTTGAATAACTAATATAAAATTACAAAATCATTTATTTCCTGCAGAAGATCCATTTTGCTTATTGAAATCATCGAATGGAAATCATTCTGTTGCGTCGATAAATAATGTCGTCTGCTCTGTGTGGCGGGAGCGGTTCATAGATCGCTCGTGTGACCGGGAGAGCGCAGGTGTTTATTTTTCTTGTTGAAACCACAAGCGTTTAAAAAATCGTTCGTCTGACATTTGTCTAATACGAATTATTTTGTCTAAGAAAATTAAAATATAGTCGATGATAAATTCACTTTACAATTATCTATTAAAATTGTCGAATGATGGTCAGTCTGTTGCAGATTGTTAACAGCGTATGTTGTTCTCCTGAATTGATAAATAATCGCCTGCAGAGACGACGATATTTAGGCAGATGTCAGACGAGCGATATTGAAAAGCAGCCATATCGACGCTCTCTATTGAGAGCATACGAATCTTCTGGTCTGTTCAGACGAGCGCCCATAAATCGTTGCGATAAAAATTCCGAAAAGCTTAACGTCGAGGCTCGGCGTTTCCCCCAACTCGCCAGCAGCTGGTCGCGTGCTCAAGTCTTTTGTTTCTTCTATGTTGTCCAGACGAACCGCAGTTCTGACGCTGACTTTAATTTTCTTTATCAGTTTTTCGTAAGTTTTTGGTTCTGGTTGCGTATCGAATTTTTTCGCTAGAATTTAAAATGGATTTAATACACGTGGATTAACTAATTTTTGAAATACAAAAGCGTCAAATATTGTTGGACACCTCATGCTTACATTGAATAAAGATAAAAAATAAAATATAATAACTTTGTTAAATGCATACTTGATTAAAAAAAAAAAAAAAAAAAAAAAAAAAAAAAAATCAGAAAAATTTAAAGAAGATTATGAAGTTATCGATAAATTATATGAATTAATTTTGTGTCATAAAAACAAACGAGTTGGAAATTGCTCGTCAAACGTGGCAAATGAGGTGCATTCGTAATATAAATCGTTTTATAAATATCTCTTGCACCGAATTGTACTGATTGTACATTTGAGTGCACTTCATAAGGGCATATAAATTTCATTCTGTTCGAAAGTCTGTAACATCATTAAAATACACTTGCAATAACTTTTTTCCCCAATGGCCGTAATGTAACGGAAGATTTTGACTGTCTCTGTCATTAATCTAGACATCCGATTTACATTAAATTTGAAACGACTCGACAAGATTTTGCAAAAATTATATATTTAAAATTTCAGAACATTCGGAAGGCTGTAACATCATTAAAATGCACTTGCAATATTTTTTTTTTCCATTGGCCGTAATCTAACGAAAAACTTTTGACCTTCCCTGTAATTAAACTATACATCCGATTTTCATAAAATTTGAAATGACTCGACAAACTTTTGCAACAATTATATATTAAAAATTTCAGGCTATTCGGTTGGGTAGTTTTTGCTCTGTTATATGCGGACAGATGGACTGAACGACGACTATAGGTGCTACGTATTTATATATTTACGAACGCGCCTAAAAAATCATTTAAAATTATGTTAATGTTACAAGTTAACGTTTTATGAGAAAAGTATTTAAATAGACACGTAAAAGTATTATTATAAGGAAAAATTGAATGTAATCTTTATCAATTACTACTACTAATAATACTATTTTGTCCTAGTATGTACTAAATTGGATTCAAGGGTAATTGCAGGGGGTTTTCTTTACGGGGTGGGGGGTGAAGGAGGCATTTTGCGAAAAGTAAATGCTAAAGTTTTCGTTTCGGGGGAACTTGTTTTCTTTACAAATTACAGATTTTTAAACCTAACAATATTACAATAAAAAATATAAATATAATATAAAGAAAAAAACATCACATGATAAATTCACAATTTTCAACATTCACGTGGACAGTTAAAGACACTTAAAAAAATATATTAAAAATACGTATATTTTGAAACGGTTTCGACTTTTTTAATCGTGTACAATATTACAGATTTTATTTTGCGTTGGAGTTTGTCCGCATTCTTGTTTGATATAACTTTCCTTTTCTTACGTTAATAGAGAAAATTCATTTCTCCTCCGCAGAATATATGTTTTTTCATCTACGAAACGTCCTGTACTCGTATTCGATATCTCCTTCTCTAAAAGCATCTTATCCATAATTACACTAAGGCTTTATTCTCTAAAACCATACGTTTCTTTAAATTTATCTTCAAGCATTTTATCGCATTTCCAAAGTTTTCGAGATAAGATTTCTATAACCTGAATTTACTGCTATTGGAGGATACGTTGCATCTCGCAGATTAGCCCTGGGCTGATTTAATATAACTAGCACGTTGGCTTCTATGGAACTAAAATATGTGCCATTAATATTTCCTATGCGACATATCACAAGGATACTCGTAACACCAATATTCTCATTGAAGACAATTTATTGATATAAAACACGACTATACTATATTTGTGTATCTTTTAACAATAATTTCAGCTTTTCAGGTGTTTTAGCAATCGTTTCACAGCTTCACTATTCACTACATACATTCTTGTTTTTTTTTCCTTAATTTTGTTTCGCCTTAACAGAGAATCTTTTAACAATAATTTCTGTTTTTTAGGTGATTTAGCAACAGTTTCACAACTTCACACATTCTTATTTTTTCTTTATCGATTTTTTTCTTTGTCAATCAAACTTCTTGAATTATATTCCATAATGACCGAAATTACAAGACGTTTTGGGGAACGAAGAACTATACAAGACATTTTCTGTTCTCTTCCCAAATCTGAATGTAAAGGGTATTCAACTTCGTCAGTATCTAATTTTTTGATGGTTTTATATTGAGTATATAAGTGTAATTTTGTTTTCTCAATTCACTTTTGTCTCAGTAAAGCGAATCTTTTAACAATAATTTCAGTTTTTCAGGTGTTTGAGCAACCTTTTCACACCTTCTTATATTTTATTTATCAATATTAAGTAAATTGTTACGAAACACATTAGAAACATCTATAATAAATTAAATAAAAATATAATCAATGAAAATATCGTTCAATCCCGTAAAAGTTGCTTAAAATATACGTTAAGTGAGAAATGTTAAGCATTTGATTTGATTTTTTAATTTTTAATAAAGGAAAATCGAATTGAAACCTTTACATCCGAATTCCTTTATGGAACATATATTTACTTCACAAGGGAATGAAAATTTAAATCTAAAAAAAATATTTTTTCTGAGAAAAGTACAATCCTAAAATGCACAATTTAAGTGTCTATATTTGTTCTCAATATTAACAAAAAAGAAAGTTTTTGAATGACATGTCCATCATAGCCGAAATGGGAAATTTTTTTGGGGAAATGTAAATGCGATTTTTCCTTTTAATGCATCATTTACGTATACAATTAGTGACCCATTTAAGTTAGTGATTGTAAGTAAGCAAATTATATTTCAGTTCCTTATTTAATCAAATAAAGACACAATTTCTTCATAAATCGAGTTCGGTTGTTTGTTTTGTAACTGACTTTTATCGTACAGTGTTACGTTTTCGAGATAGGATAACTAACTCATCGATCTCCATCTAGGGGGACTTGGTCTTAGTACCGTTCGTGCAGTACATATGAATTTTACAAAAACAAGGCTCAATTTTATATGATGTGACGAGTTTTATTGCCACATTAGGTGTGAATTCTGAAAGATCAAGTTTATTTAAAAGACATTTATAAACTCCAACAGTTTTCTTCTTTTCTTTTTTTTTTGGGGGGGGGGGGGGGCAGACTTACCAAAAGATAAAAAGGGGGCGTGAGAGAATAGTAACAGGAGAGGGTCGTACTTCCATGTGCCGAAGCAATTTGCTTAGTTATTTCGTGTTAGCAGGCCATTTTAGAAGTGAAGTTAATACGCAATTACAGACGGCTGCCAGTTGGTGAGTGAACGAAATGAACTCACAAGAGTTTGGCGATAATGTGCGAGTAGACAAAACATTTGGTGCATGAAATTCGCAGTTTTTAGCAGTAGTTAAGTTACCGCACATAGAGGTTTTAGAGTTACTTAATAAGGAATTCTTGTGGTCAGGTGTGGCAAAGTTTGGATTCAATACATTATTAAAAAATGGCATCTGGAAAATTACTGATACTCAAAGTGCGTAGGACTATAGAGAACAGGTGTAAACATGAACAAAAGCTAAAATACTGAACTGAATAAGGCGTTATCTCTTATCCCTTAACGGCGCAGTGTCCTTAAAAAAGAGACACCTAATTTTAATTCCAAAACTGACAAACGGCACCAATAATATTTAAATAAAATTTTCCTATTATAATGTACATGTAAATAAGCAAGTCCATATTTTATAATAAATTCGTTTAAAAATTGCGGTGTCAGTCCAATATTTTATCACTTTATAAACAGAACTACTCCGCGCCGGTAAGAGTTAAATGAGAATTCGAGGTCCAGCAATAAGCTACAACCCGAGAATACATGTTAAAAATGTATGCAACTGTTAATGATGATTCTTTTATGTTTTTGTTTCTTTATTACCAGAAAGTTTCCAAATGGTTAAGTTAGAATCTGTGGGAAATGAATTTAATAAAGGACAGAAGACTGGATCATTGATCGCCTTTCTATATGTGATAAAAAATAAATGTAGTATGTCAGTATCTTTAGTTGTTATGGGGGTAGTGGTGTAGACAGTAATGATATAATTTTAAATAATGCAATTAAATTAACTATAATTAAATTAAAGTTTTATAATTTGCTGGGGGAATTTGAAAAAAGGGATATATAATAGAAAACTGTTATACATGGATATAGGAAATTCAGTAGAGTATTTCTTTCGGAGGGAAAAGAAAAAAAAAAACTTCCGTAGCATACTGATTAAAAATTCATTACTTATACGCCATGAACAGCAAAGCAAGAACTAAAATCTGCATTGCGTAATTGATATTGCTCAGAATTGATTAAAACCTTAAGGGCTCTTATCAAGAAAAGTATTTAAGTTCTTTAATGCATTTCTCGTGGCAAGCAATTAAGTTCACGTGAATTGCAGCCAGTTTAATGACTTTTCAAATAGAAGTATTCTTATTAATTGCAGCGACTGATTGATTCTGAGATAGTTCGTATGTTAAGTAGTGGTTTCTACACGTTAACATTTGCATTTACAGATTGCAATTAAAATATACTATTTTATTCCAGAATTTAAGACTTAACGATTATCAGTTTCATAAATGCAAAATTACACTGTATGATTTAATATTGGCGCATTGTAATAAAGTTTACATTTTGAATTTTTTTGTCCTTTAGAAAAAGATTCATTTGTAATTCTGTATTTACATTCATTTTATTTAAAATAAAAATTTGAGTTTTTCTCTTACAATGTTGCGTCTGTAAAAAAAAAAAAAAAAATAAAAATAAAAATAAAAATAAATAAAAATAAAAAAAATAAAATAAATAAAAAATAAAGAAAATCAATGCTTCGGCGGACTGTATAAACGGTGAAAAAGAAATTTAATCTCCCAAACGTTTTACTTTTTCTGTTAGGAATTACATTCCTTCTTTCATGTTAAAAAAAAGAATGTTAGTAAACAGTCTCTAAAAATAAATTGCAACAAACTTTGAAAATTTATGAACGAACGCCCGATTTGGATACTAGAATAAATTTATTATCAACCTGAAATTAGCCTTCATATAAGTTTGCATGAAGATTGTAGGATTAGCTCTGAATCCATTTAATGATAAAAAATATTATTATATTTTTTTATAAAAAAGACTACATATGTACTCTTTTTTAACAAAAAGGAAAATTGTCTACGTGCAAAAGTAAATTTATTTACAAATTCTCTCATTAATTATTCAGACGTTTTCCTCAAAAATGCTAAATTATATCAATTGTTCACATTTATTTTGCAATACCACAATAAGATTTTTCCCAAAAAGGAAAATTATGTATATATATATATATATATATATATATATATTATATATATATATATGTATGTATGTATGTATTAATATGGAAATGTTTATGTTAAAGGAAAATTATGAAAACAGTGCGTCGTTTCTTGTTAAATAAGTGCGTCATTTTTTGCTAAAACACATTGTAAGCTTAATACAATTTTTCCAAATGCAGATGATGCTGAAACTTCCTGAGCTTACCTCTTATAGTATCAATCTTAATGTGTAGATATAATTTACACCTGGGAAAATGTTCCTTCCGTAGAACTTCCGTAATCCGCCATACTATTCACATAATTAAATATGAATTCTTTTTTTTTTTAGGTCAAACATACTATACTAGCTGATACAACATGCACTTGTTGTTGATTGTTAATTTTTAGCTTTTCATATGATTTATACTTACTGTCAAAAGTTACGATATCACTACTTCCCTAATCGGAGTGGTAATTCATGGGAAAGGGTTATGGGATTCCACATATGTTTCACCCTATTCACCCTAAATGAAATAGTCACATGGTATTGCAGAGAATAGACACTGTTATTACATCCATGCAGTTCATACATTCTTTATACTGACACTTTCCCAACTATGAGATGTAAAGGATAACGCTTAAAGTGTCAGTAATGTGTGCATTACAGAGTTACTCTTGCGCTATACATACAGTGTCTAATATATGCATAGAGTACAACACCTTTTAATTAAATTTTTAAAATGGTGTAGTACTATTTTTTTGACGTTATTTTACTGCTAAATGCCAATCTTTCATGCTAAAATATATCTTCCTATCCTCATTATATTGCAAATATGTATGTTTTCATGATTGGCTCGTGAAAAAAATGCTATTATCAGCATCGGTCTTTAACAGATGCTCATTGAATGGCAGATATGAAAAACAGAAAATGTAATCTATAAATAGAAAAGAAATTTGTAAATTTTGTATTGGCTTCGTGCAGTTCATTAAAAATTTATATTAAAAAAAGTATAAACGCGAAAAAATAATTATAAAGGTGAGTCTAAGCTCTAGGACAAAACTTTAAGGGGTGACAGTACGCATCAAGACAAACAATATTAAATAGGAAACTAAGGGTCCCAAACATCTTCTGAAGGAGATTTGCGCCATTAAAATTTAGGGTACAAAATTTCAAATAATTATAAAAAACTGAAAAATTGGTCGATTGGTTTGCGGTTTTCACTAAAACTATTCTTTATATCAGTATTTTCTTGACAATAAATGTTAAATATAAAGTTCAAAAAATGCCGATAGAGGGCGCTTTAGGCTTTGGACTAACGAACAACTATTTATTACCGTTACTTTTTGTGCCTCATTAAAGGCTTTCAGGGGGGGGGGGGGGTCTGTGTTCAGGGGGAGGGGGCGTGTTTCAATTTTCTACTCCTGAACACAGTTCAGTTTGTGCTACTTAACCCCTCGCAACGATTCAGATTTTCAGCTAGAAATTTAAGTTTAAGTCTAAGCTTTTGAAAGCCTTTAATGAGATACAAAAAATAATGGTAAAAAATAGTTGCTCCTTACTCCAAAGTTGAAAGCGCCCTCTATCGGCATTTTTTGAACTTTATCTTTAAAATTTATTTTCGAGAAAATACTGACACAAATAATAGTTTTAGCGAAAACCGCAAAAGAATCGACCAATTTTTTACGTTTTTTATAATCATTTGAAATTTTGGACCCTAAACTTTAATGGCGCATATCTTCTTCGGAAGACGTTTGAGACATTTAGTTTCCTATTTAATATTGTTTGTCTAAATGCGTACTATCATGCCTTAAAGTTTTGTCGAAGAGATTAGATTCACCCTGTATATTAAGAATATGCGTTACAAGGTATGTACGGAAAATGCAAATGTTTGTAAATAAAAGGAAAACGAATATTAAAAAGAATCAACTGCTTAATAATCAGTGTTATTTCTTGAATAAATTTTATTATAAACATTTTTAAAACAAAATCTGGAAAAACCAAACTGTACACATACTAGATTAGATACTTCCAATATAGGAGTGAATTGAATCTTATAAAAATAATTTATATATTTTTTTAAATATTTTAGTACTCCATTAAACGTTAACAACAGTGCATAAATTATTTATTGGAAATAAACAGGCATTTTTAAACAAATTATTTTTTTGTTTTTGCATTTTAATGTAAAAATACATACTACCAAAAAAGTTTAAATACAAATTCAGTTAGATTGAATATATAAATAAAAAATAAATAATTATTTAAAAGCCTAGATGCGATTTAAAGTACATTAATTACAAATATGTTCTGGATCATTGACAATATTTTATGATCCTCATATTTTTATAACACAAAAAAGGAAATTCCAATATAGCAAATTATCTAAATTAGGCCTTTCAACATAAAACATATTTCGTGTGAAATATAAAAATAAAATTTTTGAATGTGACATTTGCTGGAAATGCTATTTTCCTTCTTTTTACCTTCGTTTAAACGTAAACAATGAAAAAAGCAGGAATCCCGTATTATTGTATTTAAGTGTTTTAGATTCTTAATTCTTAGGAATCTATAATGCGTTAAATATGCTCAGAAAAATTTCATATGTGCACCGACATTTAATGTTGAATCATAAATATTTGTGACATTAAAATTTCGAAACAGAAAAGTTAAATAGAAAAATTAGAAGAATTAAACATTTTTACTGAAATAGATTATTATTACTAAAATTTATTTTTATTACAATTGAATAAAATTTATTATCATTAATCGCATTAGTAACTACATATATCCGGTTGGATTTTAGGAATGAAACAATACAAGTGTTAATAATTAAAAAATACATTATATGAATCATATCTAATAAATTACGAGCCATCAGGCACATTAAAAGTGCTTCGATAGCAGAAAATAGCAAAAAATATTTTCTAAAACATAAACAAACTTTTATGTAAATCATAAGAAACATATTTCGATTGTAAATTTTACAGAGAGAAAGGGACATTTTCTGTTTTATTCAAGCGTAAACAGTGCAAACTACAGAAATATTGCCTTATATGTAACGTTAAAATATATTAAAATTTTTTAGATCATTTCATTCATATTATATTATTTTAAAGCGCGAATTATATTCAGATAAATATCCATAACTTAAGAATATTTTACGTATTTCAGTATTCACTGCGATAGTTGTATTAAAGATTATCCGACATAATACGAGTTCAAAGTATGTGCTTTATTTATATATATATATATATTTATGAAATTTTCTTACCCAATACGGCTGTTCTCAAATCCAAAGGGTCAAGTTTCTGACATAAGTTTTAATTCATTTTTATTCGGAAACGCATGAAACTAGAAGGTGTTGCTATTCAGAAACTATTTCATTGAACTTTTTTTTTTTCGTTTTCTTATAAACGCAATTTATAAACGCTTTTTCAGAAAATACTGACAAAGTTGGCATTTTGAACCGAACTTCCGAACGAAAGAAGAAAATCCAGTCAGTAAGTGGAGAAAAAAGCCGTGTCACGTGATGAAAATCATTATAACTCAATAAGTAATTTATTGATCAAAAAATGGAAAACACATTTCGATTCCAAATCGCTTCCACGGTCAGGGTTTCTAATTTTATATCTTTCCGTTAAAAAATTAATTGTAAATGTGTCAAAAGATTTTGTTCTTGTTGAGCAGAGCAGTTGAGAACAGCCTTAAAAAACGGACGGTTTGTAGCAACTTAAAAACACGGACGTAGCACTGAAGGCGATAAAAGCCTTTTAAATTTTAAATAACAATTATGTACAAAATTTAGAAATAATAATTCAAATTGGAATAATATAAATGTACACTGATCTTTTTTTACATCGTACAAGTATTGATTCCTATCTGTTTTTAGATGATATTTAATTTCTATAACCATAATCTCCATTATTTAAATTATTTTGTTTTAGTAAATCTTAAGGGGTCTTGTACTTTTTAAACACGACAAAATGTAAAAAAAAAAAATAAAATAAAATAATAATAATAATAATAATAATAATAATAATAAAAAAAAAAAAAAAAATCCATGTTTGAATTAATCTTCAAAACCTTTTTACGTATAAACATGAAATTTTGGGTATTGATGAAACAGATTGTGCTTTGTAATATGCTGCCATTAGAAATTTATTAGCCTTTAACAGAATTTGAGTATTCTTGGAATCAAAATAGCTCTTTTTTTTTACTCCATAAGTCATTGCGTACATGATATCTTGAGAAATAAATTACGGATTGTCATGGAATTTGGTAAAAATACTAAACATACATGTGTGTTTAAAATGAACTACTCTTATGCCAAAATTATTTCATTAACTATATAAAAGAAATATTTTTGTAAAAGAAAATAATTATTATTTAATATTTTTAATGAATAAAAACAGTCATAACTAAAAATATTACAATTGTAAATACTTAGAAGTAGTTCATTTTAAACTCTCGTATTTGTTTTGTATCTTTACTAAATTTCATGACAATCCATACATACTTTCTCAAGATGTCAAGCGCGCAAGGACTTGTGGAGACTTAAACAGCTATTTTGATTTCAACAAGACGCAAATTCTGTAAAAGACTAATGAATTTCTAACGTAAGCATATTACAAAGCACAATCTATTTAATCAATATCCAAAATTACATGTTTATACATAAAATGGTTTTAAAACTAGGCAAATTAAAACGTGTTTAAAAGGTACAAGTCCCCTTAAGAAATAAATCTCCGAATTCACAATAATTTGTTAAAATAAGAAAAAAAAAGATTAATAATATGAAATAACAAGAGTCATACTCATAAAGTTCACGTTCACTTTAATAAGATTTAGAAGATCCATTGCATTTAGAATGCGAATAACAACAACATTTTATGCGCGTCTGATGAGATTGAAATTATTAATTATAATTATAATTATATTACAGAAGAAATTATTAAAAAATAATAATAAGATTAATACATATATAAGAAAAAAAGTAATGGGATTATAAATGTATCATTTAAAATTTGACGAATTAGAAGTTAAAATAATAATAAAATCTTTGTCTGAACAATGCTTCATTTTTTCTAGTTGACTGATTAGTTTTGATACCTTTCGAGAACAATTTGATAACAACTTGTATAATAATCACTTATAAACAGATTAAGTTAAATAATGCTATAAAAAGTGATATAATATCTTTATTAAGACTGACGATCGTTTCATTGCACAAACGGCACCATTTTCAATATCATTCACGATAGAAAATATTTTCACAAAATTTAAAAACAATAACATAGTAAACAATGTCACAAGACATGATGAATAATTAAAAACATTGCAAATATTAAATAAAATTAAAATTAAATTAGCTATTTGCGAGCGTGGATTAATTTTCACATAATTTTAAAAACAATAACATGTTAAACAATGCCACGAGACATCATGCATAATGAAAAAATTGCAAAACATAAAATAAAAATAAAATTAACTTGGCTGTTTGCGAGCGTGGATTAATTTTTACTATTGTTACAAAATTACATAACATCTCTTTACTAATTTTAGGTAAATCAAGGGACAGTGAATCATTGCAGATTTTCTCGTTGCGTAAAAATATCTCTATTGTTTCCCGGATTAATAATCGTTGAAACAATCGGCCATCTTAATAATGATATTCTATTACTTTTTATAGCATTATTTAACTTAATCTAAGAATAATTTATTTAAAGAAATATAATTTGATTATATATATCAGGAGCTGTTATATTATAAAAGAGTGCGTACTTCATAAGCCAACACCATTTAAAACCCAGATATATATTATGTTATTCTTCTCAATTGTAATATTTAGTTATATTAAAAACGTAATAACTTTAAAAAAGAATTTAAATAAGACTGAAAGTAGAATAAATTAAGAAACACCAAGGGCGGTTTATCTCATATGCTAATGGTGTCTTTAATTTAAATGAATGAATGAGATTAAGGAAAATTTAATCAGTTGAACAGAAACGTGCCTGTTAAGGCGTACGTGTTAAAAATGTAATTATTATAGAATTTGCGGCTGTATTTTTCGTGACTTGTACACTCTTGACACCACCCATGTTTTTAACGAGAACTAAAACCTTAGAAGAAACATTATTAAACAAATGAATTATCTAGCATGTTATTAATTATAAACTTTTGAAGTTTTATCCGTGCATGAGTAAAAAGTTTCAAATACAGAAAATTCTATACTTTATTTTTTACTGATTTTACTGATTTTACTGATTTATTACTTTTTACTTCTTTACTGATTTTATATACACACAAATAATCCTTTATGTAAAACTTGCAAACGATATTTCAGAATGTGAATTTTATTTACACTGCTTTTATCTACAGGCTCAGATGAATATTTTACTATTTATTCAAGCGTTAAACAATGCCATCTTCAAAAAATTCTTCTTGACGGTATTCTAAATGCATATGTAAATGCTTTAAAAAATGTCCATTCGTATTAAATTTTTTAAAAGCGTAAAATACGTCTAGAAAATTCTCTCTAGCGCACGGCTACTTTATGTATTTTAGTATTCACAGTGACAGTTATATTATTCTCTATCAAACGGTTTAAAATTTTAGCTTTAAATTTAACAATAATTTTTTCATAACACCAAGAATTGCATTACCAATATTAAATTAAAACATTTTAATAACTAAATCATTTAAAAATTATGTTTTATAATTTTTAATTTATTATTCTTATAATAAGTTATCATTGATTACAGGATTCAGAAATGTATATAGTAAGTGTAAGATAATTCAATAAATTGATACAGTAATATTCAACCGTACGATGCAATACTGTCTTGAAATGTCTGCTGAAATGTCTTTTTCAATGCGTTAACAAGAAAACATACCTTTTTGATACCGTCTGTTCTTTATCTAAAACAATGTTTTAGAGATATGGTGATATACCATTGATTCTGCCATTTTCTAAAGAATCTCAAACTAAACCTTTGGCATGTGTTCCCGTTTTATTCGGCAGCGTAGACCGGCGATCTTTAAACACTCAAAAGCTCGCTTCAAAGTTATTCTTCAAACGTGAACTTCTGTGATGGGCCCCCGTTACCTTCGACAACACTCGTTGAGCGTAATACGCAGTGTTTTCCAAATAAAACTCTTCTCGAACGAAACTTCCTTATGGATGGTTTCTGTCCAATGCAATGTATAGATGTGTGCTGACCTGACCACGCACCAATAATGTGAAGATGCACATAAGATAATATAAAAAAGTAAAACAAATTCCAATGAAATCCCGGTCCTGAAGTAGGGGAGACCGGGGCAAGTTGATGAATGTCTTAAATTTTCCGTTTTCCACTAGGTGGTAGCATCAACCGGACACTACTGGCTCTCCTATCGGCCATTCGTTAAACAATAGTATACAGACGTTGAAATCGCCATTTTTGTGTTAGTTGTGAAGCTTTGATTGTTTACCGCTGCCACGTTATAACTTTTATGCATGTGTAAATAAGCTCTGCTACAGATACATGTAAGATATATCGTTTCTCTTTAATATTTATTGGTGACTTAACTTAAATGCTACTTATTACCATGAATAAATGTCAATTAATCGCCTTCCTTCATGGCAATGAAAACGAATATTTTTAAATAGGCAGTCCGGAGCAAGGTGACGAGCTCGTCATTCTCAGTCCCTGGTAGTAGAAAACCAACGTATAAACCCTCCAGAAGAACCAGAACTTAGGGTAAATGCTGATTCTGATGCACCAGAGAAACCTGTTAGTATTTTTGATTTCCAACCATTGCCTAAAGCAACACAATGTGAGAAAAAAAGTAAAAAGCAAAGCACTGAGCTCAAGCACTCTTACAAGCACACCCATCAAAGAAATGTTAGAACAAAGGGAAAAGCGGAAGGAAGAACAAGAAAATTAAAAAAAATAGAGAAAAGAACCCCGTGAAGCTAAGAAGGGAGTAAAAAACCTCAAAATAAGTTCCTGTAGGCCAAGTTTATTAAATCCTGTCCAAGGAGTCCAGTTGCATCAACTTCAAAGGATGGTGTTTTCATATGCCCTGCTTGTGACGAGGAATATCGGGAACCACCATCAGAAGAATGGATCCAGTGCTATAAATTCCATTAGTGATTGCATGAGGAATGGCAGTTTTATTTGTGACTATTGTTAGCTGCACAGCTAAACACTTCAACATTACGTTACAATGCATTATGCTTAGTTTCATACTTTGTAAGATCACATGTGGCACACAGTTATCATTTGTTAAACCATATAACATATTCAAAAGATAAAATATGTTCAACCTTTTTCAGTGCTGTCATCTTGCCCCAGTACTGGGGTAAGATGGCGATTTGTTAATGTTATGAAAAAATAAAATTATCCTTTATTTTTTTTTATTTGGAAAAATTAAATGGTAATATATTTAATACTACATGGGAATACTCTAATAGTTCATGTAAAATTAATTTTTCTGTACTTAAAAATAAATTAATAAACAACAAAAATTGTTAACATAGGTTAACATAGTCATCTTGCCCAGTTTTCGCCTAGTAGATACGAACCTCCCCCTGGCGGTGAGATTAAAAACTGTAAGTAAATAGAAAATTAAGTTAATTGAGCCAAAACATGTGGAAATTCGGCCTATAGAACACGAGATAAAATTGCGTCTCCGGCTGGTAGAAGATCGAATTCAAAACTGTAAGAGATTTTTAAGCTAAGTTGACCGAATGAATGTTCGGTGAATTCCGGATTATAGAATCATCCGAAAAAAGAATGCGAATTTAACGTTCGGAAATAATTGTAACTCCAGCGTAACAAAAGCTGAGTAAGTGTACTCAGCCAATACTGGCTATCGCACGGTGCATTACCACCGACTAAGGACGCTGCAATAGGATATTACTCAACACATAGAATCTTTGCCGGAAGAGGTACAGTTTATAGCGATATTAAAAAGCCTCATGAGGTATATGGGATGAAAAGATAACTTATATTCATATAAAATTAGAGTGATTGACTATTATAAGAGAGAGAATGCATTATTCTAATATATTTTTTTGAAATATGGTTTGGTTTGTTTATGCAAAACTAAACGTTTTTATTAAAAATTTTATATAATGCTTAGTTATCTCCCTTTTTACATTAATCTCTAAAACACGATATCGATTTTGTTTCCCAGAAACTATTTAATTAAAAATAAAGAAACAGTGGAAATATTTTTTTTTAAAGAATAGAATCATCTTTTATATATGGAGGTTATTACTTCAATAATTATCATTTTAATTAGAAATCGTAATTTGAGGTAAGAATACCTAGTCACAAAAAGCTCAATAATATACTTTTTCTTTAATGAAACCGAAATTTCCTTTGAGTAACACATAAAAAGTAATTTGATTTCTTTTAAAGATATTTTTAGAAATCTTTAATTGAGAATAAGGTTTTTAAAATAAATAATGTCAAATGATTTTTCTTAGTAATTTCGTCTTATTTTTAAATATTTGTTTCAAAATACATATTTATATTATGCACTAATGACAAATTGGAGAAATGCAATCAATTTTTTTAAAAGATTTTATTTAAAAGGATTTTTATTTTTGTAATGATAGTCATTGAGAAATTTTGGGAAGTGTATAATAATTTCCCAGAAAAACATTAAATCTCATTTATATGTTACTAAATAGCTTAGTATACCAAAGAAAGTCGTTTTATATATTTAATACCGTTTCTTTGCTTTATTGGCTTTCAAGACTAAAAAAAAAAAAAAAAAAAAAAAAAAAAAGTCTAGAAAATAATTCTGATAACACCTGATGTGATAGTAAAAGCTATAATACTTTAAAACTTATAAAAATCATTACGCGGATAAGACGAAATTTCGTCCAATATTAACATCTTTTCTGCCAGTAAAATAGGAATTAATTGTTAATAAAAATTGCTCATTATTTTGCACAAATTGGAACGGAAATATATACCGAAAAATATGTTTTTACAAAATACCTGCCTGTGATACAAGTCTTGTGGGCGCTCTATCTCAAGAGATAAAGAACGAAATTTAATAAGAATTTAGATTCAGTTAGTCCCTGATATAAATTGGTTCTGATTACATTTTGGTGTAAACTACCCAGCAACTGGCACTGCTATGCTACAAGATTCGGGATTTCTACAATAGCTATATCTAAAGAACTAAAGCACGGATTTTCAGAAATCTTCAGATTCAGTTAGTCCTTGATATAATTTGGTGCTTTTAACTTTTTTTGTGTAAATTGCTCAATATGTGGCCCTGCTTTTCTGTATCGTTCATGATTTTCGCCATAGCTCTATCTCAAGAACTAATGCACGAATTTTCATCAAACTTGATTGGTGTTGCTTAGTTTTTGGTGTAAATCTCCTAAGGGCGGGCTCTACTATGCTGCATTTTTCACGATTTCCGCAAAATATGTACCTCAAGAACAAATGCATGAATTTTCATCAAACTTTAGATTCAGTTAATCCATTATATAAATTGATCCTGATAGGTTTTTGGTGTAAATTGCCCAAAAGGTGTCACTGCTAAGCAGAACGTTTCACGATTTCCGCAATAGCTTTATCTCAATAACTAAAGCACAGATTTCTTTCAAACTTCAAATTCAATTAGAATTTGGCACAAGGTGTTGCTAATTAAATTTTGGTGTAAATCATCTAACTGGTTCCGCTGCTATGTTGCATTTTTAGGAAGTATTAATATGTGTGAGATAAAATAAAGTTCTGGGATTGCCACATCCGACTGGTTTTCTTTTTTCTTAATTTTGGTTTCAATATATATATTTTATTTTAATTTTAGATATAAATTTATTAGTTGCAAATTTTTTAAATGACCCCCCAAAAATTCTTATAACTTTAAAAATTTTAATCTTTGAATTGTCATCAAGTCTGCACTTTTCTTCTTTCTATTACCAATATTTGTCGAGCTATAAAAGTTATTTTAAGATTACATTGCAGGAAAAAGTCAATTGAACTCTTAGTTTTATACAATCCTAAAACATACTTTATAAATTTACTCTCTTTGTTTAATGAATACTTCTTTGTTAAATGCGCAATGACTAAACAAAATATGTCAGTATGCATATCTTAATCGATAAGCATCGATCACCGTCCAGAAAAATATTTGGGATGCTCCTAAGTAAATTGTCAATTGCTGTGAACACCCTTTCAGAAAATTATAAAAATATTTTGCATGATAAAAACAGGGTTTTCATAAATTATATTTAAAACTTTGATCCTCCATATACCTACAGGCGCGGATTTGGTGTAGCACTCTGTGTATGGTATTCGATAGTAATTAACTCTATACAGGTCGGGAGAAAGGCTTAATTGGATTGCATTGGAAACTGTTTTTATTTCTTTCTTTATTCTATAGTGCTTGGCACTCCGGCTTCCTTTCTATACAGAGCATTACAGGTATCATTAAAATCCTTCTGCCACTTGCGTATTTTGGATATCGGTGAAGGGTCAATCCCTTATTATGTTTGAGACCACAACCTGTCATTTTCCTTTGGAGTATCAAAACAAGTTCTGAGTCATATCTGGAAGTAAAAATCATTATTTTAATGCCAATGAAACTTTATGAGTCGTTGTAACATGTACAAGGGAACAAACTCCATTATCTTATTTTATTAGTATTTAATGGAGTGTTAAACGTTGATCCTCCATATAACTGCAGGCGCGAGTTTGGTGTAGCACTCTGTTATGATTGCCGATAGCAATTAACAATCTATATAGCGTGAGAATGGACTTAATTGGATTGAGTTGGAAAATGTTTTTAAGGCGGCGCACAGCGTAAGATTTAGCAAATCTAGCGGGGAAAAAGTCCAAAAATCGACTTGCAGTAATTTCATTTTTAGATGTTTCAAATAACATCTAACGTATTGGAGGAAAAAAATGTACAGTGATAGCAGCCTAACTCCACAACAACACTATCAAAATTCGGCTCAAAAACCTAATTTTCTTTCAACCTTTTTAGAATGGCGTTTCTGTAGTTGTAATTGCCATTGATATTTTTTGGCTAAAAACATACTTATTTTGTAAATATTTTTTAATGATAGTATGGGATCTTTGCAACAATGTAGATACTTTGTATCTTACTGTTACAATTGTTATTTAGAAGTGTTATATTTAAAAAATAATTTTTTAAGTCAATATAAAATTTATTTAAAAATTTAACAGCATATGCTAAATTTTAAAAAGCTGCCAAAAATTTTGTACACGATTGTACATTGTATTATAAATTTTTGTAAATATGTATGCATATAGATATAGAATAAATCAATTTCAGCTGCCACTATTTGCAACTCTTGAATATAAGTAATTTTTTATCAGGTACGGAAGTGTAAATTTCGAAAAGAGTATTATATGAGATTTTAAAAAATTATGATACTAGACATGAACCATCCCCCTTTAATTCTAAAAATAACCTGATAGACTATTTATTACACAAATATAATCTTCAACATTGCTCATCTGTTATGTTAGACCAGATTAAGCGGCTGATCCATTCATTTATATTTGGCAGTAATCAAAGATGGAGAAGCTGACATCTCTTAAAGAACGTTTTTTGAAGTAAAATAAGAGATGAACAGATTCGAATATCAACAATAAATATATTTACAGGGCAGAAGTAATAATATTACTATCAGAAAAAGGTTGGACAACCAAACAGTTTTTTTTTTATTTATTTAAGTGGACCGAAATCAAAAGACAAAAGTTGAATTCGTTATTCCCGGAACACAAATTTTTAAACACGCCATGTGTTTAAAACTGAGACAATCTAGAAAAAAGGGATGATATTGATATGTTAAAAAATATATCTGAAAGCTCCTAAAGAGCAACGAAATTTTAAAAAAATCTTTCAAAAAACCGGATACTCGTCATATAAAAAAGGTCTGTAATGAAGAAAATCAAAATTTTATAATGGGTAAATCCACAGCCATCATCTACTTCTTACTCTAGATCTATAAAGTTTAATTTCATCATGGAACCTGATCAGTCAATAACAGAAGAATTTAAAATTATCAGAAATTAAATCTTTATAGCTCTTGCACTAACTGTAATAGAATTGAATGTTCAGACGTAGGCCATGGAGCACAAATTTGAAGACACGGTGGTAGATAGCACAATGTGCAGCATTCTATCTTCAAATAAAGCAACTTAAAAATGCAATGTCTGTAACGGAAAGTTCAAAGTGGTGAATAACTTAAAAATTATTCGATAATATACGAATAATACTCACAAATTTTCTCGGAGCTTATCGGCAAAACATGCACCATAAAGTTTTATGGAATGCCTCTTACATATTGATTACAGATTTGATGTAAATAGATAGCAGCTCCGAAAACCTGAAGAAAAATGAAGTATCGCAGAAAGAAAATAAATTGAATTGAAAGATTTAGACTTAAAAGAGAATTGTTATTAAAACTCCAAAACAATGGCAAGATGATATTAATGTTAGGAAATAGAAAACGGAAGATTTTTTAAGGATGCTACAGTGGCCGCTAACAATATAAGCCTTTAAGCATTACAAATCATGACATTAACATCTCAATAAAAGGCACAAAGGGGTTTAAACCCATAAAAGTTACCGGAATTAAAAAAAAAAAAAATTCTAAACTTAGTTTAGAAGTTTAATGAATAATGCGCTTTCCGGAATTATTTTTGTAATAAAACCTTCTTCAAGCGACCAGGAAAAAACGGAATTTGTTTCGTTCTCTTCAAAGAAATTGGTCGCTCATGGAGGGAGTCCAACTAGGATGGTCTCTGAATGGAGGTAAAATTAGTATTGAGCGTATAGGAATGAATTTCGTTCCATGAAAAAATAGGTCGTTCAAGGAGGTGGTGGCTTAATTGAGGTGGTCTCACAGGGAGGTTTCACTGTATTTTTTCATAGTGTATAACCATTTTATCTCTAGTAAGATCAATTTTATTACTTTTACATCGGTAATTTTCATAAATTGAATTTTACCCCGCTAGATTCGTGAAATCTTGCACTGTGCGGCGGCGGGCTCTCGATTTTTTTTCAACCGATTTCTTTGAAAATGAAATATGTGATTGAATTTATAGTGATGTAAAAATATCAGAAATTTTACGAAAAAATATTAATTATTTTAGTAATTATTAATTATTAATTATTGAAATAATTAATTAATTGAAAATGCTCCAGGCGCATTTCTTTCGCATTTAATATGGTGATTTTTATTTATGAGATACCTTTCAGACCTAAGAGTAAAACTTAGTTTGAATCGCAAATATAAAAAGAAAATAAAAATATTAATAATAATAATAAGTGTAAAGACCAATTTTTATCGTGCAAAAACACTGTAAATTATTCTTTCGATAAAGAATTTATAGCCTGTGAGTTCTGAAGTAAATTTATTTATCTAATATTCATTATTTTATACACCATAAGGTAAATGCACAACAAATTTTGAAGAACTCGGAAAGATAGGGATGCGCATGGAACATTTTGAAAATTGACATTATACGGAAATTTTCATTTTGAGAAAATCAACTTTTAAGTTAGAAATATTAGTATTTCAATATTAAAGAACATTAAATACCATATAATGAATGCACATTGGTTATAATACACATATATATATATGCATACAATAACATTTAAATAATAAATATGTAAAAAAATCCATATTTTTACTAAAAAAGTATTCATCGTTTTACGAGATACTTTCGCAGTAACGCTGCGTTTTGGTTAATCAAACAGCACAAATGCACCAAGCGCATTTCTTTCGCATATAAAATGGTGATTTTTATCCATGAGTTACCTTTCAGACCTAAAAGTAAAACTTAGTTGGAATCGTAAACCTGAACAGAAAATAAAAATTAATAAATATAATAATAAGTGGGAAAACGAATTTTTATTGTGCAAAAACACTGTAAATCGTTCTTTCAATAAAGAATTTATAGCCTATGAGTTCTAAATGACCATTTATTTATCTAATATTCATTTTATGCACCATTAAGTAAATATACAACACATTTTGAAGAACTCGGAAAATTAGGAAAGTGCATGGAACATTTTGAAAATTGACATTATTCGGAAATTTTCATTTTGAGAAAATCAACTTCTTAGAACTTTTAGTATTTCAATATTAATGAACTTTAAATACCATATAATAAATTATTATTACTCATATACGTATGCATACAATGAACATTTAATAATAAATATGTAAAAAAAAAAAAACCCATACTTTTACTAAAAATGTAGTCACCGTTTTACGAGATACTTTCGCAGTAACTCTGCGTTTTAGATAATCAAACAGCAAAAATGCTTCATGCGCATTTCTTTGGCATATAATAAGGTGATTTTTAACCATGAGTTACCTTTCAGACCTAAGAGTAAAACTTAGTTGGAATCATAAGCCTGAATAGAAAATAAAAATTAATAAAAATAACAATTAGTGGGAAAACGATTTTTTTTTTTTTTTTTTTTTTTTTTTTTTTTTTTTTTTTTGTGGAAAAACACTATAAATCATTCTTTCAATAAAGAATTTACAGCCTACGAGTTCTAAAGGACCATTTATTTATCCAATATTCATTTTATACAAGTTAAGGTAAATATACAACAAATTTTGAAGAACTCGGAAAATTAGGTAGCGAGGGAAAAGTTCAGAAAATCAAAAAAAAAAAAAAAAAAAAAAAAAATCTTATTATTTAAACATATCAATACACTTTCTAATAGAATGCAACAGTTACATCAAGGTGTTAGTAATATGCCAGTAAAATTTCTTTTTGGTAAAATCACTTCTATTACCGCCCGCAGACAAAATATCATAAAAACGGCAATAATTTAAATTTTTGTGTTTTTTTTTTTTTCAATTTTTACAATTTTTATTATCTCTAGAATTTAATAAGTTAGATTATATATTGCAAGAAGTTATAAATGTCTAGTAATTTTCATTATGGGCATAGCCAAGCAAGGGCAAGAGGTTTCCCTCCCTCCTAAATTGAAAAAAAAGGTTTTTTTGTGAAGAGATTTTGGAATTTTCTGGAAATTTTTGAGGATTTTATGTACGGGGCCCATTTAGAAACCCCTCTCCTTAAAATTTTGCTGAAAATCCCCAAAACACCTTCATAAAGCTCATTCTCTCATATTTAGGGGATGAGGGGGTTGGTGCGTGAACCTCTTGCCCTTGGTTGGCTATGCCCATCATCAAAATTACTAGACATACGTTATTACTAGATATAATGTATATTTATGAAATTCTAAACATATAAAAAAATTAAAAAAAAATGGAAATTTAATTTTTTTCTGTTTTTACAAAATTTGTGTCGCCCCTGTAGAAATAATATAAATTATTTCACCATAATGAAATTTAACTAGGGGATTACCGACATGTTGAAGTACCTGTGGCATTCTATTAGAAATTGTACTGCTGCTATTGTATAATTATTTTTTTTTTGTATCAACAATATTTGTAGCAATTTTTTGGAACTCTGCCCCGCATCTCCCGCAGCGGTAAAATATATTAACTTATTTATGTAATATTTTGCGAATTTATTCCTTATTACCATAGGCTACTTTCCTGCACTATTGTGTTTGAATTATATAAATTTCGATTTTATTCCACCCTAATGCACATAGAATATTTTGTAAATTGACATTATTCGTAAATTTGCATTTTAAGAAAATCAGCGGGATAGGAATATTAGTATTTCAATATTTATGAACTTTAAATACCATTGAATAAATGAATATTATTTATAATACTGTATATTTATAGATGGATATAATAAAATTTTAATAGTAAATATGAAAAAAAAAACCACATTTTTACTAAATAAATATTTGTTGTTGTCTGAGGTACTTACGCAGTAATGCTGTGCTTTATTTGATCAAAAAGCATAAATGCTCAATGGACATTTCTTTCAAAAATAAAAAGTTGACTTTTGTTTCAAGATACCTGTCAGACCTTAGGATAAAACATAGTTGCAACTTTACACATAAATTGGAAATATAAATAATGATAAACATTAAAAAAAATCCCCCCCCCAAAAAAAACACTATAAATCATAACTAAAACATTCCGCCACCATAGGTGATGCCTTCATCCTTTTCATTTTTAGCATTTAGTGCTAATTTTTTCATTTTCTTTTGAATCATACGTTTTCTTATATGATTCTAATGATCTTCGTTCTTTTTGTTTTGATCTGCGAACATCTGCGAATTTGCTATAGTCATCGACTCATTACACATTTCAAGTATCTTTGCAAATTACTTTGAATGATTCCATGCACCCAAAATTAAGCTCACTAACAGCTGATGTTACTGCAATTTCTAACCGGCTTTTTGACACAAATACTTCTGTACAGTTTTAAAATGAATAGAATACAGTTTTTCGCTTTATTGAAAATAATAATTTTGAATAAAAAAAAATACCTTTTATTTCTTGACTGCGTGCCGAACTTTGCCATCGAATAGTTTATTCCGAGATGGCAACTTTCGAAATAGATAAATTGAAATAAACAAGAACGTTGTCGAATTTGCATTGGTACGACGAGATAAAAAACATACTTAAAGAATAAAGAATTCACTTAGATTTAAACCACTTCACATCACGAATCAAAAAACATTGTAACATTCGATCATAGTTCTGCAGCAAAAGCAAGGGAAAAAATAAAATTGTTCTATTAAAGAAAAAAGACAATGATTATTATTCATGATACATAAAAATGACAATAAGAATTAAAAAAAAAAAACAGTTAGAATAATATGATTTTGAATTAATTTTTTAGTGTTGCCATCTATAATGACTTTTGATTATTAACCCCCTCACTGACAAGCCCGTGTTAATACGTTCACTAAGCTCCAGGTTTCACTGCAATACAAGCAATATTTAAAGTAATATTATTCTATTGATTTAATATATTTTTAATACATCGAACAATGATTAATACTTCCAAGGATTGCATTCATATTCGTTATTAAGTTTTTTTATAAAATGTTCAAAGGAGCATTTTTTTTTAGCATTTAAAACAAAATGCATAGAAAACAACATTACAATTTTGCCCTTTTCCAAGACAGTCGGAGGGTTAAATTCTCTGTCATAAGGAAAATCATACATTCTTCGCCCTCGGCAGGTGAGGGGACACTTTTGAAATTGGACGCTCGATGTCACCGTCAGCTTTTTTAATCCAAACAACTCGTACAAGATTGTCTGGTCCAGGAAAAGTCTTTAGAATGCGGCCCAACTTCCATCTCATGGGCTGAAATCGATCGTGAACAATCACCAAGTCTCCTTCTCGTAGATTAGTTCGTGAAGTAGTCCATTTTGGACGTTGTTGGAGATGTTGAAGATATTCACTCGACCATCTACACCAAAATTGATTCTTTGCCTTTTCTATCAAGCGCCACTGAGAATTTAATGTTAGAATTGTATTCGAAGATTCTGGAATATCAAGGAGGGGTGCTCCTATTAGAAAATGACCTGGAGTTAATGCACGTGGATCTGATGGATCCGAAGACATAAGAATTAAGTGTCTTGAATATATACAACTTTCAATTTCACATAGCAAAGTAGTTAATTCTTCAAAATTCAATACACTAGATTTACATGCTCTTAGTATGTGATTTTTAGTAAGCTTTACAGCTGCCTCCCATAGCGCACCAATGTGTGGAGCATATGGAGGGATGAAATGCCAATTGATTTCCTGGCTTGTAAGAAATTCTTGAACTTCATTTTCCCTCAAATATTGGAATAGCTGCTTTAACTGATTAACCAGACCTGTGAAGTTTTTTGCATTATGTGAATGTACACATCAGAAGGTAGACATCTACGCGTGATAAATCGTTTCAAGGCTGCTAGCAGTGCTTGCACAGACAAGTCTGATACCAACTCAAGGTGTACCGCCTTAGTGCACATACAGACAAATACTGCTATATAAGATTTAATTTTGATCTTACTTCTTGGCAAATTTGGTGTAGTTAGACAGGGTCCTGCAAAATCTAAACCCACCTTAGAAAATGGACGGATTGGTGTGATTCTGTCAAAGGGAATATCTCCCATCATTTGTTGACAAGCTTGAGACTTAAGGCGTTTGCAAAGCACACATTTGTGGAGCTCTTGTCGTACAGTAGAACGACTATTCACAAACCAGTACTCTTGGCGTAATATAGAAAGCACTAGCTGTGTACCTGGATGTAGATGTTGCTCATGGACATCTTTTATTAATAACTTAGTAATAACGTGATTTTTCGGAAGTAGCATAGAATACATTCTATCAAAGCTTAACGACTGATGTTGTGATAAACGACCACCAATATCACTCGAATCTAAAAATACATTTAATGATAATAATTTACTATTACTTGGTAAGGGCTTTCTTTCTTTTAATAATCTAAGATCGGTGTAGAATTCAGAACTTTGTACTAATTTCACAATACATTGAATAGAATCAGAGATTTCTTGTGCAGTCAGATTTCCAGATTTTTTGGAAGCACTATACCTAGCATTATAGATGAATCTAAGACAACACGCTGTGATAACTTATAGAATAACTTAGATAACTTAGAGAATTTGGAGAACTTAAGAATAATGTCTGGAAGGTCAATTACTTGAGTTACGTTGCTGACACATTGAATTGCAGGATTTAACTCAGATATCGGAGGATTTTACAAAGGTATTGCGATTGGTTAATTTAATAGCAGTCATGGAGGCCCATGCCGCCATAGCGAATGATGAAGAAGCTTTCGTTGCGGAATACCCCCAGAAGCTGAATTTGCGGGATTTAGAATACCTGGAATATGATTCCACTAACATGAAAGCATTAATGATTGGATTTCACACACTCGATTTAGAACGAATTGATTTCCTTTTAAAGGAGGTGATTTAACCAACTGAGAACAATCTGCGAATCTGACCATAGATAAATATTGCCAAAGTTTATTGGCAAAGTATCGATAATGACTGAGCATAACTTGGTTAATAAACGAGCTGAACAAAGCTCAATACGTGGCAGTGTTTGAGGTTTTATAGGATTTACTTTAGTTTTAGCTGCAGTCAAATTGACTAATACTTCGACAGGAGTAACAACACGTAAATAAGTAACACCAGCATAAGCTTTACCTGAGCCATCACAAAAAACATGTAACTGAATTTGGACATCACTGTGATTATAAGACTTAATATACCTGGGTAATTCAATTGACTTTAACAAATGAATTTCTAATAAAAACTCATTCCAAACCTGTAGTATGGAGTCTGGGATTTCTTCATCTCACGAAATCTTATCTTTCCAAAGATCTTGCAACATGATCTTTAATCTTATTGTAGTAGGAGCTAGAAAACTCAAGGGGTCAAATATTATAGCCACGACTGATAACAAATCTCTTTTTGTTTTTACTTCTTTAAAAATAATTTGTAAAACGTCTTTGGAAGAATCCCAAAGTAGTCCGAGTACTTTAACGGTATCATCTTCCTGAATTACCTTTTGCGATGAAGCCTTCATTTCATCTGGTAAATGAGCTATTACTTCTGCATCATTACAGGTCCACTTACGTAGATTAAAACCTCCGCTTTTCATAACTTCGATTAGCTCAGTTACCAAATTTTGGGCATTTTCCTTTGAATCCGAACCAGAAAGTAGATCATTTACGTACGTACTTTTCCGAATTATCTGAGAGGCTTCTTTATGATTTTCCTCATTGTCATTAGCTAATTGGTGTAATGTCCTAATGGCCAAAATGGAGCGCAAGAAGTACCGTACGTAACGGTCAACAGCCTGTATGTTTCAATATTTTCATCTGAATTGAATCTCCAAAGAATGCGTTGACAATCTATATGGTTTTGATTGACGAGAATTTGCCTAAACATTTTCTCGATGTCCGAACTAAAGGCGATTGGATGCATTCTGAACCTTAACAGTAGAGGAAAGATTTCTGGTTGCAATTTTGGACCTATCTCTAGATAATCATTCAAGGAGCGGCCTTCTAAGCCAACAGCAGATGCGTCAAATACAACTCTAAGCCGAGTTATAGAACTATCTTCCTTTAAAACACCGTGATGTGGGATATACAAATTATCAGGATTTGAAATGTCTGAATCTGGTACAAGTTCCATGTGCCCCAAGTCGATATACTCACGCATGAAGGATAAATACTGCTATTTAAGCAAAGGATTTTCTTGAAGTTTTTTCTACAAGAAGAAGAAACGTTTTAAAGCTTGAGATTTAGAGTTCCCTATAATAGGTTTAGATTTAAAAGGTAGATTTACAATGTATCTTCAAGATTCTGAACGTGAAACTGTCTTCGCATAGTTATCTTCAACTAGAGAAATTGGATCAGAAGTAGGAACCGATTCAAGTTCCCAAAATTTTTGTAGTTGAGAACCTATCTGTGTAGTGACATGACAACTAACAAAGGAATTTCAATTTGAATCATTCGAATAAATGATCCCCGAAAGAATCCAACCCAGTCTAGAATTAACAGCACTCGGTGGATCCTTTAGGTCCGAGAATAGATTCTCCTGTTATGATGTTAGCAAATAGATCTGCGCCTATAAGTATATCAATAGGACAGGACAAATGAAAATTAGGATCCGCAAGATTCAATCCTTCAATGTGTGGCCAATATTTAGTTGTAATCAAAAAATTTGGCAAATTGGTTGTAATCTGATTAACAACTAATGCATCTAAGTGAAAAGTTTCATTATTGAAATGTGGAGGGAATGCCAAGTAAACTTCCTGAAGAGCAGTTTCTGCGACTAAGTTATTAATTCCTGAGATTTTATGATTTGTAGGCCTAGATGGAAAACCTAATTTTTTACAATAAGCTTTATAAAGTAAACTTTTTCTGAGAAGCACTATCTATCATAGCTCTACAAGGTATGAATATTCCCGATTTAGATTTCACATTTATAATGGCAGTAGCCAACAATGTTTGAGAATTTTCACTGATAGACTGAGAAGTGAAACAATTCGACTCATTACAATTGATGATGATCATTAATGATCATTACAAATGATAAGCAAATTGCATCAAGGCCTCTGTACATCTGTTAAGTGCAATAATTCTTTTCTTTCGTTTATTCTGTTTTTCTAACGCACCATTCCCTTCAAATTTCACTCAGTAAAATGTAATAGTGCTTCGTGATGCTTTGGGTAATGCCAGCTTCTATGAAATAATGATAATTTTCCTTTATATAAAACTTTAATTCCTATTCAAGTATTAAAAAACCCAGTTTGTTTATCATGAAATATATATATTATTGATTACATTCATGATTTATTATTGGTATAATGAGATTTCGATAATCTAATAAATTAGTATATAGCAATGTGCTTGATATAATTATGTTGGATGATGTCATTTTTTTTATATTTTTTGTTTGAACTTTTGATCTTTATTAACGGTTCATGAAGTGTAGTTCTATGGGACAGCATGTCTCTTAAATGAAAAAATATTTTTTGATAGTTAAAAAATTGTTTTCTGAAACTGCCCTTTTTATGGATTATGAAGACAGAAAGGATTATTTAGTTTCAACGAATAACTACCCAGGTAAGACGTTTTCACTTCATAAAATGTGATGTTATTAAAGGATTATTTGTGGCAAACTCTTCTCTGGGCGGGGAATTTTATTAATAATTGAGAAATATCAGAGCCGGGTTGATTTTGATTGCTATATTTGTTACTTTTAGCAGTAGTATTTAACACGGGGATGTCGATTTTTTAGGTAGATTTAGTAAGTAATCTCTTATATGATGGAATTTTTGAAAAACGTTTGCAGATCTACACCGATCACGACCCCTAGAGACCAAAACCACTCCCATTTCAAAACTTTATCAATATATTTATCTCTCTCTCTCTATATATATATATACATATATATTACTTTTACATGGATACGATAGCATATCCAATCAGTTTAAAGTTTTCAAAACTTCTAGAAAAAATGCCAAAAAATTATGCATGACAGACTTTTGATATAATTAAAAATGGCTTCCTTCGTCAATTCACAATATATCAAATTCACATAAATTTATCATAAATCCCTCTACAACTTTTGTATTGACAAGCTTTTGAAAAGAGCAACTCTTACAACAAAAAGAAATTAAAAACAAAATCACTATGTGTGTGTGTGTGTGCGGGGGAGTGTAAAAGAAAAATAATCACATTTTCTTTAATCCGTTAAATTCTTGGTGAAATTAGTACTGAAATCTACCTGCGCTTGTAGACCAAGCCAACAAGGATTTTTCTATAATTATGAAAGTTATAAATATTTTTGTACAACAGGAGCAGCTGATTAAATTTCGGGAGGAGGAAAATACCATTATAACTTCATTTTTTTTTAAAGATTGACTGGAATAACCAGGAATTCAAAAATAATTTCTTACGATTAATTAACAATAAATTAATTAAAATAATAATAAATGTTTATTAAACTAATTTATTAAGACTACCAAAATTCCAATACGCTAAATACAAATCCCTACGGCGCATGTTGTCCCGCCAGGCCAACAGACTCCGTGCCAAATGCGCCAACTAACCCCGTATCGCCATTTTTGTTTTTCATGTCTGTAAGGAATTATTCTGAAAGAATTTCTATAAAAATACATGCCCTACAATAACTACGAACAATTATTTTTCTGAATTATTATATATCAAAATCTAAAATGTAATCTACAAACAAATAAAAAACGATTATTTATAAGAGAGGAAATTTACTCACCTTTGCGAAATTTCGAAAGTTCTCAATAATTTTTTTTTTTTTTTTTAACGGACGCTCCGACTTCAATGCTGCTGATGTTGGAGGATGAAAGCGTAGCAGTGCATACTTGGCTGGACTGGCAATGTCATCGAATGATTACTTTTAAAAATATCGCGACTACGCCAACATGTCCCTATGGCCAACTAGCCCCGGTTTACCCTATTAATCACCACTAATTACAGCTATACGTTATTTTTTATTCGGTAGGTGAATGTGTACATATAGAAAACGTAACAAACAATAAGTCTGCAATACTGACAGATACAATTGACATAATATTTAGACTTTTCAGTAAACAGTTTTACCTTCGGATACAATACCTGAAGATATCCCCTCGAGTGTTTTAGGTTTAATGCAATTTCAAATTTTGAAATCAATGTTAGCTTCATTTTTAATAGTCGCAAAACAAATTTCGATGCAGATAGTTTTAAGCATAAATTAAAAACTGCTTAACGAATTTTTTGTGTGTTTCTACAGTGTAATCTCGAAAATCTCGCCTATGGAATTCCACCCCCCCCCTCCCAGACTTTTCTTTTTTACACTTTCAACAAACAGGAGAAAGGAGGATACCAATTGCATATAATATTCACTTTGACATGGAGTAAATTATGACTAAAGGCGCGATTAAAAATATCGAAAGTACTATTGATATTCTTTCAGATACCCAGAATTTTCAAAACAATTCGCTTAGTCTCGTCCTCACGATGTCAGATTTTCAGAGTTATATTGTACACTTATATATATATATATCTATATAAAGGATTAATATATTTTGTATTATAGTTGATTGCTATTCAGTTACGACCGTTTTGTTTTTTATAAAATTGGTTCAAAACGCCAATTTTAACTATACTTTTTGATACATTCGCACCTATTATATGTATTCGTATTTATCATTGATAGATGGAAAAACCTTTTAGTTTCTTAGTACCTACCATTCTCATGTGTGTACAAACAAAAATTAATTGAGGAACGTATAATGTGATCTCTCTCTCTCTTTTTTTTCTTTTTTCGCAATATTTATGATTATATAATTGCTACGTGGGGAAATGGGGTATAGGTTCAGAGCCCCCAAAATTTTGGGACTCAGCTTTAATAATATAAATTTTTCTTTTCTATATTATGAAAAAATATATTACTGTATTAACAAAAATTCATATCACTATTGTTCAATTTATATTAATCATATAGTTGTGTACTGGAACTAAAAAAAAAAAAAAAAAAAAAAAAAAAAAAAAAAAAAAAAAAAAAAAAAACTTTAATACTATAATTAATTTGAAAAAAAAATATATGTATACATTTTCTGCAAGTGCATCAGAACGATTTTAGGTAGATTTCGTAAGAAATACTACCTATTGCAGTCGTTACCATGGTGCGACTTTTGAAAAATTCCTTCATAACTTTTCATTACATGACCCCAGGAACCCAAAACCACCCCCACCTAAAAAGTTTATATATATATATATATATATATATATATATATGTATGTATGTATGTATGTACTAAATTTTGTCCGCACGATAAAAGTCGCAATAATGCACGGAACGCCTTTAAACTCGCCAACAACTTTAAGATAGCTAATTTCTCGGCGGGGATTGAAAATGAGTAAAATCGGTCCAAGGGAATGGGAATGGGGAAGGTTTAAAATTTTGAATACCGTCTTAACATGATTCTGATAAAACCAGCTTTTACACAACAATGGCAGGAAAAAAAAATATTTTTCGTTATAGCTGTTGCCAACAATTAAAAAAAAACAATAAAATTCTCACCACAACAATTGCTTTTCTAATGCAGTGTTTTCACGTGAAAAATTAAATTAGATAAGCAGTTTGACGAATTCAAAACAAATTGAATATTACGTCATAAGTTTTCTAGAGCAAGATTTCTGCATGAAAATTCAAAATGAAATAAATAGTTTGACGAATTGAAAACAAATTGAATATTACGTCATAAGTTTTCTAGAGCAAGATTTCTGCATGAAAATTCAAAATGAAATAAATAGTTTGACGAATTGAAAACAAATTGAATATTACGTCATAAGTTTTCTAGAGCAAGATTTCTGCATAAACATTCAAAATGAAATAAATAGTTTGACGAATTAAAAAACAACAACAAAATATTGCGTCATATTGAAAATATAATGGACCACAGCAGGTGAATATGTAACGTCATTGAGTTTGAAGAAACGTATTAAAACATGATAAAAACCCGAGTATGGAAATATTAACATATTTTAACACTTTGAGGTTCTCTGAATTTGATTTAGCCATTTTTAAACCTATTCCATATACATGCGTGTGTGTATATTAGAATTTTCACAAAATGTTTAGCTCCCTAGAGCTCATTCTTAACGAAGGAACTGGGTTTATCTTTAATCTTGATTTAAGTTTTGTTGGTGAATTTAGTACTTAACTTCGAAATCTACCTCCACCTGTAGGCCCGAGCCGGCAGGGATTTTTTTTTTTATTTTTATTTTCCATGCTACTTCTCAGAGAGCAAAGGAACTTTTATCAAGGCAAAGAAATAAGCGTCCGGATTACTGAAGGTTACAAATAAAAATTAAAACAATTAAAAACCACTTTCCAGGACGTCTTTGCGTACGCTCATTTATGTAATTTTAGATTAATTAGGTGATTTTAGTTTAATTGACGTGGTGTAATTAATTTAATACTCATGTAATTAATTAAAGATACATGATACATTTATTCAGGTACACCATAATGGTTCTTATTTTCACTTTAAGATACACTTTATTCACTGTTACATAGGGCGTCAAGAATCCCTTATTGGGAAAAATGCAGTCTTTCACATTACGGAAAGTTTAAAACTTTCAAAGAGAATTCAAATTGGAAGCATTGATTTTTTTTTTTTTTTGTTTAATCAGTCTCGTATTCAAAATATAACTTTTACAACAGAAAATCTAAAAGTATTAATATTAGCCTGCAATATATTTTATGCCAGTAATAACATAGTTATTTAGGTTTTTTTTTTTTTTTTTTTTTTTTTTTTTTTTAAGTATACATTTTAAATGATCAAATATACATATTAGTAGCAAAAATTATATATTAAATTTTATGCAAAATTGGATAATACAGCATTAGAAGAGCAAGTTTGTAACGCTGTCACGACATTTTTAACGATTTCAAAAATCTGTTATACATAATTTTTTGACACTTTTCCAAGAAAAAAATAATAACTTTTAAACTATTTGATACGTATTATAATTAAGAAGTTATGTTTTTTTTCTAACTACAAAAAAAAAAAAAATAATAATAATCCCTATTTCCACCGTTACTATCCGATTTTGCTTATTAACGAACTTAACCAAGATCTTCACAAATTAATTTGTACTTTGAAATTTGATTTTCATTTGAAATATAGTATGCAAGGCGAATGTTTCCCTCTGGAATAATTTTCATGTATTAATATAGTTTCTATCGATGCTGGTTTTAATTATGTTCCGTGTTTGCCCCAGTTCGGTGGCTCACGTTGAATATTCCATCTTGTGCTGCGTTTGTAGCTTTGCCAACATATAATAGTCAGAAATTTTCCGTGCTGGGTATCGTTCCAAGTGGTTTAGTCGGTAGAACGTCAGTGCGTTATACTGATGGCTCGAGTTCGAGTCCCGGCTTGGAATCTTTTTCACTATGTTGGCCTTTGAGCCTTTTAAGCAATTACTTTGTACTTTGAAATTTGATTTTCATTTGAAATATAGTATACAGGGCGAATGTTTCCCTCTGGAATAATTTCCATGTATTAATATTAAAACTTATTACTTAATTTGGAAAAAAAAATTGTACTGATTTAAAGTATATGAACAAAGACTTCTGTGTAACATAATAGTGCCTGGTTTTATATACGTATTTTTTAATATGTATACAATTTTATAACTTAGACACTTCTCTATATATGGCTCATTTGTTTCAATACTTCTGACTAATATTTATACAACCAAAATTATTTTGTACACAATACTACAAAATGTTATATTATAAAAAATATGTATTGCACACTATTTTACAAAACCAGAGTTGTCCGGGCCCATGATAATAACACTAAATATTCCTTCTGTGATTGTATAATGATTAAACGAAAATATTTTGAAATGCACCTTATGGTGGGTGGTGTCCCACGGCCTTTGATAAAATTAACTCTCAAATTTGCCATGGTCATTATAGTTTTTAGTTTATAATGTGGTTAATTATAAAAAAAATGAAAACAATTGCTTCAATACGCATAACTGGAAGAAGTCAGGTAACTTTCTTCCAAAACTTTGCGGCGGTCTCTTCAGAACAGAACAAAGAGATAGACTGAACGATACACACACACACACATACTCAAAAACTTTATTCCTGTTATTTTAGATGAAAAAAATCCTTGCAAATCTGAAACTTTAAAAAGTTATTTTAATAGAAATATATAGTTGTGTCGACATAAACGCTTGAATTGCATAACTATTATATTACGAACAACCATAATATTATGTTCTAATAAAAAATACCTTGTTTTATCTTTGTACAAGGAACTAGAACTATGACTTATTAAACACGGAAAAATTAAAATGTCTATGTAAGAAAAGTCAAACTAGAATATTGAAGGGTAATGTAATGGTTTCTGTTCATGCTTCGTTTTCTCAATAAATTCATACAATGTAGTACAAAGCGAACCAAAAAAAGTTTTTATGTAAATTTGTGTTTTTGTAAAACAGAATGTTACATTATTTTAACATTGTGCACTATTAGATATGGAGTAAGGCAATTTCAGTTTTCTAAATCATCAAACTAGAGACTTGTACTTTATATAAATGTAATTATGGGGAATTCTTAGAACAGAGTTTCATGAGAACTGAAATGTCTTAATATACAGGGTGCGTCAGGTATTTGAGAACAAATCAACGACTGCTTTCAAACAGGTATATACATAAGAGATAGCCTATTTTTTTACGTTATGTACAGGTGACTACATACGCACTAGATGGCATCATTCCTTGCAAACACTGTCAGCTACAATTATCGTTTCTACAGGCTGCCAAAACTGACTACAGCTAATGATCAGTTTATTGTTGGGAACATTTGCAACTGCATACAAAACAGCTGCCGTCGGAGCCATAACACTGTTGTGTGGATGACTATCGGAGGGAGTCCCACTCAGCTATGCCACAAACGAAATAGACTATGCAGTTAATATATGTGTAGCTAGGGGCACAGCAAGTTGAGGATGACATCGTAATGCATGCTTTGGACATCCCTTTTTGGTTTGTGTGGGCTGAATGAGATAGTGCTGTCTTGTTAAAAAACGTACATCCTCTAGGATATTTCAGATGTAATTCAGTACTTTAACACCTCGGTATGAGTAACGGCGTTGACTCTGCACATTGAAGAAAGAACTGTGGAGACATCAGATTGTATTCGCTTTTAAGGACATTCCAGAATCATCAATGACGCCGAGAATTTTCTGAACATGTATTGCAGAACCTCTTCGAGGATTTTATAACATGAACAATCTTTTTGCCTTTAGCTTTCTCGACCTGGGCAAAGTTTTTTCATAGGAAAGAAACAAAAGCCTTCCTGGCTCCTTTTGATGTTTCACCTTGCTAATGAGGCGCTTGTCTCTGGCCAGGCGGTTATCACTGGTTCTCTCGGGCAAGAGCTTTACTCTCCTCATCACGTACGGCCTTTATCGAAGGTCCTAATGAATCACACATCAAAGTGTGGACACGTCAACCTGCATCTCCCTTGCGAGTGCCTTCATAGATTTTAGGATTTTCATAGATTTTACTGGTGAATTCCGGTATTTTGATGATTTCACATTGCTGACAATGATGTTTCCTGTATGAAACGTTTGCTACATGAAACCTGTCAGTATTCGGTTCTCTCCTTACATTAAAGACGCAGGTCTAGGGGAGAGTCAAGAAAGTGGCAATATCTAAATTGATGTGTTCTTCAGCCTATGAGCGAATGGTAGAATGCCTCTTCATTTCCTTCATTTCCGTAGGTTCTGACATGTTTACCTGTAACAGGAAAATATTTGTAAGTATGATGTACAAAGTGATATTCCACCTATAACGTGTGTTCTCAAATACCTGACTCACAATGTACATATCATGAGACAAAGCTAAGGACAAAGCAATTTAGAACATCCGTTTTTTAAAATCTGAAACATTTAATTGATCCATATAATGCATATTACTTTTTTTAATTTTAGGCTGAATAGAAGTTCGAATAAAAATAATATTTTTATTAAGATATTAACAAAACGCATTCATATTTAACTCTAAATTTTAATGTTACTATATATACTGTTTTATTGAGATAAAAACAAATGAATAACAGTAATATTTATTGAGATATTAAGTAAAAAACAGTAATAATTAACTCTAAATTTTGAAATTACCATATAAACTGTTTTACTGATATAAGAACAAATGAATATCAATAACTTTTATTGATATATTAAGTAAAACGCATTCATATATGTTTGTAAATTTCAAAATTATTATATTGTTTTATTGAAATATGAACAAAATATATTGTTTTTATCTTATTAAACGCCGCTATATGACCAAGTTAAATAGATGTAATTAAAAATAAATTAATACACATTTGATCTCTCTATTGTAGAACAGTTGATCTGTTTCTAAGACTGTTTTGATTTCGAAAATTTGGCATATTCCCGTAATAGGAACTCCGGCGGCTAATGGGAAACGTTCCCTACATTGTAGTCAAGCATAGTTCATTTTTATGCTACACGAAATATATATATATGTATGTATTTAAGAAAAAATTGGTTTGAAGTTAGGTAAAGGAAACACGCGTTACATATATAGGTCTTACATAGGTTACAAAGTAGGTGTCTTGCAAAAAATGGAAAGAAGTAATCTTTGAAATAAATAATTACAAATGCACATAGTAAATGGTTTATAATATTATATTCACATTCATCCTTAGAATAAATAATTCCTAACAAATAATTAATTTTAGAAACTTAGAATTTTAAAAACGCATTTTTATTTAAGCAAGTCTCTACTTTTTATTATACATTTCAACGATTTATTCTAAATAAAGTTTTTCTCTTCATTTTGCAAAATGGTGTCCTAACCATCGATAATGAAATGACCCCACGTTCATAAAAATCACACAGTTTTACGTCTGGAAGAGGCCAGACCAGCACAAAAGAAAATCGCGTGTAGCTAAATCAGAACTCTTGCATTTAATTTTAGCTCTGTGAGGAGGAGGATATAAAATATTCAAGCAAAGTAATTATATCAGATGTACATTTCAAGCAGGACGAAAACTTTCCGTACCAGGATTCGAACCAGGGATGTCTTGGCTGAAGCCGCCAATGCTCTACCACCTGAGCTATCCCGTACGAATCTGGTTGAAATTTTTCACCCAACTAGAGATATAAATCTGGTATAATTTATTTACCAATTAGAATAATTATGTTAAAATTAATCTAAGTAATTTTAGTTCTTTCGAATAATATGTGAATTTCGTAAAAAGCCTGTATGTTTCAAGATCTTAAACAAAAGTTTTTATTCGCAACTTGCTACTCTTTTAATATCATGTCTTGTTCCGCCCAAACAAATAGGTTATTTACAAAACAAGACAGAAAAATCAGGCATAAAGCACAGATTATGAATCTCTTTTACGACGCATTCAAAATAGTGACTGGAACTTTAATATATTAACAATTATCAGTTATTATGTTTTAGTACATATATCTCTTTTTTTATTTAGAACAGAGATAACGACTCCAAAGATATTGAGTAAAGAACAGGAGGATCGAGTTCAGAAGGCAGTTGATGTTATTAAACATGGAATGTTTCTAAGAACTACATCATCTTGATTTAAAATACCAAGGTCTACATTGAACCATAGATTGAGTGGAAAAAATCCACAAAGAGTGCCTCCCTTAATTTTGAAACCCGAAAAGGAAATTCTCCTAAATAATTGGGTTATTCACTGTGCAAAGAAAGGATTACCCATACTCAAGTGAGATGTTATAGAGAGTGCCAAGGCATTTTTAGAGAAACGACCCAAAGTAAAATCAAGTTTTACGAAAGGTAAGAGTTTAATCATTTCTGTTTACATTTTTACTTTCTGAATGTTTCGCACGTTCAAAAGAGCTATTATTTTGAATGAAGCTAGTATTACGTTTTTTAAAATGGATAGGAAATGTCTTCGACTTTTTCCTAGTAAAGAATGATGTAAAACTGACGATAATTTTATTTGTGGATGAACATAAAACACATCATAAGCGTGAAAACAATGAACTAATCAAATCAGAAAAATTTGATAGCTTTAACCGAAATGCAACCCATATTCTTCAGCCTTGCGACGTAGCTGCTTTTCGACCGCTGAAAGCTCAATGGAACAAGACCTTTCTTCGCTGGTGCAAAAATCATCCACATGAAACTGTGACTAAAGTGCACATCGCTACAATTTTTAAAATTGCACGAGAAAACGATATGATGACGGCAATAAAAAATGATTTCAGGGCAAAAGGACTTTAACTTTATCCATTCAGTGCGGAAGCTGTATACTATTCAAAATGCCAAGGGTCACATCAGTGATGAGATCAATGATGTGATCAATGATGTGATGATGGAGGGTGATGTTTCAACTAAAACCAGTTGTAATGAGGCTCGAAACTCTACACTGATAAATAGGTCGATTGACGACTTTCATCAAGTCGTCGGTGAGAATGTAATGAAGAAATTTAAAAAAAAATCTCAACAACCAAGAATTGGATGCTTTACGCCATTTGTATATTATTCTGGAGAAAAAAACAAACATTCAAACCAGGCTTACAGAAACGGCAACGGATCCAGCTGAAGACGATTGCTCAGACAAAGTACACTTCATGGTACCCAAGCCAAGTACGAACTCCAGTAACAGCAACACCTTCGAAAAAATTCCTATGAATATCAAAATTTTTCAGTTCAGGAGCTGAATAGATTCGACGAAGACAGTTTTTCAGAGCCAGAAAATAGAAACAATACTACTTCCACATCTGAATATCACTCTCAACGGTTAAAAGAAATCATTGAATGGCACAGTCCAGAAATCCAATCCACAGTCCAGAAAGGAAAAGGAAGAGAAGATCGAAGAGAATGCCTTTCATGCTTACATTGCAAAGGTGGAACGAGCTGCAAAAAGACAAGGTATGGAAGAAACAAGTCGAATTGCATCAAAAAGATGTAAAAGATAGAGAAAGAGCTATAAAACGGAGAAAAGAAGCTGGAATGGCCAACAAAAGAGTTAGGATGACCAACAAAGCAGCCACCAAAATATCTGGGCAAAAATAATCGGAAAAAGAAGAATCGATTTCGGTAGGCCATCACTAATGCAGTGGTGGGCCATTACGGATGCATAGCGGGCCATTAATGATGATTTTGTACTTTTCAGTAAAACAAATCTTGTAAAGGAACAAATTTATATTTTATTGATTTTCTTGACACGAAAGTCTTATTCCAGCCTTTCTTTTTATATTTTGATAATCGGCAGGAAAGAAATTCGCACGGCATAGTAATTATTAGCCAAAAGCCGAAAAATGCGTCCTTAACCGGGCCATCACTGATGATTTTACCCTATATTTTATTTTAATTAAAATGAATTATTAAAAATAGAAAAAGAGAATGGCTGTCTTGATTAAACAATTTCCCGATGGTTTTGTTATGACGCAACTGTAAAAGAAAGTGAACATGTTAAGATTAAATAATAGCTACCACTATTTTAGACCTAAAAGAATTGAGCAATTAAATGACAGAAACTTAGCGATTAAATTAAAACACCTGCATTATAGTTTTGGAGGTTAAATTAAAAAAAGTAGAAATATTCAGGCTGAATAAACTTTCTATGACATGAAATTGATATCAAATGTTAAATTCTTGAATAAAACAATAAATTTTAATTACAAGGGATAAATTCTAATCTTAATGGCTTGGGGATATCATTTTACGTTTGGAAAATCAATTTGGAAATCAATCCTTCTTTGGAATTTGTTAGAGTCTTTTAATTTGAAATGCTATTGAATGGGTAAGTATGATGATTGTGAACTTAATTATTAGTCATTTAAAATGCATAAGAGATTTCTAATGCTTTGTTTCATAAGATACTTCCAGGTTTTAGGTAGTTTCAAATAATGCAGAGGCATTTTAGAAATTTAGACTATTCGTTTCAAATTTTACTTTGTAGAGTATAAATTTCAATTAAGTGCACATTTTAATCGGAACATTTTCTTTTTTTTTTTTTCATTTATGTATGGTTTTGCTTAAAATTTCGATTTTCATATAGTTAAATAAATTAAATATAAAAACATATATACATAGAAATGTTTTATTATTATTATTATTATTGTAACAAACATATTTATATTTTACTGAAAAATACTAAAAATTATTTGTTTAAAAACTAGATATGTTAGGATTGTAATTTCAAGTAGGAAATTTTCTGAAAATAATGACATATTCAATGTGGTACTGCACAACATACATTAGGCCTCACATTTGTTGGTACTTTTCCGTCATACCAACAGCATGCCAAAATATATGCTAATGAGCAATGTATTCCTACCCTGTCCGAATAAATATTAATAAATTTATTATTTATGGAAGGTTATTTATTTTTTTATTTAATCCTAACAATACAAAGTATCTTAATTTGTTATTTCTTGAATTAAAAATACTTTCTGTTAAGTTATAATTTACACTTTCCGCTGAAACTGAATTTTTTTTATCATATCGCAGTTAACTGAAGATAAGAAATCTCTAATAAAGTTACTTTAAAAATATGAAAATATAGAGCTAGTTTTATTAAAAAAAAAAACAAAAAAACAATTAAATTATGAATGAGTTTTGATGAGTTATATTTTATGAGATTTTTGTTTCCGAAACATATCACGACGGTGAAATAGAAAAGCTTATATGAGTTATGTTTGTTACAGTACTTTTTTTATGACCACATGAAAAAAAATGCCGCATCGAGCAATTGTTAATAGTTCTAGCAGTAGATGAAAGTCTATCCAATATAATAAAAAGCAATGTAGACCTTGTTCTTCACCTTCAATGGGCGGGAAACACAAGGTAGTTTTCTTACTTCTAATACCGATCGTACAGCTAAAATTTTATGGGGGATACCTATAAAAATGTACTTGATGCGTGTATTTCCTTAACAGATTGCCAAAGAGGTCATAAAACTGATGAATTGCGAGATGCCGGGAAGGGAAATTTCACTGATAAAAAAACAGTCTTTTAGAAAGTTTCTCATACCCAATCTGTTGAAATATTATAGTAATCGCAAAATGATGTAATAAAACACAGCGCGACACAGTTTCGTCAAACGTATAATTGTGTCGCAGAGAGTTTATGGTGCAATGCGATTAAATAGATGGGATGTTTGCTAAAATGTTAACAAAAATTTATAATTTCAGGACTGGAATTTAAATTAAATTTCATTTGATTATTTAATTAGATAGCATTTTTTAATTATGTAATTTTATGTATATATATTTGTATTGCTACAATAACATAATTCGTAAAAGTATGTAATCTCATTCCATCGTTATACAGGGTGCAATATGTTATCTATCGCCGACCTTTAATTTCTCAACCGTTGGTCGTAGACATATAGTTCTAATTACAAAAACGTTTCAAATCAAGTAGATATTCATGCTGTGGCATTATTTAAAGTAAAAATTATCAGTTATTATGTTTTAGTACATATATCTCTTTTTTTATTTAGAACAGAGATAACGACTCCAAAGATATTGAGTAAAGAACAGGAGGATGGAGTTCAGAAGGCAGTTGATGTTATTAAACATGGAATGTTTCTAAGAACTACATCATCTTGATTTAAAATACCAAGGTCTACATTGAAGCATAGATTGAGTGGAAAAAATCCACAAAGAGTGCCTCCCTTAATTTTGAAACCCGAAAAGGAAATTCTCCTAAATAATTGGGTTATTCACTGTGCAAAGAAAGGATTACCCATACTCAAGTGAGATGTTATAGAGAGTGCCAAGGCATTTTTAGAGAAACGACCCAAAGTAAAATCAAGTTTTACGAAAGGTAAGAGTTTAATCATTTCTGTTTACATTTTTACTTTCTGAATGTTTCGCACGTTCAAAAGAGCTATTATTTTGAATGAAGCTAGTATTACGTTTTTTAAAATGGATAGGAAATGTCTTCGACTTTTTCCTAGTAAAGAATGATGTAAAACTGACGATAATTTTATTTGTGGATGAACATAAAACACATCATAAGCGTGAAAACAATGAACTAATCAAATCAGAAAAATTTGATAGCTTTAACCGAAATGCAACCCATATTCTTCAGCCTTGCGACGTAGCTGCTTTTCGACCGCTGAAAGCTCAATGGAACAAGACCTTTCTTCGCTGGTGCAAAAATCATCCACATGAAACTGTGACTAAAGTGCACATCGCTACAATTTTTAAAATTGCACGAGAAAACGATATGATGACGGCAATAAAAAATGATTTCAGGGCAAAACGACTTTAACTTTATCCATTCAGTGCGGAAGCTGTATACTATTCAAAATGCCAAGGGTCACATCAGTGATGAGATCAATGATGTGATCAATGATGTGATGATGGAGGGTGATGTTTCAACTAAAACCAGTTGTAATGAGGCTCGAAACTCTACACTGATAAATAGGTCGATTGACGACTTTCATCAAGTCGTCGGTGAGAATGTAATGAAGAAATTTAAAAAAAAATCTCAACAACCAAGAATTGGATGCTTTACGCCATTTGTATATTATTCTGGAGAAAAAAACAAACATTCAAACCAGGCTTACAGAAACGGCAACGGATCCAGCTGAAGACGATTGCTCAGACAAAGTACACTTCATGGTACCCAAGCCAAGTACGAACTCCAGTAACAGCAACACCTTCGAAAAAATTCCTATGAATATCAAAATTTTTCAGTTCAGGAGCTGAATAGATTCGACGAAGACAGTTTTTCAGAGCCAGAAAATAGAAACAATACTACTTCCACATCTGAATATCACTCTCAACGGTTAAAAGAAATCATTGAATGGCACAGTCCAGAAATCCAATCCACAGTCCAGAAAGGAAAAGGAAGAGAAGATCGAAGAGAATGCCTTTCATGCTTACATTGCAAAGGTGGAACGAGCTGCAAAAAGACAAGGTATGGAAGAAACAAGTCGAATTGCATCAAAAAGATGTAAAAGATAGAGAAAGAGCTATAAAACGGAGAAAAGAAGCTGGAATGGCCAACAAAAGAGTTAGGATGACCAACAAAGCAGCCACCAAAATATCTGGGCAAAAATAATCGGAAAAAGAAGAATCGATTTCGGTAGGCCATCACTAATGCAGTGGTGGGCCATTACGGATGCATAGCGGGCCATTAATGATGATTTTGTACTTTTCAGTAAAACAAATCTTGTAAAGGAACAAATTTATATTTTATTGATTTTCTTGACACGAAAGTCTTATTCCAGCCTTTCTTTTTATATTTTGATAATCGGCAGGAAAGAAATTCGCACGGCATAGTAATTATTAGCCAAAAGCCGAAAAATGCGTCCTTAACCGGGCCATCACTGATGATTTTACCCTATATTTTATTTTAATTAAAATGAATTATTAAAAATAGAAAAAGAGAATGGCTGCCTTGATTAAACAATTTCCCGATGGTTTTGTTATGACGCAACTGTAAAAGAAAGTGAACATGTTAAGATTAAATAATAGCTACCACTATTTTAGACCTAAAAGAATTGAGCAATTAAATGACAGAAACTTAGCGATTAAATTAAAACACCTGCATTATAGTTTTGGAGGTTAAATTAAAAAAAGTAGAAATATTCAGGCTGAATAAACTTTCTATGACATGAAATTGATATCAAATGTTAAATTCTTGAATAAAACAATAAATTTTAATTACAAGGGATAAATTCTAATCTTAATGGCTTGGGGATATCATTTTACGTTTGGAAAATCAATTTGGAAATCAATCCTTCTTTGGAATTTGTTAGAGTCTTTTAATTTGAAATGCTATTGAATGGGTAAGTATGATGATTGTGAACTTAATTATTAGTCATTTAAAATGCATAAGAGATTTCTAATGCTTTGTTTCATAAGATACTTCCAGGTTTTAGGTAGTTTCAAATAATGCAGAGGCATTTTAGAAATTTAGACTATTCGTTTCAAATTTTACTTTGTAGAGTATAAATTTCAATTAAGTGCACATTTTAATCGGAACATTTTCTTTTTTTTTTTTTCATTTATGTATGGTTTTGCTTAAAATTTCGATTTTCATATAGTTAAATAAATTAAATATAAAAACATATATACATAGAAATGTTTTATTATTATTATTATTATTGTAACAAACATATTTATATTTTACTGAAAAATACTAAAAATTATTTGTTTAAAAACTAGATATGTTAGGATTGTAATTTCAAGTAGGAAATTTTCTGAAAATAATGACATATTCAATGTGGTACTGCACAACATACATTAGGCCTCACATTTGTTGGTACTTTTCCGTCATACCAACAGCATGCCAAAATATATGCTAATGAGCAATGTATTCCTACCCTGTCCGAATAAATATTAATAAATTTATTATTTATGGAAGGTTATTTATTTTTTTATTTAATCCTAACAATACAAAGTATCTTAATTTGTTATTTCTTGAATTAAAAATACTTTCTGTTAAGTTATAATTTACACTTTCCGCTGAAACTGAATTTTTTTTATCATATCGCAGTTAACTGAAGATAAGAAATCTCTAATAAAGTTACTTTAAAAATATGAAAATATAGAGCTAGTTTTATTAAAAAAAAAAACAAAAAAACAATTAAATTATGAATGAGTTTTGATGAGTTATATTTTATGAGATTTTTGTTTCCGAAACATATCACGACGGTGAAATAGAAAAGCTTATATGAGTTATGTTTGTTACAGTACTTTTTTTATGACCACATGAAAAAAAATGCCGCATCGAGCAATTGTTAATAGTTCTAGCAGTAGATGAAAGTCTATCCAATATAATAAAAAGCAATGTAGACCTTGTTCTTCACCTTCAATGGGCGGGAAACACAAGGTAGTTTTCTTACTTCTAATACCGATCGTACAGCTAAAATTTTATGGGGGATACCTATAAAAATGTACTTGATGCGTGTATTTCCTTAACAGATTGCCAAAGAGGTCATAAAACTGATGAATTGCGAGATGCCGGGAAGGGAAATTTCACTGATAAAAAAACAGTCTTTTAGAAAGTTTCTCATACCCAATCTGTTGAAATATTATAGTAATCGCAAAATGATGTAATAAAACACAGCGCGACACAGTTTCGTCAAACGTATAATTGTGTCGCAGAGAGTTTATGGTGCAATGCGATTAAATAGATGGGATGTTTGCTAAAATGTTAACAAAAATTTATAATTTCAGGACTGGAATTTAAATTAAATTTCATTTGATTATTTAATTAGATAGCATTTTTTAATTATGTAATTTTATGTATATATATTTGTATTGCTACAATAACATAATTCGTAAAAGTATGTAATCTCATTCCATCGTTATACAGGGTGCAATATGTTATCTATCGCCGACCTTTAATTTCTCAACCGTTGGTCGTAGACATATAGTTCTAATTACAAAAACGTTTCAAATCAAGTAGATATTCATGCTGTGGCATTATTTAAAGTAAAAAAAATCAATTTAATAAAAATTACGAAATCTAACATTTTATACGGTCCCCCAGTCCCTATAGTTATATTTAGTAAAAGTTTACATATATCATAACACATAAAACACAAAAAGTTTGACATCTGTACTACAAAAATTGACAGAGTTATTAAATTTCAAATTTGAGGTTTTTACACATTATTTTGTCTTTTATTGAGGAATCGGTTAAAAGATGAATTAAAGTAATTCGAGATCAAAATCAGGGTGCTATGTCCTTTTTTACGGCGAAACTACCTTTAGCCGGTATCGCCAAATCGGGGTATCACCAAGAGGGTGATTTCATCTAAAAATTTGAGCTGACTTTTAAGGGTCGTATACAAAGCTAAAAATGAAATATTGAAATTAAACAGAAAAATAAATATCAATTTATTATAATATCAAAAATGGTCTACTATAAACAATGAATGCATAAAAACACCGGAAACTACTAGAGATAGTGTTCAAAGTGTTCTCCATTGGTGGCAATGCACAATGGAATGCGTGATAGTACTGAGTCCTTGACACATTAGAGCATAGCAGGTGTGCAAACTGTGCGACAATTAAGGATGATGCGCTGCTTTAGATAAATCATAGAAGTAGTCTCAGTCACATAGACTTATGCGTTGATGTAATTCCAGAGGTAGAAGTCCATGGAAATCAAGTCCGGTCGGTGGCTACTTTAAAGGACTATCATATACCAGGATCTGTTGAACGAATTCGGTGGCAGGTACGCCCGGCCGTTTGATGTTTTATGCGAAGAGGGCCATATCATGTTGAAACCACACCCGGCATGCATGTAGGAAAGCAACCCTTCATAGCAGTCACGTACCGTGTTTTGTAGCAGATGCAGGTAAGGATAGTCCGTTAAGGTCCCATCGTAAAAAATGGGTCCAACAATCTAGGTTCCCCATATACCACACCTCACTTGTTGTACTGTCGGTCGATGTGAAGGATTCCAGGTCGCATCATCCTTTTGATTGTCGCACAGTTCGCACACCCGCTATGCTATAATGTGTCCAGCATGCAGTACTGTAACGCATTCAATTGTGCATTGCCACCAATGGAGAACACTTTGAGCAGTATTTCTAGTATATCCCGGCGTTTTATGGGCATTTTACGGCATTTTTTATACTTGACCGTGTTCCGATATTATAATAAATTGATATTCATTTTTTGTTCAATTTCAATATTTCATTCTTCGCTTTGTATACCACCCCTAAAAGTCAGCTCAAATTTTTAGATGATATAATCCTCTTTGGTGATACCCCGATTTGGCGATACGGCTAAAGGTGGTTTCGCCGTAAAAAGGACATGGCACCCTGATTTTGATCTCGAATTACTTTAATTCATCATTTAACTGATTCGTGAATGAAAGAAAAATCAGGTGCAAAAATCTTAAAATATGAAATTTAATACTCTGTATATTTGTAGTACAGATGTCATACTTTTTGTGTTATATGTGTTATGATATGTGTAAACTTTTACTAAATATAAATATAGGGACTGGGGGACCGTATAAAAAGTTAGATTTATAATTTTTTATAAAATGGATTTTTTACATTAAATAATGCCACTACATGAATATTTACCTCATTTGAAACGTAATTGGAACTATATGTCTACGACCAAAAGTTGAGAAATTAAAGGTCGGCGATGAAAAACATATTGTCCCCTGTACATTTTTTAAATAATCACTTTCGCTCAGAAAATGTTGATTTATGTTTTCGAATGTTTCCTTTGCAACAACTATTATTTGTTTGTATAATGGAGAAGTAACTATCTGATTAATGGTGTTGTAATTACTAAAATATATGGGGCATTCTCACAAACTTTTGACTTTTGGGAAAAAAATCTGGCGAAATTAAATTTGATAAAATAACATTTTAATCTGATATACGAATGCCTTAATGATTCAAAATAAAGAAAAAATGGTCAGCAGCGACGATTTTATTTGTTTAACTGATGTTTAGGTTAAACTTGCGAGTTTAATTTTCCTTACCATTTTCGACCTATCGTTTTTTATTTTCTTCTAAATTTTTACTTGTAATGAATTTGCATAGTATCCACAGGACATTCAAATAAGAAATAATGCAAATGTAGTACTTTTAATACAGAAGTTTTGTATAACATTGTCTTAAAGGGGGGGTAAAGAAGGGACGGTAAGGTAAAAAAAAGGGATGAAATGGTAAAAAAAGAGACGGTAAGGATGGAACGGTAAGGAAAATTACCACCTATTTTTGGGAAAATCATGTTAAGACTAAGTGATAGCCACAATGTTCATTGATTTTTCGAAACAGTTGTTAACATTGGATTATTATTATTTTTTTTTTTTTTTAATTTTACCTCGAAAAGTGCAGGAATAAACTTTGGGGTCAGTAAAACTACCAATAATGCCACGGTGCTTGGAATTGATATTTAAATGCTGATTTATATTCTGCAGTAAATTTCCTGTCAAAGAATTTTAGATATTATTTCTCCAGCATACTTCTACATGAGCAAAAAATTGAAAAAAAATTCTGTCGCTGCATCTGAAGTGATTTTCTGTATAATTTTAGAAGAGGGATGGTAAAAAATCTAAAACCAAATAATAATATTAACCCTAAAAATGTGTGCCGGTTAATTTTTAGCTACATATATAAAACAATAGTTTCAGTTTCAGAAACAAATTACATCGAATTATTTTTATTGAAACAATTTTATCCAGATAGCTCCAAACTTCATAATCAGCATCAGGGACCCGGGACGATAGATGAGTTTTCTATGTGTTTGGACCCCCAACATCGTCCAAAACTTATTTATTTCATTAATATTGTTGTGCAATAATGATATGAGATGTTCCCAAGTATATGAAATTAAAAAAAAAAGTGTATTAAATAAAACATTATTATTCAGGGACATGAAAGTTAAAAGATTGTGAGAATGCCCCATATTTTGGATGGATTCAAATGTAAATTCCAGTACATATTTAATGTATTTTTAACTTAAACCAAAATATCTGAAATTCTTTTTGAGGTATTTCGTGTTGCCTTTCAAAATTAAGTAAATTGCGAAAAATCCGTTTCGAATTTATAACCATCATACCGCAGTGAAAAGCTATGTTAAATATGTAATTAGTTAAAAAAAGGTCCCCCACTTTTTCTCTTGCTCAAAGAAATTCCCATATCTTTATTATGTCCTCCACAAAATTTCACAACATTCTGTTTGCAGGTAATTTTAAAATAGGGTTGTTTAATTATGGACACCCTGTAAATAAAATTTCTAAACTATCGTAATGCTAAATGTGTAATTTATTAAAATCGCCCTCTGGTGGCGACGTTTTGATCTTTTTTTTTACTTAAACAAATTCCCATTCCTTTATTAGGTCTTTCATAAAATTCCAAAACTTTATGAATAACAGTTTTGTCTGTAGGGAACTTTAAATTAGGGTCGTTTCATAACGGACACCCTGTATATGGTTTAAAAACAAATGCTGAATATATTTCACAACTCTGCTTCTTGCCTTCAATGGAATGTGAGTGAAATAATCTATATCTGGAGCTTACGTTTATCTGTCTTTTTAAACCAATAAGTATTGTTATCCTATATGTCAGACGTGACTGTTCTACTATGTTATACACGTTTCTCTAAAATTATTTTGATATAGATACAAGAAAACTATCCAGTCCAAAAGTTATTTAAAATAACGTTTTGTATTAAACTAATATTTCTATCTTTTTTTCTATAAAAAAAAAAATAGATGACTTTACAATTACTATTTTAAAGTTAAAAAAAAATAGATTCCAAAATGTATTAATTTAACCTTTTACCCGCCATTGTTCCACAAGTGGAACATAAACTATGTGGTGCTGTATCTTTTTAAGTATTTGTTTAATTTGTTTGAAATTTTTAATATATCTTTTTGAAGGATGTGTTTTAATGGATGAAAAATTATTGTTTTATATTTTTTTGTGGTTTCTATTTTGGAGCTTGTAGAAATGTAACAAAAAATGTAAATGTAGTAGACTGTGGTTTTTATTCTATCTATAACTTTAGAATTCAAATGTGAGTGCTGTTATAATTATTATTGTATTGCTTAGTGATTTTTATTACGTTTTATGCACAAATGAATGTTTTAACTTATTTCGTTTTTGTTTTATGATTATTTGAATGCCAATGTTCCACATGTGGAACGTTGGCGGTTCAGAGTACAAAATTATCTTATTGTTACTTATTTTAGGATCTTGATCATTTTTACTGGGCTCCCTCGGCCGATTATTTCTTTATTATTTTCGTACCAGTATTGTTAAAGAATAAATTTTATGATATATATCTCTTGCACCTGTTGCCAAAGTGTGTGTGAAATATTTTTGAACCAATAAATGCCAATAAAATCTACAAAAGAATTGCAAAAACAAGAAGGAGGAGATTTTGATTATTATAGTGATGACAAAGTTGTTTGTGTACGATGGAGTGACGACAGTGTCGTTACTGTTATATCAAATTGGGAAGCTAACACGTCGCTAACTCAAAGTGGAACATGATATTCTCGAAAATTAAAGCGAGAAGTTTCAATCAAATAACCTCGATTGATTAGATCGTATAATTGGAAAATGGGTAGTGTAGAATTTTTGGATTATTTGCTTGGAATATATCGTCCAGTACTTCGATGATAAAAATGGTGATGAAATCTATTTGCAAATGAACTAAATATGGATGTTTTTTCTTGTCATGTAGTAGGTTCAAAAGAAACCATAAGTCATTTGGAGTTTCGTCGTGAAATTGCGACTGTTGCCATAAAAATTGGATTTGATGTTTGAGAAAGGGAATATAAAGTCCTACTGCTCTAGTAAGTATGGACATTATCACCTCCTTCAGTAGATATTTTTTTTTCATCTACTACTCAAGAAGATTCTCAAATCGACAGAAAAACATGAATAAATAGTGTGAATATTATGGTAAGCGCATGCATGAAAAATGTTTTCAGGCCTTCCATAAACATTTTGTTATTAGTGACTAGTTAACATGTTCATAAAATAGAAACATTTTTTACTTTACCTTGTTTTTTTTTATTTTATTTTGTTATGTGTGCAGTGCTGATATGATTTCGAAAAAAAATTTGCCAAAATGTACAAATGTTATTCGTACCGCCAACGTTACACAAGTGGAACATACCTGTAACTCCACTTCTATTTTACATAACATCCCAAAATTCATCACGAAACCTTAGAATTAATCTAAATCGTCTCAAAAAAATATTGAAATTAATTTGACAAGCAGTTCATGGTGCGGCGGGTAAAATGTTAATAAAATATTTAACAATCAGAAAAATAAAATACTTTTAGCCCGTTTATTCGGGTGTGGTGAACTATTAATAAATAGTACATGTCTTCTCACTTAGTATGATTTTATCTTAACAGTTTTTATCTACATATAGCAGTGGTAGTATATGTGTATGTATTTCTTATTATCACTTAATTTATGTTTAGGCATTTATTAATAGTAATAATAATGAACAAAATTATTGAATAAACAAAATAATGAACAAAATTGATTTGCAAGTCTGGCGAATCGCTTGTTTTAAACACCTATTCCTGTCAAAAATTAGGTTACTTTTCTGAACGAATCATGTTGATAAAACTCATAAAATATTACTAAGTTGCAATATCTGTTAAATACTTTTTGTAATGCGATATTTTCCAAATGTCTACAAAACCTTTTCATAGTCTATTGTCATATCAATATGAATTTAGTAGCACGCAAAATAATTAATTCGTTAGATTTCAGACAACGAGATATTCGTTAACTTTAGAGAATCTATATGCATAGCTATCATTAAGATTATTACAAGTAACATTATTACATGCATATTTTTTCCTAAAAAGTTGAAAAAAATGGACGCGAAAGGGATAACTTATTACATAATAACAATAACATGTGCACAACATGGAGGGAAAATTTGAAAAGGTTTTACATGACATTAAAGAATAAGGCTATCTACTGTTCAATGGATGCCTTTAGAATGAATATTTGAATGCAATACCTACATTTGTAACACTTACAGTCATAGGTGAACAGTGTCTATGAATTCGATTTCTTTGTTTATCCTACTGTCAATCTCCTAACTTTCCTAAATATACACGGATGCTCACGATACTTTTATACATTCATGAGGTTTATACACTGTAAAAGAAATATGTAATTAAGGAAATTAAGGAATCTGTAAGTATGGAATCTGATGTCATGGAAATCTGTATGCTTAATAAAATTCTACCTAGCTGCAGAAATCTGTAGTTTTACAAAAGACCTACTAAAATTACAGTAATATTACTAAAATGTTATGTGCAACACAGGTTGTAGTTACATGAAAAGATCTAGGCATCCCAGTTTTCTAAAATATTCTTAGTTAACTTACTGAATTTTGCATTTACAGTGCAATCGTGTATCTGTTACATGAATTTTTGCTTTTGCCGTTACATAAAAAGCTGTAGGAATCCCAGTTTCATAGAAAAAATTTAAAAGCTTTAAAAAGTTTTTTTTTTTTTCCTTTTTTTTTTTTTTTTTTTTTTTTTTTTTTTTTTTACAGTGTAGAAAGTTTGGTATTGAAAATGAATTATGTAACATTTATACTTCCTTTACAAAGAGACAAACAATATTTCTCATAAAATATGATGTATGGGGTAAAATCATTTGCGGTGCAATTGATGTTATGATACATCAGACGTAGCGAAAGGATCAACGGTGTGAAATACATCCTTTATTTACAGTGTCGAATAAACGAATTCGGTGAAAGGAATGACTATAATCTATATTTGCTGGAAGCATTTTTTCATTATGGTATGAGTTTTTAAACTTATGTAACTTTTAGCGTATTACGTGGTGTGTTATATTACAGAAAGTGTGGTACAAAAAGAAATCGTACACATTACAAAATAAGGACATCAATTTCTGAAAATGTCAGAAAATTCTGGATTTTTGCTGATTTTTGTGTTTATTAAATTGCCTTTTTAGACATCTCTTTTTTATATTATAAAAAATATTACAGCTACTTAAACTATTCTATTGCTGTTGCAAATATTTTATATTATATCACTGATACATGATTTTTCATTCTTGTTTATTTTTGCAAGAAGTACACAAGAAAAAAAAATCTTTTTTTTTTTTGACTCAGATATTTCAAATACGTTCGCATCCTCTTCAAGCATAAAATGTGTGGCAAAATAGTTCATCTTTTTTTTTTTTTTTTCAGATCAAAAAATAAAAACCAGCAGCAAGTCGGAATATCTAAGTCAAACGTGCAAAATGAGGTCCGTTCGTACTATAAGTGGTTTTATAAATATTTAGATCTTGGTTCAATTGATGCACTCTAATTCAAAAATCCATGAATATAAAATTTATTACGATTATATATATTGAATTCAGTAATGCGTAAATAACATGTCTCCATGTTAAATATTACGTAATCACCATGGAACCTACAATCATTACATATCATGGGATATCACTGAATTAATTACGTATGATAGGATTTATTAGAATGGATAAAACTCTTATTAATATATTTTTAATCTTTTATTCTATTTTTATAAAATTTGAAATAACTCGACAAAATTCTACAACGGTTATATACATTAAAGGGTCTAGCCGGATAAGCATAGCGAAATGGCCCCCAAGGCCGATGTTTGAAATAACATTTGTGGTAATAAGGCTCACCATGAGAATACAATATAGAGTGTTTTTAACCTCTAACTTTGAACTGTCCTTGAGATAATCGGGGAAGTATGCGTCGGCGCTACTATTTTTCAAATACGTTTTTCTCAAAGAGTACAAAAGTTAAAAAATGAAACCAATGCCTATTATTGAAGAATACATTAGTTCACATTATGTATTTTTTCACATTTTTACAAAAAAATGTAACATAGAAAAATAAACAAAAATTTAAAAAAAATTATTAATGTAGTAATTTTATATTTACACCAACCAAAAAGTTACAGAATAAGCCTCAAAGTATGTACTTTTAAGAAGAAAAAATTCGTTAAAATCGAAGATGCGCTTTTTGAGTTATAAAAAAATAATGTTAGCAACTTGCTAAAGTATTCCCAACATTCCCTGTTTGCATTTGCAGAAATACGCTACTGTTGGTCGATTCGTGGCATTTCCACTCGGGCAGGATGCGCAATGCGCCAAAATCAGCGAATGTTTCCATACATACCATTTCCCTATAGTTTTGTTTCGTATTTATAAACATTTTGTTATTTTGGGGTACTGTGCATCCTTCTCTCGTAATAATATCAAGATGATGGTGTAGTCCATTGTGCAGGTGAAGCTATAGGGATTGTAAATATATAAGGTTATCAACTTTTTGGTAATTCCCGACACCTCCCAAACTTACGATATCATACGTTATCATTCCTCGAATCCCCTCCCCCTAATAATATTGCTATCAGTGTTTAAAAATTATTTTTATTTTTACAATTGTTTTCCTTTTTTTTTCTTTTTATACGTTTGCAATGATATATACAAGTATGGATGTACATTTTTTTATTTGCATATTTTACTTATTTAAATTAAAAGAAGAAATTCATAAGATATCACTCTTATATAAGAAATAACTTTATACCAACATATTTATATAACATTTTAAAGAAATATTATTTAAAAGTTTTTAATAACAACTCTTTGTTACATAACAGTAATATTGTCTTCTTCCACTTCACACTTGCACGGGGCTAAACAGAACTTCTTGTAAACAAAATAGGCGGAGAACATTCTTCCCCATCTTTTACCAGCAAAAATAACATGTATAATTTCGAATCTGGTTCCTCTAACAACGAATTATATACGCATATGCAGGAGAATATTAATGGCGAAAGTTGGGTTATCCCCTATTCTGGAATGAAATGTTTTATAATCATTCAATGGTTTTAACTATAACTTTGTATTTTCATAAAAAGAAGAAAACAGACTTAAAAAAATTAAGATAACGGATGTAAAGAAAAATATACCAAAAAAGTGAATTTTGTTTTGATCAAAAATGATAACGATATATAACGATATCGAATGATAACTCCCCTTCCCCTACAGATATCCTACGAGCAAGTGCCAGACCCCCCCCTCACACACACACACGATCCTCCCTAAAGTGATGCGTTATATATGTACTGTACATTGTTCAGCCAAATAGCTTTCTTCTATGTGAAAATCATCTTAGTCAAATGTTAAAATTTTGTTTGTCAATTCTTGATATTATTATGCGAGAAGGATGCCCAGCACGCCAAAATAACAGAATGTTTACAAACACGAAACAAACATATAGGGAAGTGGTATGTATGGAAACATCTTATTTTAGCGCACTGTGCATCCTGCCCGGGTAGAAATGTCACGAATCGACCAATGCATTGATAGTAGCGTATTTCTTCTAATGCAAACAGGGAAAGTTACGAATATTTTAGCAAGTTGCTAATATTATTTTTTTATAACTCAAAAAGCGCATCTTCGATTTTAAAGATTTTTTTTTTCTTAAAAGTAGATACTTTGAGGCTTATTCTGTAATTTTTTGGTTGGTGTACATATAAAATTACTACATTAATGTTTTTTTAAAATAATTTTTGTTTATTTTTCTATGTTAAAATTTTTGTAAAAATGTGAAAAAAATATATATAATGTGAACTAATATATTTTTCAATAATAGGCGTTGGTTTCATTTTTTTAACTTTTGTACTTTTTCAGAAAGACGTGTTTGAAAAATAGTAGCGCCGGTGCATACTTCCCCGATTATCTCAAAGACAGTTCAATGTCAGAGGCTAAAATCACGCTATATTATATTATCATAGTGAGCCTTATTACGACAAATGTTATTTCAAACATCGGCCTTGGGGGCCATTTCGCTATGCTTATCCGGCTAGACCCTTTCAAACAATTCGTTTGGATATTTTGTACACTGTTATATGTCGGCAGAAGGACTGACCAAACGACGACTATAAGTGCTACTTATTTATATAATTACTAACGCCTATGAAAATGAGCTATGTATAGAACGTTGAAAATTATTATGTGTAAAATTATTTGAGTATCAATAAATTTACCTATGACTATATATTTTTATAGGCAAGTGCCTTCAAATTGGATTTTACTACATGTTTAGGACTCCATCCCCCACGCCTTAATTATATTAGAATTTCTATATCATATTCAAAAAAGGTTAAAATTATATTTAAAATCACATAATATGACGATCGCATTTTGTATGAGTTATGTAATAGCTTTAATAAATTAGCAAATCTTTTTTTTTTTTTTTTTTTTTTTTTTTTTTTTTTTTTTTAACAGTTGATAAAAAAATGTTACAAAAAGTTAATAAAATATAGCTAATTTTTATTAATATATTTTTTTTTTTTGAAAACGACTGGAATTTTGTTTTAATTTCATGCTTGCCTACAACATTAAAATATTCAGTTTCAAAATATTTACTATTTGTATTTTTATTCGGTAAAGATTTATGGCCATATCATTTATAATGATCTAAGTTTTATTTAACGTTCTTATACATTTTACAAACATCAATTTTTAGCTGTACATATTTCTTTAATGTACGAAAATCACTTGCTTTTCTTTAATGATTTGCTCTTACATAGATTATCTCAAATTTGTCATTTTCCATAGGAGATATATTTTAATAAACTATTATCGTGAATCTGAAATTAGTTTATGGAGAAAATAATAATTAATACGTATATCTCTAGATTCAAGGAAAGTTTATATTGTATTTATTTTTTCATAGTAATAAGTAAATATTGATTATATTTCTCAGATGGCATGCAATAAAAAAAGTAAATAAAAAAGAACATTTCATTTAATTTTTCTGTCAGTTTATTTATATACTTATATCTAGAGGATATTACTTTTAATAATTGCATTTTAAATTACAATTTTAATTTAAACTGAGTATAGCCCATCACGAAATAATGTAATAAAAAACATTCTTTTAAAATAATCTCAATGATTTTTATTGCTGTATTATGAAGGTATTTCTAATTTCATTGTAATTTAAAACACTTTATACAAAAATATGGTTAAAAATGAAAAAATCATTCTTTTAGCAATAACTATCATAATTTCAAATGTCCAAACAATTAACCCTCTATTATAAATTGTAGCAGGATTTTAAATTACAATTTTAATTTAAACTGAGTATAGACCATCACGAAATAATGTAATAAAAATCATTCTTTTAAAATAATCTCAATGATTTTTATTGCTGTATTTTGAGGGGTATTTATAATTTCATTATAATTTAGAACACTTTATATAAAAATATGGTTAATAATGAAAAATTCATTCTTTTAGCAATAACTATCATAATTTCAAATGTCCAAAGCAATTAACCTTCTATTATAAATTGTATCAGGATCTATACGGTTTACATCTTTTCTTGTATTATAACTAATAATTATCTAGGAGGAAATAACTTTGTGTGTGTGTTTGTGTATCTGTGTATTGTGGGAAGATATTGCTGCATGCACAGCTACATAATTAGACACCAAGATATCGCTATATCTGTAGTTACGCACCGCGAACACCGATTTTGGATATTGTTTATTAAATGTTTTAAATTTATATTTATGCGTATTTAGAGGTTTTTTTTTGACATTTTGATATCGCGTTTTCCACATACGTATTATATGTATATATATATATATATATATATATATATATATATATATATATATATATATATATATATATATATATATATATATAGATAGATAGATAGATAGATAGATAGATATAGATATATATATATATATATATATATATATATCAATATTTTAGCTAAATATAGTAAGTTCTGTCATCCTCGATTTTGAATTTTTAGTGATTTTCTATTTTGATTTTTAGTTATTTTTATTAATTTTTAAAGTTACGTGCTTTTAACGTTGTATTTTTTAAGCTTCTATATTAATATTGCTTTAAAAAGTTATTTTAAATAAAAATAAATTTCATAATAAAATTTTGAAACTAAAACTTACTATATCTTTTAAACAGCCTAATTACATTTTTCTCTTTTAATAATGCAAATATACCTTTCATAATAGAAAAGAAATTCCGAAATATCAATAATTTTATATGCGAAACTGTTTCATCTATACCAATGCAAACATTTTAAAATTCACGTCATCTCTAATTCAGCATAATTCACAGCCTTCTCATCTTACTTTATAAATGCTATGATGTATAACTCCAATAACTTCAAGCTCCGTGCATTCTGGATAACTTATGAACGATGTTTATAAATGGAAAATGCCATTAAAGTTTACTTTAAAATTTATTAACAAAATTATTGATAATTCATTTTAAAACTAGTTATTTAATAATTTTTTTTTTTTTTTTTTTTTTTTTTTTTTTTGTTTTGTTTTGTTTTGTTTTGTTTTTCGAAAAAAATTATGAAGTATGAAATTGTGTATAAAAAAGTTACTTCCAAATATAAAATTTATTTTTGTTAAAATTGGATATTTTAAACGAAATAATTAGTAATTTTGTCCAATATTTCGTTGAAAAATACAGAAAATCAGTAAAAAAAAAAAAAAAAAAAATCATTTAAGATTTGAAAAAGCAACAATATATATATAGCTAAAACTACAGTTACAAAAATTAACACTAATCACACACCATAACTTTAAAAACAAACAACAGTAATACAAATAATCTTAAAAAAAAGAAAAAAAAAAAAACATAAATAATAATTGTAGAAATTCCAAACGGAAGAACAAAACCAGAAAACAACAAACGAGAAGACGGGCGACATGGCTCGCAGCATGGCTCAAGACATGCACGAGAGTGTTAAATCAAGATTTAATGCATGCAACATCAACCTTCACCAGCCAAGATCATAAATGAAAAAAAAACATTAAACCAAACAACGCACAAAAAAAAAAAAATCTTACTGTCTAATTACATCAATTAAATTATGCAAACGACCACTTGCATCCAAAATTCAATTCAGCTAAGTTCCATAACTGCTACAACTTATAATATCAAACGTAATTCTTTTCAAAAATTTCCTTGGATAACCTTGCATCAAACCTTAACCACTTTATAGCACCATCAAAAATTTATTTATCCCCTGAACATAGTATTTCAATACAAATTAAATAATTTGTAACGACATTTCTTCTAACTGAAATATGAACATTTGATCCAAAGTACAGTAACTTTAAAGCTTAAAAATTAAAAAGATTTCTTTTGTCAAGTAACCTTATAACAAATTTTCTAATCTCTATTTTCATATTTACATCCAGAAAATATGTGTTTCAAATCCGTGGAGGAGAGTTCTAAGTTTAAAGAATTGGGATAGTGTGTAAAATCAAGATGTGCAATGTCATTATTTAAATTATCAATTAAAACATCATCTATATATCTATAGTTTAATGTTTTACTATTTAAAATATTTTTTCATTCATATATATGTAATTATATGTCAGCTAAAATTGAAGTACAACTACAAACCCATTTGGATTCCACGAATCCGTTTAAACATTCTGTTTACCTCATAGAGTTAATTGTTACGAGGTGGAACCCGTCGAATTTCGACGAGAGAAAATGTTTAAGAACGAAATGTTTCATTAATTTATAATAAAGCTACAAAATTAGGTACAATAAATGTGCATCTTGCATTGGTTAGTCTCTCAGGCAAATAATATTTTAACGTAAAGGACACTGCTCTTTTATAATGACACTCAGATATTTTGTAAAACTTTGTGTTTTATCAGTGTGTGATTTCAATTGTTTTATTTTCAAAAGTGAAACATGTGCACCTGTAAAGAATTTCAAATCCGCTGGACTGAAAATGATGCTCTTCTACAAAACCAATTTCAGATTTAAGACTTAAAATACACGCTTTTATTTTATACAAAATGACGTCATTTGCATCCTCTGACGAATTCCACATTTACGATCCTGTTTTAAGTAACATCTATTGAAAACTATGGATATGGCATCACTATCTCGGAATAATATATATACACAGCATACTTAAAATTAACTATAGTTTATATTATAGTTTATACATTTTATTATGGTTTACAAGTATATTTTCTTTCGTATACCCTGCGAAAATATTTGAAGCGATAATTTTCTACAGCAGTAGCTATATTATAATGATTATCAGTATTTATTTTTAGTAATGTGCATATTTTTTAGTATATACAAGATTACTGACAGTGTAAGAATTATTTTGTTGGACAATCGTAAGAATTATTTTGTTGGATGCGTGTAGAAATAAAGCAGTAGAAATTTATTAGCAATTACGTATTAGAAAAACAACTGATAAAAAACCTAAGAAAACCTTTACGGAAAATATCTCCATGGTATTTTGAAATTACGATATACATTCAGTTCCTTAGAACACTCAATTGCACAATTATAATACTACAAGTATACACATGCATAACACCTTTGTATCTCTATTTCAACCAGAACTCTTCCTGAGATATTAAACAGCAGACAATCAATTTAATGTCATGAATGCGGTGATATCAGAGGAGGCCTCTGAAAATGAAAATTTGAACTAGTTTTCGATAAATTAGTTTTTGTCGTACTTTTGAAAAATATTTTGTAATTGTTGACTTAAATTACACTGTTTTTCTTCATAAAAACGCGAAAGGGGAAAGTCTGGGTTTATGGGACTTTTAAGACATTTTCCCATTAAAACAAACTGAAGAAAGGAAGTATTTTCTATATAAAATAATGCTGAAAAAATGGTGGATTAAATCTTTAAATGAAATTTTGAGAAATATAAGTCACATATTTATTCTCACATATACGCATTTTACATATTTATTCTTCTCGAATTAATCGATTTTATGTAAACAATAATCGTTCTGCGCAAATTTTAGATTTAAAAATGTATTATGTCGCAGATTTATTTTCGATTTACATGTCACACAGGTAAAGATTTAAAATCCTTTCATTTAGGTGGACAATTATTGATCCCATTTCAAAATAGTTGAACTTAAAGAAAAATCCTGTATAATTTTGAACTAAATAATTTTGAAAGAGTGTTGCCAAAATGTTCAAAAAGTTTCTAAAAGTAAAATAGTTTATTGAGAAAAATCACATAATTATTTTTTCCTTTAAACATGCTTTTAAACTCAAATACTTCAAACATTTCTTTATAAATTTGTGAAAGTGGCATCATTTTCATAGGTAGCTACAAAATTAGAAAAAAAAATTAAATGAATAATATACTGTTGAAAGATAAAGGTTTTCATCAAAAACAACATAATCTGCAAAATGCATTTTCGAATATTCCACTTACCTGTCATTTTAATTATTATTTCTTCTTTAAAATTAAGTATTTAATAAAATAAAAGCTATATAAACGTGTGTGTGTATGTGCGCATTTGCGTATACAATGTAATTACGCTTTTTTTTCCTCCTTAAACCGGGAGAATTCATACAATTTAAAGAAGCATTTACAGTTGACACGTTAGTATTTCTTAAAAAGTGCAATATATAAGTTAAGTACACATTTAAAAATTGTCTTATAAGCAAAATTGCATTTAAAAAAATATTTTACATATTTAAAACTGTATAATGAATTAGTCTTTAAAACCAAGGGATTTTTTTTATATGTCTTTATTAGTAATATGTTTTATGATTTCTTTAATTTATGTCCCATGCTTAGCAATCAGATTACAGAAATAAAATTAATTTTAAAAGACAATTGAAAATTTAGTATAAAGTATCAATTGTATTATCTTTTAAAGTGATCACAAAAATGTATAAAATATTCAGGAATAAAATAAGTATATTTTTGCAGATAAACAATGTGTGAATGACAACGAAATCCCGGAAATAAGGATAAAATAGATTTTACCGTATTTCATTAAAACAGTTTTAAAAGGTTTCTATATTTTATTCTTGAAATGACATCAAAATAATTCTTTCTGTTGGAAGAGAAATGTAATTAAGATATCCCTTTAAAAGCGTTCTAAATTTGCTATTGTATTGAGCACAAAATGTCAATTATGTTTTTGACGCAATTTATATATTTTAGTTTATATATAAAATAATAAAAAACATATATTACTGTAAGATTTTTATATAACTGAAAACGTATTTGGCTATAATGTCTATGTAACTTTTTTCTTATGCTTTTTATAGTTTCCAAACACTGCTGCAGTGAACAAAATATTGTTTTTTTAATGTAGAGACTGGTAGAAAATCATTACCCACAAAATTTCATTTTTAAAAAAATTAAGTGCATTATACATTTTTACAGAATCTATTTAAGATATAGTCTTAGGAATCATATATGAAGGAAAATATGTACATTATATTTAAAAATTTTGGAATAAAATTGTATATGACTTTTTACTGAATGATTGTTAAAAATTCATGGACTAAAAATTGAATTTTTCAAGAAGTTGATTTTCTTTTTATTTCAAGTGCTTTATACATTTTTGCATAAATTGTTTTAAATAAAAGATTACATTGATTTTTAATGAATATTTTTCCAGAATGATTGTTAAAATGTTTTGAATATTCATGGATTAAAAAAAAAAAAAAAACATTGTGTTGCCGATAATTATTTAAACTGCAATTGACAATTCGAAAGATTTAACAGTTTGATAACTTATTCGCACATTCTTTCGACATATGCGTTTACGACGACTTCCATAGATTATACATGAACTGGGAAGAAAATATATCCTTTATCCTGAAGAAAACAACGATTCAAACGGAAATTTCTCGAAATTTCAGCTAAAATTGCTTTATCTTTTGGACAAAGAGATCGTTTCTGTTTCAGGATACGATTTATTTTAATGAGATATCTAGTAAAGGATACATAAACACTTTTTTATATTAACATTGATGATCAAAATTTCCAATAATATTTTTATTGAAATAATCTGTTAATTGTGATTTTGTGTTTTTATTTTTAAGTTGGCTTGATTTGTCTTATTTTACAGCAATCACGTATAAAAATTATTTTTATACAGAATGTTCTGCGCTAGACAGGTGGTCCAATACCATTTTCGAACGAGAAATGTTTTATTATAGCATGTCAAGTGTATGGAGGTTACTTATAAATGAGCCGATATTGCGTCATATAAAAAAAAAGTAAAGAAATTGAGACCCACCGACAACTTCAAAATTATTAATGAACTTTTACTTTGGATAAACGTGAATCCTTCATAACTGTGTTTTATGCTAATTGAGTTTAAACTGTCTCCCAGTGAATAATTTATGGTCAAATTTATGGAGTTCTGATTTTTTTTTTTTTTTTTTTTTTTTTTTTTTTACCATTTGGAAAAATGGTTATTGTTCTCGTCAGGATGGGAAATCAAAAGCATATCTGAAGGTTTTCATTGGTTTAATCTGCAATTTATTCTTTTTCTGATTGGTCTATACAGTATTCTGTATTTCTCTTTAATTTCAACAACGATGGATACTGTCTGTTGCCACTATGACAAAAAAGTAATAAAAACTACAAAAAAAAAAAAAAAAAACTCAGAAACAAATTAAGATACAGCTCTTTCAAACAAATTGCATTTAAAAGTACATTATTTTCTCTATCCGACGGTGTAAAAAGTAATATTGTCTGATGTTTAGAAGTTTAAGAATGAAATTTCATTTAAAATTGGCCGCCAGATTTCCTGGAAATCTGACGATGGAAAAGCCTTTTCACGAACAGACAATGAAGTACTTGGATATTTACGTAAGTTTCAGGAGGATAATACATAAGTTTCATGAAATCTGACGGGTTGCAGGCGATATTTTTGGCTTGCAATTTTTACGTGTAATAACACTATTAATGTTTAATTCATGGCATACGTAATGTATGATCAACTGCGTGCGATTTTTTATGCCTTAAATTTTAGTCTTAAAAAAATCGTTTTCCAAATGGTCGTTGTAATTTAATTTATTTATTTATTTATTTATTTATTTATTTATTTATTTTTTTTTGCAAGAGCATGCAAAGGAAAAAAAAAATATCAATGAAATTTTGAGATTTAAAAGATTTGGTGTAAAATCTACAAGGTCCCATTGATTGATGACAGACAAGTTTGCCCTAATTTCGGAAGTGTTGAATTGCTTCATAATGCATGTTGAAATGTTTTGTTAGAGCATGCAAAGGCAAAAGATATCAATGAAATTATGAGATTTAAAAGATTTAAAAGTTTTGGTGTAAAATATACAAGGTCCCATTGATCGAAGACATACAACTTTGCCCTAATTTTGGAAGTGTTAAATTGCTTCATAACAAACTGTGTCACCTGCTATAAAGCTAGAACGAACATCTCTCAAGATCAAAAGCTGTTTCACACGATAGCAAGATGCCCAATCACTCAATGCATGGCAGACAAACTTAGTTTAGGTTTACAAAATTAAGTTAAAGTTTTGGCTTGCAGTTCATGCGGAATCATAAATTCTAATGAATGGTAGGAGAGACCGGGGCAAGTAGTCGCAGTTTTTAGTTATTGATTTTTAATATATTTTTAAAAGTTTTTATGAAACTTAAGCTGTAATTTTAAAGAACAGGCATTGGGCTATAAATATCCGGAGATTTGAGTTTGCAGCTTTTATATGTTATGTTTAGCGTAAGACTAAAGTAAAAGTAAAATTGTGCGCCAACCTACCCCACCACGGGGCAAGTTGCCTATAACTATGGGGTAAGTTGGCACACGCTTTATAAAAATTTAAATGAAACTCAAATAAGACACGCAGTTAAGAGAAATCAATTTCATTATCACCAGTAAGTTTAAACAAAGGAGTTATCGCCATACAATGTAAATTCGAAATTTTACAGACATAAAATTAATGAATAAAATATTAACATTGAGTAACTGCTATCCTACTCGATATCATCACCAGAGTTATAGTTGTCACAAATTAAAAAAAAAAAAAAAAAAAAAAAAAAAAAAAAAAAAAAAAAAAAAAAAAAAAAACGAGTGTCTCCGTTTGGGCAAGCCTCGTGTGCCCAAATTCTTGCTTTGCAACCACTTTTCTCGATGTTTGCTCCTTTTCAAGCTACTAGCGCACCCCCAGACACCGATTCAACTTGCCCCGTGTTCAATGTACCTACTAGCCCCATAACAAATTTCTTCCCAAAAGGGACACGTAGCCATCTAAGCTTAAATAATCCAAGTAAATCACATATGGGGTAGATAAAATTAATCATATACTAAGAAAACTGCACAAGTAAAATCGCAATTATTAAGATAAGTGTTAGAAATTAGAAAAAGAATTAAGCAATAAAAAATTACTCATGAGTGCAAAAAACAGATAAATCGTAATAAATGTCCATTGCAAGTAGGTAACGCTGCAAAACTACAATGAAGGTTGTAAAAAGAAAAAGAAAGGCACTCTATGTCTGGTTGTGCAATCTATCCTCAAACAGGCGATTAATGAGGACTGCGCCTACTTACCCCTCAACCAAATAGCGCCAGTCTCCCCTATTCCATATTTGTTAAAGGATGAATCGCGATTGGCTGATGAAAGTGTGTCCGCCCATGTCAGTCTAAGTCTCATTGATCTATATCTGAACAAGTTCGAAATAACTTTAAAATTGAAAAAATCCGTTTCATTTGTTTTTACTTTATATGTTTTCAAAAAAAAAATATCACAAAAGTAATATTTATAGAAAAACATCTTTTGGGAAAAAACATTTAAAAATATCTGTAAATTATGCAAATAAAACTTTGAATCCTGGACTGTATAAGATACATTTTTTTACAGGTTTACATGATGTAACAAAATTTTCCAATTCAGTAAAAAATTCCATCACATATAAGAAAATACTATATACATGAATTGCGTACAGTAAAAAAAAATTAATCAATTTCTCTTTTGAGTATTAAACTGCAAGGAAGTTAAATTTGATTTCAAATCATCATTGTAAATTCTTTAAAGCATTTTACTTTCAAGTAAAGAAATACTCTTATTTCAATTGAAAATTTACATGGAATATAACTTTTTAACTTTGTATCTTAAGTTTAAAGTAGAAAAATAACTTAGTTCCTTAATTTCAATTTAAAAGATAGTTGGCAATCTTTGAAATGTTATAATAACATTGAAATTTGGCTTCACAAGAAATATATAATAATTTTATAAAGAATACATTTGCTATTTCTTTGCTTTTCCTTGTAAAATGTATAATAGGATATTTAATCTATTAATAGCTACTACACGATATTTTGGAGCAAACTTTTTATCTAGTAGCAATGACATTTGTAAATAGTCAAATTTTAGGCGCATATAATCTATTGATTCTCATTTTTGTTTAATTATAAATTTGTAATAATAAAATTTTCAAAGTCACTAGAGTGAGAATGATGTACTTCTGCAGAACATAATTCAGTTATAAGACTTAAAATACACGCTTTAATGATATATAAAATGACGTCATTTGTATCTGCTTAAATAGGTACGATCCAATCTTAAACAACATCGACAGAAAAGTATACACATTACGTCAATATCGCAAAAGAACACACAGACACAGCAAAAAGCGATGTTGTTACTCAAAAAAATCATGTATCTAATGATTCATATACCTCATTTGTTTGTAACAATAATATGAATACTTAAAATTGAATATAGTTTATAATAGCTCCATGTTTTATCAGAAATGATTCATTTTTATTTTTTCAAAATAGCGCGTATTTTAATTAATTTTTTTTTATCACTTGTTATGAGAAAATGGCAACAAAAGATATAGGAATCTACTGTTTTCCAACTATTTTCCCTATATTTTCTACAGAAATACCGAAGTACTTTCAGTTGTCACCATTACAGAAATCACATTAAAAACTATAAAAAAAAATAATATCTCAAAAATAAATTGACATTTTGAAAGAAATTGCAGTTAAAAGCACTTTTTTCCATATACGAATGTGTAATAATTGTAAATATGCGATTTTAGAAGTTTAAAAAATTGCAGTAGTTTATCATTATTTTACCATACAATGACACATCTGTTTCGTTTTACGGCTGATTTATGTTGCGTAACGTTATTTTTTAGTGACGACAGTTTAATTGTTATCTGAAAGAAATAGTATATCGTGGGCAAAGAAACCTGTTTTTATATCAATCTAAAACAATTATATTTACAAAACAACAAAACAGTTAAAGAATTAGTTCAATAATTATTGTGAACGCCGGCATTTAATTAAAGTAAATGCTTCAGAAGCAGTAATAGACCTTGACTTGAAAATGCAATTGGACATGCCCAGTGTTGATTTTATTCATATTTAACAATATGCGAAATTGCTCTGCAAAATCGACAACGGAAAATACGTATATCCTCCTTAGACCCAAGCAAAACATAATGCATATATATATATTTAAATATGAGTTTCTTTCAACAAATAGGCATCAAAAATGACGTTTTTAAAGAAATTAATAAATTTCGATTTTTTAATTTTGTCGCGTTAAGTAATTTAAAAAAATCGAGAAGTATGGGTTGGGTTGATTTTTGACGGCCAATTATCTACACGAGGGATATAGGCCCGGGGGGAGTGCCCTCCGTGGGGGTCTTTCTAAGGGAACCTAATCCGTATTAACGCATGGAAGATCCACGGCTCGAAGAAAACCACGAAAACTCCGAACGATTAGGCCGACGGGCGCGATTGGGATCGAACCCAGCACCTCCCGTATACCAGCTTCGAGAGCCGAGAAGTATGGGAAAGTATAGAATTTATTGTAAAGAACATAAGGCAAGTATTAACAACTGATTTAAAATTACAAAACAAAAATAGTTTAAACAAATCAAAATGACATAAAAACCAAAATTACCAGCAGAACGTATAATTCCAACTTGACTCAATTATTACGCCATTTTGTAAACAAAGTAGTTACCGTTGCCAAAATCCAAAAGCTGAATGCTGATTTTTGATTCATACAATACCAAAACCAACTGGTTTTAGATCGCTACAGTGAAATTTAACGCAATAGAAGGAGAAAGCAAAACTCCCATTTAAATGGAAGGAGGAGGAGGATGGTCAGAGGAGGATATGTTTTGCTTTCTCCTTCTATTGCGTTAAATTATATTGTAGCAATCTAAAATCAGTTGGTTTTGGTAATGTATGAATCAAAAATCAACATTTAGCATTTGGATTTTAGCAAGGGTAACTACTTTGTTTACAAAATGGCGTAATAAATGAGTCAAGATGGAATTATACGTTTTGCTGTTAATTTTCGCTTTTAATTATTGTAATTTGTTTAAACTATTTTTATTATGCAATTTTAAATCAGAAGTTAATACTTGCCTTATGTTCTTTATAATAAATTCTATTATTTCCCATACTTCTCTCATTTTTTAATTACTTTAAAGCGAGTTATGGCCGGAACATCAATTTAGATAGATGTGCTGTAAAACAAAATAAAAAAATCGAAATTTATTAATTTCTTAACGTCATTTTTTATGCCTATTTGTTGAAAAAAACTCATATTTAAAAAAAAAAAAATTGCATTACATTTACCTTTCTCAAACTATATGCATAACTATAGAGCAAGATTTTTCTTAACTTGTTTAACCGATTTTACTCTATTTTCCTATACATACACATGCGATGCATTTTCATGATTAGCCAACATTTCGGGCTATCAATGTAATTTAAAATTCTTTCAGTGTCAATCGATTAAAGTGTTTCATAATTCTTTCTTTAAATGCAAATATTTCATTATAAAAATCAACAATTAAAAATGGATTAGCTTTTCCGGTATTTATTATTTAAGTTTTGAGACGAGTGATATTGACTTTTGCAACAGTGTTAATTGGTTACATTGAATTATCATTTATTTAATATATATATAGAAGTGCGAACCATTGTTCTTGTAAAGCAGTTGTAATGTGGCAGGGGTCTGGGAGGGGGGGGGGGGGGACTGAGACCAGAAACACATCTCCCAAAATCTTCCCAAACATGCTTGAATGGATTCAAGTCGGTGATTGAGCAGGCCATTCCATGTGCAGAATTGTTTGGTGCTAGAGATAATCTTCAACGATGAGAGCACTGTGCGGTCCAGAATTGTCATCCTGAAACAGGAAATCTTTACCTATTGCGTCGGCATAAAGGCGCACATAAGCATCAAGAATCTCATCTTTAAATACGCGAGTAATCACAGTTCCACTTCGTGAAACAGAAATCATTACCTATTGCATCGAATAAGGGCGCACATAAGAATCAAGAATGTCATCTCTACAGAATTGAGTAATCATAGTTCCACTTCGAAAGATATGGATGCATGTACGTCCACCCAAAGAAATACCAACCCAAACACAAATACTGCAACCTCCGTTTGGATCTCTTTCACGAATGTTTTATGGATGATAGCGCGTTCCCTGTTCTCTCCAAATCGAATAATACCTACTATCGCTTTGGAGACTAAAAAGTGAACATCTGTGAAGAGAACATGCCTCCATTGATGAGCTGTCCAGTGGACATGTTGACGTACGTACACTTTAAGCGTTTCCTCCGTTGACTTAAGGCGAGCGACACACAAATGGCTGGTCTCCTCGCGTAAAGACCACATTCATGAAGCCTTCTACGAACAGTAGACGTTGATACCCGGCAGTAGCTGCATCAAGGGAGGCTCTAAGATGAGAGGGGATTGCAGTTCTATCCATTCGTACACATAACTGCAAATATCTGTCATAGGTGCTTGTCCTAGTTCTTGCCCGTCCTCGGCTGAACATTCTGGAGGCCGAAACAGTAGATTAATGATATCTATTAATGGTTTGTTACTAGTGGTTTGAAATTGATTCTAAAGCCTATAAACAACAGAAGAACTCACAGTTAGCCATCTGGGAAGCTCTGTATGACTTTGACCTGTCTCTAATCTTCCAATAGCTCTTTATCGCAGTTCTGCGGTCAAATGATACCTCGAGGTTATACTAATCTGTTGGCTATCTCAGTTTTCTTATCTCATAATTACAGCGACACCTGCAACCGTACTCTCTAGCATGCGTTTTTATGCTCCTCATAGATGACACTATCCTATTGCAGCGCCACTAATTTGCTTTTTGTAATTTTTACAGCGACACCTGCAACCGTACTCTCTAGCATGCGTTTTTATGCTCCTCACAGATGACACTATCCTATTGCAGCGCCACTAATTTGCTTTTTGCAATTTTATTCAGCATTTTTTAGTTAGCAACATGTTTAATGTAATTTTATTCCTTTTAACTATTGTTTTATTTATTGTTGCACAGTTTCTTATATTTCATTATTCTTTAATTAGTAATCTATAAATTAATCTTAAAAAAATAAATAAAATTTGATGGTATTAAATGTAACTATTATTTTTCAAACCTGAACTTATTGTCAGATCTCGGCTCGCTCTGAACAATGCGACCCGTAGTGTGATTTTGAGGTTAAAACTGATTTAGAAAAGTGTTGTAAATAATGTAAATAACTTAGTAATTATTGTAATTGTAGTAAATCGTATCATATATTGTCATATCTTAAAAATTGTACTGAAACATGCATATAACCTGGTAACTACTGTAATTGCGTCATACCTTAAGTGTTATTAATTTTAGTAATTATTATATGAAAATACTTAGTTTGGTTGGTTAGTATGGGTTGCGGTGCCGCAAAGGTAGTAGGAACATCCCGCTCTGCGCTAGGGGCTTGACCCAACCATCAGCCACAAGCAGGTTCCCAGGGCGGGCGATTAGATTAGCTTAGATTAATTAACAACATATGAAAATTTTATAGGGATAGGTTTCTTTTTAAACGAGTTATCTCTCTTTTTGTGATTTTTCCTTAATTTTTGGAAACCTGTGTATATGTTAAAGGTACACCTGTTTCCCTTACATCTGCTATAAATTCAACGCAGTCTTAAATCACTTTTCCACGATTTCGTATGCGTGAGTGTTGAGTGTTGAGTGCAGTTTTGATTCAATATTTTCAGAAAATTATATAATTACATTTGTGAAAAGTCATTTCGCTCGCTCATGCACTTTTGTTTTTATCTGTATTTATTTCTGGTTTTAATAATTTCAATTAGCTGTCAGTTTTAGGAGGAGAAAATGAGATAAGAAAACATATATAAACTGAAATGTTCCCTATTTTCCAATATTTGACAGAAGTAAAATTGTATTTTAAAAGAAAATGATTTCTTTTATTTTTTACTATCCCTATAATTTATATGAAAATGAGTCAATTTAATGTATTTCAATAAATAAATAAGAGGTAAAATTCATTTATCATTTACTTAGCAAAAGTAGTTTTGTTATTCGTTTTATTAGGAAAAATATTTTTCATCTGGAATTAAAGTCATACAAATTGGTTTTGGACTTTTTATTATTGATAGATTACCTAGCCATAGATCATTATTAAATTTTTGGACATAAAGAAAATAATTGCTTACTTTTTTACGCATATAATTAATATTTGATGTCACTATCCCCATGATTTCAGATGTGCAAGTTTTTGCATATTTTCTACATTTTTTCCAGTAATTAATTAAGTAAATTTGTGAACGAGAATTTCGTCCTGTCATGCCGTCTTCATTTATCGGTATTTATTCAAGATATTATAAATTTCAATCGCCTATCAACTGTATATAAAAAAAAATATTAACAATAATACAATATATCTAAAATTCATTAGCTAACTTGTCTTTACTTGATTATATAATAATTGCATTTTAAATGAAAATGTGTTCAATTTTTAAAATTATCTCCATATTTTATGTTAAAATTAAAGAAACCTATTCGTCTTTCTAAATTACAAGTGTCTAACAGATATATCGGAAATTCAATCATAACCAAAAATAGGATTTTCAATTTCTTAGGGTAGATAGCTTTATTGATATATTTTTGTTATAAAAATAATATTTGTCTCGAAGTAAAGTCATAAAAATTGATTTTTAGTATTCTTATCATTGATAGAATCTATAGTGCGAATACTACGTGTGTTTTCGCAATTAAGTATGATTAATTTATAAAGTCCATGCATCATGATTTTCACTGAATATTTTATTCTTTTAAGTGTAATTTATCCAAATTATATTATAGTGAAAGATTAAAATTTAAATTGTAGCAATATTTTTATTAATAGTCATGTACTCATCTGTTTATAACAATTTTTATAAAGTGCAACCTAGCTGCGGAATAGTTTTGATGTTATGAATTTTACTAAAGCTTTTCAAGAAAATTTCTGTCTTTTAATATTATATATTTTTTTCTAGTTAGTATTAATACATTTTAACTGAAATCACAATCTCTATAACGTCATCAGGAAAGAGTATATTTTTAATTAATATAGTAAACTTCATTTTGGAGTACAAAACAATAAAAATATGATAAAAGAGGATAAATTAATTTTGAAGAGATGAAATTTAAAGTGTTTTCGGAATAGTTTTAAAATAAATCTGGAACTGTTAGACTTACATATTACAAAATTAAGTTATAAATATAAAAATCAAAATTATAACAATAACTTTCATCATACGGAATTAATGTCACAAAATTATATTTTTGACATTTACCATTGAGTGTTTAATAAGTGTTTGTATCAACAAAATTGAAGCTATAATTTATCTATATTATATAAATATGAAAAGTAACTATAATAAAAATATTTTCGTCACTTATCACTTGTAACATTCATAGCTCTGTATCAAGAGTTTTTTGTTTAATAGCTTTGATGGAACATATTTTCCATAATGTGTACAAGATAATTTTCGTCAATTGTTGTGATACAAATGTTGCTAATTAAGAGTAATACGGTTTTAAGATATTTGTAATCTCTAAGAAATTTCCTCTGTAAAGAAAGTAAAATAAATTTTAAAATTAAAATATAGAGCTTTAATGTTGTAACTGGAATAAATAAATATGTGAAAATATGGTACAATATGTTGTAATTAATAAATTTATCTTCAAAATCTCTATGAAAGTGATTGCACTTTCTGTCTTTTAGAATTTATATTGTACCATTCTATAATACGTCAAAGAGTTTTCTATCATTAAAAATATTTAAAACCAAAACAAGAGTAAAAATTGTTCTCAAGCAAACATACTCTTTCCTGAATATATCTAAATTTTGCTTTAAATTCTAATTATGTGATGAACAAAGTCTAAACTCACCTGATTGCTTTTATAAGAAAACTTTTCTACAACACATAATGCTATATTTTTTTTTGGGCTGAATTCTTATCATATTCTATAAATAGAAAAGTAGAATCAGAAGATATATTTTCATGGACCAATGCTAAATTTAGTGCTATAGTTAAAAATAAATATTTTAATGTATCAATAATGATTTATTTAAGTTTGAAAACGTTAATTAAATGCGAAATATTAAAGCTTATATTATTCATCATGTTCAGAAATATAATTACTTCAAAGTTGCGTGTTTTGCACGCACGGCTTACTGTTATTAGTTTTGCAACAAATGACATTTTAAAAAGTGTTGTTCCATCTTATAAATAATGCAAAAGGTATTGTGAAGTTTTGGATGTAAACAGATAAAGCTAAATAAGTAGATAGATCAATAAATTAGAAATTATTAAATAATTTTTGTTTTCACATTATTACCAAGTTGCGACTCACCAGTTCTTTCTGAATCACAAATCGACATATTTATTTCCTTATTATTTAAGCATTTTTCATGAACTATGTGGGAATAAATATATTTTCCACAAAATTTACCTTTTTAATATTATTAATACTACATTTGTAATATTATTAAAATATTCAAGTAGGAGATTATCCAAAACTTAATAACGATTAATCAGGCATTGTGTTTTAATATTTCTTTTACGATTATTGTTGCAAAGGATAAACTGCTATTATACAATTTTTTCGATTGTGTATAAGTTTCGTAAAACCCAGAAAATCAGCAGTCATAAACAACACCAACACCTATACTGTCTAAGACACCAGTCTAGGCCGTCATAACAAATTGATTTGTAAAGCATTCCTTCCGAAGTGTCTATCTTTTTTTTTTTTTAGACATAATTTATCTTAATAGATTTTAGTGTTTTAAATCGTACTGGATGCAGACTAACAAATATCATGGTACTAAGATTATATGTATTTATCCATTATGAAAAATAAAAACATAGGCTTCCCGCGTCTTGTATGCGCTAAACAGATTTCGGAGGACCAGAAAACGGGACATCCAATGAAAATCGGGACACCTGGTTACACTATTCAGGACGCTAGTGATTTCTTTCGTCTCTGTCCTACGGAAGCGAGTACCAGAATTTTACGGCATAATTTCGTATATTCTTCTATATCTATACAATGCCAAGATCCACACTCACCTCATATATGGGGGGGGGGGGGTCACAAACAAAGTAGACCATTTAAAAAAATGAGATGGTCCATTTAGATGATTCATAAAATCTGTTTTATACACTCGCGCACGCGCAGTGAACCAAGTCATTAAACATATGTCATATATTACAAAGTAGGCGAAAACAGACTGGGTTTAATGTAGGAGTGGATAAAACAGATTTTATGCACCTTCTAAGTAGACTATCTCATTTTTTTAAAAACAGTCTTAGTCGACCAAGGTTGTGAAACATTTATATACACTGTGTGGTTTAAATCGACAATTCTATTGTCCAGTCGCCGATTGTGGAGTACGGTGGAGCGAAAAAAAATATTTTTCTCATCAAAATTCGTAGGTTCCAAAAGTTACCTTTATACTCCTACATCAACTGCGTGCAATTTTACCGCTGAAAAACAGATGTCTTGAGTCTGCGCTTTTGGTCGAAAAGTCGAAATTTTGGGTTAAATTTGACATTTTTTCAAAAAAAATATTAAAAAATCCTGTAGAGATAATTATTATTTAAAAGTGTTATTTAAACCTTTATTATTAATGACTTGACATGTTTAAACAATAAAATGATATCTTTATTCTGGATCAAACTGACTGGAGCAAACTATAACTGGACTAGACTGACAACTTTTGGTAAAAAAAGGCGTTGTCACTCTTTTGTGTCATAGTACTAATTGTTGTTTAGAAACCAGTTCTTACCTAGTTGCTTTCAAAAATACCTAGGAGGTACCAGGTGGAGGTGGGTGCATTTCATGTCACAACAGTGCAAAGCTCAACCACCCTACCATCTGAGCATAATGTTTTATTTATACATTAAATTGTGATTTTTTATCAAAGACTGACATAAGTTTTCTATGTATCAACATAGCCGATCTCTTCTTTGTATGCACAGACATTGGATGATGCTGCTGTAACACTCCTTCACGTATATTTCTACTGCTTGTGTATGATAAGGGAAGCATAGTAATTCAGTGGAATTAATGGAATCAATTCAAAAGTCTATTATCTTTAGCAAAATTGCATCCAATTAATGCATAGTGTTTGGAAGTTCTGTTACTACAACATTCTACAATATTTAGGTATTTATCTTTGAGTATGCCATCATTTACTACCTCTTTTGCTTTTTATAAGCTGTTTAATGTAATGGCGGTCGTCAGAGAGCATTGCAGTAAAAATTTGCAATCGATGTGTAAAGCAAACATTGTGCTACATAATTTTTTTAGTATTTGTTTTATGTATTTGGTGATGTTTAGTAGCCGAGTAATTTCCCATAAGTTTTTATATCCATTTTTTAGATGTAGATTGCATCTGGTGTAAACCATTCTGCGGCATAAACTTGGATTACATATTTTGTGAGTGAACCTACAGACTCTGATGATGAATCAGTGCTTATATAAAGGCGGAAAATTTTATTCGCCTTTGTGAACCATCTTGCGTAGGACACTTTTCTTGGCTTCCTATTCCCTTGTTCTTCTGAGCAATATCTTATTGAAATAACTTTGAAAATGTCTAGCATATATTTCTGGTCTGTGCTGAGTACCCTTTTCCCGATTTCAGGAAATAATGTTACAAAATTACACTCTATGGCTTCAAACATCGAAATAAGAAGGGAATGGCACGTGGACAACGATTTTCTGGCGAATCTCCGTGGGTTAGAATCTAATTTTTTGCCAACGATCTTGTCTAATGAATGATTCAGAGGAAATTCGCTGGACTTGGGGGTGGCATGTGATCCATTGAAATGGTTCATTCTAAACATGTACCACGCAGAATGGATGGTAACGACGAACAGAATTCTCCCCTTTTAAATGAACACCTACTGCCCATCAGAGTCTCTACGTTCACTCAAAAAGTACTACGTAATCCAAGTTCGGCCCTAGGAGGTTTTACCATCAAATGTAATCCACATCTGAAGAAAGGATATAAAAACTCATGGGAAATTACTCGGCTACTAAACAACACGTAAAATCTAATAAAATAAATACTAAAAAAGGTATTTAGGATAATTGTTGCTTTGCATACGCAGAGGAAATTCTGATTTCAATGTTCTCTGACGATCACCATTACAGCTACTCAGCACATAATAGTTGAAAGATGAGAGTAAATGATAACATACGCAAATATGAAATATGTACAATCAACTTGGACGCGGATAATTAAATAATTATTATTGATTAGAAAAAATTTGGTAATAGAAATCCTAATCAGTATGCATTTATTAGGTGTAATCTTGTTGAACATAATGGATGGCTGAATAGATTACATGAATATCATATCTGCTTGCATTACATTGTTTGCCTTCTCTTACACAATCAGTAGAAAAATACGTGAAGGCGATCATAGCAGCAGCATCCAAAGTCTATGGATATAAAGAAGAGATGGTCTAGGTTTATACATAGAAAACTTATGCCAGTCTTTGATAAAAAACCATAATTCAATGTATAAATAAAACATTGTGTTTAGATGGTAGCGTGATCGAGGTAGGTGTCTTGGGTAGTTTTGAAAGCAAATTAGGTAAGAGCTGTATTCCAAACAACAATTTGTTAAATGACACAAAAAAGTGGCAACGCCCTTTTTTTACCGAAAATTGTCAGTTTTGCTCCAGTTATACAGAATAAAGATATTGTTTTCTCGTTTAAATGTGTCAAGTTATTAATAATAAAGGTTTAAATAACGCTTTTAAATAATAACTATCTCTACAGGAATTAATTAACCTTTTTGAAAAAATGTCAAATTTAACCCAAAATTTCGACTTTTGGACTAAAAGTTCAGACTTAAGCAATTTTGTTCCAGCGGTAAAATGCACACTGTTAATGTACTAGTATAAAGGCAACTTTTGGCACCTACCCGTTTTTGATAAAAAAAAAATAATAATAATAATTTTTTTCACTCCACCCTATTGTAGAGTCCATCACAAATGGTATCAGATCCGCCCTCAGATTTAAAAACCGTTTATTACAAACTTCACCACTCTGGGAGTGATGCAGTGTCTAGAATAATGATTGCGGAAATCGGCTATTATATTTTATATCCAACATAGCTATTCTAAAGTGCTAAAAATTTAAATCCCTTAAAAGTGCAAACATGCTGATATCTTAATTGTCGATCTTAGCGTCATCTGCAGATATTTTCAAATTTTAATGTAAACATTGTTATATTTCAGTAATTATACCAGCGTCACAGAGTTCTAATATTATAAATTTGCTGTAAGCCGTCAAAACATTTTGTAATATGAATCCAGTTTAGGCTCAAGTCTAAATCACCTCATTCTGCCAAAACAAGACAAGCATGGAACAAGGGTCAAATTCGTTTGACGGTGAGATGTCTTCAATGCGAACCGAACACTGACTCTCAGGAGCTATAAGTGTTTCGGCAGATTAGTAACCGGTTTTCTTGAATTCAGTGTTGCATTTTTATCTAAATGCCAATCCAACACATTTCAGCATCGCTGGACATTAGACCGGAGTGAAAAACAAAAAGTTTTGCAAATCGAATCGTAATAGTGCGGAAAAGTTGCTACTCGTCAATACAAGCAGAGTGAAAAAAAAAATTTTTGAAATCGAAGAATATCTTCCGTTCGCGCATCGCGTTCAAAGTTTTCGAATTTGAACAAAAATTGTACAAATATACGAAAAATCGTAAAAAGGTGTAAACTTTTTTCGATCGAACACATTTTTTTGTACCTACCATGACCTTGAGATGTAGAATGGAGAAAAAAATACCACACACTCCTCCTTTATCCCCTTCTAACCCCCCTCAAGGGGGTGAAAATGGCCAATTTTCGTGGAAAATACCGAAATTACAGGAGATGTAAACATTGACGAATCGACCTGATTTTTTTTTTACATAAGGCAACCTTGAGGCTAAAAATCGAAAACAATCCCCCCCCCCTCGACAGGCTCTGTCCGCTTTGAACCCTGTCGAGGGGGCGACTTTTTGCGGCAAACATTATGTTTTGGTTTGTTTGCCGCGCGGTCACTCGACCTCTCCATCTCGTCAGCCCCTTTCTTCTTCCGTGCACTGTAATGCTCGCTGCGCGTGCGCACCGCTGGAATTCCGAGAAACGGAGTGGGGGAGGAGCTAGCACAGTACCCGTACCTGGTAACGATTGCTGTGCGTCACTCAGTTTTGCCTCAGCGTCGCTGCGTGTTTCTGCTTGTCTGGCTTGTAAAAGAATATATCTCGCCTATAAAAGAAGCGCTGCTCTTGCTGAAAACTTTTCTTGTCGGCTTCGTTTAGAATCCCGTAGCTTGAATTGGATAACGGTTTCATCGATCAAAATTTAGCTTCTTTTATCATCATTATGGCGCTCACTCGAAGCGTTCATACTCACTGCCCATTTTTTGGTGCACCAAAACCACTGCCATCGGCAATTCTTCCCACCAATGCTGACGTTGTCAAATGTTGGCATGGAGTGCAATACGCCATGTTATTGCAGTCTGGTGACTTTAAACCTGGAAGGAAGTTGAGCTTTTTAGAAGTGGCAAACATTGTAGCTCAATAGATTGAGTCACTGTATTTGAAGGCTTCGATTCCTACAGTTTGTCACACAAGAGTCGTTCAAAGGATGAAACAACTGCACGATCGCTATTATTCTCTTCATATATCATATCCAAGAGACAAAGACACCGCTGGGAAACAGAAGAAGTACAATGATTTCATCCATCAGTCGTATAACACATTATTTGACATATAAGATGCAAATGCGAAATGACACTAGAATGCACTTGAGGGAAAAACTTTGACAAGTGTATTTGTCCTAATCCTATAGCTGTCAGCTGCGATTGTCCTAAGGACAGGAAAATACCTACCTTGGAACTGATGTTTCTTTACGCACAAAGACACCTTAGATCAGGTAAAATAGGACCGACGGTGCATAAAAAGGAAACACAAAATCTTACATCATGGTTGCAAAGAAAGGCTCGTCATCTTGATGTGCTTAGCACATAAATGCAAAGCTTGCCTGGTTGCAGCATTGATCCTGAAAGAGAGGAGACAAATGTTAATGCCAATGAGGATCAGGATGATTTAGATTTTCAGCGCACACGATCTTTGTCTGCTCTTTCAAGGAGCCCAGACTCTTCATAAATGCGCATGTCGCTTCCAGCTACTGCTTTGACAAGTAATCGCTTTGGTCTGTCAGGCAGAACAACAGCTGCCATTACCTCTAGCGTGCTAAAAGACGTAGGTCTTATTACTGATAGTAATACATCACTGATCGTTGATAGAAGCAAAATTAGACGATAAAAAGAAAAGTGCATGGCAATTCTTACCAATTCAAACATAGATTACCTGTCCTCCTCTATTGGTAAACATTTCTTCAGCTGACATTGCAGACTTGATTTCCAAGGGGGAAAAGTCAACTCTTCCTTTGAATCTGGCAGACATACCATGTCATACGCAAGCCGTAGAGTGCAGTGTTAAGCTGGTAACACAGGCCTCCTCAAAAGTGTCTGGGCATGAGCGACGTGATGGTTTTATAAGAGCCACCCTCGCTTCTCGTGTTATCATGACAAAATTTGACACTAAATCAGAATTTCGCAGTACCTGAATCTGCATCTGCATAATTCTCCACGCCCACATTTTGGCTGGTTGGTTGAGTAGGGTGTGGGTGGGACTCGCAGTGCAACCACCTTCCCGTGGTGAGTCCTGAGTCATCCTTGGAAGGACGGGCCAAGAGCTGCACAATTTTGATCTCTCGAGGGGGGAGGGGGATTGTTTCCTACTTTTAGCCTCAAGGTTGCCTTATGAAAAAAAAATGAGACCGATTCGTCAATATTTACATCTCCTGTAATTTCGGTATTTTCCACGAAAATTGGCCATTTTCACTCCCTTGAGGGGGTTTGAAGGGGATAAAGGAGGAGTGTGTGGTATTTTTCCTCCATTCTACATCTCAAGGTCATGGTACGTACAAAGAAATGTGTTCAATCGGAAAAAGTTTACACCTTTTTACGATTTTTCGTATATTTGTACAATTTTTGTTCAAATTCGAAAACTTTGAACGCGATGCGCGAACGAAAGATATTCTTCGATTTCAAAAATTTTTTTTCACTGTGCTTGTATTGACGAGTAGCAACTTTTCCGCACTATTACGATTCCATTTGCAAAACTTTTTGTTTTTCACTCCGGTCTACTGGACATTTAAGGAATTCAATATTTTAGCACTGTTTCAAATGTACTGGTATAGCCTATTTCTACACTATTTATTTTTATTCCTTCTGGCATCGCTTTAATCTCTTAATTATCTTGTGTATTCTGGAGCGATATTTGCCAATTAGTAGTAACATATCAAAAATATGTTTTGTCTTCTTGTGTACTTATTATAAAATGGATATCGCCTAATAAAATTAAGTATGCAAAATATTGATGAAAGTATAAAAAACATATGATTATTGTAATGATAAATCGGCAGAAAAAATATCCAAAATATGCTTTATTTTATTTTTTGATCAATATATAAAACTTTTACTTAATATATAATTCAATAGAATTGGTCGATATTATACATGGTGGGGATTATTCTAAATGATGGACCCATTTTCAAAAAAAAAAAAAATGTATTTATTAAAGTAGAAATCCAAAATGAACAATCTTTATACCAATGAAAAGAGGAATTTTCATAGTTTTTTTTTTTTTTTAAGACATTAGAAATGTTCTATGTGCGCACCGTTTGCTGCACGTCAAACATCTACGCGATAGCCAAACTCGTCCCACACACGAGAAAACGTATCTGCTGTTACTTAGTGCATGACTTCCAAAGCGGTAATGGTTCAGAAGCCGCCGGTAGAAGTCGTGCGGCAATAGGCCACGATTTCGTTTCACTGTCAGTTGTGAGTGAGATGGCTACTGTGGAGCACAATGTTTTCTGCGTTCTTGAGTTAGCAAGAAGTGAGTCGCAAATTGCAGTGCAGTGGTCATTTCGTACCAAATTCGGCATTAACGGGAGACACATTAAACATTTAAAATCTCTTAAAAAACTTTTAAATTTTCCCTTTTTATTGGTATAAAGATTGTTCATTTTGGATATGTATTTTAATAAATACAATTGTTTTGAAAATGGGTCCATTATTTGGAATAACCGTGTACATTAAAATTTTCCATTCCACTATTTCCCATTCTAATCCAAAATTTTTATACAAAATATAAATTTAAATATTCTCCAAAGTAATTTCAATAAAATTTTCATTATAAAAAAAGTTACGTTTCAATCTCAGCAACGAATGGCCCTTTTAAAGTATTAAATTGCTTTCGAAATGATTTGAAATGAAGGAATATTATGAATAATTTATAAGGCAGTGTATGTATTTTGAATATAACAAAATATTCAACTCTGAATTTTTAAATGATATTTTTTATGATTTTTAATGCTAATTTATTGTACCAGATTTTTAAACTAAAAAAATAAATTTAATAAATTCGTATTAAATTCAGTAATTGTAGACAATATAAAAAAAAGGTAGTTTTTTTTTTTTTTGAGTGTGTGTTTTGATATTTATCTTTATTCTGAAATCCAAGTATAAATATCTTTAAATGAAGTAGATTTCGTACATCTTACAAAAACTCTATCATTTATTACTTTATAAATTTTGCGAATGTCAATTTTATGAATGTTTTGTTTTAAAATATAACCAGAATTTTATTACTTTAATCTGCAGCCTTTCCATTACATTTTCTTTTTATAAATGGAGCGAATGAATATTTACTTAAAAAGTTCGTTATAAAATACTGTTATAATGTAGGTTTCTTTTGATCCATTTGAAAACGTCAAATATAAATTTTCTAAATCATGAATAAATTAATCCATGTGAATTCGTTAATTTTTATGTAATATATCTCCATTGACGTATAAAATTATTTAGATAATATATATATATATATATATATATATATATATAAAATGATTCACGTAGGCTTGACATAATGACAAACTTTTATTGATTATTTATAACATGAAAACGTAATTGCTAGGTTTTAAAATTTATATTAACAAATGCGGCCAATTCACCGTTTTTGCTTGTTGTATAAAGATACGTTTCTTTTTAACCAAATATAATTTTTATTACATAATTACGCAGTTGCAAAATACAAGATTGGTTTATTTTCGACGTAGTTAACTTTCCTCATATAAACAAAGGGTATGACGATTAATATCAGTAAGTAGAAATGCTCACTTCTTCGGCTCTGAACATTGAAAAAAGTGACGGGGGACGTTACATATATAATAAGAGATATATATGGCACTTTACAAAAAAACAGCAAATATGGATTCAAACATCTGATCGGTACTCAGATCTATTTTTCAAGTTCTGAATATGAGAATATTTGATTCGAGAAATCAAAAAGTGAAACAGCGAAGAAATGACGATAGAATAAATCATTGTCTAACTGCTCTTTACGAAGCAAGAAAATTATGATTACCTAAAACTTATTGTTCCTATGACCAACGAAGTTATTATCTGTTGTTACACTGAATTCTGATTTAAAGCCTCTTGGATATTGAATATGAGTGAATAAGTATTAAATGAAGAACTTAGCATGAATTTCAGTAATGCAGATAAGCATGTAGGATATAACCACTATTTTAACTAGTGTGTTAAGAAAAACAAAATGTGGGAAAAACACCCCATACTTTTTGCGATTTTTCCGGAAGAAAAACGTAAACAGCCATTCGACTGGAAATTATGTCTTGTTTCAATCTCTCTATAAAAATATATGATTACAGTTTCATTTAAAGCTGAAAACGTATTTTAATTTTAAAAAATCTTGATAAACTTTCTGGATTAAATTTCAGTATATTACTGTCTTACATTGTACTTTACCGTTGTTTTACATTGTAACTTCAGTGCTGGAAAAGTTTTAAAATAAAATTCTAATTTTGTTGTTTAGAATAATAATAATAATAATAAAATAGCTCCATATCTTGAATTTAGACACATTTATCTGATATAAGTGCAATTTATTCAATTGTAATTGTAAAAGATTATTTTTTCTACAAAAAGTTGAAATCAAGTGTATTAACAAATGGAAATAAGTTTAGGACAAGTTGCTTCTTTTAAATCTTTCATAGTGAGATAGCGTCATGACCGTAGTTTTCTCGCAGGGCGCATCTATAGGGAGGCTCATATCGCTAGATTTGAAGTTTTGGGACATGTAACTCCTGCACTCAGCAATCACTGAAAATCCTTGACTGAAGAAGATCATGGTAAAATTAGGACTTTTTCGGATTGCGGTCTAAGTGAAAGGTAAATTGCACTAAACAACAAAAAAATAATGTGCGCAATTTTTTAATGATCCAATGAACGCTGTATAAAATAAAAGAAGCGCGCAACCATAAAAACTCTTAGCCCGGTGTAAATCGAACGTTATTAGAAAGGCAGCTTAAAACTGTGCCTATTCATGTGCTATAAGATCTGCGCTAGAACTCTTAGTAACGTTCAGAACTGTTATAAACGTATTAAAAAGTGCCGCATGCTTGAAATATGATAAATTCAAAGCCAAGCCAAAAATATAAGAGCATAAAATTAATGCAAGACTAAAATACACACCATCCAATGCCTTAATACTTGAAAATCAATCTATGCCGCATGCTTAAAATATGATAAATTCAAAGCCAAGCCAAAAATATAAGAGCATAAAATTGATGCAAGACTAAAACACGCGTCATCTAATGCCCAATATCTTGAAAATCAATCTATGGCCAAAATTGTTTTTTGCTAATGAAAAAATAAATTGATAATAACATTGATGGATCGGAGTTTTTAAGATATTACTCTCATAATTTATACCAACTGAACCGTACCTGCTTTCAAAACGTGTATAAGATGATGGCCCAGTTTTAATTTGAGAAGGTTTTAACACAAAAGGAAAAACAAGTTTGGCTTTAACTAAGACATACATGCATTTGACTAACAAGATATTATTGGCAATAATATAATTCCATTTACAAATGAAATTTTGGATCAGAAGTTAATGTTGCTTATAGATAAGGCGTCTATTCACAAGTCTGAATCAACTTCGGATTGGTTATCTGGAAACATTATAAAAACTTTGGACTTTCCCGCTAAGAGTCCTGACTTAAATTCAATAGAAAGTATTTGGGGAATCTTGATTCGTTAAGATTATGATAAAAGAAAGTATGAAAGTAGTTTAATTCAATTGTTGAATTGAAAGCGGCCATTAGAAAACAGATTCTCATTTCCATTTTGAAAATCCTTCCCAAAGCGTCTTATGGATCCATGCTAAGAGGAAGCAAGTAAAGTGCTGAAAGTCAATGTAGAAATGTTTTTCTTGTGTAATTAAAAAATTAAATATACCGATCTTTAACTTTTTTCCAGAAAATATTTGGTTATGTAGGAATTAATTGTTTCTTATCTTTAAAACATATATTATTATACAGCATATGTTATTACACACATCTACGCTATATATATAAAATCCTAATCTACGAATTTATGAAACGGATGTATGAAAAGACTGAAATGTAACGAATTTATGAAACGATTCTATGAAACGACTGATTAAAAAACTGATTATGTTTCGCGGCATTTCTCATAAAATATGGAACACTTTGCGATAAAATTAACACGAAATATCGGTGTTGATCTGCAGTTGTCAAAACTGGTATTAGGATTTTTAAATTCGAAATAGTTTTCGAAATACTATTTTTTTCTAATTTTAAATACTTTTTTTCTAATGATGGCAACTCGTTTTTCATATTTTAGTAAAGGTTATTATTTTAAACTAATTTGGCGACCAGTTTGGACTCCCTTAAATGTATGCTAAAAACGATGTTTTTTTTTTTTTTTTTTTTTTTTTTTCATTATTATTTTATGTAATACAAAACTTTTATTTAAAACTGTAAAGTTTAAAAGTAATGGCTTTCATTTCTTTCTTTTTTTTTTTTTTAACGAAACGAAAAGTAAAATATTAGACGCAGATTCATATACGCACCGGGATACCTAAATGGCGCCAAAATGGCATTATTTTGCCTGACATGGTAACCCGGCTATTAATGCTTATTTATTAATAAATGTTTATTTACATTTATTTTCTTTTTATTTAAAAAAAAAAAAAATGTTACAAATTGTTTTGTTCTATAGTGGTGAATTATTTTTTTTATTATTATTTATTGTTATTTCATTTAAAAAATAATAGAAAATAATTTAAAAATACATACGTAACTGGTATTCGAAAACAAGGTTTTCGCCAAATTGTCGTAAACAAAATCACGCGAAACCCGATTAAATAATGCAACAAATCCTGACATTTAATTTCAAATTCAAAGCAATGTTTTAATGGTTCTACTTAGTCATCCTCTCGACCAATTTCGCCAAATTATATAAATTGCCAAACCACCCACCAAATTATACAAATTGACGTAATTTTTATTTTAAATAACGAAAGAACAAATAAATTAGTATAACATTAATAATAATATAAAAAAAAAAAAATCGAAAGAAAAATTACTTGATGGCGTAAACACATGTAACTTCCTTATAATCAAGTGAATGTCACATTTATGATCAACCATTATTGGCATTTAATCTTACAGCCTGGCGATAGTTTTTTGGTCAATGGGATAACCAAGAAGTACCGTTTTAATTTCACACTCAAAAAAAAAAAAATGCAAATTGGTGAGTTAAAAAGAAGCTATTGGCGAACTTAAAAGTACCAAGAATTCTTTGCGATCATTGCAACATTTATATAGTTTTATTCGAAAAAATAACATTGATTCTTTAATCAAAATGGAATTTTTAATGAAAAGCGAAGTGTTGTAATTGTTTGTGGCAGTTACATGATTTGGACTATTATAATGTAAGTGAAATAATGGTGATAGAATAATATTTGGCGACTTATCGCCTATGGCTGGCTAACATTAAAGTAGTAAAATGGCCGCCTGGAATATAAAAAGCGAAGGGATCCTCCCGGAACTGTTGATAATAGTCACATGACTTAAGATATTATTATAGAGATTGTTTTCAATTCTAAAAACAGAGCAAAGAATAAAATTTCCTAACGATTAAAAATTTAATTACAAGTGACTACTAAAAACAGAAAAAAAACCTTTAATATTACTATTAAATGAGAAAGTGTTAAAAGTAGGAAAATATTGAAAATTCTGTCTTGAAAATTGTATTTACACATGAATATTAAGATAGAAAGAAAACTTTAAAATAATAAATACATTAATATGTGTTTATCCCTTTCAGGGGCAAGGTACTTCTATTCGTGAAATATTAAAATCAGTGAATGGCACCAGAATTTACAAACAAATTTCGAAATACGAAAATGCTTTTGTACACTTACTTGATCACCCGACCGGAGCACTAACCAAAGAATGGCATAGGATGTAACGCTCCGGTGGAAAACACACTTACTTAATAAATACGGTTGTACACTTACTTAATAAAAGGAAAATTTTCATTCCAATATTCTGGTGCCGATGTGGCATTTAATAATTAAAATTAACTGGTCCAGAAATGAACCACCGCCCTTGAAGGGATTAAAGCAATAAATTGTATTATGTCAACCATTTTATAACGCTGTTAAAAAATACCGGGAGGCAAAGACTCTGATTACTTAATTCATTTTATTTTAGCTCCCTTTCAAATGTTTAACTGGTCTTCTTTAATCAAACACGAAAACAACCATTGCATGTCTTAACAGCAACTGATTCGGCCTTACATTTTCGCAATCAAAGGGAATTAAATGGAAACCTGTTTACAGGGAGATCGCAACAGGTTTTTTCACTATAATACAATCTTCTCTCACCTTTTTAATACCAATCGAATTAGCGTGCTTTTAGATTCTGCGGCGTCTGAACGGGGATTGGCGAGCGTAGCTTGCAGGGGGCGGAGCCCCCTAGTATAATATATATATAACACATATGTTAGCACACTTTTACAAAGTATGTTATTATAATTAAAAAAATAACAAAACTTTCCTAACTTTATGGGTATAATTTTGTAATGACATTAGGTTCTCATTAAAATATGAACTTTGCTGATTTTGATGTTAGTACTAAACTTTTTTCCAGCAATGTATGTATATATTCCTGTAAAACTAAAATAAGATCAAGATATATATATATATGTGTGTGTGTGTGTGTGTGCATATATATATGTGTGTGTGTATACATAATTTAACCGCCAAATCCGATTTTAGGCCTAACTTGTTTATCCTAACTCGCATAGGATAAACTATTTTTTCCTAGACCAAACTAGTTTATCCTAACGCCCATAGGATAAACTAGTTTGTCCTAACGCTAATAGGATATACTAGTTTATCCTGCTATTCGTTGGTCCGAGCTAGTTTATCCTAGGCCGATCTAGTTTATCCTACGTCGATCTATTTATCCTAGGCCAATTAAATTTGGCGTATTTTATTGATCCCAAAGATCGCCCGGCGCCAACCTTCTTGATTTTCCTTGGTCGATCTAGTTTTTCCTAGGCCAATGCAATTTGATGTGCTTTTATTGACCCTAACTACCGCTCCCGCGCCAATCTTATGCAAAGTTGTACTGCCGCCACCTCTGTATAATATATTTTATTCGATGGGCAGTGGGATGCTGTCCCCCTATTTTCCCATTTCACCGCCGAAGGTAATTACAAAATATGTTCCATATAACAAATTATGTGACGGAGGACCAAAGAATGGACTGAGAGATTATAATAAAATTTAGGAAGGAAGAATTGCGATATATTTATTTTTCTTTCTCTCGCATAAATATCACTTAGCTTTGAATTATTTAATAATAAATGCACCATTAAAAATATCCGAAGTACAAGACACGGGATTCCATCATATACAAGTTATTTTTCTCAGGTTATATCGTACTTTAATTTTATCACCCAAAAATGCATCTAATCATCTTTAAAATTTAAAAATAACAATAAATGTATAAATTTAAATTGTGGAATAATAGCGATTTAAAAAAAAATGTAAAAAAAAATTGGCCAAATGTCACTGTGTTACTGAACAAACCAAAGATCCTCAGGGTCCAAATGATTTTCATATGAGCTGGGAGGGAAATTGGACTGAAAATTTCTGTCTGTGCAGACCTCAAGAAGAATGCAGTCCAGTACAGACTTATACCGGAAACAAATTAAGTCCCGGTCCATCTCTGTCCAAACCTCTCGAAAAAAGTAATCCCTAAATCAAACCCGGGCCGAGTGTCGGAAAGGAAAATTGGGCGGTCCCGTAAAGACCTTTATATCAAATAAACAAAAGACTAGCTCACAAAATTTTGCAAATTTGGCGGCTAAACTTCTATTATATTTAAAAAAATAAATAAATAAAAAATAAAAAAAAAACGAGTTATTAGTGAACATATCTCACTTCCATAGATGTGTTTGAGTTGAGCGGATTCATTTGAAAATTTTTTGATTTTGAGCTTGAACTTGACTCATTTTGAGAAATTGAATTTGAGTTTGAATTAGTACTTTTTTTGTGAACGTGCTCAAAACTGGTTGGCATCAATTAAAGCACGTCAAATTGAATCGGCCTAGGATAAACTAGAAGGTTGGCGCTGAAGCTGCCTTTGGTATAAATAAAAGCTCGCCAAGTTGAATTGGCCAAGGATAAACTAGATCGATCTAGGATAAACTAGTTCAGACCAATGAATAGCAAGCTAAACTAGTTTATCCTATGAGCGTTATGTCAAATTAGTTTGGCCTAGGTAAAATTAGTTTATGCTATGGCCGTCAGAATAAATTAGTTTGGCATAGGAAAAATTTGTTTATTCGATGTGCGTTAGGATAAACTAGTTTGTCCTACGTCAATCTAGTTTGGTCTAGGCCAATATAGTTTGGCCTAAAATCGGGTTTGGCCGGTACCATGTATATATAATATATTATTTTCTCCTTTATATATACCCGAATAATACTAAATTATATCCTGAAAATAATCTTGTCACTAATTAATTTGTATTACTCATTATTATACAGCTAAAATCATTCTTTTTTAATTTTTCAGACATGCTTTTAAAAATTATTTCCTTATTATTTATCTGATCATTGTGAGAATATTTAAATATATTGCAAGAGAATGTCCGAAAAAAAAAAAAAAACGTATAAATAACTGCAATTTAATTATTTTTAAATTTAAGATTTTTAAACAATTTTAATAATTTTTAAATTAAAAACTGATAAGTAACATTTAACACTTAAAGTTAGAGTTAGACGTAAGATTCATGATGTAGATAATAAAATAAAATTTATATATATTTTTTCGTTTACGAGAAAAAAAAAGAATGATTTATATAAAAATAAATTCTCACTTCAGTAAATTTGTAAATAAAAAAAAAAAAAAAAATATTTATATAATATAATAAAAAAATGAAAAAATAATCAGTTTCCTGGGAATAGTGAGTTAATAATAAGATAAAAATATTTTTTTTGATAACATTTAATAGCAATTTCAAAGTTTGCATCCAATGCTGTACACGTTTCTGTTTGTTTGTATTTTTTACGGTACATAAAAAAAGAAAAAAATGTTTAAGAATTTATATAGTTGCGTGTCCGAGTGTCTTTCAACTGATTTACCACATGAATTCTTTTAGTAAAGTCTATTTTTCTCCATCAGAATTTCATCTCACTATCATATAAATTATAAATAATTTTTTCGATCTAAACAATACTGAAGTTAAATTAAATATATTTTAACACAACTTTTTTTTTTGTAGCAAAATAAAAAAAAAATAAGAATCAACATTGCTTGCAAATAGGGGCCTTTTTATTCGATTTTCCTTTAAATATAGAAACAGTAGTTCATCGAAATAAATAGCGACAAATAATTAGCAACGAAAAGACCCTTCACCTTACAAATCTTTAAATATCTGCGTAAATATAATATTGGGTTCGTGTCAAAACGTTTTGATCGATTAATGTTTGATATCCGACTTGACTTTAAAACATAATCTCAGTTGCGTTATTCATTAAGAAAAGAAATGAAAATAAATGCGAATTTAATAGGTTTTTTTAGATCTAATGAGCGTAAAAACATATAACTTATTAAATTTGTAAAGATTTTCTTTTATTCTTTTACATTTATCATACTTATTACAAACATAAATGCATCTTGAAAAACATTATTTTCTTGGGAACTTATGGATGGAAGATTAGATTATATCACACTGAATACTACAGACAACTAGCATTACAGATATGATGATATTACGTAGACAGAAGTATGCATTTTAATTGCATTTATGACACAATAAATGAAATATATCTGCAATTTTCTTTAATCCGTGGATTTGTTAGAGACGAATCTTGCATAAACCATTCTGTTTTAATTATAATCAATAAATGCACAAGTTAATGCGTCAAAGCCATCAATTTACATACAAACAATCTAAAAATCAATTAATCGTAGTAATTAACAGGAATACTTTGGTTCAAAATGTCAGGAAAGGACTGAAATAAACGTGAACTTAATTAATCATCTCTAATAGTGAATTAGAGATTTTCGCCCATCTGTTTGATAATAGACTCTCGGGTTTTAATCATCATTAAAGATCAAAGGTTCTTCGTATGTTTAATCATAGTTTTTGTTTTTTATCCAATAACATTTTAAACTTTAAATAAATGTGCATTGCAATAAAAAATAATATTAAACAATTATTTATTAAATATGCAAATGTTATGGAATTCTATAGAAAAATAATTGCTTTAAAATACATTTTTTGAATTGTTTCTATTGTTGAAGTCAAATTTTATTGAGATTAATAAAATAAGTTTATACAAAATAAAAATGTATGCTTACATTACATACTTTAGTCAGATCTACCCATACTTATTTTCTAATATGTACAATGATTTCAATATATAGCATGATTTATCGCCTAATAATATATACATAATGTTTAAGTGCACATGTCTGTTTTTTAATAAAGTTTAAATTATTTTCATTGAACTGTAAATGGTCGCGAATTTCGTGTATCCTCCGATCTCTTTTTAAAGATAATTAGCATAATTAATTAAACAAATAAAAGATTGTGATTCTAATATGAACAGCTTTTTTTGGAATCTATTCATCCCGAGTTTCATATCCAAAAATAAAAAAGGCTGGCCAATACGCAAAAGATCATTGTGTATTTCTTTTCTTTGTAGTTACGTATTCCATTAAACTACTATTACAGAAATCACCCCCTATTTTTTTATCACAATGTGCTGATATTAATTTACAGGAGTAACGTATCTGCAAGAGAACCTGAAATCGGCAGAACGCTTCTATGTGGAAGCTCGTTTATGAACAAATGTCGAATGAATTCGGAACACTTCAGAAACAAGCGGTTGATCTTGAAACTCGCATTAGAACGTAGTTGTTAAGTTTTTGTTATCGAAGTCGATATGCAACAGAGAATAAACATGAAATTCTAATTCAGGTTGAGGAAAACTGCTACAGAAATCCATGAAATGTTAAAACAAGTGAACGGGGAGGAAGCATCATTCCATTTTGTATGGTGTAGCCGAATTTTGGAACGGCCTCGTAAATGTCGAATGTGACTCGTATACTAAACAGCAGCATTCCATGCGAACGACAGAAAAAAATGAAAGATCAATGAGAAAGTTCGTGAGTTTTTGACTACGGAACACCGATTGACTATTCGACTACTCGGCAATGTACTGACCACTTCCAAGGAGGTGGATCGGATATTTTGCCACAGGACCTAAAGGAACAAGATTTGTGAATGTCGAAGCCATGGAGAAGACGGTGACGTTCACATTAAAGAACATTCCGAATTAATTAAATTTAAAAAATCCAAAAACCCGACTGCGTAAAAAGCAAACTAATTAATTATCTCTCATCAATGTGAAACTATTTTTTATATTACTTACCTATTTTTTATTTACTTGGATTCATGACTTTTAACTTGTGTTTAATTGTTAGTTCCTATCTATAAACACTGTTTTGATGAGGCTTATAGTTGTCTATGAAGGTTAGAGTTACAGTAAAGCTAGAGATCCTACCTTCGAAACGTTCAAGTTGTGTAATATTTAAAAGAAGCGTTTGACTGTAAAATAGTCAATGAAACATCCTCTTCATTTTGAAAGACCTGTCCAATGATATGCCACTCAATAGGGTTCGTAAAAAAAAATTCCGTCTTTACCGCCATTTTGTATTTTACGGCCTCCATTTTGAATATATAAAAACAAAATCTAGCCTATAACAATCGGGCGGTTAAGACGAATCAATAGAAACCTTATTCATTAAAATCCATCCAGCCGTTGTGATGTTTCCAAGTATAAAGAAATCCACATACCCAGATACGCGTGAAACACATGACCCTTCTTGGCAGTCGGGTAAAAAGGACTTGAAAAGTTGTTTCCGAAACTTCAACAGCCGAGCACTGAAGTGTATTACGTCAGGTGGAAGATGCTTCAAAATATATTATTTGGATATGTATTTCATATAATATTTTCCGAAGTTATTATGTCAGTCCTCGAAATTAGTAGCCGTACATTCTATATAATCACCTCTATAAAATTTGCAAGTGGTCTCAGATTAACTATGATATTAGTGTAAAATATTTTTGTTTAAATTTATTTATATGAATTTTTTTGCTCAAAACTTGTCGTTTAATATTTTAAAGTGAATCGTAAAAGATGTTTCTGTAACAAGTTTGGAATGACATATATATATTTATAGTTAATTACACAATTATAGACATTTCTTCCTCGAAAATAAAATCTATAATCCGTTTCATAAAAAATAAAAATTAAGAAGACTAAAATCATACATAATTATCTTATTTTTATAATTACATTCAGTTCATACTTTATTGCTGTTTTTGTATATTGAATTTCATGAGACACTTAGTCCAAAAGATTCATAAATCTATTTTGTTATATAGTTATATAAATTATTGAAATATTTCTCCCAATAGGTTCATTAGTTTTCTGCTTATAATGAAATATTCAACCATGGAGTAATGTCAAATAGTATCGACAATGTTTATATTTGCTTGTATAACATACATATTTTAATTTAAAAAATTAAAACATTAGCATTGTATAAAATGTGAAGTAAAAAAAAAAAAAAAAAGAAAAATATCAATATCAAAAACATAAACATTTGTAAAGAATAGATATTCTAAAATATGTTTCAAATATATATGTTCATTTCATAATAATCGAAAATATATTTCAAAAAAAGTTTAAATAAATTTAATAAATAACGGAGGCTGTTTTGTAAATTTTTTATGCTATAAAATAAATTTGTTAACTCTATCTTGAAACTGTAACTGCATGGTTACGCTTTATTATATATTCCACATATTCATTATCAACAATGAGATAAAAATATAAAATTTTAGTAAAACAATATAGTCTTTGTATCGAATAATAAATATTTATCCTTGAATTTTGTTTTATAACTAAAAAATAAAGCCTGTGTTATATAAAAGCTTGTCTAATCTTTTCCTTATTTTTAAAAACATAATTCATGTTATTCCATAATTTATGATTTTTCGCAAATGTTGAACATTTTCAATGATATTTTTAACAATACTTAAAAAATAATGTGTATAGAATTGTACATTTATAATGCAGTTTTTAATTTATTTGTTTGACAAAAATTATGTGCAGTGTCAGCACTTATGATCAAAGTTACATAAGTTACATATTAATAATAAATCCTCATTGTTTTTTCACTTATATTCCAAGAAAAACGAGAAAATAAAATAACAATGCATGTATTACCGAAGCACGATAAACGTTTGTTTATATATATATTACAGTACAAAACATTTGAATATTTGAGTTTAACCTACATAATAGGGTGGTGTGAAAAAAGTCAAGTTGTTATTTCCGAGTCGCTGTAGTGTGGAAAAGTTGTGATTGGTAAATACAAGAAAAACTAAAAAAAAAAAAAAATCATCAAATCGGACTTTATCTTCCAATTCGCAAACCACCTAAAAAAAAAAAAAAAAAAAAAAAAAAAAAAAAAAAAAAAAAAAAAAAATGAACATTTCCGATTTTTTCAGAATTATTTTTTTTTTCATGTTTATATATTTTTTGATCACTATAGTGAAAAATATCTGCAGATTGTACTGTTTAATAATAATAATTTAAAAAAATGTGTTTAGAGAATATCTTCCGATCGCGCAAGCTCAATAAAAATCGGCAAAAATTCAATTTTGAGCGATTTTCATGCATTAACCCTTTCGGGCACAATGTGCCCGGGACGGGATACCTCATTTTAATTCCAAACTTACAAACGGCAGCAAGAATATTTTAGCAAAATTTTGCTTTTACAATCAACATGTAAAGTAACATTTTTTTTTTCTTTTTAAATACGAGTATCTAAGAAATTCTTTTTAAAATTCTGGTGTCAGTCTATCATTTCATCATTTTACAACAAAAATTGCCCGTGCCGGAAAGGTTTAAGAATATAATCAACTGAGGTCAGTTTCCGGTCTCAGATTAAGATTTAAATGTTAATTGATACTATTGAGCATATTAGGTCATTTTTAAACAACCTAGAGCTTACCACGAAGACTTCGTTCCAGGTGAAAAGTTTAGTGGTTCACTCAACTGCCACTAGCCATGTCACAAAACAGCGCTGAAGTCGGCGTACGCGCTACCACCTGATCTCACCTAACTCCATAAAATTTACAGCAAAGTCACCTGGATTCAGATGAACTACATACATGGCATATATTTTGACAGAAAGGACGATACCCTAGTTATAGAAAGATTGGATCAAAACAGGTTCGTAGAACTATTAAGGAAGAACACTATTCTATCATAAAAGAACGTGGCTGAGTTTATTTAGGCCATGTATCGTCAAACTCCGGACCTGCTAAGGACAATATACACCACGTCCCAAAAGTTTAGACAATCATTAATTTGCATTAACATAAAAAGTACTAAGGTACAATTAAAATTCGTGAGATAGATAAAAAATAAAAGCAATTTTCCTGATATACACATATAAATAATGATCAAAGATTTGAAATTATAAAATGTACATTAAATTATATAAAAATGTGCTGTCCCAAAAGTATAGACAATTGTAATTTTGATTGGTTTTACATTTTTAAAAGTAACTAAAAACTTACTTTTAATATTTAATTACATTGCCACGACACTTTATAACATCAAATACACGTTGTTACATATAATTAACTAAGAATTGCATTACAGAAGGAGGTATTTCATACCACGCTTTGTCAATTGCAATTTTTAAGTCATTTACACATGTGTATTGCTTTCCATTTTCATATATTTTACGAGATACGATCCCCCATATGTTTTCCATGGAATTCAACTCTGGACTAAGTGCTGGCCACTCTAATAGTGTGATATTGTTTCACCTGAACCATGTTTTCGATGATGTGGAGGTATGGATTTATGCCCCATATTGTTGGAAAACACAGTCCGGTCCTGCTAGCAAATGCAAATTTCGTGATGATAGAATGTTATTAAAAATGGCTTCAGTTGATAATTTATCTCTGCGTGAAATTGCATCAATTTTCAGAATTTCAAAAAGTACTGTACACAGAAGACTGAAAGCTTCAACAAACATTGTTTACAGTAGAATGAAAGGAAAACCTTGCTTAAAGCAGAGACGTCTTAAAGATGCACGTCTAAAGTGGACTAGAAAGCATATGCCATACGGTGAAAAATGGATTTCTGTCTTCTTCAGTGATGAAAAGAAATGGAATTTAGACGACCCTGATGGTCATAAATTTTACTGGCTTTACCTAAAAAAAAGAACTCAAGAACTGTTTCAGCAAGCAACAAAGCGGATGATCCGTAATGACCTGGGAAGGGTTGTCTTTCAACGGCCAACCATTTCTACGATTTATGAACAGAAAAATGAAACCATAGGATTATCACGATATATTACATACAAATTTACTGCCAATTATGGATTTGACAGCACGACCGGACTGTATTTTCTAACAAGATGGGGCATCCATCCATACCTCCACATCATCGAAAACATAGTGTACGCAAAACAATATCACACTATTTGACTGGCGAGCACTTAAACCAAATTGGAATCCCATGGAGAACATATGGGGGATAATATCTCGTAAAATATATGAAAATGGAAAGCACTATACATGCGTAAATGACTTAAAAATAACAATCGAGAAAGCGTGGTGTGAAATGCATCCATCTGTAATGCAATGCTCAGTTAATTCTATGAAACAACTTGTATTTGATGTTATAAAGAGTTGTGCAATAAAATTAAATATTAAAAGTAAGTTTTTAATTACTTTTCTAAATGTAAAACCAAACAAATTTACAATTCTCTATACTTTTGGGACAGTACATTTTTATATAATTTAATGTATATTTTATCCTTTCAAACCTTTGATCATAACGTATATGTATATATCAGAACATATGCTTTTATTTATTACCTATCTCACGAATTTTAATTGTACTTTATTACTTTTTATGTTAATACAAATTTTATTGGTTGTTTAAACTTTTGGGACACGGTGTAGCTTTCATAGTATCATGTCATACTGAACAAGGGATTTCACTTGAATACTTAGATTTTTTGGCCTGTGATGGTAGAAATACCAATACTGGATGAAAAGGTGGTGCTGTCAGAAAGCTTGAAGTGCATCTCGGACGACCAATGAAGTGGTTTGTTTGTTTATTCCATTTTGTTGATTTACGTTTCCGCCACCTTTTTCAACGTTTGGATGGTGAAACAACTTGCCCAAGATCACTTAGTAGACCAATAGGACAGAATCTCATCGTTGTGAAAAGCTCTCGGTGATACATTTTCAATTGAGTGATTGTGAAATTCCAGAAGTGGACAGACAACTGTTGAGCAAGGACCAAAGATAACTTTTTGACATAAGTCAAACAATAAAAAATGGCAACTTTCCAATTGACTTATCAAAGTGTGACCCCGGCACAATTTCACATGCCAGATGGCTCAATTGTGCAAATAGGGGCCTTCGACTTCACGCGAGCATGAAAAATCCATCGGGTACCTCGAAAGCCTTATTGACATTTATTTTAAAACCTTACTTGCCAGTTTGATTTGAAATAAAATACAGTAAGTACATTACAGATGGCACTACTCATCTGTACAGAGCAATGGAAACATATGGATACTTGCGTGACAACCTGAAAAAAGGTATAGTATAGTCTCTGAAATTGAACGAAAATCTTTCTTTGCTCTCCCGGAAAACCTGTTGATGGCAATGGTCTTTGATAAGAGGAGGCACGTAAGAGAGCTGTGGATAAGAAGATAGTTAAAATCCAGTCAGACTGCTTCAAAACGTAAATGCATCAGAATCTTTATCACTCTTACTTTAAACTTCAATGCCGCAGAATATACACGATTAATTGATTGGAATGTATAAAATTATCATCTCTACCTCCTTTTTGGAGAATAACCAATGAAGAAATACATTTCTTCGTTCAATCATGCGATATATCAGTCTGGGATGGTAAAAAATTTCCCTGCCACACGCAAGCTGTCAAGCTGTGGGTCAAATTGGTATCGGAAGCATCGTTTAAGGTATGTGGGCCCCAATCAAGAAATGAATTCATCAGGGCCACACTGAAATCAATCCCGACATTACCATCAAATCGCAGTACAAAGTTGCATCTAAAAGTCAGACTTAAACAGATGAAATTACAAATTGTATATTTTATACTCTCGCGAAAATAGTTTTTTAATACAGTGTTTTGACTCTACTATAACAAAATTATGTATTGTTATGTAAATAGCAAACACCCTCATTGTTGGATGAATGGAAGTGTGTGGATTGAACTCGAAGTGCAGCTACCTTCCAGTGGTGAGTTCTTGGTTGTTTAAATATTATAAAATATCTAAACAAGCAAAGAGCTGTACAATTTATATGCAAATGTTAAAATTGGAACGCAAACTGATCTCAGGTGATTATTTTCTTTATTCATCAAAATCACTGAAAATTGAATTTTTCCTGATATTTATTGAGCTTGCGCGATCGAAAGATATTCTTTAAACGCAATTGTTTATTATTATTATTATTATTAAACATTACAATCTTCAAATATTTTTCACTATAGCGATAAAAAATATACAGAAGTAAAAAAAAAATATTTTGAAAAAAGTCGGAAATTTTCAATTTATTTGAATCTTTAGGCAGTTTGCGGGATCGGAAGATAAAGTTCGATTTAAAGATTTTTTTGTTTGATTTTCTTGTATTGAACAATCGCAACTTTTCCGCACTATAGCGACTAGGAAATATGAGCTTCACTTTTTTCGCACCACCCTTCTACATAAAGAGTAACCTTCAAGCTTGTGTACAACAATTGCGAATGTTATCATACATTTTAAAATAAAAAGTGATGTCTTATACTTGAATGTTTTGAAGTATCTATCTACATATCTGTAAATATATTTTAAATTTCAATCAGTGTTTAAACAAAACAGAATGTATGATTAAGTATGTTCGGTCTTAACAATAAACAAAGGTTCTATTTTCCGGTTATTGTGGCCAAATAACATTGACTGACACTTTTTTATATATTCAATAACATTCCAGGATTAGTTTTGTTTTCTTTTTTACAAATGCAGTGCGTTGTTTTTAAAATACAGTTCATTTGTTAATGGACACCCATGCTTTATAACATCAGTTTCAGTTTGTACCCCGAAGTTAATAACCCTAAAGCGTGTTTAGATTTTCATGGATACTCACTTGATAATCTTCTTACCCTTTTTTTTTTTTTTTTTTTTTTAATGACCAGAAATGCATAAAAATATCAGCTTCACTTTGTACACCGAAGTTAATAATTATAAAACATGTTTTGTTTTTTGATGAATACTCAAATTGAGAATCTTCTTAGTGTTTCTCTACAAAGTATAGTATTTTTCTACAAGTGCAATATTTATTTATAATAAAGATGATTTGTTAATGACCAACCATGCTGTAAAACAACAGTTTGACTTTGTACACCCAATTTAATGAACATAAAACGTGTTTAGTTTTTTGATAGATACTCAACTGAAATCTTCTTACTGTTCATTTATTAACAAATGCATTATTTCTTTATAAAAAAGATATTCCTTTAATGACCAGTCATTCTGTAAAACATCAGTTTATCTTTGTATACCCAAGTTAATAAACATAAAGCATGTTTAGTTTTTTGATCGATATTCACTTGAGAATCTTCTTACTGTTCATTTTTTTTTTTTACAAATGCAATATTTCTTTACAATCAAGATCAACAGATAATGACCAGCCATGCTGTAAAACATCAGCTTCACTTTGTACACCCAAGTTAAAAAAAATAAATCATGTTTAGTGTTTTGATGGATACTCACATGAGAATCTTCTTACAGCTCATTTGCTTACAAATGCAACATTACATTACAGTAAAGGTCATTTGCCAATGACCAGCCATGCTGTAAAACATCAGTTTCACTTTGTACACCGAAGAAAATAAACATAAAATGTGTTCAATGTTTTGATGGATACTCACTTGAGAATCGTCCTACTGTTCACCTTTTTTGCAAATACAATGTTTCTTTACAATAAACATAATTTTTTAATCACCAGCCATGATGTAAAACATCAGTTTCGCATCGTACACACAAGTTAGTAAACATAAAATGTCGTAAAATTTTCATAGATAACTCAATTGAAAATCTTCGTATGGTTCATGTTTTTACAAATGCAGTATTTCTTTACAATGAAATCTCTCTTCGGCTTGAAGGAGATATGGTTATCTGCCATTTTAATTTCAGTTTTGTTTTCCACATTTTCGTCACGATATTTAATTATTTTTTGACCAAAATATGATGAATATATGGTTAAGGATTTGAAATATGCATAAACATTTCTTGTATTTGCATTCTAAGGATTTGTATTTCAGTCTTTAAAAACCGTGGCCATCTATGCTATAGTTACCCTGTTATAATGTCACTTCTGAGTTACATAACAGATATTGCTAAAAAAATGAGAATTTTAAAATATAAATTTTCTTTAATGTATTTACACTTCACAAAATCAACTATTCAACGATATAATAATTTTAATGATTTTAATAGTTTGCAGAATTTATAATTACTAAATTATAAATATGAAGAAAAAACGCTAGTCAAGCACATTTCAAGCAGTATCAAGAAAATGTGTTATAACCTACCCGTGATAACAAATTAGTACAGAACAAACTTCACGACCTTAAATGTATGTCATCACACGTAAGTGTTGCAAATGGGAAAAATATGATTGTGTAACTCCGGAGATAGACTAGGCATTGAAGGATTAATTACTGGCCAATGCGTCAAACCTAACGGTCAATCAACAACAATAATTTTTTTGTTGTATTTATCAATAATTTATTTTAGGTCGGAGGAGAGGCACGGAGCAAAGAAATTTCCAGTAACGATGCAAAATTTTAAATATCTGCGGGATAATCTTATTTACATAAAACCTTTATTTTCTCATCTCCAACAATCCAATTTAGCGTCGTGAAAGAGATCCACTCTCACTTGAACTAAATGGAGGCACTTTTCACATATAATCAACAAGAATTTTTTAAAAAAGTAGGCAATAATTAAAAAAATATGCATTACTTACAGTTCATTTGCCCTGTAAATTAATTAAAAGAATATTTTACAAATAACATGACAAGAATGAAGATGCAAATATATATATTCTTATATGCTAAACTAACTATGTCATGTTTCTTTAAAATATGTCTTTATATATTATCTGTCTCAAAAGAATAAATAAAACAAATACAACAAATATGTTTTAAAAGAGACTGTCTTTTCAAAACACATTAAATATATAGAGATAAAAAATCATATAATACTTAATGAAATAAGTTTGTATTTTATATACTGTCGAGATAATTTATAATGTCATTATTGTGTCCTATATTTTAAAGTCTCTGTAACTTTTCCCAAACTCGTTTATGTCTTCCAGTGGAAAGTTATTTGAATAGTTAAGTTTAAAAATAACGATGTATATAGATTTATATCTTTACAATGCAGATTTTAAATAATATATTTTTTTGGGAAAATGTATGTGAAATGCGAACACTTATGGTTCAAATTTATATCTACGCTATATATATAAAATCCTAATGAAACGAATTTATGAAACGGCTGAAATGAAACGATTCTTTGAATCGACTGATTAAACAACTGATTACAAACAACTGATTAACCGGCGATTTCTCCTAAAATATGGAATACTTTGCGATGAAATTAACACCAAAAATCAATATTGATCCGCAGATTTCAAAACTGGTTTTAGAATTTTTAAATTCGAATTAGTTTTCGAAATATTATTTTTTTTTCTAATTTTATAAACATTTTTCTAATGATGGCAACTCAAATTTTAATCGAACACATATTTTTTTTTCGGATTTTAGAAAAGGTTACTATTTTAAACTAATTTGGCGAGAAGTTTGGCCTCCCTTAAATGTATGCTAAGAAATGCATCATGTTACTTTTATTCAAAATTCAATTTGTATTTCATTATCATTTTATTTAATACAAACAGAAACATTAAAAATAAATGGCTTTCACTTCTTTATTTTTTTTTTTAACGTTATGAAAAGAAAAAAATATTAGGCACAGATGTCATATACGCAACGGCGTACCTAATTGGCGCCAAAATGGCATTATTGTGGTTGACATGGTAACCCGGCTATTGTTGTTTATTTAATAATAAGTGTGTACTTTATTTTCTTTTTTTAAATTACATAGATTGTTTTGGTCTATAGTTAATTATTTGTTTGGTTATTTTCCTTTAAAAATAAAAAAAAGTAATAGAACATAATTAAAAAATACGGTACTACTTAGTTATTCCATCGACCCATTTCGCTAAATTATATAAATCGCCAAATTATACAAATTGAAAGAATTTTTATTTTAAATAGCGAAAGAACAAAGAAAATAGTATAACATTAATAAATATACAAATAAAACGTCGAAATAAAAATCACTTGATGACGTAAAGACGTGTAACTTGCTTAAAGTCAAGTGAATGTGACATTTATCAACTATTATTGGCATTTAATCTTATAGTTTGGTGATAGATTTTTGTTCGACGGGATAACTAAGTAGTACCAAAAATACATATGTAACTGGTATTCGAAAACGAGGATTTCGCCAAATTTTCGTAAAAAAAATCACGCCAAACCGGATGCGTATATGGTATCTGGCCAAATATTAAATGATGTAACAAACGATGACATTTAATTTCAACTTCAAAGCAATGTTTTAATTTACCACTCGAAAAATAAAAAAAATGCTAACTGGCGAGTTGAAAAATAGTTATTAGCAAGATTTGCACCCGGCTAGTGTAACAGTACCAAGAATTCTTTCCGACAATGCTTTTATGTAGTATTATTCGAAAAAAAAATTGATTTTTTTAATCGAAATGGAAAACTTTCGGCACAGATGCCACATACGGTCCCATATTGGTGCTATTTTTTTCTGGTGCCAATGTCATATACGCAACGGGTACTTAACTGGTATCGTTATTTTGCTTGATTTGATAAGCCGGATGTTGTTGTTTATGCTGTTGACCTTTTCCCCAAATTAGCGTCGGGAAAAAATCGCGCCAATATGGGGCCGTATATGATATTTGGGCCAAACTTTAATATGAAAAGCGAAGGAATCAGAGCGTATTTATTTATGGCAGTTACATGACTTGGACTATTATGATATAGATGAAATGATGGCGATAGAATAATATTTGACGACTTATCACCTGTACCTGGCTAATATTAAAGTACCAAAATGGCACCAGGAATATAAAACGCGAAGTGGTTCGCCCGGAACTCTTGATGATAGTCACATGACTTAGGCTATTGTTATAGAAATTGTTTTAAAATACCGGGAGAGAAAGACTCTGCACACTTAATTCCTTTTATTTTTAGCTTCTTTTCAAACGTTTAACCGATCCTCTTTAATCAAACACGAAAACAACCATTGGATGTCTTAACAGCAACTGATTCGGGCTTAAATTTTTGAAATCAAAGGAAATTAAATGGAAACCCGTTTACAGGGAGATCTGCACAGCTTTTTTCAGTATAATTCAATCTTCTGCAATATTTTTTAAACCTATCAGATTAGCGTGTTTTTAGATTCTGCGGTGTCTGAACGGGGGTTGGCGAGCGTAGCTTGTAGGGGGCAGAGCCCCCTAGTAAATTATATAATAATAATAAATCCTTGTTGTTTTTATCCCTTATATTTAAAAAAAACGAGAAAAATACAGTCTTTAAAATTAAAATAAATACGAATACATTAGCGAAGCATTATTAGCGATACATTATTTACACTACAAAACAATTGAATATTTTTATTTAAACTACTTAAAGAGTTAACATATATTTATAGTGTACATATCGCTCACCCGCAAGAAAAGTGACTCATACATCTCGACAAAAGTAAATTTTACAGGACAGGAAAATGAAGTTTCGCATTTTCTTAATATAACATAAAACGATAGGAATTAACACTGCATGCAGCTGTAAAAGGGTACAGAAAATGTTTAAAACCCTTAAGAATCGAAACATAAAAGAGATAGGGTGGATTTAGTAAATTTATAATCCCTAACCTAATAAATGTAACCCATTGTTATGCTGTGTCACTTTTCGTGTTGCACAATTTGTCAAATTCTAGCTGCCTTTCAAAATAGTACGCGCAAAAATCTAGATTTTTAACACTTTTCAACACAGTTGAAGAGTCTTTATGAATTCGGTTTGTCTGTCTGTCTGCCTGTCTGACCACCTGTCTGTCTGCCTGTTTGTCTGTCTGTCTGTCCATCCATCTGTCTGTCTATCCGTTTGTGTTCTAACTCGCTTAAATATAGTCCGATTGCCGTGAAATTCAAAGATGTTATTGTATATCCCTATGGAATCTTCTCTATTGTAAATGAAGTCTATAGCATTTACGGTTCAATTACAAAGAAACTCAAAATAATTCCGTTGCTTGGGGTTACATTATGGTGTATGGAGGGAACATCGTTTGCGGTGCATTTTAATGACATCACACTATTTTACACATACTAAAATTTATATATACACGGCGGTCTACTACGGCATTTACTGTGGAATATTGTGTGCGTAGGAGTTATCGTTCATTTACAGGGACACACAAAAGCATTTGGCTGAAGAAGAAATTTAACTATTGTAGTCTATGAAGAACAAATGCTGGAAATGCGTTTGCAGTTACGGTACGCGTTTTTATATTGAACGTTTTTATTAAATATCGCTTGGCGTGGACAAGTTCTATAAATCATATAGAGGGTTGCACAAAAGTTCTAAAGTACATTTCCGTTTATTAACAGAAATGGCTGAATGGAAATTTTCAACTGTACTATGACTTTCAATGAACTAAGTTTTAGCATACTATATAGTACACATACAAATCCAAAGATCATGTACAGGGCTGCACAAAAAACTGATATTTTTCTGACTAGATTATAATAGTGGAAATTGAATGCGGTATGATTTTTTAAAATTGCTTATTTAGACATGATATTTCACCTTAATAAACTGTGAAGTTTCGTTACTGTAAACTGATTGTGTTGGAAAGTGTTACATAATCAATGCTGGAAGCAGGATTTTTTGCTCTTGTTTTAAATCAGAGGGTTTTTACTTTAATATATTATTGCTAGTTATCAAAAATATTATTTTGAACAAATATAAGAATCAGCCATTGATTCATAACAAGGTTTCTACACTGTAAAAAAAAAAAAAAAAAATGTATCGCTACAGATGTAAAGTTACATGCTTACTAAACTTTCATCTGTAACTGTACAAAAAAAGCTGCAAATCTACAAAACTAGTTTTTGTGAAGCTACAGAAATCTGTAACTTTACAAATGAATCTGCTAAAATTACAGTAAGCTTACTAAAATTTTATCTGTAACCCTGGTTGCATTTACATGAAAATTTCTAGGCATCCCAGTTTCCTAAAACATTCTTAGTAACCTTACAGATTTTTTAATTTTCGGCGCAAAAGTGTGTGTTACATGAAGTTTTAATGTTGCTGTTACATACAAAGTTCTAGGAATCCCAGTTTCCTAGAAAAATTTTAGTAACTTTACAGATTTTTTTTTTTTTTTTTTTTTTTTTTTTTTTTTTTTTTTACAGTGTAGGAAAATAAATTAAAAGAAAAGGCATATTTCAAAACTTTTTTCTAATTATTATACAACTGTATATAAGTATACAAGAACTGATTATAAAATTAATAAATCACATAGATGTAATTACGTCATTGCAATATGCTCTATAACAATTGAAAAATAGAAGAAGTAGGTAAGTAATTTTTCAATCTTCAATAATAACTTATTAAAAACATGTATAATAATCACTTATAAACAGATTAAGTAAAATAATGTTATAAAAAGTGATAAAATATCTTTATTAATATTTATTAAATTTATATAATAATTATTAATAATAATATAATATAATTAAACTATTTATTAGTTCAAAATATTTCTATATACTTATAAATTACTTTATCATAAAAAGTAACCTTACTTAAGAGAACATCAGATTACTACGTTTGTTTTGTACCTTCGTCAAACTTTTGAAAAGAAAAATAATTATTCAAATCGAAAATATAAAAGGTAATTATTACAAGTTAAAAAAAAATACTTAATTTAAAATGAAAAAAATAGATAAGTTGTTTTATCTTTTCTTTTTTAAATTTATTGTTCTTATAAAAGTAAATATTGCAGCATTTTATAGGACTCTCTCAAACTTGAACTTTGTTTTTAAAAGTTTTGTATGGATGGATGCTACACAATCCTTTATCTTCATTGTGAATGTTATAATGTCAGAAAAAAAAGGGCACAACTTTGAGGAATATGCTTGGAAGCTCTTAAAGGACAAGCAATCTTGTGTCTTCTGTTTACTTAAAGGAAAGGGTTTCGAATCCGCTTTATGTAAAGGTAAAAACTCTCTTTTACCTCTAGCTTTAATTTCAAACTAACAAAAATCGCCTTGGTGATAAGAATATTTTATGAAAAATGAAAAAGGGTTGATTTATTAAATCTTAATATTTTGATTCTTGAAAATTGAAGAACATTACATTCATTATCTTTCACATAATCTCTAAGCACACCTCATTTCGTCACTCAATCGTCTTAAACCTAAAAAATCTGGATGAACTATCTCATTCATTGAAAAATGACGCCCCGTATTTTTGGCTTCCTAATCAATGTCACGTACTGTTGAGAGGAGTAAATTTGACCGATTTTTTTTATTTGTTTTTCTATTACTGAATGGACAGCATCGACTTCATTCTATGTATGTCCACAGATCAAGAATTTTATTGTCATTTTATAGATTTTTAGTGGCTTAACAACAGGGATGAATAATGAAATAATATATTTATTTTTATTTTGTCCGTCGCAGTTACCACAGTAAAAAGTTAATTCCACATTTCCACTGTCACACGTGAAGCAAAGTCTCGTAAATATATCCACAAATAAGTACGTATTTTATTCGCTCCGCGTTGACCCTCATATTCATTCCAAAATGACATTCGATAATATCACTACCTACCTGACAAATTGTAAAGCTGCAACTATTAATCTATGATATAACTATCAATCAATTGATAATATATAAATCACCAATAGAGCGATATTTCACAAAAAAGGAATTTTTCTTATTTTTTACTAAGGCAATAAAGAGTTTCATAAATTTCTCGAGTATGAGCTTACGGAAAAAATTGTTGTGAGATGTGTCGTTTTTCTTGTTTCATCACTGCGCATTTCTTATTATAGAAAAGTGACACATGGTGTAATATAGAGGTTTTCCGAATAACGACTCGAATAACAATTTGCCAAAGCTAGACGAACCTAATACTACCTATTTATGATATAAAACACAAAATGAATTTTTGTGAGATGTGTCGCTTTTCTTCCGGGTGAGCGATATTATGTACAGCAATTGCAAGCGTAATGGTATATTTTATTATTAAAAGTGATACATTTCACTTGGCTATTTTGTAATATATACATCTACACTGTAAAAAAAAAATCTGTAGAGTTACTAAAGATTTTCAAGGCAACTGGGATTCCTAGAACTTTTTATGTAACATCAACAACAAAAATTACTGTAACAGACGCTGTTACAGGATTTTTTGTTGTTGCCGTTACATAAAAAGTTCTAGGAATCCCAGTTTCCTAGAAAAATTTTAGTAACTTTACAGATTTTTTTTTTACAGTGTATACATCTATATACATATATACATATATACTATACTCTCTATATACATCTATATATACATCTATATATACATCTATATATACATCTATACATCTATAAATATATTTTAATTTTCAATCAGCGTTTAAACAAACCAGAATGTATGATTAAGTATCTTCGATCTCATATTAATAAACAAAGGAATTACACAATTTTAATATATATAACCTTTTAATATACCTTAACACAATTTTAATATACCTAATAACATTCCAGGAATAGTTCTTTTTTTTAAGGCAGTATTATTTTCAATATGATCATTTGTTAAAGACCGGCCATGCTGGAAATCATCAGTTTGTATTTGTACACTTAAGTTAATACATCAAAAACGTGTTTAGATTTTCATGGATACTCACTTGAGAATCTTGTTGTTGTTAGCCTCTTTTTATGCATATCTAATTGCACATAGGGATAGCATGTAGCAGTATGCAGTAGGATGTTGCAGGATGTAGCGCCTACTGAGCGAGATGGCGATGTATCGAATGAATAGACATTGTGCACATAGTTCACTTTTCCATTAAGAATCCAAACTGTAGGAACACCTTCCGTCTACTTTTCATATCTTTAAATGTAAGGCTGTCTTACAGAAATAGGCAAGCCGTAGAAAAATGCATTATGACCTGGGTCAACTCTGCAAACCAAATTTTTTTGAACAACAATAAAATGCTTGTTGTATTTATCATTAATTTATTTTAGGTAGGATTAGAAGCACGGAGAAAATAAATGTCCAGTAACAATGGCAGTTATTAAATTTCAGGAAAAATATGCATTTTTTAAAGTTTCAATTGCCGAATAATTTAATTGAAAGAACATTTTACAAATAACATAACAAGAAGAAAAATATAAATGTATATATACTTACACGCTAAACTATGTCAAATTTCATTAAGTTGTAATTTCATATATTATCTATCGCAAAAGTATAAAAAAAGAAATACAAAATGTTTTAAAAGAGACTGTCTTTCAAAAAACACATGAAATATGTACAGAAAAAGTTTAAAGGTTAATGAAATAAGTTTGTATTTTATATACCGTCTGGTTATTTATAATGTCATTACGTTGTCTTTTATTTTTTAGTTTTTGTAACTTTTTACAATCTCATTATGTGTTCTGGTGGAAATTTAGTTGAATTATTAAGTTTAACATTAAAGCGATGAAATTATTCTGGATCTTCTTGTTGAAAATAAAAGTATAAAAATTAAATTGAAAACTATCAATTTCACCAGGGAATGAAAGGGAAACTTTCAATCAGCGTATGAGCAGATTAAAAAGATTTTGTTCACCCGCGTTCTGAAAAGAATATTTTTATCTAATGTTTGATTTTGTTAATCTTCTTTATTTATAAACAAAAATTATAAAAAAAAAATAATTCCCTTAATAATATAATAATGTTTAAGTAATGTATTTCTCTTGCTATATCAAAGTTATAAATGTAAGAAATAAAGATTACATTTAAAAAATGAACTACTTTAAATTTTTTTACGCATTTACAAATAAAGAGCTACTTAATAGCTCAGTAAAAAAGAATAAGTTGCATTCATAGAAAAAAATGACTATAAATTGTGTTTTACATGTAGAAAGTGGGTCTCATTTGAAAATTGAATATGCTTTTTGATAAATAATGTTTAATCAAATTCAAACTTAAACAGTTCTTTAAAATTAATAGAAGTCAAACAATGGTAATATTCTTTAAAAATATATGTATGAAAAACAAATCATTGAAAAATATTATGACATTGAATATTTGCTGAAATTGTAGGAATTTGGTTGCATTTAGTAGACAAAAATAAAAAAAACATTTTTCATTGCAAAAGGAAAACATTTAGGAACGACGGTTATAAGATGATATAATTACATACTGTATAATCGACAATTGTTGGGAAAACAAAATACAATTTTATAAATGCGCAACTCACTATTATTATCATCGTTATACATGATAAAAACATAAAAATATAAAGTGTTAATTTAATCCAAAGATGTCGATGTAGTATAGTCGTTTTGTTTAAAGGGACAAGGGACATTCACATTCATTCATTATTTTTTTTAATTTCATTTTATATGATATTCAAGGGCATACTATATGCATTATGGTATCTATTTATCACACATGTAATTAAAAAAATGATCGACAGAGAAAAAAAAGGAATTTTCTTGAATATGTTAAGCGTTATGGAGAACATTTTAAAATGCCCAATGCGTCCCCATATCAATTAAAATCCACAATATTTTTTATAGCTGTTTATCATTATGTGTGTCATAAATATGTGCATCGTTGAAACTATATATAATAGGAAAACTTAAAGATACTTAACTGCAGAAATATGATGCTAAAATGCTGAAAATGTCATAAAATTTAGAATTTTTTTTCTTACCTTTATATTAAAATATATAAAATTAGGTACACAGTTTTAATTGTATTTATAAAACAACCTTTTATAAAAAATAGTGATATTTTATTTGCTATGGAATGCGCATGGTGTATTTAGAAAGGTTATTTTAAGTTTAAAATATTTAAGAAAATTCTTTATTCCCCCCTCCCATTTTTTTTTCATGTATGGTAAATATATGCCATAATGCATATAATGTGCCCTTAAATAGTATTTAAAGTGAAATTATATATATATATATATATATATATATATATTAATTTGAAGATCCCTTGTCCCCTTAATAAGGATTGTCATACCTGACGAACAGGAGAAAATAAAGTTTGCAATTTTAGCTAACATTACATATCTAAACTAAGTACTCATTCAAAGGTTGTTTAGGTTTTTGTTATATTACCTTCCCAACAATTAAAATTATTACATTTAACAGCTTTAATATAATTATTTATAATATTTTGGCAATTACATGATTTCCAGACTATATTGCGTTTCCAAAATAAATTCCAATGTTGTTTCCAAAAGACAAAAAAGAAAAATAACATTGGAGTCATTCTGATTCTATGTCTCTGACCACGTAAAGAAATTCATGTCTTCAGTTACGAGTTATATGTGAGTATATAGTTTTATTTAAAATATAAGACAAAAGTATGCATATATAAATGGATTTTTGAATATATTACCTGACAAACAAAAAAATTAAGAAGTTAAATGAATATGTATATATATACAGTAGCGGACCAAAACTTACATTACGTACAAAAATTCATATTTGCAATTTTGAAGATCTGTTTTACTTGCCCAAAATTAATTTAGTTGCTTCAAAGCAATGTGTGGCATCATTTTTGTACACTAGTTATTGCATATTATAAGAATTACAAAGTAATGCGGTTTTTATAAATAGAGCAGCAAAATGGAAAATATCCAGTTGTCGTGATTTTTTATCCAGTGAAAGCATAGTTCCATGCACTTGATTGTCATCCAGGGAAAAAGTGCGGCAATTTTTTAGTAAAGGATGGTTTTACGCAAGTGCAATCATTAAATACTAGGATGCCATAAATATACAAATGCTAGAGTGATAAATTTGAAGATCGAAAATTGTGATGTTAAGAAAATAGCCTGATCAGGCCAAAAGAGGCTAAATTCAAGGTATAAAAATCGATATCTAAACCAAATCAGTCTAAGAAATCGTCACGCAAAGTCATCATGATTTTAAAATTCGAATTTGTAAATCTCTCTGGGGTTACTATAAGTGCATGAGGTCTTTAAAGACGGCTTAAGTAATGTGGTTTGCATTGCTATCGCACCTCAAAAATTCCTTTATTTACAAAATAAATATTAAAAATCGAATTGTTTGGGTGAAGAATACATGTTCCCATGTTTCTTGGGTGCCATGTTCCGTTAACAAGGGCTCATTAGATCGCAGAATTGTTTCTTACGAATCTAAACTCAACATCAATTGATTGGACTTCAACCGGTGTGTTAGGAAATGGAAAAGTGAAGCATATAATTAGAATTGCATTTGCCTTACTATGGAATTCCGAGTGATCAAAATTTGTCTGGGAAATGATATTCAGCAAGAGATTGTCCGACTGAAATTATTACTGAATGTCAGTTTTCATCGATATCTTGGAAGAGCGTTTTAAATCACTTATTTGAATAATTTTAAAGTTGGTGAAAAAAACATTTTTTCAAGACTTAGAAACCTGTTATAATGCGAAATTTGTTAGTAGAACCTTATTTATTCTTAAATAATTTCCAAGACTCATTTGCAAATTCTTATTGCCACAACATATCGTATTTTAATAATGCAATTTACCACCCATTTCCAGAGTTTAAGTGCAGGTCTATATAAAGAAAATCTGGTATTGAAGCTATTGCCTGGACTGAGAATACTCCTGATATATATCCTTTCAAAAAGTTTGGCTCTAGTAATGGGTGTTATTATTTTTTTGAAGAAGCATGCTACCAAGATTTAACTAAACTAAATCATTTTTAGGATCTGGTACCAGGAAACTGTGCACGATTACATCCAGAAGTTGATTTCTTCCATCCCGGCCCGCTGAAAAGCTGTGATCGTCGCACGCTGATTATAAAAAGCATCAAAGTGACCCATTTGCGTATAACCACATCAACGGGCATGTAACATGGCTATAGTTATTTACAAATCGTTATTATCTACTGCACTGTTCGTTACTCTGTTCCATATTCTTATAGAATAGTGCATATGCCTCTTTCAGAACTTATTCAGCATAACTGGGAGCTTCAATAAAAAAATAATTATGTAAAATCAATACTATAATTTTATTTTAAAGTAAAAATATTATATTTACATGAGCCATAAACATAAATAGATTTTTTGTACACATCGCCTTTTGTTCTTCTTAGGTGATTTTTTTTTTTTTTTTGCACGTTACTGCATGCATTCATCTCTATGCTGGAAGATATGGCAGTTCTTGAACTTTGTTTCCAGATGAACTATTAAAAAATCACTTGAGAATTTTTCTCATAAACTATTCCGAAAAAATAAGCCATATCTCAAATAGTAACAAAGAAAAAATATTTACGACAAAACAATTATTAAGAGTTTGCACAAATTTTCATTATTATGTAAAAATGCCACCCATACGTTTAAAAATATTGTTTTGTGAGAGCGTGCTTGTCCACTTTTAATGTCGCAAACAAGGAATTCCGCAATCAATAATATCCAATTGAAAATTATAACTCATTTTGTGGTGCTTTATTTCAGATTAATTAAATTTCGTCATTTTTAGAAACCTAACGAATACTCAAATTCTTGCTATCAATTTCTTAGTCCTCTTAATCTGCCAAATAAAACTTCCGAAGCAAAATATATGAGACATAATGCAACATAAATACACTTAATGCACTTCTATATTTATTTTATGGCTTCTAAATATCCCGTCACATGAATAATTCATACTATGTTCGTACTTTATAGTTTTGGAAAGAAACTTAATGGCAAAAAAAAATGTGTTTGTTTTATATCGCAGAGGATTTAAAGGTTTTACATATATTAGAAAGTGACACATATTACAAAGAACATTAAATGCATTATAAAATGCAGTTAATAAAAAAAATAATTAAAAAACATAATAATATCAAACATTGAGGCGGTAAATACTCGAGTAGGTCTACTGTTGTTTAATAAATTATTAACATTTCATTTATTTTTTTTTAGATTCCCCAATATCAGTACTAAAATTCATACGTATATGGCAAATAGATATAATGTAATCAAAGAATGCATTGAAGCCTATTAGAAGCAATCTTTTAATATCGGCCTCACGACAGTATTTAATAGCCGCAAAAACCGCCAAAGATCACTATTAATAATATGACTTTTTGATTATGTTCATTACAGTGGTTTAAGCGCTAAATTCGATTACATGTCTTAAATTTGTGTTTTTTTACTGACCGATGAATATTTTAATTTTGTTATGGAATATAAGCTGGAAATAAATGAAGAGCTATTTATATTAATTTCAGTGCAAGAGTATTTATCTTTCGTAATACACACGATAGATTTGAAAAAAAAAATGATGCTTGAAAATTAGTTAAAAAACAATACAAATCGGGTGAATTGCGACAGAGTTTTCAAACAATTGCGATATAGTTTTCAAACAAAATGCATTTAAAAGTACATTTTCCCCTATTCTACGATGTAAAAATTGAAAATATGCGCTATATAATAGTTTATAAAATTGCAATAAAAGTTTTAAAGTTGATCGTCTGCGCCTACCACTGTCAAAATAACTTCAGCGTTATTCACGTTACGCCAGGGTTACATTTGTTCTGTATAATATAGAATTTAGTATATTTTTACATATTGAGCTTCCTTGAATCCGTTTTTGCTATTTTTGCATTTAGCCCATATGTATGTTTGTTGCATGATTGTATATTATAAGTTCCTCAGATTTTTTTTTCTCCAAAGTTTCTTTTGGATGAATTTTCGATGATGCCGTGTAAATGTGTTTGCATGAAAATGCACAAAATGCAGGATAATTTCAAAAAGTATGCTTTGGATTGATTTCCCATTAAATGTCATGGTATTATGGCATTATCATTATTATGATGTAATTGTTAAAATAATCGATAAGCCTGTCAAATGTGCTATACTTTTATTTTTAATTGGTTTTTATATGCGTTTTAAGAAGAAAATATATTTTAATTAGTCCCCTTTAAGTGCGTTCTTGCTAAAAAAAAAAAAAAAAATGAAATGAACTGATGGGTAACCCAATACAGGGATATCCATATATTAAATTAACTAAAACATACATTTTCCTAAAATATTATTGATTAATACTTTCAGAGATAAAGTACACCTATGATGAAATCATTCGATGACACCAGAATTTGAAATTGTATGTAGAAATAAGCAAAAGCTTTTCTTGGCTTTATTAGTAAAAAGAAAACTTTCATTACACAATTATGGTGCAATGTGACATTTACAAGCTAAATTTAACTTGTTCAAAATATGAACCATCGCCTTTGAAGGGGTTAACATTCTGAAATATAAATTTTGACAGTTGATAAATTGTTAAAAATAAGTCAGTAATTCCGTTCATTATATTGCGTATGTTTTTTTTTTTTTTTTTTTTTACATCATTCTAAATAAAAAATTATTTTAATAAATGAACGAAAAAGATGCAGGTTGTGTGAAAAATATGTTTATCGTTTTATAAAAACAATATTATGATATATAACTTTATGATAATTTATAAGCATGTTTCCTAATTTAGTTACCTGGTATTACAATGGACAACAGGTGTTTACTACTTTAAAAAATCTACATCACAAAACTAGAAAATTGTTTTGTAATAAGATCATTTTTAAAAGTAACGAACAGAAAAATGAGAGATTATTTCATTAAGGGGTAAATTATGTAAGTGAAGCAATGTGTATAGGCGGTTTTTTGTCTGCTGTAATTTATTTTTCTGTGTTCAGAAATTATCTCTAAGTTAATCTTTAAATATATTGCTAAAATAAAGAGTAAAATATTTACTTTAGCTTTAAATTGTTAATCTAGTTAATTCAATATATAATTTAAAATAATTTTATTCATGGAAACGATTATTTTACACTATTTAAAAGTGTGCATGGTTTAATGCGGTCTTTGGTTACGTCGGACAACAAACGACTTCACTTGCACATTTTTGCATTACATGAGCACATTTTTTTCATTTTTGTTTAAAAATACGATTTTAAGGATTTACGATAAATGTTTCTGGTTATAATATAATTAAAATCTTATTTTCCTTGCGATAAAAATAAATGCAATAAAAAGATTATAACAGTTTATAATTTAAATAAATTATAGAAATTTTAAATTTGATTCTGATAATTTATTTTCAAGAAAATTCGTATCTGTCCATGAAATGGAGATATGCATTGTATGCATGCTTCCGTATTTAATGATTATTCAGTAACTATAGTGTGATGCATATGACAAAGACTAAATATTTTTAATAAAGATATTGACTTACTAATATGAATAGAGTAATCTATCATAATCGTTTTCTAAAAATTTACCTAATTTTAACTATTAGAAATAATTTTAAAATCTTGAAAGTATTTTTATCTATTAACTGGCTGACTTTAAAACAACTTTCTAAGAAACTTTTAAATGAAAGTTTCTATCACATGTGCTATTCTTAAACAAGTGTAATAACTTATCCAGAACGTGTGAAACTTAAATTTATTAGAGTTATATATCAGAGCTCTTCTAAATTAAGATATGTATACTATATATTTCTGATAAATTGTGAAACATAAATTATTAATTTTGAATTTTGATGGATTTATCATACTTGCATGTCTCATGATTGTTATCTCAGCAATAAATATCTTTTTCTGAAAATTATTAAGTATATTATTATACTGTTTTATTTATGGTGCTGTTATATTGTTTAAAATATTTATGTTTAACATTTTATTTAAAGCATTATCTTTAGTTGAAATAATACTTTAATGAGATAGATTTTTTTTTTTATCGTTATGCATATTTTATATTTTGCACGATTACAATTAATCTCAGAGTTAATAGAATATATTTAACATATATAAATATATATATAATATTTATGTAAATGAACAATATTTAAATAATTTCAGAGAATGGCAATTATTCTTGTCAATTTTTTTTTCATTCTTATAAAAAAATATTTTAATTAGTAGTTTATTTCGTGTTCAAAACAATCGTTTTCATAAATTGTATTCACAGGGAACTATAATGTAAAATCTCCTACTTTAATATTAGTTGTTTCTTGAAGTAAACAAATAATATAACTTTCCGTAAATATTCTGCACTTATCTTTGTAGTGTAATATCATTTTAAATTTTTGGTAGTGATTCTTGCCACATTTTTCTTCTTTTAAAAGATGTTTTGATTGGTATTTTAGCATGTGAATCTATGTTTAGTTATCTTCTAATATAAGGCCAACTTAATGTGAAATTGCGTACTTTATTATTTGTTGTTTCTTGAAACAAACAATTAATATAACATTCAGTAAATAAGTAATATGATTTTCAATTTATGGTTAGTTTTTCTTGCCCATTTTTAGGTGTTTTCGAAATTATATAGATAAGTAGCACCTACATTTGTCGTCTGGCCCATCCGTCTTTCCACACATAATAACAGCACAAAAACTACCGAATCGAATGGTTTGAAAATTAATATATATAATCGTTTCAGAATTGTGTCAATTCATTTAAATTTTTACGAGAATCAAATCAAAATTTATAAATATATTAATAAAATATCTCTTGAATCGATTAAATCTTATCATACGTACTTAATTAAATGATATAGCATGATAGGAAATGATTCTAGCTTGGCATGATGATTACGTAATATTTAAGACGGAGCCATATTATTTCAGTATTAATGAATTTAATATACATAATCGTAATACATTTTGTATCCATGTATTTTGCATAAGAATGCAACAGCTATTGCACCAAGACCTAAATATTTATAAAACTAGTGATTGTAGGATCAAACCTCATTTGCCACGTTTGACGCACAATTGCATACTAGTTCTTCTTATAAAAGCTATCTGAGTTAATATTATCCGCTTGTGATTCAATGGTTATTATTTTTGTCCCAGTTTTCTTCGTGTAAAATATATTTTAATTAGTATTTACATTATTTTTTTTGACTGGTTGACAACAAAAACATTTATTAAGTGTTATCGACAGAGTACCGTAATGTAAAACCGCATTCTTTGTTAATAGTTTCCCCTTGAAGAGAAAATTTAATATATCTTTTTGTAAATACTCTGCACTGATCCTTTTACCATAATAAAATTTTCAGTTTATGGTTAGTGGTTTTGGTCCCATTTTTAAGTGCATTCGTAATTCTATAAATACGTAGCACCTATAGTCGTCGCTCAGTCCGTCTGTCTGTCCGTCTGTCCGCAAATAATAGTCAAAAACTACCCAACCAAATGGTCTGAAATTTTAAATATATAATTGTTGCAAAATTGTGTCGAGTCATTTCGAATTTTATGAAAATCGGAGGTATAGTTTAATAACAAGGACAGTCAAAAGTTTTCCGTTGCATTACGGCCAATGGGAATAAATTATTAAAAGTGCATTTTAATGATGTTACATCATTCCGAGTGGTCTGAAATTTTAAATATATAATTGCTGCAAACTTTTGTAAAGTCATTTCAAATTTTATGAAAATCGGATGTATAGTTTAATTACAGGGGCAGTAAAAAGTTGTCCTTTACATGACGGCCAATGGGAAACAAAATATTTCAAGTGCATTTTAATGATGTTACAGCCTTTCGAACATAATGAAATGGTTAGGCACTTACTAAAGTGCACTAAAATATACATTCAGTACAATATGTGGTGCAAAAAATATTTATAAATATAGTTATAGTACGAACGCACCACATTTGCTACGGTTGACGAGCAATTTCCAACTTGTTCATCTTAAAAAGTTATTTTAATTTATATTTTGCGAGAAGCAATTATTCTTATCATATTTTTTCTTCTTATAAAATATATGTTAATTTCTATTTTCTACAAGGATTTTTTCGGTTTGATGTCAGTCAGCATAGAGCTTATCTGCTCTCATTTCCTCGTTGATACTGGCTAAGCTTTAGCCGAGAGTTTTACACATATTTTACATTTCACATTATGGTTTTTTAATTTTTGAAAATATTTTTGTATATATTTCATCAACATCTATTTGGGTAATAAATTTTAATGGTACACTTTTATGAATGATTTCATATATTATTTCTAATTGCTAAATAAGCGTAATATTAAAGCTTAAAAAAAGTTACAGTTGCATTAAAATACAGACTTAAGTGGTTTAATATCTGCTTAACAGCCAAACTACCTCCAAAATTGAAAAATATTATTTGCACTAAAACAGATCCAATTACTTTTCATAATTATTCAGGAGTATACGAAATACAATTAATTAGAGCAGACGTATCAAATAATTACTATATTGGAATGACCAGAAAGAAATTGAAATACAGAAAAAGGAACATGTAGATGACATTAAATATAATAGAAAAACAACAGCCTTGGCAAGATTACATCAAGAAAAAATTATTCATATAAATTTCAACGAAACTAAGATAATTTTTTAACCATCCAATAATCCATTCTTTATAAGAGAACCAATAAAGATTCTAATACGTAAAGATATATGTAACGACACAGGATCATTCAACTTACCTAAACTATGGCTTGATGTACTCAAGGGTTTAGAAAATAGAAATAAACATGCAAATGAAATAAAAAAAGGAATGTGCGTTACATGAAAAATTAAATGATGACGTTTCAGTTCATTGCATCATAGACCGTGCAATTTCAGAAGATCATTATTTATCTATTTTTCTAAAAATGAATCTGGATGAGTTGAGTTATATCAAATAAAACAATTTTACTGATTGTTTGTTTGTTTTTTTTTAAGTTTTAATCTTATATCTTTTTAGCAATTAGAAATAACATATTATTACAAGGTGTTAAATTGTTATATATCTAATGATTTCATAGTTTAAAAATAATAAAACAAGGGTGAATTTTTCGTTGTGTAGAATATTTATATTCTTTATAAAGTTGGTTTATTTGAAAATTTAAGGAATTAGATTTAAAAATTCTAGGAGTGGTTTATCATTTATCATTTATATTCATAAAAATAGAAAATATGTTTATTTTTCCCTCTCCTAGAAACGGTTAAGTGTTATAATCCTAACTTATATCTCAAATATATAGAATCTAACAAAATCCACGTAATTTTCTCAGAAACAAATTATTCAGACTTTATTCTAACAATTTATTAAGAAAAGAAAATTACTTTAAAAGTTTAAATTATTATAGTCTATTTATTATAGTCTAATTATTATTCTAATTACTTTAAAACCATAGAAAAACCGTAATAATAAACTAACATTACTAATTGAAACATGGAGGAATTATAACAGCATCGATAAAACCACCATCTACCTTATAAAAATATCAGCATACAGCTAACTCAACTTCAACGTCCATTAGCCGCATTTAAAATCATTTCCGAGCTCGGTCGCAGTGGCAATACGGGAAGCACGCTTTAATCCCAAACACCAACTACATATTTCATCTTTTCAATAAATACAGGTGATTTTAAATGTTCCATAGGTGGCACCACCAGCGCTTTTTTTTAACATGATTCAATTAGAGAACTTTTTGTGCACAATTCCGTTTGCACATATTTGCACAATCGCGCGTGCCAAATACTTTGATATTTTGTGCACTTTTTTTTAACTTCTTCATAGCTTTGAGCGTACTATTACTTAAATATTTAATTGGCAATTCATAGTTTTAAAATATTTAAAATCATCTAAATCATAAGATACATAATAACAAAAATTTAGAAAAATTCTGATTGCATACTAATAAACGCAGGATGTATCTTTGAATGTTATGACACACTCATGACATTTTATATGTTAAATCCCGGATAGAAAATTCTAATCTTAAATATATATATATATACATATAAAGAACATTTTACTTATCTGATATGTTAAAAAATTTTAGATATAAAGTTAAATTGTTAAATTGAAATGAAAATATCCCTAAAATCTCTATAAGTCTGTAACATATATATATATATATATATATATATATATATATATATTTAATACAGAACAATTTTTTTAAACTGTTTTATTAATACAATTGAATACGTGCCTTAGAGTTACGAGTCAGATTTCTGAAAAAGATTTTTCCTTAAGCGTTAATTCAAAATTCAAGATAAAAGATTTAGTGCCATTTTTATTAAATAGCTGTCAAAATTACTGTTAAATCCATAAAATATTCCGACATTAAAGAAGCATATTTTTCCTGCTATACAATGGGTAAACTCCAGTGGTATCCGGAACACTTCGATAAAATAGTTTTCCCCATTCCTCAATAAAATGGATTTCCGGCTGTTTCTATAGTTTATGCTCGAATGAGATGAAAACTTTCCCTACTTCCGGAATAAAATAGCGTTTCAAAAATGTGCTAAATTTGCTTTTTTGTATTACAAACAAAGGATGATTTATGTTTCATGACAAAGAGTATGCTATTTTCTGGTAACGTGATAAAAAGGAAATCTTTTATATATGACTGTTTATGTTGATTTTATATTGATTTATTTGCGGTAAATATATGTTCATTGTGGTCCCATGCTTTTTGAGATTTAAGTTAATACTATTTAAGCTAATTTGAAATACAAATAAAAGATCATTATGTAAAAGTTTAGTATTTACAGAATTAATAATATTTCTTAGGGAAGACAAAATTTGAGGTATTCACTGTGCTGACATAGACAGGCTAAATGAATATATTTTGATCATATACTTATTAAAATATGTTTTTTTTAAATAATAATTTAGTCTTATATGTGTTAAAAGGGTTAAATTTTTATTGTCGCTACTATTTAATTTATAAAATTTCCTTTTCTGTTCTTCCGTATATCGAGATAGAATGTTCCTCTTTATACAGAGTGCTTTCTGAACATAACCAATAGCAACATTAATGAATTACCTTCCATCAGTTAATCAAAATCACATTATACTATAAAATACCCCCAAAAACCCCCACAGAGAAATTTTCTGTTTATATATGTGTGTGTGTGTGTGTGTGTGTGATAAATTTAAGTGTTTCTTTTTATTGCGGTGAAAATATTTTGTTAACATTGCTCCAAAATTTGTGAGAAACATTTCTGCTAACTAAAATGTGAAAAAAGAAAAATGGTTCCGGATCTAGCAAACATTTACAAAAATGTATTATAAACAATTCAGACCTAGCCACGATTTTAATTACTCCATTAATTTTAGATAGATTAGGAAACAACAAATTGTAGATATTTTAAAGAAGCATTTCTCAAACACAGCTTCCTTTAGTGCCATTATAAAAAATGTGTCTGAGTAAATGTCACAGTGAATTAGCCAGTTTTCACTAGACAAAATATCCGTTTTCCAGATGCCACCAGTTATTAGTTAATCACTTTCATGTGCAACAAAAAAAGTTACTGGACAAACACGTTAAATTAGCAGTGTTAACAATAATATTGAAATTAACATTATTTTATCATCGCGTCGTGTATAAATATTGTTACCCAGATATAAATGGTTATTTGAGATTTAATCGCACCTGAAAAGGCACAATTTTGTGTTCAACCCTTTCACCGTATGAGAGTTTTCCTGCATTTTTATAAGAATGCTTGTAAATTCCAGGATATATATATTTATTAATCACAGTTTGATTCTATATTATCTTTAATATCACTTATTTCTGTATATAGTTCAAAATAATGTTTCAAAAAAATTTTTCTACAGCCATTTTAGCATGATTTCTAGAAACAGAAAAATCCGGACCGGCCAGTTAAAGGGTTAAAAAACTGATTAATTTGCTGTGAAAATGACTGAAAAAATTTATTTTGTTTGTTCGTTTAAAAGAGAAAAAAAAATAGATTTTTTATAGAAATGCTAAATCTTCAAAGTTGATTCATTTCTGATCTTTCTAAAGATACAAAAACGCTTGAAATGCTTAACCCCTTAAAGTTCGTATTAAATTACGGTTTAAAAAATCAAATTGCTTATTGGCAACACTTTTTTTTAAAGTGATGTCTTTTGAAAAAGAAATATCCACTTTATTTAACGAGAGGTAAAATGTTACCATAATAAACTTATTACACTATTTTGTAAAACTGGTGGGAACCAAACAATCCGAATAATAAAAGACACACACCGTGAATAACACGGGAGCGAGAATTAAGGGGTTAAAAAGAATATTGCATTAATTATAGTTCTTAAGTATGTAGTTTTTCTGTACTTGTAAGGGAAGTTTCCCAATGCATTAAAAATAATGAAATTTTGGGAAACGTAGGGATCATGGAGGTATGTAATACTTAATCATTCTGAATTAGGAAAGTTAACTTTACGGGCATTATGTTAACTTTTTACACGGAATTTTTTCCATGTACCATATAAAATTCGTTTTTTCATAAAAAATAGAAAAAAAATAAAGTTACTAATATCTTTTCTTTTTATTTCAATCGAAATTATAAAAAGTTACGTTAATGTATGCTATTAAAAAAAAAAAAAAAAAAAAAAAAAAAAAAAAAAAAAAAAAACACTTTTTTTACCAAAATATTTAAAAAATTCTAAATTTATTTATTATATAATAAGCGGCAATTTATATTCTGTTGTAAATTAAACAGCACAGAAAAGATTGTCTATCTGGTTAGCGTTCATTGTTGCCAATTCAGAGACATCTAATTCGTATTTTTATTTACTTTCGTCTTTTTCTCAATGATTGTGAAAAGAATATCTGTATCTTTACGCTATATTTTTTTCTGTAAATAGTTTCAACACTATTTAGAATAATACCTAATACAAGTTTAAATTTCAAGTTTAAATTTTGTTTTATTTATGTTAAATTTAAACAAGTTTAAATTTTGATGTATCACATTATTTCACTCGTGAATAGTGTAACCACGAAGTGGTAACCTGTGAAAGTGGGGGTTTTGGGAGTCTTCTTCTTAATCGAAAATGTGATTGACCTTCGTTCCTGATCGTAAATTGAGCACTTCAATTTTCTAAAATGAATATATGTTGATTTTTACTTTTTTTAAACTTAAAGATCCTCTGGACACAGCTCACATTAGGTCTATAGACCGATAACGCTATGAGTACACAACCCTCATATGGGCAAGTCCGAACAGTTGATTTTAACGGATCGTATTAACTGGACTCACAAGGAAGGTCTCCTTACTGGGTATACTCAGAATATTTTGAAAAAAAAAAATACAAATTACTACTTATGTATGTAATAAAGGATCTGTCAAATTTAGCGGCGGAATTACAGTAGAAAGTCTATAAAAAAATAAAATACTTTCGAGTATTTGGCGCAAAAATATGAAAGCGTCACACGATTTGGCGAGCAATACTTCTCCTCGCCGAAAGCAAACGATTTTAATGCACCTGAAAATTGTTTGTTAATTGATTTTTAGAATGCGTGTAAAAAGTATTTAATGAATTTAAACATAAACAATGAGAGAGTTTAATAAATACATTTTTTCGTATTACATAGTTATGTTGCTTGTTATTTAATTTTATTACTTTAAAAACAATTTCATATATAAAAAAAATATTTTCATATATTTAAGCGTATTCCAAAATAAAAGCAAGATTTATTTAACAGTTATTCCTTTAAATATAAAATAATTCTTCGTTTCTATAGCAACAAAATTGAATCGACAGTGCCTAATTGTACTTAATTTTGAGATATTGAAACAATTTTAATTTATTTTAGTTTTGTTTTAATTCATAAAATTTGATATTTAACTTTCATTATAACTATATATATGTACATATATATGACAAAACTATAGTTAAATCAAACTAAAACTCACAAAATTGAAGTTATTAACATTAAATATATTTAAAAAATTTCAATATGAAACATTTTTATCTTAAAGAGTATTCGCATAAAAAGCATTTTTCGAAATTTCATTTCATCGCCAACCGATCATAAATCGCCAAATAAACAAAATTTTCATTATTTTTTTAGGAAAGTTCTATCGAGGTTCCGCCAAAAAAATGTTTATAAACATATATATATATCCACATGAGAAGTTCACTCTGCAATTTTTTCAGATTTTTTTTAATATGCCCGTATGGAGACCTTCCTTGTCAGGGTAAATGTCTTATTTCAAACACGGATCTGGCACGATATAGCCTAAGACAAAAAAAAAAAATATATCGGACATGGTTACGCTATACACAAGATGATGGACTAAGAACCTGTTGTTAATGTCGTTTCATTCAATGCACGAATTATTTAAAAGACTATAATAATTTGTTAAATGTAGCGAAAGATCGCGTTTTCACATAGGGATAAAAAAAAAAAAAATCTGGTTTCCAAAAGAAAATAGATTTTAACATATTTTGCTCGAAGAAACTTTTTGGTGTGATTATGAAATTATGTTCTATATATTTCGCTATAACTAATAAAAAGGTTTTTGAAAAGTAAATGGGTTTTGCTATTTTTAAACATAATATAAATAAATAAATAATTCCAATAATTATTAATACCATCTCTTACTATAAAGTAATGACTAAAAATACTCCTGGGTAAAAATTATCTGCTTAAATTGAATCGGGGTCAAAAATTAATTGCGTATTACATACATCTATGAGATCTACACATACTTGGTTTCACAGTTGTTTTTCTTTTTGTTTACGGTTTGGAAACACCGCTTTCTTTGGTAAAAGTTCCAAAACAAACATTATCGTAATTTACTAAAAAATCTTTACAATATTATTACACCCAAAATACAAAGTAAAAAAAAAAGTAATATACAGGGTGTCCGGTCTCAACGGTGTCCAATGGCTAATTCCTAAACCGTTAGTCATAGGCATATAGTTCCAATTACAAAAAAATGTTTTAAATCAAGTAAAGAAATATTTTAAAAGCGATTTGGGTCAATAAAAACATTTCTTAAAAAATTACGAAATTTAAATTTTTATACGGTCCCACGGTCCTATAAGTTATATTTAGTGAAATTTTCCTTTTACACTGACAAGTAATACAAAAAAAGTCTCCTTATTCTATGATTAAAATTGACCGAGTAAGTTATAGCCGTTTAAAGTTGGAGCATATTGTTTGCTGCAAATTGGGGGTCATTCACAAATTTAGTCGAAATACAATTTCGTCAGATATAAAAAATGTTTGGGAGTAAAATTAACATTGCAATATAAGTTTGAAATCTTTAATCATTCTGGCATATTAATGGAAAATATACAATTTGTAATAAACATTTAAGAAGAAAGAAAAAACAGAATTTTTGTTAACTAAAATGATTCTAAATCAGCAGCCTCAATTCTTTACAAAATGATGCATATTTTAAAATATTATTAGATTGCACAAACCTACAAAAGTTGGGTTATGTCATGTTTTTTAGCTTTTGATAATTGATTCTTATGTATTCTGTACCTCTGAATCCGAAATTGACCTTCATTTTTAACTATCATATCAGGATTTTTCGCAAACTGCAAATTTCAAAGTTAAGAAGTTCAATGTTAAAATTGAATTTCCTCCCCCATCTAATCGGACCACTCAGCTGTTTAGCTATAAGAATCCCATGATAAGCAAAAATATCGAATAAATTTTTTAATCAAATAAAATAAAATAAAATATAAAATGTTTTACACATGTTTTATAGTATGAGATTTTCGCTATATTTAACTTACACACTTGCGATTTGCAAAAAAATTCTAACGTAATGGTTAAAAATGAAGGTCATTTTCAGATTCGGTGCTAAAAAGTGCGTAAAAATCAATTATCAAAAGTTAAAAAACACAACCACCTCCTCTACTTTATAGTATTCGATTTTTGTTATTCTTTAAATTCTAAAATTTATGATTTGCGAAATATCCTGACATGATGGTTAAAAATTAAGGTAATTTTCGGATTCAGTGCTAAAAAATACTTAAAAGTTAAAAAAACCAACAATCGCAGTCTTGTACTATCTAATCTAAAACTTTTTCTTAAACTCCTTGGCAGAAATCTATCCGAAATTTTTTGTGTTATCCTGTAAAATAAGTATAAATGATAACCACCGAAAATCTTAATAATATTAGATTGTTATCGGATTTGCGCCAGTATGTAAAATGCAATCTCGATCGAATATTTAAAAGTGGGTTAAAGTTCGAGTACAAATTTTGAACTGGAAAAACATACATATGATTGTTGAAGTAACATAAAAACTTATAAAAAAAAAAACATTTTTGTTAAAAGAAATCATAAGAGAAACAGTCTCAAATCCTGACAAAATAAAACCTATGTTATTTTAGCCAATTTGAGACTTAATCATAATACTTGTAGGATTTTTTTCAAAGCGCAGATACACATGAAATAAGATCTTCGAATACTTTAAAAACTTGGTATATGATACCTCAAAGCCAAGCCGAACTCATTTGTTTTCAGAGTAGAAAAGTGGCATATGTCATGCATTTTTAAAGTTTCATAACTCGCTCAATTTTAGCGTTACATGAATGGGACATTTTTTTGTCTTACTTGTTTGTGTAATAGGAAAAAAATTACTAAATATAACTTATAAGACCGGGGGACCGTATAAAAATTTGAATTTCGTAATTTTTTAAGAAATTTTTTTATTGACCCAAATCGCTTTTAAAATGTTTCTTTACCCGATTTTAAACATTTTTGTAATTGGAACTATATGCCTATGATTAACGGTTTAGGAATTAGCCATTGGACACCGTTGAGACCGGACACCCTGTATAAAGCAGTGATATTACATATTTATCTGAAATAATTTTTAATAATTATGTATTCATTTTTACCGACTTTAAATGATTTATTCATTTCAAAACACATTTTTATTAAATAAGCATTTGCTAGTAACAGTAAAGCTATTAGGTTGGTAAGAAAATCTTGCAACACACAGCAAAAGTTTTAGAGAAAAATAAAAGTTTCAGAGATACTTAATGTATGAATTTAAAGAGATAACATTAAAAAATAAATTTAATTGCTTTCATCTCTATGAGAAATTTAAAAGTTGGTATCAAAATTCCGCGTGCAATCAATACAGTGCAACTAAAGAAAATCCTATATCCGCAATGTAAATCTACATAAAAATACATTTTATTCGGAGTTAAGTTAATTCAATTACAAATCATTTTTTAAAACTCGTAATTATATACAAAACATCCTTGAAATTATCAATTTAAAAATTAGAATTTTTATTACCGTTATTTCATTTCTAGAAGATAGAAGAAAAAACAGTCTTTAAATCTATAATTTAATTAGGTTCTGAAAAACAAATTTAAATATTTCATTACTTTAGAAATTCAATTAACAGTTTTTCATTTATATCTTACGAAAAATCCAATTTTTTAAGACAAATTTTAATAAAGTATGTTACAAATTTAGCATTTTTGTCAATTCCCTTAATCGTTTTACAATTAATTAAACTGAAAATGGCTTATTTACATTTTCAAAAATAACTTATTTATATGGTACTTTACGAAAATTGCTGTTTGGGATATTCTTCGCTTCTAGTAATTTGATAAATATGAAGTTTTACGGAAAACATCGTATCTGATAATTAAAATTCAAAATTATACTTTTTTTTAATAAAATATATTTGTGACTTTGGATTTATTAAATTACTGAACAAAATGTGCATGCATAAATTTTGAGAAAATGCTGTACTTCATTGGGTTACGCTGTCTTGTATTTCCTTTGTATCATTTAACATTTTTTCTCAAATTTCATTTAATTTTTAATTAAAAAAGAATGGTTATAATTAGCATGCATTTGTATGCAGTGTTATTCTTTATAATATTAAAAAAATAGTTCTTAAGGTATATTTTTGCCTTCGAAACATTTTTTTTTTTTAATTCGGTACAATTTTTGTTGAATTTTTGAATTTTTTAAGTTTAAGATTGATAATTTTTATTAAAACTAGTTTAAAAGGTACAAAGAAAAAACAAACTATTTAAGTTGATTAGTTGATGATTTAAAATAAAAATTTTGGTGGGAAAAAGTTTTATAAAATTTGAGTAAAATTTGAGTCTTTCTAGTGTTAAAAATGTAAAAAATGTCACTTAAACATACAAATGAGAATTTCTTTTTTAATTATTCATTTATAAAAATAGTATAAAATTAACAGAAAAATGCTATTTACTTAAAACTATTTAAAGTTAAACTTATAAAATAAGTTCATTCTATGAATTCATAATAAATGTAATAATGCTATAGGAGAACTAGACTATTTTATAACAATAACATGAGTATCGTAAAATGTACATGTATAAAAATGCAAAGAACGCTGAAGATTCATGATAAACGTTAATAGTTCGTCAATTTAATCTTTGTAACTCATAAACTGTAAAAAAATAATAAAAAGGGTTTACCTCCTTTGAATATATATTAAAAACATAACTTTCAGATTGTGCAGTAACTGAAATATTATTTATTAAGATATGAAGATTTTTTTTCTTTAGTTTGGAAGAAATAAAATGTTTAAAAAGGTCCAGAATTATAAAGCTTACCTCCTTTTACTTCTAAAATAGTACGTTAATTGAAATTATAATCGAAATTGACGTTTTAAAGTCATACAGATAATTTATCACGTGATATACATGTTGTGTTCACAAAGTTTCAAAACTGGTCTCACAAACTGGTCTCATACTGGTCATTCAAAATTTATTTATATATATATTTATTTATTTTTTTTTTTTTTTACCGCGAACTAAAATTTTTCGAAATATGACCCTTGGTCATCAACCCACCGCTGTCAGCGTTTTTCTCATTGTTCATAGGCCCCATAGAAGTCTTCGCACGAAAGGGTGTTACCTCGTCGAAGCTGCCTGGATCGCTGGAATCATGTCGAATCGCTTCCCTTTCAGGTCTTTCTTGACCCGGGGGAACAACACAAAGTTGCTGGGACCAAGCTCGGGGCTGTAAGGGGCTTGCAGCAGTATTTCAACGTTAAATATAGCCAAAACTGGTGAACTCCAGAGAAAAAATGACCCGACCCGTTGCGTCTGCCCAGACATCAGAAAAAATTGAATTGTTCCCCACGACAATGCACCTTCTCACACGTCGCCGCCGAAGTTTTGCTATATTTAACGTGGTAATACTGTCGTAAACCAACTATAGACCCGACCTCCCTCCCAGGACTTTTTTTGTGTACCCGGATAAAAAAAGGTCTGAAAGGGAAGCGATTTGTCAGGATTCCAGCGATCCAGGCAGCTTCGACGAGGTCCTTTTACAGTCTTGCGCGTGAAGACTTCCAGCGATCGTATAAACAATTGCAAAAACGCTGGCAGCGGTGTGTTGATGCTCAAGGGTCATATTTTGAAGAATTTTAGTTCGCTGTACAAAAATGTTCAATAAATTTTGAATTATCAGGCCAGTCTTGAAACTTTGTGAACACACCATGTATACACTATAATATAGAAAATAAGACATCGTCGGGGCCAAGGCTATTCTCCATTTCTGTAAACTCCAGATTTTTGAAAGAATATCAAACTTACTTCCGATATTCTTAATTGTACTCTTATTCATAATTCAATTCACATGCAAGTGATATGTGTTTATGTAAGTATCGTCTCAGTTATTTACGTTAAAACTTGTGATAACTCTAACACTGATGTGAAACTTTAAACAGCTAAAACTCGCGTAGCACCACTTAAACCTATCACGATTCCAAGACTGGAATTATGTGCTTCAGATTGCTGGCACACTTAATACAGGCAGTTAGAGATGCATTACATATAAAACCTGATTCTGTGCATGCATGGAGCGATTCACAAATTGTATTGACATGGCTAAGATCAAATCCTAAAAGATGGCAAGTCTTTGTAGCGAACAGAGTATCTGAAATCCAATCCATTTTACCAGATGAGAATTGGAACCATGTGAACTGAAAAGAAAATCCTGCTGATTGTGCATCACGTGGGTTGCTTTCTGCAGAACTACTGTTCCATGACTTGTGGTGGAACGGTCCACTGTGGTTAAGAAGCAATGAGGTTCCCGTGCATGAACCTATTAGCATAAATGAAGAAGAATTACCAAAAGCACGTAAAACATTATCATTTGTAGTTTCTGAAAATGTAAAAGAACTTGATATTATATCAAAAATATCTTCGTTTTCCAAGTTGCAACGCATATTTACTTGGCTATTGAGATTCATCTCCAATTCAAAGGTAACACGGGTAGAAAGAAATACATCCTTTTTATCAATCAATGAATTTCAAGCCGCAACATGCTGCATTTTTCGAATAGTTCAACAAGTGAACTTCAATAAAGAAATTCAATGTTTAGAAGTTGGAAAAGAGACACCTACAAATAGCAGTCTCGTTTGTGTGTGTCCAATTTTAGATGATAACAAAATATTAAGAGTAGGAGGAAGATTGAAAAACGCACAGCTGTCAGAGAATGAAAAGCACCCAATCTTATTACCATCAAAGCACCATGTGACTAAGATCGTAATTAAACATTTTCATGAAAAATATTTCCATGCAGCTCCAGAGCTTCTTCTTTCTTTAATTAGACAGAAATTTTGGATCATTACTGCAAGGTCTGTTATTCGGAAAATAGTAAGAACTTGTGTTTCATGCTGCAGATATAGAGCTCAAACTGCAAAACAAATAATGGCTAATCTTCTAGCATTTAGGTTAACACAGTCACGACCATTTCATCGAGTTGGAACAGATTTTTCAGGACCATTCATGATTAAATATCGTGCAGGACGCGGACTAAAATTATTTAAATCATATGTGTGTGTATTTGTCTGCTTCGTTATCAAAGCAGTCCACCTTGAAGTTGTATAAGATCTTTCAACAAAGGCATTCTTAAGTGCATTAAAACGATTTATCGCAAGAAGAGCGAAACCTTTTGGGCTTTTTAGTGATTGTGGAACCAACTTCAAAGGTGCAGAAAAAGAAATCAACAAATATCTTTTGCAGTGCAAGCTGAATGAAAAAATAAACAAATTTTTGTCGTCAGAGGAAATACGCTGGACTTTTAATCCGCCTTCTACTCCACACTTTGGTGGACTTTTGGAATCTGCAGTAAAATCAATGAAATCGCATTTGAAGAAAACCGTTGGTGACACTGTCTTAACCTATCCTGAGTTCCAAACCTTGATTACGCAAGTTGAAGCTTGTCCCATCTCTAGGCCACGTTGTCCCATATCATCTGACCCATCAGACTTAACTGCTCTAACGCCAGGTCACTTCCTAGTTGGAACTTTTCTAACTGCCATACCTGAACAAGATCTAAGTCACAGTCCTTTGAGTCATCTTGATAGATGGCATGTGAGACAGTTTATTCTTCAGCAATTTTGGAAAAGATGGAGCCGGGAATACCTGTCTCAACTTCAGAAAAGTCCTAAATGGCAAAAAAGTCAACGAGATTTAGAAGTCAATGACTTAGTCCTCATCAAAGGTGACAACCTTCCACCAATTAAATGAAAGTTAGGACGAATAATAACTGTTCATCCAGGTTTAGACAATAAGGTCAGAGTTGTTATGATCAAGACTAGTAGTTGTGTCATCAATCGTCCAATAGAGAAACTGTGTCCTCTTCCTATAGAAACTAAAAACTGTGAACTCAGAACAGTCTAATATTTTTCTATTTATTGTATTAATTTGTTTGTGTTATTAATTGTTCTTCCATTATAGTTATAAATTGTAAGCAACTAACTACTTGTTGAAATCCCAGGGGATTTCAACGGGGGCCAGAATGTTTATGTAAGTATCGTCTGCTGCATATTCCGTGGTTTCGTGTGCTCCGAATCCATGCAAGTTTCTTGTTCTTTTTTCCGCATGTGGCAACACTGTTTTTTATTCTGTTTTGATTCGTGTTGTTGTAGAATATGAAAAATGATGGAATGTAGTAAGCCGCTGTTGGCTCGCAAATATTTAGTGTTATAATAAATTCGTGTTAACAGTCCGCTTTGGTGTTTATGTGAACGAACGAGTAGTGTATGTGATTGCAGTTAAAAACGCAATATCAGATATGTATGTGAGAAAAAGAGAAAAATAAATATTTAGAATAAAACTTATTTTACGTTTCTCATTTTATAACTCAATTTTTCTTATGTAATTTCTGAAACAACGGTGTCAGTTACATTTGCTTCAGTTTTTTCTGCCGTTCTTTAACCTCATTTTCATGTATTTTCTACAAATGAAAAGTATGAATTTCTGAAATACAGTCGTGTTTCTACAAAGCAGATATTACTTTTCCAGCCAATTTATACAATTTTTCAGTGACACTTTTTCTTCTGCCAGCTTCTTGTCCCCATTTTTATGTTTTTGTCAACAATTATAATCGATCGAGCTGACTTCTTTTGCTTCTGAAATTGTTTTAATTTTGTATTTCTACATCCTAACTAATTTACGTCTGTGAATTTGAAAGTAATTAATCCGGATGTCAAAATTCTCAAGATAATTTAATAATAATAATGATAACAAATAAATAAAATGTAATAAGATACTGCCAATTTAAAACAATTAACTAAAAAAAACCGCTTATTTATTTCATAATTACATAAATAGATATAAGAATTTTTTTCTTGTACTACTAGTGTTGCTGAGAACTTAACTAAAACATTACATTCATATAACGCACAATTACATTTTCATAAATTGTCTTGTCTAAATAATTCTTGCTGGATATGTGCATGAAATTTTCAACACAGGTTATATGTAATGTTTTTAATAACTTACCTTCTAGATTTTTAATTTCATGCAAAAAGTTTGAAAATGCAATTCACGAAGTAAAAATCACTCTCAAAATTTTTCTTTCTTTTTCATTGTTAAATTTATTATAAATTTTGTAAATAATAAGCTTATAAATTCTTCATATAATTGAAAGAGAAAAACATTTCTGCACACGATAGTGGAAACGTAATGAAATCGACAAGTTCATGCGTTATATCAACCATAAAATAATATATAAAATTTGAGTATATTTTTTTTTTAATATTTCAAAGTTAAAAAAAATACCTATAAAAAAGTAATCATTGTAGAATGACACATTTGAAGAAAAATATCATTAAAAATGCTTATAATGAAGAAAATAAAATTGCTACCACAGGACCTCTTTAACATTTCGAATGGATGGTAACTCATCATGTATTTATGTACGAAAAAGAATAATTCCACTCATTTAACTTCTATGTCATTTTGTAAATCTACTTCCACGTTCTATAAACGGACAACCCCTATTATGAAAGACTTTGAATATCATTCTTTAGGTATGACGCTTATTTACCTTAAAATAACGTTTCATTAAAATTTAATTTATTTAATTATTTTTTTGTTGTTTTTGTTTTTGAAAACATGTATTTAAGAAAAAAATCTTCTGTGAAATTTACAAATGGAGAATATGAATTTCTTTAATACAGTCTTGTTTCTCCAAAGCAGATATTACTTTTCCAGTCCAATTTATACATTTTTCAGTAACATTTTTTCGTCTGCCAGTTTCTTGTCCCCATGTTTATGTTTTTGTCAACTTTTATAATCTATCGAGCTGACTTCTTTTGATTCTGAAATGGTTTTAATTTTTTATTTGTATATCCTAACTAATTTACATCTGTGAATTTGAAAGAAATTAATCCGGATGTCAAAATTCTCAAGATAATTATAATAATAATAATGATAACAAATAAATAAAATGTAATAATATACTGCCAAGTTAAACAAGTAAAGAAAACCGCGTATTTATTCGATGATTACATAAATAGATATAAAAATTTTCGTGTTGTACTACTAGTGCTGCTGATCACTTAAATAAAACATTAAGTTCATATAACTCGCATTACTTTTCCGTAAATTGCCTTGTTTAAGAAGATATGTCTAAATTATTCTTGCAGGATATGCGCATGAAATTGTCAACAGATGTTTTATGTAATGTTTTTAATAACTTAGTCTCTAGATTTTTAATTTCATGTAAAATTTTTTTAAATGTAATCCACGAAGTAAAAAGCACTCCCAAAAATCTTTTCTTTTTAATTGTTAAATTTATTATAAATAGTATAAATAAAAAGCTTATAAATTCTTCAGACAATTGAAAAATAAAAACATTTTTGCACACGATAGTGGAAACGTAATGAAATCGACCAGTTAATGTATTATATGAACCAGAAAATAAGAAATTAAAAACATTTCAAAGTTTAAAAAAATTACCTATAAAAAACTAATCATTGTAGAATGACACATTTGAAGAAAAATATCATTAAAATGCTTATAAATAAAGAAAATAAAATTGCTACCAAAGGCCCCTTTAACATCTTGAATGAATGGTAACTCATCATCTATTTATGTACGAAAATAAATAATTCCACTCATTTAACTTCTATGTCATTTTGTAAATCTACTTTCACGCTCTATGATCATTTTGGACAATCCCTATTATAAAAGACTTTTAATAACATTCTTTAGACTTGACGGTTATTTACCTTAAAATAAAGTTTCATTAAAATTTAATTTATTTTATTATTATATATATATATATATATATATTTGAAAACGTAAAAAATCTTCTGTGAAATTTACAAGTATAGATTTAAACATTTCAAGTACAGAACTAGTTTCAGAAAAAAATTGTATTGTTTCATATTTCATAATTTACTAATAGTTTAAAATCAACTACGAATGCACATCTTTAACTTTAGAAAATATTCGTTTACCATTATTACAAATTTTGGTTTAAAAAAAAAAAAAAAAAAAAAAAAAAAAACGAAAGTATTTTCAATTTTTTTTTCAATACAAAATTTATAAGCTAATTGGAAAATGCATCATATATATGCTACAGTTTATGTAATATTGAATTTTAATGAGGATTTGGCATTTAACAATTATTAAGATTAATGTGAACAAATGAAAATATCATTACATTACTTAATTTACTTCAAGAAATGAGGTGCAAATTATTTCGTTTCTATCCAAATGAATTGCCTAAAATCACAGATAAAAGCCAATTCCTTACTACTGCTTTTGACATCATGTGCCAAAGTATTTTTGGAACATACTTCGTGCGTTTTCAAAGATCATTAAAATAATTAACCATACAACGAGAAATGGTACAATTGAATGGCAATGAAATGCAAAAGATATCACAAGCATTTCACTTTACATTAAAATATATGCCCTAGAACCATACACAAAGGGTAATAATAAAATCATTCATTCTAACTGATTTTTAAAGCAAGAGCACACAGAACAAATTGTTACTTGTCATACCAGAAAACTGCAATAGAAATGACGAAACATTTCAGTCATTGTCAAAAATATTCTTCAAACATAAATAAAGGGCAATTCTTTCAATCTGCTTTTCAAAACAAGTGACAAAGTATTTTATACGATGTACGCAGGGAAATAAGAACAGTTTAAATGATTTTTAACTAATTAAAAGCATAGCAAACAATGGGACAGATGCATAAGTGAAGGAATGCAACGGAAATTCAGAAAATATTCAATTTTAGTAAAAATATATTCCGTAACACAATACACATATAGCAATACATCCAAATTACATTCAAATTGCATCTACAAAATATCTACAAAATAATAAGAATTGCACTAAATAGAAAATGAATCAGTGATTTCAAAACTACGACTATGTTCATTATTGATCAAGAACAATAAAATCTGTTCTACACAAAATTCTAGATATTTTATCCACTTTTATGTGTTCAATATATTTATTGTATATTGTATGTTTAAATATTTTTGTCAGTGATGAGTTACTTATCTTATAGGAAATAGTGTAATTTTTTTTTTATCATTATCTCTTTGGATTTTTAATGTCTTTGCAGTCTGTTGTGTTTAGTACCCTATAAATAATACAGAAAATACATACCACTCATAATAATACTATTTGACAAACTAGATATAACTGATTTACATATGGCTATTAATTCTTAAATGCTATTAAAGCGGTGCAGTTCATTTTATAGAACAGTTATACCTAAATTTCCAGGAAAATAATGTTTTATAATTAATTATAAATTAAGTAAAATATAATTTCCATGTAGTGTAATATTACAAAAAAATATATATATAAATAACTTTTTATGAAAAATGCGCATGGATATTTATTTTTTAAACATCCAATGTTGTAGAAAACTCACATCGCGATTAATTAAGGTTTAAAAATTGACATATATTTCAGAGCATATATGCAAAATGTTACGTATTTTGACTAGTAATATTCCTATTAAATCTCGTTTTTAAATTAACAATGTGTAAACTAATAATCCAAAACAGTTGTATTAAAAATCTATAATCCTTGGCCCCTATTATAAATGCCGCATAGTCATATTCACCCTCTTTCTGAACTACTTTTCTTGTTTACCTGCTGATGACAATTGTAGTTTCCATTGACCAAGATCCTTTTTACAATAAACGGCAATTTTACGTAACAGCGATTAAGTAAACCTATGGAAGTTATGTCTCAAGATCTTGACCTCCTTTCGACAATACGTTAGCAGCATATAAACTTGTTTCGAAAAAAGTCCACTTGTGCAGTTTCAAGATGACATTTAAAAAAATATTTTTTAGGATGTTTCCGGTTGATTTTAAGAATTAATTTTGGCATAAAATAGTTCTAACTCCCTTTGAAGATTTTTTTCGAGATCGCACAATTGATATAAATCAATACATTACAATTCGCCAATAAAACTTGTCTGCATAATTTTTAGGGCTTCGTTCATCTGACGAAACCCTTTTCGTATCGCTCGTATGTCTGTTTGTCCGTCCGTCTGTCTGTCACTCAAAGAGCCCGTTCTCAGAAACTATACATGTTGGAGACTTGAAATTTTGCATACTTATAGAAGAACACAACACATCCTAAAATTTTGAAAAAATCGTATATTTAACCCTTTGGGCTCCCACAAGTGTATTTTAAACGATTCTTTCTAAGTGAGTCCCTAATAAGGTTGCAGCCGTGAAATTTAGCGTACTTATAGATGGATACCTCAGATAAAACAACAAAACATAAAATTTTGAAAAAGTCGTACATTTAACCCTTTGGGCTCCCACATGTGTATTTAAACAATTCTTTCTATGTGAACCTCTAATTAGGCTGGAGGCGTGAAATTTTGCATACTTATAGCTGAAAACGTCACACTAAAGGACAAATCATAAAATTTTGAAAAAGTCGTACATTTAACCCTTGTGCTCCCACATGTGTATTTTAAACAATTCTTTCTAAGTGAACTCTAATTAGGTTGGAAGAGTGAAATTTTGTATACATATAGCTGAATACCTCACATCAAATGACAAATCATAAAATTTTGATAAAGTCGTACATTTAACCCTTTGGGATCCCACATGTGTATTTTAAACAATTATTTCTATGTGAGCCTGTAATTAGGTGGGATGCGTGAAATTTTGCATACTCATAGCTGAGCACCTCCCGGCACCTCTGAGCAAACGGCAAATCATAAAATTTTTAAAAAGTCTTACTTTAACCTTTTGAGCTACCACATACGTATTTTAAGCAATTCTTTCTAAGAGAGCCCCTAATTAAGTTGGAGACATGAATTTTTGCATACGTATAACTGAATACCACCGAGCACACGACAAATCATACAATTTTCAAAAAGTCTTATATTATTTACTCCTCCGGGCTCTAACTTGTATATTTTAAGCAATTTTTCTAACCTCCGCCCTTTTCACCCTGGGAGCACTTTTCCAATTTTTGCCGGCACCCCTTTGACCATTCTTTAATATTATGCACCATAGCCTTACTTATTTTAGTTCCACTTTTTACCGCCAGGGGCGCCTACTTATCTCGGGTGATATGGCCCCAATCCCTTCGACTAATATATATACGGATAATATGTAAAACGGTGTTTCGTTCTATAGAGGTTTGTTTAGAATAGAGCGCGCCCCTGGTTTCGAAATGTGGAACTAACAGATTTTTCAAAAGGATAAAGTGTTTTGAAAGGAATATTAAACGAAACCCTCTGTGCGATGTGTGATCACACTTACCCACTTGTTTATATGGTTTACTATACTATTTTAAGCAAATATAATGTACTGCTAGTATTCTAATTATTTTTATTGATTGTAATGTAGCGTATCTTTCGGACTGCAATAAATTTATTTGAAATATACCATATGCAACTATTTTGTTTGTTAAATAGTACAATCTCTATAGATATAAGCGAATTTCCAGTATTTCATATTACTAAAATTACTAAAGCTACATAATTTAATAATTTCTATATTGTAGATAAAATCTATATTTGACTAAAATCACTTGAATTTTAACTGGAATCTTACGTGTAGGAATATTAGAAGCTATGAGTACGGAAGTGGCGATTAGAATAAAGTAAAACACATGTATATGGCTGTATGGAGGCAAATTGGCATCAAATATGTAAACTTTACTTTCAATGTTAATGTTTGAAAACAAAAAATTACCTTCAAATATATATAAATCAGATTCCTGCAAAACATTAAAAAACGAAAGTTTAAGGAGTTAACAAAAAAAAATTAAATAAAATAAAATAAAACGTGCAAAACCTCATTTATCACCTTAGTTAATTTTTACAGTTCATAAATGTAATGTCTTATCAACTTCTCTATGAATAATAATTTATTCGTTGAATTGTATGTATTGTATGTTTGAGTAAAGTAATAATAAAATGTTGTCGGCAGTTAACTACGCTACTTTTAGGACAATCTTTAACAGCTCTATGTTTGTTTAATAGGGATAATATTTGGATTTTTTTATCATTTGGCGTTAATAATTACTTTTTTAAAGTTAATCGTTTTTTTCTCATATAAATATGTCATTGAAATACACTATAAAAAAAAGACATATAAGATTAAAAATCTTATACTGTAAAAAAAAAAAAAAAAAAAAAAAAAAAAAAAAAAAAAAAAAAGTCATTTACGCAGTTAAAAAAACCAACAACAAATGTATGCATTCCTCATTAAAATATTTGTATTAAAATAAATACTTATATTTTAGCAAACATATAAAATTATTGAAAAAAATTGTAAACTGGAATTTCGTTTTGAAAAGTCAATGTAAATATATATGAAATTATCCGTAACTCTGAAATATCAAATTTTGAGACTAAATTATACACCAGACAGTTATAATTTAAAAAAGCTTAATTCAAACGAAGCATTTTTAAATGTAGAAAAAATAAGTATTTTAACAATAAAATCTTACTATTTTTATATTTATGCAGGCATATACATGTAACTCAGGAATAAATTTATTTATTTTTTTATGTTTTACAAGGATGAAACATAAAACTCTATGTTAGAAATACTTTCCACAAAAGTACTTTATTAAAACGTATAAATATAATTTTATCATCTCTTTGAAAGTTTTCATGTTTATTTCTAATCCTTGAGGTAAAATTTCTTTCATTACTTTAAAAGATTCATTTCCAAGCGTTTCACACCTGCTTTCTTGCACGATTTGATATAATAAAGAATTTGTCTCTATATCCGAAGTTCTTGCGAAATCGTAAAAATATTAAGTTATTTTATGAATGTAATCAGTTGTTAAATTTACTTGTACGCATTTTCCCGTACTTCACAAATAGCAAATTGATAATAAGAAAAAAATAAAATGTGCTCTTAATTTTTAATTGTAATTTCTTAAATTCTTTCTTAAATTGAATATCACAACAGTAGCTAAGCATTTTAAACAGAGACAAACAAACTGAACAACAAACTGTGATAAAAAATATTCTCCCTTCAGAAATCATAAAACTCGTGTCTTCAACAGTATCTTATGTCAATTTTTCAAAATAATTCATCTAATGTCAATTCTGTGCTTCCATAAAAATAGATATTTATCTGCAGCAATTTGAAATATATATATATTAACTTTTAGTATTAAAAAAGAGACAAATTTTGCGCGTTTTATTAAGGAACAAAATTGTGTACCTCAGCAAATAAATAATTAGAATGCTAAAATGCATCTTTAAAAACTAAAAAAAAAAAATTAATTTACACATAATATGCTTTATTACTTAAAAAGTGACTGAACATTAAAAGATTAAGTTTTGTTATAACAATAAAAGATGTTAAAATATATTATACAATTTCAACTAAATACATCATCCTCATTAAACAAAATAGAAAACTGATGTTACTAACGCCTTATTTTAAAATTTTACACACTTGGTCAAGAGGATTTGAAATTAAGACATTAGTAAAATCTGTTTTGTATTTTGCACGTAAATAAATTCTAAGAAAGAAAAAATAATCACATTTTCTCAATTAAAGGGTACAGAGACCACTTAATGAATAAAACAAATAGGGTCACCCAAATGAAACAGAGAATATCAATGATGCAAAACTTACACTGTAATAATAAAAACGGACTAAAAAACGGAAATACTACTGGCAATCAAGACGCCAGTACTATTTCCGTTTTTATACGGGAATTTTTACCCATAACTTACAGAAAAATTTCCGTTTTTCTGATTAAAAACCGAAAATTTCTGTAATTTATGGGTAAAAATTCCCGTAAAAAACGGAAATAGTACTGGCGTCTAGATTGCCAGTAGTATTTCCGTTTATTTTTTATTTATTTATTTATTTATTTATTTATTTATTTTTACAGTGTACGATTACGCAGCATTGGCTGCGGCGTATATAGTCGTATTCCGCTAAAAGAGCTTTTTAGCTTGCGATTGAAATGGTTCATATAATAGATGCCTGCAAACACTCCCATTTCCGACTACACAACCTTACAAAAATGCTATAAAAATCATCGACGTGGCATGCTTTCCAAACAGATAATTTTGCTTGATAACGCTCTTCATCATGTAGCTACTCGGTTCAAAGGCGATTTCGATTGGAAGATATAGAAACTGCACCGTATATCTACGACATTCGAACGATTAAAATGTTTTTAGACAACTTACAAAATCCCCTAAGTGAGACGACTGGCAATCTATAAAGAAGTTTGGGCTTCCGCCAAAGAATATTAATGCTCTCAGCCAATGAAATTCTTCGTTCAAGAAATTCATAATCTTGTGGACCACTTAATAGCCTGATTAAATGTCCAGCAATTAAGTTCGTATGTAAATTTAAATGCAACTTTAAAATGCCAGAATGAGCAAACATTCAGCAGACTAGTTTCGGTAGCGTTTAGCGTACCGTCCTTAATGCCACTGAGTGCTGAATGTTTGCTTATTCTGCAGTTTTTAACGTTGCTTTTAAATTTATATCATTCTGCGTTAAGTAGCATCTTAATAATTAAGTTCGTATACATTACTGTCCATCATGTATGCACAACACCCTTATACCATTAAAACATTTGTCATTCTGACATAATTCTTGCTTTCATATAAGCGACCCTTATAAAGGATAGATATTCCCTTGAAAATTTTATATAAAAAAATATAAATTTATCTTTTATCCAAAAACATTTTATTAAGAAGAATTAATATTTTACATTCGTCTTCCGGTTTTTGTGTCACAATCTAATAATTAATTTAATATTTTAAAAAAAAAAAAAAAAAAAAAAAAAAAAAAAGCAGAGTGTACTTAATTGTTGAAAAAAGAAATACAACAATAAATTATCTCAATATGGGTTTTAAACTTGATTCCTGTTATTATTATGAGCACTGTTTAAATTCGCTATACAAAAAATATCGTTAAAGTGAACATTTTTATAATGAAATAGGGTAGTAGAATTTTTTTATAGAATCCAAATAATATTTGTTACAAATAAATTCGTTAAAGTGAAATTCGTGGTACCGAGATTCTACTGTATATAATTCTTATTTTCTCATGCAAAATACAAATTTCCCAATAATATGCAAGACAAATGTAAATCACTTACTTAAGTTTTACCTTGAAATATTTAAGATAAAAAAATAGTTCATTTTTACAGGAAGATTCATCAGGAAGATTTTAAATTGATGAGTTAATATAGAGTGTGGGTTAAATAATAAAACGTTCTAACATTAAATTTTAAATGTTTGGTCTAGTAAATGAGTCACGAACTAATGATGACTTAAGTGTTTTGAATGAAACTTTTTATAGAGATGAAAAATAAAATTAAACACAATCCTCACTTGTGAATAAAATAAAAAAAATAACACCGTGGTTTGAAATTTTGATGATATTTAATTATTTACTTTGATGTGAATTTTAAAGTTTAATTAACATTTTCTAGTTTATATTTTAAATAAGTATTTCGCTATAATTCATTATAAGAAAAATAAATACCTCGGATTTTTTTGTATTATGATTTTGATTAAAATGTTTTATCATTATTTAAAGAAGTTGGTTTTTGGCGTATTTCATATTATTTGACAGCAGGCTCATTAAAATAAACGGTCAAGTGCGAGTATTGCTCGCGCACAGAGGGTTCCGTAAAAGAAATAGGTTAATTAGTAGTGGTATTAAAAAAAAAAATAGAATAATAAGACTTTGTAAAAAACTATAGAATTTTGGGTTGTATATAGCTGTACAACCTAGAAAAGTATAAACAGATATACCATGAAGCCTAAATAGTGTCAAATATTGCTACTGTATATAACTCTTTTTTTAATCTTATCCTAATCTCTTTATGGTGAATTTGATTGGGTGCTAACAACAAAAGTAGTGTATATTTAAAATTCATTCGGCATTTTATAAATGTAAATGCAGCGAGGTAATAATCTTTTACTTTTAGTGTAGCTAAAAGGAAACATTTGTTCAAAGTTTGAATTTGACATTGAATTAAGCGCGCTTCGAAAGGAGGTGTCAAAGTTAGTCCACGCCGAGTTTTCCCAGAAAGATTTTAATTAACCTTTAAAGGTACGTGTGTGGTGTTGAGAGACTCACTCAATGCAAACTAGTTGCGAATCCCATAGTAATTATGTGATTAATTCAAATGTTTTTAACAGTGTAACGTTTATGGCTTTTACACTACTAATGGGCATTTCATTAGACAAATATATCATTAAAAGATGTTTTTAAATGCCGACGGCACATAGAGTACGACGCCCGTGTCTTCATGTATGTCCAAACTTCCCCTGTCTTAAAGGGTTAATATCTTGGATAATTTTCGATTTTTTTTTTTTTAAACATCATGAACAATTCTTTTATATTTCATTGACGATAGGTACATCCTGCGATCCTGAACGCCCGCAAATCGAAATTTGCGTGTAACGGAAAAAAGGCTTTTTTTCTCAAAAATATGTTAACTAGGACAATCGCTACAGTTTACGTGCAAGGTTTAAATTAACTACTACTATCCCTATTTTCTGATAATTTTAGTTTCGGCAGATTTGGAAATAGAGAGGGTGGTCGGACATATTTTTGAATTACATTTTCGACGATATCTCTGAAAATATAATATCTAAAATTAAAAAAATATATATATGTATTTTTGAGTGCTGTGTTACACTATAAAATAACCACTGTACATTTGCCAGAACAAACTCGATCACAGTGAATGTGCTGTATCTTTCTTTGGTTTCCTGACTATATTAACATGGAAAATACAGTCGTTGCGTAAAATTATCAGGACAATATGCTGGCAATTTGGACGCATTTTTTACAGCACAAATTGCTGGCGTCCAATTTGCCAGCACATTGTGCTGTTAATTTTACGCAACTACTGTATTTTCCATGTTAGTATAGTTAGGAAACCAAAGAAAGATACAGCACATTCACTGTGATCGAGTTTGTGCGCGCGATGAACAGTACTTTGTACTGTAAAAATGTCGTTTTTATTTAGAGTGTACGAAAGATTTCACACGATACCACATATGATATACAAAGAAAGTTTTTTCCCCAAGTAACTTGCTTAGCACATATACATTTTCCCTAACTGTCTTCGCGAATGGTTAATAATCGGTAAATATGTGTGTTACGTCAGCCAATTATTACGTCAGTTATTTCGTCAGCCAATTTGAACGTTCCCCGTTCAACAGTTTATGCGTAAAATGGCTGGACAAACAGACAGACACAGGAGTGATCTTATATATGGGTCCGTTTTTACTATAAAAATCAGTCACCCTAAAAATAATAAAACTTGATAAAAATATGTAACTTTAAGTTTCAAACACCAATGCAACACATTTCATAGGATACGTGATAAGAATTTTCTGAATTTTATTTTCTTGAAATAGAAGTAAAATTATATTTGGAGGAAATAAAAATGTAACACAAATTTCTACTTTCACACAACATTATCTATACAATTTCAATAATTTTTTGAGATTATACATTTTTAAATCAATGACAACAAATAATTAAAAGGAGGAAAAACATTTGAATCTCATAAAAACTATACATTTTTACTATCGATAGAAAATATTTTACATGCATAAATTAAAATCCTCGCCAAGAAATGCTATTCATATGAATCACGACTTATTCTAGGAAATATGGAAATAGTCTACAAAGAAATTGAAGAATATGTACATATATTTATTTTAATTAATAATATAATATTTAGATAAATCGTGGTTTTAGATGGCTAAAATTTTAAAATATATACTTTATGATTTTGAACGTATTTTACATAAATATATTGGTAAACGCAAAATATTAAACATTTCATTCCTGTATTCCGCTACAAAAATACTTTTTAAGAATCCAAACGTTATAAAGCATACATTTATCTGTTATCTGAATACTTATGAAATGTAATATATATATATATATTACTTTTTTACTTAACAACATTCCTTAGAAAATTACAGAGAAAAATATAAAAATAAAAGCTTTTTGAAGCTATAATAATTTAACTAATCTAAAATATTAGTATTCAACAAAAGAAGTAGTTGCAGAAATGATATTGAAGTTTTCACAAAATGACTTCATTAAATTTATTAATAACCTATAAAGCCATTTTAAGATCATTTGGAAACGAAAAAAGGCTATTTATGCTGCATATTTTTCATTGTGCTGGAGAACAAGTTTAACTTAATATAATCAATACAACTAATGGAGTTGAAAACTAGTGCAGCAATGAAATATTTTATAACTAAATATCGAAGCAAAAAATACCATTTTGTGAATGATATATATTTTTATCTTTAATGCATTTGTTTGACGTATCATTATGTTTAATTTTAAATTTAATTTTCAGTTGTAAAGTTTTAAAATAAAGCTCCTTCGCAGGAAGGAGTTTTTGAATGTATTTGTAAAAAAATAAATCAATCGAATTTATTTTTTCCTTTCGTTTACATATAAAATGTATTGCGAATATTCTTACATATCTTCAGAGGATATTCAGAGTAATATATATATATATTTATTTATTTATTAATATAAGGTTTAGAATTTCATTTACGCGCTGTTTACAAACAGCGTACAATGTGTACTACGGAAACTCCATTATCTACATTTCCGTTTTTCTACACGAACTTTTAAACAAACCTTCGTTCGTTTTTCTAGCGAAGAATTTTTTATCCGCTTTTCAAGCATGCTTTAGGTTCAGTTAGGTGCATTCATAAGTACATAAATACATAGTACCTATTGTCGTCGTCTGGTCTGCCCATAAGTCCGCATATAACAGCGCAAAAATTACCCAACCGAATGAGTTTAAATTTAATATATATAGTACACTGCTCAAAACAATTAGGGGAGCGCATGGTTTTAACGAAATTACGCATATATTTCCACCGATAAGTAACGTAAAATAAAACATCCATAATTTAAAGTGCTGTAGAAAACAGATAATGAAAACGTATCACGTAAATTAAAGTTTATGACGTCAAAAACTGGAAAAAGGTGATAAGTGCAGAAATCGGGATTTTGCGAAACGTCTTTTTCACTGTCTCAGTTGTAAAATTCAATTGCTTAATTCAGTTGTAAAATTCAACTCAGCTTGTGTTTTGAGAAAAGGTGGCTTGAAAATGTCCCAACAACATGCTTTACCACAATCCATGGCTTGGCATGTTATCGGGACAGTTGAAGTTGGGGAAACACAACGGAGTATAGTGGTCACTGTTGGAGTCACAAGAAGTGCCCATGAAAGGCCGTGGAATCGATAAAAAAAATTGAATGGAAGTCATCGACAAGTGCAAGCTCGAGAATCTGCTAACACAGAAACTGGTGACCGATATATCCTGTTAACAGCCCGTCGAGACGGAACGGGAAATGCTGCTCAGCTGCAAACACGGTTGTTCTTGACCAAAATACGAAGGGTGTCCAGCCAAATAGTCCAAACGGGCCTGTATAGTATATCATTCGGAATGGCACTTTGACGGTCCGGAGTAATACAGACGAGATACCGAGACCTCATGTCGTATTTTATGTTTCAGTAATTAGTGATTTTTTCCCTTGCATGATAATTGTATACAGTTCGACTTGTGGAAAACATGCTTGAAGCTTAAACAATACAGCGTATGAAATGAAAAGCATGTTCTCCTGACCTAAATCCGATCGAGCATGTTTGGGACATACTCAGATGACGCATTACTGCAATACCGAGGCCTCGTTTTACTGTCCGGGACTTGGAGATTGCCTTTCTTGAGCAGTGGAACAGTATTCCCCAAAGTCTTATCGATAACCTCATCGCATCCATAGAAAACAGGTGTGCAGTAGTCTTAGCTGTTCGATGAGACCTCACACCATATAAAAAATCTTGCATCATTTCAAAACAATACTTTTTTTATGATTTACATGAAACCAAATTGTAACCCTAAACCATCTTTTCATGTTCTTTTCATCTTTACAAAAAAATAAAAGCTCTCTTAGCATTTTTTGCGTCTTTTTTTATGTATTGCGCATTGCTACATGTGTACTATTTATTTTATGCCCATACATTGATGTTTTGCACTGTTCTCTTCACTTTTTTGCTTGCTCCCTAATTTTTTGAGCAGTGTATATATACGTTGCATAATTCAATCGAATCAAGTTTTAAGAAAATTCAGTCAAAACTTAAGAAGATATTAATAAAAGATTTTTTCATTCGATTAAATCCTATCATACGTAATTAATTCAATGATATACCATGATAGGTGATGATTCTCAGTTACCATGGTGATTACGTCTTACTTAATATGGAGTCATATTATTTCCGTATTACTAAATTTAATATATATAATACATTTAATTTAATGTAATTGTTTAATGTAATACATTTTGTATTCATTCATTTTTGTATAAGATTGCAACAGCTAATGCACCAAGATCTGAATATTTATAAAACTAGTTATTGTACGAACTAGCAAAATCAAATTATTAAAATTCATTAATAAATAAAATACTAGCAAAATACACCTCATTTTCCACGTTTGGCGTACAATTTCCGATTTGTTTTTAACAAGAATTTAGGAAATTTATATAAAATTTTACAGAAATGTGTACTTCGCATTTCCTGGAAATGATATGTTTAGTAAAGTTTCCGCACAATTTTATTAAGTATATTAAGTATTTACAATTTACTCATCGTCAATTTTACCGTTGGGTTATAAAAATTAATCAATCACTTTCTATTATTCGATTAGGTTTTGTACGCATCACTTTCAAATTCTGCATTATTTTTAACACCACAAACGCTCTCTGCTATAGACAACGCTTTGTATTTGATATGAGTAAATGTGTATAATATTTAAAAATCTTCTTGAATCATGATGCCAATTTTAAGAAAAAGTGAGTTGAAAATCAGGGTCGATAGAAGCACCATTAATATACAGTGTTTTCCGTTTATAACGGGAATATTTTGTTGCATATTTATTTTTTTCATATTTGTATCGGATATGGATATTTTTTAATGCTAGGTTTACAATGTAAAGGAAATAGATATGAAGATTCCATACGAAATACATATTTCATTATATATGATTTCTTAAATAATGGACATGCTTTTAAAGTATTATAACTGTAAATGCGAATTATTTTAAAAGATATAATGGCATGTTTAATACCAATGTAAAGTATGAGAATAAATGATTTAAGTTCCCTAAGACTATATTTATACAAATGGTGTATATCAAAAGTCATTTTTGAAAGTGTTTGTTTTCTAGTTTTAAATTTAAGCTGTTACTGAACCCTATTCATACCTATCGACACGGTTTATAAGAAACTATTAGATCTGTTAAAATAGTTGTTACGTGAATTAGTACACTGTAAAAAAATCTCCTAAGTTTCCAAGACATTTCTAGGAAACTGGGATGCCTAGACCTTTTAATGTAAAGACAAAAACAAATATTCATGTAACAGGTACACATTTGCATAATAAACACTGTAAATAAAAAAAATCTGTAAGGCTAAAGGATTTTTTGTAGGGAAATAGGATGCCTAGAATTTTTTTGTGGAACTGCAACCCGGGTTACAGGTAAAACCTTAGTAAGATTACTGTAATTTTAGTTGATTCTTTCGTAAAGCTACATATTTTTGTAGCTTTACAAAAATAAGATTTGTAGATTTACAACTTTTATTGTGCAGCATATAGATACAAATGTTGTAATTATAAGATTTCTGTAACATTACATCTGTAGAATTATAGTGTATTGGCGTTTTCTTGCATGACATTCTACGTAAATAGAATACCACCATTTAATCAAAATAATACCATTAGATTATTTTTAAGTGTAAAAATCGCATGTGATTAGTTTTGTCCAAGCACTTTTCGATCTGTCCTTAAACAACAATCTTTGCACTCCAAGAAAATTTACAATTTTTGTATACTTAAAATGTGCACAAAAGAAAATTTTTGTTATATATAGAGAAGAAATGTTAAATCTAATCAATGGTAAAATTAATAACCTAATTTTTTATTTAATACTATTTTTACTATTTATTTTATATACATATATCCTGGAATAAAGCTTTTATTCTTTCCCATGATACATTTTTTGTAGAACACATGCAAAATATTCAAAAGAGAATAATTCTTAAAATATATTTTACTGCATGATATTTTATGTTGCTGTCGGATTTTGCATTTAGCATTTTGTTGTTAAGAAACATTTTGCTATTTCTTTTATGTTACATAAAAGGAAATCCCTTTGTAGATCCTGATAAATACGCATATTTTTTATGAAAGTCTTCCGATGGATGTAAACAAAAATTTAGTTATGTAAAAAATATTTGAAAAAAAGTAAAAAAAAGAAATTCAAGTATCATTTAATATTTTCGTTTGTCAGATCTGTTAGATCACTATCCAAAATTATCTTGGTACAGAGTAGAAATTTTGTTATAAATTCTGTTAATGTGCAAAAAAATATTTTTTTTAATGTAATTCATTATACCATTTATTTATGAGGTGCATCGTAAAAGTATAGATATACAAAGAAAAAAAAATTATTATCCAAAGAAACTCGTGTTTCATATCATATTTTCTATCTGCATGCATCTATTATGTTTATATACAGTTTTTAGGTTTTTGTAAATACAATTTAAATTAAGTTACTTATAATACATTTATAAATCATTCACATCGCTTTGAAATAGAAGTTAATACTGAAAATTGCATACATTAACTAAAAATTTTCCATTTTTAATATTTTCTTTTTGAGTGTAATATACAAATATCCTGATTTAATTTCAATTAGATTACCACTTATTAACTACGTTATACAATAGTCTGAGTAGTAAATGTAAATATTTGATAATTGATTACTTTCTGTTTTCTTAAGTAAACATTACCTTTTACAATACTGAAAAAGAAGAAAAAAGAAGTCCTTTTATGTAAAGGAAAATTTAAAAATTTGTATATACATTTTTTTTATAAGACTAATGAGTAAAGTTTTATAATTGTCTGATATTATAGAAACGATTTTACTGCAAAATCACTTTTTTTAAAAATACGCCACGGAAATTGATCTAACGTTCGATAAAACTGCCAAAGTGTTCCCTTAAAACGTTCTTATAAACAATCTTGCAAGAGCAATTTATAATACTAAACAGAAAACTTTTCTCCTGGAGAATCATATCTTATTAAGCTAATTAAAGTATAGACATTTGAAAATGCTGATAAATTGTTTTAAATACAGATGTCGACATTTCATAATTAGTCAAACATAAATTAACAGTAATTTCCATACGCTAAATTTAAATAATTCCTTTTATTTTCAAGAAAAAGGTATTTTTAAAAGTAAATCATGTAAACAAATGTACTTTGTGAGAAAATGATTTGAGATATATCCATATATGCTTAGTTTTTTTTTTCTATTTCTACTTTTTCTTAGGATTATGTGTAAAGTATGAGGTTTCGAAAAAGAATAGGGGAAACATGGGATGTTTGAATATAGGGTTGGCTTACTCACCTTAATTTTTCATATTTAAAAGAATTTCAGAGTTTTGACAACAGTGTTTACCAAAGCTACAGGAATGCTCAAAAATCAGCCTTTGTTTCACGCAGATAATTGTAACAGGTGTTGAAATAATCATTGTGAAGAGTTTACAACTTAAAGTATGTGTTTTTTAGAAATGCTTTGTAAGATTTTCTCACATAAAATGTCATTTAATTTTAAATAAGTAGGATTTTAGTAATGCAGAAATATTGTGCTTTAATTCCAGGCACACGGGTTGTACAGCAAATTAGGCTTTACAAAGCTATGCGGTGTTATTTACAAAATTGCTAAATGTTGACCCAGTAAATGTGAGGGAGAGTTGGCCAGATGGTGAAGGCTCCCTTAATCCCTTAATTTTGGAAATATTTATATTATGCACAGTACAGTATAGAAGCTTGATGGTTATTTTAAAATAAAATGTAAATTTATTCTGTAAAGCTACAGTATAATGGAGTATAGAATGATAAAATTAAAAATTTATTCAATGAGGATGCGAAAAATTTCTATAGTATACACCGCAATAAAACATTTAAATGTAAATGGTAAAATTGAACGGATTTATTTTTTCAATGAAATATTACCCACAACTGGTTAGTAGAAATAATGGAAAAGACTGGGAATTACCAGAAGAATGAATACAGCAGTCTTAGTACTTGTTAATGATAAATTAAGTGTTCATGAGGCTGCAAAAGAACATATTATCAAAGATTGAAAATCGTTAGATATGCATGTAGAAAATTTTTACCAAGATGAAAACAATGAAATGAAACCAATCTATATGACAACTAGTGTTTCCAGGTTGAGTGTCAAGTAAAGTTGAACAAAAAGACTGAAATAATGGGCAGCTGATTCTAGATTCAGACCAAAATAAATACATTAAACCTCATGTAAATGGAGTATGTGTATAATGACATACTGCTTTAAATATTTAAAATTCATTCTCACTACTATACAATTACACTTGCTCAGACAAAAGACTATTTAAAACGACATTTTTCTCCTGTACCTTACAATTCTGTCTAAACGGGTTTGTTTAAGCATCATATTTTCACGAATACTTTTTATAATAATTAAATCATGTAGCTAAAGTTATTTTGTATTTTTTATTTCTTTAAAATAATATTTCAATTTAAAATGTTAATTCTAATAGTTATTTCTTTTGATTTATCTACATATAAAAGAGAAGTGTGATTTCAATCATTGAAGATGTTGTTTATTATTTAACTTTAACGGTTTGCAAACGATAGAGATTTGATATATTTTTGTATCTAAACCCTGATTATGGAACAAACTGTATCATCAGTATTAGTTTAAATGGTCAGTTAAGAAGTTCAAATTCTTCAAAGAATAAAATTCATTTTGTTGAAAAGTTCAGAACAATTGTTTTAGTTATGGCGAAAGATGCATACATCTAATATAAAATTATAATTCAATATACAGACAGTGTAACATGGATATTGTTTCTGGTTAAGTATTTAACAAAGCTAGCCGCTAAGAAATCGCATTTCTAACCACCATCGTAATTTTGTGATAAAAGGAAAATTACTTATTTTATGTAGTTATTTTTCGGTAAATATTTACAAGAATCCGATTTGTGTCCTAGTAAAAAACATGTATGTCAAATATTCTCAGCATTTATTCGAAAATTCAAAAAATAATTTCCGAAAAAATTTCACAGAGTTTATATACTTGGTTTAGAAGACAGAAAACGTAATTAATATTTCAATCTAAGATATTCACCAAGTATATTAATGTGAAATATTGTGGAATTAACCTTATATTTTATTCTGAGCACATTAACGGATATTTTCTCTTTTAACAGCTAATTTATAACTAATGACCGGAAAATATATTATGCCATTTTTTCTCTGCAATGCATTATGGGCAGCTGTTACCGATTTTCATCGCATTGCAAGAGAAATCTCCTCTAATGAAACGAACCATTAAGTTAAAATAATTTATAAGACTTCAATTTAAAGTACAGACGCAGTTACAGCCTCAGAAAAATTTCTGTGGTTTTGCGAAAGTCATTATTTTTTATTTGTTTACTATTTTAAGCTAATATTAGAATACGAAAAGTAAAGCTTATCGGTCGTAGCACCTATCAAGTGTTTAGTATATACATATATTTATCTAGTAGGTTTAACTTTATACAGGGTGCTGACGCATTTATGCGTCATTTATAAAACTGTCATTAATAATCGTTAAGAAATATATTCCTACATATTTTCATAAGACATAAGAATACATAAACAATTTAACATGGCTTTTGTGTTTGGTTAAGTATGGAACATAGCCAGCTGCAAAAAAAATAATAAGTAATAATATAGGTAATAATAATTATAACTTTCTAGTCTTTATCACTATTTTATGATATAACCAAAATTAGTAATTTTACTCAGTTTTATTTCCATAAATATTTACGAGAATAAGATTTGTGCCCTAGTAAGAAGATATATATATATATATATATATATATATATATATATATATATATATATATATATATATATATATATATATATATATATATATATATACATATATATATACATATATATATATCAAATCTTCTCAGCATTAATTCCAAATTTCCAAATATGATTTCTGGAAAACTTTTACAACGTTCATACTCTTGCTATAGAAAAGAAGAAATTTAAAAAAAATTTCTATCTATGATATCTACCAAGTGAATTAATTTGAAATATTATGAAATTATCCTATATTTTATTCTGAACACATTAACGGATATTTTCTATTTTAACTTCTAACTTATAAATAATGACAGGAAAATATATTATGTTCTTTTTATCTGGAATGCATTATGCACAACTGTTACCTCTTTTTATCGCACTGCAAAAGAATTCTTTTCTAACGAAAAGAACCATTAAGTAAGTTAAAATAATTTATAAGACTACAGATTAAAGTACAGACTCAATTTCAACCTCGGAAAATTTTCTGTGGTTTCGCGACAGTCATGTTTTATGTATTTACTATTTTCGGGAAATATTAAGATGCGAAAAGGAAAGGTTTTCGATATTAGCTCCTAAGAAAGAAATTATACATACGTATATTCACCTCGTAGTTTTAAAATTATACAGGCCGCAGACGCATTTGTGAGTCACTTATAAAACTATGGTTAACAAATTCTAAATTCTCCACAGAAAGTATGAATAGTTATTTTTGGTTATATAGAGCTAGCTAATTCCTGAATAAAATAAAGGAAAATTAATAATATAAATTTTATGTGTGAATTTCAAATTTCTAATTAAAAAAAAAAAAAAAAAAAAAACCTCCAGGTTTTCAAACATTATTTGCCGCCTGTGGAGTGTTAATATTGAGATTGCTTTAAGAAATATTTTTGCATAAAATGCTATATTAACCACAATATATATATATAAACATTTCCAAAGAATTTTATTTGGAATTACTTAATAAAATCACCATTATCTGAACAAGTAATAGACAAATAAGTTATTAATGAATAACAAACGTTTTGTATGCATACGTTTGCAATAATGTTGTAAACATCTGGAAATAGATTTATTAATTTGCTTTCGATGACTCTGAACTTTGAATATCACGAAAAAGAAATCCTGTAAAAATTTACCAAATTAAATGTTTTAAAAGTATTTTTAAATAGATAACAAAAAGTTCAATCCTTCTTAATAAATTCTTTAGAACTCTCTAAAGCGTAAGAAAATTTCCGAAATACAATGTTACGCCTGGTAAATGTTTTTTTTTTTTTTTTTTTTTTTTTTTCTCAATCAGTATGAATTTCCTGTCGCACGAACAGATCATAATATTTTCTTAATTTTAAGGTTTTGAAACATATTTGTCTCTAAAAAATCCGCTGAGGATATACTACACACACTGTAAAAAAACACGACATTTTTACAGTACAAAGTGCTGTTCATCTCCCGCACAAACTCGATCACAGTGAATGTGCTGTATCTTTCTTTGGTTTCCTTACTATATTAACATGGAAAATACAGTAGTTGCGTAAAATTAACAGCACAATGTGCTGCAAGTTGGACGCCAGCAGTTTGTGCTGTAAAAAAAAAAAAAAATGCGTCCAAATTGCCAGCATATTGTGCTGTTAATTTTACGCAACTACTGTATTTTCCATGTTAATATCGTCAGGAAACCAAAGAAAGATACAGCACATTCACTGTGATCTAGTTTGTTCTGGCAAATCTACATTGGATTTTTTACAGTGCAATACATGACTGTTTCAAATTTTGTTTTTGTGGTTTATAAATTTCGGTGCAGGGTCATTAATAAAATATGGGCAAAACTTTAAGAAGTGATAGTATACATCCGATCAAACAACTTTCATGGGAAAATGTGATAGAGGGCACCGAAGTTAGTGTTGTTATACGAGGTAAAAACATACAAAGAAAGATTAAGTGACAAAAGTAAGGAGTGAAACTGTTCCCGTACAATCTTTGAGCCCTTGTGTCATTTCAATTTGTATTTCCGTCTATAAAATGGAAATCTGCCGTTACCCTATTAGTAGGGGGCAATATTTTCCGATACGTTCCTCCCGTGATTGACAGCTGCACATTCGGATCAGCGGATGCGATATGTTCCATACGCGTTGTTCTTCTTCTCCCTATCACATTTGTATGTTACTACTGTTTTACTTCTCCCGATAACTCGCATTAGGAATGCAGCTTTAACGTTTGCATGGACAAAGTTTCCAAATGCGCCAGAACATTTGCGTTTTATTTCCGAACATGCATTCTTTGATGAAAGTTGTTTGATTGAATGTGTACTATCACGTCTTAAAGTTATGTCCATCTTTTATGAAACAATCTGTATGTGAATGTTTCTAAATTAGAAAACAGAAGAATTCAATTGTCATTCTAAATATTTCTATCTAAAGCAGTTGGCATAAATATGTATGCGTGAAAATGAAATATGTAGAATGCATAACATCATTGGATTAAAATATATATATATATATATATATATATATATATATATATATATATAACATAATAACTAAAGTAAACTCAAAACATTTTTTTATGTAAAATTTCGTTTAAAAATATGATTATATTATTGTTTTTCTTTATTAAAAATCATAATTTTTTTAATCGAATTTTACATCAGAAAATACAAAATGGAATATTTTTAAAAGTAAAAATAAGTATTATTTGTTAAAAAGGTGCACTGTAAAAAATATCCGTCACACAAACATTATAAATAAAAAAATATCCGTCCGCATACAAAAATCTGTCCTCAAAATTCTACGGAATAGTTTCATTTTTCTAAGAAAACAGTACAATTTCCGTAATTGACATTATGTGATTATAAATTCGTATAAATCCAGTAAGTTTTCCATACATTTTACAGATTATTTCTCTATTGCTTTCGAAACAGTACAAATTATGTAAATGATGTTCAGTAATAATAGCCATGTTTGGAAAGCGGAGTAATCAGTTGTTGCATCTACTTGTCTTACAGTGATATTAGTTTTAAAAAAATCCCAATATTGGCTAAATGTGGCTCCATATTGAAAGTGTATCCAATATCCAATGATTTCTCAATAGCTAAATAGAGTTGATTTTTATCATTATTATATTGTTTAAACTCTGTAAGATGTTTTCACATAAAAAAAAAAAAAATTGAATTTTTTTAATCTATTCACTTTAACAGATTCGCACATAATACTTAAAACATATCTGAAATATAATAAAGGAATTGTCATAAAATTTACGTTTATCTATGTCACCAATAAATCAATTTTATTTTAATACCGTGAAATGATTTCTACTATTTGAGTTTACAGTAGATCATAACACACATAATGTTTAAAGTACATTTTTGAAAAAAAAAATATATCGATATTCTTGGGAAAATAAATGAATGTATAAATAAATAAATAAATAAAGTAATATAATAATATTTCTTTTTTAATCTTTCAAAAAAGAAAAATTATTACTTAATAATTTTTTCATGCATGCAATATTTTAAAGACAATCATTTTCCCTTTATAAAGCAAGAAATTAAAAAACTAAATATTTAAAATTTTGGAAACGTTCAGAATTGTAAACTCATTTGAAATATATTATGTCTACGAAAATCATTACTTGTTTAACATATTGACCTTACTTCATTAAAGGTGTGATTCAGACTTCATAATACTTCACAAGACTTCATAAATTCTCTCCTGCTCCCGTGGCTTATACTTAAGGGGACCGGGAAAGCCCTATCTCCGCAATGTTAAATTTACCAAATGCATGTACCTTTTTCTCAGAAATGGTGAAAGATAAATGTATATATTTTTTAGAGTGGTTAGAATAACATGATTGACGTATTTCAACATACCATTTTCATTCTAATTGAAATTCAAAATTCAAAATTAATTATTTATTTAAAGTCAAATTTTAATTAGAATTTTTGTAATATTTCACTACCTAAAATAACTAATTCTCAACAAATCATTAAATCCCTGTGTTAAGCTGTACAATATAGAATAAAATAAGTATAAAAAATAATCTGGGTACTAGATATTGAAAAAAAAGAACTTAAACATGAAAAATCCAAGTTTTGAGAAAACGCCAATTAAAGATTTAAATGGTCATTAAGCTGTGAAGTACTCTTAGAAAAGAATGAATAATTTCAACAATTAACAAGCAGCAGAGATCTTAACTGAATCAGGTGAAATCTTAACTGAATCTTTTGAAATCATGTGCCAAAGTATTTTTGGAATATACTTTGAATTATACGCGATTTCAATGATCATTAAAAGAATTAACCATACAACGAGAAATGGGACAATTGGATGAGCAATGAAATGCAAAAGATATCAGAAGCATTTCCTTTTACATTAAAATATATGCCCTAGAACTATACACAAAGAGTAATTCATTCTAACTGCTTTTTAAAGCAAGAGCACAAAGAACAAATTGTTAGTTGTCATACCAGAAAACTGCAACAGAAATGACGAAACATTTTAGTCATTGTCAAAGATATTCTTCAAACATAAATGAAAGGCAATTCTTTCAATCTGCTTTTCAAAACAAGTGACAAAGTATTTTATACGATGTACGCAGGGAAATATGAACGGTTTAAACGATTTTTATGTAATTAAAAGCATAGCAAACAATGGGACAGATGCATAAGCAAAAGAATGCAACGGAAATTCAGAAAATATTCGATTTTAGTAAAAATATATTCCGTAACACCATACACATATAGCAATACATTCAAATTGCTTTTTAAAGAAAGTACCAACGCATTTTACTGAAAATACATCTGTGAGGCTTATGCGGCTTAAATGACTGCTCAACACTTTAAGCATACAGCGAACAATGGGGCAGTTGCATATCATTAAAAAGATGTTATTAAAAATAGAATACAATGCATTATTTGTAATTACACTGATTCGGTTTTTTTAATAATAACGCATAATTATGCAAAAATTTAGTTAAAAAAATCATGCAACAATTTACTTTAAAAAAAGCATTTAAAATTTTTGAGTTATATTTTTTATTTTAATAATTTTTTTATTCGCAACAAAAAAGACAAAAACGTATAATGGAGCTTCTTTAATTGGTATAAAACGCACCGTTTTATTTGGTGTCAAAAAAGGGGGACTGGTGTGGACATTCCACCAACATGTGATAGTTCTTGTTTATTATGGTGTTATGCAATAACACAGATCCATTTTATGTCAAACAAAAACTCCAATATAACGTGTAATGATCTTTAATGAGAACACATAAAGCACTGAAGAGGAGAGGTACATGTTGATGCAGATATTAAAAATGTCTGGGACTCTTTTGGTAGACAGAGAAGTACCGGAAACAAAAGCGAAGTGAATAACTTCACAATTCGATTTTTCGCTGCATGGCGTGACACATTATCGCCAATACACAAGTTTTCTTGTGCCTGCACAAGGGTATACAACACATTGCCCTAGAAATGACTAACCATGCATATGCAGTCAATAGCTCGTACATTTTGAACATGTAGATTTATAAAGTTCCCATAAAAATAGAATCGTGTGGCAAGGAATGTGTTGAAAGATATCTTCATGTGTTAATAGTGCGTTTTAAGTTTTAACCGAAATGTCCTCACTCCACACAAAAGCTGGGAGTGCGGCCGTTAGACCTAGAATGTGTAAGATAGTGCATTTTGTGGTAAACCGACAAATGTGAACTCATATGGGCGTTGTGTAAAGGAGAGAAATTACAGCTGACAGAAAATGCATATATAGATTTAAAATACGTATGCGTTTAACGAATTGAATTTTAGAGCATAAAGCGAGAAAGAGGCATTAATAAAAATGCATGTTAAATAATTTTGATGATGGGCGATGAAGCATTAATACTGAACATGCGCAACAAGAATTCTATAATGTTTTTATATTAACCGAGAGCTGTAACGTTTTCTAATCTATGAATGCATATGAGTAAAATATCTCAAAGTTGAATGGGAAGACCGATTTACTGATTTTATTTTATTAAAGCTAATGAGCGATTAAAAATTAAATTAATTTAAATAAGTGTGAGGGTGGTTAGAAGTACAAGCGATACACTTTTAAATATTAGATGTAATTTATTAACCTCACTGGGGGAGCGTACAACCTTGATATAAATAAAGTATTAAATTAAATTTTACAGCGAACGAGTGGGGAGGCAGAACATAAAATATGACATATAACAGGATAACTGTTATATGTACTAAGAGCAAATATTGGATTAAATGTTCTATTTACAAGAAATACCGGGTGTCCTAAAAAGGACTGACTGATTTTAAAATCCAATAACTTGTAAACGGTGACAGATATTTAAAAAATTCTTGTAGGAGGGTTATGCATAAGGTGAAAAGTTTTTTTACAGTGATTTTCAATTTTAGTTCGAATTACAAACAATAGATGGCGCTGCGATCAATAGACGCTCAATTCTTGCTCGATTTTTTGTACTTCGTGGCCCGGATAATACATTTCCATCTCCTTTTTCTGCATGGAACAAGATAAAGGACCAAAAATCGAGCCTGTATTTAGCGACTATTACAGTGCCATCTATTGTTTGTAAATCGAACTAAAATTGAAAATCACTGTAATAAAACTTTTCACCTTATGCATAATCCTCCTGCAAGAATTTTTTTAATATCTGCCACCGTTTGCAAGTTATTGACTTTTAAAATCAGTCAGTCCTTTTTGGGACACCCGGTATTTGGCATGTACTACTTCACTTAAATTGCATTAAAAGCAACAAATTTCAATATAAGAAGCTCAAAGTTCCATGCAATTTTATGTGAAATTATTTCTCTGTATTCTTAATAAAATTGAGTTATAAGAATTTTTTTTAATTATTTATAACAATAAACTGCTGGATTGTTTTACAAATTATGTTTCTAACAGCCATTGTAATTCATAGTATTTAGTTATTGTACAATACAAAATTCGATAGTTAAATTATAAAGTAGTTTCAATATTTTTTAAATACATCAATAACTGATAATAAAATAAGAAGTAATAATTTATGTAAAAATTCCACAATAGATACGGAAATTTCAATTGATGTTAAATATGGTCGTTATACTACATATAATAAAATAGATACATCATCAATATATATTTCCAAATAACGTTTACTTTAATCTTTTTTAAAACCCCCAGTGTCTCAAAATCATAGAAAATTATGCAAATGTTAACTAATTTTGAATTGACGTTTCAATCAACCAACCGTTTTTGTCTGTGCAGTATAACGACGGACATTAAAGTTCGAAAAAGTCTGTACTTAATTGACTGATCGAAGCTGATTCACTATATAATTAAAAGTTACGCAAACTAAATATTTGTTGGGAGGATTCTAACCATACTCTATCCACGTGCAAAATAAACTATGACAATGAAGTTGATGATATTTTTTTTTTTTTGTTAAATCATTGTTTCGCTCTTTCTTAAATTAAAATTGAAGATTGAGAAAAATGCTTTTGATTCATATAATTTTATCCAAACACTTAATCCACATACTATTGCATATAGTGCAATACTGAAATTTTGTTTTGTTTTACATTGATGTAATAAATCAAACGTAATAATGTAACAACAGAAAGAAAGTAAAGGAACAAAAAAATGAGCAGGTCGCTCTAAATATTTATAAGACAGATTACTTTATGCGCTACAAAATAATAAGAATTGCACTAAATAGAAAAGGAATCACTCATTTCAAACTACGACTATTGTTCATTATTGATCAAGAACAATAAAATCTGTTCTACACAAAATTCTAGATATTTTATACAGTTTTATGTGTTCAATATATTTATTGTATATTGTATGTTTAAATATTTTTGTCAGTGATGAGTTATTTATCTTATAGGAAATAGTGTATTTTTTTTTAATTATTATCTCTTTGGATTTTTAATGTCCTTGCAGTCTGTTGTCTTTAGTACCCTATAAATAATACAGAAAATACATACCACTCATAATAATATTATTTGACAAACTAGATATAACTGATTTACATATGACTATTAATTCTTAAATACTTCTAAAGCGGGGCAGTTCATTTTATAGAAGAGTTATACCTAAATTTCCAGGAAAATAATGTTTTATAATTAATTATAAATTAAGTAAAATATAATTTCCATGTAGTGTAATATTACCAAAATATATATATATATATAAATGACTTTTTATGAAAAATGCGCATGGATATTTATTTTTTAAACATCCAATGTTGTAGAAAACTCACATCGCGATTAATTAAGGTTTAAAAATTGACATATATTTCAGAGCATATATGCAAAATGTTACGTACTGAGGGAATGGTTGTTTGTATTTTAGACACCATGTTAGCCACAAATGGTTGCCATCGATACGGTTCGGTTAACAACCACGCTAACGTTATAGTGGAATCTGTCCAAGCCAGGGTATTTTGGATTGGTAAGTGGATATCTCTCAAAACCACTTGCAAAACATCAGCAAGTAATAATGCTGCACAGAACTCCAGACGAGGCAAGGATTGTGTCTTCAAGGGGGCAACTCTCGTTTTGGAGGTAAGTAACGAAACACAAATGTAATAAAATAAGTAAAAAATAAAATAAGTAAATAATAAAAATGTAACGAAGCACAAACTGAATTAGATAGAATATAACGCACGTAAACTACAGGTAACCTCTACAGCACGTAAACCTTTTCAGAGGCATCGCAGAATGCGTGCAACTCGATATTGACGCACATAGGATTTAGGACGCATCTTGATATTTTGATTTGGTTTATAATGTGAAGCTCTTTTCTAAATGAGATCCACAACTTGTTCAGATCTTCCGGGATTGGCTCATCCCATGTAAGCTTGTGCTTCCATAATTCTTGCAGTAATATTTTCATAAATACTACGCATGGAGGTATCAATCCCAATGGATCAAACATGCGAGAAACTTCAGATAATATTTCTCTTTTGCTATTCTCTTTTTTCTCTTCCATTGGTAATACTGAGAAACTAAAGCTATCTATTTTTGTATTCAAACTGATACCTAGGACCTTCACATCATCTTCAGAATCGACAGGGATCATTTGTTGTTCATCTGATAATTCTTCAACAATTGTAGAAATATTCAACCTCCATTTTCTCAGATTAAATCCTCTCTTTTTCATCATTTTCTTAAGTTGTTCAACAAGCTCAACTGCTTCTTCTTCTGATGCAGCTCCAGATAAAATATCACCAAAGACATTCAAAGTAGCATGAGAGGCTAACGGATAACTACTTTTCTCGTCTAACGCCAGCTGTTGTATTGCCCTTGTAGAGAGAAATGGAGCGCAAGCTGTTCCATAAGTGACTGTGAGCAGTTTGAATTCAAGTACTGGATCTTCAGGAGCGTTTCTCCAAGAATTCGCTGCCAATCTATATCACCCCGGTGTACCTTAACTTGGCGAAACATTTTATCTACATCAGCACATACTGCAACTATAAAAGCTCTAAATCGAATAAGGATTGGATATAAATCTTGCTGTACTCGTGGGCATATCATCAGTAAATCGTTGAGAGAAATTGCAGAGGATGAAGGACATGACGCGTCGAAAACAACACGTAGTTTTGTAGTGCTGCTAGATTCTCTCAAAACAGCGTGATGAGGTAAGTAGTAAGCTTCCCTTTTAGCATAGTCTAATTGAGGAACAAGTTCCATATGTCCCAATTCTAGGTAGTCCTTCATAAATTTTCAATACTGTTCATATTTCACGGGCTTAGAAGCTAATGATTTTTCTAAATAATTTAATCTACGAAGGGCTGACTGTCTAGAATCCCCTAATTCGGATTGTGAGGAATAGAAAGGCAATTTCACAATGTACCTTCCAGTTTCTTCTCTGGTGTGAGTTTTAACGAAGTCTTCCTCGCATGCCTTTTCGGCAGTTGTTAGTAAATTTGCGGCAAGAACGGTGTCCAGCTCCCAACATTTCTGTATTATCTGATCATTTACTAATTGAATATTATTTACATTGATTACAGGCGCTTACACGGGTGCGTTAACATTTCCCGCGATGATCCAACCAAGGTCTGAACGAACGGAAAAGGGTTTTCCTCCACCAGAAGAAAGCATCTAACACTTCAACATTGGTAAGGCAATATTTACACCAAGCAAAATGTCAACAGCAGCCCTTTTATAAAAAGTAGGATCAGCTAATTTTAAATCGCTAAACGGTTCAGACCAAGAAGAATCTAAACTAACATGACTGTTTACCAACAATTTTTTGAACAACATAAAAAGGTGTAGAAAAATAGGAATTGTATAGAAAATGAGGAGAAAAGGTAATTTGTGAAACACACTTTGTATAGGTGTCCGCAGAACCTAAACAAGAAATTAGAACATTTTCTCTCTTTTTTGGTAGTCCAAGTCTTTTAAGACAATCATTTGTGATTAAACAGGCTTGACTTCCAGGATCTAGAAGAACCCGGCACAATTTAACGTTTCCTTCAGAATCATTCACGCTTACGATTGCTGTACAGAGCAGCACTTGGGCATCCGAGCCAAAATCAGAACAACATGAAGTAATACCAGAGTTTCTGCCAACTTCGCTAACTGAATTAGAATCTCTATTAGAACCAAGAGAAATAGCAGGTTGAAAAACCTTAGCTGCAGCAGGTAAACAAGCATTAGCTGAATTTGTCAATAATTGATCACGAACAGATCTTGACTCAACATTATTATCAAAATGTAGTAAAGTATGATGAGATTGTTTGCATTTCTGACACCCAGCCGTACTCTTACAGTTTGATTTACGATGAAATGGAGTTAAACAATTAAAACAAACAATATTAGACCTCACAAAATTCACACGTTTATTTACAGATAACTTTAAGAATGAATCACATTTATTTAGTGTATGAGCTCCCTTGCAAAAAATACATTGAGTTTGAAATCCTGAAGCCAACAATGTCACATTTTTAGAAAAATTCTTTTTTACTCCCTGATTACATGAAATAATAGATCTAGCATGATTTGAAAGAAATTCTAGCAATTCGTTTAACTTTGGAATTTGATCATTTTTTAAGGATCTTTCCCACCAACTTCTAGTAGCTGATCTAACTTAAATTGCACAATAAATAAAAGCATCGTGTCTGTTGTCTCGTCTATTTTTAAATCCAAAGTTTCGAGTAATGACATATTCTTTAGTAGAATCAACTAAATTCAAAATTTGAGAATGCGACGCATTATTTAACTGGGGCATATTTAACAGTTTTTTCATCAAGGAACCCCAAATTTCACGTTTATGAAAATATCATTCTGTTAAAAGGTCCCAAGCTATTGTGAAATTATCATCAGTGATCGAAAGGGATTGCACAATTTTTTTGTGCATCATTCTTTAAAACTCCCTTAAGATATTGCAGTTTCTGAGCCCCTGATAATTTTTGATTGTCTATAACAGCAGATTTAAACAAATCCGAAAATACTAACCACTCATCTACAGTACCCGAAAAATTCGGAAGTGATAAATTGGGTAATTTAATCTCATTATAATTAGAATTAGAAGTGACATTATTTATTCCATCCTTTTTTTCATTTCCCTTCATATTTATTATATCAACAATAGCTAACATTCCATCTACAGTTTCAAAAAGCTCTTCGCGTTCATTACTATATTTTTCAATCTCATAATCTTTACATAAACCAAAAATATTACTAAAAATAGCTTTTAATTCCTCTCCAATATCGCTAAATCTGTTTCGAATTACCTTTAATTTAGCTGAATCTAAACTATCTAATTCGTCTGTAGTTTTATTTTTTAATCGGGTTAGAGCCGTTTTTGCAACCTTTTTTTGATATAAATATGCCTTTATATCCATTATGAAAAACAAATAAGATACATAAATACAGTTATAACTCCAGAAATGAAAAAGTATATTCCCTAACTGAACTAAGGAATAAACAATGAAAACACAATATGATTCTAATAAAAAACAATAACAAAATAAAGAATCGAAACCACTCACTTAGTTATTTTGAAGTACTATCCAAGTGAAGAAAAATAAATTTTTCGAGCAGCAAAAGGAAATTATATACTTCTTTTCACAACAACAAACGCATATTGCGTAACCAGTAGAATATCACAGAACGATTTCACAAAGCATTCGAAACGAAACTAAACTAAATTCCAAACTCCGTATCGTCGGACCATTTTAATTATGTTGAGAATCCACTGAAACAAGGACTGTATGTTGCTGGTTCTTGAATAACACTAATTAATGACAATAGTTGTGCTGTTTTTCCATTTAATATTACAACCTCGATTTGAATATTTCACACATTTTTGTCGGACACACATATCCGAACGAAAGTTTCACACACACTCGAAGGGAATTTTTTCCCTGCTCACAAGGATAAATTTCGAGGCGACACAGTGCCCTCTCTATATTACATTGGTAACTAAATTAATATTTTAAGAATATAAAGGTTAAACAATTGTACTGTATATAATTCTTATTTTCTCATGCAAAATACAAATTTCCCAATAATATGCAACACAAATGTAAATCACTTACTTAAGTTTTACCTTGAAATATATAAGATAGTTCATTTTTACAGGAAGATTCATCAGGAAAATTTTAAATTGATGAGTTAATATAGAGTGTGGCTTATATAATAAAACGTCCTAACATTAAATTTTAAATGTTTGGTCTAGTAAATGAGTCACGAACTAATGATGAATTAAGTGTTTTGAATTAAACTTTTTATAGAGATTGAAAATAAATGTAGACACAAATACACACTTGTGGATAAAATAAAAAATTTTACACCGTTGTTTGAAATTTTGATAATATTTAATTATATACTTTGCTGTGAATTTTAAAGTTTAATTAACATTTTCTAGTTTATATTTTAAATATTTCGCTAAAATTTATTATAAGAAAAAAAATCTCGGATTTTGTTGTATTAAGATTTTGATTAAAATGATTTATCACTATTTAAAGAAGTTGATTTTTGGCGTATTTCTTATTATTTGACAGCAGGCTCATTAAAATAAATGGTCAAGTGCGAGTATTGCTCGCACACAGAGGCTTCCGTAAAAGAAATATGTTAATTAGTAGCTGTATTATTACAAAAAAAAAAGTGTTGATAAAAGAATATTAAGACTTTGCAAAAAAACTATACAATGTAGGGGTGTATATAGCTGTACAAACTAGAAAAGTATAAATCGATATACCATGAAGCCTAAATAGTGTCAAATATTGCTACTCTATATAACTCTTTTTTTAATCTTATCCTAATCTCTTTATGGTGAATTTGATTGGATGCTGACAACAAAAGTAGCGTGTATTTAAAATTGATTCGCCATTTTATAAATGTAAATGCAGCGAGGTAATAATCTTTTACTTTTAGTGTAGCTAAAAAGAAACATTTGTTCAAAGTTTAAATTTGACATTGAATTAAGCGCGCTTCGAAAGGAGGTGTCAAAGTTAGTCCGCGCCGAGTTTTCCCAGAAAGATTTTAATTAACCTTTAAAGATACGTGTGTGGTGTTGAGAGACTCACTCAATGCAAACTAGTTGCGAATCCCATAGTAATTATGTGATTAATTCAAATGTTTTTAACACTGTAACGTATATGGCTTTTGCACTACTAATGGGCATTTTATTAGACAAATATATCATTAAAAGTTGTTTTTAAATGCCGACGGCACATAGAGTACGACGCCCGTGTCTTCATGTATGTCCAAACTTCCATTGTCTTAAAGGGTTAATATCTCGGATAATTTTCGATTTTTTTTTGTTAAACATCATGAACAGTTCTTTTATATTTCATTGACGATAGGTACGTCCTGCGATCCTGAACGCCCGCAAATCGAAATTTGCGTGTAACGGAAAAAAGGCTTTTTTTCTCAAAAATAAGTTACCTAGGGCAATAGCTATAGTTTACGTGCAAGGTTTAAATTAACTTCTACTATCCCTATTTTCTGATAATTTTAGTTTAGGTAGATTTGGAAATAGAGAGGGTGGACGGACATATTTTTGAATTACATTTTTGACGATATCTCTGAAAATATAATATCTAAAATTTCAAATATGTATATATATATGTATTTTTGAGTGCCGCGTTACACTATAAAAAAACCACTGTAGATTTGCCAGAACAAACTCAATCACAGTGAATGTGCTGTATCTTTCTTTAGTTTTCTGACTATATTAACATGGAAAATACAGTAGTTGCGTAAAATTAACAGCACAATATGCTGGCAATTTGGACGCATTTTTTTACAGCACAAATTGCTGGCGTCCAAATTGCCAGCACATTTTGCTGTTAATTTTACACAACTAATGTATTTTCCATCTTAATATAGTCAGGAAACCAAAGAAAGATACAACACATTCACTGTGATCGAGTTTGTGCGCGCGATGAACAGTACTTTGTACTGTAAAAATGTCGTTTTTATTTACAGTGTACAAAAGATTTCACACGATACCACATAATGATATACAAAGAAAGGTTTTTTCCCAAGTAACTTGCTTAGCACATATACATTTTCCCTAACTGTCTTCGCGAATGGTTAATAATCGGTAAATATGTGTGTCAATAGCTCTTATTACGTCAGCCAATTTGAACGTTCCCCGTTCAACAGTTTATGCGTAAAATGGCCGGACATACAGACAGACACATGAGTGATCTTATATATGGGTCCGTTTTTACTATAAAAATCAGTCACCCTAAAAATAATAAAACTTGATAAAAATATGTAACTTTAAGTTTCAAACACCAATGCAACACATTTCATAGGATACGTGATAAGAATTTTCTGAATTTTATTTTCTTGAAATAGAAGTAAAATTATATTTGGAGGAAATGAAAATGTAACACAAATTTCTACTTTCACACAACATTATCTATACAATTTCAATAATTTTTTTGAGATTATACATTTTTAAATCAATGACAACAAATAATTAAAAGGAGGAAAAACATTTGAATCTCATAAAAACTACACATTTTTACGATACACGATAGAAAATATTTTACATGCATAAATTAAAATCCTCGCCAAGAAATGCTATTCATCTGAATCACGACTTATTCTAGGAAATATGGCAATAGTCTACAAAGAAATTGAACAATATGTACATATATTTATTTTAATTAATAATATAATATTTAGATAAATCGTGGTTTTAGATGGCTAAAATTTTAAAATATATACTTTATAATTTTGAACGTATTTTACATAAATATATTGGTATACATAAAAAACGCAAAATATTAAGCATTTCATTCCTGTATTCCGCTACAAAATCTTTTTTAAGAATCCAAACTTTATAAAACATACATTTATTTGTTATCTGAATAATGAAATGTAATATATATATATATTACTTGTTTAGTTAACAACATTCCTTAGAAAATTACAGAGAAAAATATAAAAATAAAAACTTTTTGAAGCTATAATAATTTAACTATTCTAAAATATTAGTATTCAACAAAAGAAATAGTTGCAGAAATGATATTGAAGTTTTCACAAAATGACTTCATTAAATTTATTAATAACCTATAAAGCCATTATAAGATCATTTGGAAACGAAAAAAGGCTATTTATGATGCATATTTTTCATTGTGCTGGAGAACAAGTTTAGCTTAATATAATCAATACAACTAATGGAGTTAAAAACTAGTGCAGCAAAGAAATATTTTATAACTAAATATCGAAGCAAAAAATACCATTTTGTGAATGATATATTTTTTTTATCTTTAATGCATTTGTTTGACGTATCATTATATTTAATTTTAAATTTAATTTTCAGTTGTAAAGTTTTAAAATAAAGCTCCTTCGAAGGAAGGATTTTTTGAATGTATTTGTAAAAAAATTAATCAATCGAATTTATTTTTTTCTTTCGTTTACATATAAAATGTATTGTGAATATTCTTACATATCTTCAGAGGATATTCAGAGTAATATATATTTTTTTATTAATATAAGGTTTAGAATTTCATTTACGCGCTGTTTACAAACAACGTACAATGTGTACTACGGAAACTCCATTATCTACATTTCCGTTTTTCTACACGAAATTTTAAACAAACGTTCGTTCGTTTTTCTAGCGAAGAATTTTTTATCCGCTATTCAAGCAAGCTTTAGGTTCTGTTAGGTGCATTCATAAGTACATAAATACATAGTACCTATTGTCGTCGTCTGGTCTGTCCATAACTCCGCATATAACAGCGCAAAAACTACCCAACCGAATGAGTTTAATTTTAATATATATAGTACACTACTCAAAACAATTAGGGGAGCACATGGTTTTAACGAAATTGCGCAAATATTTACACCGATAAGTAATATAAAATAAGTCATCCATAATTTAAAGTGCTGTAGAAAACAGATAAAGAAAACTTATCACGTAAATTAAAGTTTATGACGTCATAAACTGGAAAAAGGTGATAAGTGCAGAAATCGGGATTTTGCAGAAACGTCTGTTTCACTGCCTCAGTTGTAAAATTCAATTGCTCAGCTTGTGTTTTGAGAAAAGGTGGCTTTAAAATGTCACAACAACATGATTTACCGCAATCCATGGCTTGGCCTGTTATCGGGACAGATAAAGTTGGGGAAACACAACGGAGTGTAGTGGACACTGTTGGAGTCACAAGAAGTGTCCATGAAAGGCCGTGGAATCGATTAAAAAAATGGAATGGGAGTCATCGACAAATGAGAGGTCGAAAATCTGCTAACACAGAAACTGGTGACCGATATATCCTGTTAACAGCCCGTCGAGACCGAACGGGAAATGCTACTCAGCTGCAAACACGGTTGTTCTTGGCCAAAATACGAAGGGTGTCCAGCCAAATAGTCCAAACGGACCTGTATAGTATATCATTCGGAATGGCACTTTGACGGTCCGGAATAATACAGACGAGATACCGAGACCTCATGTCGTATTTTATGTTTCAGTAATTGGTGATTTTTTCCATTGCATGATAACTTTATACAGTTCGACTTGTGGAAAATATGCTTGAATCTAAAACAATACAGTTTATGAAATGAAAAGCATGTTCTCCTGACCTAAATCCGATCGAGCATGTTTGACACATACTCAGATGACGCATTGCTGCAATACCGATGCCTAGTTTTACTGTCTGGGACTTGGAGATTGCCTTTCTTGAGCAGTGGAACAGTATTCCCCAATGTCTTATCGATAACCTCATCGCATTCATAGAAAACAGGTGTGCAGCTGTCTTAGCTGTTCGATGAGACCACACACCATATAAAAAATCTTGCATCATTTCAAAACAATACTTCTTTTATGATTTACATGAAACCAAATTATAACCCTAAACCATCTTTTCATGTTCTTTTCATCTTTACAAAAAAATAAAAGCTAACTTACCATTTTTGCGTCTTTTTTACGTATTGCGCATTGCTACATGTGTACTATTCATTTTATGCCCATACATTGATGTTTTGCACTGTTCTCTTCACTTTTTTGCTTGCTCCCTAATTTTTTGAGCAGTGTATATATACGTTGCATAATTCAATCGAATGAAATTTTAAGAAATTTCAGTCAAAACTTAAGAAGATATTAATAAAAGATTTTTTCATTCGATTAAATCCTATCATACGTAATTAATTCAATGATATACCATGATAGGTGATGATTCTCAGTTACCATGGTGATTACGTCTTACTTAATATGGAGTCATATTATTTCCGTATTACTAAATTTAATATATATAATACATTTAATATATACATTTAATTTAATGTAATTGTTTAATGTCATACATTTTGTATTCGTGCATTTTTGTATAAGATTGCAACAGCTAATGCACCAGGATCTGAATATTTATAAAACTAGTTATTGTACGAACTAGCAAAATCTAATTATTAAAATTCATTAATAAATAAAATGCTAACAAAATACACCTCATTTTCCACGTTTGGCGTACAATTTCCGATTTGTTTTTGACAAGAATTTAGGAAATTTATATAAAATTTTAAAGAAATGTGTGCTTCGCATTTCCTGGAAATGATATGTTTAGTAAAGTTTCCGAACAATTTTATTAAGTGTATTAAGTATTTACAATTTACTCTTCGTCAATTTTACCGTTGGGTTATAAAAAATAATCAATCACTTTTTATTATTCGATTAGGTTTTGTACGCATCACTTTCAAATTCTGCATTATTTTTAACACCACAAACGCTCTCTGCTATAGACAACGCTTTGTATTTGATATGAGTAAATATGTATAATATTTAAAAATCTTCTTGAATCATGATGCCAATTTTAAGAAAAAATGAGTTGAAAATCAGGCTCGATAGAAACACCATAAATATACAGTGTTTTCCGTTTATAACGGGACTCTTTTATTGCATATTTATTTTTTTCATATTTGTATCGGATATGGATATTTTTAATGCTAGGCTTACAATGTAAAGGAAATAGATATGAAGATTCCATACGAATTACATATTTCATTATATACGATTTCTTAAATAATGGACATGCTTTTAAAATATTATAACTGTAAATGCGAATTATTTTAAAAGATATAATGGCATGTTTAATACCAATGTAATGTATGAGAAGAAATGATTTAAGTTCCCTAAGACTATTTTTATACAAATGGTGTATATCGAAAGTCATTTTTGAAAGTGTTTGTTTTCTAGTTTTAAATTTAAGCTGTTACTGAACAGAAATTCATACCTATCGACACGGTTTATAAGAAACTATTAGATCTGTTAAAATAGTTGTTACGTGAATTAGTACACTGTAAAAAAATCTCCTAAGTTACCAAGACATTTCTAGGAAACTGGGATGCCTAGACCTTTTAATGTAAAGGCAAAAACAAAAATCCATGTAACAGGTACACATTTGTACTGTAAATAAAAAAAATCTGTAAGGCTACAGGATTTTTTGTAGGGAAATAGGATGCCTAGAATTTTTTGTGGAACTGCAACCCGGGTTTCAGGTAAAACCTTAGTAAGATTACTGTAATTTTAGTTGATTCTTTCGTAAAGCTACAGATTTTTGTAGCTTTACAAAAATAAGATTTGTAGATTTACAACTTATATTGTGCAGCATATAGATAAAAATGTTGTAATTATACAGATTTCTGTAACATTACATCTGTAGAATTATAGTGTATTGGCGTTTTCTTGCATGGCATTCTACGTAAATAAAATACCATTATATTATTTTTAAGTGTAAAAATCGCATGTGATTAGTTTTGTCCAAGCACTTTTCAATCTGTCCTTAAACAACAATCTTTGTACTCCAAGAATATTTACAATTTTTGTATACTTAAAATGTATACAAAAGAAAATTTCTGTTATATATAGAGAGGAAATGTTAAATCTAATTAATGGCAAAATTAATAACCTATTTTTTTTATTTAATACTATTCTTACCATTTATTTTATATACATATATCCTGGAATAAAGCTTTTATTCTTTCCCATGATACATTTTTTGTAGAACACATGAAAAATATTCAAAAGAGAATAATTCTTAAAATATATTTTACTGCATGATTAAATTTTATGTTGCTGTCGGATTTTGCATTTAGCATTTTGTTAAGAAACATTTTGCGATTCCTTTTATGTTACATAAAAGGAAATCCCTTTGTAGATCCTGATAAATACGCAAATTTTTATGAAAGTCTTCCGATGGATTAAACAAAAATTTAGTTATGTAAAAAATATTTGAAAAAAAGTAAAAAAAGAAATTCAAGTATCATTTAATATTTTCGTTTGTGAGATCTGTTAGATCACTATCCAAAATTACCTTGGTACAGAGTAGAAATTTTGTTATAAATTCTGTTAATGTGCAAAAAATATTTTTTTAATGTAATTCATTATACCATTTATTTATGAGGTGCATCGTAAAAGTCTAGATATACAAAGAAAAATTTTTATTATCCAAAAAAACTCGTGTTTCATATCATATTTTCTATCTGCATGCATCTATTATGTTTATATACAGTTTTTAGGTTTTTGTAAATACAATTTAAATTAAGTTACTTATAATACATTCATAAATCCTTCATATCGCTTTGAAATAGAAGTTAATACTGAAAATTGCATACATTAACTAAAAATTTTCCATTTTTAATAGTTTCTTTTTGAGTGTAATCTACAAATATCCTGATTTAATTTCAATTAGATTACCACTTATTAACTACATTATACAATAGTCTGAGCAGTAAATGTAAATATTTGATAATTGATTACTTTCTGTTTTCTTAAGTAAACATTACCTTTTACCATACTGAAAAAGAAGAAAAAAGAAGTCCTTTTATGTAAAGGAAAATTTAAAAATTTGTATATACATTTTTTTATAAGACTAATGAGTAAAGTTTTATAATTTTCTGATATTATAGAAACGATTTTACTGCAAAATAACTTTTTTTTTTTTTTTTTAATACGCCACGGAAATTGATCTAACGTTCGATAAAACTGCCTAAGTGTTCCCTTGAAACGTTCTTATAAACAATCTTGCAAGACCAATTAATAATACTACACAGAAAACTTTTCTTGTGGAGAATCATATATTATTAAGCTAATGAAAGTACAAACTTTTGAAAATGCTGATAAATTGTTTTAAATACAGATGTCGACATTTCATAATTAGTCAAACATAAATGAACAGTAATTTCCATACGCTAAATTTAAATAATATCTTTTATTTTCAAGAAAAAGGTATTTTTAAAAATAAATCATGTCAACAAATGTACTTTGCGAGAAAATGATTTCAGATATATCCATATATGCTTAGTTTTTTTTTTTTTTTTTTTTCTATTTCTACTTTTTATAGGATTATGTGTAAAGTATGAGGTTTCGAAAAAGAATAGGGGAAACATGGGATGTTTGAATATAGGGTTGGATTACTCACCTTAATTTTTCATATTTGAAAGAATTTCAGAGTTTTGACAACAGTGTTTACCAAAGCTACAGGAATGCTCAAAAAACAGCCTTTGTTTCACGCAGATAATTGTAACAGGTGTGGAAAGAATCAATTGTAAAGAGTTTACAACTAAAAGTATGTGTTTTTTAGAAATACTTTCTAAGGTTTTTCTCACATAAAATATATCATTTAATTTTTAAAAAGCAGGATTTTTCTAGTGCAGAAATAGTATGCTTTAATTCCAGGCACACGGGTTGTACAGCAAATTAGGCTTTACAAAGCTATGCGGTGTTATTTACAAAATTGCTAAAAGTTGACCCAGTAAATGTGAGGGAGAGTTGGCCAGATGGTGAAGGCTCCCTTAATCCCTTAATTTTGGAAATATTTATATTATGCACAGTACAGTATAGAAGCTTGATGGTTATTTTTAAATAAAATGTAAATTTATTCTGTAAGGCTACAGTAAAATGGAGTATATAATGGTAAAATTAAAGATTTATTGAATGAGGATGCGAAAAATTTCTATAGTATCCACCGTAATAAAACATTTAAATGTAAATGGTAAAATTGAACGGATTTATTTTTTCAATGAAATATTACCCACAACTGGTTAGTAGAAATAATGGAAAAGACTGGGAATTACCAGAAGAATGAATACATCAGTCTTAGCACTTGTTAATGATAAATTAAGTGTTCATGAGGCTGCAAAAGAACATATTATAAAAGATTGAAAATCGTTAGATATGCATGTAGAAAATTTTTACCAAGATGAAAACAATGAAATGAAACCAATCTATATGACAACTAGTGTTTCCAGGTTGAGTGTCAAGTAAAGTTGAACAAAAAGACTGAAATAATGGGCAGCTGATTCTAGATTCAGACCAAAATAAATACATTAAACCTCATGTAAATGGAGTATGTGTATAATGACATACTGCTTTAAATATTTAAAATTCATTCTCACTACTATACAATTACACTTGCTCAGACAAAAGACTATTTAAAACGACATTTTTCTCCTGTACCTTACAATTCTGTCTAAACGGGTTTGTTTAAGCATCATATTTTCACGAATACTTTTTATAATAATTAAATCATGTAGCTAAAGTTATTTTGTATTTTTTATTTCTTTAAAATAATATTTCAATTTAAAATGTTAATTCTAATAGTTATTTCTTTTGATTTATCTACATATAAAAGAGAAGTGTGATTTCAATCATTGAAGATGTTGTTTATTATTTAACTTTAACGGTTTGCAAACGATAGAGATTTGATATATTTTTGTATCTAAACCCTGATTATGGAACAAACTGTATCATCAGTATTAGTTTAAATGGTCAGTTAAGAAGTTCAAATTCTTCAAAGAATAAAATTCATTTTGTTGAAAAGTTCAGAACAATTGTTTTAGTTATGGCGAAAGAAGCATACATCTAATATAAAATTATAATTCAATATACAGACAGTGTAACATGGATATTGTTTCTGGTTAAGTATTTAACAAAGCTAGCCGCTAAGAAATCGCATTTCTAACCACCATCGTAATTTTGTGATAAAAGGAAAATTACTTATTTTATGTAGTTATTTTTCGGTAAATATTTACAAGAATCCGATTTGTGTCCTAGTAAAAAACATGTATGTCAAATATTCTCAGCATTTATTCGAAAATTCAAAAAATAATTTCCGAAAAAATTTCACAGAGTTTATATACTTGGTTTAGAAGACAGAAAACGTAATTAATATTTCAATCTAAGATATTCACCAAGTATATTAATGTGAAATATTGTGGAATTAACCTTATATTTTATTCTGAGCACATTAACGGATATTTTCTCTTTTAACAGCTAATTTATAACTAATGACCGGAAAATATATTATGCCATTTTTTCTCTGCAATGCATTATGGGCAGCTGTTACCGATTTTCATCGCATTGCAAGAGAAATCTCCTCTAATGAAACGAACCATTAAGTTAAAATAATTTATAAGACTTCAATTTAAAGTACAGACGCAGTTACAGCCTCAGAAAAATTTCTGTGGTTTTGCGAAAGTCATTATTTTTTATTTGTTTACTATTTTAAGCTAATATTAGAATACGAAAAGTAAAGCTTATCGGTCGTAGCACCTATCAAGTGTTTAGTATATACATATATTTATCTAGTAGGTTTAACTTTATACAGGGTGCTGACGCATTTATGCGTCATTTATAAAACTGTCATTAATAATCGTTAAGAAATATATTCCTACATATTTTCATAAGACATAAGAATACATAAACAATTTAACATGGCTTTTGTGTTTGGTTAAGTATGGAACATAGCCAGCTGCAAAAAAAATAATAAGTAATAATATAGGTAATAATAATTATAACTTTCTAGTCTTTATCACTATTTTATGATATAACCAAAATTAGTAATTTTACTCAGTTTTATTTCCATAAATATTTACGAGAATAAGATTTGTGCCCTAGTAAGAAGATATATATATATATATATATATATATATATATATATATATATATATATATATATATATATATATATATATATATATATATATATATATATATATATATATATATACATATATATATACATATATATATATCAAATCTTCTCAGCATTAATTCCAAATTTCCAAATATGATTTCTGGAAAACTTTTACAACGTTCATACTCTTGCTATAGAAAAGAAGAAATTTTAAAAAAATTTCTATCTATGATATCTACCAAGTGAATTAATTTGAAATATTATGAAATTATCCTATATTTTATTCTGAACACATTAACGGATATTTTCTATTTTAACTTCTAACTTATAAATAATGACAGGAAAATATATTATGTTCTTTTTATCTGGAATGCATTATGCACAACTGTTACCTCTTTTTATCGCACTGCAAAAGAATTCTTTTCTAACGAAAAGAACCATTAAGTAAGTTAAAATAATTTATAAGACTACAGATTAAAGTACAGACTCAATTTCAACCTCGGAAAATTTTCTGTGGTTTCGCGACAGTCATGTTTTATGTATTTACTATTTTCGGGAAATATTAAGATGCGAAAAGGAAAGGTTTTCGATATTAGCTCCTAAGAAAGAAATTATACATACGTATATTCACCTCGTAGTTTTAAAATTATACAGGCCGCAGACGCATTTGTGAGTCACTTATAAAACTATGGTTAACAAATTCTAAATTCTCCACAGAAAGTATGAATAGTTATTTTTGGTTATATAGAGCTAGCTAATTCCTGAATAAAATAAAGGAAAATTAATAATATAAATTTTATGTGTGAATTTCAAATTTCTAATTAAAAAAAAAAAAAAAAAAAACCTCCAGGTTTTCAAACATTATTTGCCGCCTGTGGAGTGTTAATATTGAGATTGCTTTAAGAAATATTTTTGCATAAAATGCTATATTAACCACAATATATATATATAAACATTTCCAAAGAATTTTATTTGGAATTACTTAATAAAATCACCATTATCTGAACAAGTAATAGACAAATAAGTTATTAATGAATAACAAACGTTTTGTATGCATACGTTTGCAATAATGTTGTAAACATCTGGAAATAGATTTATTAATTTGCTTTCGATGACTCTGAACTTTGAATATCACGAAAAAGAAATCCTGTAAAAATTTACCAAATTAAATGTTTTAAAAGTATTTTTAAATAGATAACAAAAAGTTCAATCCTTCTTAATAAATTCTTTAGAACTCTCTAAAGCGTAAGAAAATTTCCGAAATACAATGTTACGCCTGGTAAATGTTTTTTTTTTTTTTTTCTCAATCAGTATGAATTTCCTGTCGCACGAACAGATCATAATATTTTCTTAATTTTAAGGTTTTGAAACATATTTGTCTCTAAAAAATCCGCTGAGGATATACTACACACACTGTAAAAAAACACGACATTTTTACAGTACAAAGTGCTGTTCATCTCCCGCACAAACTCGATCACAGTGAATGTGCTGTATCTTTCTTTGGTTTCCTTACTATATTAACATGGAAAATACAGTAGTTGCGTAAAATTAACAGCACAATGTGCTGCAAGTTGGACGCCAGCAGTTTGTGCTGTAAAAAAAAAAAAAAAATGCGTCCAAATTGCCAGCATATTGTGCTGTTAATTTTACGCAACTACTGTATTTTCCATGTTAATATCGTCAGGAAACCAAAGAAAGATACAGCACATTCACTGTGATCTAGTTTGTTCAGGCAAATCTACATTGGATTTTTTACAGTGCAATACATGACTGTTTCAAATTTTGTTTTTGTGGTTTATAAATTTCGGTGCAGGGTCATTAATAAAATATGGGCAAAACTTTAAGAAGTGATAGTATACATCCGATCAAACAACTTTCATGGGAAAATGTGATAGAGGGCACCGAAGTTAGTGTTGTTATACGAGGTAAAAACATACAAAGAAAGATTAAGTGACAAAAGTAAGGAGTGAAACTGTTCCCGTACAATCTTTGAGCCCTTGTGTCATTTCAATTTGTATTTCCGTCTATAAAATGGAAATCTGCCGTTACCCTATTAGTAGGGGGCAATATTTTCCGATACGTTCCTCCCGTGATTGACAGCTGCACATTCGGATCAGCGGATGCGATATGTTCCATACGCGTTGTTCTTCTTCTCCCTATCACATTTGTATGTTACTACTGTTTTACTTCTCCCGATAACTCGCATTAGGAATGCAGCTTTAACGTTTGCATGGACAAAGTTTCCAAATGCGCCAGAACATTTGCGTTTTATTTCCGAACATGCATTCTTTGATGAAAGTTGTTTGATTGAATGTGTACTATCACGTCTTAAAGTTATGTCCATCTTTTATGAAACAATCTGTATGTGAATGTTTCTAAATTAGAAAACAGAAGAATTCAATTGTCATTCTAAATATTTCTATCTAAAGCAGTTGGCATAAATATGTATGCGTGAAAATGAAATATGTAGAATGCATAACATCATTGGATTAAAATATATATATATATATATATATATATATATATATAACATAATAACTAAAGTAAACTCAAAACATTTTTTTATGTAAAATTTCGTTTAAAAATATGATTATATTATTGTTTTTCTTTATTAAAAATCATAATTTTTTTAATCGAATTTTACATCAGAAAATACAAAATGGAATATTTTTAAAAGTAAAAATAAGTATTATTTGTTAAAAAGGTGCACTGTAAAAAATATCCGTCACACAAACATTATAAATAAAAAAATATCCGTCCGCATACAAAAATCTGTCCTCAAAATTCTACGGAATAGTTTCATTTTTCTAAGAAAACAGTACAATTTCCGTAATTGACATTATGTGATTATAAATTCGTATAAATCCAGTAAGTTTTCCATACATTTTACAGATTATTTCTCTATTGCTTTCGAAACAGTACAAATTATGTAAATGATGTTCAGTAATAATAGCCATGTTTGGAAAGCGGAGTAATCAGTTGTTGCATCTACTTGTCTTACAGTGATATTAGTTTTAAAAAAATCCCAATATTGGCTAAATGTGGCTCCATATTGAAAGTGTATCCAATATCCAATGATTTCTCAATAGCTAAATAGAGTTGATTTTTATCATTATTATATTGTTTAAACTCTGTAAGATGTTTTCACATAAAAAAAAAAAAAATTGAATTTTTTTAATCTATTCACTTTAACAGATTCGCACATAATACTTAAAACATATCTGAAATATAATAAAGGAATTGTCATAAAATTTACGTTTATCTATGTCACCAATAAATCAATTTTATTTTAATACCGTGAAATGATTTCTACTATTTGAGTTTACAGTAGATCATAACACACATAATGTTTAAAGTACATTTTTGAAAAAAAAAATATATCGATATTCTTGGGAAAATAAATGAATGTATAAATAAATAAATAAATAAAGTAATATAATAATATTTCTTTTTTAATCTTGCAAAAAAGAAAAATTATTACTTAATAATTTTTTCATGCATGCAATATTTTAAAGACAATCATTTTCCCTTTATAAAGCAAGAAATTAAAAAACTAAATATTTAAAATTTTGGAAACGTTCAGAATTGTAAACTCATTTGAAATATATTATGTCTACGAAAATCATTACTTGTTTAACATATTGACCTTACTTCATTAAAGGTGTGATTCAGACTTCATAATACTTCACAAGACTTCATAAATTCTCTCCTGCTCCCGTGGCTTATACTTAAGGGGACCGGGAAAGCCCTATCTCCGCAATGTTAAATTTACCAAATGCATGTACCTTTTTCTCAGAAATGGTGAAAGATAAATGTATATATTTTTTAGAGTGGTTAGAATAACATGATTGACGTATTTCAACATACCATTTTCATTCTAATTGAAATTCAAAATTCAAAATTAATTATTTATTTAAAGTCAAATTTTAATTAGAATTTTTGTAATATTTCACTACCTAAAATAACTAATTCTCAACAAATCATTAAATCCCTGTGTTAAGCTGTACAATATAGAATAAAATAAGTATAAAAAATAATCTGGGTACTAGATATTGAAAAAAAAGAACTTAAACATGAAAAATCCAAGTTTTGAGAAAACGCCAATTAAAGATTTAAATGGTCATTAAGCTGTGAAGTACTCTTAGAAAAGAATGAATAATTTCAACAATTAACAAGCAGCAGAGATCTTAACTGAATCAGGTGAAATCTTAACTGAATCTTTTGAAATCATGTGCCAAAGTATTTTTGGAATATACTTTGAATTATACGCGATTTCAATGATCATTAAAAGAATTAACCATACAACGAGAAATGGGACAATTGGATGAGCAATGAAATGCAAAAGATATCAGAAGCATTTCCTTTTACATTAAAATATATGCCCTAGAACTATACACAAAGAGTAATTCATTCTAACTGCTTTTTAAAGCAAGAGCACAAAGAACAAATTGTTAGTTGTCATACCAGAAAACTGCAACAGAAATGACGAAACATTTTAGTCATTGTCAAAGATATTCTTCAAACATAAATGAAAGGCAATTCTTTCAATCTGCTTTTCAAAACAAGTGACAAAGTATTTTATACGATGTACGCAGGGAAATATGAACGGTTTAAACGATTTTTATGTAATTAAAAGCATAGCAAACAATGGGACAGATGCATAAGCAAAAGAATGCAACGGAAATTCAGAAAATATTCGATTTTAGTAAAAATATATTCCGTAACACCATACACATATAGCAATACATTCAAATTGCTTTTTAAAGAAAGTACCAACGCATTTTACTGAAAATACATCTGTGAGGCTTATGCGGCTTAAATGACTGCTCAACACTTTAAGCATACAGCGAACAATGGGGCAGTTGCATATCATTAAAAAGATGTTATTAAAAATAGAATACAATGCATTATTTGTAATTACACTGATTCGGTTTTTTTAATAATAACGCATAATTATGCAAAAATTTAGTTAAAAAAATCATGCAACAATTTACTTTAAAAAAAGCATTTAAAATTTTTGAGTTATATTTTTTATTTTAATAATTTTTTTATTCGCAACAAAAAAGACAAAAACGTATAATGGAGCTTCTTTAATTGGTATAAAACGCACCGTTTTATTTGGTGTCAAAAAAGGGGGACTGGTGTGGACATTCCACCAACATGTGATAGTTCTTGTTTATTATGGTGTTATGCAATAACACAGATCCATTTTATGTCAAACAAAAACTCCAATATAACGTGTAATGATCTTTAATGAGAACACATAAAGCACTGAAGAGGAGAGGTACATGTTGATGCAGATATTAAAAATGTCTGGGACTCTTTTGGTAGACAGAGAAGTACCGGAAACAAAAGCGAAGTGAATAACTTCACAATTCGATTTTTCGCTGCATGGCGTGACACATTATCGCCAATACACAAGTTTTCTTGTGCCTGCACAAGGGTATACAACACATTGCCCTAGAAATGACTAACCATGCATATGCAGTCAATAGCTCGTACATTTTGAACATGTAGATTTATAAAGTTCCCATAAAAATAGAATCGTGTGGCAAGGAATGTGTTGAAAGATATCTTCATGTGTTAATAGTGCGTTTTAAGTTTTAACCGAAATGTCCTCACTCCACACAAAAGCTGGGAGTGCGGCCGTTAGACCTAGAATGTGTAAGATAGTGCATTTTGTGGTAAACCGACAAATGTGAACTCATATGGGCGTTGTGTAAAGGAGAGAAATTACAGCTGACAGAAAATGCATATATAGATTTAAAATACGTATGCGTTTAACGAATTGAATTTTAGAGCATAAAGCGAGAAAGAGGCATTAATAAAAATGCATGTTAAATAATTTTGATGATGGGCGATGAAGCATTAATACTGAACATGCGCAACAAGAATTCTATAATGTTTTTATATTAACCGAGAGCTGTAACGTTTTCTAATCTATGAATGCATATGAGTAAAATATCTCAAAGTTGAATGGGAAGACCGATTTACTGATTTTATTTTATTAAAGCTAATGAGCGATTAAAAATTAAATTAATTTAAATAAGTGTGAGGGTGGTTAGAAGTACAAGCGATACACTTTTAAATATTAGATGTAATTTATTAACCTCACTGGGGGAGCGTACAACCTTGATATAAATAAAGTATTAAATTAAATTTTACAGCGAACGAGTGGGGAGGCAGAACATAAAATATGACATATAACAGGATAACTGTTATATGTACTAAGAGCAAATATTGGATTAAATGTTCTATTTACAAGAAATACCGGGTGTCCTAAAAAGGACTGACTGATTTTAAAATCCAATAACTTGTAAACGGTGACAGATATTTAAAAAATTCTTGTAGGAGGGTTATGCATAAGGTGAAAAGTTTTTTTACAGTGATTTTCAATTTTAGTTCGAATTACAAACAATAGATGGCGCTGCGATCAATAGACGCTCAATTCTTGCTCGATTTTTTGTACTTCGTGGCCCGGATAATACATTTCCATCTCCTTTTTCTGCATGGAACAAGATAAAGGACCAAAAATCGAGCCCGTATTTAGCGACTATTACAGTGCCATCTATTGTTTGTAAATCGAACTAAAATTGAAAATCACTGTAATAAAACTTTTCACCTTATGCATAATCCTCCTGCAAGAATTTTTTTAATATCTGCCACCGTTTGCAAGTTATTGACTTTTAAAATCAGTCAGTCCTTTTTGGGACACCCGGTATTTGGCATGTACTACTTCACTTAAATTGCATTAAAAGCAACAAATTTCAATATAAGAAGCTCAAAGTTCCATGCAATTTTATGTGAAATTATTTCTCTGTATTCTTAATAAAATTGAGTTATAAGAATTTTTTTTAATTATTTATAACAATAAACTGCTGGATTGTTTTACAAATTATGTTTCTAACAGCCATTGTAATTCATAGTATTTAGTTATTGTACAATACAAAATTCGATAGTTAAATTATAAAGTAGTTTCAATATTTTTTAAATACATCAATAACTGATAATAAAATAAGAAGTAATAATTTATGTAAAAATTCCACAATAGATACGGAAATTTCAATTGATGTTAAATATGGTCGTTATACTACATATAATAAAATAGATACATCATCAATATATATTTCCAAATAACGTTTACTTTAATCTTTTTTAAAACCCCCAGTGTCTCAAAATCATAGAAAATTATGCAAATGTTAACTAATTTTGAATTGACGTTTCAATCAACCAACCGTTTTTGTCTGTGCAGTATAACGACGGACATTAAAGTTCGAAAAAGTCTGTACTTAATTGACTGATCGAAGCTGATTCACTATATAATTAAAAGTTACGCAAACTAAATATTTGTTGGGAGGATTCTAACCATACTCTATCCACGTGCAAAATAAACTATGACAATGAAGTTGATGATATTTTTTTTTTTTTGTTAAATCATTGTTTCGCTCTTTCTTAAATTAAAATTGAAGATTGAGAAAAATGCTTTTGATTCATATAATTTTATCCAAACACTTAATCCACATACTATTGCATATAGTGCAATACTGAAATTTTGTTTTGCTTTACATTGATGTAATAAATCAAACGTAATAATGTAACAACAGAAAGAAAGTAAAGGAACAAAAAAATGAGCAGGTCGCTCTAAATATTTATAAGACAGATTACTTTATGCGCTACAAAATAATAAGAATTGCACTAAATAGAAAAGGAATCACTCATTTCAAACTACGACTATTGTTCATTATTGATCAAGAACAATAAAATCTGTTCTACACAAAATTCTAGATATTTTATACAGTTTTATGTGTTCAATATATTTATTGTATATTGTATGTTTAAATATTTTTGTCAGTGATGAGTTATTTATCTTATAGGAAATAGTGTATTTTTTTTTAATTATTATCTCTTTGGATTTTTAATGTCCTTGCAGTCTGTTGTCTTTAGTACCCTATAAATAATACAGAAAATACATACCACTCATAATAATATTATTTGACAAACTAGATATAACTGATTTACATATGACTATTAATTCTTAAATACTTCTAAAGCGGGGCAGTTCATTTTATAGAAGAGTTATACCTAAATTTCCAGGAAAATAATGTTTTATAATTAATTATAAATTAAGTAAAATATAATTTCCATGTAGTGTAATATTACCAAAATATATATATATATATAAATGACTTTTTATGAAAAATGCGCATGGATATTTATTTTTTAAACATCCAATGTTGTAGAAAACTCACATCGCGATTAATTAAGGTTTAAAAATTGACATATATTTCAGAGCATATATGCAAAATGTTACGTACTGAGGGAATGGTTGTTTGTATTTTAGACACCATGTTAGCCACAAATGGTTGCCATCGATACGGTTCGGTTAACAACCACGCTAACGTTATAGTGGAATCTGTCCAAGCCAGGGTATTTTGGATTGGTAAGTGGATATCTCTCAAAACCACTTGCAAAACATCAGCAAGTAATAATGCTGCACAGAACTCCAGACGAGGCAAGGATTGTGTCTTCAAGGGGGCAACTCTCGTTTTGGAGGTAAGTAACGAAACACAAATGTAATAAAATAAGTAAAAAATAAAATAAGTAAATAATAAAAATGTAACGAAGCACAAACTGAATTAGATAGAATATAACGCACGTAAACTACAGGTAACCTCTACAGCACGTAAACCTTTTCAGAGGCATCGCAGAATGCGTGCAACTCGATATTGACGCACATAGGATTTAGGACGCATCTTGATATTTTGATTTGGTTTATAATGTGAAGCTCTTTTCTAAATGAGATCCACAACTTGTTCAGATCTTCCGGGATTGGCTCATCCCATGTAAGCTTGTGCTTCCATAATTCTTGCAGTAATATTTTCATAAATACTACGCATGGAGGTATCAATCCCAATGGATCAAACATGCGAGAAACTTCAGATAATATTTCTCTTTTGCTATTCTCTTTTTTCTCTTCCATTGGTAATACTGAGAAACTAAAGCTATCTATTTTTGTATTCAAACTGATACCTAGGACCTTCACATCATCTTCAGAATCGACAGGGATCATTTGTTGTTCATCTGATAATTCTTCAACAATTGTAGAAATATTCAACCTCCATTTTCTCAGATTAAATCCTCTCTTTTTCATCATTTTCTTAAGTTGTTCAACAAGCTCAACTGCTTCTTCTTCTGATGCAGCTCCAGATAAAATATCACCAAAGACATTCAAAGTAGCATGAGAGGCTAACGGATAACTACTTTTCTCGTCTAACGCCAGCTGTTGTATTGCCCTTGTAGAGAGAAATGGAGCGCAAGCTGTTCCATAAGTGACTGTGAGCAGTTTGAATTCAAGTACTGGATCTTCAGGAGCGTTTCTCCAAGAATTCGCTGCCAATCTATATCACCCCGGTGTACCTTAACTTGGCGAAACATTTTATCTACATCAGCACATACTGCAACTATAAAAGCTCTAAATCGAATAAGGATTGGATATAAATCTTGCTGTACTCGTGGGCATATCATCAGTAAATCGTTGAGAGAAATTGCAGAGGATGAAGGACATGACGCGTCGAAAACAACACGTAGTTTTGTAGTGCTGCTAGATTCTCTCAAAACAGCGTGATGAGGTAAGTAGTAAGCTTCCCTTTTAGCATAGTCTAATTGAGGAACAAGTTCCATATGTCCCAATTCTAGGTAGTCCTTCATAAATTTTCAATACTGTTCATATTTCACGGGCTTAGAAGCTAATGATTTTTCTAAATAATTTAATCTACGAAGGGCTGACTGTCTAGAATCCCCTAATTCGGATTGTGAGGAATAGAAAGGCAATTTCACAATGTACCTTCCAGTTTCTTCTCTGGTGTGAGTTTTAACGAAGTCTTCCTCGCATGCCTTTTCGGCAGTTGTTAGTAAATTTGCGGCAAGAACGGTGTCCAGCTCCCAACATTTCTGTATTATCTGATCATTTACTAATTGAATATTATTTACATTGATTACAGGCGCTTACACGGGTGCGTTAACATTTCCCGCGATGATCCAACCAAGGTCTGAACGAACGGAAAAGGGTTTTCCTCCACCAGAAGAAAGCATCTAACACTTCAACATTGGTAAGGCAATATTTACACCAAGCAAAATGTCAACAGCAGCCCTTTTATAAAAAGTAGGATCAGCTAATTTTAAATCGCTAAACGGTTCAGACCAAGAAGAATCTAAACTAACATGACTGTTTACCAACAATTTTTTGAACAACATAAAAAGGTGTAGAAAAATAGGAATTGTATAGAAAATGAGGAGAAAAGGTAATTTGTGAAACACACTTTGTATAGGTGTCCGCAGAACCTAAACAAGAAATTAGAACATTTTCTCTCTTTTTTGGTAGTCCAAGTCTTTTAAGACAATCATTTGTGATTAAACAGGCTTGACTTCCAGGATCTAGAAGAACCCGGCACAATTTAACGTTTCCTTCAGAATCATTCACGCTTACGATTGCTGTACAGAGCAGCACTTGGGCATCCGAGCCAAAATCAGAACAACATGAAGTAATACCAGAGTTTCTGCCAACTTCGCTAACTGAATTAGAATCTCTATTAGAACCAAGAGAAATAGCAGGTTGAAAAACCTTAGCTGCAGCAGGTAAACAAGCATTAGCTGAATTTGTCAATAATTGATCACGAACAGATCTTGACTCAACATTATTATCAAAATGTAGTAAAGTATGATGAGATTGTTTGCATTTCTGACACCCAGCCGTACTCTTACAGTTTGATTTACGATGAAATGGAGTTAAACAATTAAAACAAACAATATTAGACCTCACAAAATTCACACGTTTATTTACAGATAACTTTAAGAATGAATCACATTTATTTAGTGTATGAGCTCCCTTGCAAAAAATACATTGAGTTTGAAATCCTGAAGCCAACAATGTCACATTTTTAGAAAAATTCTTTTTTACTCCCTGATTACATGAAATAATAGATCTAGCATGATTTGAAAGAAATTCTAGCAATTCGTTTAACTTTGGAATTTGATCATTTTTTAAGGATCTTTCCCACCAACTTCTAGTAGCTGATCTAACTTAAATTGCACAATAAATAAAAGCATCGTGTCTGTTGTCTCGTCTATTTTTAAATCCAAAGTTTCGAGTAATGACATATTCTTTAGTAGAATCAACTAAATTCAAAATTTGAGAATGCGACGCATTATTTAACTGGGGCATATTTAACAGTTTTTTCATCAAGGAACCCCAAATTTCACGTTTATGAAAATATCATTCTGTTAAAAGGTCCCAAGCTATTGTGAAATTATCATCAGTGATCGAAAGGGATTGCACAATTTTTTTGTGCATCATTCTTTAAAACTCCCTTAAGATATTGCAGTTTCTGAGCCCCTGATAATTTTTGATTGTCTATAACAGCAGATTTAAACAAATCCGAAAATACTAACCACTCATCTACAGTACCCGAAAAATTCGGAAGTGATAAATTGGGTAATTTAATCTCATTATAATTAGAATTAGAAGTGACATTATTTATTCCATCCTTTTTTTCATTTCCCTTCACATTTATTATATCAACAATAGCTAACATTCCATCTACAGTTTCAAAAAGCTCTTCGCGTTCATTACTATATTTTTCAATCTCATAATCTTTACATAAACCAAAAATATTACTAAAAATAGCTTTTAATTCCTCTCCAATATCGCTAAATCTGTTTCGAATTACCTTTAATTTAGCTGAATCTAAACTATCTAATTCGTCTGTAGTTTTATTTTTTAATCGGGTTAGAGCCGTTTTTGCAACCTTTTTTTGATATAAATATGCCTTTATATCCATTATGAAAAACAAATAAGATACATAAATACAGTTATAACTCCAGAAATGAAAAAGTATATTCCCTAACTGAACTAAGGAATAAACAATGAAAACACAATATGATTCTAATAAAAAACAATAACAAAATAAAGAATCGAAACCACTCACTTAGTTATTTTGAAGTACTATCCAAGTGAAGAAAAATAAATTTTTCGAGCAGCAAAAGGAAATTATATACTTCTTTTCACAACAACAAACGCATATTGCGTAACCAGTAGAATATCACAGAACGATTTCACAAAGCATTCGAAACGAAACTAAACTAAATTCCAAACTCCGTATCGTCGGACCATTTTAATTATGTTGAGAATCCACTGAAACAAGGACTGTATGTTGCTGGTTCTTGAATAACACTAATTAATGACAATAGTTGTGCTGTTTTTCCATTTAATATTACAACCTCGATTTGAATATTTCACACATTTTTGTCGGACACACATATCCGAACGAAAGTTTCACACACACTCGAAGGGAATTTTTTCCCTGCTCACAAGGATAAATTTCGAGGCGACACAGTGCCCTCTCTATATTACATTGGTAACTAAATTAATATTTTAAGAATATAAAGGTTAAACAATTGTACTGTATATAATTCTTATTTTCTCATGCAAAATACAAATTTCCCAATAATATGCAACACAAATGTAAATCACTTACTTAAGTTTTACCTTGAAATATATAAGATAGTTCATTTTTACAGGAAGATTCATCAGGAAAATTTTAAATTGATGAGTTAATATAGAGTGTGGCTTATATAATAAAACGTCCTAACATTAAATTTTAAATGTTTGGTCTAGTAAATGAGTCACGAACTAATGATGAATTAAGTGTTTTGAATTAAACTTTTTATAGAGATTGAAAATAAATGTAGACACAAATACACACTTGTGGATAAAATAAAAAATTTTACACCGTTGTTTGAAATTTTGATAATATTTAATTATATACTTTGCTGTGAATTTTAAAGTTTAATTAACATTTTCTAGTTTATATTTTAAATATTTCGCTAAAATTTATTATAAGAAAAAAAATCTCGGATTTTGTTGTATTAAGATTTTGATTAAAATGATTTATCACTATTTAAAGAAGTTGATTTTTGGCGTATTTCTTATTATTTGACAGCAGGCTCATTAAAATAAATGGTCAAGTGCGAGTATTGCTCGCACACAGAGGCTTCCGTAAAAGAAATATGTTAATTAGTAGCTGTATTATTACAAAAAAAAAAGTGTTGATAAAAGAATATTAAGACTTTGCAAAAAAACTATACAATGTAGGGGTGTATATAGCTGTACAAACTAGAAAAGTATAAATCGATATACCATGAAGCCTAAATAGTGTCAAATATTGCTACTCTATATAACTCTTTTTTTAATCTTATCCTAATCTCTTTATGGTGAATTTGATTGGATGCTGACAACAAAAGTAGCGTGTATTTAAAATTGATTCGCCATTTTATAAATGTAAATGCAGCGAGGTAATAATCTTTTACTTTTAGTGTAGCTAAAAAGAAACATTTGTTCAAAGTTTAAATTTGACATTGAATTAAGCGCGCTTCGAAAGGAGGTGTCAAAGTTAGTCCGCGCCGAGTTTTCCCAGAAAGATTTTAATTAACCTTTAAAGATACGTGTGTGGTGTTGAGAGACTCACTCAATGCAAACTAGTTGCGAATCCCATAGTAATTATGTGATTAATTCAAATGTTTTTAACACTGTAACGTATATGGCTTTTGCACTACTAATGGGCATTTTATTAGACAAATATATCATTAAAAGTTGTTTTTAAATGCCGACGGCACATAGAGTACGACGCCCGTGTCTTCATGTATGTCCAAACTTCCATTGTCTTAAAGGGTTAATATCTCGGATAATTTTCGATTTTTTTTTGTTAAACATCATGAACAGTTCTTTTATATTTCATTGACGATAGGTACGTCCTGCGATCCTGAACGCCCGCAAATCGAAATTTGCGTGTAACGGAAAAAAGGCTTTTTTTCTCAAAAATAAGTTACCTAGGGCAATAGCTATAGTTTACGTGCAAGGTTTAAATTAACTTCTACTATCCCTATTTTCTGATAATTTTAGTTTAGGTAGATTTGGAAATAGAGAGGGTGGACGGACATATTTTTGAATTACATTTTTGACGATATCTCTGAAAATATAATATCTAAAATTTCAAATATGTATATATATATGTATTTTTGAGTGCCGCGTTACACTATAAAAAAACCACTGTAGATTTGCCAGAACAAACTCAATCACAGTGAATGTGCTGTATCTTTCTTTAGTTTTCTGACTATATTAACATGGAAAATACAGTAGTTGCGTAAAATTAACAGCACAATATGCTGGCAATTTGGACGCATTTTTTTACAGCACAAATTGCTGGCGTCCAAATTGCCAGCACATTTTGCTGTTAATTTTACACAACTAATGTATTTTCCATCTTAATATAGTCAGGAAACCAAAGAAAGATACAACACATTCACTGTGATCGAGTTTGTGCGCGCGATGAACAGTACTTTGTACTGTAAAAATGTCGTTTTTATTTACAGTGTACAAAAGATTTCACACGATACCACATAATGATATACAAAGAAAGGTTTTTTCCCAAGTAACTTGCTTAGCACATATACATTTTCCCTAACTGTCTTCGCGAATGGTTAATAATCGGTAAATATGTGTGTCAATAGCTCTTATTACGTCAGCCAATTTGAACGTTCCCCGTTCAACAGTTTATGCGTAAAATGGCCGGACAGACAGACAGACACATGAGTGATCTTATATATGGGTCCGTTTTTACTATAAAAATCAGTCACCCTAAAAATAATAAAACTTGATAAAAATATGTAACTTTAAGTTTCAAACACCAATGCAACACATTTCATAGGATACGTGATAAGAATTTTCTGAATTTTATTTTCTTGAAATAGAAGTAAAATTATATTTGGAGGAAATGAAAATGTAACACAAATTTCTACTTTCACACAACATTATCTATACAATTTCAATAATTTTTTTGAGATTATACATTTTTAAATCAATGACAACAAATAATTAAAAGGAGGAAAAACATTTGAATCTCATAAAAACTACACATTTTTACGATACACGATAGAAAATATTTTACATGCATAAATTAAAATCCTCGCCAAGAAATGCTATTCATCTGAATCACGACTTATTCTAGGAAATATGGCAATAGTCTACAAAGAAATTGAACAATATGTACATATATTTATTTTAATTAATAATATAATATTTAGATAAATCGTGGTTTTAGATGGCTAAAATTTTAAAATATATACTTTATAATTTTGAACGTATTTTACATAAATATATTGGTATACATAAAAAACGCAAAATATTAAGCATTTCATTCCTGTATTCCGCTACAAAATCTTTTTTAAGAATCCAAACTTTATAAAACATACATTTATTTGTTATCTGAATAATGAAATGTAATATATATATATATTACTTGTTTAGTTAACAACATTCCTTAGAAAATTACAGAGAAAAATATAAAAATAAAAACTTTTTGAAGCTATAATAATTTAACTATTCTAAAATATTAGTATTCAACAAAAGAAATAGTTGCAGAAATGATATTGAAGTTTTCACAAAATGACTTCATTAAATTTATTAATAACCTATAAAGCCATTATAAGATCATTTGGAAACGAAAAAAGGCTATTTATGATGCATATTTTTCATTGTGCTGGAGAACAAGTTTAGCTTAATATAATCAATACAACTAATGGAGTTAAAAACTAGTGCAGCAAAGAAATATTTTATAACTAAATATCGAAGCAAAAAATACCATTTTGTGAATGATATATTTTTTTTATCTTTAATGCATTTGTTTGACGTATCATTATATTTAATTTTAAATTTAATTTTCAGTTGTAAAGTTTTAAAATAAAGCTCCTTCGAAGGAAGGATTTTTTGAATGTATTTGTAAAAAAATTAATCAATCGAATTTATTTTTTTCTTTCGTTTACATATAAAATGTATTGTGAATATTCTTACATATCTTCAGAGGATATTCAGAGTAATATATATTTTTTTATTAATATAAGGTTTAGAATTTCATTTACGCGCTGTTTACAAACAACGTACAATGTGTACTACGGAAACTCCATTATCTACATTTCCGTTTTTCTACACGAAATTTTAAACAAACGTTCGTTCGTTTTTCTAGCGAAGAATTTTTTATCCGCTATTCAAGCAAGCTTTAGGTTCTGTTAGGTGCATTCATAAGTACATAAATACATAGTACCTATTGTCGTCGTCTGGTCTGTCCATAACTCCGCATATAACAGCGCAAAAACTACCCAACCGAATGAGTTTAATTTTAATATATATAGTACACTACTCAAAACAATTAGGGGAGCACATGGTTTTAACGAAATTGCGCAAATATTTACACCGATAAGTAATATAAAATAAGTCATCCATAATTTAAAGTGCTGTAGAAAACAGATAAAGAAAACTTATCACGTAAATTAAAGTTTATGACGTCATAAACTGGAAAAAGGTGATAAGTGCAGAAATCGGGATTTTGCAGAAACGTCTGTTTCACTGCCTCAGTTGTAAAATTCAATTGCTCAGCTTGTGTTTTGAGAAAAGGTGGCTTTAAAATGTCACAACAACATGATTTACCGCAATCCATGGCTTGGCCTGTTATCGGGACAGATAAAGTTGGGGAAACACAACGGAGTGTAGTGGACACTGTTGGAGTCACAAGAAGTGTCCATGAAAGGCCGTGGAATCGATTAAAAAAATGGAATGGGAGTCATCGACAAATGAGAGGTCGAAAATCTGCTAACACAGAAACTGGTGACCGATATATCCTGTTAACAGCCCGTCGAGACCGAACGGGAAATGCTACTCAGCTGCAAACACGGTTGTTCTTGGCCAAAATACGAAGGGTGTCCAGCCAAATAGTCCAAACGGACCTGTATAGTATATCATTCGGAATGGCACTTTGACGGTCCGGAATAATACAGACGAGATACCGAGACCTCATGTCGTATTTTATGTTTCAGTAATTGGTGATTTTTTCCATTGCATGATAACTTTATACAGTTCGACTTGTGGAAAATATGCTTGAATCTAAAACAATACAGTTTATGAAATGAAAAGCATGTTCTCCTGACCTAAATCCGATCGAGCATGTTTGACACATACTCAGATGACGCATTGCTGCAATACCGATGCCTAGTTTTACTGTCTGGGACTTGGAGATTGCCTTTCTTGAGCAGTGGAACAGTATTCCCCAATGTCTTATCGATAACCTCATCGCATTCATAGAAAACAGGTGTGCAGCTGTCTTAGCTGTTCGATGAGACCACACACCATATAAAAAATCTTGCATCATTTCAAAACAATACTTCTTTTATGATTTACATGAAACCAAATTATAACCCTAAACCATCTTTTCATGTTCTTTTCATCTTTACAAAAAAATAAAAGCTAACTTACCATTTTTGCGTCTTTTTTACGTATTGCGCATTGCTACATGTGTACTATTCATTTTATGCCCATACATTGATGTTTTGCACTGTTCTCTTCACTTTTTTGCTTGCTCCCTAATTTTTTGAGCAGTGTATATATACGTTGCATAATTCAATCGAATGAAATTTTAAGAAATTTCAGTCAAAACTTAAGAAGATATTAATAAAAGATTTTTTCATTCGATTAAATCCTATCATACGTAATTAATTCAATGATATACCATGATAGGTGATGATTCTCAGTTACCATGGTGATTACGTCTTACTTAATATGGAGTCATATTATTTCCGTATTACTAAATTTAATATATATAATACATTTAATATATACATTTAATTTAATGTAATTGTTTAATGTCATACATTTTGTATTCGTGCATTTTTGTATAAGATTGCAACAGCTAATGCACCAGGATCTGAATATTTATAAAACTAGTTATTGTACGAACTAGCAAAATCTAATTATTAAAATTCATTAATAAATAAAATGCTAACAAAATACACCTCATTTTCCACGTTTGGCGTACAATTTCCGATTTGTTTTTGACAAGAATTTAGGAAATTTATATAAAATTTTAAAGAAATGTGTGCTTCGCATTTCCTGGAAATGATATGTTTAGTAAAGTTTCCGAACAATTTTATTAAGTGTATTAAGTATTTACAATTTACTCTTCGTCAATTTTACCGTTGGGTTATAAAAAATAATCAATCACTTTTTATTATTCGATTAGGTTTTGTACGCATCACTTTCAAATTCTGCATTATTTTTAACACCACAAACGCTCTCTGCTATAGACAACGCTTTGTATTTGATATGAGTAAATATGTATAATATTTAAAAATCTTCTTGAATCATGATGCCAATTTTAAGAAAAAATGAGTTGAAAATCAGGCTCGATAGAAACACCATAAATATACAGTGTTTTCCGTTTATAACGGGACTCTTTTATTGCATATTTATTTTTTTCATATTTGTATCGGATATGGATATTTTTAATGCTAGGCTTACAATGTAAAGGAAATAGATATGAAGATTCCATACGAATTACATATTTCATTATATACGATTTCTTAAATAATGGACATGCTTTTAAAATATTATAACTGTAAATGCGAATTATTTTAAAAGATATAATGGCATGTTTAATACCAATGTAATGTATGAGAAGAAATGATTTAAGTTCCCTAAGACTATTTTTATACAAATGGTGTATATCGAAAGTCATTTTTGAAAGTGTTTGTTTTCTAGTTTTAAATTTAAGCTGTTACTGAACAGAAATTCATACCTATCGACACGGTTTATAAGAAACTATTAGATCTGTTAAAATAGTTGTTACGTGAATTAGTACACTGTAAAAAAATCTCCTAAGTTACCAAGACATTTCTAGGAAACTGGGATGCCTAGACCTTTTAATGTAAAGGCAAAAACAAAAATCCATGTAACAGGTACACATTTGTACTGTAAATAAAAAAAATCTGTAAGGCTACAGGATTTTTTGTAGGGAAATAGGATGCCTAGAATTTTTTGTGGAACTGCAACCCGGGTTTCAGGTAAAACCTTAGTAAGATTACTGTAATTTTAGTTGATTCTTTCGTAAAGCTACAGATTTTTGTAGCTTTACAAAAATAAGATTTGTAGATTTACAACTTATATTGTGCAGCATATAGATAAAAATGTTGTAATTATACAGATTTCTGTAACATTACATCTGTAGAATTATAGTGTATTGGCGTTTTCTTGCATGGCATTCTACGTAAATAAAATACCATTATATTATTTTTAAGTGTAAAAATCGCATGTGATTAGTTTTGTCCAAGCACTTTTCAATCTGTCCTTAAACAACAATCTTTGTACTCCAAGAATATTTACAATTTTTGTATACTTAAAATGTATACAAAAGAAAATTTCTGTTATATATAGAGAGGAAATGTTAAATCTAATTAATGGCAAAATTAATAACCTATTTTTTTTATTTAATACTATTCTTACCATTTATTTTATATACATATATCCTGGAATAAAGCTTTTATTCTTTCCCATGATACATTTTTTGTAGAACACATGAAAAATATTCAAAAGAGAATAATTCTTAAAATATATTTTACTGCATGATTAAATTTTATGTTGCTGTCGGATTTTGCATTTAGCATTTTGTTAAGAAACATTTTGCGATTCCTTTTATGTTACATAAAAGGAAATCCCTTTCTGATAAATACGCAAATTTTTATGAAAGTCTTCCGATGGATTAAACAAAAATTTAGTTATGTAAAAAATATTTGAAAAAAAGTAAAAAAAGAAATTCAAGTATCATTTAATATTTTCGTTTGTGAGATCTGTTAGATCACTATCCAAAATTACCTTGGTACAGAGTAGAAATTTTGTTATAAATTCTGTTAATGTGCAAAAAATATTTTTTTAATGTAATTCATTATACCATTTATTTATGAGGTGCATCGTAAAAGTCTAGATATACAAAGAAAAATTTTTATTATCCAAAAAAACTCGTGTTTCATATCATATTTTCTATCTGCATGCATCTATTATGTTTATATACAGTTTTTAGGTTTTTGTAAATACAATTTAAATTAAGTTACTTATAATACATTCATAAATCCTTCATATCGCTTTGAAATAGAAGTTAATACTGAAAATTGCATACATTAACTAAAAATTTTCCATTTTTAATAGTTTCTTTTTGAGTGTAATCTACAAATATCCTGATTTAATTTCAATTAGATTACCACTTATTAACTACATTATACAATAGTCTGAGCAGTAAATGTAAATATTTGATAATTGATTACTTTCTGTTTTCTTAAGTAAACATTACCTTTTACCATACTGAAAAAGAAGAAAAAAGAAGTCCTTTTATGTAAAGGAAAATTTAAAAATTTGTATATACATTTTTTTATAAGACTAATGAGTAAAGTTTTATAATTTTCTGATATTATAGAAACGATTTTACTGCAAAATAACTTTTTTTTTTTTTTTTTAATACGCCACGGAAATTGATCTAACGTTCGATAAAACTGCCTAAGTGTTCCCTTGAAACGTTCTTATAAACAATCTTGCAAGACCAATTAATAATACTACACAGAAAACTTTTCTTGTGGAGAATCATATATTATTAAGCTAATGAAAGTACAAACTTTTGAAAATGCTGATAAATTGTTTTAAATACAGATGTCGACATTTCATAATTAGTCAAACATAAATGAACAGTAATTTCCATACGCTAAATTTAAATAATATCTTTTATTTTCAAGAAAAAGGTATTTTTAAAAATAAATCATGTCAACAAATGTACTTTGCGAGAAAATGATTTCAGATATATCCATATATGCTTAGTTTTTTTTTTTTTTTTTTCTATTTCTACTTTTTATAGGATTATGTGTAAAGTATGAGGTTTCGAAAAAGAATAGGGGAAACATGGGATGTTTGAATATAGGGTTGGATTACTCACCTTAATTTTTCATATTTGAAAGAATTTCAGAGTTTTGACAACAGTGTTTACCAAAGCTACAGGAATGCTCAAAAAACAGCCTTTGTTTCACGCAGATAATTGTAACAGGTGTGGAAAGAATCAATTGTAAAGAGTTTACAACTAAAAGTATGTGTTTTTTAGAAATACTTTCTAAGGTTTTTCTCACATAAAATATATCATTTAATTTTTAAAAAGCAGGATTTTTCTAGTGCAGAAATAGTATGCTTTAATTCCAGGCACACGGGTTGTACAGCAAATTAGGCTTTACAAAGCTATGCGGTGTTATTTACAAAATTGCTAAAAGTTGACCCAGTAAATGTGAGGGAGAGTTGGCCAGATGGTGAAGGCTCCCTTAATCCCTTAATTTTGGAAATATTTATATTATGCACAGTACAGTATAGAAGCTTGATGGTTATTTTTAAATAAAATGTAAATTTATTCTGTAAGGCTACAGTAAAATGGAGTATATAATGGTAAAATTAAAGATTTATTGAATGAGGATGCGAAAAATTTCTATAGTATCCACCGTAATAAAACATTTAAATGTAAATGGTAAAATTGAACGGATTTATTTTTTCAATGAAATATTACCCACAACTGGTTAGTAGAAATAATGGAAAAGACTGGGAATTACCAGAAGAATGAATACATCAGTCTTAGCACTTGTTAATGATAAATTAAGTGTTCATGAGGCTGCAAAAGAACATATTATAAAAGATTGAAAATCGTTAGATATGCATGTAGAAAATTTTTACCAAGATGAAAACAATGAAATGAAACCAATCTATATGACAACTAGTGTTTCCAGGTTGAGTGTCAAGTAAAGTTGAACAAAAAGACTGAAATAATGGGCAGCTGATTCTAGATTCAGACCAAAATAAATACATTAAACCTCATGTAAATGGAGTATGTGTATAATGACATACTGCTTTAAATATTTAAAATTCATTCTCACTACTATACAATTACACTTGCTCAGACAAAAGACTATTTAAAACGACATTTTTCTCCTGTACCTTACAATTCTGTCTAAACGGGTTTGTTTAAGCATCATATTTTCACGAATACTTTTTATAATAATTAAATCATGTAGCTAAAGTTATTTTGTATTTTTTATTTCTTTAAAATAATATTTCAATTTAAAATGTTAATTCTAATAGTTATTTCTTTTGATTTATCTACATATAAAAGAGAAGTGTGATTTCAATCATTGAAGATGTTGTTTATTATTTAACTTTAACGGTTTGCAAACGATAGAGATTTGATATATTTTTGTATCTAAACCCTGATTATGGAACAAACTGTATCATCAGCATCAGTTTAAATGGTCAGTTAAGAAGTTCAAATTCTTCAAAGAATAAAATTCATGTTGTCGAAAAGTTCAGAACAATTGTTTTAGTTATAGCGAAAGATGCATACATCTAATATAAAATTATAATTCAATATACAGACAGTGTAACATGGATATTGTTTCTGGTTAAGTATTTAACAAAGCTAGCCGCTAAGAAATCGCATTTCTAACCACCATCGTAATTTTGTGATAAAAGGAAAATTACTTATTTTATGTAGTTATTTTTCGGTAAATATTTACAAGAATCCGATTTGTGTCCTAGTAAAAAACATGTATGTCAAATATTCTCAGCATTTATTCGAAAATTCAAAAAATAATTTCCGAAAAAATTTCACAGAGTTTATATACTTGGTTTAGAAGACAGAAAACGTAATTAATATTTCAATCTAAGATATTCACCAAGTATATTAATGTGAAATATTGTGGAATTAACCTTATATTTTATTCTGAGCACATTAACGGATATTTTCTCTTTTAACAGCTAATTTATAACTAATGACCGGAAAATATATTATGCCATTTTTTCTCTGCAATGCATTATGGGCAGCTGTTACCGATTTTTATCGCATTGCAAGAGAAATCTCCTCTAATGAAACGAACCATTAAGTTAAAATAATTTATAAGACTTCAATTTAAAGTACAGACGCAGTTACAGCCTCAGAAAAATTTCTGTGGTTTTGCGAAAGTCATTATTTTTTATTTGTTTACTATTTTAAGCTAATATTAGAATACGAAAAGTAAAGCTTATCGGTCGTAGCACCTATCAAGTGTTTAGTATATACATATATTTATCTAGTAGGTTTAACTTTATACAGGGTGCTGACGCATTTATGCGTCATTTATAAAACTGTCATTAATAATCGTTAAGAAATATATTCCTACATATTTTCATAAGACATAAGAATACATAAACAATTTAACATGGCTTTTGTGTTTGGTTAAGTATGGAACATAGCCAGCTGCAAAAAAAATAATAAGTAATAATATAGGTAATAATAATTATAACTTTCTAGTCTTTATCACTATTTTATGATATAACCAAAATTAGTAATTTTACTCAGTTTTATTTCCATAAATATTTACGAGAATAAGATTTGTGCCCTAGTAAGAAGATATATATATATATATATATATATATATATATATATATATATATATATATATATATATATATATATATATATATATATATATACATATATATATACATATATATATATCAAATCTTCTCAGCATTAATTCCAAATTTCCAAATATGATTTCTGGAAAACTTTTACAACGTTCATACTCTTGCTATAGAAAAGAAGAAATTTTAAAAAAATTTCTATCTATGATATCTACCAAGTGAATTAATTTGAAATATTATGAAATTATCCTATATTTTATTCTGAACACATTAACGGATATTTTCTATTTTAACTTCTAACTTATAAATAATGACAGGAAAATATATTATGTTCTTTTTATCTGGAATGCATTATGCACAACTGTTACCTCTTTTTATCGCACTGCAAAAGAATTCTTTTCTAACGAAAAGAACCATTAAGTAAGTTAAAATAATTTATAAGACTACAGATTAAAGTACAGACTCAATTTCAACCTCGGAAAATTTTCTGTGGTTTCGCGACAGTCATGTTTTATGTATTTACTATTTTCGGGAAATATTAAGATGCGAAAAGGAAAGGTTTTCGATATTAGCTCCTAAGAAAGAAATTATACATACGTATATTCACCTCGTAGTTTTAAAATTATACAGGCCGCAGACGCATTTGTGAGTCACTTATAAAACTATGGTTAACAAATTCTAAATTCTCCACAGAAAGTATGAATAGTTATTTTTGGTTATATAGAGCTAGCTAATTCCTGAATAAAATAAAGGAAAATTAATAATATAAATTTTATGTGTGAATTTCAAATTTCTAATTTAAAAAAAAAAAAAAAAAAAAAACCTCCAGGTTTTCAAACATTATTTGCCGCCTGTGGAGTGTTAATATTGAGATTGCTTTAAGAAATATTTTTGCATAAAATGCTATATTAACCACAATATATATATATAAACATTTCCAAAGAATTTTATTTGGAATTACTTAATAAAATCACCATTATCTGAACAAGTAATAGACAAATAAGTTATTAATGAATAACAAACGTTTTGTATGCATACGTTTGCAATAATGTTGTAAACATCTGGAAATAGATTTATTAATTTGCTTTCGATGACTCTGAACTTTGAATATCACGAAAAAGAAATCCTGTAAAAATTTACCAAATTAAATGTTTTAAAAGTATTTTTAAATAGATAACAAAAAGTTCAATCCTTCTTAATAAATTCTTTAGAACTCTCTAAAGCGTAAGAAAATTTCCGAAATACAATGTTACGCCTGGTAAATGTTTTTTTTTTTTTTTTTTTTTTTTTTCTCAATCAGTATGAATTTCCTGTCGCACGAACAGATCATAATATTTTCTTAATTTTAAGGTTTTGAAACATATTTGTCTCTAAAAAATCCGCTGAGGATATACTACACACACTGTAAAAAAACACGACATTTTTACAGTACAAAGTGCTGTTCATCTCCCGCACAAACTCGATCACAGTGAATGTGCTGTATCTTTCTTTGGTTTCCTTACTATATTAACATGGAAAATACAGTAGTTGCGTAAAATTAACAGCACAATGTGCTGCAAGTTGGACGCCAGCAGTTTGTGCTGTAAAAAAAAAAAAAAAATGCGTCCAAATTGCCAGCATATTGTGCTGTTAATTTTACGCAACTACTGTATTTTCCATGTTAATATCGTCAGGAAACCAAAGAAAGATACAGCACATTCACTGTGATCTAGTTTGTTCTGGCAAATCTACATTGGATTTTTTACAGTGCAATACATGACTGTTTCAAATTTTGTTTTTGTGGTTTATAAATTTCGGTGCAGGGTCATTAATAAAATATGGGCAAAACTTTAAGAAGTGATAGTATACATCCGATCAAACAACTTTCATGGGAAAATGTGATAGAGGGCACCGAAGTTAGTGTTGTTATACGAGGTAAAAACATACAAAGAAAGATTAAGTGACAAAAGTAAGGAGTGAAACTGTTCCCGTACAATCTTTGAGCCCTTGTGTCATTTCAATTTGTATTTCCGTCTATAAAATGGAAATCTGCCGTTACCCTATTAGTAGGGGGCAATATTTTCCGATACGTTCCTCCCGTGATTGACAGCTGCACATTCGGATCAGCGGATGCGATATGTTCCATACGCGTTGTTCTTCTTCTCCCTATCACATTTGTATGTTACTACTGTTTTACTTCTCCCGATAACTCGCATTAGGAATGCAGCTTTAACGTTTGCATGGACAAAGTTTCCAAATGCGCCAGAACATTTGCGTTTTATTTCCGAACATGCATTCTTTGATGAAAGTTGTTTGATTGAATGTGTACTATCACGTCTTAAAGTTATGTCCATCTTTTATGAAACAATCTGTATGTGAATGTTTCTAAATTAGAAAACAGAAGAATTCAATTGTCATTCTAAATATTTCTATCTAAAGCAGTTGGCATAAATATGTATGCGTGAAAATGAAATATGTAGAATGCATAACATCATTGGATTAAAATATATATATATATATATATATATATATATATATATATATAACATAATAACTAAAGTAAACTCAAAACATTTTTTTATGTAAAATTTCGTTTAAAAATATGATTATATTATTGTTTTTCTTTATTAAAAATCATAATTTTTTTAATCGAATTTTACATCAGAAAATACAAAATGGAATATTTTTAAAAGTAAAAATAAGTATTATTTGTTAAAAAGGTGCACTGTAAAAAATATCCGTCACACAAACATTATAAATAAAAAAATATCCGTCCGCATACAAAAATCTGTCCTCAAAATTCTACGGAATAGTTTCATTTTTCTAAGAAAACAGTACAATTTCCGTAATTGACATTATGTGATTATAAATTCGTATAAATCCAGTAAGTTTTCCATACATTTTACAGATTATTTCTCTATTGCTTTCGAAACAGTACAAATTATGTAAATGATGTTCAGTAATAATAGCCATGTTTGGAAAGCGGAGTAATCAGTTGTTGCATCTACTTGTCTTACAGTGATATTAGTTTTAAAAAAATCCCAATATTGGCTAAATGTGGCTCCATATTGAAAGTGTATCCAATATCCAATGATTTCTCAATAGCTAAATAGAGTTGATTTTTATCATTATTATATTGTTTAAACTCTGTAAGATGTTTTCACATAAAAAAAAAAAAATTGAATTTTTTTAATCTATTCACTTTAACAGATTCGCACATAATACTTAAAACATATCTGAAATATAATAAAGGAATTGTCATAAAATTTACGTTTATCTATGTCACCAATAAATCAATTTTATTTTAATACCGTGAAATGATTTCTACTATTTGAGTTTACAGTAGATCATAACACACATAATGTTTAAAGTACATTTTTGAAAAAAAAAATATATCGATATTCTTGGGAAAATAAATGAATGTATAAATAAATAAATAAATAAAGTAATATAATAATATTTCTTTTTTAATCTTGCAAAAAAGAAAAATTATTACTTAATAATTTTTTCATGCATGCAATATTTTAAAGACAATCATTTTCCCTTTATAAAGCAAGAAATTAAAAAACTAAATATTTAAAATTTTGGAAACGTTCAGAATTGTAAACTCATTTGAAATATATTATGTCTACGAAAATCATTACTTGTTTAACATATTGACCTTACTTCATTAAAGGTGTGATTCAGACTTCATAATACTTCACAAGACTTCATAAATTCTCTCCTGCTCCCGTGGCTTATACTTAAGGGGACCGGGAAAGCCCTATCTCCGCAATGTTAAATTTACCAAATGCATGTACCTTTTTCTCAGAAATGGTGAAAGATAAATGTATATATTTTTTAGAGTGGTTAGAATAACATGATTGACGTATTTCAACATACCATTTTCATTCTAATTGAAATTCAAAATTCAAAATTAATTATTTATTTAAAGTCAAATTTTAATTAGAATTTTTGTAATATTTCACTACCTAAAATAACTAATTCTCAACAAATCATTAAATCCCTGTGTTAAGCTGTACAATATAGAATAAAATAAGTATAAAAAATAATCTGGGTACTAGATATTGAAAAAAAAGAACTTAAACATGAAAAATCCAAGTTTTGAGAAAACGCCAATTAAAGATTTAAATGGTCATTAAGCTGTGAAGTACTCTTAGAAAAGAATGAATAATTTCAACAATTAACAAGCAGCAGAGATCTTAACTGAATCAGGTGAAATCTTAACTGAATCTTTTGAAATCATGTGCCAAAGTATTTTTGGAATATACTTTGAATTATACGCGATTTCAATGATCATTAAAAGAATTAACCATACAACGAGAAATGGGACAATTGGATGAGCAATGAAATGCAAAAGATATCAGAAGCATTTCCTTTTACATTAAAATATATGCCCTAGAACTATACACAAAGAGTAATTCATTCTAACTGCTTTTTAAAGCAAGAGCACAAAGAACAAATTGTTAGTTGTCATACCAGAAAACTGCAACAGAAATGACGAAACATTTTAGTCATTGTCAAAGATATTCTTCAAACATAAATGAAAGGCAATTCTTTCAATCTGCTTTTCAAAACAAGTGACAAAGTATTTTATACGATGTACGCAGGGAAATATGAACGGTTTAAACGATTTTTATGTAATTAAAAGCATAGCAAACAATGGGACAGATGCATAAGCAAAAGAATGCAACGGAAATTCAGAAAATATTCGATTTTAGTAAAAATATATTCCGTAACACCATACACATATAGCAATACATTCAAATTGCTTTTTAAAGAAAGTACCAACGCATTTTACTGAAAATACATCTGTGAGGCTTATGCGGCTTAAATGACTGCTCAACACTTTAAGCATACAGCGAACAATGGGGCAGTTGCATATCATTAAAAAGATGTTATTAAAAATAGAATACAATGCATTATTTGTAATTACACTGATTCGGTTTTTTTAATAATAACGCATAATTATGCAAAAATTTAGTTAAAAAAATCATGCAACAATTTACTTTAAAAAAAGCATTTAAAATTTTTGAGTTATATTTTTTATTTTAATAATTTTTTTATTCGCAACAAAAAAGACAAAAACGTATAATGGAGCTTCTTTAATTGGTATAAAACGCACCGTTTTATTTGGTGTCAAAAAAGGGGGACTGGTGTGGACATTCCACCAACATGTGATAGTTCTTGTTTATTATGGTGTTATGCAATAACACAGATCCATTTTATGTCAAACAAAAACTCCAATATAACGTGTAATGATCTTTAATGAGAACACATAAAGCACTGAAGAGGAGAGGTACATGTTGATGCAGATATTAAAAATGTCTGGGACTCTTTTGGTAGACAGAGAAGTACCGGAAACAAAAGCGAAGTGAATAACTTCACAATTCGATTTTTCGCTGCATGGCGTGACACATTATCGCCAATACACAAGTTTTCTTGTGCCTGCACAAGGGTATACAACACATTGCCCTAGAAATGACTAACCATGCATATGCAGTCAATAGCTCGTACATTTTGAACATGTAGATTTATAAAGTTCCCATAAAAATAGAATCGTGTGGCAAGGAATGTGTTGAAAGATATCTTCATGTGTTAATAGTGCGTTTTAAGTTTTAACCGAAATGTCCTCACTCCACACAAAAGCTGGGAGTGCGGCCGTTAGACCTAGAATGTGTAAGATAGTGCATTTTGTGGTAAACCGACAAATGTGAACTCATATGGGCGTTGTGTAAAGGAGAGAAATTACAGCTGACAGAAAATGCATATATAGATTTAAAATACGTATGCGTTTAACGAATTGAATTTTAGAGCATAAAGCGAGAAAGAGGCATTAATAAAAATGCATGTTAAATAATTTTGATGATGGGCGATGAAGCATTAATACTGAACATGCGCAACAAGAATTCTATAATGTTTTTATATTAACCGAGAGCTGTAACGTTTTCTAATCTATGAATGCATATGAGTAAAATATCTCAAAGTTGAATGGGAAGACCGATTTACTGATTTTATTTTATTAAAGCTAATGAGCGATTAAAAATTAAATTAATTTAAATAAGTGTGAGGGTGGTTAGAAGTACAAGCGATACACTTTTAAATATTAGATGTAATTTATTAACCTCACTGGGGGAGCGTACAACCTTGATATAAATAAAGTATTAAATTAAATTTTACAGCGAACGAGTGGGGAGGCAGAACATAAAATATGACATATAACAGGATAACTGTTATATGTACTAAGAGCAAATATTGGATTAAATGTTCTATTTACAAGAAATACCGGGTGTCCTAAAAAGGACTGACTGATTTTAAAATCCAATAACTTGTAAACGGTGACAGATATTTAAAAAATTCTTGTAGGAGGGTTATGCATAAGGTGAAAAGTTTTTTTACAGTGATTTTCAATTTTAGTTCGAATTACAAACAATAGATGGCGCTGCGATCAATAGACGCTCAATTCTTGCTCGATTTTTTGTACTTCGTGGCCCGGATAATACATTTCCATCTCCTTTTTCTGCATGGAACAAGATAAAGGACCAAAAATCGAGCCCGTATTTAGCGACTATTACAGTGCCATCTATTGTTTGTAAATCGAACTAAAATTGAAAATCACTGTAATAAAACTTTTCACCTTATGCATAATCCTCCTGCAAGAATTTTTTTAATATCTGCCACCGTTTGCAAGTTATTGACTTTTAAAATCAGTCAGTCCTTTTTGGGACACCCGGTATTTGGCATGTACTACTTCACTTAAATTGCATTAAAAGCAACAAATTTCAATATAAGAAGCTCAAAGTTCCATGCAATTTTATGTGAAATTATTTCTCTGTATTCTTAATAAAATTGAGTTATAAGAATTTTTTTTAATTATTTATAACAATAAACTGCTGGATTGTTTTACAAATTATGTTTCTAACAGCCATTGTAATTCATAGTATTTAGTTATTGTACAATACAAAATTCGATAGTTAAATTATAAAGTAGTTTCAATATTTTTTAAATACATCAATAACTGATAATAAAATAAGAAGTAATAATTTATGTAAAAATTCCACAATAGATACGGAAATTTCAATTGATGTTAAATATGGTCGTTATACTACATATAATAAAATAGATACATCATCAATATATATTTCCAAATAACGTTTACTTTAATCTTTTTTAAAACCCCCAGTGTCTCAAAATCATAGAAAATTATGCAAATGTTAACTAATTTTGAATTGACGTTTCAATCAACCAACCGTTTTTGTCTGTGCAGTATAACGACGGACATTAAAGTTCGAAAAAGTCTGTACTTAATTGACTGATCGAAGCTGATTCACTATATAATTAAAAGTTACGCAAACTAAATATTTGTTGGGAGGATTCTAACCATACTCTATCCACGTGCAAAATAAACTATGACAATGAAGTTGATGATATTTTTTTTTTATTGTTAAATCATTGTTTCGCTCTTTCTTAAATTAAAATTGAAGATTGAGAAAAATGCTTTTGATTCATATAATTTTATCCAAACACTTAATCCACATACTATTGCATATAGTGCAATACTGAAATTTTGTTTTGTTTTACATTGATGTAATAAATCAAACGTAATAATGTAACAACAGAAAGAAAGTAAAGGAACAAAAAAATGAGCAGGTCGCTCTAAATATTTATAAGACAGATTACTTTATGCGCTACAAAATAATAAGAATTGCACTAAATAGAAAAGGAATCACTCATTTCAAACTACGACTATTGTTCATTATTGATCAAGAACAATAAAATCTGTTCTACACAAAATTCTAGATATTTTATACACTTTTATGTGTTCAATATATTTATTGTATATTGTATGTTTAAATATTTTTGTCAGTGATGAGTTATTTATCTTATAGGAAATAGTGTATTTTTTTTTAATTATTATCTCTTTGGATTTTTAATGTCCTTGCAGTCTGTTGTCTTTAGTACCCTATAAATAATACAGAAAATACATACCACTCATAATAATATTATTTGACAAACTAGATATAACTGATTTACATATGACTATTAATTCTTAAATACTTCTAAAGCGGGGCAGTTCATTTTATAGAAGAGTTATACCTAAATTTCCAGGAAAATAATGTTTTATAATTAATTATAAATTAAGTAAAATATAATTTCCATGTAGTGTAATATTACCAAAATATATATATATATATAAATGACTTTTTATGAAAAATGCGCATGGATATTTATTTTTTAAACATCCAATGTTGTAGAAAACTCACATCGCGATTAATTAAGGTTTAAAAATTGACATATATTTCAGAGCATATATGCAAAATGTTACGTACTGAGGGAATGGTTGTTTGTATTTTAGACACCATGTTAGCCACAAATGGTTGCCATCGATACGGTTCGGTTAACAACCACGCTAACGTTATAGTGGAATCTGTCCAAGCCAGGGTATTTTGGATTGGTAAGTGGATATCTCTCAAAACCACTTGCAAAACATCAGCAAGTAATAATGCTGCACAGAACTCCAGACGAGGCAAGGATTGTGTCTTCAAGGGGGCAACTCTCGTTTTGGAGGTAAGTAACGAAACACAAATGTAATAAAATAAGTAAAAAATAAAATAAGTAAATAATAAAAATGTAACGAAGCACAAACTGAATTAGATAGAATATAACGCACGTAAACTACAGGTAACCTCTACAGCACGTAAACCTTTTCAGAGGCATCGCAGAATGCGTGCAACTCGATATTGACGCACATAGGATTTAGGACGCATCTTGATATTTTGATTTGGTTTATAATGTGAAGCTCTTTTCTAAATGAGATCCACAACTTGTTCAGATCTTCCGGGATTGGCTCATCCCATGTAAGCTTGTGCTTCCATAATTCTTGCAGTAATATTTTCATAAATACTACGCATGGAGGTATCAATCCCAATGGATCAAACATGCGAGAAACTTCAGATAATATTTCTCTTTTGCTATTCTCTTTTTTCTCTTCCATTGGTAATACTGAGAAACTAAAGCTATCTATTTTTGTATTCAAACTGATACCTAGGACCTTCACATCATCTTCAGAATCGACAGGGATCATTTGTTGTTCATCTGATAATTCTTCAACAATTGTAGAAATATTCAACCTCCATTTTCTCAGATTAAATCCTCTCTTTTTCATCATTTTCTTAAGTTGTTCAACAAGCTCAACTGCTTCTTCTTCTGATGCAGCTCCAGATAAAATATCACCAAAGACATTCAAAGTAGCATGAGAGGCTAACGGATAACTACTTTTCTCGTCTAACGCCAGCTGTTGTATTGCCCTTGTAGAGAGAAATGGAGCGCAAGCTGTTCCATAAGTGACTGTGAGCAGTTTGAATTCAAGTACTGGATCTTCAGGAGCGTTTCTCCAAGAATTCGCTGCCAATCTATATCACCCCGGTGTACCTTAACTTGGCGAAACATTTTATCTACATCAGCACATACTGCAACTATAAAAGCTCTAAATCGAATACGGATTGGATATAAATCTTGCTGTACTCGTGGGCATATCATCAGTAAATCGTTGAGAGAAATTGCAGAGGATGAAGGACATGACGCGTCGAAAACAACACGTAGTTTTGTAGTGCTGCTAGATTCTCTCAAAACAGCGTGATGAGGTAAGTAGTAAGCTTCCCTTTTAGCATAGTCTAATTGAGGAACAAGTTCCATATGTCCCAATTCTAGGTAGTCCTTCATAAATTTTCAATACTGTTCATATTTCACGGGCTTAGAAGCTAATGATTTTTCTAAATAATTTAATCTACGAAGGGCTGACTGTCTAGAATCCCCTAATTCGGATTGTGAGGAATAGAAAGGCAATTTCACAATGTACCTTCCAGTTTCTTCTCTGGTGTGAGTTTTAACGAAGTCTTCCTCGCATGCCTTTTCGGCAGTTGTTAGTAAATTTGCGGCAAGAACGGTGTCCAGCTCCCAACATTTCTGTATTATCTGATCATTTACTAATTGAATATTATTTACATTGATTACAGGCGCTTACACGGGTGCGTTAACATTTCCCGCGATGATCCAACCAAGGTCTGAACGAACGGAAAAGGGTTTTCCTCCACCAGAAGAAAGCATCTAACACTTCAACATTGGTAAGGCAATATTTACACCAAGCAAAATGTCAACAGCAGCCCTTTTATAAAAAGTAGGATCAGCTAATTTTAAATCGCTAAACGGTTCAGACCAAGAAGAATCTAAACTAACATGACTGTTTACCAACAATTTTTTGAACAACATAAAAAGGTGTAGAAAAATAGGAATTGTATAGAAAATGAGGAGAAAAGGTAATTTGTGAAACACACTTTGTATAGGTGTCCGCAGAACCTAAACAAGAAATTAGAACATTTTCTCTCTTTTTTGGTAGTCCAAGTCTTTTAAGACAATCATTTGTGATTAAACAGGCTTGACTTCCAGGATCTAGAAGAACCCGGCACAATTTAACGTTTCCTTCAGAATCATTCACGCTTACGATTGCTGTACAGAGCAGCACTTGGGCATCCGAGCCAAAATCAGAACAACATGAAGTAATACCAGAGTTTCTGCCAACTTCGCTAACTGAATTAGAATCTCTATTAGAACCAAGAGAAATAGCAGGTTGAAAAACCTTAGCTGCAGCAGGTAAACAAGCATTAGCTGAATTTGTCAATAATTGATCACGAACAGATCTTGACTCAACATTATTATCAAAATGTAGTAAAGTATGATGAGATTGTTTGCATTTCTGACACCCAGCCGTACTCTTACAGTTTGATTTACGATGAAATGGAGTTAAACAATTAAAACAAACAATATTAGACCTCACAAAATTCACACGTTTATTTACAGATAACTTTAAGAATGAATCACATTTATTTAGTGTATGAGCTCCCTTGCAAAAAATACATTGAGTTTGAAATCCTGAAGCCAACAATGTCACATTTTTAGAAAAATTCTTTTTTACTCCCTGATTACATGAAATAATAGATCTAGCATGATTTGAAAGAAATTCTAGCAATTCGTTTAACTTTGGAATTTGATCATTTTTTAAGGATCTTTCCCACCAACTTCTAGTAGCTGATCTAACTTAAATTGCACAATAAATAAAAGCATCGTGTCTGTTGTCTCGTCTATTTTTAAATCCAAAGTTTCGAGTAATGACATATTCTTTAGTAGAATCAACTAAATTCAAAATTTGAGAATGCGACGCATTATTTAACTGGGGCATATTTAACAGTTTTTTCATCAAGGAACCCCAAATTTCACGTTTATGAAAATATCATTCTGTTAAAAGGTCCCAAGCTATTGTGAAATTATCATCAGTGATCGAAAGGGATTGCACAATTTTTTTGTGCATCATTCTTTAAAACTCCCTTAAGATATTGCAGTTTCTGAGCCCCTGATAATTTTTGATTGTCTATAACAGCAGATTTAAACAAATCCGAAAATACTAACCACTCATCTACAGTACCCGAAAAATTCGGAAGTGATAAATTGGGTAATTTAATCTCATTATAATTAGAATTAGAAGTGACATTATTTATTCCATCCTTTTTTTCATTTCCCTTCACATTTATTATATCAACAATAGCTAACATTCCATCTACAGTTTCAAAAAGCTCTTCGCGTTCATTACTATATTTTTCAATCTCATAATCTTTACATAAACCAAAAATATTACTAAAAATAGCTTTTAATTCCTCTCCAATATCGCTAAATCTGTTTCGAATTACCTTTAATTTAGCTGAATCTAAACTATCTAATTCGTCTGTAGTTTTATTTTTTAATCGGGTTAGAGCCGTTTTTGCAACCTTTTTTTGATATAAATATGCCTTTATATCCATTATGAAAAACAAATAAGATACATAAATACAGTTATAACTCCAGAAATGAAAAAGTATATTCCCTAACTGAACTAAGGAATAAACAATGAAAACACAATATGATTCTAATAAAAAACAATAACAAAATAAAGAATCGAAACCACTCACTTAGTTATTTTGAAGTACTATCCAAGTGAAGAAAAATAAATTTTTCGAGCAGCAAAAGGAAATTATATACTTCTTTTCACAACAACAAACGCATATTGCGTAACCAGTAGAATATCACAGAACGATTTCACAAAGCATTCGAAACGAAACTAAACTAAATTCCAAACTCCGTATCGTCGGACCATTTTAATTATGTTGAGAATCCACTGAAACAAGGACTGTATGTTGCTGGTTCTTGAATAACACTAATTAATGACAATAGTTGTGCTGTTTTTCCATTTAATATTACAACCTCGATTTGAATATTTCACACATTTTTGTCGGACACACATATCCGAACGAAAGTTTCACACACACTCGAAGGGAATTTTTTCCCTGCTCACAAGGATAAATTTCGAGGCGACACAGTGCCCTCTCTATATTACATTGGTAACTAAATTAATATTTTAAGAATATAAAGGTTAAACAATTGTACTGTATATAATTCTTATTTTCTCATGCAAAATACAAATTTCCCAATAATATGCAACACAAATGTAAATCACTTACTTAAGTTTTACCTTGAAATATATAAGATAGTTCATTTTTACAGGAAGATTCATCAGGAAAATTTTAAATTGATGAGTTAATATAGAGTGTGGCTTATATAATAAAACGTCCTAACATTAAATTTTAAATGTTTGGTCTAGTAAATGAGTCACGAACTAATGATGAATTAAGTGTTTTGAATTAAACTTTTTATAGAGATTGAAAATAAATGTAGACACAAATACACACTTGTGGATAAAATAAAAAATTTTACACCGTTGTTTGAAATTTTGATAATATTTAATTATATACTTTGCTGTGAATTTTAAAGTTTAATTAACATTTTCTAGTTTATATTTTAAATATTTCGCTAAAATTTATTATAAGAAAAAAAATCTCGGATTTTGTTGTATTAAGATTTTGATTAAAATGATTTATCACTATTTAAAGAAGTTGATTTTTGGCGTATTTCTTATTATTTGACAGCAGGCTCATTAAAATAAATGGTCAAGTGCGAGTATTGCTCGCACACAGAGGCTTCCGTAAAAGAAATATGTTAATTAGTAGCTGTATTATTACAAAAAAAAAAGTGTTGATAAAAGAATATTAAGACTTTGCAAAAAAACTATACAATGTAGGGGTGTATATAGCTGTACAAACTAGAAAAGTATAAATCGATATACCATGAAGCCTAAATAGTGTCAAATATTGCTACTCTATATAACTCTTTTTTTAATCTTATCCTAATCTCTTTATGGTGAATTTGATTGGATGCTGACAACAAAAGTAGCGTGTATTTAAAATTGATTCGCCATTTTATAAATGTAAATGCAGCGAGGTAATAATCTTTTACTTTTAGTGTAGCTAAAAAGAAACATTTGTTCAAAGTTTAAATTTGACATTGAATTAAGCGCGCTTCGAAAGGAGGTGTCAAAGTTAGTCCGCGCCGAGTTTTCCCAGAAAGATTTTAATTAACCTTTAAAGATACGTGTGTGGTGTTGAGAGACTCACTCAATGCAAACTAGTTGCGAATCCCATAGTAATTATGTGATTAATTCAAATGTTTTTAACACTGTAACGTATATGGCTTTTGCACTACTAATGGGCATTTTATTAGACAAATATATCATTAAAAGTTGTTTTTAAATGCCGACGGCACATAGAGTACGACGCCCGTGTCTTCATGTATGTCCAAACTTCCATTGTCTTAAAGGGTTAATATCTCGGATAATTTTCGATTTTTTTTTGTTAAACATCATGAACAGTTCTTTTATATTTCATTGACGATAGGTACGTCCTGCGATCCTGAACGCCCGCAAATCGAAATTTGCGTGTAACGGAAAAAAGGCTTTTTTTCTCAAAAATAAGTTACCTAGGGCAATAGCTATAGTTTACGTGCAAGGTTTAAATTAACTTCTACTATCCCTATTTTCTGATAATTTTAGTTTAGGTAGATTTGGAAATAGAGAGGGTGGACGGACATATTTTTGAATTACATTTTTGACGATATCTCTGAAAATATAATATCTAAAATTTCAAATATGTATATATATATGTATTTTTGAGTGCCGCGTTACACTATAAAAAAACCACTGTAGATTTGCCAGAACAAACTCAATCACAGTGAATGTGCTGTATCTTTCTTTAGTTTTCTGACTATATTAACATGGAAAATACAGTAGTTGCGTAAAATTAACAGCACAATATGCTGGCAATTTGGACGCATTTTTTTACAGCACAAATTGCTGGCGTCCAAATTGCCAGCACATTTTGCTGTTAATTTTACACAACTAATGTATTTTCCATCTTAATATAGTCAGGAAACCAAAGAAAGATACAACACATTCACTGTGATCGAGTTTGTGCGCGCGATGAACAGTACTTTGTACTGTAAAAATGTCGTTTTTATTTACAGTGTACAAAAGATTTCACACGATACCACATAATGATATACAAAGAAAGGTTTTTTCCCAAGTAACTTGCTTAGCACATATACATTTTCCCTAACTGTCTTCGCGAATGGTTAATAATCGGTAAATATGTGTGTCAATAGCTCTTATTACGTCAGCCAATTTGAACGTTCCCCGTTCAACAGTTTATGCGTAAAATGGCCGGACAGACAGACAGACACATGAGTGATCTTATATATGGGTCCGTTTTTACTATAAAAATCAGTCACCCTAAAAATAATAAAACTTGATAAAAATATGTAACTTTAAGTTTCAAACACCAATGCAACACATTTCATAGGATACGTGATAAGAATTTTCTGAATTTTATTTTCTTGAAATAGAAGTAAAATTATATTTGGAGGAAATGAAAATGTAACACAAATTTCTACTTTCACACAACATTATCTATACAATTTCAATAATTTTTTTGAGATTATACATTTTTAAATCAATGACAACAAATAATTAAAAGGAGGAAAAACATTTGAATCTCATAAAAACTACACATTTTTACGATACACGATAGAAAATATTTTACATGCATAAATTAAAATCCTCGCCAAGAAATGCTATTCATCTGAATCACGACTTATTCTAGGAAATATGGCAATAGTCTACAAAGAAATTGAACAATATGTACATATATTTATTTTAATTAATAATATAATATTTAGATAAATCGTGGTTTTAGATGGCTAAAATTTTAAAATATATACTTTATAATTTTGAACGTATTTTACATAAATATATTGGTATACATAAAAAACGCAAAATATTAAGCATTTCATTCCTGTATTCCGCTACAAAATCTTTTTTAAGAATCCAAACTTTATAAAACATACATTTATTTGTTATCTGAATAATGAAATGTAATATATATATATATTACTTGTTTAGTTAACAACATTCCTTAGAAAATTACAGAGAAAAATATAAAAATAAAAACTTTTTGAAGCTATAATAATTTAACTATTCTAAAATATTAGTATTCAACAAAAGAAATAGTTGCAGAAATGATATTGAAGTTTTCACAAAATGACTTCATTAAATTTATTAATAACCTATAAAGCCATTATAAGATCATTTGGAAACGAAAAAAGGCTATTTATGATGCATATTTTTCATTGTGCTGGAGAACAAGTTTAGCTTAATATAATCAATACAACTAATGGAGTTAAAAACTAGTGCAGCAAAGAAATATTTTATAACTAAATATCGAAGCAAAAAATACCATTTTGTGAATGATATATTTTTTTTATCTTTAATGCATTTGTTTGACGTATCATTATATTTAATTTTAAATTTAATTTTCAGTTGTAAAGTTTTAAAATAAAGCTCCTTCGAAGGAAGGATTTTTTGAATGTATTTGTAAAAAAATTAATCAATCGAATTTATTTTTTTCTTTCGTTTACATATAAAATGTATTGTGAATATTCTTACATATCTTCAGAGGATATTCAGAGTAATATATATTTTTTTATTAATATAAGGTTTAGAATTTCATTTACGCGCTGTTTACAAACAACGTACAATGTGTACTACGGAAACTCCATTATCTACATTTCCGTTTTTCTACACGAAATTTTAAACAAACGTTCGTTCGTTTTTCTAGCGAAGAATTTTTTATCCGCTATTCAAGCAAGCTTTAGGTTCTGTTAGGTGCATTCATAAGTACATAAATACATAGTACCTATTGTCGTCGTCTGGTCTGTCCATAACTCCGCATATAACAGCGCAAAAACTACCCAACCGAATGAGTTTAATTTTAATATATATAGTACACTACTCAAAACAATTAGGGGAGCACATGGTTTTAACGAAATTGCGCAAATATTTACACCGATAAGTAATATAAAATAAGTCATCCATAATTTAAAGTGCTGTAGAAAACAGATAAAGAAAACTTATCACGTAAATTAAAGTTTATGACGTCATAAACTGGAAAAAGGTGATAAGTGCAGAAATCGGGATTTTGCAGAAACGTCTGTTTCACTGCCTCAGTTGTAAAATTCAATTGCTCAGCTTGTGTTTTGAGAAAAGGTGGCTTTAAAATGTCACAACAACATGATTTACCGCAATCCATGGCTTGGCCTGTTATCGGGACAGATAAAGTTGGGGAAACACAACGGAGTGTAGTGGACACTGTTGGAGTCACAAGAAGTGTCCATGAAAGGCCGTGGAATCGATTAAAAAAATGGAATGGGAGTCATCGACAAATGAGAGGTCGAAAATCTGCTAACACAGAAACTGGTGACCGATATATCCTGTTAACAGCCCGTCGAGACCGAACGGGAAATGCTACTCAGCTGCAAACACGGTTGTTCTTGGCCAAAATACGAAGGGTGTCCAGCCAAATAGTCCAAACGGACCTGTATAGTATATCATTCGGAATGGCACTTTGACGGTCCGGAATAATACAGACGAGATACCGAGACCTCATGTCGTATTTTATGTTTCAGTAATTGGTGATTTTTTCCATTGCATGATAACTTTATACAGTTCGACTTGTGGAAAATATGCTTGAATCTAAAACAATACAGTTTATGAAATGAAAAGCATGTTCTCCTGACCTAAATCCGATCGAGCATGTTTGACACATACTCAGATGACGCATTGCTGCAATACCGATGCCTAGTTTTACTGTCTGGGACTTGGAGATTGCCTTTCTTGAGCAGTGGAACAGTATTCCCCAATGTCTTATCGATAACCTCATCGCATTCATAGAAAACAGGTGTGCAGCTGTCTTAGCTGTTCGATGAGACCACACACCATATAAAAAATCTTGCATCATTTCAAAACAATACTTCTTTTATGATTTACATGAAACCAAATTATAACCCTAAACCATCTTTTCATGTTCTTTTCATCTTTACAAAAAAATAAAAGCTAACTTACCATTTTTGCGTCTTTTTTACGTATTGCGCATTGCTACATGTGTACTATTCATTTTATGCCCATACATTGATGTTTTGCACTGTTCTCTTCACTTTTTTGCTTGCTCCCTAATTTTTTGAGCAGTGTATATATACGTTGCATAATTCAATCGAATGAAATTTTAAGAAATTTCAGTCAAAACTTAAGAAGATATTAATAAAAGATTTTTTCATTCGATTAAATCCTATCATACGTAATTAATTCAATGATATACCATGATAGGTGATGATTCTCAGTTACCATGGTGATTACGTCTTACTTAATATGGAGTCATATTATTTCCGTATTACTAAATTTAATATATATAATACATTTAATATATACATTTAATTTAATGTAATTGTTTAATGTCATACATTTTGTATTCGTGCATTTTTGTATAAGATTGCAACAGCTAATGCACCAGGATCTGAATATTTATAAAACTAGTTATTGTACGAACTAGCAAAATCTAATTATTAAAATTCATTAATAAATAAAATGCTAACAAAATACACCTCATTTTCCACGTTTGGCGTACAATTTCCGATTTGTTTTTGACAAGAATTTAGGAAATTTATATAAAATTTTAAAGAAATGTGTGCTTCGCATTTCCTGGAAATGATATGTTTAGTAAAGTTTCCGAACAATTTTATTAAGTGTATTAAGTATTTACAATTTACTCTTCGTCAATTTTACCGTTGGGTTATAAAAAATAATCAATCACTTTTTATTATTCGATTAGGTTTTGTACGCATCACTTTCAAATTCTGCATTATTTTTAACACCACAAACGCTCTCTGCTATAGACAACGCTTTGTATTTGATATGAGTAAATGTGTATAATATTTAAAAATCTTCTTGAATCATGATGCCAATTTTAAGAAAAAATGAGTTGAAAATCAGGCTCGATAGAAGCACCATTAATATACAGTGTTTTCCGTTTATAACGGGAGTCTTTTGTTGCATATTTATTTTTTTCATATTTGTATCGGATATGGATATTTTTAATGCTAGGTTTGCAATGTAAAGGAAATAGATATGAAGATTCCATACGAAATACATATTTCATTATATATGATTTCTTAAATAATGGAAATGCTTTTAAAGTATTATAACTGTAAATGCGAATTATTTTAAAAGATATAATGGCATGTTTAATACCAATGTAAAGTATGAGAAGAAATGATTTAAGTTCCCTAAGACTATATTTATACAAATGGTGTATATCAAAAGTCACTTTTGAAAGTGTTTGTTTTCTAGTTTTAAATTTAAGCTGTTACTGAAGAGAAATTCATACCTATCGACACCGATTATAAGAAACTATTAGATCTGTTAAAATAGTTGTTGCGTGAATTAGTGCACTGTAAAAAAATCTCCTAAGTTACCAAGACATTTCTAGGAAACTGGGATGCCTAGACCTTTTAATGTAAAGGCAAAAACAAAAATTCATGTAACAGGTACATATTTGCACTGTAAATAAAAAAAATCTGTAAGGCTACAGGATTTTTTGTAGGGAAATAGGATGCCTAGAATTTTTTGTGGAACTGCAACCCGGGTTACAGGTAAAACCTTAGAAAGATTACTGTAATTTTAGTTGATTCTTTCGTAAAGCTACAGATTTTTGTAGCTTTACAAAAATAAGATTTGTAGACTTACAACTTTTATTGTGCAGCATATAGATAAAAATGTTGTAATTATACAGATTTCTGTAACATTACATCTGTAGAATTATAGTGTATTGGCGTTTTCTTGCATGGCATTCTACGTAAATAAAATAACATTAGATTATTTTTAAGTGTAAAAATCGCATGTGATTAGTTTTGTCCAAGCACTTTTCGATCTGTCCTTAAACAACAATCTTTGCACTCCAAGAAAATTTACAATTTTTGTATACTTAAAATATGCACAAAAGAAAATTTCTGTTATATATAGAGAGGAAATGTTAAATCTAATGAATGGCAAAATTAATAACCTATTTTGTTTATTTAATAATATTTTTACCATTTATTTTATATACATATATCCTGGAATAAAGCTTTTATTCTTTCCCATGATACATTTTTTGTAGAACACATGAAAAATATTCAAAAGAGAATAATTCTTAAAATATATTTTACTGCATGATTAAATTTTATGTTGCTGTCGGATTTTGCATTTAGCATTTTGTTAAGAAACATTTTGCTATTTCTTTTATGTTACATAAAAGGAAATCCCTTTGTAGATCCTGATAAATACGCATATTTTTTATGAAAGTCTTCCGATGGATGTAAACAAAAATTTAGCTATGTGAAAAATATTTGAAAAAAAGTAAAAAAAAAAGAAATTCAAGTATCATTTAATATTTTCGTTTGTCAGATCTGTTAGATCACTATCCAAAATTATGTTGGTACAGAGTAGAAATATTGTTATAATTTCTGTTAATGTGCAAAAAATATTTTTTTTTAATGTAATTCATTATACCATTTATTTATGAGGTGCATCGTAAAAGTCTAGATATACAAAGAAAAATTTTTATTATCCAAAGAAATTCGTGTTTCATATCATATTTTCTATCTGCATGCATCTATTATGTTTATATACAGTTTTTAGGTTTTTGTAAATGCAATTTAAATTAAGTTACTTATAATACATTCATAAATCATTCACATCGCTTTGAAATAGAAGTTAATACTGAAAATTGCATACATTAACTAAAAATTTTCCATTTTTAATAGTTTCTTTTTTAGTGTAATATACAAATATCCTGATTTAATTTCAATTAGATTACCACTTATTAACTACATTATACAATAGTCTGAGCAGTAAATGTAAATATTTGATAATTGATTACTTTCTGTTTTCTTAAGTAAACATTACCTTTTACCATACTGAAAAAGAAGAAAAAAAAAGTCCTTTTATGTAAAGGAAAATTTAAAAATTTTTATATACATTTTTTTATAAGACTAATGAGTAAATTTTTGTAATTTTCTGATATTATAGAAACGATTTTACTGCAAAATCACTTTTTTTAAATACGCCACTGAAATTGATCTTGATCTAACGTTCGATAAAACTGCCAAAGTGTTTCCTTAAAACGTTCTTATAAACAATCTTGCAAGAGCAATTAATAATACTAAACAGAAAACTTTTCTCGTGGAGAATCATATATTATTAAGCTAATGAAAGTACAAACTTTTGAAAATGCTGATAAATTGTTTTAAATACAGATGTCGACATTTCATAATTAGTCAAACATAAATTAACAGTAATATCCATACGCTAAAATTAAATAATTTCCTTTATTTTCAAGAAAAAGATATTTTTAAAAATAAATCATGTAAACAAAAGTACTTTGTGAGAAAATAATTTGAGATACATCCATATATGCTTAGTATTTTTTTTGTCTATTTCTAATTTTTCTTAGGATTATGTGTAAAGTATGAGGTTTCGAAAAAGAATAAGGGAAACATGGGATGTTTGAATATAGGGTTGGTTTACTCACCTTAATTTTTCATATTTAAAAGAATTTCAGAGTTTTGACAACAGTGTTTACCAAAGCTACAGGAATTCTAAAAAAACAGCCTTCGTTTCACGCAGATAATTGTAACAGGTGTGGAAAGAATCAATTGTGAAGAATTTACAACTAAAAGTATGTGTTTTTTAGAAATGTTTTGTAAGATTTTCTCACATAAAATATGTCATTTAATTTTAAATAAGTAGGATTTTAGTAATGCAGAAATATTGTGCTTTAATTCCAGGTACACAGATTGTACAGCAAATTAGGCTTAACAAAGCTATGCGGTGTTATTTACAAAATTGCTAAATGTTGACCCAGAAAATGTGAGGGAGAGTTGGCCAAATGGTAAAGGCTCTCTTAATTAATCGCTTAATTTTGGAAATATTTATACTATGCACAGTACAGTATAGAAGCTTGATGGTTATATTTAAATAAAATGTAAATTTATTCTATAAAACTACAGTAAAATGGAGTATAGAAAGGTAAAATTAAAAATTTATTGAATGAGGATGCGAAAAATTTCTATGGTATCCAACGCAATAAAACATTTTAAGAAATGTGAATGGTAAAATTGAACGGATTTTTTTTTCATTGAAATATTACCCACAACTGGTTAGTAGAAATAATTGAAAATACTGGTAATTACCAGAAGAATGAATACAGCAGTCTTAATTCCTGTTAATGATAAATTAAGTGTTAATGCGGCTGCAAAAGAACATATCAAAGATTGAAAATCTTTAGATATGTATGTAGAAAATTTTTACCAAGATGAATACAGTGAAATGAAGCCAATCTATATGACAACTAGTGTTGCCACGTTGAGTGTCAAGAAAAGTTGAACAAGGAGGAATAATGGGCAGCTGATTCTAAATTGAGACCAAAATAAATACATTAAACCCCATGTAAACGGTGTATGTGTAGAATGGAATACTACTTTAAATATTAAAATTTCTTTCTCACTACTATACAATTACACTTGCTCAGACAAAAGACTATTTAAAACGAAATTTTTCTCCTGTGCCTTACAATTTTGTATAAATGGGTTTGTTTAAGCATCATATTTTTCACGAATACTTTTTATAATAATTAAATCATATAGCTAAAGTTATTTTGTATTTTTTATTTCGCTAAAAAAAAAATATTTCAATTTAAAATGTTAATTCTAATAGTTATTTCTTTTGATTTATCTACATATAAAAGAGAAGTGTGATTTCAATCATTGAAGAGGTTGTTTAATATTTAACTTTAATGGTTTGCAAAAGATAGAGATTCGATATAATTTTTATCTAAACCCTGATTATGGAACAAACTGTATCATCAACATCAATTTAAATGGTCAGTTAAGAAGTTCAAATTCTTCAAAGAATAAAATTCATTTTGTTAAAAATTCAGAAAAATTGTTTTAGTTATAGCGAAAGATGCATACATCTAATATAAAATTATAATTCAATCCACAGACAGTGTAACATGGATCTTGTTTCTGGTTAAGTATTTAACAAAGCTAGCCGCCAAAAAATCGCATTTCTAGCCACCATCGTAATTTTGTGATAAAAGGAAAATTACTTATCTTATGTATTTATTTTTTGGTAAATATTTACAAGAATCCGATTTGTGTACTAGTAAAAAACATGTATGTCAAATATGCTAAGCATTAATTCGAAAAATCCAAAAATAATTCCCGGAAAAATTTCACAGCGTTTATATACATGGTTTAGAAAACAGATAACGTAAAAAATATTTCAATCTAAGATATCCACCAAGTATATTAATGTGAAATATTGTGGAATTATCCTTATATTTTATTCTGAGCACATTAACGGATATTTTCTTTTTTAACAGCTAATTTATAACTAATGGCCGGGAAATATAGTATGCCTTTTTTATCTCCAATGCATTATGGGCAGCTGTTACTGCTTTTCATTGCATTGCAAGAGAAATCTCCTCTAATAAAAAGAACCATTAAGGTAAAATAATTTTTAAGACTGCAATTTAAAGTACAGACGCAGTTACAGCCTCAGAAAATTTTCTGTGGTTTTGCGAAAGTCATTATTTTTTTATTTATTTAATATTTTAAGCTACTATTGGAATACGAAAGGTAAAGCTTATCGATCGTAGCATCTATCAAGTGTTTAGCATATACACATATTTATATAGTAGGTTTAACATTATACAGGGTGCTGACGCATTTATGCGTCATTTATAAAACTATCATTAAGAATCGTTAAGAAATATATTCCTACATATTTTCATAAGACATAAGAATACATAAACAATTTAATATGGCTTTTGTGTTTGGTTAAGTATGCAACATAGCCAGCTGCAAAAAAATAATAAGTAATAATATAGGTAATAATAATTATAACTTTCTAGTCTTTATCACTATTTTATGATATAATCAAAATTAGTAAATTTACTTAGTTTTATTTCCATAAATATTTACGAGAATAAGATTTGTGCCCTAGTAAGAATATATATATATATCAAATCTTCTCAGTATTAATTCCAAATTTCCAAATATGATTTCTGCAAAAACTTTACAACGTTCATACACTATAATATACTATTGCATACTATATCATACACTATAATATTTTATACGTTCATGTACTATTGCTATAGAAAAGAAGAAATAAAAAAAAATTTCTATCTATGATATCTACCAAGTGAATTAATTTGAAATATTATGGAATTATCCTATATTTTATTCTGAACACATTAACGGTTATTTTCTATTTTAACTTCTAATTTATAAATAATGACAGGAAAATATATTATGTTCTTTTTATCTGAAATGCATTATGCACAGCTGTTACCTTTATTTATCGCACTGCAAAAGAATTCTTTTCTAACGAAACGAACCATTAAGTAAGTTAACATAATTTATAAGACTACAAATTAAAATACAGACTCAATTTCAGCCTCGGAAAATTTTCTGTGGTTTTGCGACAGTCATTATGTTTTATTTATTTACTATTTTGATGAAATATTAAGATACGAAAAGGAAAGGTTTTCGATATGAGCTCCTAAGAAAGAAATTATACATACGTATATTCATCTCGTAGTTTTTAAATTATACAAGCCACAGACGCATTTATGAGTCACTTATAAAACTATGGTTAACAAATTCTAAATTCTGCGCAGAAAGTATGAATAGTTATTTTTGGTTATATAGAGCTAGCTAATTCCTGAATAAAATAAAGGAAAATAAATAATATAAATTTTATATGTGAATTTCAAATATCTAATTAAAAAAAACCTGCAGGTTTTCAAACATTATTTGCCGCCTGTACAGTGTTAATATTGAGATAGCTTTAAGAAATATTTTTGCATAAAACACTATGTTAACCACAATAGATATAAAAACATTTCCAAAGAATTTTATTTGGAATTACTTGATAAAATTACCATTATCTGAACAAGTAATAGACAAATAAACTATTAACGAATAACAAACGTTTTGTGTGCATACGTTTGCAATAATGTTGTAAACATCTGGAAATATATTTATTAATTTGCTTTCGATGACTCTGAACTTTGAATATTACGAAAAGGAAATCCTGTAAAAATTTATCAAATTAAATGTTTTAAAAGTATTTTTAAATAGATAACAAACTGTTCAATCCTTGTTAATAAATTCTTTAGAACTCTCTATAGCGTAAGAAAATTTCCGAAATGCAATATTATGCCTTGTAATTTTTTTTTTTTCAATTAGTATAAATATCCTGTCGCGCGAACCGATCATGATATTTTCTTAATTTTAAGGTTTTGAAACATATTTGTCTCTAAAAAATATTATGTACTGCTGAAGAGATACCGCATACAGTGCATGAATGTATCAAATTTTGTTTTTGTGGTTTATAAATTTCGGTGCAGGGTCGGATATTTCTATCAAGAGTTATCGCGTTACGTACGTACATACATACATACAGAACCAGCAGGCACATTAGCTCTCAGGCTTTGAAAGCATGTGCGCTAAAAATTCGTCCTCACTGTTAAGAAAAAAAAAAAAAAAAAAAAAAAAATCTGTAGTTTTTTTTGGATGTAAAGTTACATGCTTACTAAACTTATATCTGTAACTGTACAAAAAAAGCTGTAAATTTACAAAACTAGTCTTTGTAAAGCTACAAATATCTGTGGCATTACAAATGAATCTGCTAAAATTACAGAAATCATACTACATTTTTATCTGTAACCCGGTTTGCAGTTCCATAAAAAGTTCTAGGCATCCTATTTCCCTACAAAAAATCCTGTATCCTTACAGATTTATTTATTTATTTATTTATTTATTTATTTTTTATATTATTTGATTTACAGTGGAAATGTGTATCTGTCACATGAATTTTTGTTGTTGCCGTTACATAAAAGGTTCTAGAAATCCAAGTTTCCTAGAAAAACTTTAGTAACTTTACAGATTTTTTTACAGTGTACTTGGGAATAACATTCACAACAGCGGTTTTGAAAAGCATTGAGTTTAGAAAATGCATGTTATATTTTATGTTTGCATCGATGTCTAGATAGTTTCACGGAGAGGTACATGTAATGCATGGATTATTTTCTATTTTAATACACCTTCAAGCATACGTTCCTCTTATTTTTAAAATGCAAATTGTTTGTTTTAATTGTTTAATATAAAATAATTTTCTAATATGTATTTATAGAATAGCAATTAGTACAAAATACGTATAAAAATGCATGCATTTAACTGTACTTGTAATATGTAAACAAACTTGCTAGCCGATCTACTTTTATTCCATGTGATTCCACTTTTGACGTCACATGAATATTGTCCGTAAGAAATTCGTTTTAAATGTATCGTTTTATTATATGTTGTAAATTTTACTATTAAATGTATTTCACGTGTAATTATTTTATTATTTTAGGAATGATTAGTATTTTTCAATACTTAAGGGTAAATATATTTACTATACGTAACTTTCGCCATTATCTGCTTTTAAAAAGTTATCATTTAATTATTATTTCAATTACCATTTTGTTTTTAATACTGCGTGTAGCTTGTGCTGTTTTACAATTTGGCAAAATTAAAAAAAAAATACATAAAAAAAAGAGTTCTTCTAAATAATTCTGAAATAAATCTCTAATATAATATTGATTAGTTGAATAAAAGTTTTTTTGAATAAAAGTCGAATAAAAGTGATTCTGAAATAAATCTCTAATATAATATTGATTATTTGAATAAAAGTTGTATCAAAACCCTCAAAAAAGTAGTCTATTATCCAAAACAATAGTTACCTTTTCCTAATTGCACTCTGCACATCAGGAGCTTTTCATTTACGCCCGTGCAAAATATGGTGAAATTAATATGCATAGTTTTATATAAAACTTTTCTTTAACAAATTTTCTCTTAACAAAATGATTTCATTTATTTCTTTAAATAAAAGTACTTTCAAAGTTTTTCCTTTCTTTTTGAAATAAAAGACGAGCATAATATGCAACGTCTTGTTTATTGGCATTAAAATGCAATTAAAAAAAAAAAAAAATGTTTGATGGAATTTTAATGTTTCTAAAGAATAAAATAATAAAGGCACTTTTCTTTTTCAACTGAAAGATTTCCCTCTGAATATTGTTTTAATGATTTAAAAGATAAAATAAATTCAATCACGTAATAATAATAATAATAAAATAATATTAATTTTTTTTTTTCATGGAGTTTTTCCTTCGCAAATTTTTAAATTTGAAAATGTTAAAATAATTCAATTAGTACTACTAAAATAAAAGATTTGAAAATTTTGATATAAAAATTTAAAGAAAGAAATTAAAATTAATACTTGAAATGTTGTTCTATGTCAGTTTATGTGTTCATTGTCATGTATGGTTACGTCGCATTTATTTATAATTAGATGAGGTGTTCAGAAGAAAATCCAACTAACTCCATTTTAAGTAGCGTTTTTTTTTTTTTTAAAGAAAGGAACATTGAAAATTTTCTCTATATTTATACAGTGTTAAATAGTTGCACTTGATTAAAAAGAAAATTAATGAGTTCAATCAAAATATCCAGAGAAAAAACATTATATAGATGCAATATTTTTATAGTTACAATAAATTTAACTGTTTATACTGAACATTTTCATTTGATGGAGTTAATCAATTTGTGCATTGAACGATTCATATAATATTACATAATATAATTCTTTATGTAATAAAATATAATTATAAATAAAAAAATGTTTTCTATACAATTGTCATAGCGGCATACCTCTTTAAAACAGCAACAAAAAACTACTCCATTTACAATGTGGAATTTTTGAAATAAATTTTAAAAGTTTTTATTCACTTTATTGGAACGGTATTTACTGGAAAGTGACTTTCTTGAACTACAAATGAAATTGCGTATTTTATAAATTTAATAACATTTATAATCGAAATTTAGTAATTTATATTAATTTATATATTAATTCATAGTCAACAGCTTTAGAAATTTCACAACAAATCACTAATTAAGACAATAACTCATTTCAATAAAACTCAAGGATCTGTTCATTTTCAACATTGTAAAACGTGGAAATACAAAATCAATGTATTATAAAAAGAAGGAAATTTCAGATATGATTTTGTATGCAAAATGCAGACAAAAACTTGAAAAATTAAATTTAACGATATGAAATTGTACTTGTTTTTATTATTGATTTCCATATTTTAGAAACATACAACCACTCTACTGACTACTCTAATATTGTCTACTATTACTAATTAATTTATTTTAAATTATTATTAATTTTAATCCATGTAATTAATTTTCATACTTTCTTTAGCAATTAAAGAAAAAATATTTAATTACAAAATATGTAAATTTTTCCATTGCTATAATCTGTTGGAATGTTATTCCATATGGAAGGCATGAATACGAAATTCCTCAATAGGTAAATAATAAAAAAAAGTTAAAAGTTTTACTTTTATGTTTTGATGTGTTTCAATAGAAATATATTCTTCTTTAAATGAACAAAGAACATTTATTAGAAGATTGAATACACTAGAATAATATATATGCTGGTCACAGTATAGATCACACTTCACAATAAAAATAAAACAGATGTATAAGACTATTTACAAACACAAAGAAATACTTTGAACTATGGCTTGTTGCAGTTTTTTTATCATATTATATTCCTTTGGAATATTACTGGATTTTTTTAATCAAGCAGCATTTTGCTGCCAACTGCTATAAGGGAAGGAGCAACACTCACTGAACTGAGTGTCTGTCACAGTAGATCAAATAAAAAAGATTGTCTGATGCTTCCATCTGGTGGATGTTCTTGAAAACAAAAGAGCATTTTCTAACATCTCTCCCGTTTTGTGATAGAATCTGACACCAGGTGGATAAGGTTTCTACAAAGTTCAAATTTGGCCTTTGGCAACGGCTTCGTCATTATATCTGCTATCATTTCATTTGTTGATAGATATTTGACATCTATAACATTTTTCGTTTTTAAATCTCGTATGTAATGATACTTTGTATCAATGTGCTTAGTGCGAGATTTAAATTTTTCACTTTCAACCAATTTAATTGTAGATTGGTTATCCTTAAAAATTCTAATAGGAAAATGTTGTTGTAAGTTGAGGTCGTTACACAATTTTAAGATCCATAGCACCTCTTGAGTTCCTTGTGACAGTGCCACATATTCAGCTTCTGCTGACGATAACGTCACACATGTTTGTTTTCGCGAGAACCAAGAAATGCAGCTATTGCCTAGAAGATTACATTTCCTGAGGTGGATTTTCTGTCTGTAGCATCTTGACCCCAGTCTGCATCCGAGTATGCAACTATATTAGGATATTCTTTTGAAGAAATGTGGAGATCAAGGTCTTTCGTTGTTTTTATGTATCGTATTGCCCTCTTAACAGCATTCCAGTCCTTTTGTCTTGGATTATTGCATCTTCGGCTTAGTATGTGTGTAGGAGCCGTAATATCAGGTCTTGTGCATGAGGAAATATATAAAAGATTTCCTATAGCTTGTCTATAATTATCATTTGATGATAAAATATTTTCTTCTTTAACTAAACTGTAATAGTTAGTTTCCATTGGGGTATAAGTTGGTTTGGCTTCTTCAAGCTGAAAATCCTTAACTAATTGAGTTATTTTACTTCTTTGTGAAAGTAAATAACTTCCATCTTCTTTTCTGTAAATTTCTATATAGTATAATTTCTATAAGTATTTTGCTTCTCCTAGTGATGTTATGGGATAAGATTTCTTTAAGTAATTTATTACTTCATTAACTTCATTTTCATCTTCTGAGCTCATCAGCATATCATCTACATACAGTATGAGATGAATTGTCTTCTTTGATTTTTCTTTTATGAACAAACATGGATCAGATTCACTTTGTTTAAATCCATATGCCTTTAGAGTATTCTCTATTTCTTCATTCCAGCACTTGGCGGCTTGTTTAAGACCGTATATAGCCTTTTTTAATTTATAGACTTTGTCTTTTTTTCTTCATCATGACAGCCTTCTGGTTGATGCATGTATAATTCTATCTAGTTTACCTACTTTTATCTAGTTTACCATGTTGAAAGGCTGTTTTAACATCTACTTGAAATACTCTGGCTTTATGATAAGCTGCCCAGGTCAGAAAAGCTCTAATAGTTGTATGTTTGACGGCAGGAGAGAAGGTTTCATCATAATCAGTGCCTAATTTTTGAGCGAAACCTTTGGCAACTAATCGTGCTTTGCATTTTATTTCTTCTCCATTTTCATTACGTTTTGTTTTGTAAACCCATTTACAGCCAATGGCGTGCTTGCCTTTGGGTAAAGTAACAAGCTCAAACACTTCATTTTCCTTTAAAGAGTTAAATTCTTCCTTCATAGCTTGAAACCATTTCTGTTGATCTTTTACTGGTAATTGTAAAACATCTTTAAAAGTTTCAGGATCTTGATTTCTGGAATAACTGTCTTCAGTTTTATAAGAATATCTTTCTGGTGGAATTCCTTCAGTCTCATAATCGACTGTTGGAATGTTATTCCATATGGAAGGCATGAATACGAAATTCCTCAATAGGTAAACAATTAAAAAAAAGTTAAAAGTTTTACCTTTATGTTTTGATGTGTTTCAATGGAAATATACTCTTCTTTAGATGAACGAAGAACATTTATTAGAAGATTGAATACACTAGAATAATATATATGCTGGTCGCAGTACAGATCACACTTCACAATAAAAACAAAACAGATTTATAAGACTATTTACAAACACAAAGAAATACTTTGAACTATGACTTGTTGCAGTTTTTTTTTTATCATATTATATTCCTTTGGAATATTATTGGATTTTTTTAATCAAGCAGCATTTTGCTGCCAACTGCTATAAGGGAAAGAGCAACACTCACTGAACTGAGTGTCTGTCACAGTAGATCAAATAAAAAAGATTGTCTGATATTGCCATCTGGTGGATGTTCTTGAAAACAAAAGAGCATTTTCTAACATAATCAATACTCATGAACATTAAATTCTAAATGTATAATTTAATTAGTTTCGGAAAATCAAAATTTAACATTTCACCTTTTTGCATTCAGTAATACTTCGAATCCATCTATAAATTCATAAAATAGTTTTAAATAAAATATTATCTGGTTCTGAAGTTATGGAAGTTATCGTAAAACATTTTCATTTATCTAGTTTATTTAATTTAGTAGTATTGATATAAGCTATTCAAAATAAAGCATTTAACTATCCCTATAGTATCTGGTATTTTTATGGAAGTTTGAAAAACTTTTCTACCTTAAGAATTTTAAAAAATAATATGACATTTTTATGCATTGTATAAAGTTAGTTATTCTATTAACTTGGCCATTCAGCTACTATTACACAAGCCAAGTTTTCAAGTATCGCTTTTTATTTTGTTCACATAGGGAACACATACTTCTGTGTAATATTATATTCATACACATATTTCTACGTAATTTTATATACACATAAACCTGTGTAATATTCTGTTTTTGCACATTTATGTGTGTAAAACTTGCACACATACTTCTGTGTAACATTCTGTTCCTACGCATATATCTAAGCAATATTCTTTCACAAATTTTGGTTTATTATAAGCAACTTGCACACATGTATGTGTAATATGCAGAATTTGTAAATTACATTAACACACCAATTTGGTTATATCCATAACATTTTCTACCATTTACACACTTGTTTGAGATTTTGCAGGGATAACTAATTACACACTTCCATTAAGGCAGTTAACATACATAAATAGAGGTAAAAAATAACAAGAGTGTAAATATTATGACAAAGGTGTAATTTTGTAAATTTACACATATATGTAAGTAAAAGCGACTAATTTACACATTTATTTTTTTAGAACGTAAGCAAATTTTATATTTGGATATCAAACCTGAATTCATTAGGTGAAGTAGTTCAGGATTTACAAAGTTAAAATTAGCTTTAAAGTATATTTATCTTCTAAGGTTAAATTTATTTTTAACAGCTCAAAAACAATGCGGAAGGATTTTAAGCATATCAAAAACCTGCTTGTGGGGATGATCTTTAATTTTAGACTGCATACTCAAATCTTCTAAAACTTGTTTCTTGTTAAATTAATTTTTATATTATAAGTCATATTCTTTTCAAAAATTAATTATCAATTATTATTTTCGAAATAAATTTTCAATTATTGCATCTGTTTTCTAACGATTTCAAAGGAATTTAATTTGTTTTTTTACAAACTTGAAACTTTCATTATTCCGAAATTATTTGATTGAATGACATCTCGTATAGTGTCGTTAGAGAAATTGTACGGACAAATCTGAATGTAAGGTGATATCTGCTGTTTAATATTAAAATATTAAAATTTTCCATAGATTAAAAATGTTTTGGAGCACAATAAACAGATTTTACGCGAAATGAATTTCTTCAAACTTGATGGGACCGGAACGTAAAAAGTATTAAACCTATTTACTATTTTTTTTAATTAAAGTTAATATGATTTATTGGATCATTGAACATTGTTATTTAGTTGCACAAAAAATAATCATATTTAGAAGCACGACAAGGAAAGGTAAATCATGTCTGAGATAGAATTTTTTTTTTCGAATGACTGCCATTTTGTTCATTTTTATTCTCAAATGATAATAAATAACATGCAAAAGACCCGGCCCTTTTTCATTCTTATTCCTGATAAAATAATGCGATCCCTTTCTTTCGCACCACTATTTTCACCCTTCTACATGCAACTCCCCCTTAATCTATCCGAAACATAGGGGTATATAAATATATAGAATTCATCATAATTTTAATTAGAAACCAGTTTCTCAAATCTCCCCTCAACGATCTTTAAAAATAGTTAGCTTCAAGCACGTGTTTGGTTGAACAGGTGGAGGTGATATATTGAACATTTATACATGATATCCATTTTGTGAATTTTTGTTTTTATTCATTCACATGATATTCATCTTGTATAGAACGTCTGTTCTTTCGATAATATTAAAATAACACTGATAAAACGCTTAGTAGTAAGCAAAATTTAGAAACATTTTCTTCAAATTAAATAGCTATAAAAATAAAATAATTAAAAAAACGAAAAAGCAAATAAATAAAATTATGCGTTAAAATCACTAATTTCATTACTTTTGTGTGTGTTTGTTCCTTTTTTTGCTGTATTCAGCATAATGTGTGATGTATCCTTTATACTATATTGTAATATATATATATTGTACATTTTTATTAAGTATGTAAAATATTGATACAAAATGGGGAAAAAATCATTATAAAACGGTGTTAATCGATAGATACGTATTTGTATTATAGTATATTTAAGAATACTTCATTCTGTAATCGTTATTATAAAATTTAATATAATACATCACATATTATGTGTTAAAAAATATCGGCTGCATTACTGCTCAATCTTAAGCGAAAATATAGAACATAAAAATTTAAATATATTTCAAAGTAATTTCAATAAAATTTTCTAAATTGAGAAAATCTTTTTTTAGCTTTGACAACAAATAGCGCTTTTATAACAGTAAATTGCTTTCGAAATGACTTCAAATGATGGTATATTATGAATAATTTATAAGGCTGAGCATTTATTTTGCATAAAACAAAGTATTTAATGCTGCATTTTTATTCTGAGATTTATCAAGTCAGTATATTTTCTGCATTGAGAATAAATTCAGCGTCAGTAATTGTATAAGATTTTAGAAAAATCTATAAGGCAGTAGAGGATTTTTTATCAGGGCCTACTCTTTATTCCGAAATGCAGGTCAATACGTTTCTAGAAGATGTATATTTCTTCATTTGGTAATGTAGTTTATTATGTTATTCTTTTGGCTTATTTAGAAAATATGTATGTACTTTTTAGGAATATTTAAATATATATACATACATATACACATGTATATTAATGGTAATCTTAAATAAATATTTACTTTTACCAAATGACACTAAATATGTTATTAAGAAATATAGCTAAATTACAAACTTCAACGACAGTTAAAAAGTAGTTTTTACTAAAATAGTGAAAATTGACAAACCCATCATATCACCACATGGAATATTCTTTAATATAATAATTATATGTAAGAATTTGTCTCTACTGTAGTAACTTCGGATATAAAAATTGTTTTCTTGTCAATGTATCACTGTAATTTTTAGATTAATAAATTAAATTTACGCAATTGAATACTTTTATTAAATTATTTAATCCTGACTCCTTTTAAAACAGATAACGTATCAAACTTATGTCCTTTTTTTTGTATTTTGTACAAAGAATGATATTACTGAACACAAAATAAAAACAAAAATTTCGTCGTAATTTTCTTTTTTTACTTTCTTCTATCTTTACAAGAAGAAACTTCCATTTCGTGAAAAAGTTCGACTTCCAGTTTTCAGAGGGCTTATACGGTTTAGAAGGTCCTGAATACGATTTGACGGTTTTTTTTTTTTTTTAATGTATGCGTGTAAGTCTGTGGTTCTTGAGTCTGTCTACATGTGACAAAAAATTGTGGGAACTCTATATCAAGAAATAATGCTCGGAATTTAATAAAGATTTAGATTCAGTTAGACTTTGATATTTTGGTCCGGATTTGTTTTTTTTTTGTGTGTACATAGCCCAACTGGCAGCGTTGCTATCCTGCATTTTTCACGATTTTCGTGACAGCTTTATCTCAAAAACTAACGTACTACAGAATTTAATGAAACTTCTTTTAATCGAACTTTTATATCAGATGAATATTATGTTGCACTTTCACATAAATACAAAATTTAGAATCCCCATGATAAACATAAATTGTCATTTAATTTTGGCACTGTGCTGGTGGATTTTGAAATATTCACGTGCATGATATAGAAGAAAATTTTGAGACTGGCATGAATAAGTATTAATTATCTCTCATGAATTAGTATTAACGTTTTTTTTTTCAATGTAAATAAAATCGCATTCGATTATTTTTAAGTATAAAAATCGTATCCGATTACGCAAGCCGGCAAAATTTGGGTTGTGTCATATTGCTTAGCTTTTGATAATTGATTCTTACGTATTTTGTAGTGCTTAATCCGAAAATCGCCTTCATTTTTCACCATCACGTCAGGATGTTTTGCATTTTTTTTTTTACTTTTTAACTTTGAAATTTACGATTTGCGAAAAATTCTGACGTGATGGTTAAAAATGAAGGTCATTTTCCGATTTAGTGCTAAAAAGTACATAAAAATCAACTATTTAAATTAAAAAAAAACACAATCATCGCATCTATTTTATAGTATCAGAATTTTGCTATATTTTACTCTGAAATTTACGATTTGAAAAAAAAAACTGACTTGATGGTTACAAATGAAGGTCACTTTCGAATTCAACGCTTAAAAAAAATAAAAATCAGTTATTACAAGTTCAGAAACGAAACCATTACCCGTATCTTTCAGTATCAGATGTTTTTTATTTTTTGATTTTAACATTTAAATGTACGATTTATAAAAAATCCTGACGTGATGGTTAAAAATGAAGGTCATTTTCGGATTCAGCGCTACAAAATACATAAATATCAATTATCAAAAGTTAAATAACAAAACCATCGCAGGCTTGTGTTATCCTTGAACAAAAACATTTTAGTCTGTTCTTAACAGCAATCATTACATTAGAAGAAAAATAAAGATTTCAAGATACAGGGTCATCGAAAAAAGTGTCCTTGATTAGGAATTAAAATAACGAAAATCTTAATGAAGACAAACAATTTATTTTTATATTGTTAGATTGAAAAATCTGTGAGTTTTTTATTTTATTTTTACAATACATAGAAAAGTTCAATATGTTCTCCTTTTCCATGGCCAGGCCAACCTCAAATACATTAAAGTTCACATTTTCGCCTTTTTCGAAGTGTTTAAACCAACGAATACTGGTTTTGTTTGTAGCAGGATCTTCTCCAAACGTGCGGCAAAAGTGATGTTGTAGCACAATAGCAGATTTAATCTCGTCATACCACAACACGCACTGTTCTTCCTGCTGTACACACACCATGCATCCTGTGAACTGACTGATGTAGAACTCCTATAACAGTATATGGTGTTCTATAATATCAGGTTCTTAATATGAGGGTCTATCAATAAGTTTTTCCTTCACATAGAAACAACTGAGTGAAACTTATAAAATTTCTACATTGTATTAATTCTTTTTCTATATAGTCACCGTGCACAGTAACACACTTCTGGAAACGGTATACCGAAGAAATGGGGGGGGGAGGTATTCCAGGCGGTAGTAGGCCCAAAGTGGGTCATTTTTCTAACTTTTGCCGACCCTCACATGTGACATATTGCTGGAAAGGTTTGTGACCACGTGTTCATGCTATGTACGTCCCGGGACCCTCTCCCCAAATTTGACTTCCAGGGGACATGAAAGATGCACGCAAAATTTAGAAAAGTCCACCCCGCAACTCAAATTCGTGGGGAGGGGGGAGAGAGGTTCATAGCATGAATAAGTTGTCACAGGCATTTCCAGCAATGTGCCACATGTGGGTGTCGGTTAAAGTTAGATAAATTCCCCCCTTTGGGTCTACAATCGCGCCTTCGGGAATAAATCATCCGCCTCTCTTTGAAATACCGGTTGCAAAAATATGATACTGTGCACGCTGACTATATAGAAAAGGACTCATAAAATGTAGCAATTTCATTAATTTCACTGAATTATTTCTACGTGAGGGCAAAAATTAATTGATACACCCTCGTATAAGTGTCTCCTATAACAGGATATAATATATATCCTATTATATTACTCTTAGACTGATGAGTGAAATGACATCGCGTCCCCAAGTGGCGTGAGCTAATGCGCACAGTCATGACAAGAAAAAACGCAATCCCTATTACAAAAACTCTTTCAGATAATCTACAATTTCGCATTGGTTTCGTACCGTTTGACTGAATATTTCTCGTGCAATATATTTTTTTAACTATATAAATTATTTTTTTCTTTTTCGATGGCCCTGTATCTAAAATCGATGTATACGAAAATTGCTGTAGTATACATCTACCCTATATATATAAAATCTTAATAAAACGAATTTATGAAACGGATATAATGAAACGAATAAATTGAAACGAATGTATGTAAGGATTGTATGAAACGACTGATTAAACTACTGATTATGTTTCACGGCGATTTCTCCTAAAATATGGAATACTTTGCGATGAAATTAAAACCAAAAATCCGTATTTATCTACAGATCTCAAAACTGGTATTAGAATTTTTTAATTCGAATTAGTTTTCAAAATATTATTTATTTTTTTTCTAATTTTGTAAATATTTTTCTCTAATGATGACAACTTAAATTTTAATCATAACAGATTTTTTTTTTTCATATTTTAGAAAATGTTATTATTTTTAACTAATTTGGCGACCAGTTTGGCCTCCCTTATATGTATGCTAAGAAATGTATCATGCCACTTTTATTCATAAAGCAATTTAATTGAACAATCATTCGTCAAATCGAAAGATTCTGATAGAGAAATTAAGAACTCGGTATTTTTATGTTAGCGAGACGCAGGTGATAAACAGCCAAACATTTTTCCCGTCGCATTTTTTTTATATTTCATTAATTTCATTTAAAATATAATCCTTTCATTCATTTCATTTAAAATACAAAACTTTCATATAAAACTAAAACATTTAAAATTGATGGCTGTCGCTTTTTTTTTTTTTTTTTTAACGAAACGAAAAGAAAACTATTATGCACAAATGTCATATACGCACCGGGGTACCTAATTGGCGCCAAAATGGCATTATTTTGATTGACATGGTAGCCCGGCTATTGTTGTTTATTTAATAATAAATGTTTATTTACTTTTATTTCTTTTTTAAAATTATATAAATTATTTTTTTTATAGTTATCAATTAGTTTTTTTTTTGTTATTTCCTTTTGAAAATAATAGAAAATAATTAAAAAATACGGTACTACTTAGTTATTCCTTCGACCAATTTCGCCAAATTATGTAAATCGCCAAATTACACAAATTGGCATAATTTTTTATTTAAATAACGAAAGAACAAATAAATTAGTATAACATTAACAAATATACTAATAAAACGTCGAAATAAAAATCACTTGATGACGTAAATACGTGTAACTTGCTTAAAGTCAAGTGAATGTGACATTTACGACCAACCATTACTGGTATTTAATCTTATAGTTTGGCGATAGATTTTTGGTCGACGGGATTACTAAGTAGTACGAAAAATACATATGTCATTGGTATTCGAAAAACGATGTTTTCGCCAAATTTTCGTAAACAACAACAAAAAAAAAAACAAAAAAAAATTCACGCCAAAGCTGCGGTGCGTATATGACATCAGGCCAAATATTAAACTATGCAACAGACCATGACATTTAATTTCAACTTCAATTCAACGTTTTAATTTACAACTCGAAAAATAAAAAAAAAATGTTCACTGGCGAGTTGGAAAAAAAAAAAAAAAAAAAAAATTGACGAGATTTGCACCCGGCTAGAGTTACATTACCAAGAATTCTTTGCGACCATGGCAACTTTTATGTAGCTTTATTCGAAAAAAAAATTTGATTTTTTATTAAAAATGGAAAACTTTCGACACAGATGTCATATACTTTCCCATATTGGTGCGATTTTTTTCTGACGCCAATGTCATATGCGCAACGGGTATTTAACTGGCGCCAAAGTATCGTTATTTTGCTTGATATGGTAAGCCGGATGTTGTTGTTTATGCTGTTAATGCTTCCCCGAAATTGGCGTCCGAAAAAAATCACGTCAATATATATGACATCTGTGCCAAACTTTCATATGAAAGGCGCAGGGATCAAACCTTATTTGTTTATGGCAGTTGATGACTTGAGATATTATAATATAGATGAAATGATGGCGAAAGAATAGTATTTGGCGACTGATCACCTGTGCCTGGCTAACATTAAAGTACCAAAATGGCATGTAGAGTATAAAAAGCGAAGTCGTTCTCCCGGAACTGTTGATGATAGTCACATGACTAAGGCTATTGTTATAGAAATTGTTTTACAATACCTCGAAACAAAGACTCTGTATACTTTTTATTTTAGCTTCTTTTCAAATGTTTAACTGGTCCTCTTTAATCAAAAACGAAAACAACCATTGGATGTCTTAACAACAACTCATTCGATCTTAATTTTTTGCAATCAAAGGGAATTGAATGGAAACCCGTTTACAGGGAGATCTGCACAGCTATTTTCAGTGTAATTCAATCTTCTCTAATATTTTTAAAACCTACTATATTAGCATGTTTTTAGATTATGCGGTGTCTGAATGGAGGTTGGCGAGCGTAGCTTGCAGAGGGCAGACCCCTCTAGTATATATATAAATATTAAATCTGTTTCCTAAGAAAATTAATAACCCTGTTTTTTTTTTTTTTTCATTACCATTTGTTACCTTTTATAATATATATATCCTAGAAAAAATGATATGTTCTTCCCTATAATACACACGTTTGTAGATGATATCAAAAATATTCAAAAGAGAACCATCCTTGTTAATATATTTTACAACATGATTCAATTTTATAGTGCTGTCGGATTTGGCTTTTAGCATTTTCTTATGTAACAATTTTATTTTATGATATGTTACATAAAAATCGGTTCGATCTCTATCCAAAATTTTCTTGGTCTACAGTAAAAATGTTCTGAGATTTCTTTAAAATGTGATAAAATATATATATTTTTTTAAATCTAATTCATTATGATTTATTTATGAAGCGCATAAGATAATAAAAGTCAAGATATAGAACGTACATTTTTAGTATACAAAGGAAATTATGTGAAATATCATATTTCTATCTCTCTATATAAAGTTATACTCAAATTTAAGGTTTCTTATTATACAATTTTAATTACTTTACTTAAAATACATTCATAATTCATTCTCCTCGATTTCAAATATATGTAAGTTAATATAACAATAACTATATATAAGTTCAATAACAAAAAATGTATACATTAAATGAAAAATTTCCCATTTCTATTAGTTTGTTTTTCTGTGTAATATCCAAATATCAAGAATTAATTTAAATTAGCTTTAAATTTACCAACTACATTCAACAATATTTTGAGCAGTAAATCCGAAGAGTTTATTATTTTCTATTTTTTAAGTAAACTTTACTTTTTACCTTATTGAAAAAGAAGAAACTTTATGTAAAGTAAACTTTAAAAAAAATTATATATTTTTTTTCTAAGACTAATCGGAAAACTTCTAAAGCTTTCTGATGTTATGGAAATATTTTTTTTTTCAGCAAAACCACTTTTTAAAAATACACTAAGGAAAAATTGATGGAACGTTCGATAAAACTGCCAAACTATTTCCTTAAATCGCTCTTAGAAATCTTGCAACAGAGTAATTAATAATTCTAAATAGAATCTTTTAGAGTATATAGCAACATACTCTTAAGCAAATGAAAGCATAGACTTTTGAAAATTCTGATAAATTGTCTTAAATATAGATGCCAACATTTCATAATTAGTCAAACATAAATTAATCTTTATTTTCATAAGCTTAATTAAATGTGTTTCATTATTTTTGAAGAAAAATATTATTTTTGAAATAAATCATGTAACAAAAGTACTTGGTGTGAAAATGATTCAAAATATATATATACACACACACATATATATATATATATATATATATATATATTGTCTAAGACTGCTGATCTCATATGCTGTTCTTTTTAAATCGAACACCCACTCACCCACCCACCCACTCCCATATTTACTGCGTCAAAATGTAAATGCTACGGGTCAAACATAAAAAATAACAATAAAACAACATTAAAATATTTGTTTATACTTTGTAATTATTACATTTCTTGTTAGAGAAAATTTCCCAGAGCAGTTAAATTTCATCTGACATAACAACTTTTACAGTGGCTTGTAAAGAAATTCAAATAATAAAAATCCGATATATTTCAGCTCCATCAATATGCATGCCACTAATTCTATATCTGTGTAATTCAGGACTAGAAAGGTACCATTTACTGAACAATATCTAATAAATTTGAAATATATAATTAATGTAATTAATTTGCCGTAAAATATAACTAAAATATAATTTTACAAATGACAAAAAAAGGAATAAGATATAAATTTATATACTTATATGCTAAAAAACGCTGTAATGTTCCTATTATTTATTCTTTTATGCATTTTATGTACTTAAAGGTCGAATAAATGAAATAGGGTGTTTTTTAATGGCTTTTTAAAAGTCCAGTAAACATACGTAGACAAAATATAATGATTTTATTGCTTTATATGGCTTTATATTTTATCCAATTTTTAAAAAACTTTAGTTATATTAGCGTATTTTGAGCAAAAACTATTTTTTAACTCGTTATATTAATTACTATTTTTTTCATAATTGTTTTTTTAAATAAAGAGATGAAACTTTTCTCGTTCTTTTTGAAAAAAAAAAAAAAAAAAAAAGTCAAAATTATCAATTTATCTATGGAATACAATAAAAACATTCAATTATCATATAAGGCGATTAAATTAAAAAAAAATAATTAAATTTAAAACGTTATGAAAATAATATTATGTATTGATGAAAGATGTAGATTTTTATTGTAAATTAAAGTGAAAGTTATAATATTAATTAATTAATATCTCAATGATGTAAAACATATATTTTTTCTGAAGCTGTATCAATTCGAATTTTATAATAAAAGAAACTTTACACTTGAAACAACAAAATGCTTTACAAACTGTAATTTTTTACGCAATTAAAAATTTTTAATGCAGATATTCAGTAAATAAAAGATTTAGTAATATTCTTATAAAAAGACGTGCACTTTTTTTTCAAGTATTAGAAAGTGTTTCTCATTATCAAATTGAACAAGGTTTTTGTTCTATTCAATTTTTGAAATATTTAATAATAAAATATTCCTCAAAAAGTATTTCTCACTTTATATATTTATTTTTTTATCTTCGTTTTAACAATACGTATAGTATTCGCAATATTAACATATGGTTGGGCATTCAAAATCAGACTTAAAAATTAAGATTTAAACACAATTCGCTTTCACAAAACAACCACTGTCACAATATCACAAAATACTTTGAAATTAAACGCAAACGACATCTAAATTTTGCATATTTGTATTGTTTATATCTATGTCGTTTAGTTCAATTTATAACGTTAAACAAAACAATTATTGCTTTCTTCTTCAATTTTCTGCACAAAATTTCTGCGTAATTTGTTCATTTAATTCAATACAAAATTCAACAATGTATCAAAACTTAAATAGACTACGAATGGTGATATACTTATAAAATGTGACTATATAAATCAAAGTATTTGAACAAAATGTTTTGACATTGAACGAAAACAGGTACATTTTGTCGTATTTACTACGAAAACAAGATTTTGTGTTCCAAAGCAGTATAATATATGAAGGACGGTGCAGAGATGAATATAATTACAGTAATCGAAGTTATGGAGACGACCAAGTAAATTTAACTCTTTATCTACTGACGCACTTCATCGTAAACATTCATTTCGTTGTATTATAATGCAACAGTGCAGGAACACTCTTTTAACTCCATTTTCTCAGGATCGATGGCAGTATTGGTTCTAGTACCGATTGCCGTGCTCGTTTTTTTACTGCTGTAAACATAGTGAAGGACTCAATGTAAGTGTTGGATTTTCTTTATATTTTCATTATGGTGATAGAATACAGTTTTACTAGCTATTTTAACTTAATGGCGTATGGTTGTATGTAATTGATTTAACAGTTGAATTACTCGGCGGTACATTTAAGTACAACCAGTAAACTGGGTGTTGGGGAAAAGCATATTGTCGTACGTCTTCATCTTTACTTTTCGTCTGTGTAGTTCTCTATCGTTATTATCTGTTTTATAACGTAATTAGTAAACTGTAGTGTCGTCGTGATTTTCTGTATTTCTTTTCTGTTTCTTTGTTATTTTTTATAGGAAATCGGAAAAATGGAGGCAACATATATTTTTTGCTATGCTAGAAATGGTTTATGTAAACTCATATATTGCATATGTGGAGGTGCGAGAAAACGTGTCGTCACAATAATATAGGCCTTATATAACCAAATGACTGCTAACAAAATTAAAAACTTTTTTTTTTTTTTTTTTTTTTTTGCTAATAACGTAAAATTTGAATTTTTTCTCGTCTCCCATGTGCAAAAAAATATATATGTCTACTTAATAGTTTTTTATTGTTAACTTATGAGTACGTTCTGATTATTTTTCTTTTTGTAAGAGTACTTTATTTGAAATATTATGTGAGTTTTTCTATTACGAAAATATTTGAAGCATAGTGTATTGACAGTTCTTTAACGTGCCACTTTAATTAATTAGCTCTAACGTATTAATTTACTTACCGGTGAGTATTTTTTATGTATATCCTTCAATTTTCATTGTACTAACTGAAAAAATATATACCGAATAAATTTCTTTATATCATAATGCAGTAGATAAAGGGTTAACTACTATCTAGGAATACTTTCAGTGGTAATTGTCCATCACTATTTCTACTTGGAATGTTTTTTGAATGCACAAAAAAACGCAGTAATTCAAAAACCTAGTTAGTAGGATTTCAAGATTTGAAGCACTTACAGATAATTACAAATATTTATTTATTTTGTCAAGCTGTTTACATTTTAGTTTTTATTTTTACTAATTATTTCTAACGAAAGTATGATTCAATAAATATTTTAAAGTAGATACTGTATATGATTTTTCTTAATCGACTTCATGACAAATCGATCTCTTGAAACATTAATAAATTAAAACTTATGGTGAGTATTCACTGGAACATTCAAATTCTGATTAGATTTTTGTTGATTTTAAAGTTACTAACATTGATTCCGATGTAAATTCTAATACAAAAGAACAAGCTTAATGGGCTATAGAATCGCACCGTAAATGGATATGTGTCGTAATGCAATATTTATGTGTTTCCATTTATACTTTGGGTGATGTTATCGGACATTAAAATTATATATTGATATTTTTTAACCTGAATATTTAATGAATATTTTATCATGAAATATTTCTTTTGAAACTTTAGAATTATATTTCAGCCTAACGGAAGACGAACACATGGAATTAATAATGTAAACTTGGGTGATGTAGATTTATGTAAATTTAGTGTAAAAATTTTGTAGAAATATGATTCCAGTTTTTATCCCCATTATAATATTAAATAGTATTTTCTTCTACATCTGTTTGTTTGTTATCTGATTATTTTAATACTAATCTGTGAATACCTCTTTCGCCCAACAGTATGCGAATTTGAAAATACACTAATATTATATATGTAGACTGGGTAATTACAATCAATAGAGTAACTTGAGCAACAAAGTTTTGCTTATGTATGTACAGATATTGTGCTGTGCAGCTGTACCTGTATGTTCATTTTCATACAGGTTTGTACCTGTATGTACATAGTTATATTTTATGATTTATCTGCATATACAAAAGGAGGATGTGTGGCATCAAGTTTGTGTTGGAGATTTAATCTTTTATTTTCTTTTATATTCGTTTAATCTTTAATTTTAATTATTTACAAATGATAGAGATTTTATTTTAATAAGAGTTTTATGTAAACCCTGGCTTTGGAACGATCTGTATTATCAACATCCGTTGAAATGGTTATTTAAAAAGTTCAAATTCATCGAATACTATAATACATTTTGAGTTATTTTATGTCAGTTCAGGCAGGCATGTAACCCACCATAACAGATTTTGATGAAACTGCGTGCGTTTGTTCTTATTATTAAGATATGATCGCCAGTGTTTTTTTTTTGTTTTGTTTTTTTGTTTTTTTTTTAAGTCAAAATTTTGAAAAACTCCCGTCAGTTGGCATTCTCGACTGCTCGGTTATCAAATGTAGCATGTAATAAACATAATCATATTTCAATATCTAATCAACAAATCTTCTTCGAATAATTTATGCATGATAAATAGGGTACGCAGCGTTCTAAAAAAATACTGTTACGCTTATAACATTTGAAGTGTGTCTAAAAAGTTTTTAATCTTTGAAAAGGTGAATTTTTTATGAAAAATAATGCATTAAAGAAAAAAACATTATCAACAAAAGGCGGAGATTTTATTAAATTTATTTTTTGTGGGGATGTACTTAAAGGTGTTCTTTACCAGATTATAAAATAAAATAGTAGGATTTTGGGTGTTTTTATGATATTTCCTATTTAAAAATATTTTGAGGGGCATTCCAAATAAAATCAAGCAGGGTCGTTGCTTGTCAGTTCCCCTAAGTCATTTAATTCACTGTCACAAATTTCAATGAAACTGAGTATGATTTTAAGACGTAATCACCAATAGTTTCCTTGATCCTGAGGAAAATATTTTTTAAGATTAAAAAAAAATATTAAAATTTTGGAAAATTGTTTAAATTTTTTAATGACTGTTCTAGATTCAAAGACTGACTTAAAAAATGTCATCTCAAGATGAAATCACTTAATAAGTTTCAACTAATGTATACGTGAAAAATAATGTATGCAGATTATTATTTTTTGTTTTTTCTTATGTTTAAACATTAAGAATGTCTTTAATCTTGTGAATTTTTTAAATCATAAATTTTGTGAAAATCAATGTGTTAATCAAAAATGTATTAGTAACCGAAGGCAGGATGCTATTGCTTTTTAGCTCACAGGCTATCAAATCCTGAGAGCTAATGTGGCCGCCCGTTCTGTATGTATGTATGTACGTACGTACATACATACATGACGTACGTGACGCGATAACTCTTGATAGAAACATCCGATTTGCTTCAAAATTTTTTCCTAGGTTCATTGTGATAAGGCGCTTCCCTGATTAGTTTTGGGAGTTCATTGGTTAAGGATAAAGTGGGGAAAATGGGGTTAGTCACCCCCCTTAATTCAGATAAATGGGTTTTTCATGCAAAATCATTCGATTTGCTCCGAATTTGGTATACCGGTTCATTATGTTAAGGAACTTCCCTGATCAGTTTTGGGAGTTCATTGGTTAAGGATAAAGGGGGGAAAACGGGGTTAGTCCACCCCCCTTAATTCAGATAAATGGGTTTTTCATGCAGAATCATTCGATTTGCTCCGAATTTGGTATACCGGTTTATTACGTTAAGGAACTTCCCTGATTAGTTTTGGGGGTTCATTGGTTAAGGATAAAAGGGGAAAAGGGGCATTAGTTCACCCCTTTTAATTCAGATAAGTGGGTTTTTCATGCAGAATGATTCGATTTGCTCCGAATTCGGTATACCGGTTTATTATGTTAAGGAACTTCGCTGATTAGTTTTGGGAGTTCATTGGTTAAGGATAAAGGAGGAAAAACGGAGTTCGTTCACCCCTTTTAATTCAGAGAAATGGGTTTTTCATGCAGAATGATTCGATTTGCTCCGAATTAGTTATACCGTTTTCTTATGTTAAGGAACTTCCTTGATTAGTTTTGGGGGTTCATTAGTTAAGAATAAAGGGGGGAAAGGGGGCTAGTCCACCCCTTTTAATTCAGATAAATGGGTATTTCATGCAGAATTATTCGATTTGCTCCGAATTTGGTATACTGGTTTATTATGTTAAGGAACTTCCCTGATTAGTTTTGGGGGTTCATTAGTTAAGGATAAAGGGGGAAGGGGGGCTAGGCCACCCCCCTTAATTTATATAAACGGGTTTTTCATGCAGAATTATACGCTTTGCTCCAAATTTGGTATACCGGTTTATTATGTTAAGGAGCTTCCCTGATTCGTTTTGGCGATTCATTGGTTAAAGATAAAGGGGGGCTAGTCCACCCCTTAATTTAGATAAATGTTTTTTTTTGCAGGATTATTCGATTTGCTCCAAATTTGGTATACCGGTTTATTATGATAAGGGGCTTTCCTGATGAGATTTGGAGGTTCACTGGTTAAGTATAAAGGGGGAAACGGGGGTTAATTCCCCTTCACTTATTTTTTGAGGGACATTATTCTTTAAAATAAGTGTATAATATACAATTAGTGTGAATAGCCTGTGAGCTCAATGCCATCAGTTTAGCTGGGCACTTTTCTTTTTTATTTTTAATTGTACGTAAAAGTATCTTTTAAATGGTTATTAAAATAAAAATAGAAGCAATATGAGCAATTGTAACAAAATTTTGATATAATGAAATTTTTAATCATAAATATTGAATCTTTTCATGCTAAGGTATACTATAATGGTTAAGATATAGTTTAATACCACTCTTTCCGAAATATACTATATACAATAATAAAATAACAAATATTATTTGCAGCAATAAAAATTAAATTAAATGATATTCAAAACGCTTACACTTTGTTACAGAAAAAATAATAAATGTATGAAAATTCACTTTCTAAACAAGCCAATTTAAATTGCTTATGGGCAGAAATAATTTTCTTTCCTTTAAACTAATACATTCATCGGTTTTTTTTTTGTTGTTTTTTTTTTTTTTTTTTTGTAGCTTTAGGAATGGCTAACACAAGAAATCAATTTAGATAAAGATGTATGCAATGCATCTTCTTTCTTTTCTCGGGATGAGTAAAATAATCTCGCTGATTTTATGGATGCATATATTTTACTTATTTTTACACTTCTTCATCTTTTGGAATTACCATTCCTCAATGAAGTTGTTATCATACGAACACATGACATAGGAATTAGTTTTCCATTCATAAGTAACAGTGAAGTACGAATTTTAACCATTAAAATTTAAAAATACCACCCCTTAGAGACATAGTCTATTTCTCAATAGGTGCAATGGATTCTATTGTACTTATTTTCACCTGTCGTGTACAGCAACGTTTATGACACATAGTCCCAGTTCCAACACTACACTGCTAAACAGAAGACTTAAAATCAACAGCGCACTCATATTGCAAAATAGTTTGTTGTTCAAATAATAAATAAACTACATTTAAAAATCTTAACACCAACATGTTATCTTAAGGTGATAATAATAACTAAACAACATAATGAATTTATAAATCAGCTTTCAACTGAAAATACACGAAATAGTCGCTTTGAATGTGGTTATTTATCGAATCAAAAAAATAAAAATAAATAAATTAGTGAACCTAATAGGCCGACTGCTAAGACACTTCTAAGAACACTAATTAATTCATGACCATTTGCTACCAAACCCGAAAAATCAAAAAGAAATGATCAACTGTAGTGTGAATGTGATATACTCAGATGTTATTGAGATAAGGATGTCTTTGTGAAATTTTCACCTGTACTTCAATAAAATATAAACATGTACGTTTTTTACATTCATTCAAATATTATGTAAAACGAATATAAAATTTTGTTGTCATTACATCTGATGTTAAATTTTCTGTACGTACTGTTAGATAAGTTCTTCAATTTTAGATCTTATTGACATAATATCATAATGTTTACCATATGTATTCTGTATAAGTGTATAAACAATTTATAAGGTGTCCGGTCTCAACGGTATTCAATGGCTAATTCCTAAACCGTTAGTCATAGACATATAGTTCCAGTTACAAAAATGTTTAAAATCAGGTAAAAATATATTTTAAAAGCGATTTGGATCCAAAAAAACATTTCTTAAAAAATTATGAAATTTAAATTTTTATACGGTCCCACGGTCCTATAAGTTATATGTAGTAAAATTTTCCTTTTAACTGACAAGTAAGACAAAAAAAAAAGTCCCGTTATTCTACGATTAAAATTGACCGAGTAATAGCTATTTAAATTTGGAGCATATTTTAGGCTTCAAATTGGGGTTCATTCACAAACTTAGTCGAAATATAATTTCGTCAAATATATTAAAAATGGTTGAGAGTAAAATTAACATTGCAATATAAATTTGAAATCTTTAATCATTCTGACATATTAATGCAAAATATACAATTTTTAATAAACATTTAAGAAGAAAAGAAAAAAAACAGAATTTTTCTTAAATAAAATTATGCTAAATTAACAGCCTCAATTCTTTTCAAAATGATACATATTTTAAAATATTATTAGATTACACTAGCCTGCAAAAGTTGTGTTATGTCATGTTTTTTAGCTTTTGATAATTGATTCTTATGTATTGTGTAACGCTGAATCTGAAATTTACCTTCATTTTTAACCATCATATCAGGATTTTTCGCACATTTCAAAGTTAAAAAGTTCAAAGTTAAAATTGAATCTCATCCATCATCTCATCGGACCACTCAGCTATTTCGCTGTAACAATCCCAGGTTAAGCAAAAATATCGAATAAATTATTGAATAAAATAAAACAAAAAATGTTTTACATATGTTTTGTAGTATGAGATTTTTGCTATATCTTAAATTTCACATTTACGATTTGAAAAATTCTAACGTGATGGTTAAAAATGAAGGTCATTTTCAGATTAAGTGCTAAAAATACGTAAAAATCAATTATCATAAGTTAAAAAACACAACCATCTCCTCTACTTTATAGTATCCGATTTTTGGTTATTCTTTAAGTTTGACAATTAGGTAGCTTTCATTACAAAAAGCTACCTATTGCAGCCGTTCGGAGGAAAGCGATTTCAAAAAGTTTTGGTATATTTTCATCGATCATGACCCCCAGACCCCGAAACCATTCTCCGTTCAAAAGTTGATATATATATATATATATATATATATATATATATATATATATATATATATATATATCCATATATATATATATATATATATATCTGACATTTGTCATACTGTAACTCTCGAATTTATGAACCGATTTGGATGTAATTCGGTATGTACATAGTACATACCAATGTCTCGACCGAGTTCGTTGGCCAGCTTCATCCGCCATTTTGTTTCAAAATGGCGGCCATTTAAAATTTAAAAAAAAAAATTATTTGAAATGTGGTACCAAAAAATTGAAAATGGAAAAATATTTTTTTCTTATGTATTTGACCTTTATACAAAGATTCTGGAGCAGTTTTTGTTTCTTCTATATCTTTAAAAATGGCTGAGTTATAGCATTTCGAATTTCTAGCGTGGCTGACATTTCGAAACGTCCTGAAATTTGTCACGCGATAAAAGGCGTATTTATGAACCGATTTGGATGTAACTTCGTTTGTACATAGTACATACCAATGTCTCGACCGAGTTCGTTGGCCAGCTTCATCCGCCATCTTGTTTAAAAATGGCAGCCATTTAAATTTTTAAGAAAAATTTAAATTTGAAATGTGGTACCAAAAAATTGAAAATTGAAAAAAAAAAAATTCTTATGTATTTGACCTTGATAAAAAATTGGGGGGCAGTTTTTGTTTCGTCTATATCTTAAAAAATGGCTGAGTTATAGCATTTTGAATTTCTAGCGTGGCTGATATTTTGAAATGTCCTGATATTTGTCACGTGATAACAGGCGTATTTATGAACCGATTTGGATGTACCTTGGTGTGTACATAGTACATACAAATATCTCGACCGAGTTCGTTGGCTAGCTTCATCCGCCATCTTGTTTCAAAATGGCGGCCATTTAAAAAAAAAATTAAATTTAAAATTTAAAATGAGATACCAAAAATTTAGAAAATGAAAAGATTTTTTTCGTATGTGTTTGACCTTAATACAAAGATTCCGGAATAGTTTTTGTTTCGTCTCTATCTAAAAAAATGGCTGAGTTATAGCATTTTGAATTTCTATTGTGGCTGACATTTTAAAACGGCCTGATTTATGTCACGGGATAACAGGCGTATTTATGAACCGATTTAGATGTTACTTGGCCTGCACATAGTACATACCAATGTCTCGACCGAGTTCGTTGGCCAGCTTCATTCGCCATTTTGTTTCAAAAGGGTTGCCATTTAAAAAAAATTAAATTTAAAATTTAAAATGAGGTATTAAAAAATTGGAAAATGAAAAAGATTTTTTTTTATGTGTTTGGCCTTGATACAAAGATTCCGAAGCAGATTTTGTTTCTGAAAATTTGTTCTTTTGTTTATATCTTAAAAAATGGTTAAATTATAGCACTTTGAATTTCTAGTATGGCTAACATTTTGAAACGATCTTGTATTTGTCACGCGATAACACACGTATTCGCCTATTTCCATGTAAGAAGGCATGTGGATAGTATATATCAGCATCTCAGCCAAATATAAGTTACTTTAAATAAAAGCAGCTTGGATGAAGATGACTAATTTCTAGAAATTCTCATTCATAATGATTTAGTATTGATAAAAATTAGTATTGAATCTCCTATATTTGGTTTTCACTAAATTGAGCTTCGTGTGTTTGAATAATATAAGTTGGCTTTTTTAAAATAAGGAATTTGAAAGCTACCTCTTCCTCCCGGCACTGGCCGGAAGGACTTTTTATGATTTGCGAAATATTCTGAAATGATGGTTAAAAATTCTTGTAATTTTCGAATTCAGTGCTAAAAAATACATAAAAGTTAAAATAACCAACGATCGCAGTCTTGTATTATCTAATCTAAATTTTTTTCTAAAGCATCTTGGCGGTAATCTATCCAAAATTTTTTGTGTTATCTTGTAAAATAAGCATAAATGGTAACCACCAAAAACCATAATAATGTTAGATTGTTATCGCATTTGCGCTAGTATGTAAAAACTAATCGATCGGATATTTAAAAGTGAGTTAAATATCGAGTACAAATTTTGAACAGGAAAAACATTCATACGATCGGTGAAGTAACATAAAATCTTATAAAAATAACATAATTTTTGTTAAAAGAAATCCTGACAAAATAAAACATATGTTATTTTAGCCAATCTGAAACTTAAAAAATGTTAACTTAATCCTAATACTTGTACGATTTTTTTCAAAGCGCAGATGCAGATGAAACAAGAATTTCGAATACTTTAAGCACTTGGTATGTGACACCTCAAAGACAAGCCGAACTCATTTGTTTACAGAGCAGAAAATTGGCATAAGTCATGCATTTTTAAAGTTTCATAACTCGCTCAATTTTAGTGTTATAGGAATGGGACTTTTTTTGTTTTACTTGTAAGTGTAATAGGAAAATTTTACTAAATGTAACTTATAGGACCGGGGAACCGTATAAAAATTTAAATTTCGTAATTTTTTAAGAAATGATTTTATTGACACAAATCGCTTTTAAAATATTTCTTTAACTGATTTAAAATATTTTTGAAATTGGAACTATATGTCTATGACTAACGGTTTAAGAATTAACCATTGGACACCGTTGAGACCGGACACACTATATATGCTTTATTAAACATAAACGAATACTTTTTAAATATTTTGTTTGAGATCAGGCTTATATACATACATATATATATATATATATATATATGGGACATTCTCACAATCTTTTGACTTTTATGTCCTTGAATAATAATTTTTTATTTAGTACATATTCTTGTGGGTTTTTTTTTCTTATTCTGGAGAACTTGCGTGATTGCATAACAATTTTAACGAGATATATAAGTTTTGGGACGGTGTTGGGGGTCCATATACCAGGAAAACATCTAAACCGTCCCGCGTCTCTGATGCTGATTTTTAAGTTTGGAGCTGTCTGTATAAAATTGTTTCAATAAAAGTAATTAGATGTAATTTGTTTTCGAAACTCGAACAATATGTAGCAAGAAATTAATCTGCACACATTTTTACGGTTGATATTATTTTTTGAACTCTGCAGGGCTCGCAGCGGTCCTAAAATTTTCGTACTTTGCTACCACTAAATAAAAACGATAATCTTTGTTGTATAGTTCTATTATAGATGTTAAATGAATGAACCACGAATAATTCTTATTTAAAATACTGATAGCAAAATGCGAAAATTTTAGGAAAGGTGCTGTCCCTGGGTTTTAGATATCTTGCCATCCCTCCTCTAAAATTATGCAGAAAAGCACTTCAGATGCAGCGACAGAATTTTTTCAAGTTTTTTCTCATGCAGAAATATGCTAGAGAAAGGATGTGTAAAATTCTTTGACAGGAAATTTGATGCAGAATTTAAATCCGCATTTAAATATCAATTTCAAGCATCGTGGCTTTATTGATAGTCTCACCATCCCCAAGGTTTATTCCTGCACTTTTCGAGATATATATTTTCTTAATTTAATTCAATGTAAATAACTGTTTCTAAAAATCAATGAGCATTGGGGCTATCACTTAGCCTTAACATTATTTGCCCCCCAAAAAAGGTAATTTTCCTTATCGTCCCTTTTTTCCTGTACCATCCCCTTTTTTTGCCTACCGTCTCTTCTTTTACACCCCTTTAAAACAATGTTATACAAAAATTTTGTACTAAAAATACTACATTGTTATTATTTCTTAATTGAATGACCTGTGTGTACTATGCAAATTCATTATAAGTAAAAATTTAGAAGAAAATAGTAAGTTGTAGTGCTAAAATTGTAAGGAAAATTAAACTCCCAAGTTTAACTTAAGCCTCAGTTAAATAAGAAAAATCGCTGCTGACCATTTTTTCTTTATTTTGAATAATTAAGGTATCCGTCTATCAGATTAAAATGTTATTTTAGCAAGTTTAATTTCACCAGATTTTTATTCCCGAAAGTGAAAAGATTTTGAGAATGCCCCATATATATAAAAAGATACAAAAATCCAGCTAAATAATGTTGAACGTATAAACTAGCCAAGTGATTTAAAAATCCAGATGCCAATCAGTAAGTTATTGAACAAGTGATGTCAATGACCAAAAAGATCAAATGTTATAAAAATAGTAAAAATCACAAAAAGTTATTGAAGTGCAGCATGGTATAAAGATGTTAAAGAAATACATAAAATTATGCGCATATGCAGCAGTAATATAATGTATTTATTAATTATAAAATTACAAATTATGCCAAAATTTGGGCTATTTTTAGATGCATCTAAACGATAGCTTATATATATGCTGAAAATCAATCTATCAGTAATATTGTGATGAAATAAATCTAATTAAAGATAATTAGAAACCGAATAAAATGACAAAACTACAATTTATTTAGTTTTCAATAGTATTTTAGATATAGTTGTTTGAAGGATAAAAATATAATTGATTATGCATTTTTTTCTTATTTTTAATGCACATTGTCTCAAAACATTGTTCAAAAGAGAAAAATTCTGTATTTTTTTTAATACCAGCAGCTCAAAGTAATCCAAATATGAGTTTATAGATTAGGAGTGTCATTTTGAAATTTTCTGTTGGGCGGTGATGAGCAAGTGATTTTTCTCTTTTTTGGAATGTGATAATTGCTTTTCGCCCTAGAAAACATCCATGGTTTTACTAAAAAACAATATTGTTTTTTTTTTCCCATAAGAAACGAACATAAAATATAATTTGAAAAATAAAATATACGTATTAATAAAAATATTTGCAGAGATGATACTTTGAATAAAATTTACATATGAAAATATTGATAATTTTAAATATGATTTAAATACTACTACAACCAGAGAAAATTCCATTATTTTTATTTCAGATCCAGTTATAATGTTGCATTATATACAATTTAAAATTTAAAAAGAAAATAGTCAAATGAACTCTGCCTTTGATTGATAAAGATATTTTAATAATTTCATTATTTTTTGTAAAATATTTTTGATTTCAAAGATTATACAATTTTTTAGACACATTTAATTTTTTTTTAACATTACAGCATTATTTTATTCATAATCTACATACTTTATGTACATGGACTAAATTATTTAAAGATTTCTTTCTTAGATATTGAAATATGATTTTATAAATAAAATGAAGCCTTTGAAAATTGAACAATCAATAATGCCAACACATGGCAATTTTCCAAAACTTTGATAATTTTTTTCTCGAAAACTATTTCACCAAGGAGTAAAAAATAATAATGGTTATCATATCTTAATAGTAAGAACAAACACACGCAGTTTCAATAAAATCTGTGATAGTCTGTTATACATTGATATTTTACTGCCTGATTTGATGTGGAATGACCCTTTTATTAAGTGTAAATGCAGATTTTTAGTTATATATAAAACAGCTTATAAATTTTAATCTGTCAATCATAAGCTGTTAATATTCAAAACAACTTATGTCTAATATAACATAATAATTAAATCGATAGACAATTTAACATGGCTGTTGTGTATGTAACAAAGACATTCGCAAATAATAATAAGAATAATTAGTAATATAGGTAATAATAATAATAATAATAATAATAATAATAATAATAATAATAATAATAGTAAATTTCTAGTCATGATCAAAATTTTATGATATAATTAAAATTGTTAATTTTACTTAGATCCCCATACATATTTACGAGAATAAGATTTGTGACCTATTAAGAAAAAAATATATATAAAATCGTATCTATTCCAAAATTCCGGATATAATTTCTGCGAAAATTTTACAACGTCCATACCCTTGCTTTAGAAAAGAGAAAACATTAAAAATATTTCTATTATAAAAGTATGATACCTACCAAGTGAATAAAAATGAAATATTATGGAATAATCCGGTATTTTATTCTGAACACATTAACGGCATTTTTCTCTTTCAACATCTAACTTATAACTAATGACCGGAAAATATATTATTCACTTTTTATCTAGAACGCATTCTTGGCAGCTGTTACCTCTTTTCATCGCATTACAAGATAGTTCTCCTATAATGAAACGAACCATTAAGTAAGTGAAAATATTTATAAGACTGCAAATTAAAGTACAGTTTCAGTTTCAGCCTGAGAAAATTTTCTGTGGTTTTGCGTAAGTCATTATTTTTTAACTATTTACTATTTTCAGCTACCATTATGATACGAAAAGGATAGCTTATTGATCGTAACACCTATCAAGTGTTTAATATATACGTATATTCATCTAGTAGTTTTAACATTATACAGGGCTTTGGCGTATTTATGAGTCATTTATAAAACTATCATTAACAATCGTTAAGAAATACATTTCTACAGTTTTCTCAAGAGACGGATTTAATAATTTCTTCAAGATTTTAAGGAGTTGAAAATATTTCTTTCTTTCGTAAGATAATTGCAATTTCAATGAAAACTTCTTTAAAATTATACCGAATTTCTTTTGTTTTCTGACACACAGGTGACCATAGATCTTCCTTGACATTCCATATATTTTTCTAGTAAATAGATAAGATATAAAACTTTTATATATGCTTAGGAATTCGATATTCAGATTGATCCTGTCTTGAGAGTATCTGCATATTTTAATTTAAAATTGTGTTTTAAAATTTAAATTTATTTTTTAAACTAAAAAAATCATTTAAATAGCCATATTAATACTATTTATACATTTATATAATGTTTTTGGTAACTATTTAAAATTTCGCCTTGACAGCTTTATTTTGAATTATCTCTATTAATGTTTATTTACATTGTTTATTGTGTTCCGTCATGAGTTTTAAAAGTTACATTGTGTTCAAGGAAACATGATTAATATTATATTGATTGATATCTTTGCTTTTGCAAACAGAGGACCAGTGTGCAATTTGTCTTTTTGAGGAACAGTAGATTAAGAATTCCTCACTGATTTATTATACAGAAACTATTTTCCATGCAAAATTAAATAAACGATTTACTTTGTCAATTATTCCAGTTGTACTAATATTTAGTATGATGAGACTGGTGAACATAGGGATTGTTAATAGTGCTGTTGCTTATTAGAATTGCGATTATTATGGTCAAAATGAAAAGCATTGAGAATTAACTATGTTATACATAAGACTATTGAGAAGTGATATGTAGACACAAATAACAATTTTAAATTTTGTAGAATAGCATTTTTTCTAAAATGATAATCGATTTTTAACCTTGTGCTTTATCAAATATAAACTTTCTATATTATAACAATGTATATTTTTTAATATATCTCATGCCATCCTTATAATTTTCGATTTCCTTAGTTATAAACATCATAAAATTTACATAGGATACTTAAAGAGGCACAATGATAAAATTGCATATTTATCAAAGATTTATGTCTGATAAGACTGGTTAAAATTTGCTATAAAATCACTGATTAATTAGCTTTTTATTGATCAGGTAGCCTCTCTTTTGTATGAAAAGTACCGTGATGGGAAAGTTATCCTGGATAATTCATTAATATATTTTAAAAAGGACTTTTGGCTAGATATTCGCATGGAAATTTGTACCAACATAGGTATGTAAAAATTTTTCCAGAGTCGTGTGAAAATCGATGAAAATTATATGGCCAGGGAATTATAGAGAAAAGGCATTAATATAAATATTTTGGTAACATTTTAGTTCCATTGAACATATTTTTTTTAAATCCGAAATTTTAATTGTAGCGTCAGTTTAATGCACATGTATGTAAACAAAAAAATACAAATAAAATTAAAGATATTGAAAAGCTGGAAGGGTAGGACGACCACTGTGACTTTATTATCGCCCTTTCTCAAACTGATAAAAAATTATGTATATTACCTTAATAAAAACCTTAAATGCATATTAAAAGGAAAGAAAAGTGTGAATTAAAAGGTTTTAAAATGAAACTTTTCTAGTACAATAGAAGACTCAGACTTAAAAATAAGAAAAAGGGTGTGACAAATCCAAGGTTTAAAAAAATATATATACTGAAGTTTTCATTTCTCTATAATATAAATACCAAGTTTCATATTTCTATGCACGATAGTTTTGAAAAATAATCCGAGAAAGTCCTAGAGTCATTTTAATTCAATTAATTGTACATAATTTTTTTTAAGCCAATGTTTAAGAAATAGTGACTATTCATCCCAATTATATCCAAGCAAAAGCCCAAAATTTCTGAAATATTTTCTTTTATTTCAAATATTTTTAAGAAAAGGCCATTTCTTTTACGCTATTTTATTTCGAAGTTTTATTTTTCTATTTGCATAAATAGGGGCTATTCCCCGCAAACACCTGTTCAGAATTCTCAGCCTCTAAAAACATAGAAATGTGCTCTGCTTTTAAGTATTATCAGGTTACGGGTGCTTGAATAATAGTATCACAAACGACGGCTATTTTCTGCAATCGAGATCCCAGCAAACGCATACCTTTAGTCATACGAACGGACCGCAGCCGGAAGTGTCCGTCAATTGTCGGCTTGGGCACAGTGGTTTCGGTGACGTGTCGCAAGCATGTCGGCAACTGAAACTCAAAAATCTGCTTTTTCGACTGTCGGTTAACGTAATTGGTCCCCTTATGGTCATATATCGGCAAGCGACTTACACCGGAAAGTGACGCAGGACCGATATGTAATTTATGACAGTGGCCCGATTAGATTTGCCAACATTAGTCCGAATTCGGAATTTTTAATCGTAGCCGACATTTTTTTTTCTTTTCCTTAATTTTGTTTGAGTTTGAGATTTGATAAGACATGTATATCTCATGTATTTCATACAAAATTCTAGCAGTGATTAAAAAAAAAAAGAGTTTTTTAAATCGCTCCTTAAAATTATTATTCATTATAAACTTAATTGTAAAAAAAAAAAAAAAAAAAAAAAAAAAAAAAAAAAAAAAAAAGCTATGTTTTTTTATTTTATTTAAAAATCAAATTTTAAAAAGTGTTTAAAATTATTAAATTATTTTACAAGCTATAAAAAAAACTACCCCACTTTTTAGCATTATAATTTAAAAGAAAGATTCAGAAATCTCCCACTTCTAAAAAATTATTTACAAAAAAAAAAAAAAAAAAAAAAAAAAAAAAGATAAATTAATATTCTTATTTTATTTGATATTTAAAATATGTTGATAAGTAAAAGAATCATTATTGCTACATAATCATTAAAATATATTCTACTTTAAATCATCCAATGACAAAAATGACCTCTTATTCTAATTAAAAGTGATTAATTATGAAATTATTGTTTTATTAAAATTAGTTTTTCTATGTTACAAATGAATATTTCTTGAATAAACACATTTAATTGCATTATAATTCCTAAAGTGAAAATTGTATTAACAGAAAAACCTCTGAAATTCCTTATTTTATGTAATAAGCATTCTTAAATTTATAAGAAAGATTCAGAAATATCCCCCACTTAAAAAATATCTCCCAAAAGAAAAAATAATGTAAATTAATACTTTTATTTTATTTTTAAATTAAAAATATTCATAAGTAACGAATTAATATTGCAACATACTCATTAAACATTTGTTCTACTTGAAATCATCAAAACGACATAAAATGAATCCTTATTCTAATTTAAATTTATTAATTACCATCTCTTTGCTTATTAAAATAAATTTTTCCATGTTAAAAGTATATATTTTACAAATTAACGCAACGCATGTAATTACATTATAGATCCTAATAAGAATTTTTAATAATTGAACAAAACCTCTAAAAATAATATTTTATACTTAATTATTCTTAATTTTTTTAAGGAAATACACATTCTTTAAGATATTTATTTCATTCATTTAAATATTAAATGGACTTTTAAATTTTCGCGCGTAAGACAATTACAAATAAATAATTAAAAAAAATAAAATAAAAACACTTCAAAATTCTAATTTTCCCATCTACCTTGAACGACAAACCATTACTTTCAACGATCGATATGTCTTCCCCTTTTTACTTCATAGAATCCTCTCCTGATTAAGTATCAGTGGCCAAGTAGTTAAGGCATTCTTCTACCTGTCCTTGGTTGCGTCTTATCAAACCCCACCTCTTCCATCGCCGAAACACGTTACTTTAAAACACATATTGCACGATGGCACGATGGAACACATAGATGGCACCATCAAAACAGATTTTTTTTTTAATTTATGTTGGTGTCGGTCTGCAACCGGCATTCGCAAAGATAGCTATCGGTGTGCTGTCGGCATAGTGCTCTGCCGATACCGGACCGACAGCGGGCCTCATGAATCCTGCCGCATTCGCGCGGCGTATCAAAAAAGATAAGGAACCGATAGCGACACCCAGTATCGTGTCAATACCGCCGTAAGTGGCAAGAGGCTATTGGTCGATTGCTTACCGATAGCTCTCTGTTTGCTGGGCTACTATGTTTTTTCCGTTTGAATGGAGCATTTTTCGCTTACCAAAGCCTAATACGTCGCTGTCGCGACAGCTGACGGCTGTTTCAAGGATTGATAATTACGATAAATTCCACATAAAAAATTTTTTTTTTGTATAAAATGGTTAGGTTAAAAATGGCCTGACACTAAACCTTTCTAATTCGTCCATTTTGACCAAATTTAACACTAAATAACTCATCAAATAATTCTCCGATATAAAAATTGCGTGTTTCAGCGCGTTTATAAATAATTTCTCTATAATACAACCAATTTTCATATATTTTATTATGCAGTAGTTTTTTTTTTTTTGTGCAAAAGCCACCCCCCCTCCCCCCTGATCAAAAGAAAATTGTTTTACGACGGTTACAGCAGGTAGAGTTAGTTATTTTATTTAATAAAGAGAAACAAATATTAAATTAATATTGGCAATACATTTTACTATTCAAAATTAAATAATAGTCAGGAACAATAAAATTGCTGCTGTTTTTTTTTTTTCATTTTTACTGGTAAATTTTACCCCACCTAGTAAAAAATATAAAAAAATAACATTAATTTATTACTTTATCGTAAACAGAAGCTCTGTAAAAAAGTATTAAGTGATATTAAGCTGTTTTGGTAGAGAGAAAAAAATCACTTAATGCTAACAAAGTTTTTTATACTGTTAATTTTTTTATTCCAATGACTATATGGATAAATAATTTATATGTCTGAATAATGTAAAATATCCATTACCTTTTTAAAAATAAAATCATTTATTATATTTTCAAATTAGATTCGAGAATATTTGCATTTTTTCTACATTAATAGCTTGATAATTCATAAATATGTAATATTTTATTTCGGTTGCTCGGTAATTTTCTATGAAATTCCTGTTTGTAAAATGGTTTCAGTTACTTTCTTAAATAAAAGGTTTTTTTTTCTTTGTTTTAATCTTCCTTTTTATATTCGAAATAAAATTTGGCAAAACAATAAATAGATCGTAACATCTTGTTAATCTGCATTAAAGTGCAATTTTGAAACAAAAAATGTTTGCTGAACATTTAATGGTTCTAAAGAATAAAAATACGATCAGTTAAAATTAATGAACTTTTTTTTAACTAAAACATTTCTCTCTAAATGCGGTTTTAACGATTAAGAAAGAAAAAGTGAATCGCGTATTAGAAAAATAATATTAAGAATTATTTATTGAGCTTTTCCTTTGTAACTTTTGAAATAATGAAAAATTTAAAATAAATCTATAAGTACTAATAAAATAAAAGCGTTGAAATAATTTGTATAAAAATTTTAAGGGAAATAAGACTTCAAATTTTGTTCTATGCCAGGTTTTATGTTTCTTTCCACGTACGGTTACGTGGCATTTATTAATAATTATATCATATTACATAACGCAATGTATTAGAGATGCTGTTATCTTAGAATTGTCTTTCAGCACAATTCTGAAAAACAAAACAAAATAACAACAACAACAAAATTCACAATTTACTGTGTGGAATTTTTTAAATAAGTTTTAAAATTTATTTTCACTATATTTGAGCGTAGTTTACTGAAAAAGGAGATGCTTAAACTATAAATGAAATTGGGTTTTGATTAAATTTATAAAATTTTTAATTGGTGTTTAGTAATTAAAATACTAATTCATATAATCCACAGTTATGGAAAACTAACAGAAAACAATTCATTTCGCCTGATAGAACTTAACTGTACTCAATTTGAACATTTTAAAACTTGAAAATATAATATCAAGTTTTAAAAAATGGAAATTTTAGAGATATTTCGGTATACAAAGTTGAAGGAAAAAGGTGAAAAGATAAATTTGATAAAATGAAATAATGCTCGTTTTTATAATTGTTTTACAGCTGTTAGAAACAAACAACCACTAAATCGGCAAGTCTAACATTTTCTATTTTTGAATTAATCTATTTTTTTTTAATTACCGTTCATTTTAATCCATGTAATTAATTTTCGCAATTTCTTAAGGAATTAAAAAAAATAATTACGAAATTATCTTTAAAATTTCAAAATTAAATTTTCATTAAAAAAGAAAAAAAAAGTAAAGATTAGTTACAGAAAATAAAAATTCAACATTTCATGTTTTCGCATTAACTAATGTTTTAAATCCATCTACAAATTCCTAAACTCGTTTTAAATAAACTGTTATTTTGTTCTCTGTTTTTAGGAGTTATTATAAAACATTTCTAATTATCGTGTTTATTTAATTTTGTACTTTTAATATAAGCTATTCAAAATAAGTTATTTAATTTTCCCTACAGAAATGTATGGTAATTTTATGCAAATTTAGAAAAACTTCTTCACCTTAAGAACTTTAAATTTATATGGCAATTTTATGTTAGGTATAAAGTTACATTTTCATGATCAAAGCATTATTAAAATATTAAATTTCTTTTAAGGCAAAAGTTATCTAACTTTTGCCTTAAAAGAAATTTTTAAACCTTAACTTTTAAATTTAGAAACTAAAGAAACTTAACTTTTAAATGTAGTTTTTCTATTCATTTTTTTTTCTTGTCTTGTATGTTGTTATCTGGTTATACGATTTCCCATCTGCGAGGGGTTTTACCTTGAAGTTATTTATCTGTTTAATTAAGGAAATAGCAATAAAAAATTAATTAAAGAAATAATGAAAATAATATAAATAGTGATATTATTACGAAAACCTAATTATCTGATTCAGTTCGGTTCGGTATGTAAATTGTATCTTAGGTTACCTAACGGGATTTCATTAGGTCAAGAACTTCAGAATTTACGATATATGAATCCTCTAATGTTAAAGTTATTCTTAATAGTTCAAAAACAGATATAAATATGTATATATTTTGTAGCATATCACAGAACATTTTTGACTGAATTACCTTTTATTTAGGATTTGCATATTAAAGCTTCTAGAAATTGTTTGTTGTTGAAAATTTGTTAGCTTATAATTCATATTCTTAGATAATTTTTCAATTATAGCTTCTGTTTTGTGAAACTTTCATTATTCATAAATTACACAGGCCTACAAAAAAAAAAAAAATTTTTTTTGGTGCCTATAACTTTTCAGCTGATTTTAGATATTTTTGGGACACTGAATCCAAATATGAAATCAGTTTTTCTCTATCAGCTCCACTTTTTTAGCTATGCGAAGAGAACTAAAGATTTTTTAGAACTGAAGTGACCTTCAACGCTTAAACTGGCCTTTGAAACATGGTCCTGTCGCAACGCTCAAAGCGATTTGGGAGGCACTGAAATTTCAGAAGACCTTGAAAAAAAAACAGATGTGCAAGTAAAACTGAGGTTCTGCGCATGCTTATGATTTCGTGCCGCTCATCCATAAAGCCAAATGGAAAAGCCGCAAAGAGATAAGGTTAATTTGTGAGTTTTCTCCGTGGAGGGTAGACGTTGTTGAGCTTTTGCGATATTTGTGTTTAGTATAGAATTCTTATAAAGTTAATTTAAAACATACTGTATTGTAGATTGTTGTATTTGTGTTATTGGATATAATTTAAATGAGTTCAAGTAGAAGAAGTTGTGTAAATCATCCTGATGTGTTTCGCTACATATGCGGAGAATACGTGTTAAAAGAGAACAGAAAAACTGTTACTGACTTTGTAAATAGAGCTTATCTTGGACACTTTGGTGTTAAACTTGGTGATCAGGATAAAACCTGGGCACCGCATCAGGTCTGTAAAACTTGTACAGAACACTTACGACAGTGGACTAACGGTAAAAGAAAATTGTCTCAAATTTGGTTTAGCGATGGTTTGGAGAGAACCCCAAAACCACTTCGATGATTGTTATTTCTGCCTAGTAAATATTAAGGAATTAATCGAAAGAAACATAGTAAGTGGACTTATCCTGATTTAGTCTTTGCAACACGCCCGGTTCCTCACTCAGAGGAAGTAAGTGCCGATCCCAACGTTTTACCAGCTACCAGAGCTCTGACAGGATGAATACTGTCCCTCTGATCATCCTTCCGATACTTATGATGGTGACAGTGATTATGAGGAGATGTCATCAATGCCTCAACGTTTCAACCAGGATGAGTTAAATGATCTCACCAGAGATCTCAACCTGTCAAAAGAAGCTTCTGAATTACTGGCTTCAAGATTGAAGGACAAAAATTTACTGGAACAAGGAACCAAAATTACCTTTTACCGCACAAGAGAAAAGGGTCTACTACCCTTCTTCTCCCAAGAAGACAATCTTGTATTTTGTCACAGAATTAGAGGACTCTTGAAAAATGGGTCTTTCTGAATATTTTCCAGATCATTGGCGCTTATTTGTAGACAGCTTAAAGCGGAGTTTAAAATGTGTCCTTCTACACATTGGGAATAAATATGGTTCAATACCAATTGCTCACTGAACGAAAATGAAAGAAGAATATAACACAATAGCTTTGGTCTTTGACAAGATAAAGTATCATGAACATTAATGGGGGATTTGTGTTGATTTAAAAATGGTAAACTTTCTCCTTGGACAGCAAAGCGGTTAGACCAAATATCCTTGCTTCTTGTGTCTTTGGGATAGCAGGGATAAAACACACCACTGGGTTAGAAACGAGTGGCCTAAGACAGAAAACATGGATGTTGGGGAAAGGAATATCATTAATAACCCCTTAGTTGAATGAGACAAAATCGTACTTCCTCCACTGCGTATCAGGCTCGGCCTTATGAAGCAGTTTGTAAAGGCTCTTGATAAGAACGAGTGCCTTTGCATATATAGAAGAGAAAATGCCCCAATTGAGTTATGAAAAAATTAAATCAGGAATATTTGACGGGCCACAAATAAAACAACTGATTAGGGATCCTGCCTTCGTAAATTGGATGAATGAGACTGAGGGAAAAGCCTGGACTTATTTTGTTGCAGTTGTCGAAAACTTTCTGGTCAAACACAAAGCAGAAAACTATGTAGAACTGGTAAACGAAATGCTTAATAGTTTTAAATCTCTTGTGTGTAATATGAGCATTAAGGTGCACTATTTACACAGCCACTTAGAGTATTTTCCTGAAAATGTAGGAGACACCAGTGAGGAACAGGGCGAAAGATTTCACCAGGATATTAAGACTATGTAGGACCACTACCAAGGAAGATGGGATACGCACATTATGGCAGATTACTGTTGGAGTTTAAAAAGGTATTGTTCAAAAATAAATTCAAGAATGTCACGGAAAAGAAGCTTCCGAAATGTTCAGTGAGAATTGGTCTCATCGATGACTTTTTTCTCTATCTTTGTGAGTAAATATATTTGTATAATATAATTCTTAAAAATATTATTTGAATATATGTATATTATAATAATGAAAATTAACATTTGTATATTATTAAAAAAATTCTGTGTTTATTTATTTTATTTTTATTTTAGTTTAATTATGGATTTAACTTAAAATAGTGTAACATATGTTTCACAAAAAGTTCTATATCTTAAACATTTGAGCTCCCAGGCAAAATTGAATGCCATATTTGAATTCAGGACATCAAATTCATATAATATCAGCTCCAAAAACCTAGGCACCAAAACAGCTGTTGGCTTGTGTTATCTGATCAAATAACATCCTGTTTGGCATCGTATCAAAAATTCTACCGAGCAATCCATATATAATTAGAAAACCATATTTTTGTACTGAAAGGTTAAGAGTTTGGTATAACTTGAGTTTCATGAGAGACGATAGTATATCGAGTGACGCAGCTTAAGCCCGAAATCGTTGAAAACAAGCACTCTTATATAGGGTGTCCGGTCTCAACGGTGTAATGGCTAATTCCTAAACCGTTAGACATAGGCATATAGTTCCAATTTCAAAAATGTTTTAAATCAGGTAAAGAAATATTTTAAAAGCGATTTGGGTCAATAAAAACATTTCTTAAAAAATTACGAAATTAAAATTTGTATACGGTCCCCCGGTCCTATAAGTTATATTTAGTAAAATTTTTCTTTTACACTGACAAGTAATGCAACAAAAGTCCCGTTATTCTACGATTAAAATTGACCGAGTAACAGCTGTTTAAATTTGGAGCATATTTTTTGCTGCAAATTGGGGTTCATTCACAAATTTAGTCGAAATATAATTTCGTCAAATATACTAAAAGTGGTTGAGAGTAAAATTAACATTGCAATATAAATTTGAAATCTTTAATCATTCTGACATATTAGTGCAAAATATACAATTTGCAATAAACATTTAAAAAGAAAGAAAAAAAAACAGAATTTCTGTTAAATAAAATGATGCTAAATTAACAGCCTCAATTCTTTACAAAATGGCACGTATTTTAAAATATTAATAGATTGCACTAGCCTGAAAAAAGTTGTGTTATGTCATGTTTTTTAGCTTTTGATAATTGATTCTTATATATTCTGTACCGCTGAATCCTAAATTGATCTTCATTTTTATCTATCACATCAGGATTTTTCGCACATTTCAAAGTTAAAAAGTTCAAAGTTATTATTGAATCTCCTCCCCCATCTCATCGGACCACTCAGCTGTTTAGCTGTAAGAATCCCAGGATAAGCAAAAATATCGAATAAGTTATTGAATAAAATAAAATAAAATAAAATAAAAAATGTTTTACATATGTTTTATAGTATGAGATTTTCGCATATTTTAACATACACATTTACGATTTTCAAAATAATTCTATCGTGATTTTTAAAAATGAAGGTCATTTTCAGATTCAGTGCTAAAAAGTGCGTAAAAATCAATTATCAAAAGTTAAAAAACGCAACCATCTCTTCAACTTCATAGTATACGATTTTATTATTCTTTAAATTTGACAATTTATGATTTACGAAATATCCCGACATGATGGTTAAGAATTAAGTTAATTTTCAGATTCAGTGCTAAAAAATACATAAAAGTTAAAAACCCCAACAGCCGCAGTCTTGTATTATCTAATCTAAAACTTTTTCTAAAACTTTTTGGCGGTAATCTATCCGAAAAGTTTTGTGTTATCCTCTAAAATAGGTATAAATGGTAACCACCGAAAATCATAATAATATTAGATTGTTATCGGATTTGCGCCAGTATGTAAAATGTAATCTCGATCGGATATTTAAAATTGGGTTAAAATTCGAGTACAAATTTTGAACTGGAAAAGCTTACATACGATTGTTGAAGTAACATAAAAACTTATAAAAAATAACATAATTTTTGTTAAAAGAAATCATAAAAGAAACAGTCTCAAATCCAGACAAAATAAAGCATATGTTATTTTACACATAAATAAAACATATGTTATTTTATCTTATTTAGTGTTTGAAGCTTAATCATAATACTTGTACGTTTTTTTATCAAAGCGCAGATACACATGAAATAAGATCTTCAAATACTTTAAGCACTTGATATATGACACCTCAAAGCCAAGTCGAACTCATTTGTTTTCATAGCAGAAAAGTGGCATAAGTCATGCATATTTAAAGATTCATAACTCGGCCAATTTTATTGTTATATGAATGGGACTTTTTTTTTTTTTTTTGTCTTACTTGTCAGTGTAATATGAAAAATTTACTAAATATAACTTATAGGACCGGGGGACCGTATAAAAATTTAAATTTCGTAATTTTTGAAGAAATGTTTTTATTGACCCAAATCGCTTTTAAAATATTTCTTTACCTGATTTAAAACATTTTTGTAATTGGAACTATATGTCTATGACTAACGGTTCAGGAATTAGCCATTGGACACCGTTGAGACTGGACACCCTGTATATATTCCTAACTTGACACAAACGGAAATGCGAAAAGTTCTATTTAATAACTCAGTAAATATTATAAATATCGTTCTGATTTTTTTTAAACAGTCTTATATCTGCATTTTACAAAACGATTAGAAAATTTCGAGAGAATTACTACAAATTATAACGGACTTTATTTGTTGATATTATTCATCAGAAAAATTATATTCACAAAATACTTTTTTTTAATTATATGTGACAATAAATTATGTTTATTGAAAAAGAAAACACTTTCATCGACCTTCGCTTTTCCATGACGTCATAATTTGATTATTTATTTATTTTTCCGATAAAGTAACAAAAAGGATGTTGGATTCTTCAATGTCGGAGTGCCATAGACCTCGTGTATTGGCACAATTCTCTGGCTGATCGTAACTAATATATTGTTGAGGTGGTTACATATAGACGAAACGTGGGTCTTCCAGGCCTTCGCTCATGATGCCTTTCTGGCGGAACAAAGACCGAGTGTTTGCAGTTTCAACAATCTCCTTTGTCCGGTCCTTTCCGTGATTCGCCACGGGGCTTCAAAGTTCAGCCTGGAGTTCAGCTATGCAAAGTTTTGCCACACGGTCCTTCTGTTTAAATGAAGGTTCAGTAACCAGCCTTCTCGACCAGTCTTAATGTCAGGTTGTAAGATGGCGTTGAAGTGACAACTACAATACTTGGAAGTTACCGTCTATGCGAACCTCATGTGGATGACTTTTTTGGACGCTGTCCAGGAGAATGTAATGAAGGTGCTTCATAACATGAACCGTCTCATAGCAGCGAACTTGCAAATTAAGACGATTTTGTGTAAAATGCTCTATACACATATTGGGGATTTGAATAATCTTGTAAGCGACCCCTATTTGGTACAACGACAAGGTAGTCGTGGCTAAATGGTTAATAAGCATACAGTGAGGGTTTGTCCTGTGTTTGACGAAGTATTATGACACAGTTTTGACGGATACGCTGCGCGTCCTGTCGCGATCTTCTTCTTGATTTGCTTGCATAATAGGAAAGGGATTTCACGGACGTTGAGGGTACCGTACTAGACTCCGCGGCAGTCAAACTCTGGCGAGCAGTTGTAAATCGAGAAGACATTTTGCGTATCCCATAAACTTCGTACATCGTGCCGAAGACAACGTGTACGTGGATGGATGAATCAAAACAGAAGATAAACACCGTAGTAGGGTGTGCGTCCCTTCGAGTGGCCAGAGGTCAGATCGTGACTGAACGCCAGTTCTGACTTACTAAGGGCGAGGAGGTTATTGCTGCCAAAGTTCACGCGATCAAAGTGGCAATTATCGAAGCCATCTGAGAAATTTCAGTGAGCTCGATATCTATTCAGATTCGAGATCGACTCTCCAGGGGCTTAATAGCCATATGCTTAGCCAGAAGGCAATTGCTAAGATTAGTAATTTGTGAAACGTTCGGAAATCAGGGTTCATATGCACTGGATATGGGTTCATGTGTGTCACACCTATAGCGTGCGGACCCGTTGGCGAACGCCACCCCGTACAGATCTTCTCTCGCTGTGGAGGGCAGAGTCACGCGCCGCCAGTAAAAAGGTAACTTCCCTCCCCCCCCCCCCCCCGCGCCCTGTCTAATGATCAGGATAGGTGGTACGACACGGAGTACGGTATAGTGACGTATGATCTTAAGACGCAGACATCAAGTATATTTCTATGTAAACCAAGTCCTATCGAGATACGGCATCTTCGTGACCACTTGGCTCGTATTTTTACATTAAGCGATTTTCATTTTTAATATTCCTAATACCTTAACAGAATCTTGTATTAAAGTAAATAAACTAAAAGATAATTAAGTAATTTTTTGTCTCTACATTTAAGTCTAGTTTTCTACCGAATTTTTACTTCCATGGGAATATTAATTTTTGATTTTGATTTTTTGATCACACACTTCTTCAAAAAAGGCTTAGTACTTATCAGAAAGCCCAATATATTACGTTTTTATTTTTTTCCCTTATGAAGAAGTAATTAAATACATATTTTTGGATACGCAAAATAGCAATATTAAGTGTCAAGTAGTACAATCTGTACAATAAGTGATTTATTATTTCTATAGAGCAAAAATTCATTGGCTTTAAAATTGCATATGAAATATTACACTCGTGTTTGTAAACTTTGCAACACCTTGAGAGAATCATCGTAATTAATTGAAATTTAATACACAAACGACAGGTATTGGTAAAAACAAATAATTACATTTCTAAAGCAAAAAAAAGTATTAAGTGTCCGAAATCAGTATTTGGTGTAGCTACCAAGTGCTGCAATAAGTGCTGCTATACGACGTGATATGGACATGTACAGATTTTTATTGTGTATTTGAGGAAGAGCATTATTTATTGTTTGTCTGAGTACCAAATGTTCATATGTAGAAGATGTAGGACGAGGATCATGAGCAAGACCCGATCAACGAAATTCCACATATTTTCAATAGGCGACATATCCGACGAACATGCAGGCCATGGAAGAAGCTGTATGTTTACTGCTGAAGAAGACTTGAACGTTCCTTGCAATATCTGGGCGTACAACTATTAAAACTACTAAATTATTAAACTATTAAACTATTAAACTTTTAAACTATAAAACATTATATATGGAGGATCGTAAACTATTAAACTACTAAACTATTAAACTGTTAAACTATTGAAAGATAGCTCCAGGAATGCCTTGAAGGAATGGAACGACTTCGGGCCTAGCACTTCAAGGATTCACATGTTGCTGTTCAGAATATCCAAAATTCGTAACAGCTGGGATAGTCTATGAAATTCAATTTCTCCCCAGACCACAACTTCGGGAGCTTGTCCTCTATGAAATTCAATAATGCATACTGGAATATAGCGTTCACCGGCGTCTAACACGAATGCGGCCATCATGGTATCAAAAATTAAACGGGATTCATCAGAAAAACCACTTGTTGCCAATCTGCACGCCAGTCCCTATGTAGCCAATTGTAGCCGCAAGCGTTGTTGGTTTTACCTACTAAACAAACTAAAACACATCCATAAACACCTTTTTGAAATTTCAGTAATAACTACTTAGCCTGGTCATGCAACAGTTTCAGCTGCCCCTTGTCGACAGGCAATCTTGTCGCACATCCATCCGTCCCTTGTCTCGTAGGAAATCTGTTCCCCGGCGAAACGAATCTTGTTTTGTAATTGTTTTCGCCTTTCTTCTCTTACCTGCCCACTGTCGCGTTAGGTTTTTTTTTCACCTGGCAGGTGCGGCTCTGACACGGGATTTTATATACATATCGCCCACTGTCACGATTCTGGCGGCTTCAGCTCTGGCGGAAAACTGTATTTTTTTAAAGACATAAATAAAGGCGACCGAGAGGGACACTATGCTCTACAGACTTGGTTTCTTTGTCTGAGCTGTCCCTCTTAGGCAATTAAAAGTAAGGGTATCCTGTATAAATTTGTCTTTGCCCGAAGTCGACGGTGCAGCAGACGTCGACGAATTGACGAAGCAGACACTGATACAGCTGTAGCAGTTGGACAATGTGATGTCAACTGTCAATATGAGGCTGTACGTTCCATCAGCGCCAGTACGACCAAGTGTCTGTCATCCGGCACCGATGTCGATGTTCGGTGCCCATTCCGATATTCCCGAGACGTCCGATTCCCATCGGTCCATCCCTCGTGTAGATAATTGGCCGTCAAAAATCAACTCAACCCATCGGTCCACTGCCTCCAAACTCAGATAACCCGACTTTTGTTACGCTGCACAAGAGCTGCTATTGCACGATTGGAAAATCCTCCTTTAAGAAGGCCGATGATTCTTCGCCGTTCAAACTCCGACAGTTGTTGAAATGTAGCATTCTGTCGTCGAAGAAGTATAGTTACGTCTCATCTAACCTTTACCTCCAGCAGATAACCATAGACAAATTACAATATCCCGCTACAGCCCTATTTTTTATGGTTTCAGCGTCAGTCCAAAGGGCTCTGCCCAGCCCACGTATACTTGGTGTCTCTGAAATTGAAATAATTTGCATAGCATACAATACTTGACATTCTCTAAAATTTTCCTCTCAATCGTGTGATTCCTTAATACAATTGCAATTTTCACAAACATGAGTGTATATTTCAAATCAAAATATACCAACATGCAGTGTGATTCTACTGATATTTAAAATTTAGTCTATATTCAATTTCTATACAAAATGTATTAGTGCAGTAAACGCTTCAGAGGATGTTTAAACTTTATTAAACTGTTTAACACTTTAACATTAATATCAACTATCCATTTAAAATAACAATGTTTGAAAAACGATTAGTGAAATTTTGTTCATCTAAATGAGTGATTATTCAATTAGTTGGATTTGTAAATTTTTATAAACAAAGCAGTTTAGTGTTATATAGTACCGGAGTATTGATTCAGTATTTAAGAAAATAAATTCTGTGATATTCACAATAAGAGATTTTAGCTTAGTATTAATTTTGAATCCTAGAAAATTAAATCTGTTAATTAAGTGAATTTAGAAAGCTGCATGTTTTCTATGGGCAATCTGTAAAATCAAACAAAGCAGTTTAGTGTTATTTAGTACCAGAGTATTGATATATTATTTAAGAAAATAAATTCTATGATATTCAAAATAAGAGATTTTAACTTATTATTAATTTTGAATTCTAGAAAATTAAATATGTTAATTAAGCAAATTGAGAAAGCTGCATGCTTTTTATGGACAAACTCTAAAATCAATCAATGCAGTTTAGTGTTATTTCTTACCGGAGTACTCATATGCTATTTAGGAAAATAAATTCTATAACATTCACAATAAGATATTTTAACTTATTATTAATTTTGAATCTTAGAAAATTAAATCTGTTAATTAAGTAAATTGAGAAAGCTGCATGATTTCTACGGAAAAACTGTAAAATCAATTAGAAAGACCACTCCGATCTTAGAAATATACGATATATTTTCTAAGTTCTTTTTCTCGACACCCTGGTTGTTGAGACACTTCCATCTCCATATCTCGTCCCACTAGTGCAAAAAGTTTTGGCCGAATTCGAAGTCCTTTCACAGATATTTAGTGTTTTAGTTTTTAAAACACCCGTGGCCTAAAAAGTTTTGGAGCACAAATAAATGCATTTACGCAAACTGACTTCCAAACTGGGCAGGATCAGAACACTAAGAGTATGAAACCGATCGTTATATCTTTGTACAAAACGTCTTGTTCTTTCGTAAATAATGCGATAACATTCATAAAACTTTCAGTAGAAAGCAGAATTTAGAAACATTTTCATGATATGAAATCAATGGAAAAAAATAGAAATAATTGTAAAACTTGATTAGTCGCCCTATATATTTTTGGATTATCGTAGAGTAAAAATTATTTATTCTGTAATCGACATTATAAAATTTAATATAATGGATATTTTAACAGATATTATGTTTCAAAAATGTCGACTGCATTATTACTCAGTTTTAAATATTTTAAATATAGAAAATAAAACTAAATATATTCCAAAGTAATTTCAATAAAATTTCTAAATTGAGAAAATCTTTTTTTTTAGCTTTCACAACAAATAGCACTTTTATAACAATAAATTGCTTTTGAAATGACTTCAAATGATGGTATATTATGAATAATTTATAAGGCTGGGCATTTATTTTGCATAAAATAATGTATTTAAAGCTGCATTTTTATTCTGAAGTTTATCAACTCAGTATATTTTTCTACATTGAGAAGAAACTCAACGTCAGCAATTGTATAAGGTTATAATATATATATATATATATATATATATCACGAAATGAAGAGATCATTTTTTTAGGTCTACTGTTTATTCCGAAATGCAGGTCAATATAAAAGTAGTATAGTTCTTTATTTCTTCATTTCGCACTTTGGTTTATTATGTTATGCTTTCGCTTACTTATATAATATGATTAGATTTTAAAGAAAAATATATATGAATATATAAATTAATGCAATATCTTTTTATATATTTTTTTAATGACGCTAAACATTTTATCAAGAAATACAGTTATGTTACAAACTTTAACGAAAAAACAAAGTAACACGCTTTAACTAAAAGTAATTTGTACTAGAATAGTGAAAATTTATAAACTCATCGCATCATCGCATAGAGTATCCTTTAATTTCATTACTAGATGTAACATTTTTTTCTTAAATTTTTAGATGTAACATTTTTTCATCTATTTCGGCTTAAATTATCTTCATGTCATCATATCACTGCAATTTTCAAATGAATTATTTAAATTTACGTAAAGGCATATGTTTATTAAATTATTAAAAACTATCTCAGATTAAATAATATAACATTTCTAATTTATCTCATTTTATCTGTGTTTTGTACACAGAATGATATTACTGCACTAAAAATAAACACGAAAACTACGTTGTGGTTTCCCTTTTTCAGAAAATGAAACACTTTTATAATGTTTTTAATAAGTAAAAATCCATAAATTAGTTATATTGTTGCGGAACACATTATTGCATCATTTACGACTAACACAGTTTTTTGATTTCATTTTCCCCATAACAACACGCATGCTTTAAAAAAAAAATGTTTGCGTAAATAATTTCTGAAGAGAAAAGAGGCTTAACAAGACTTATGAATGACAAAATATAATATGAAAAGAATTAAATAAGGTAGGGGAGAGTGGGGATTAAAAGGGCATTCAAAGTTCTTAGGAAGAAAATAGTATGTAGAAAGTATCAATATTGATACAATAGATGGTAATATTGCTTCTACCTTAATAATCATTATAACTAGCATCAACCATTTTATATTTGAAGATAATGAAAGCAAAACCTGTTTTTGATATAAAAAAGGTTTTTTAGTGCTGTTTTTCTTTTTTTTTCTTAATAAAATAAAACTGTGATTACCATTATAACCTTTACCTCATTTAGTCCTGTAAACACTGTACGCAATTTATGGGAATAGCAGTACATTTAGTTCTCAAAAATACTGTGATGAATAAATATAATTTAAATTTCGTTTAGTGGATATGGCGTTGAAAGGGACGGTAACTGACGAATTGAAAGGGACAGTAACTGTGTGGTTGAAAGGATAATTTAACAAAATATTATTTACATTCCTTAAAACGTAAGTTAAGATGCTTACTTTTTTATGTAGAAAGTACGTATGCATTATTATGTAGAACAAAAGTACAGAAATATTTAAATAACATATACCTGCAATTTAAGCATATTTACCTTTTCCGGAAATCATCGAAAAGTCAATATGCTTCGAACGTATAAAAGTAAAAGTGAGAAAAATCTAACTACTGAAGAAGAAATGATAAAAAATGATGGATGCCCTAACGCTCTAAAATTTTAGAATGGACAATCAGATGAATTTCACTATGATTTATTCATTGGTAATAAAAAAGTTTTTAGTGAAGCTCAAGAAAAAATAAAGTTACTTCCACGTTTGCTTCAAGCATCTTATATGATCGATGAATTGGCAGCTGAGAAAATGAGAAAGTTGGCATATGAGTATTCAATTGTTTGAAATCTACAAATATGCACGTTAGGGCGGAGCGAAATTTTTTTTCCAAATTATTTTCCCGCTAGCGCGAAAAAGTTGTGGAATGGTCTTAGGCGCACAAAGTTTCAAAATAATCTATAAATAGCTCCAAGTTTCGCTTTAGTTTCTAAATATGCAATTTTAACCGAAAATAATATAAAATTTCACATTTCAGTAATATTTCTAATGTCCGATTTTTTCTGCATGCTAGCGCGGAAAAGTTGAAACAATATATAAGGAACATAAGTGCAAAATTTTAGAGTAATTATTAAATATCTTTCAGTACCATTTTTTGGGGTCCAAATATGAGAAATTGCGCAAATGTGTAGAAAATTTATGGGTCGAAGTATTGAAAGGAATGAAAAACTTTTGCATAAAAATTCATTTTTGGAAGCTTTAAAAATTTCATTTACCGAAATTATATATTCGAAATAACAATAATGAACATTAAACAATAAATCTAATTATTCGCGAAATGTCACAAACTTTGTACAACTGAGTATGTTTGGAGTTCCAGAATAAATGTTTCAAATGTCCATTAAGCGTATAGCATTCAATTGTTTCCATATTTCTCCCTCTGCACTGTTTTTCGGTTCCAAACGATCGCATGACACGCGTTGACTCCAGTCTGAATCACCTATTTAGGCTTAAATTATATTCTTGTCATCAGATCACTGCAAATTTCAAATGAATGATTTAAATTTACGCAAATCCATATATTTATTAAATTATTTAAACCTCTCTCAGATTAAATAAAAAACTTTTCAAATTTATCTCATTTTATTTGTATTTTGTATAATATCGTGCAAACAAGCGTGATATAACCATCGTGAAGAAGCGTGATGCAACCATCACGCTTGTTCTCTCCGATGACTTCAAAGTAAGCTTATGTTGTCAGTATTTCTTATCTTTATACACATTGAGTGGAGCACTGGAGGTTTATTTTTCCCTATGCTGACACTGGATATTCACCAATCTCTGTCAGTTGCATTGTGTCTTCGTTGGACAAGCGATTGGTAATGGGAGGTTGAATTAGTTGGCAATTCTGCTAGTTTGTGAGATCCACGTAAGATTTAACTTTAAAGTTAAGTGAAGGAGTTTGGAACACGTGAACTCCTGCTTCCGTTTGTTCCTTTCTTTCAAAATCCTCCGTAGTACAATTTCTCGCACGTTCTGGTTTGGGTCAACAAGAATTATTGCTTCTGGATGGCCAAAATAACCATTACTTTGGATGACACCATAGCTTCACCAATAGCTTCAGATTTTCTGTAAGGTAGCAAGAAGCTTGAAGTGTTTTCCAAAGATTTCGTGCTTCTTCTGTACAGTTGCCATGTGAATTGATTGTTAACGACGCAGGAGGTTAAACCTTTATAATAAACTCAGTCAAAGATTGTGGTTCATTGGGAGGATCGTGTGCACCAATATAAACACGCAATATTCGGTAAGACGTTGTTGACCAGCGGCCACGGGGAATTTTTCCAAGATTTTTGTGTGACAAATTCTCTGGAAAAAAGAACATTTGTCGCTGCAGTGCAGATATCGTGCATGTATCTCTGATATGTGCTCAGATCAGTTTTGTCTACAGAAAGAACTGTGGTGTTAATTTTTCACAACAAGTAAAAGTTCACATTTCTCAAACTGTTTTCCAGTTAGATAACAGTACGTTTTAGTGCCGGTTGTATCGCCATCCAAGTGCTGCGTTAGATGCCTCAGCAGTAGCTCATTATCATGAAGCTGGCACAAGATTTTTTACAAAAGAGTTATATACAGCTGAAAGCACCACACTTATTTCCCGTGTTTTTTTCATTCCCCTCACCTCCAAATGCTAACAGTGTAGATATAACAAAATGACTTTCTGTGCAAAATGTCGTTATACATTCAATAATGTCTTTAGCAGAAGGGGTTATCGGTGACACTTTCCCGATGTAATTGCTGCCAGGTTCTTCTATTAGTGTCACATGTTCTTCAAGCTCTCTTTGATGATGTTCCCTCGATGCTCATAGGGGCCGTTTAAGTCCTTTAAGTTATTTGTGGCAATGAAACTGAAATTTTGAATTTGGCTATATTTCTATCTTTCTCTTATTATCTTATGTCTGTCTATAACATTGAAAATGTCGTCGTATGTCACAACTGCTAAGTTTTCAAGACGTGCACTACCTACTCATGCCACAGCTCTGTTGGCCACTCCAATTCTGTCGCCCGCTGTAGCTAGGGATTGAAGATACAGCAAGAAGATATTTATTGATTGCTTTAAATTTTAACACTTATGTTTCCCCTACATTCGCCCAACTTTTCCGTGCCATCGGGAAGAGGAAATCGGAAATAAAAAAAAACAGTGAAATGTGAAAATGTACATAATTTTTCGCTATTTGGTCATTTTTATATTCCCAAAATGGAACCGGACTATATTTATGGATTATTCGAAAATTGTGCGCTTATGATTCTTGTATTTTCTTCCCACTTTTCCGTTCTAGCGGGAAAAGGAAATCGGAAATTAAAAAAAACCCGCTAAAATGTGAAAATTTACATCCTTTCGATTAATTTTATCATATTTAGACCCTAAAGTGCAACCGGAAGAAATTTATTAATTGTTCTAAAATTTTGCTCTGGTGCTCCTTTTATATTCTTACAACTTTTTCGTGCTAGCGGGAGGAAAAAATCGGAAATTTAAAATATTACTTAAATGTGAAAATTTACACCATTTTCGGCTAAAATTGCATATTTAGACCCTAAAGTGGAAATGGAAGATATTTATTAATTATTTAAAAAAAAATGCGTATATTTCTAAGACCATTCCGCAAACTTTCCGCGAAAGCGGAAAAAGGATTTCGAAAAAAAAAAATTACTCTCCGCCCTTATGCACGTATCTAAGCAAACAAACGAGCAAGCTGGAATTAATTTATTCCAAGGTTTTTATGCAACAAAATTCAACAGTTTCCGTCAGGAAAACTGATGTCAATAGGTTATTGAAGTACAAGCTTCAACAAAGCTAATGTTCATATATATTTTTTAAACATTCAATCAGTTAGGGATCGCAATAAATTTTTATAAATAGAGTATAAAACAGCGATAAACAATTAATGAATTTGCAGAAGCCACCTAATATGCAAAAAAAAAAAAAAAAGTTTTATTAAAGAAGACAAGACCAATGACAGTTACGAAACAAATGGTATTTTTAGATTTCCTATATAGTAGTAGTAGTCCAAGTAGTGATTTAACAGACGGTGATATTGGTCCAACCTCTTATAATTTAAACGTTGATGATTTCGTGCAGTTTAAGCGAAAATGATTAGAACTAATGTATCGTGGTAAAATTACGAAAAAAAAAATCACTCGTAATGAATCACTCTTAATATCTTGAGGGAAAAAGCAAAATAAATCTACATTCTTTTCCTCATAATATTGAGATGAGTGACGTGGATGTTAATGCGTTTCTTCTGAAGTTTACTGAACCTGTAACTATTAGGCTGACATGTACAGCTAATTATGTCTTAATACTTTTGACTGATTTATATTTGTTTTATTTCAAGTAGGCTAAACATGTTATTTTCCTTGTTTTTAATTTGTCATATGTTGCAATATTTTTTATCTTTATTTGGGAATTATTATAATTTTCTATTTGAATAATGTAATCTAAAAAAAACGTTGATGATTTCGTGCAGTTTAAGGGAAAATGATTAGAACTAATGTATCATGGGAAAATTACGAAAAAAAAATCACTCGTAATGAATCACTCTTAATATCTTGAGGGAAAAAGCAAAATAAATCTACATTCTTTTCCTCATAATATTGAGATGAGTGACGTGGATGTTAATGCGTTTCTTCTGAAGTTTACTGAACCTGTAACTATTAGGCTGACATGTACAGCTAATTATGTCTTAATACTTTTGACTGATTTATATTTGTTTTATTTCAAGTAGGCTAAACATGTTATTTTCCTTGTTTTTATTTTGTCATATGTTGCAATATTTTTTATCTTTATTTGGGAATTATTATAATTTTCTATTTGAATAATGTAATCTAAAAAAAATGTTCGAAAGTGTTTTAATTATGTTGTGTTCCTTTTAACCATACACAGTGTCCCTCCCTTCTCCTCCAATGGGAATAAAAGGGACATTTATGCCAATTTATAAAAAAATTGTATATATTTTTAATTATTGTACTTGAGAAAAAAATATTATTACTAGCATCAAAGCAAATCTCTAGACGAGCGTTTGGCGCAAAATCGAAAGTGATACGCTTTAGTGTTTTTATTTTATGTGCTTTACAGACAAAATATTCCTTCCATCCCCAATCTCCCCTATAGAAATACATGAAGGTATAATTCATTCAACACTTTATGTTTTATTTACAAATATCTTCTAAGAATTATTTGAGTAGAAAATCAATCTAAAAACTACTTTAAAAATAGAACTTGTCAGCAGAATAAAAGTCTGTTTTGTTTACAGAAATACGAACATATTTACAAATCCTTCATTGGCCAACAACCGATCATTTTAGACAAATGCTTGTTGAAGTCTCACTTTCTGAAGACGTTAACTAAGCGTAACTGATAATACATCAGATAAAGGAGATGAAAACATATTTAATAGTCCCCGAACCAAGTGTAAATTTCGTCAGTTATTTCCCCTCACCGGATAATTTGTAAAATGCTTCAGAGAGTTGTAATTGTATAGAGAGTAAGATTTGTCAAATTGTAGCTAACCCAATATCTTGAAGAAAAAAAAAGCCAGCTGATTATAAAGTGGTGGTTAATACGTCAACTGGTCACACGAACATGAAAAATATATACAGGGTTCAAAGGAAAGTCCCTTTAACCTGAAAATACTTGCGAATGAAGAGAGCTACAGATATGGAAGTGAGGTGACGGTATAGTAAAGCGACTACGCTCGACCTAATGCAAACGACAGCAGCGCTCCCTAGTGGAGAAATTTCGAAGATACCCAGCTAAAAATGAACTGCAGAAATTCTATAAAAAAACCGCAGTTGTAAAACTGCGGTGATTTGGCCAATTCCACTACAGATTTTTTGCGGTCAATACAACCACAAAACTACTGCAGTTTATTAACCGCAGAAATTTCGCAGTTGTATTGACCACAAAAATTCTACAGAAAATTTATAGTTATATCAATATTAAAAATTCTGCAGAAATTTCGCAGTTCCATTGACCGCAAAAATTCTGTAGTGGAATCGGCCAAATCACCGCAGTTTTCCAACTGCAGATTTTTTGTAGTTATATCGACCTCAAAAATGTTGTAGTTTTTTTACTGAGCATCGTTTCAAATCTGGTTTCTATAACATTATATGCTTTGGAGTGAAAAATCTGTTGAAATAGAAAAGTCCTAAGTAAAAAATCTCAAACATTTGTAGAATGCTTCAAGTTTATTGTGTGGCATGTTTACTTTATGAAAGCAATTGCATGTCATTGGAACTGTGTAAGTAGCAAGTTATCTGTCAAAAAGCACGCATTGCGATTGGGAGGAGAGGGGGAGAAATTTTGAGGCTGCTGAATTCACGGTTGGCAAGTGTGGCTGCTTGATAGGGCTGGGCAATATGTCTATTAATATAAATCGGCATCTTTATATCATGATATCCTGATATATTGAATTAGGAAAGTGCCCTCAGGGAGGCAAAGTAGTGTGCGAGTAGCGGTAAGTGCATAAAATGATTAAGCGGTCACAGGCCTTTTCCAACGATATGTCACATGATGACAAAATGTAGAAGAGTGCCCTCCAGAGGATGGGGGGGGGCAAAGTAGTGAGAGGAGTACCAGAAATGCATAAAATGATTAAGCGGTCACAGGCCTTTCCAACGATATGTCACATGATGGGTGTTGGCAAAATATAGAAGAGTGCCCCCCCCAAGGGGACAAAGTAGTGGGCGGAGCACTGGAAATGCATAAAATCATTAAGTGGTCACAGGCCTTTGCAACGATATGTCACATGACGGGATGCCGGCAAAATTTAGGAAATTGCCCCCCCTGGGGGACAAAGTGGTGGGCAGAGTACCGGAAGTGCATAAAATGATTAAGCGGTCACAGGCCTTTCCAGTGACATGTCACATGACGGGTGTCAGGAAAATGTAAGAAAGTGCCCCCCAGGGGGGTAAAGTAGTCGGCGGAGCACTGGAAATGCATAAAATGATTAAGCGGTCACAGGCCTTTTCAACGATATGCCACATGATGAAGTGCCAGCAAAATTTAGGAAATTGCCCCCCCCCTGGGGGGCAAAGAGCGGGCGGAGTACCGGAAGTGCATAAAATGATTAAGCGATCACAGGCCTTTCCAATGACATGTCACATGACAGGAGTCAGCAAAATGTAAGAAAGTGCCCCCAGGGAGGCAAAGTAGTGGGCAAAGCACTGGAAATGCATAAAATGATTAAGCGGTCACAGGCCTTTGCAACGATATTTTACATGACGGGAGTCAGCAAAATGTAAGAAAGTGCACCCCAAGGGGACAAAGTAGTGGGCGGAGCACTGGAAATGCATAAAATGATTAAGCGGTAACAGGCCTTTGCAACGATATGTCACATGACGGGATGCCGGCAAAATTTAGGAAATTACCCCCCTGGGGGCAAAGTGGTGGGCGGAGTACTGGAAGTGCATAAAATGATTAAGTGGTCACAGGCCTTTCTAATGACATGTCACATGACGGGAGTCAGCAAAATGTAAGAAAGTGCCCCCCAGGGGGGCAAAGTAGTGGGCAGAGCACTGGAAATGTATAAAATGATTAAGCGGTCACAGGCCTTTGCAACAATATTTTACATGACGGTGTGCCGGCAAAATTTAGGAAATTGCCCCCCCCCCGGCCTTTGCAACGATATGTCACATGAGGGGTGACGACAAAATTTAGAAAAATGCCCCCCCAGGTGTGGAAGTGGGGGAGATGGTCACTGGAGGTACATAACATGAATAAGTAGTAAGAAATTTGCATATTACATGATCTATTGAGGAAATTCGCATATTTCGCACGATCATTTGAAGAAATTCGCTCATTTTACACGACCCTTTGGTGAAAATCACGCTTTTTCCACAACCTTTCAAAGAAATTCGCATAATACACGATCTTTCGATGAAATTTGCGTATTTCGCACGAGCTTTTGAAGAAATTCGTATATTTTACACGATCTTTCGATGAAATTTGCATATTTCGCAGAATCTTTTGAAGGAATTCGTATATTTTACATGATCTTTTGGTGAAATTCACGTATTTTGCACGATCTTTCAAAGAAATTCACATATTTTACAAGATCGTTTGACGAAATACAAATTTTTTCGCGATCATTTGACAAAAATGATATTTTATCGCGACTCTTTGATAACATTCGTGCTTTTTCCACGACCTTTCAAAGAAATTCGCATATTACATGACCTTTCGGCGAAATTTGCACGATCTTTTGAAGTGATTTGCATTCTTTACACGGCACTTTGTCAAAAATCTCCAATTTTCCACGATCTTTCGCAAAAATTCGCTCATTTTCCACAATCTTTTAACAAAATTCACGCTTATTTCGCGATCATTCGACAAAAATCACATTTCTTTGCGATTCTTTAACGAAATTCTCGTTTTTCCCACGACCTTTCAAAGAAGTTCGCATATTTTACACGATCGTTTGACGAAATTCGCATATTTTACATGAACGTTTGACAAAAATCACATTTTTTTTCGCGATTCTTTGACAAAATTCAAAATCCTTCACTTAAAATTCGCAGTCTTTCCAAGAAATTTGCATATTACATGATCTTTGGATGAAATTCGTGTATTTCGCACAATCTTTTGCAGAAATTCGAATATTTTACACGATCCTTTGGCAAAAATCATGTTTTTTTTTTTGCAATTCTGCGATGAAAATCGTGTCTTTTTCGTGATCCTTTAACGAAAATTGCATTTTTCCCGCAATCCTTTGCCAAAAATTGTGCATTTTGCATGATCTTTTGCCAAAAATCTCGCATTTTCCACAATCTTTCGCCAAAATTTGCTCATTTTCCACAATCTTTTAACAAAATTCACGTTTATTTCGCGATCATTCGACAAAAATCACATTTCTTTGCGATTCTTTAACGAAATTGTCGATCCTTCGACGAAATTCTCGTTTTTCCCACGACCTCGACCTTTAAAAGAAGTTTTCATATTTTACACGATCGTTTGACAAAATTCGCATATTTTACACTAGGGGTGCACAACCTTTTTAAGAGAAGGGCCACTTTCAAAAATGTCTGGGTTGTCGAGGGCCACATCAGTCACACGAAGAGAATTCTCTTTCGGGGAGGTGTGTGGGGGGGTTACCCCTCTAGGTTCCTCTACCCAGACAACATGTCCAATTCAGTTGGCAAGGATATATCAACAGTTTACGTTTGTATATATAACAAGGATTAATTTTAAAGAGTGATAATATTCCTGTACTTTATTCGGGGGAGTAAATTTTATTTTATTAAAAGTGCTAAAAAACAAACATAGGCATGAAAATGGCTGGTGCCGAAAAAAAATGCAAACTTTATGAACGAAGGGGGCAGGAAGAGCTGATCAACAACATTTGAGATTTTTATGGACCTGATCAATGAAATTTGTGATTTTCCCGTGCTTGATCGACAAAATTAGCGATTTTTCCGCACCGGATCGACGAAATTCCCTATCTTACCGCACCTAGTCGACGAAATTCCTATTAATCTGCACCTGATCGGCGATATTTGCGATTTTTCCACGCCTGATCGACAAAATGTGCGATTTTTTCGTGCCCGACCAACGAAATTCGCGATTTTTCGGATCCCGATCGACAAAAACTCATGATTTTTTTTCGTGCAAGAACGACGAAATTTCCGATTTTTCCACCTCTGACCGACGAGATTCGCGATTTTTTCAAACGGTAAATTGACGAAATTTGCGATTTGTTCTCGCAATAATCTGACGGAAGTCGCAATTTTCCCGCAGCCAATCAATGAAATTTCCAATTTTTCCACGCATTATCGAGAAAAGTCGCGTTTTTTCTGTGCCTGACAACGAAATTTGCAATTTTACCGTGCCAGATCGACAAATTAGCTATTTATCGTGCGAAACCAACAAAATTTGCGATTTTCTCATCCCCGATTGACAAAACTCGCGATTTTTTGGTGTCCGTTCGACGAAGCTTGTGATTTTTCTGAGCCCGATCAACGAAATTCGCGATTCTTAACTGACTGACGAAATTCGCAATTTTTCCCGCGTCAAATTGACGAAATTCGCAATTTTTCCCACGGCAAATTGATGAAATTCAAGATAAACAGATGAAACACGCGATTTTTCCGCACCTAATTGACAAATTTTGTGATTTTTCCACACCCGATAGACGAAATTCACGATTCCTAACTGACTGATGAAATTTCCAATTCTTTCCCGCGGCAAATTGACGAAATTCGCAATTTTTTTCGCGCGACTTACGAAACATATTTTTCCGCAGTCGACCAAGAAAACTCGCACTTTTTTTGCGCATCGTCAACAAAATTAACGATTTTTTCGTGTCCGATCAACGAAATTTGCAATTTTTCCGCTCTTGATCGACAAAATTCGCAACTTTTCCGTGTCCGATCAATGAAATTCGCGATTTTTCCGATCCCGTTCGCCAAAACTCGTGATTTTTCCTAGTCCGACTTTTCCTTGCCCGATCGACAAAATTTGCGAATTTTTTTCCACGCTTCAACTATAAAATTCACGTTTTTTCGGTGTTCGATCAAGAAATTTGTGATTTTTCTGCACCTGACCATCAAAATTCGCGATTTTTCCGTGTCCGATCAATGAAATTCGCAATTTTTCCGAGCCTTATCGACAAAATTTGCTATTTTTCCGCATCCGATCAACGAAATTTGCGATTTTTTCTCGCCCGATCTACGAAATTCCCAAATCTTAACTCACTGATGAAATTGGCAATTTTTTCCAGCTGCAAATTGACGAAATTCGCGATATTTTCTCGTGACTGACGAAACTCACTATTTTTCCGTAGTCGATCATGAAAATTTGCAATTTTTCCTCGCATCATCAAAAAATTTTATGATTTTTTCGTCCCCGATCAGCGAAATTTGCAGTTCTTTTCCGTGCTTCATCGACCAAATTCGCGATTTTTCTGTGCTCGATCAAGGAAATTTGCGATTTTTCCGAGCCCGATCAAAGAAATTTGCGATTTTTCCAAGCATCAAGGACAAAATTCGCCATTTTCCTGCACCCGATCAATAAAATTCGCTATTCTTATTTGACTAACATAATTTTCAAATTTTCCCGAAGCAAATTAACGAAATTCACGATTCTGCGACTTTTCGACAAAAATTGCAATTTTTTCCAGTTATAAATTGACAAAGTTCGCGGGCCACAGGTTATGCATCCCTATTTTACACGAACATTTGACAAAAATCACATTTTTTTTCGCGATTCTTTGACGAAATTCACAATCCTTCGCCGAAATTCGCAGTCTTTCCACGACCTTTCAAATATCAAGAAAGATCATATTACATGATCTTTGGATGAAATTCATGTATTTTTCACATAATCTTTTGCAGAAATTCGAATATTTTACACGATTTTTTGGTGAAAATCATGATTTTTTTCAATTCTGCGATGAAAATCATGTCTTTTTCGTAATCCTTTAACGAAAATCGCATTTTTCTCGCAATCCTTTGCCAAAAATCTGGCATTTTCCACGATCTTTTGCCAAAAATCTGGCATTTTCCACGATCTTTTGCCAAAAATCTGGCATTTTCCACGATCTTTTGCCGAAAATTTCACGTTTTCCATAATCTTTTAACAAAATTCATGTTTTTTCATGATCATTTGACAAAAATCACATTTTTTGCAATTCTTTAACGAAATTCGCAATCCTTCAATGAAATTCACGGTTTTCCCATGACCTTTCAAAGAAATTCTCATATTACACGATCTTTCAAAGAAATTCGCATATTTTACACGATCGTTTGACGAAACACGCACATTTTTTCACAATCATTTGACAAAAAATTGTTTTTTGCAATTCTTTGACAAAATTTGCGATCCTTTGCCGAAATTTGCAGTTTTTCCACGACCTTTCAAAGAAATTTGCATATTACACAATCTTTTGACGAAATTCGTGTATTTTGCACAATCTTTTGAAGAAATAGGCATATTTTGCATGATTATTGGTGAAAATAGTGTTTTTTCACAATTCTTTGATGAAAATCGTGTCTTTTTCATGATCCTTTAACGAAAATCGCATCTTTCGCCAAAAATCTCACATTTTCCATGATCTTTTGCCAAAATTCGCTCATCTTGCACGATATTTAGTAAAATTCACGTTTTTTTTGCGACCATTGATAAAAAACCACATTTTTTCGCAATTCTTTGACGAAATTAGTGTTTTTTCCACAACCTTTCAGACAAATTCACATATTACACGATCGCATCATGTTTAATTTTTTCTCCAATATTTTTTAGAAAATATTTGTAAATTCCCTGACTTTTCCTATATATTTTGAAATTTCCCTGACTGTCCATGACACTGGGAACACAGTAAATATAAAAAATATAATCATTGAAACAACCCTCAGTCTCAGTCAGGGCTGTCTGCCCACCTATCCGCCCAAAAAAACAAGTTTGGGCTTTTTTTAAAAAACCTTACTTAATAAAACCCCAAAAAACCCACATAAAAGTGGGTTTTATTGGGTTTTTTTGGTTTATACAAGTTTTTTGCTGCACAGTATCATTTATTTTTAATTACTACTTATTTGTTATGATTCTGTTATACATGCAAGATAAAAATTTAATTAAATTTAGGTTTTCAGACATCATTGTATAAAAAGATAAAAATGATTTGAAAGAGCTGCAAAACCCAAACCTCATCAAATTAAAATTATCCAAAAGGAAAAAATGACTTTTTTATCATTCATTATCTAATATGTAAAAATGAAAATTTGTCCGTCTGTAATTCTATACAAATCGACAGTTTGGAAGACAGGATTGTGAAATGTTACATATATGTGTATTAAAACACGGCCGAGGCAACTAAATTAATCCGGATCTAAATAATTTATAGTTAATTTTTAATTAATAAAACATCACCAATTTAACAGCAAGTTCCTATCAAATTTAAACATTTTACGTTATAGTAGTTGCTAACAATTAAAAATCCACAATAAAATTCTTATCACAAAAATTCCTTTTCTATTGCAAGATTTCTATGTGAAAAATGAAATAAATAGTTTGACGAATATAAAAAAATTTAATATTACATCATAACTTTTCTATTGCAAGATTTCCAAATGAAAAATGAAATAAATAGTTTGACAAATTTAAAAAAGAAGTTAATATTACGTCACATTAGAAATGTAATGGATGGTTTAGGAAATGTAATGCAATGGATGGCAGGTGAATATATAATGTTATATGAGTTTGAAAAAGCACATTGAAACATGATAAAAACCTGAGCATAAGCTCGATAAGATAATTGGCATTTTAACATTTTGAAGTTCTCTGAATTTGTTTTCGCCATTTTTAAATCTATTCCATATACATACTCTTGTGTATGCATGTATATTAGAATTTCCACAAAGGTTTAGGTCCCTAGAGCTCAGTCTTAGTGAAGAACTGAAATAAAGATGACAAATTGCCATTTTTCTTTAATAATGAAAAATTCTGTAAATAACAAAATACTCGGAAACAACTTTTCATCAAAAGGTTTTAATCTTGGTCTCAATCCAGATCACAGATTATATTTACTAAGTAAGTAGGTAATCTGTCGTCTGGATTAAAGGAATAAAAAAACAGTGAAAATTACGTAAATTAACAGGCAATCCTTGATTTTTCAAAACAAACATTCTTAAAATTCTGTGCAACGCCAGCTACTTTAGCTAGCATTATATAGGGTAGATGTGCCAGTAATGGATACCCTTAAGGAATTTCTTTAAAAATTATTTTTTTATTAATAGTTATAATTATTATATTCCAGTTTTTTCAATATTATATTAATCTATCAACAATATTTAACCATTCTTATAGCCTCATTTCCCCATATGAATAGAAATTTAATTTTAATTAACAAAAATATATCAAAACACCCAAAAGCCCAGTAATGGACACCCTCTGGCCCAGTAGTGGACACCCCATAAAAAGTAATAAATATAATTGTTTTTATGACTGTATTTAGAACCAGAATTTAATGAATACATACTAATGAAACAAAATAGTTATTTTAAATAAATTTAACAATTAGGATACCAGCAATTAATAAAATATTTGTGATAATCATTTACTGTTTGCATCAATTATTGTAATTATCAGAAGATCGATGTTTTAATTATTTTAGATGGATAATTTAAAACACTAAATATCAGACAATTACAGCTATCAAATTATTGAAACAGTGGTGGATTTAAAAGGTAATAATAATAAAATAAAAAAAAAGTTTTGGAATATTAATGTTTAGTTTTGTGCCACTATTTTTAATAATCTTCCAGAGATTACTTGATATATCATTTATAATAATTAATATTACAAATATGAAAGAAATGATATTGTGAGTTGAATATTTTAAATACTAAATAAAATAATTCCAAAATAAAACTGTAGAACCAGAGTTTCCCGCCGGCTTAAAAAGGGCAGGGTGTTGCTTGTATGAAAAGGGCACTTTCGGATTCAGAAGGGCATTTCTTGAAATTTTTAAAGGCATTCTTTTGATTTTTAAAACTACTTTTTAATATTTAATAGACAGAACGGTATTTTAAAGACAGCAATGAGTCAATTTTTACTATGCAAGTAAATTTTTTGATAAACAAAGGAGTAAAGGCATTTTTTTCAGGTGGAGGCAACGAGGGAGCTAATTTTTTAAATGAGGGGCAAGAGGGGTGCTATCTTGTAAACCTAAGGGCAGGCAGGGTGCAGCACCCTCCTGAAACTGCCTGGGGGAAACTCTGGTAGAACTGATGTTTGAGGCCACTGATCTGCAGATTTACTAGTTACATGAATATTACCTATAACTTTTATTAATAGTATTGCATTTTTTTTTATTTATTTTTTTTTTTAACAAAGAAACATTTAAGACAGAAAATGGATTTTTAATAGCTTCTGTAACTTAATTGTTTTTATTTAAACGGAGAGGGATTAAGCCCTATGAGCCCCTCTCTGACTGTGCTTTTAAACTGTATTTTTCTGCTTCCTGGCCGGTTTGATTGCCAGATTATAAAATATGTGAGGTATATATATATATATGTACTACATAAAAAAAATAAAATATTGAAATTTTACTAATCACATAAAATAACTTAAAAGCAGCTATTTATAAAAGTTTTGGTGTTATTACATTTTGGTAAGTACCTATAATTTAAAAATTAAATTTGATTATTTAGGTTTGTAGTTAAGTCAAAATATTTTATGCACTATAAACATTACTGAAATTGCATTTTTAGCAATGTCTACATGGGGTGTCCATTACTGGAAAATGACTAATTAACCATCCCAGTAATGGACACCCCCTCTTAAAACCTTAAAAATAAATGAAATTTAGTAAATGGCCGTTAGTATATAATATTCTAAGTTTCCTATTGCTACTCAAACAAAAACATTCAAATTTTGCAAGAAAATAATTAATATATAAATTAATTAAACGAAGCGAACTCTTAGCCTCTTCATTAAGATTTTCACAGAAAAACAGTGAAACTTTGAAACATTATTTTCTGCTTCTTGATTGGTTTGATTAAAAGTGTAAACAATAGCCCAGTTTTATAAAACATTCAAGGGGGTATTATAAAAAAAATAATTAAATCTAAATATTTATTAGTTATTTTTTTATGAACCAAAAACATCAAGGGGTGTCCATTACTGGAAGGGTGTTCATTACTGGCACATCTACCCTATATAGATATATATACTATTACATATCATTCATTAAGGTCCATATAATTTATTTAAAAAAAATTTTATAACAGTTGCTTAAAAATATGTTTATAATGTATTAAGTATTTTAAAGTTGAACTGCATTTAATATTTCATTTTGTTTTACACTCAAAAATCCCCATTTTTGTTATTAAGAGGTACCACGTAAAATAACAGATACGATGAAAATCAGAAAATGATAAAGGAGGCATTTGTAGTCTGTACCTGTCTGAATAAAAAAACTTTTTTTCTTTAGACACTCTGCATATAAGTAAAATTGAAATCTATTAAATACAGCCACAACTGCAAAAATACATAATACATTATGAACATATTTTCTATGTACTATTAAAAAAATGAATTATAACCTATACACTAGTCATTTTTCCTATGTAGTCATAAAAAATTAAAAATACAAGTTCTTTGTATTATATTAATTTGGTGGCTGTTGGGTCTTGCAGTTCATTCAAATCATTTTTAATTTTTATGCAAATATGTCTGAAAATCTAAATTTAATTCAAATTTTATCTTACATATATAATAGAATCATAACAAGTAAGTAATTAAACATAGTTGGCACTGTTCAAAGAAATGGCAGCAAAAAACTCCAAAAACCTGAAAGAAACCAAAAAAACCCACACGGGTTGGGTTTTTTTCAGCCCTGGTCTCAGTACACAAAACAAAAGTAAAAACATTAAAAAAAAAAATCAGAAATATTAAGCAAATTACTTATAAATAAAAGAAATACTTCTTTGACGGGCATAAAGTAAACACCACCCATATGTACTGATTTAAGACATAATGTAAACAAAAGAAAATTACATAAAATAAAATTTATATGCACTTAGCAAAACACACCAAGCTGCTATGCTTTATTAGACAATTACCAACCAATTATGTTCTTAAAAAGAAAATAAATCACTTACCGGTGAAATGGTAATCCAACTTTAAATCAATAAGCTGTACAATAAACAACTTATAAATGTCATACATTTTTATTTGGCACAGATGTCATATACACTCCATATTGGCACAATTTTTTTTCTGACGCCAATGTCATGTAAGCACCGGGTACTTAACTGACACCAAAGTGTCATTATTTTGCTTGATATAGTAAACCGGATATAGATGATATGGTAACGAGGTTTGGTTGGTGTTATGGTAACATCTGTGCCGAATATTTTTACGAGTGCAGTGACATGCTTTTCTTTTAAACTGCCAAAATGCACTCCTACCAGAGTTTCCTTAGGCAGTTTAGGGTGGGGGTGGAGGTTGAACTGCACACCACCTGCCCTTTGGTTGATTTGATTTGATTATCGGAGCCTACGCTCGATTATGAGGTTTTCAGCTTTGCTTCACTTGGCGGCTTTGTACCTCTAATGATCCAAAATTGCTAATACAGTTCTCTATAAACAGCTCTTTCAGTAGACGTTACATTCATAGATGAGAACTTGTTTTTATTGGGATTAAATTCCAGGAAGAACTCCCCTTCATCAGAATCTGTTGGTTCTCGGTAGAAAAGAAATAAGGAACTTGGAGGTAGATTTGCCCGCTGCTACAGCCAGGTCACATATATCATGGAAAGTCGCACTGTCAGCAGACAGATCTAATCGCTGATAGAGTTGACCTTGCTCTGTGCGAAACTTTCAGCATTCTAGAAGGTAGTGGTCAGCGGTTTCCAAGACTTGACACTCTGAGCAGAAGTATGAATTCCATAGGCCAAAACGATGAAATTGTGCCATGGTACGCAACGAGCGGGTCTGTATGACCTTTGGTTTAAAAAACAGCGTTCGAAATCCTTGGTGGTCCGCTGGTCCGAGACCACCAAAAGCGCAATCGGACCACTAATTTGAAAAATTTAGTGGTCTGCAGGACCAGTAACTTTTCCCCCCCTTTCTCACAGGTAAACTTAATTTACCCGTCCCCTAGAAAACCACAACCAAACACAAATTACACAATTTTAAAAAAATTGCATTAAATCTCAGTCATTTGAAATAAATAATCAGATGAATAAAATATCTAATTAATAATTTTATAGTTTTTCGTTATGTATACAGTTTATTTAATTTTTAGTAAATTATAATTTTACATTTTACTACGCTGAAAATTTTGGATGGCTGTAAAGGAAGTTTGGTTTATATTCTAAGAGGGGGGGGGGGGGGGAAGGTCACTCAAGGGTTAAAGGGACTTAATAGAATTTTATGTAGTGGGCCAGTGATGATGACTGCGGACCAGTAAATTCTCATGCTTACTGGTCCTTGGGACCAGTGACTTTTTTTTTATCAATTCTACCACTGTAAAATATCACCCTTCTTGTTCCACATCCAAAAAATTTGCATGCACATTGTTTTAATTGTGGTTGTCATGCACACTGTTTTAAATAAATTATATATCTAAGTTAAAAACATTTCATTGTTTAAAATCAGCAGCACTACTTGAAAATTGATATATAAAAAAAAAAAAAAAAAAAAAAAAAAAAAAAAAAAAAGACGAACAATACACAAAAACTGCAACTAATCAATAAAAAACTTAAATTGATTCTTGAACGCTTTTGTTAATGAATTACTCAACTAGCTTCTAAAAAAAAAAAAAAAAAAAAAAAAAAAAAAAAAAAAAAAAAAAAAAAAAAAAAAAACTGCACCTCTATTATTCTTTTGAAAAAAGCAAATAACAATAATGATAATATCTTGAAACTACAAAATTCTCCTCCGAAATATTTGTATTGGTAAGATTTGTTTTAAAAAAAGGGGCCTGTTTTTTGGAAGTATACGAGTCCTTTGCTAAAATTATGTACCGAGCTAGATCTGCCTTTTTGAATCTGCAGGCATGGTCTCAGAGTCCTTTCAAAGAGACAAATCTAGCTCGGTACATAATTTTAGCAATCTTGTGGTTATGGACGTTCATTTAAAAAACAATAATTAACGAGGAAGTATTACAAGAACGAAAAGGGCTATAAAAATTAAGAGGAACGATCAAGCATAGCATAAGAAAAAAGTGAGCGGGAAAGGAGTCACATGTATTGTAAACAATCGCCGGATATCGACAGTTCAGTTGAGGAGTTCTTCTGCTGCCGGGATACAGACACATTTACGCTGTTAGCGAAATGAGATTGACCAATCAGAAAACTTGCTTCCTTAAAGCAGGGAAAAGTTCCCGAAATACAAGCTTCTGATTGGTCGATCTCGTTTCGCTAACAGCGCAAAATCTATCTGGATCCCGGAAAGAATTTAGAATAAAAAAAATTATTTAAATGATATTAATTATTATATATTATTAATAATTATTAATTATAAATATTTATTATTAATTATTTAAATTATATTATATTATTTATATTATGTGATATATAATTAATATTACATATTAATATTATATTATGTGTTATTAATAATTATTAATTATAAATAATTATTATTAATTATTTAAATTATATTATTTATATTACGTAATATAAAATTAATATTATATATTAAAATTATGTGATTTATATGTTAATAAATATCAATAATTATTATTATAAATATTATTATTAATTATTTTATTAATTATTATATTAATAATTTAAATAATAAATAATTATTTAGAGTCAGAAATGCAGCCTCAGCTGCATAAACAATAATCAAATATTCCAATGTAAATTTAAAATAAAATATTTAATAAGAATTATTTTTTTTCATTCGTTTTTATAAAGTAGAAGTAATTTTCGTACAAACTGGAAGTCATGTCTTTTCGGGGAGAAGGGCAAATTGCGTATTTAGTAAATCCGGGTCCGGGTGTGCTATGAAAAAGAAGAAAGGGGGATGGGATGCCTTCTCCCTGGATTTTGAAATTAAAGTTAAAAAAAAAAAAATTCTTCTTTTGAAAAACATAGTAGAATTTATTCTTTTCGAGTAAGTAAAAAAAGGGAAGCATTTTTCCGTTTAGGGGAGGAGGGTGACATAGGAGAGCAACTGCCCCTCCCTAGATTTTCAATTCAGTAACTAATTTTATTTTCTTAATTTGAAAAACATAATAAAATTAATTCTTTACCAGTGATTAAAAAAAAACAAACAAAAAAAAAAAAAAAAAAAAAAAAAAAAAAAACCAGAAACCAATAATTTTACGTTGGGAGGAGGGGGGGGGGGGATGTCATATGACAGTCATTTGTTCCTGCCTGGATTTAAAAATATAAGTACCTAATTTTTTTTCACCGATTTTGAAATACTGAATTTTTTTTTAATTCGAGTGATTTAAATTAAAAGAGGAATTAAAAAGTTTCAGTTGAGGGAGCGGTATAGGAGGCCCATTGCCCTTCCGTGGATTTTGAAATTCTACAAACTAAATTTTCCTTTTTTTTCCTATTTTGAAAACATAGTAGAATTTTTTTTTTTTTTCGAGCAACTTAAAAAAAAAGGAAAAAGAAATTTCTGTTTAGGGGAAGGTGGCACAGGAGACCAACTGCCCCTCCCTAGATATTTCAATTTAAGTAACCCAATTTTTTTTCTCCTGCTATGAAAAACATAGTATAATTTATTCTTTGCGAGTAACTTAAAAATTAAGGTAACCAACAATTTTTCGTTAAAAGGGGGGAGCCTAGGGGAGTGTCATTGCCGCTGGATTTTGAAATATATATATATACCTGAATTTTCTTTTCTCCGATTTTGTATAAATTTTATTTATACGCAGAAACTTAAAATAATAGACGGACAGTATAGCAGAAATATCAGTTGGCCGGGGTTGGGGGGGGGGGGGATAAGAGAAAAGCCATTTCCCTTCCCTGGATTTTGAAATTTAAGTAATTAAATTTTCTTTTTTTCTTTCTTTTTTTTATGAAATGCATAGTAAAATTCATTCTTTTTCAACATTTTAAAATAAAAGAAATAAAAAAAATTCCGTTAAGGAGGGTGGGGGGGATGGAAGGCCCATTCCAATCCCTGCAGTCTGAAATTTAATTAACGGAATTATGTTATTTTCTCCGATTTTGACAAATATAGTAAAATTTATTTATTCCGTAAAGCTTAAAATTAAACAGAAACTAAGAATTTTTCTGTTGGGAGAGAGATTCACCCCCCCCCCCCCTATGTCTCATTCTTAGTAGTTAATTTCGGTCGAGTTTTTTTTTTTATGTTTATGTATTTAAACTTTATCGTAAAGTCAGGTTAAAAACAGTGTAACTTTTTTTCTTTTTTTTTTGGGGGGGGGGAGGAAGATGTAGCCCGAGGTCATCGGCATTCCCCTCCCGGATTTTGACATTTAGTTTTAACTAAATATTTTCTTTTTCTCTGATTAACACATAATAAAATTTATCCCTTTCGGCCAAGTAAAATTAAACACTAAGAGAAAGACGGCAAACTGGTAAAATTAAAGAGATGAAATTACTTCAATACGGCTGTATTACTACAGACGCAAAATCTCATTATTTTAAAAGTTTATGATGACTTCACTTAAACTATAGTATTTTTGAGGTTAATAGCACAGAGAATTTTTTAAATAAAGGACCACAAAAATACGCCACATTAGCCGCAGAATTTCTAAAGTATTTTTATAGTCGAGATTGCACTACAGAAAATCTATAGTTGACTATAGAAAAACATTAAAAATACTCCACTTCTGTAGAAAAACTGCAGTTCATTTTTAGCTGGGATAGCTATTGAAAATCGTAAACGAAAAGAGATAGAGATAAATTTCCAATTAGAAAGTTTTAGAGCATCAATTAATTAGTACGAAACGACATTTTGTTCACACGGATAAGATAAATCATCCCCTGTATACCATAAAATGTCCGAAATCGATGAGTGACGATTTTACTTTGCATATTCACATTCCGTAAATGCAGCAGTGCACAATTTCAGATTGTGACGTTGTGCTGGGCTGTAATGTCTGTAAAAATTTAATTTCCAATGCATTTAAAATTTTAGATTAAATCTATGTCGTCGTATTGAAGAGGCTAGCAATAGACATTCCATGCTGAGAAATGTGGCATGTAGAATTACTCTCACGAATACAAACTTGCATCGTGAACAATGGCGAACTTTTCGAATATACTGAATATTAACTTTTTATCACTGTGAATCAATTTGTCTTTTTTTTTTTTTTCGTGTGATGTTATCAAAATGTATTGAGATAACCACGTATTTATTCCATAAATTGTGCGTATTTCTTCATACTTCTGGCTATTCCATTCAAACGTTTACACAAGAGAGAGTGCATCGATTTCGAACATTTTTGGGTATACAGGCGAAAATTTATCTTATCCATGTAAGCCAAATGTCGTTTCGTACTATTAAATTGATGTTCCAAAACTTTTTAACTGGAAATTTTGCTCTATCTCTTTTCGTTTTCGATTTGCAATGGCTATCTTCCAAATTTCGCCACTACGGGCGCTGCCGTCGTTTGCATTAAATCGGGCGTAGTCACTTTAACCTCACTTCCACAGCTGTAGCTCTCTCCGTTCGCAAGTATTTTCAGGTTAAACGGACATTCCTTTGCACCATGTATATTTTTTCATGTTCGTGTGACCAGCTGACGTATTAACCCACAGTATTTTATAATCAGCTGACGTTTTTTTCCTTCAAGATATTGGGTTAGCTATAATTTGACAAATTTTCAACCGGGAGGAAATGGCTGCTTTTTTTTTTTTTTTTTTTTTTTTTTTTTTTTTTTTTTCGTGTGATGTTATCAAAATGTATTGAGATAACCACGTATTTATTCCATAAATTGTGCGTATTTCTTCATACTTCTGGCTATTCCATTCAAACGTTTACACAAAAGAGAGTGCATCGATTTCGAACATTTTTGGGTATACAGGCGAAAATTTATCTTATCCATGTAAGCCAAATGTCGTTTCGTACTATTAAATTGATGTTCAAAAACTTTTTAACTGGAAATTTTGCTCTATCTCTTTTCGTTTTCGATTTGCAATGGCTATCTTCCAAATTTCGCCACTACGGGCGCTGCCGTCGTTTGCATTAAATCTGGCGTAGTCACTTTAACCTCACTTCCACAGCTGTAGCTCTCTCCATTCGCAAGTATTTTCAGGTTAAACGGACATTCCTTTGCACCCTGTATATTTTTTCATGTTCGTGTGACCAGCTGACGTATTAACCCACAGTATTTTATAATCAGCTGACGTTTTTTTCCTTCAAGATATTGGGTTAGCTATAATTTGACAAATTTTCAACCGGGAGGAAATGACTGCTTTTTTTTTTTTTTTTTTTTTTTCGTGTGATGTTATCAAAATGTATTGAGATAACCACGTATTTATTCCATAAATTGTGCGTATTTCTTCATACTTCTGGCTATTCCATTCAAACATTTACACAAAAGAGAGTGCATCGATTTCGAACATTTTTGGGTATACAGGCGAAAATTTATCTTATCCATGTAAGCCAAATGTCGTTTCGTACTATTAAATTGATGTTCCAAAACTTTTTAACTGGAAATTTTGCTCTATCTCTTTTCGTTTTCGATTTGCAATGGCTATCTTCCAAATTTCGCCACTACGGGCGCTGCCGTCGTTTGCATTAAATCGGGCGTAGTCACTTTAACCTCACTTCCACAGTTGTAGCTCTCTCCGTTCGCAAGTATTTTCAGGTTAAACGGACATTCCTTTGCACCCTGTATATTTTTTCATGTTCGTGTGACCAGCTGACGTATTAACACCCACAGTATTTTATAATCAGCTGACGTTTTTTTCCTTCAAGATATTGGGTTAGCTATAATTTGACAAATTTTCAACCGGGAGGAAATGACTGCTTTTTTTTTTTTTTTTTTTTTCGTGTGATGTTATCAAAATGTATTGAGATAACCACGTATTTATTCCATAAATTGTGCGTATTTCTTCATACTTCTGGCTATTCCATTCAAACGTTTACACAAAAGAGAGTGCATCGATTTCGAACATTTTTGGGTATACAGGCGAAAATTTATCTTATCCATGTAAGCCAAATGTCGTTTCGTACTATTAAATTGATGTTCCAAAACTTTTTAACTGGAAATTTTGCTCTATCTCTTTTCGTTTTCGATTTGCAATGGCTATCTTCCAAATTTCGCCACTACGGGCGCTGCCGTCGTTTGCATTAAATCGGGCGTAGTCACTTTAACCTCACTTCCACAGCTGTAGCTTTCTCCGTTCGCAAGTATTTTCAGGTTAAACGGACATTCCTTTGCACCCTGTATATTTTTTCATGTTCGTGTGACCAGCTGACGTATTAACCACCACTTTATAATCAGCTGACGTTTTTTTCCTTCAAGATATTGGGTTAGCTATAATTTGACAAATTTTCAACCGGGAGGAAATGACTGCTTTTTTTTTTTTTTTTTTTTTTTTTCGTGTGATGTTATCAAAATGTATTGAGATAACCACGTATTTATTCCATAAATTGTGCGTATTTCTTCATACTTCTGGCTATTCCATTCAAACATTTACACAAAAGAGAGTGCATCGATTTCGAACATTTTTGGGTATACAGGCGAAAATTTATCTTATCCATGTAAGCCAAATGTCGTTTCGTACTATTAAATTGATGTTCCAAAACTTTTTAACTGGAAATTTTGCTCTATCTCTTTTCGTTTTCGATTTGCAATGGCTATCTTCCAAATTTCGCCACTACGGGCGCTGCCGTCGTTTGCATTAAATCGGGCGTAGTCACTTTAACCTCACTTCCACAGTTGTAGCTCTCTCCGTTCGCAAGTATTTTCAGGTTAAACGGACATTCCTTTGCACCCTGTATATTTTTTCATGTTCGTGTGACCAGCTGACGTATTAACACCCACAGTATTTTATAATCAGCTGACGTTTTTTTCCTTCAAGATATTGGGTTAGCTATAATTTGACAAATTTTCAACCGGGAGGAAATGACTGCTTTTTTTTTTTTTTTTTTTTTTTTTCGTGTGATGTTATCAAAATGTATTGAGATAACCACGTATTTATTCCATAAATTGTGCGTATTTCTTCATACTTCTGGCTATTCCATTCAAACGTTTACACAAAAGAGAGTGCATCGATTTCGAACATTTTTGGGTATACAGGCGAAAATTTATCTTATCCATGTAAGCCAAATGTCGTTTCGTACTATTAAATTGATGTTCCAAAACTTTTTAACTGGAAATTTTGCTCTATCTCTTTTCGTTTTCGATTTGCAATGGCTATCTTCCAAATTTCGCCACTACGGGCGCTGCCGTCGTTTGCATTAAATCGGGCGTAGTCACTTTAACCTCACTTCCACAGCTGTAGCTTTCTCCGTTCGCAAGTATTTTCAGGTTAAACGGACATTCCTTTGCACCCTGTATATTTTTTCATGTTCGTGTGACCAGCTGACGTATTAACCACCACTTTATAATCAGCTGACGTTTTTTTCCTTCAAGATATTGGGTTAGCTATAATTTGACAAATTTTCAACCGGGAGGAAATGACTGCTTTTTTTTTTTTTTTTTTTTTTTTTTTTTTTTTTTTTTTCGTGTGATGTTATCAAAATGTATTGAGATAACCACGTATTTATTCCATAAATTGTGCGTATTTCTTCATACTTCTGGCTATTCCATTCAAACGTTTACACAAAAGAGAGTGCATCGATTTCGAACATTTTTGGGTATACAGGCGAAAATTTATCTTATCCATGTAAGCCAAATGTCGTTTCGTACTATTAAATTGATGTTCCAAAACTTTTTAACTGGAAATTTTTCTCTATATCTTTTCGTTTTCGATTTGCAATGGCTATCTTCCAAATTTCGCCACTACGGGCGCTGCCGTCGTTTGCATTAAATCGGGCGTAGTCACTTTAACCTCACTTCCACAGCTGTAGCTCTCTCCGTTCGCAAGTATTTTCAGGTTAAACGGACATTCCTTTGCACCCTGTATATTTTTTCATGTTCGTGTGACCAGCTGACGTATTAACCCACAGTATTTTATAATCAGCTGACGTTTTTTTCCTTCAAGATATTGGGTTAGCTATAATTTGACAAATTTTCAACCGAGAGGAAATGACTGCTTTTTTTTTTTTTTTTTTTTTTTTTTTTTCGTGTGATGTTATCAAAATGTATTGAGATAACCACGTATTTATTCCATAAATTGTGCGTATTTCTTCATACTTCTGGCTATTCCATTCAAACGTTTACACAAAAGAGAGTGCATCGATTTCGAACATTTTTGGGTATACAGGCGAAAATTTATCTTATCCATGTAAGCCAAATGTCGTTTCGTACTATTAAATTGATGTTCCAAAACTTTTTAACTGGAAATTTTGCTCTATCTCTTTTCGTTTTCGATTTGCAATGGCTATCTTCCAAATTTCGCCACTACGGGCGCTGCCGTCGTTTGCATTAAATCGGGCGTAGTCACTTTAACCTCACTTCCACAGCTGTAGCTCTCTCCGTTCGCAAGTATTTTCAGGTTAAACGGACATTCCTTTGCAACATGTATATTTTTTCATGTTCGTGTGACCAGCTGACGTATTAACCCACAGTATTTTATAATCAGCTGACGTTTTTTTCCTTCAAGATATTGGGTTAGCTATAATTTGACAAATTTTCAACCGGGAGGAAATGGCTGCTTTTTTTTTTTTTTTTTTTTTTTTTTTTTTTTTTTTTTTTTCGTGTGATGTTATCAAAATGTATTGAGATAACCACGTATTTATTCCATAAATTGTGCGTATTTCTTCATACTTCTGGCTATTCCATTCAAACGTTTACACAAAAGAGAGTGCATCGATTTCGAACATTTTTGGGTATACAGGCGAAAATTTATCTTATCCATGTAAGCCAAATGTCGTTTCGTACTATTAAATTGATGTTCAAAAACTTTTTAACTGGAAATTTTGCTCTATCTCTTTTCGTTTTCGATTTGCAATGGCTATCTTCCAAATTTCGCCACTACGGGCGCTGCCGTCGTTTGCATTAAATCTGGCGTAGTCACTTTAACCTCACTTCCACAGCTGTAGCTCTCTCCATTCGCAAGTATTTTCAGGTTAAACGGACATTCCTTTGCACCCTGTATATTTTTTCATGTTCGTGTGACCAGCTGACGTATTAACCCACAGTATTTTATAATCAGCTGACGTTTTTTTCCTTCAAGATATTGGGTTAGCTATAATTTGACAAATTTTCAACCGGGAGGAAATGACTGCTTTTTTTTTTTTTTTTTTTTTTTTCGTGTGATGTTATCAAAATGTATTGAGATAATCACGTATTTATTCCATAAATTGTGCGTATTTCTTCATACTTCTGGCTATTCCATTCAAACATTTACACAAAAGAGAGTGCATCGATTTCGAACATTTTTGGGTATACAGGCGAAAATTTATCTTATCCATGTAAGCCAAATGTCGTTTCGTACTATTAAATTGATGTTCCAAAACTTTTTAACTGGAAATTTTGCTCTATCTCTTTTCGTTTTCGATTTGCAATGGCTATCTTCCAAATTTCGCCACTACGGGCGCTGCCGTCGTTTGCATTAAATCGGGCGTAGTCACTTTAACCTCACTACCACAGTTGTAGCTCTCTCCGTTCGCAAGTATTTTCAGGTTAAACGGACATTCCTTTGCACCCTGTATATTTTTTCATGTTCGTGTGACCAGCTGACGTATTAACACCCACAGTATTTTATAATCAGCTGACGTTTTTTTCCTTCAAGATATTGGGTTAGCTATAATTTGACAAATTTTCAACCGGGAGGAAATGACTGCTTTTTTTTTTTTTTTTTTTTTTCGTGTGATGTTATCAAAATGTATTGAGATAACCACGTATTTATTCCATAAATTGTGCGTATTTCTTCATACTTCTGGCTATTCCATTCAAACGTTTACACAAAAGAGAGTGCATCGATTTCGAACATTTTTGGGTATACAGGCGAAAATTTATCTTATCCATGTAAGCCAAATGTCGTTTCGTACTATTAAATTGATGTTCCAAAACTTTTTAACTGGAAATTTTGCTCTATCTCTTTTCGTTTTCGATTTGCAATGGCTATCTTCCAAATTTCGCCACTACGGGCGCTGCCGTCGTTTGCATTAAATCGGGCGTAGTCACTTTAACCTCACTTCCACAGCTGTAGCTTTCTCCGTTCGCAAGTATTTTCAGGTTAAACGGACATTCCTTTGCACCCTGTATATTTTTTCATGTTCGTGTGACCAGCTGACGTATTAACCACCACTTTATAATCAGCTGACGTTTTTTTCCTTCAAGATATTGGGTTAGCTATAATTTGACAAATTTTCAACCGGGAGGAAATGACTGCTTTTTTTTTTTTTTTTCGTGTGATGTTATCAAAATGTATTGAGATAACCACGTATTTATTCCATAAATTGTGCGTATTTCTTCATACTTCTGGCTATTCCATTCAAACATTTACACAAAAGAGAGTGCATCGATTTCGAACATTTTTGGGTATACAGGCGAAAATTTATCTTATCCATGTAAGCCAAATGTCGTTTCGTACTATTAAATTGATGTTCCAAAACTTTTTAACTGGAAATTTTGCTCTATCTCTTTTCGTTTTCGATTTGCAATGGCTATCTTCCAAATTTCGCCACTACGGGCGCTGCCGTCGTTTGCATTAAATCGGGCGTAGTCACTTTAACCTCACTTCCACAGTTGTAGCTCTCTCCGTTCGCAAGTATTTTCAGGTTAAACGGACATTCCTTTGCACCCTGTATATTTTTTCATGTTCGTGTGACCAGCTGACGTATTAACACCCACAGTATTTTATAATCAGCTGACGTTTTTTTCCTTCAAGATATTGGGTTAGCTATAATTTGACAAATTTTCAACCGGGAGGAAATGACTGCTTTTTTTTTTTTTTTTTTTTTTTTCGTGTGATGTTATCAAAATGTATTGAGATAACCACGTATTTATTCCATAAATTGTGCGTATTTCTTCATACTTCTGGCTATTCCATTCAAACGTTTACACAAAAGAGAGTGCATCGATTTCGAACATTTTTGGGTATACAGGCGAAAATTTATCTTATCCATGTAAGCCAAATGTCGTTTCGTACTATTAAATTGATGTTCCAAAACTTTTTAACTGGAAATTTTGCTCTATCTCTTTTCGTTTTCGATTTGCAATGGCTATCTTCCAAATTTCGCCACTACGGGCGCTGCCGTCGTTTGCATTAAATCGGGCGTAGTCACTTTAACCTCACTTCCACAGCTGTAGCTTTCTCCGTTCGCAAGTATTTTCAGGTTAAACGGACATTCCTTTGCACCCTGTATATTTTTTCATGTTCGTGTGACCAGCTGACGTATTAACCACCACTTTATAATCAGCTGACGTTTTTTTCCTTCAAGATATTGGGTTAGCTATAATTTGACAAATTTTCAACCGGGAGGAAATGACTGCTTTTTTTTTTTTTTTTTTTTTTTTTTTTTTTTTTTTTTTCGTGTGATGTTATCAAAATGTATTGAGATAACCACGTATTTATTCCATAAATTGTGCGTATTTCTTCATACTTCTGGCTATTCCATTCAAACGTTTACACAAAAGAGAGTGCATCGATTTCGAACATTTTTGGGTATACAGGCGAAAATTTATCTTATCCATGTAAGCCAAATGTCGTTTCGTACTATTAAATTGATGTTCCAAAACTTTTTAACTGGAAATTTTTCTCTATATCTTTTCGTTTTCGATTTGCAATGGCTATCTTCCAAATTTCGCCACTACGGGCGCTGCCGTCGTTTGCATTAAATCGGGCGTAGTCACTTTAACCTCACTTCCACAGCTGTAGCTCTCTCCGTTCGCAAGTATTTTCAGGTTAAACGGACATTCCTTTGCACCCTGTATATTTTTTCATGTTCGTGTGACCAGCTGACGTATTAACCCACAGTATTTTATAATCAGCTGACGTTTTTTTCCTTCAAGATATTGGGTTAGCTATAATTTGACAAATTTTCAACCGAGAGGAAATGACTGCTTTTTTTTTTTTTTTTTTTTTTTTTTTTTTCGTGTGATGTTATCAAAATGTATTGAGATAACCACGTATTTATTCCATAAATTGTGCGTATTTCTTCATACTTCTGGCTATTCCATTCAAACGTTTACACAAAAGGGAGTGCATCGATTTCGAACATTTTTGGGTATACAGGCGAAAATTTATCTTATCCATGTAAGCCAAATGTCGTTTCGTACTATTAAATTGATGTTCCAAAACTTTTTAACTGGAAATTTTGCTCTATCTCTTTTCGTTTTCGATTTGCAATGGCTATCTTCCAAATTTCGCCACTACGGGCGCTGCCGTCGTTTGCATTAAATCGGGCGTAGTCACTTTAACCTCACTTCCACAGCTGTAGCTCTCTCCGTTCGCAAGTATTTTCAGGTTAAACGGACATTCCTTTGCACCCTGTATATTTTTTCCTGTTCGTGTGACCAGCTGACGTATTAACCACCACTTTATAATCAGCTGACGTTTTTTTCCTTCAAGATATTGGGTTAGCTATAATTTGACAAATTTTCAACCGGGAGGAAATGACTGCTTTTTTTTTTTTTTTTTTTTTTTTTTTTTTTTTTTTTTTTTTTAACGTGCGTAGGAGGCTACCACTGCTGAGCCCACCCACGGAACTGTAGCTGAACTTCACAGAGCTTCATGATACAACTCTCTGAAGCATTTTGCAAATTATTGGCCGAGAGGAACTTGGTGATCAAAATCTGTTGCAGGCTCGCGGACTATAAGTTCCTTCCAAATTAAAAGACTTTTATAAAACTTATTCTACCATTTATGGAGTGGTTTTTATCTTTCTTCTGTATAAAAGTGGTCGACTTCTAAGTCATATGAAAAAAAAAAAAAAAAAAAAAAAGCTAAAGCTTTGTATGACTCAGTAAGACGTCAAGTGTTCGTATAATTTAATTTATGCACACTATTATTTTTTTCATCTTTTCTTGTTTTCTATAGACAGTATATCTAACAGAAATAATAATTAAATTGATTTTAAAAATTCACGTTTTCATAAATCACAAGAATGATATTTTAAAGTAATTATGATCTATAAGAAGCAAATCTAACATGTGCTATATGTTTGTCGGTCACTTGATTATATATTTATATAAAAACATATTCAATTTCATGCATATTGTTTTTTTAAATTCAGGATCGCAATTGATGAACTTCCTCCATTTGAAATTGAGGTGTTCATATTTTCATTATGGAAAACTGAAAAATTAGAGATAATTGCTTTTACATTTTTTTTCATAAGTTTTAGTAAAGTGGTATGAAAAGTATAGTAAAGTGGGGACAGACGCCGCGGTAGGACAGATGCCGCAGTGATTGCGTAGGCGACAATAGCGTTACCTATACCAATTTTAGAAATTCGTAGTGTTTCTCTGTGCTGTGTGATGTGTTGTATGAGTTTCTACCGCTTAATTGTCTGTATTTATATATTTATGTCAATTTTTATGGCTAGAACCTCCGTGGTAAGTTGCTAAAATTATTCTAATGAAGTTTTATTACATATTTTAAGAAAAATAAACAAAGAATTCATCCCAAAATCGATTGCAACTATAGACTAGATCCTCGTAGAAAACAGACATGTGCTTACCTTTCTTTCGCGTCGCTCACATGAGACAAAATGGCGGCGCGGCATCTTACCCGCCACTATGGGACAGATGCCGCACCGAGGTTGAGGGACAGATGTCGCAAAATATATTTTTGTTTTTCGGTTCAATAAATTCATCACTGCGATTTAAGTAGAAATTGCATTTAAATGAATGTATATTAGCGCATTTTGCCACTTATCAAAATATTATCAGCTACAATGTTGGTTCACCATGTGTCAATAAGGAAAACGTAGTCCGTTTACAATTCTCACCATATAAACTGTTAAACAAAATATCTCCTACCCCAATGGTGAAAAGACCTATACAGCCCAGTAAGAGAAAGTAAAAGTATGCAAATATTAAAATCACAGAGTTTATAAACAATAAAAAAGAAGAAGGAAATGAAAAACAAAAGAAACTAGAAGACGTCAAAGAACGACAACTTGGCGGAAGTAAAATGTGTAAAAAAAGGGAAGGGAAAGATCAACTTGAAAACGCCTCACTTGAGGAAAAAACAAAAACATGAGTCATCTTCCGACAATGGGTATTATTCATCTTATGGATTCTGATGGCAGAACTGGATTGGAATCTGATGACTTTGCATATGTTGAGTGGCTAGAGTCTTATCAAGTAGCAAAGTCTAAGGCGACAAGGATTCAGTGCATCAAATTCAATCGATAGCTGCATGAAAAACGCTTACCTTACTTTTGCATCGGGCAGTGTGGTTTGATTGTGAACGAATGGAAATACCAAATCAAAGAATGAGAAGAAAGGCCAAAAATAAAATACAATAGAACTGATACTTACATTAAGAGCAAACTGCAGTGTTCGCCTGGATGTAAAACAGTGATTTACATTTTTTAGGTATATTTCGTATGAAATACTACCTATTGGGATCGTTCCTATGTTGGAATTTCTGAAAAAAAAATTCCATATCTACACTGATCATGACCCTTAGAACACAAAACCACCCTCAGTAAAAAACTGTATCTATCTATCTTTATATATATATATATCACTTTCTTCTGGACACGATAACTTTCATAATGCTGCACCAATCTCTTCCAAACTGATACATAAAATCAATGGGCATAAAATCTCGGTCAAGTTCATTAATGGGCAAAATCGGACCAAGGGAATGGAAATAGGGAGGGGTTTTGTGAAAACAGAACCCCCCCCCCCCTTCATTACTTCTTAATTTTTGTACATATCAAATCAGTTTAAAGATTTGATTACTTCTAAAAATAGGGCCAAAAATTTATGTATCACATATTTTTGATAAAGTTAAAAATGGGCTCTAGGGGCGCCAAAAATAGGGTTTTGGGGAAAAAAAAATCATAACTTCGTCAATTCTCAAGATATCAAATCCAATTAATTTTATTATAGATCTCCTTAACATTATCTGAAACATTATCTTCACAAGTTTTTGATAGGACCAATTCGTACCGAAAAAAAAATTAAAAACGAAAACAAAAAGGGGGTTTGAAGAAGAAAAAAATCCATAACTCCGTCAATTCAAAAGATATAAAATCCCCATGAATTTATCATATATCTTCTTAATATTGCCTACAACATCTATATAGACAAGTTTTGGATAGGACCAATTCTTACAGCAAAAATAAATTAAAAATCCATAGCGGTTGAAGAAAAAAACCATCTTAGTAAGGGTGTATTCAAATCCAAACTGCTTATTTTCTGTCTCATTTTCCAATTCATTTTTCCTCTCAAGGGTTTCCAATTGGTACGTTTTCTTACTCAGAAACTATATAATGTACCGTAATGGTCGTTTTGATAGAGACAGAATATATTTTTAAAAATGCAGTTAAAAAGGGCATTTTGAACTGAATTTACAGAAGTGGATTGTGTTGGAAAAATAATTGCATTAAGGATGCATTCAAATCCAAACTGCTTATTTTCTGACTCATTTTTAAATTCATTTTTGCTTTCAAACGCATTTAATTGGTAGATTCGCTTATTCAGAAACGATATAATGTACCGTAATGATCGTTTTTTTTTTTTTTTTTTTAGAGGCAGAATATATTTCAAAAAATGATGTCAAAGTGGGCATTTTGAACGAAATTTCCCGAAGCGATTGTGTTAGAAACGAAAAATATTGTCCTTCTGAGAAAATAATTGTTTATATATCAAGTTTTAATTAATTGAACAAAAAATAAAAAACACAGGTCGCTTATAAATCTCTTCAAAAATCACGTCAGCAAGTTTCATATATATATATATATATATACATATGTTTTTTTGTTTTTTTTTATAAATTATTAAAAATGAATCTGGAATTATGCCAGAAAATTTCGAGTTGTTGAACATGCAAAAGTATTTTTTTGAATACCGCCTTAGCTTGATTCTGATAAAACCAGCTATTATGTAAAAATGAAATAAAAACTCGTCAAAAGCGGCCAGATAAAATTGTTAAAATGGATTTATCTCTAATCATGATTTATTTTTTGTTTGTGAAATTAGTATATATGACTTCGAAATCTACCCCTGTCTGTAGGCCGGGCCGGCAGGGATTTTTTTTTTTTTTTGAATTATGCTGTATATTGTTTCCAGTAATTATGCTATCCATTCATGTAAATTCAAATTATTTTCCTTTCATTTTCACTTTTTGTCATTAGTTTTGTTTATAGAAATTACACTTTTGCATTTTCATTAAACTTTTCACAATTTAGTGATATATTTAATTTTTGTAAATTTACAGTTATTTATTTTCGTTTTAAGTAGTTTGAGAAAATAAAAATGTTATTTGCTTGAAAAAAAAAATAAACAGCCTAGCATTTTTCTCCATGCGGCATCCGTCCCACATACCATGCGGCATCTTAACCAGCACATAAAAATTTACGTTAAAAAAGGACCTGTGGGAAAATAAGTATTCCTACTTTATTAAGAGGGTTTTAACTTGTTTAAGATAGAAATTATATTCTAAAAGGTTTAATCAATGATTTCTGGTATTTATTTTGTTGTTTTTTGCTTTATTGTACATTTTACAAGAAGAATAGTTAAACTGCGGCATCTGTCCCCTCTTTACTATACTTAAAATATTTTTGTTTTGGAGTAAATTGGTTTATGGGAGACAGGAATTACAAATGAACTGAATGAAATATTTTATATATTATTTGTGCATTTAAAGAATATTTTAAAAAATAAATATTCCAATTGTAATAAACTTGTTTTTTGTATATTATTAAAATTAAAATTGTATACAATTACATATTTTTTTAATCATTTATTTAATTAAAGAGTAAATGAAAAAAATATGTATATCCAAAAGGTATAAGTATTACAGAAGTAAAAATAAACAATGGAATTAATTATATTAATAATACTAGATGATAAAAAATTGTTGATTAAATAACATATTTTTACCTTTTTGTTTTGAGGCATCATCAGTTGAGTTTCTCGACAATTATTCAATTGAAGATTTTTTATATTAGTGCTTAAAATTCAATAAGTATTGCCATTATTTGACTTTATATATTTTGAATTATGACTTTATTATTGCTTAAAAATGAATCTATATCATTTATTTAATTTATACTCATTACAATCTAAAATTTATTAAAACAATACTTTTTCCATTCAAAAATTCATGAGAATAGCCAGGCAGTAAAGGTTGACAAAATAACTCTGTATATGAAATAATTCATTATTTGACAAAAAATAGCTGTATCTCAACAGTGTCTTATCCACGATGTTTGAAGAAGCATCGTAGTATTCAACTAGTGTTATGCATTGAAATATGATACACAAAAAAAAGTTTTTTCATATCTTATTTAAAAGAATACGCCAGTTTGTATGTAATTTTGTATTTTTGTAATTAAAGGCAAAATAACATATATTTATAGTTAATTACTACCGTTCTCAGAAAACGCAATGTATAACATTTAGATGTAAAGAAATTACGCGATGTGATATCGCTACAAAATGTCGATAACGTTGTATTTTTGAGGACAGTACGCGAAAATGGTTCAACTGTATTTGGATAAAATTGGATTGTAAAATTTATGATTAAGAAGTTAAATTATGCTTTGCATGATTTACAAGTTAATTAAAAATCACGCACGTATTTAATCGTCGTTTTTTTAGCTGTATTTTGTAAATAGACAACGAACTAAACTTAGGTCGCGATCCACATAGATATTTCGCTGTTAGCGGGACGAGAATGACCAATCAGAAGTCGGAATATGTACTAATTTTTCGCTGTTTGAAGTAAACAGCGCAAAAACACAGGCTTCTGATTGGTAAATCTCATTTTGCTAACAGCAAAAAAATCCATCTGGATTCCGGCCAAATATTTTGTAAAATGTTGTTGCTACCTTCGTATTCATATAATTATTATTATTACGTTTATGCGTAAGAGTATCGTAAAAATATTTACGTTGTTAAGTGTACAAGAATAACAGTTTAAATAATTATTTAATTTTCTTCATGGACATATTGTTTTTATAACCCTACTTTCTTTTGAGAAAGGTTCACAGACAGTCGATGTTATGTAAAACCTAAACATATAGAATTCAACACAAGTTACCTAGAAACTTTCAAAACTGTCAATCTTTTATTGAATTCAAGTACAGCATTGATTATGTACACATTGCAATAAGACTGCATGAAATAACTAACTGCAAAACACGAATTCCCGATGTAGAGTCTAACTTGTTCAAATTATAGAGTTATTGGGAATACATGCCGCTTTCATACACACATGCTACGGGACAAAAATCTCGCAATCAAAAACAGCCATTATACGTGAGTAGCTTGCTGAGTGAGTGAGATTACTAAGAAGGAAGATAATGCATATTATTTTTTTATAAAAAAAATCGTATATTTTATTAAAAAAAATCACTTTAGACACTTTTAGTTGACTCTTTTTTATTATGCGTAACCTTTTAAAAGATATAAAGAAATTAGTTAATAGGAGAACACGATTTGTTTGTTTTTTAGGGATATCAATCAGAATATCTGTCATATATATATATTTTTAATTTTATAGGTCGAAAGAAGCAAAAAATATACATTTTCAATAAATGTATAACATTCCTATATTTTAAGTTATATATATATATAGAGAGAGAGATTGATAGATAGATATATAGATGGATGGATAGATAGATGAGCTTTTATGCTTTATCTGTTAATTGGATTTACCTTCTAAAGATAGTATATTAATAAGCGTTAAACTTAAAAAAAAAAAATATTTGAATACAAATTTAATCCACATTTTACTATTACAAAAGTTTTTTTTTAAAAGCATAAATGTTAAAATTATTGGTTGAAGATTGTCATTATAAATTGTAAGGTTATTATACTATTGTATTTATCTACTATCTACAATTTAAAATAAACTTATAGTCGCATTAAATATACGTAAAGATCTTAAACGCTATTGTTTCCGAAACAGGTGACCATAAATAACACAAAATAATCTCATTAATTCAACTTTAAATGGAAATAGCATGATAAAAAATTATTCAACGGACAAAAATCTGGAATTAATAAATTTAACTATGATTCTACAAATAAAACAATCCACATACACTTTTCATTTTTACAGGAATGCAATTTAAATCAATTTATTTCTTAAATATATATTCCTCCTTTTATTACAATCAATAAATTTAAATGTTAAACAGTAAAAGCCCTTAAATTACATTCGAAGAATTTTATAATTATTTAGACACTGCAATTCATAAGAACATTTCGATTCAAAATGACGTGGGATGAATATGGCTGGAACATAAGTAAACGTATTTAATTCCCAGTAAAAGTGAATTACAGGTTTCTAACCGTTAAAATGATAAGATGATTAAATTTAGGGGTAAATTTTGAAATTTAAATTAATTCTCATGTACAGCTATCGTAAAAAACTATTAATTAAATTACGGACATTAAATGCCGGCGCATCGTACTATAAAATAAATATATGTGAATAGAAACTGTGCAGATTATGTTATGCACTATATGTTAAATTAAGATATTTTTACAGTTGGATATAAATAAAAATATTTATATAACAGTTATATCACACAATGAACATTTTACGTGTGATGTTATCATATTTTAGACAGTTTATTAATTTACTGCGTGTACACACGTGATCAGAAAGAATACATCTGAATAATGAGAAAGAATGTACAAAAAAAAAATTCTATTTTTATTTTTTATTAAATTTTTAATTGCGATATTTAATTTTAAATTTAAAACAGAAAAACACATTTATAAATAATTGTGAATTAAAAATAGTTTAATACTTAAAAAATCTGTAGTAAATAGATCAGAATAATGTTATCAGAAACATCTGCGGATGAAGTGTTTTAATAAAGTCAACGATATATATATAAAAATTCTAATCCTAAAATGTTTAAAATTCTATTGTATTTGAAATGTCTTATTTAGTCTTTAAGTTTTACATTTTCTACTGCGTAATGATATATCAATGTTATATATATATATATATATATATATATTATGTTTAAATGTAAATAAATTAAAAAAAACACGTTTCAAAAGTGCATTATAGTCAGAAAAATTATACATGTTCAAGTTCGCCATTGTAAAGGAGCATAAATGCTATAATGGAGCCTGAATTTCGGTTTCGTGGATTCGTACTGTTAACCCTTAACCGGAAACGTGAAAATCCCATGCACAAACAGAATACTTAATAATTTACCAAACAGTGACCTTAAACATTTAATCTTTAATGATAATGCATTAACAGGACCAATTTTTTAATACAACAGCATAAAAGTAAGTTTTGAATGTAGGAGAGAGAAAATATTAAAGGCAGATATATAGACGCAACCATCTCACAGACGTGCATTTCCGGTTAAGGGTTAATGAAAATGATGGAAATTGATGAAATAAAAATATAAGAAAAGCAGAAATTCTTGCATAATGTATAGATTTTGCAACGATTTCGACCAATGACAAAAATATATTAGGAAATTACATTTTTTCTATAATGACATGAAATACCAAATACGAAACTTAAAATGAAACAAAACTTAGTAAACATTCGAATTGCTCTCCATATCGGCTAATGTCTGAGAAGTCTTCGTGTATACCTGTAAACAATCTACAATACTTACACACACAAGATAGTGCACTCAGATTTATACCAGTTTAAAAATTCTGCAGTAAAAACACATATCCAGAAATTATTTAACTCAGTCAGTGCTTTAACGGAATTCTTTAGTGTATCTCTCTAAATGAACGATAAATAATATACACCTGATAACATATAAAAATAATGTACTGAACTTCGGTGAGTTTGCTACGTTTGAATCATCATAAAAATCATTAAATTGCACCGCAAACGATTTTCCTCATAGATCATAATGTAATGAAAACATTCTAAACATTTCTGTAAACGAACTATTAAGGCTGCGTGCTTTATACTCTTGAGAATTCCTGTTGTAATCCATCTCAATGATATCATCAATATCATTATATTTGAAATACCGTAACACCAATAAAATCCGCTGCAAGCAATTTTTGTCCATAGACTATAGTAAACTAGCGACTCGCTTATAAAGGGTCTTTAGTGTTTTGAGAGTGAAAATGATATAAAAAATTTTACCAATGTTCCGCAACAGTATACAATACTACAACAACTATACTATATTTTACTGTAATTTCCAGAGGTGTGATTGGTGCTTTTGAGATCTACGGTTGCCTGTTTTCGATGCAGTTTTATACAATTTGTGTTACGGCGTTCAATCTGCAGCGTATATATAGTGAAGAGAAAGTGTACTCTATGTGTGCTGTAGCATTGAATTAGACCTTGCCGAAAAAGAATCATAGAGGATGTGTCCTCCACGTGCAGTAAGAGTGAAGACGGATTTAGAAGCGCTTGCCTTTGTTAAGAAGTTTTTACAATCTCGTTTGAGTAATTGAATGTTTCTTGACAGCCACTGGTTGCCAATGTTATTGCGCTAAAAAATTAAAGAACGCCTTGCAGCTGAAAGTAACTAATTAGTTTGAGACAGTTGCTGCCGATGTAAAGCATCGAAGCCTTTCATGTAATTTGAACCCTCATAGCATGCATGGTCACGGTGACGTCGTTGTGACGTCACTGTGAGTCACTGTGGTCACGTCACATCTGTGACCAAAATGCCACCACTCAGTGATGTCACATTGTGACTGAGATGTGAACTTCTTAGAAAACTTTGAAAAATTACAAAAAATATTCAAAACATGTTATTTATGTAAAATTATATTTTCTGGCAATAAAAAAAAAAATGTGACGTCACTGTTATGACACTGCATGTAACGTACGTCACGTTACATTTGTGACGAAAAAAATCAACATATTGTAAGTCACAGTGTGACAAAAATATGAACATCAAAAATCTTTGAAAATGAACAGAAATATTACATGCCCGAGTTACAGCGACATAAGGAATGAAAATATATTAGTGGATAGGAAATAGTAAATTCGGACACGAAAAGAGAGAGGGGAGGGGGGGGGGGCAGAAAAAAAATGCACGGTAGAAGTATCAACAAACTAGATTTCCATGCTATATTTTATCAATTTCTTATTTAAGACAGTGAAAGTATACTTTTTTATGATTTCAATTTTATCTACCATTGCAATTTAATCCTTCACTGATTGTTATTATTATAAAAATGTTTCTCGGGAAAATGGTACGTATTGGAGCAATTTGGAAACATTTAGAATTAGGAATATTACATTTGTACACTTTACATATTTAGTTTTCGGGGAGGAAGTTGTTTTATTTATTTTTTTATTTTATTTTATTTTATTTTATTTTATTTTATTTTATTTTATTTTTTGTCGACCAGTGGTATTCTAAACCCTTCTGTGGTTTCAAACTAAAATTTTCTATTACAGTTAAGTCTGTAGCTTTTAATGAGCACGTAGAAAAAGTATTCAGAGTTTAGTCATATATGCATTTCTTACTTTAGAATTTGCATTCAAGTCATATTTTTTCCTGTTAGTGTTTAACTATTTTAAATAACTATTTTTTTTTTAATTCTACTTCTTTCAGACTTTTAAAATAAAATTAATATTTTCCGAAAAAATATGTATACAAATTTTATACAAAACCCATGATATAATTATTCGTATTTCAAATTCGTGTTTTAGAGATATGACTTTAAAAAAAGTTATTTTAAAATTGTTTTATTCTACAGAAAATGAATATGAAAAAAATGACAGATTGACAAAGAAAATTTTTTATCCTGTATACTCTCTTTTCATTTATTAAGAAGATACGTATTTATTTATTAGGTGTAAAACAAACTGTACTTTAAAAAAAAGAAAGAAAAAAGGCAGGTGTTTCATTCAAATAGAAAATTTTCATTACAGATACTCTCATAAAGGTAAAATTACTGCGCATTTAAACTCTGTTGTGTACAAAAAAAAAAAATATATATAATAATACAGTAGGAGCACCTGCTTGGTCAAATATCGTCTGCGCTCGATGAAAACCACAGAATAAAATAAGGATCAGAGAACTTCTGACACGGAGAGTTAGTTTTTTTAAGCTAACAGAAATATGCCTGATAATTTAGGATAAAATACGGATATTATTAAAATATTTATGGAACTTAAAAGGTATGTCTTATTTAATTTAAATTTTTTGTTCCTTTTTGACAGATTATTACATGAGTTAAATAGTTGTATGTCATATGCAATGAACTGATCTGGTATTCCATTCAAAAGCAATATGGCGATGGAAAGATTTTTGAGAAATTGTTAAATGCATTTAATTCATCTATTATAGTTTGTTGTTGTTTAATAGTACAATTATAAATACTAATTATTTAGTGTTTTTCAAATTGCTATATATATTTTTTAATTGTATTTAAGCGTTTTTTTTTACTGTTTGTGATTTTAATCAAACATTTAATTGTAGACATTCAGAGTCAGTTATTAAATTTTCTTTGATTGTAAACTCATTTTCTACATTTTCGATACATTTATTTTATTGGCATTAAAAAATAAAATATAATATTTAAGAATTGAAATAAAGTGTTTTTCATGCCCGATAACGTTGAAAAGTGTTTATGACTTCGGTTTGTCTGGCCGTCTGTCCGCGCTCTAATTCACGTAAATATACTCGGATTGACCTAAAATTTTTGTATGTTATTGACGTTTACCATAGCAAGACCACTATTTGTAATGAAGTTTGTAGCATGTTTAGTTCATTTACAGGGACAGTCAATTGTATTCATTACATTACGGCCTGTGGGAAAAAAAATCGTTTCAAAAGATTTTTAATGAATTTACACGTTTTCAAACAGAATAAAATTGATATGCATTTATGAAGCGCACTAAAATGTGCATTCCATAGAATATGCGATGCAAAGAATAGTTATTGTTCATTTACAGGGCTAAAAAAGGAATTCCAATACATAATGATATAGGGGTGGAGGGAATTGTTTGCGGCGTACTTTATTTATGTTAATCTATTTGATATGTAATGAAATTGATATACGTCGTTGAGGTTTACATACTATGAATTATTTCATGTATAATACGAAGTGTATATAGCATTTACAGGGACACACAAAATATTTCAGATACTATATTGTATCCGAAGTACTGTTCATTAGCGATGATTGCTGGAAATACATTTTTAATTATGATATGCACTTTTATGATTCACTACATTTATGCATAGTATATGGTGTATATATATATGCTATAATTCATATACAGGACTATACAAAAGTATTCATAAGGGTTACTGGGTATTGCTTAAAGGTGGTTTTTAAATAAGTTATGCATTTTAACACTGCACTGTATTTAATTTACTAAGAAATGTTTGTAGTAGATAGATAAAATGATATACAGGGTCACGCAAAGAATTGGATACGTTGCCGTCTATGAATTATAATTTCTGGAAATGTGATTTCAGCAGTTTTAATAGTGTTTTAGCTTGAACTAAATTTTAACTAAATAGTGGCGTTTAATAAAGGTTCTAGGTAAACTACAGGGTTGTACAAAATTATTTAAGTATGTTTCCATATATTAGTATAAATTGCTGAAAGAGAATTTCAACCTGTTATGCGTTTCCTTGATAAACTAAATTTTTCCATTATATAGTATATATATATATCAATCTACAGATCAAATACAGTACTGTTTAAAAGAATTAGAAAACATATTTGGCTGTGGATGGTAGGGTGTCAACGATTTTAATCGGTTGATTTAAATCAGCGATTAAATCATGATTTTAATCAATCGATTTTTAAAAAAAAATCATTGATTAAAATCAAAAATTTTCTAAATGTTTAAAATGTCAAAAAAGTATTAAAATCTAACATGAACATAATTTGAAAGTTTCTACAGGTATTTTGACTTATGAATAAACAAAAAAAGAGCTTTAAATAATTGTTTCTAAGCTTAATTCATTAGTATTGTAAAAAAATTAAAAACAGTTGAGTTTGTAAAAAGCATTGTTTTTAAGTTTTTATCCAAATTAAAACAGTTTCATTTAAAAATGATATTTAAATCTAACATAATTTGCAATGTCATAATTCCCTTTAGGTAATCAATTTATGCATTATTTTATATAAAATACACATAGCAAGTATAATTACATTTCTACAAGTAAAAGAATAAATAGTAATTAATAGCAATCTCAAGTTAAAGAAGAATGAAAGAATGACATCTGCTCAGCAGCTAAATTGTAAATGAATGCATAAGAGAAAAAGAAATAATTGGTATAAAAATGCTAAGCACAGCAAGAGCTTCTTTGGTATAGGTTAAATAAATGTTTATTATTATTATTATTATTTTTGTAACTCATATATATTAAAAAATTGAACCATTGAAAGTTAATAGAGGTAATAATGCTGTTAGTTAAATATTTTGAGGATTTCAGATATTAGTGTGGCTAACTTATATTTATTCTATATGAATGGGTTTAACTCTTTTTTTTTTTTTTTTTTTTTTTTTTTTTTTTTTTTTTGGTTAGCATACACGTACATTTGTGTAAGTATAGATTTTGGTGGTTTACAGAAATTTTCCTAAATAAAAATGCAAAATGAGCTACAAATAATATTTGTTAGTTTTGTTATTTGTGCTAATAACTAATGAAATTACTTATTTGCAGTTTTTATTAATTCTGTAATTACTTATACTGCTTCTTCTAGGCCATTTTTTTAATGGTGCCACACCATGCCCCTTTTGAAATTGGCAAAATGCACCCTGCCTTAAAAAAAGAAAAAAAAAGTTGAAATTTACCTGTAGTTGTAGCCAGAGATTTCTTGTAAAAATCTTCCCCATTCAACAGTATTCTAAATTCATGTGGAAAAAATCTTGCAAAAATATGGAACTTTATTTCTTTAGGAAAAACAGGATATTATTAAAATATGTTATTTAATTGTATTTTTCAATTTGTTATTCATAAAATTATTAAAAATTAAGGACACTTTACTTATAATGCTAAAAAATATTCTTTTTTTTTCCTTACATCATTACTAAACACATTACTAATATATTTCCTCATGAAATAGTGCCCGTTTTTTGAACTAGCATCCTGTCCCTTTTTCTTTCTAAAATGAATTATTATTATTTTAATAATTAAGGCTTAAAAATGTATAATATGTTCCTAATTAGAGAGTTGATTGTTTAATAATTAATTTGAAGTAATGTTAGCTATTTAATATAAAATGCAGTTAATAATTTTCATAAATGTTAAGTATCACTAGTATTTATAAAGTTTTACATAATTATTACAATATTAATGTATATAACATTATTGTATAATACTACCTAATGAAACTACTAATTTGCAGTTTTTATTTCTGTAATTACTAACTAACAATTATAATTTTATTAATTAAAGTGTAAAAACATAGATTATGTTAGCAATTAGTGGTGTAATTGTTTTGGAAACCTAAAACTCATGATAGCTATTCAGTATTTGAACGCTGGGGAAAAAATCATAAAAATCTGATTTAAATAAAAAAAATCTGATTTAAATAAAAAAATCCGATTTTTTTTTTTTTTTTTTTTTTTTTTTAAATTATGATTTTTTTACACCTTAGTGGATGGTAACTGCGTAAATCAGCTTTTCAAATGTTTTACGCGTTTACATGTTTACTTAGTTATCTTATTTACGTTATTTCCCCAGATGTCTTGTTAAAACATTCATAGAAAGAGTTGGAAAGTGTTTTATAATCTATGCCTAACGCATGATATATCTTACTTGTTGTTTCTATTTCCCAGATCAGTCTTTTCATATAAAACATACCAAATCTAATTAGCTCATATTCACAAAATACAATATATATGGGAATAAAAAATTTAAATAAATAGGGCTTATCATGTAGTTCTATAAGTAACAGTTGTATTAATGTCCGTTAGACTCCATGTTCGTATTTAATAAAGCAATGACAAATCATAACACATTAAAAAAAGCTTACACATTTTTAATATTAATCTTGAATTCAAGATCAAGCCTAGAACTTAATAAAAAAAGATGTCAGTTAATAAGCATTGTTTTTTAAATGGAAAATTAAAAATATTTTAGAAGAATAGGACCCCAAAATACTGATATCTTGCTAAAAAGTACGGTAAAAAGATAAAATTTTATATTTCAAACAAAACTTTACTTTAAAATTATCGTAGTTTTTATGACAAGAATCATCACAGTATTAATACTTGGACATTTTTCCAGAGAGAAACATTCGCCTTGCATACAATATTTCAAATGAAATTCAAATTTCAAATAAATTGCTTAAAAGGCGCAAAGGCCAACATAGTGAAAAATATCCACGCCGGGACTCGATCCCGGGTCATCAGTATAGCGCACTCACATTCTACCGACTAAACCACATGGAACGATACCCAGCCTGGAAATTTTCTCCCTATTACATGTTGGCAAGGCTAAAAACGTAGCACAAGATGGAATATTTATCGTGAGCCACCGTCATGGGGCAAACACGAAACTTAATTAAATCCAGCATCGATTGAAACTATATTAATACTTGGAAAATTTTCCAGATAGAACCATTTGCCTTGCATACAGTATTTCAAATGAAAATCAAATTTCAAATTAAAATTGCCTTTTACACTATTAATTTGAAATTTGATTTTCATTTGAAATATTGTATGCAAGGCGAATAGTTCTCTCTGAAAAAAATTTCCAAGTATTAATATAGTTTCAATCGATGCTGGATTTAATTAAGTTTCGTGTTTGCGCCATGTCGGTGGCTGACGATAAATATTGCATCTTGTGCTGCGTTTGTAGCCTTGCCAACATGTAATAGTGAGAAATTTTCCAGGCTGGGTATCGTTCCATGTGGTTTAGTCGGTAGAATGTAAGTGCGCTATACTGATGGCCCGGGTTCGAGTTCCAGCATGGAATATTTTTCACTAGTTCGCCTTTGCGCCTTTTAAGCAATTAATTTGAAATTTGATTTTCATTTGAAATCATCACAGAGTTTATGACAAGTTCGTCACAAATGACACATATTTCACAAATTGGTCACAGTGTGACTTCAAAACATTGTCACTTTCGTCACATGTTCGTCACAAAGTTAATGCCAAAATAGTCACAAATGACACACTTTTCACAAATTAGTCACACCGTGACTTCACAGAGTGGTCACAATGTGACGTCACAAACGACCTCTAAAACGGCCATAACGACCTCGCATTCTAGTCACTGTGACGTCACATCCACGTCACGTGACGTCACATCGACGGTCACAAAATCACAGTGTGACTTCACAACGACGTCGCCGTGACGTCACCATGCCTTACGGGAAGTTCGGATAATTCTTAGTCGTTCAAATAGTGATTTACCTTGTTTGCCCTCCACATAATTTGGACTTAATTTGGAAGTTACTCTATCATACGTTGTCCAATTAATTTATTTAAAGGTGTTTTAACCTTTATATCTGAAAATGACTGAGTTACTAGGCGGTGTCCTTGCCGCGGTCCCTAAAAGACTGTAATTCAAGAGAAATATTTTGTATGTACCTGAAAAAGAACCAGAAATTTTACACACTTCATTTTGAATACCAACAAGTGTGTGATAAACCTCAATAAAGTAAAAAAAATTAATAGTAATTCAAATTTATTTAAGAGAGAAAACAAACCAAATTAATAGACAATTTCAAACTTATTTGAAAGTGTTAAATAGTACTAGTGTAATGCCCAAATAAGATTCCAACGAAAAAAATCCCTGCCGGCCCGGCCTACAGGCAGAGGTAGATCTCGAAGTTAAGTATACTAATTTCACCAACAAAAACTAAGTCATTATTAGATATAACTCCACTTTAACAGTTTTATCTGTCTGCTTTTGACGAGTTTTTATTTCCTTTTTATAAAATAGCTGGTTTTATCAGAATCATGTTAAGGCGATATTAAAAAAAAAAATATTTTTCCATGCTCAACAACTCGAAATTTTCTGGCACATTTTCAGATTCATTTTTAATTAAAAAAAAAAAAAAAAAAAAAAAAAAAAAAAGAAACATGCTGACGTGATTTTTGAAAAGATTTATAAGCGGCCTGTGTTTTTATTTTTCTTTCAATTAATTAAAACTTGATTAGTAAACAATTATTTTCTCAGTAGGGCAATATTTTTCGTTTCTAACACAATCGCTTCGGGAAATTCTGTTCAAAATGCCCACTTTGACATCATTTTTTGAAATATATTCTGCCCCTATCAAAAAATCGATCATTACTGTACATTATATAGTTTCTGAATAAGAGAATCTAGCAATTGGATGCGTTTGAGAGCAAAAATGAATTTAAAAATGAGTAAGAAAATAGACAGTTTGGATTTGAATGCACAATTAATAAGATGATTTTTTTCTTCAACCGCTATGTATTTTTAATTTGTTTTTGCTGTAAGAATTTTCCCTATGAAAAACTTGTCTATATAAATGTTGAAGACAATATTAAGAAGATATATGACAAATTCATGGAGATTTTATAGCTTGTGAATTGACGGAGTTATAAAAATTTTTCTACTTCAACCACCCCCCCCTTTTTTTTGCGGTACGAATTCGTCCTATCAAAAACTTGTGAATATAGAAGTTGTAAATAATATTAAGGAGATGTATAATAAAATCAATTGGGTTTGATATCATGAGAATTGACGAAGTAAGGATTTTTTTTTCTCCCCAAAACCCTATTTTTGCGCCCTTTGAGCCTATTTTTAATTTTATCAAAAATCTGCAATGCATGAATTTTTGGCATTATTTTTAGAAGTAATAAAAACTTTAAACTGATTTGATATGTACAAAAATTAAGAAGTTATGGGTTTTTTTCGGTTTTCACAAAACCCCTCCCTATTTCCATCCCCTTTGTCCGCTTTTGCCTATTAACGAACTTGACCGCGATTTTATGTCCCTTGATTTTATGTATCAGTTTGGAAGAGATTTGTGCAGAATTGCGGAAGTTATCGTGTCCAGAAGAAAGTGATAGCACAATTGCTTCGGGAAATTCCGTTCAAAATGCCCACTTTGACATCATTTTTTGAAATATATTCTGCCTCTATCAAAACATCGATCATTACTGTACATTATATAGTTTCTGAATAAGAGAATCTAGCAATTGGATGCGTTTGAGAGCAAAAATGAATTTAAAAATGAGTAAGAAAATAGACAGTTTGGATTTGAATGCACAATTAATAAGATGATTTTTTTCTTCAACCGCTATGTATTTTTAATTTGTTTTTGCTGTAAGAATTTTCCCTATGAAAAACTTGTCTATATAAATGTTGAAGACAATATTAAGAAGATATATGATAAATTCATGGAGATTTTATATCTTGTGAATTGACGGAGTTATGAAAATGTTTCTACTTCAACCCCACTTTTTTGTTTTCGTTTTATTTATTTATTTATTTATTTATTTTTATGCGGTACGAATTGGTCCTATCAAAAACTTATTAATTGGATTTGATATCTTGAGAATTGACGAAATAAGGAATTTTTTTCTCCCAAAAACCCTATTTTTTTCGCCCCTTGAGCCTATTTTAAATTTTATCAAAAATATGTGATGCATGAATTTTTGGCGCTATTTTTAGAAGTAATAAAAACTTTAAACTGATTTGATATGTACAAAATTTAAGAAGTTATGGGGTTTTTTCTGTTTTCACAAAACCCCTCCCTATTTTGTCCCCCTTTGCCCGCTTTTGCCCATTAACGAGCTTAACCGAGATTTTATGTCCCTTAATTTTATGCATCAGTTTGAAAGATATTTGTGCAGAATTGCGGAAGTTATCGTGTTCAGAAGAAAGTGATAACACAATTGCTTCGGGAAATTCCGTTCAAAATGCCCACTTTGACAACATTTTTTGAAATATATTCTGCCTCTATCAAAAAAACGATCATTACGGTACATTATATAGTTTCTGAATAAGCGAATCTACCAATTAAATGCGTTTGAAAGCAAAAATGAATTTAAAAATGAGTCAGAAAATAAGCAGTTTGGATATGAGTGCATCCTTAATTCAAAGATTTTTCCAACACAATCCGCATCGGGAAATTCGGTTCAAAATACCCACTTTAACAGCATTTTTAAAAATATATTCTGCCTCTATCAAGAAATTGACCATTATGGTACATTATATAGTTTCTGTGTAAGAAAACGTACCAATTGGAAGCCTGTGAGAACAAAAATGCATTGTAAAATGAGTCAGAAAATTAGCAGTTTGTATTTGAATACACCCTTACTTAGATGATTTTTTTCTTCAACCGCTATGTATTTTTAATTTGTTTTTGCTGTAAGAATTGGTCCGATCGAAAACTTGTCTATATAGCTGTTGTAGGCAATATTAAGAAGATATATGATAAATTCATGGGGATTTTATATCTTTTCAATTGACGGAGTTAAGGATTTTTTACTTCTTCAACCCCCCTTTTTGTTTTCGTTTTTAATTTTTTTTTTTTTTTTTTTTTTTTGCGGTACGAATTGTTCCTATCAAAAACTTGTGAATATAAAATTTGTAGATAATATTAAGGAGATTTATAATAAAATTAATTGGAATTGATATCATGAGAATTGACGAAATTATGAATTTTTTCTCCCCAAAACCCTATTTTTTGCGCCCCTTGAGCCCATTTTTAACTTTATCAAAAATCCGTGATACATAAAATTTTAGCCCTATTTTTAGAAGTAAAAAAAATTTAAACTGATTTGATGTGTACCAAAATTAAGAAGTTATGGGGGGGGGGGTTCGGTTTTCACAAAACCCTTCCCTATTTCCATCCCCTTGGTCTGATATTGCCCATTAACGAACTTGACCGAGATTTTATGCCCATTGATTTTATGTATCAGTTTGGAAGAGATTGGTGCAGAATTACGAAATTTATCGTGTCCAGAAGAAAGTGATATATATAGATAGACAGACAGACAGATAGATAGATAGATAGATAGATAGATAGATAGATAGATAAAGTTTTTTACTGAGGGTGGTTTGGGGTTCTAGGGGTCATGATCGGTGTAGATCTGCAAAAACTTTTCAGAAATTCCAACATAGGAACGATCCCAATAGGTAGTATTTCATACGAAATCTACCTAAAAACATAAAAATGTGTCCTTGTATAACAATAGTCTGCAAATTTGAATGTAGTGCGTACTGTCACTGACGCCAAGTTTGACATATGTTAAGAAAAATATATTGTAAGACCACATTTCATTTATAAAAATGGATAAGGAATAAGCATTAGATTCTCTGAAATTATAGATTGAAAACTTCTAATATAGGATATGAATTCCATTCCTAAAGAAACTTAAGAAAAAAAAATATGTATTACGCTATATTAAGCACGGGGTTTATAAGAGTTTAATGTATCTCACAGTTTCAAAGTACACTCCTAAAAATATGCAGCAAACTGTTGAAACATTGAACGGTTTTTATACATAACAATTTTTTTTATCATGCTTGAATTATGATGTTTTCTCATTGCTCAGAATAATGAAAAAATGCGATTATGTAATCGTTTTCTATAAACACGGTGAATGACAGGTTTCTTCAGGTATTTAACAGCATATTGTCTTGATAAATACAGCGATGATTTCCTACAAACTCTGTCACAAACCATCATATAAAATTTTAATTTCTACCTTTCGATTAGTTATAAAATCTGTTAAATAATATTATACTTAAATTCTACTTTCTTGATCGCATAACAATTTATAAACATTTTTTTTTTTTTCTGAAAATTAATGTTAACATCATATTTGGCTTTGTTTATGTTACATACGAATAAAAAACCGGAAATCAGTAGGTGAAGCAGGTAATGTTGCGTGGATATTTAAATTTTCGAACTCTTAAAGCTAAATTAGTTTTTAGTCATTGAAAGCGATTGGAATTTTGTTATTCTTTAAGATAAAGATTAACTGAAAAAACTGTTTCCTGGCATTAGCTGTAATATTAGTTTAAAGCTTTTGTATATTGATATCTTTTAAAACATTCATAGGTTTCGATCCCTATTAATTTGTAACATAAAGATTTTCTACACCACAGATTTTCGAAAAAAGATTGGGAAAATAAATATTTCTACAGGCATTATCTTAAATCTTTCATTTAACTGTGATATTTATTGTGAAAACCTTTCTCCCAAAGCATTTCAGGAAAAAAGAAAAACATAATTGATGGTAATTTCGATGCGAGTGACTTTTTAAAAATAATATTCATGGCTAGCTCCAAATTTGATTAGTATAATAAATAATTCTGGAACAGAAAATTTTGGTGCGCTTAAAACATATATTATTAAGATAATTCAGATATAGTTGTTAAAAATATTGATTAATGATTCAAAAATGTTAAGCAATTGGTTTTAGTTATAGTCCAATATATATTTACTAAACTGAAAAACTACTTCGTGGAATGAACTGAAATTTTGGCTTAACCCATAAGGTACTCAATAATTAATTCATGAAAATTTTAGCTTCTAAATCATTTTTCGTGAAATTTTGAAACTACATTAGAAGATTTACATAATCATTTAATAAATTTTAGGAGTGTTTTAGAAGGATTGAAGGATTTAGAAGGATTAATTGAACTTGAACTTATGGGGATTTTGTGCAATATTTATAACCCCATTCAAATCTTTTATTTTAAATATCTTTCTTAGTATTTTGTAGAATTAGGAAATGCACAAATATAATGTTCTTGAATGAATTGAAAATCCCCTCTACCCCAACGCCAAGAATGCTGAAAAAAAGCAAAGGCAAAAAAAAAATAATTTTTCGTTTTTAAATTTTTCGTTTTCTTTTTTTTTTTTTTTTTTTTTTTTTTTCGCAACCAATACTGCATTTGGAACAAGATAAAGTAATACATCTATAAATCATTCTAAACTGTATTACTACTAATCGTTGTATAAAATGAATTCTATAACATGTTATTTTAATGGAACTTATATGTCCTTTAGTAGATAACGGGTTAAATTATTTTAAGCTTATATTAATTGATATTTCCTAAAACATTCATAATTTTCGATCCATATTTCTATTTTAGAAGCATAAATATTTTACAAAATATATATTTTAGAAAAATATATATGAATTATAACAGTTGAAGGATTTCACAAAAATAAATTTCTAGAAGCTTCAAATCTGTCAATTGAAATATCCGCTCTTTACAGGGTTTGTTTTGAGTCATGATTAAAAAACCTCCCACGTTTCAATCTGTTATGTATGAATATAAAATGAATTTAACATTAACCGTTCCTTATTTCATCCAGCAAATTCCTGAACGACTGAATCACTTTTCGCTTACTATATGATCGTTCACTTTTCGAAAAATCAAACTATGATGGAAATTTTAGGTGTTACTTCTTTAAATTTAAGAACGTATTACAATTTCTATATGTATATGTCTCGTGAAAAAATTAAATTTTTGCTTTTACCAGTACACTTTTCGTTATTCAATATGTTACAAGCATGCTTAAATTTATATAGGATTATTTGCGTAAGGTCTAGTAGCGAGTCATTATTTTCCCCACCAAGACTGTATAATACACAAAACTACTTTTAAGGGAACGGCGGACGTTTAAAATAATTTCTTTTAATTTTCATAATAGAGATTTGAATTTTTGTGCAAATATACATTTCATCATAAGTATATAGAATTCCTTAAAAGAAATTTCCAATCTTATTATAATTTTAAGATCTTTTAAAAAATTTAAAATTTTAAAACGGAATTTAAAAATGCTCTTTGCGTCTTATTTTTTTAAATATTTCCCCGATTTTGGGTTTTAATCACGCAAAACTCTATTACAAACAAATCTGTGTTTCGATTTTTTAGTCCCTTAAGTAGTTAAGTTTTTAGAGATATTTTTTTCTGAATTCCATATAAATTTTCATCAAAATTCTACCTTATAATAAGTTAAAAATCAAATTTAATTGTCTTACTGAAGTCGAATTTTAAAATGCATACACAGTTTTTTTTTAAACAAAATCGGGATTCTTCCTTATCAGTTTCAAAAATTTTGATCAAAAATTACGTAGCAAGGAGCGTTTCAAAAAAAAAAAAAAAAAAAAAAAAAGCTGAAACATCAGTATTGTGAAAAACAGATTTAAAGCATATTAAAATGACAAAAAAAAAGTTTGTGAACAAAATCAAAACACTTGTAACTGTGCGTAAAATAATCGCATCTGCATGCAGTTTTCCACGAATGACGTAGTACAAATTGGAGAATACACACAAAAAGAAATATCGATTTTGCGGTCGAGGTTTTTTTTCAAATAAAGGTCCATGGTCCCCTTAATCACTGATGACATTTCATTTTCTAGCGTGATACAAATATATATGAAAACTGGAAAAGGAGACAAAAAGTGACACGAATTAAAACGTTAGGAAGAAAGTGACATTTAAAATCATAATTCTTGCTTTCATACTGAGCATTTATTCTTAAAAAAGTCAAATCATTAATTACAATAAGTAAATAAAAGAACAAATATGCATATGGTTATATAATTTCTTATACAAGTTACTTTCATTGCAAAAAATGAGACTTATTCAGAACCAATAAAATATGATATAAGTCTTAACTGCTACATGGAATGAATATGATTTAAAAAAATAATTATTATATGAAATATTAAAAGCAAATAAAAAATTTATTGTATTTCAATTTCAATTTCAATTATAATTAATATTTTTCTATATAAAAATATTATCCATACAATGCAATTAATATTCATTAATTTTTAAGTAACATGATAATTCTGCCTAGGTGAAAACCAGGAAAAAATAAATGAATTCCAAGACTTAGATTGGGAAAATAAATATATTCACAAGCATTATCGTAAAACTTTCCTTTTACTAAGATATTTATTATCTAAACTTTTCTCCCAGTGCAATTCTGAAAAAAAAGAAACATATAATTGATGGTATGTTCGATGAAAGTGTCAAGCCTTTAAAAAACCAAAATTAAAGGTTACCTGCACATTTGATTTAGTATAATAAATAACTCTACAAGAGAAAAGTTAGAAAAGTTTAAACATTATATTTTTTAAGATAATTAAGATAAAGATGATAAAAATATTGGTTGATGATTCAAAAATGTTATGCATTAATTTTTAGTTTTGCTTCTATGTATATTTACTAAAATAGCAAAAGTGAATACAATTTATTTATTTGTTTCTCTCTACTCTGAAAAAAAGGAACTTACGCTGTCACCGCCGCCGGTTTTGAATTTTTTGTGACCGGAGGCCTTTTACCGTTAATATTAAGAAATATACTGCATGCAAAAATATGAAAATCGGCGGTGTTGTAGAAAAATGTTTGATAAACACGCTGATGCAGACAGTTTTCAAATCGAATAATTATCTTAAGAAATATTTAATGCTAAATTTGGAAAAAAATCGTTCCATTAAAAAAGTTTTATAGGAGCAAAAACTATATATGGGAATTAATTCATTTTTAGATCATTTTATACTTTAGAATTTACCGGTGTGCAGACTGTATTGAATTTTTTTATTTGACTCATTTATTGAGGTTTTATTTCTATTTTAAATTCAAATTTTCAGCATTTCGAGAGATATTTTTTACTTATTTTAGAAATTGGTATTAATTTAAACTGTTGCCAACTGTATAAACAGCGCAAATAATAATGTTTGCTTCAAATTAAAAAGTATTTTACACGTGACTATTATTGACAGAAAAAAAAACTTCCAAATTAGGATTAAATAATTACGTATGAAAAGCAGGAACTTATTGAAAATACTACATAAAACTATACTTGCACTTGAATTTTAAAAGAGAAAGGATATTGTAAAATAATAAATTGATTAAAATGCGTTAAAAGTCTTAAATAGGAGGAATTACGACACATTTACGTCACATTATACTTATTACGTAAAATGAACAAAAAGTAATATTGCAAAACAGTTTGAATTTAAAAAATGCGCGAGACATTATTTTGATATTTTGAGATTATATTAATAAGATTAATATTAATTTTATTGAACGCGTTTAGACTGCTTTCGAGCGACTATTTAGTAATTTAATAAAAATATAAAAGATTACAAGCTGAAAATGAAGTGCCATCGACAAAAAATATGATATGAAATAGAAAAATCTGTGAAGCAGAAAATAAAGAAATTGCTTAAATGGTTTAGCTAAGATTCGTTAACCCTCTGTGTCGTTTCCGTCGAAAGAAGGCATTGGTATTTGTGAAATATATTTGCATTTTTATGCAGATTTGCTTATTATATTAGCTTATTTTGAAATGTTTAACTGATTTTATTTAATCAAAGGCGAAAACAGCCATTGTATCTTTTAACAGCAGCTGATTTTTCTTTAAAATTCCCCAATCGAACAGAAATGAATAGAAACCCGTTTATAGGGAGATCGCCACTTTTTTTTTTTTAAATTATAATTCAATCTTTCAAAATCTGTTTAAAGCTGATCAAATTAGCGTACTTTTAGAGACTGCGGTGTCTGAACGGGGGTAGGCGAGCGTAGCTCGTAAGGGGCCGAGCCCCCTAGTTAATATTAAAAAGGTCAGACCGCTCTAAAACAATCCGTAGGTATTTTTTCTTGCAGCATTTTTTTTTTTAATTTATAATGGTGGTTATGTGAATAAACAGCTAATCAGTAAAATTTTTATATTGAAAAATGCTAATGTTTGTATTTTCCTTCTTTAAAATTTACAAATTTTGAAAATTATTGTAAAATTTCTATAGAACGCTAAAGCATGGAAAAATAATTAAATCAAACACCGATCTTTTCGTAAGCCGTCAATGTGCATTATATGAAATAAATATATTTTTTGAAATAATCTGTATTTTTATGTAATCTGTTATTTTGACTTTTAAGAAATCTCTATAAATAATTATATTTTTAATATACAAACCATTTATTATAAATTTCCCTTGAATTATTTCTGTGAGAGATCAGATTAAAGTTATAAACTTCATTTAAATAAAAAGACTCGCGATGAAAAAATAAATGCGGTTGACTCCATGTGGTTTTTGGAACACGTTTTTTTCTTTCTATCAAGAAAGAAAAAAAAAATACATGTACACAATTAAACAAGTATTTTGATAAATACGATGAATGATATCCACGAAATTTCTAGAGATCTCAAAAACGATCTTAAATGAAGAGAATGCAGGATGAGTACAAATTGTGTACCCGATAAAAAAAAAAAAAAAAAAAAAAAAAAAAAAAAAAAAAAAAAAAAAAATCATATTTGCGTAACTACTGCACATATTACAATAAGTGATACATGGCTGTAAAGAGAAATAAGTTTTTTTCTGTTACAAATGTTTGACGTGTGACCCTCTTGTTCCATGGGATACGTCCAATCTGTAATCCAGTTCCTTCCAAACATTTTGCAGCATCACTCTGTCAATAGTTCTGAATGCTGCACAAATGCCTTCTTTAACTTCTGGCACTATTTGTGGCATTGGTGGTACATAAACAATATATTTTACAATGCCAAAACTTAAAGAATGCATTTGTGCAGCATTCAGAACCATTGACATAGTGATGCTGCAAAATGTTTGGAACGAATTAGATTACAGATTGGACGTATGCCGTGTAACAAGAGGGTCACACATCGAATATTTGTAACTGAAAGAAACTTGGTATAAATTCTATAAATTCACGTATCACTTATTGTAATATGCGCAATAGCTTCGAAAATAGGATTTTATTTAATCCTGTTCATGATTCGTACTCATACTGTATAATACGGAAATTTCTATTATGTGTATTTTACTTTATTTTAGTAATTTTTATGTTATTTATTTTCGTATTTATTTCATTTCTATTATAATATATATTTAAACCTCGTTATTTAAATTGTTACATTTTTTCATGGCCCGCCGTTTTCTCTTTAGTATTATATTAGGCCCCTATTGTCCAAAATTTAAGTACAAATATCAAAATGCTAATTATTAAAGGATGAAGTTAATCGTGAAGTACTGTACACAAATTAAATTTTAATAATGTGTTGAAAATAGGTACTATTACTAAAGAACATACGATCAATGTGGCATATTTTTGATTTCGCAAATAGTCTCAAGTGTGACAGTAACTACTGTGAATGAAAATGTTATTTCATTCGTTTCATTATTACGCTGAAGTGACAATTTTTTGGCAACTTTAAGAGATGTAACTGAGGCTATTGCTTCCATAAGAGACACTGGGTAACTTTAAAATGAAGTTACCGTTGATTATCATGTGGCCATCTTTGGGAGATTTCATTGATCGCGTCAATATGAGCTTTGCAATTCGTTTAGTCAACATATAGTGCCATATTGAAATACATGGTGACTCATTGGGACTGACAATTGAAGACATTTCAGCGAAGTCACGAAAGTGCCCCTTAATTATAAACAACAAAATCCTTTTATTTTTCTGTCAATTAAGGTCGCAACAAACAAAGATTATGGAGACTTTACACTAAAGTGCCAAAATACCAAATGAAGGTGACACGAATGTAGTAATTATATTGAATAAAAATAACGGTACTTGTTAGTTATCCCGTCGACCAAATTACTGTCGCCAAATTGTAAGATTAAATGTCAATAATGGCTGATCGTAAATGTCACATTCACTTGACAACACGTGTTTACGTCATCAAGTGATTTTTATGTCGATGTTTTATTTGCATTTTTATTAATGTTATACTAATTTATTTGTTCTTTCGTTATTTAAATTTTTAAAAATATGTC